>CM059443.1:33957284-35406954 GCA_030390025.1 Squalus acanthias | reverse complement strand
CTCTCTCCCCTACGCCCCCCCCTCCTCTCTCCCCTACGCCCCCCCCCTCCTCTCTCCCCTACGCCCCCCCCTCCTCTCTCCCCTACGCCCCCCCCTCCTCTCTCCCCTACGCCCCCCCCTCCTCTCTCCCCTACGCCCCCCCCTCCTCTCTCTCCCCTGTGTCTCTCCCCCAGTCCCCCTCTCTCTCTCCCCTGTGTCTCTCCCCCAGTCTCGGGGCCTTGTCCAATCTCCTGGAGCCGCCTCTGTTGATTTTTCAGACACCGGCCAGCCGCTAAAGACATCCCTTCCTTCTCCTTCTGTCTCCGGGGCCGCCTCACCTTGATCCTCTGCGCCTCGTTGATGCACTGCTGGAAGCTGCCGATGTAGAAGCTGTTCCTGACGTCGAACAGCCGCTCGCCGTCCGCCTGCAGTGCCGCCATCTTCGCCCAGCCCGGCCCTGCCACCCAGCGCGCAGGCGCAGTACACGTGGCGCCGGTCACCGGCTGCAGTGCGCATGCCCGGAGAGGCTGGGCGGACCCTGCACACAGGACCTGATAGGATTTTTTTTAATGCATTTTCTGTAGAATCTGTTTTGATAAGTAACATGCAAGGACTTGACCTTATATATCTTTACTCTTGCTTACCGGCGTACTGTGGCTGCAGTGTGTACCATCTACAAGACGCACTGCAGAAAAGTTTCCTTCTATCTATGCCCCTCATAATTTTGTACACCTCAATCAGGTCCTCCCTCAGCATTCTCTGCTCTAAGGAAAACAACCCCAGCCTGTCCAGTCTCTCTTCATAGCTGAAGTGCTCCAGCCCAGGTAACATCCTGGTGAATCTCCTCTGCACCCTCTCCAATGCAATCACATCCTTCCTATAGTGTGGCGACCAGAACTGCACACAGTATTCCAGCTGTGGCCTAACTAGCATTTTGTACAGCTCCATCATAACCTCCCTGCTCTTATATTCTATGCCTTGGCTAATGAAGGCAAGTATCCCATATGCCTTTATAACCACCTTATCTACCTGTCCTGCTGCCTTCAGGGATCTATGTACATGCACACCAAGGTTCCTCTGTCCTTCCTAGGATCCTACCATTCATTGTGTATTCCCTTGCCCTGTTAGTCCTCCCAAAATGCATCACCTCACACTTTTCAGGGTTAAATTCCATTTGCCACTGTTCTGCCTATCTGACCAACCCATCTATATCGTCCTGGAGCCTGAGGCTTCCCTCCTCGCTATTTACCACTCCACCAATTTTTGTGTCATCTGCGAACTTACTGATCATACCTCCTACATTCATATCTAAATCATGAATGTACACTACAAACAGCAAAGGACCTAGCACCAATCCCTGCGGTACACCACTGGACACAGGCTTCCAGTCACAAAAACAACCTTCGACCATCACCCTCTGCCTCCTGCCACTAAGCCAATTATGGATCCAATGTGCCAAATTGCCCTGGATCCCATGGGCTCTTACCTTCTTGACCAGTCTCCCATGCAGGACTTTGTCAAAAGCCTTACTGAAGTCCATGTAGACTACATCAACTGCACTACCCTCATCTACACACCTAGTCTCGCCCTCGAAAAATTCAATCAAATTGGTTAGACATGATCTCCCCCTGACAAAGCTATGCTGACTATCCTTGATTAATCCTTGCCTCTCCAAGTGGAGACTAATTCTGTCCCTCAGAATTTTTTCCAATAATTTCCCTACCACTGATGTTAGGTTCACTGGCCTGTAATTCCCTGGTTTATCCCTACTACCCTTCTTGAATAATGGTACTATGTTAGCTGTCCTCCAGTTCTCTGGCACCTCCCCTGTGGCCAGAGAGGTTCTGAAAATTTGTGTCAGAGCCCCTACAATCTCCTCCCTTGCCTCACACAGCAGCCTGGGATAAATCTCGTCTGGGCCTGGGGATTTATCCACTTTTAAGCCCGCTAAAACCGCTAGTACCTCCTCCCTCTCAATACTAATTTGTTCAAGTATATCACAATCTCCCTGCCTGATTTCTATGCCTACATCGTCCTTCTCCATAGTGAACACAGATGCAAAATATTCATTTAAAACCTCACCCACATCTTCCGGCTCTACACACAGATTGCCACTTTGGTCCCTAATGGGCCCTACTCTTTCCCTGGTTATCCTCTTGCCCTTAATATACTTATAAAACACCTTGGGATTTTCCTTTATTTTGCCTGCCTGTGTTTTTTCATGCCCTCTCTTCGCTCTCCTAATTTCTTTTTTAAGTACCCCCCTGCACTTTCTATACCCCTCTAGGGCTTCCACTGTTTTTAGTCCTTTGTATCTGCCAAAAGCCTCCCTTTTTTTCCTAATCCATTCTTGTATATCCCTTGACATCCAGGGTTCCCTGGGCTTGTTGGTCCCACCCTTGACCTTTACAGGAACATGTTGGCATTGGACTCTCTATTTCCTTTCTGAAAGACTCCCACTGCTCTGATGTGGATTTTCCTAAAAGTAGCTGATCCCAGTCCACTTTGGCCAGATCCTGCCTTATCATATTAAAATCGGCCTTCCCCCAATTTAGAACTTTTATTTCCGGTCCATCTTTAAACTTTTCCATGAGTACCTTAAATCTCACCGAATTATGGTCACTGTCACCAAAATGCTCTCCTACTGACACTTCTACCACTTGCCCGGCTACATTCCCTAGAATTAGGACCAGTACTGCCCCCTCTCTTGTAGGACTTTCTACATGCTGGCTCAAAAAGCTCTCCTGGATGCACTTTAAGAATTCCGCACCCTCTAAGCCTTTCACACTCTGACTATCCCAGTTAATATTGGGGAAGTTGAAATCCCCTGCTATTATTACCCTATTATTTCTACACTTCTCTGAGATTTGCCTACATATCTGTTCTTCTCTCTCCCCCTGACTGTTTGGGGGCCTATCGTAGACTCCCAGCAAAGTGCTTGCCCCCTTTTTGTTTTTAAGTTCTACCCATATGGCCTCATTAGAGGAACCTGCTAAGATATCATCCCTCCTGACAGCAGTAATTGACTCCTTGATTAATATTGCGACACCCCCTCCTCTTTTACACCCCCCCTCTGTCTCGCCTGAAGATTCTATACCCCGGAATATTGAGCTGCCAGTCCTGCCCCTCCCTTAACCATGTCTCTGTGATAGCAACAATATCATACTCCCATGTGTTCATCAACACCTTCAATTCATCTGCCTTACTCGCAAGACTCCTTGCATTAAAATAAATGCCATCCAGCCTTGCCATACTCCCTTGTGCCATTACATATTTGCTCTGCCTTCCAGGCTGACTTGTTTTTTCCTCTATATTTGGCTGTGCATCACCCGCTACTATAGCTCCACTCCGTATCCCATCCCCCTGCCAAGTTAGTTTAAACCCCCCCCAACAGTACTAGCAAACCTCCCCGCAAGGATGTTGGTCCCATTCCGGTTCAGGTGCAACCCGTCCGACTTGTACAGGTCCCACCTTCCCCAGAAGCAGACACAGTGATCCAGGAAACTAAAGCCCTCCCTCCTGCACCAACTCTTTAGCCACACATTCATCTGCTCTATCCTCCTATTCCTATACTCACTAGCACGTGACACCGGGAGTAATCCAGAGATTACAACCTTTGAGGTCCTGCTTTTTAATCTGCTACCTAGCTCCCTAAATTCTTGTTGCAGGACCTCATCCCTATTTCTACCTATGTCGTTGGTACCAATGTGAACCACGACCTCTGACTGTTCGCCCTCCCCCTTCAGAATGCCCTGCAGCCGTTCAGTGACATTCTTGACACTGGCACCAGGGAGGCAACATACCATCCTGGAGTCACGTCTGCGGCCACAGAAACGTTTATCTGTTCCCCTTACGATAGAATCCCCTATCACTATTGCTCTCCCACTCTTTTTCCTCCCCTCCTGTGCAGCTGAGCCACTCGTAGTGCCACGGACTTGGCTCTTGCTGCATTCCCCTGAGAAACCATCTCCCCCAGCAGTATCCAAAACGGAAAATCTGTTGGAGAGGGAGATGGACCCAGGGGACTCCTGCACTCCCTTCCTAGTTCTTTTACTCTGTCTGGCGGTCACCCATTCCCTGTCTGCCTGTGCACTCTTTACCTGCTCCACAGTGACTCCAGCCGCAGCTCCAGCTCCGAAACGCGGATTTCGAGTAGCTGCAGCTGGAGACACTTCCTGCACATGTGTTTGCCCTGGACACCGAAAGTGTCCCTGACTTCCCACATAGCACAGGAGGAGCACTCCACGCTGCCGAGCTGCCCTGCCATGTCCTACCCTTAATTTACTCCCTTTACTTCCTTTAAATTAAAGAATATTAAATACACTAGGGACCTTACTTCCCTTTAAAGACTACTTACTCTAAACTAGAAACCTTACTTTTACTTCAACGACTGGACTGTAGAAATACTCACCAGGTCCTACTTACCAATCAGCTCCTTCCCTGGTTGTGACGTCACTTTAGCGGTTTCGCAGTTGTTGTTGTTTGACTGCTTCCGCTCTCGGACTCTTTCCCAACTCGCAGCACTCCGGTGTCGGGCCTCCTCTGCAGCGCTCCTTTATGGCCGCTCCGCCTTCTCTCAGGTTCCGCTGCCGCTCCCACACAGGTCCGGGGATGTGGGCGCCGCTGGCAAGGCCAGCATTTATTGCCCGTCCCGAGTTGCCCTTAAGAAGGTGGTGGTGAGTCGCCTTCTTGAACTGCAGAGGGCAATTAAGAGCCAACCACATTGCTGTGGGTCGGGAATCACATATAGGCCAGACCGGGTAAGGATGGCAGATTTCCTTCCCTCAAGAACATTAGTGAACCAGATGGGTTTTTACAACAATCTGGCAGTTTCATTAGCGATAGTAGCTTTTTATTCCAGATTTATTTAATTAACTGAATTTAAAATTCCCCAGCTGCCAGGGTGGGATTTGAACTCACGTCTCTGCATCACTAGTCCAGGCCTCTGGATTACTGGTCCAGTAACATAACCGCCATGGTGCCGTACCCTTCATGAACATAAGGATATGTACAATCATCCCTTTTGTCACTTAATCTCTCCTGCCTTCCACCCTATCACAGACCTTCCCTTTTGTTCTTTCCTCCCCTCCCCCATTTCCAAGCCCCTGTACTTGCTTAAAACCTGGTACATCTCTAACTTTTTCCAGTTCTGACGAAAGGTCATCGACCTGAAACGTTAACTCTGTTTCACTCTCCACAGATGCTGCCTGACCTGCTGAGTATTTCCAGCATTTTCTGTTTTTATTTCAGATTTCCAGCATCTGCAGTATTTTGCTTTTGTATAGGCATATGTTGATGGGGTTGGATGAAGAAGTGCTCCTGTGGAGCATAAACACTGGTATGGATCTATGTCCCTCTGCTCCTTTACTGTATTTAAAATCTTACCATTAAAGCTGTATTTCCTTTTGCTATTCTTCCTTTCAGAGTGTGTTACTTAATGTCAGCCTTGGCTCAGTGGTAGCACTCTTGCCTCTGATTCAGAAGGTTCATGGATGTTTGCTCTACTCTAGACTCTTGAGCACATAGTGTAGACTGACCCTTCAATGCAATACTGTTGGAAATGCCATCTGATGCATGAGATGTTAAACTAAAGCCCTGGCTGCCCTTTCAGGTTGATGTAAAAAATCCAATGATACTGTGCGGAAATTGGCTGCCATATTTTTTTTTATTCATTCATGAGATGTGGGTGTCGCTGGCAACGCCAGCATTTATTGCCCATCCCTAATTGCCCTTGAGAAGGTGGTGGTGAAGGCACTCCCAAAGTGCTGTTAGGGAGGGAGTTCCAGGATTTTGACCCAGCGACGATGAAGGAACGGCCGATATACTTCCATGTCAGGATGGTGTGTGACTTGGAGGGGAACTTGGAGGTGGTGGTGTTCTCATGCGCCTGCTGCCCTTGTCCTTCTAGGTGGAAGAGGTCGCGGGTTTGGGAGGTGCTGCCAAAGAAGCCTTGGCGAGTTGCTGCAGTGCATCTTGTAGATGGTACACACTGCAGCCACGGTGTGCCGGTGGTGGAGGGAGTGAATGTTTAAGGTGGTGGATGGGGTGCCAATCAAGCGGGCTGCTTTGTCCTGGATGGTGTCGAGCTTCTTGAGTGTTGTTGGAGCTGCACTCATCCAGGCAAGTGGAGAGTGTTCCATCACACTCCTGACTTGTGCCTTGTAGATGGTGGAAAGGCTTTTGGGGAGTCAGGTGGTGAGACACTCGCCGCAGAATACCTAGCCACTGACCTGCTCCTATATTACAACAGTGACTACACTTCAAAAAGTATTTTCTTGGCTGTAAAGCACTTTGGGACGTCCTGAGGTCGTTAAAGATGCTATATAAATAAAAGTTCTTTCTTGATTGAGGGATACGTATTGCTAGGACACCAGGAGAACTCGCTTGCTTTTCTTCGAATAGTGCCATGGGATCATTCACGTCTACCTGAGAGGGCATATACGGGGCCTACGCTTTAAAATCTCATCCAAAAGACGGCACCTCCAACACTGCAGCACTTCATTAGTACTGCACTGAAGTGTCAGCCCAGATTATGTGCACACGTCCTGGAGTGAATCCATGACCCTTTGACTCAAAGGTGAGCGTCACCAACTTATTTCATGCTGACACTGGAAACTAGTGCAATCTTCCACCTTCGTAACTCATTGACACTTTAAAAAAGACCACAAAAAATGGTGCAAAGCTTGTATCATGGTTGCTTTAATCTCAATACCTTTGTGGGCCGTTAGGTGACATCAAAAGGTAGTTTCAGCGGGACTCTGATGGAGCGCTGTAATCTGAGAAAGATAAATGGTCTCCATTTCAAAAGGTATTTGTTTCAATTTGAAAGACGAGAAAGTTTTCCTGAGGCAATTTCTGTGACAGAACAAAGTAAGGCCGAGTATAGTTATGCTATTATGTAAGAATAGCCTGAGCTTTGCGAAGGGAAAAAAATGGAGACCCGAATCTAGATAGTAGTCTTGCTTTTCTGTAATTCAGTGCATTTGCAATATGCTTGGCGCAGCTGCTAGCACACTTGCCTCTGAGTCAGAGTAGGTTTAAGCCACACAAAAGGACTTGATCCCATAATCTTGATCAACGCTCCAGGGGAATGCTGCATTGTCAGGGATGTTGTCCTTTGAATGAAATGTTAAACTCAGGTGGACTAATGATTCACATAGACGTTAAAGATTGCAAGGCAGCATTTGAAGATGAGCTGTTCTGCTAAACACTCCTCCCTCAACCAAGTGTGAAAATTGTGTTTTTTAACCTGGAAATTATGTGCATATCACAACCTATCATGCCCTTCAACAATATAGATATATTTTAAAATTAAACTTGTCTATAAAAATCTAGGCTGACACTCCAGTGCTGTACTGAGGGAGTGCTGCACTGTTGAGGTGCTGTCTTTCGGATGAGACATTAAACCAAGGCCTCGTCTGCCCTCTCAGGTGAACGTTAAAGATCCCATGGCACTATTTCAAAGAAGAGTAGAGGAGTTCTCCCCGGTGTCCTGGGGCCAATATTTATACCTTAATCAACATCACTAAACGACAGATGATCTGGTCATTATCTCATTGCTGTTTGTGGGAGCTTGCTGTGCAAATATTGGCTGCTGCGTTTCCTGCATTGCAACAGTGGCTACACTTCAAAAGGTACTTCATTGGCTGTAAAGCGCTTTGGGACATCATGAGGTCATGAAAGGCGCTGTATAAATGCAAGTCTTTCTTTTCTCGGGGATAGGGGTAGATCAGCTTCCAGGCGTGATTAGGGTTCTTTCCCTCTTGCAAATTCCTTTCCTCTCCCAAAGGTGCTGACTCTTGCTGGGGTAAGGTACCTCACACCCAAGTGGCCAATCTTCATAGTTCAGATAATGAATGTTAAGCCATTCAACCACAGAGATCATCACATCCACGCACCCACCCAAAGAACATGTACATTTTCCAACACTACAGCGAGCAGAAGTGAGGATCCTGGCTGATTCTCCCAGAATAGCACCCCAAACCTCTCTTGCAGCTAAATTAGCACCCTGCAGCTAACTCAATACAGACCAGGAATTAAACTTGGCACCTTGTAGTCTGTGTGGTTTAATACTGTACTAGGCCACTGGGAGGAAGCTAGATATTCAGCATAGATTTCAAAATTCACATCCTTATTTTCAAATCCCACCATGGCCTCGCCCCTCCCTATCTCTGTAATCTCCTTCAGCCCCACAACCAACCCCCCCCCCCCCCCCGGAGATATCTGCGCTCCTCTAATTCTGCCCTCTTGAGCATCCCTGATTATAATTGCTCAACCTTTGGTGGCTGTGCCTTCTGTTGCCTGGGCCCTAAGCTCTGGAATTCCCTTCCTAAACCTCTCCGCTTCGCTACCTCTCCTTCCTCCTTTAAGACGCTCCTTAAAACCTACCTCTTTGACCAAGATTTTGGTTACCTGCCCTAATTTATCCTTAAATGGCTCGGTGTCAAATTTTTTGTCTTATAATACTCCTGTGCAGCGCCTTGGGACGTTTTACTACATTAAAGGCGCTATATAAATACAAGTTGTCGTTGTTGTAGTACGAGTATGCTTTCCTTCTTTAGTCCTAATCCCATGTGTCCGCCTTGTTCCCATTTCCCTTTATTCATCCTTTCCTTCAACCACCTATCTAACCTCTGGTCTCTGCTTCACTCCGCTAATGCATTCCACAACCTCACAGCCCTCTGCGTAAATAGCTTCCCGCTGCTCTCCTGTGGAGATAGGAATGGTGGTTGCCTAGGATACTAGGAGAACTCGCTGCTTTTGTGTTTTGAATAGCACTATAGGATCTTTTAAATCCATCTAAGTGCTGGTAGAAGCAGACAGGGCATTGGTTTAACGGCTCATCCGATGAACAGCACCTCCGCTGATGCAGCACTCCCTTTAGTCCTGCACTGAAGTGCCAGCTGAAAGTGTGTGCTCGAGTTCTGGAGTGGGATTTGAACCTTCTGACTTGGGAGACAAGAGTGCTACTAACTGAGCTGCCACTTAGTGAGTTAGGTGTAAAGATGGGGCTGGTGTCACTAACAGAGATCATCGTTAAGCCTGTTCTAGAGGTTCTGACTCTCTACATAATGCACTAAGGTACATTTGGAAGGGGGCGGGGGTCAGAGTGACTCAATTCTGCCCTCAGACACGCAGTTTCACAAACCTGGATTGGTACTGGGATAAACCAAAGTTACTCTAAGAATTGGTTTCACACCAGAACTGACAATCTGGCAGTGGGATCCCTGTAGTACTTACTCCAGCCTCCATGTTTTACCACAGTGGATACAGACATACTAGGCAAAAAAAGGAAAGCACGTGTGAAGCTTCTGTACTGACAGCGAACAGTATAAGAACATAATAAATAGGAGCAGGAGTAGGCCATACGGCCCCCCAAGCCTGCTCCACCATTCAATAAGACCATGGCTGATCTTCTACCTGAACTCCACTTTCCCGCCCGATCTCCATATCCCTTGATTCCCCTCAAGTCCAAAAATCTATCGATCTCAGCCTTGAATATACTCAACGACTGAGCACCCACAGTCCTCCAGGGTAGAGAATTCCAAAGATTCACAACCCTCTGAGTGAAGAAATTTCTCCTAAGAACATAAGAAATAGGAGGAGTAGTAGGCCATTCGGCCCTTCGAGCCTGCTCCGCCATTCAAAGAGATCATGGCTGATCTTCTGCCTCAACTCCATTCACTGGCCCTATCGCCATATTCCTTGATGCCTTTACTAGTCAGAAATCTATCGACTTCTGTTTTGAATATACCCAATGACTGAGTCTCCACAGCCCTCTGGGGTAGAGAATTCCAAAGATTCACCACCCTGTGTGTGAAGAAATTTCTTCTCATCTCAGTCCTGAATGGCCTACCCTTTATCCTGAGGCTGTGGCCCCTGGTTCCAGACTCCCCAGCCAAGGGAAACATTCTCCCAGCATCCATCCCATCAAGCCCTGTAATAATTTTGTATGCTTCAATGAGATCCCCTCTCATTCTTCTGAATTCAAGAGAATACAGGCCTAGTTTACTCAATCTCTTCTCATATGACAGTCCCGCCATCCCAGGAATCAATCTCGTGAACCTTCGTTGCACTCCCTCTATGGCAAGTATATCCTTCCTTAGGTAAGGAGACCAAAATTGTACACAGTACTCCAGGTGTGGTCTCACCAAGGCCCTATATAATTGGAGTAAGACTTCTTTACTCCTGTACTGAAATCCTCTTGTAATGAAGGCCAGCATACCATTTACCTTCCTCTTCTCATTCCTAAGTGGTCGACCCCTTATCCTAAGACCCCTAGTTCTAGATTCTCCAGTCAGGTGAAACAGCCTCTCACTGTCAAGTCCTTTTATACATTTCAATGAGATCACCTCTCATTCTTCTAAACTCCAGGGAATATAGGCCCATTCTACTCAATCTCGCCTCATACCAGGAATCAATCTAGTGAACCTTTATTGCACCTCATCCCCCCCCCCCCCCCCCCACCCCCACCCCACCATCCAAAGGCAAGTATATCCTTCCTTTGGTAAGGAGACCAAAACTGTACACTGTACTCCAGGTGTGGTCTGACCAAAACCCTATATAATTTCAGCAAGACTTCCTTACTCCCTGCAGTAACTCCACTAACCTCCTCCCTCAACCAATACCATCTGGTCATTCATCTCACCGCTCTGTGTCGAGCACTGCTGGTACAGAACGGCTGCCACGTTTGCCTACGTAAGTCATCTCACTTCAACAGTGTTTCATTTTTTTTTTGAACAGCTTTGTATGGTTTGACGACACTACCTGAATGTGAGTATCATTTATTACTAATCACATCTTCATACGCTGAGCTCAGATTGAAGCACCACTTCTCGGTACAAGAAACTGATTGAATCTTAGGTGATACAACTTGATTCTAGCTGAATACTAGTGACCATCAAATGGTACTCGAGACTTACCAGCGGGATGGACGACCTTTGAAAATCTAATGCAGTTCACATGAATTGTCCTTTTAGTTTGTACAAATAACTTGCAGGTTCCCAAGTCTGAAAACGCTCAGCTTCTCTTCCTCCGCACCCCTCAAAAGATAAAATCTAAATTTGAAGATTGGTGACCATTAAAAAAGAGTGGAATTAGAAATGTTAAGCCTATTTAATATTAGTGGGAGTAATGGAACTTAGTGGTGTTGATCATGACCGTGATAAGATGTTATCCAGACCCGAGTCCTGTTGATTCTTAAGGGGCTTTAACATTGCACTACAGGCTTCAGAGAACAGTGCTCAACTTGCTGTAATCTGCTGCTTACGTTTTCTTCCAGTTGCACCTCCTTCAGCGCCGAGCAGAAGTGGTACTAGTGAATTCTGCCAAAGTTTGTGCCGCCCATGAAGTGGGTCTCTGCTTCCAACAGGACTAGATAAGTTGGCCTGTTTATATTTCTAACCACACTGGACAGTGAGAGAACTGTATGTTTGTTAACGTCTATGGTTTTAAACATTAAACAACCTTTACACCCACTGAAGGGGCCTTAATTGGTCACAATACTTCATGTTCAAATGTAACTTGACATCATTACCATTATTGCATCTTGAAACAATAAAAGATGTCAGGGGAGGGGTTAAAATAGTTTGGTTTGACACAGTAAGGGAGCATTGAGATCCCATCCAGCAAGCACATAAAGCTTTGGAACCAGACTATCAGAATAACAGATTTCTGTAAAATCACAGCACTGGCTGTGCTGTCCATATGTTATTTATCCAGCAGGGTATGGGATGAATCACTGTTCAATCCTTTGGCTTGTAAAATTATTTTAGATTAACACCATGTTTTTTTTTTAAAGTGTACAACTTTTTAAAACTTACTTCACAACCAACTCCAGTCCTGTCTTCATTTAACTGTCACACGGGCGTACTCCCATCAGGGGTCACTGGCTAGCAATCAGGAGTGCGAACCCTGGCTGATTTTGCCTTGCAATCCCTAACCCATGGTTTGGAGGCCAACGGCAGCTCCCTTACTGCTACTTTAGCTGAGATTGGCTAACTTGGTACAGACTCGGGTTCCAAATGTGTGGTTCAGCTACTTACTCAATAAATTGACTAAGCAATCAGGGAGGCTATTTAAAATGTACTCATTGGCTTTGGTGCAACTCAGTGGTCGCACTCTCACCTCGGATTCAGAAGGTTGTGGGTTCAAGTCCCACTCTAGAGACTTGAGCATATAATCCAGGCAGACACTCCAGTGCAGTCTTTTGGGTGAGACGTTAAACCGAGGTCCCATCTGCCCTCTCAGGTGGATGTAAAAGATCTCATAGCACTATTCAAACAAGAACAGGGGCGTTCTCCCCGGTGTCCTGGGGCCAATATTTATCCCTGAACCAACACCTAAAACAGACCTAAAACAGATTATCTGGTCATTATCTCATGGCTGTTTGTGGGACCTTGCTGTGCGCAATATGGCTGCTGTGCATCCCTACATTAAAAGCGTGACTACACTTCAAAAGTACTTAATTGGATGTAAAGCGCATTGAGATGTCCAGTGATCATGAAAGGCGTTATATAAATGCAAGTTCTTTATGATCTATTACTCAGGTGTTGTTCATACCATTCATATTTTGTTGAGGTAGAGTATGAAACGCACTGTGCTTTTATGAAGTCGTGATATAAAATATCATGTTTATTAAACAATCAGGTGAAAGCTGTATTTTCTGTAAATTGATATTTTTTAAACTTTGGACCGTTTTGTTTAATCTGTATCCTTACACCTTCTACTGCAGGTATCTGGAGACATGCGTGACATGTTGTTCAAGCATAGGAGGCTGAACTAGCAACACTGCTCACGTATTAATGTTTCCTCTGAACAAAAGTATACTGAAGCTGGCGTAATTTGCTGAAATGTGCTTCATTGAAACAGTAATAACCAAGGCAACCCATAGATTTCCTCTTCCGAGTTTGGTTGAAATTATTGACGTCATTGCTGATTCATATTAAGCCCACACAACAATTTCAAAAAGATTAAGGCACTGACTCGTGCAGGGATATGGTTCCACAGCCTCCCTCGCCCGAGTTGCCATTCTTCATATCAGAGCCTAAATTACTATTTTTTTTTAAAACAACAATGTTGGCAGCACGGCGGTACCCACTTCTGTCTCTCATGGTGCACACACTTTCCACTAGGGGTCACCAGATACCGTTCAGGAGCGGGGACCCGGATTGATTTTTTTCTATTCCTAGCTCTAGGCTATTGATACCCCTACTGCTGCCCCTGCACAGAGCATGGACCGAACTCCATGGGGCTCAGTACCACACCACGCGGTGCTTTTCTCTACAAGGGGAGAATCTCATCTTAGGAGTTTTCACTCTAACAATTGCTGTAGATCTGTGAAACAATTAATGTTTGCTATTTTGACAAAGTGAGTTACACACGGATAGATAAGACCACCTCTAAAATAGACAGACAGGACTGCTACCAAAATGGATGGATAGGACTGTCCCGACAGTTCCCGTTCATGCCTGGAAGGGCTACAAAAAGAAGCGTCTGGAGAAACTTTAAAATCTCATTTAATCACAATCTCTGTACAAGAATTTTGCTGAAATAGTTTGATTGCATATTAAAAGTAAAAGTAAACTTTTAAAAAACTGGATTAGTAAATAGCATTTGGTAGTGTATGATGGAGGAAGCGTATGCTATTTAATAACTCTGAGGGCAGTAGCATTGCTCCATCAACAAGATTACAAATTTTGTATTTATTCCAAAAATATTACACATTCAGAAATCTTCGATAGCTCTGTACATTTCTACAATTGCACTTTAAAATATTCATCATTAGAATTTTTAAAAAAGTTTTTTTGCATTAGTTTGGTACTGAAGTAGTTTTAAAAGGCAGCCACTACCTTTGCAGACTAACAAAAATCAAATGATTTTTTTTTTTTAAACTTTTTTTTGTACAGAAGTTGGTTGCACATTGAAAACACACCAATCTGAAAATTGTTAACATTTTGATGAAAGCATTTACAAAACAGAGTGAACATCTTTTAAGAGATGTCAATACAAAAAGGTTTCTCATGGAAAGCCGGAGTTGACAATAGTCAAGAAAATGCAACAAAGACCATGAGGCCAATACTCTCGTGCGGATTTCCTTTGCGGTAGTCTTGTGCCCACAATCAACAGATCCTTTTTTGTATACCAATTTCTTTCCTGGTACTACAACAAGTCTGACTTCTGCAACTTCTCTTCCCATCCAATTTTCCCTCCCCCCCCCCCAACTTCTGAACACACAGACTCCTTGCTGAGGTGCAATCGCCCCCACTCAGGTACTTCAGCAAAGTAGCCATTCCTCCGGCTCTTTTTGACCACGGGGGACATAATAGTCAAAACTCAACCTTGTCCTCATCGATCGCCCACCAGCAGGGAGTCATTAATTAGGGATCAGGAACAGGAGAGAATATGGAACTCGCTACCACAGAGAGTGGTTGTAGCGAATAGTATAGATGCATTTAAGGGGAGGCTAGATAAGCATGAGGGAGAATGGAATAGAGGGTTATGCTGATAGGGTTAGATGAGGAAAGACAGGAGGAGGCTCGATTTGGAGCATAAACGCTGGCATGGACTGGTTGGGCCAAATGGCCTGTTTCTGTGCTGTATATCCTATGTAATCCCTATGTAGGATCCCCGACTCATTTTTCTTCTACTTCCCGGAGTCCAATTGTAGCGCTGGCTGGGATTATCTAACTGGGAACTGAACCTGAAGCCAAAGGAAGAGCTTCTGCTCTATTGAGTGGATATAAATGGTCCTATTGATGCCCATTAACATGGTGGCTCTCTGCAGTAAATCGATAATGCAAAATATCACTTAACACAATCCGAACTGAAAAGATGCATTCAAGATGTCTCCCAAATTTTATTAGTCTAAAGTGAGATATTTACACAGGGCTAAATTTTCACAAGATTGAGCACAGAGAGAAATTTAGGTGTTTTTAATTTTTGTGCCAAGCACATGTATGCAGTTAGGATTATAGGCATGACAACAATTGTGTGTGGGTTTTATCTTTGCAATAGCCACAATGACCACCCATTTGTAATATTCCTTATTATAAAAGGGATGCACGTGCCCCGCAACGTAGGAGCATTCTATTACTTCTCACTCACCAAAGCAGAAAAGATGTGAAGGGAACAGTTAGCAAAGGGAAACATTCAGGCAGGGTGCAGTGTTATTCACTAACTTAGTGTTGAGGGCCCAAATCTCAACCTCAAAAGCCACTCACGATGATGCTTCAGCATGGCTGATGGAACGCTGCTCTGCGGCTATAGCTAATACTATTAGTGCGGAGTTCCTGATTTCAATTATGCCACTGTGGCCAGTGACAGACACTTCCTCACAGGAAAGAGAAAGGAAAACACCCCGTGGAATCAGTTGGCTCGACTTTGATAATTCCCTTCCACCTGCACATTGGATGCTGGGGCTGCCTCCTAATCCACTTCCTTTATCTTCTTATTGCAAAGCAAGAAAATAAAAAACAGCACTGAATCCCAGCTCTGTCAACATTCCATGACCCAGAAAGCCATAAAATCGACCGAGTAGGAAACATGGAGCAGCAAGTTTACCAAGAGTAACATTGGAGGGGGTGGGGGAGGGGTGTCACTTGTAGCTCCCCAGGCGTATTAATAGTAACAATACATTTGTGAGCACACAATCCAGATTGCGGATTTATCCAAGACAACTATAGTGTCTCAGAGATCTACGGGGGGTCAAAAATCTTCAATGGGAAATGTCATTTTCACCCTTAAAAAAAATCTAAGAAGAGTTAATGTCAAGTATTGTCCTCTGGTGGTTTTACAGGATACATAGATAAAGGTGTGCTGGAAAGAGAGTTCTTACAAAGATGTATGTACAACATGCAAGCATATAAAACAACCAGAACACACAAAAAAATTCCAAGTATAAAAATATAAATTTGTCTGTACAATAAGGAATTTGTATGTCGAGCAGTCAGGTGGAAGTTATCAGATAGAAACAGTGCTACAACCCTCAGCTGAAACGTGCACAATGAATGTGAACTTAGTAACACTCAACCAGTCCTTCTTCGGGGAAAAGACAAATGAAAAATGCATTAAAAAAAACCAATTTCAAATATATTTTCAAGACAGTTTTGCAGGACTCCAACAACATCTTGCATTTACGTAGGGCCTTTAACGTAGTAAAACGGCTCATGGCGCTTCATGGAGCGTTATCAAACAAAATTTGACACCGTGCCACACAAGGAGATATTAGGACAGGTGAGAGGCAGGTTTTAAGGAACGTCTTAAAGGAGGAGAGCGAGTGAGAGAGTCAGAGAGGTTTAGGATGGGAATTCCAGAGCTTAAGGCCTAGGCAGCTGAAGGCACGGCAGGCAACGGTGGAGCGATGAAAATCGGGGAAGTGCAAGAGGCCAGAGTTGGAGGAGTGCAGAGATCTCAGAGGGTTGTAGAGCTGGAGGAGGTTACAGAGATAGGGAGGGGCGAGGCCATGGCAGGATTAAAAACAAGGATGAGAATTTAAAAATCAAGGCATTGCTGGACCAGGAGCCAATGTAGGTCGGTGAGCACATGGGTGAGCGGGACTTGTTGCGAGAAAGGATACGGGCACCACTGAAGGATCTGTCTCACCTGCTATATTAATGGGATGTTTAAGATTTAGAATAGTTGGAAGATTTAAAAAAAGTTTTCTTTGAGGTTTACCAAGATTGAAAAAGCTGCTCAGCTCAGGTGCAAGGCATGCTCTTGGCTTTGTACTTTACCACCCATGAAGCTTTTTAATCACACTATCAACATTTTCCTGCTCTTCATTTCCTAACACCCCCCACCTCAATCAACTTTATCCCTCCCCAGAGGGTACTGACTCACGGTGGATTACAGTTCCACAACAGCATTCCAGTACCTCATCCGAATGGCCATTCTTCCTGTACGAGCCTAGGCAGCAAGTGAGAGCAGGCTAATCGATTGTGTTGGGGCAAGACCAGGACATCGCTTTCCAGCACAGGTCACTGCATGGCAATCAGGAATGGGAACCCTGGCTGCTTTGATCATCCCCGTGTAGTCCAGAAACTCGGAAGGATATGGGAACTCAGTCAACGCTTATTACACATTCTGACAGTTGGACATTTTTACCCCGCGACGATCAGGCTCTTGACCGCCTCAGACCTAAGTGGTGAATTTTTATACTTTGTCTTCAGCCTTAAAAAAGGTGAGTGATATCATCAGACAAGGTTAAACCTCAAAAAGGACAACCAGCCAATCAGCTACCCGACATGGAGCAGCAGCGACAAACTGCCCAATTAAACTTCTCAGATCTTTTTTCTTCAATAACTTTAAACAAAAAACAAAGGGAAACTTTTAAAATTAAATTATTCCTGGTGTCCACAAAACACACCAGGCCCACCGGTCCAAGTGGGGAAAGGTTTGGAAGTTGCCAGTTGCTCATCTAAGTATTTCACACCATTCCCTTTTCCACCAAACAGGATTATCGCTTTTGCAGACTGCATGCCTGCACTACTTGGTAGCTGATGTTTGATCATGCCTACATTACTGCAGTTTAATGAAAATAATCCACAAGGGGTCTGTAAAAACAGGATACACTGAGTGTTATTATTCAAATGAAAGTCTTGTCTGTAATTTCAATACTGTTAAGCCCCGGCCTGAGGAGAGACTGTAAACAGCACTGATTAGTAGGATCAGAGTTGGGGAGAATTATAGGGAGCTCTATGTTTATACATAAACCGGCAAAGCAGAGGGATAGAGTAAATTATGTTAAACTGAGTGATGTATTCAGAGGCAGGGTGTTTTTCTTGCTGCCTCTTTTCTGCCCTTATCTCCTGAAGGTGCTGACTCACTCTGGGGTAAACTCCCAGTCGCTTTCCCGTACCATGCCCGACTAACTATTCTTTATGCATGAGCATAAACAAGAGTGCAGTATACCATTCACCATGGGAGAAATCCCTAGCAAGCCTGATCCTCTCCTTACCCGATACCACAGGTGTACTTCCCAACAGGAATTCCTGAAAAGCAATCAGGAGCAGGAACCGTGGCTCATTTTCCGTCCCTCTCCAGCCCCGAGGAAACGTGGCTGCCTTAGCTGATGCCAGGTAACTCCGCAAAGAACCTTGGACATTCTACCCTGTATAACTCAAGTTGAATACTGCCTAACTGAGCTATCGTGGATGCCCATGGGAATTTTGGAGCTTCCTCTTGGATCGCCAGTAGCTTTGCTGATGGACAGTGGAGTCTGCAGCACTATGATGATTGGTTCAATAGGACACTTGTTAAAAATACAAAAAAGTTAGGAGCAAAAAACAGGCAGAACAATATCTAAAAGTGTAATAAGAGTTTTGAAACAGTTCAACAGGGAAGACTATTGAAGTGGGTGGCATAAATGTGTTCAAGAGATAATTAGAAGTCAGAAAGGATTGAGGGATGCGTTGATAAGGCAGGTATATGGGGGGAAAATTTGGTTGCTTTGCGCCTCCCGTTAGCGTCCTAGCACTAACGGGGCGCAAAGCAACTAGCGCCCGGGCACGGCGCCACCAACGCCTCCCGCGAAATTCAGCGGGAGGTTAGCAGCGGCGGTAACTGGTAGCGCCCCGCGGTGCTGCGCCGCCGGCGATGACGTCATCGCCGTGCACAGCGCCCTCCTCGTGATCTTCGGGAGCGCCCCCTGACTTACCACCGGACACTATGTCCGACGGGGTCAGGGGGGGCCTACCTGCGGCCGGGGAGGCGCTACTTAAAGGCGAGGTGCGGGGCGGCCATTTTTGTTGCTGGCCGCCTGCCAGCACCTGCCTCCGCTCCCGTTCCCGGCCTCTTTACCCACCCCCCCGCGGAGTGCCGGCACTCCCAATCCCTGGGGGCTCGGGAGCCACGGGTCGCGCTGCGCAAGGCCCCTTCCCTTTAAGAAGGGGAGGAAGGCCTGCAATACCGCGGCGCGACATGCTGCAGCACCACGTAGCGCCACGATATTCCCTCGCAGCGCCCCAAGAGGGAGGTGGGGCGCTTCCTGTAGCGCCCCGCTTCCCTCTTGGGGCGCTACCACTCAATTTCCATCGCGGGGGCACTAATTTTTCCGGGGCGCTAAAAGTAGTGCCCGGCAACTTAATTTTTAGCCCATAGGGTTGATCCAATAGGCTTGTTGGACTTAATGATTTTCTCCTGTTCCTAATAATTCTTATGTTCTTCATTAAAATGGTTTTTGCCAACGCCAACTGTAAAAGCAAAAAGCTTTTCAAATGTGCTGTCACTGTGGATTTGATAATATGGATGGCAGACGTTAGTAACACAGGTATTCTGGTACTACATGGAAGGACACAAATTAAAGAAAAACAGAGCAAGATTGAATCACAGCAGCATAAGTATCATGTGGTTCCTTGCAGAGAACACACACAAGGGGGAATTCAGTGATCCCATGCTCCTGGGGGACAACTACAGTCAGAGAATGTGGGTCAGAGAATTTGGGCTACAGTGTTGTACCCTTATCGCCAACCCACACTGCATTCAAGTACGGTTTCCTTGCTGGGAGTTCTGGGCCACTGAGTTAACCTTATAGTACCTTTCCAATACAAACCCTTCGTACTTTTAAGTTGTAGAGGGGTTTTTTTTTTAAATATAAAGGGATAAAAGGAACGTCACCCCTTTTCCTGGAGAGAAATATACATAAAAGTATATTACCCCACCCTTTTGTAGGACTTCTGATGGTCTATGGCCTATTACTGAATGCATATTGTTTATGGTTTATTCTCCCACATTAATATTAGTCCAGATAAAGCAGACCCTTTCATAAGAATTTGTGTGTGGTTGCCAAGGGCAATGTAAAGGGTGGGAGAGGGGGGAAAAGGTCTCACTGCATTACCCGATTACTCACACGCAGTATTCACACCGTGAGGATTTCCCCAAGCATCAATGTCCTTTCCTTAGGCTTATGCTTTTGATTCAGTCTGATCAGAATCAATATATTCTAACTCGTCAAGGACAAACAATGGCCTTGCACAGCTGGAGTTAGCATTCTCTAGCGGTATGGAATTATTGTTGCTGTTCTTCTCAAGTGAACTTGCATTGGTGATGCTCGTAAGCGGGAGGTCGACATTGCTCAGCGCGCCCTGTAATGGAGGGCCTGTAGGCAGTGGCGTTTTCTCCTCCAGCTGCTGCACCGAGTTGTTCAGAAGGGAAGTTTGTGTTCTTCTTGTGTTTCCATTTCTAGACGGACGCAATGGCATTGGCACGTGTCCTTTATAAACATTCCATGCTAGGAGAAGTATGAACATCATGACAAAGAGTACCAGGAAACCCTTTAATGTAAATTCAGTCTGAAGGTAACTCTGTGCCATTGGCAAGTTACTAATGCGAACAGGATTGCCTGGTGAGGTTGGCATAATGGAAATTCCAGATTTAGCAACAGGAATTGCCTTAGTTGGAATTGGGTGTTGATCTGTACCAGACAACTGGAGGAGATAGCTTGCTGTGACTTGTGCAAATGGTTTCCCAGCCACGGTTTCAACAGACTGGCAGTCATACTGTCCTTCGTCTGCTATAGAAACATTAAATATTAATAGTCCATCACTGAAGTAGAGGTATTTTGAATCTGCTACTGGAATCGCTCTTCTGTTGAGTAACCATTGTATGTGAGCCAAGTTAGATGTAGAATAGCAATTCAACACAATGCTGTTTCCAGGAATAATCATTCGGATTTCTACTTTATAGTTTTCTGAACAAAAGAGTATGTGTGTTATTAGATATAGTATAAGAACAGTATTACTGAGAAATACATAGAAATTAAAAAAATACTGTACAGTTCAATAGGCATTTGTCCAATTTGCATTTTTTATGGGCAATCCTCGACAGCGAGTGTCATCAGGCTGTTTTACCGTGGAGCGTAGCAGAGTCTGGCCTGGTCATCACAGGTGCATTTACCAGCAGGGGGGCCACTGGTTAATTATCAGTAGCAGGAACCCTATCTGATTCTATCCTTCCTTAGCCCAAGGGCCATTAACAGTGCCTCAACTTCTTGCCGGGTTTTAACCCTTTTAATATCGTAAAAGTTGGTAATCCTGTTCCAACAGCTCAACGCACTCAAGACAGCCCACAGATTGAACAATCTAACTTGCTATTCTGTTGCAGCAACAACGCACATCAGTCAGTAAAACAGCTGGAAAAGTGGTACAGGTAAATGGTACTGTACTTCAGCGAGTATCATTAGCTAATTAAGAACAGTCCAAGCACATCACTCACTTGTCTGATGACTGCGTGCAGGCTTATTGATGAATTCATCTGCACAGTTAGTGGTTAAATTACTTAACATAAATGACTATTTTAGACTCGTTCATATTCCCCGTAACTCTTTTTGTTAGTTATTCCCCAACAATTCATTTACTTCCCCTTGCTTAATGCACCATTTGCTGAAAAAAAGTGTACACAGGTAAATTCATTTCAGGCCTTTGCAACTCTTAAAGGAATGGTGGAAAAGTAGTGCAGGCTGACTTGCCCTCTTACTTCCCCTCAGTTTCATTATCCAGTCGCCTTGCACTACAGAGAGTGTGCTTCAACAAACGGGTTTCTAGTAAGGATGGGGTGTATTATACGACGTCCCAGTGTTGTGGAATGAATGAGGGATGTGCACGTGGTCCCGATTACCTAGGACCACCGATGAAGGTAAAGTTTGAAAGGCTCTGACCCCGGCCTGCAGAGCCTCATTTAACAGGAGTATAGATCAATCAGAGGGCAGCACGCTCAATTCGGGGGACACCCGATTTCTGTTGAGCAAGGCTGGAAAATTACAAAATTTACCCTTGGGTTTAATGCATCCATTACCATCTTTTATTCTGTAGGATGTTATGTTCACCAAAAGTGTGACTTTGTAAAATGAGCATTATTAAATATGCACAGCTCTATATATATATATCTCAAATCAATAAGTTTGAATATTTGAGGAAAAAATTCTGGGAGAGGGAGCAGGAGGGGAGAGAAAAGAGAACAAGCCAGCATTGACTAGGAAACGTACCGTGGCTGGGGCATTCCGAAGGGTCTCCGTTCTCTATATTCTGAACTAAGTTCCTAAGAAAAGTAAAAATAAACATTAAAATGGAGAACAGTGCAACAAAAATACAGTGCCAATAAATAAATAAATCAAAACTGTGCAGCTTTGCTGTCCTGGCCTCATCAGTAAACAGCTATTCGCTTCCAAATGACGACAAAGTAATTCAAACATCTGCCTCAAAGATATTCATATTGTTGCATGGTTTACTTACAGTACTTCGGTATTTTTTGAAATGTCAACACACTGGCTTGTGGTTTTGTCCCACGCACAGTAAGGGTCTCTTGCCCGCACACAGTCCCAGCAGTTAATATACTGAGTGCAAACAGCGACAGGCACTTGTACCACCTGTGATGGAGATCCAACATACAACTGACCCTAGGAGACAAATAGCAGTTCTGAAGTTGATACGTTATTTAACGAAATCCACGTTCAAAGCAAAACATTTCACCAAAGAAAAATACATTTGACTTCAGACTTGTTTTACCCTCTTTGGAGAAAGCTGTAGGTTTTGCACTGGTTCTGCAGAAAGGAACATCTGCACCTCCTCAATAATAAACATCTCTCTCTCCAAGCTGAGGGCTTTGTGCAGGTATCCACTATCTGAAAAAGAGCATATGACTAACTTTGACGGGCAGGTTTCGAATAAGGGTCTGCAAGATATATTCTACAGATTATGAACCTTCATGCTATTTTCCAGAATCTATGCTAATTCACTCCACTGACACAAATAAAATTTCAGAATTTGTTTAAAACTCAAATGAGGAGGATTCAGAGTGGTGTAGTTGGTTAGGAAACTGCTCTTTCACTTCGTGGATGTGGTCCAACTGATGGGGTGAAACTTTCTTCTCTCTCCTGGCTACAAGGATCCTACATGAAATGAGGTTGGATATTAAACCCAGTTCCTTTTAGGCACAGCCCCACAGCGGAAAACTTGGCCCCAATGCTAATTTCTCCGCCACCAACACCTCCCCGCCATCCCATCCCTCACCCAATTTTCTCTCCCTTCTCCTGAAAGTAGCAACTAAAGATGTACAAGTACTAAAAGCCCTCCAGTAACTTGCTAATTGCAGTTCTACCCATGTGAACCTGGCCAGTGACAAAGAGAGCACATCATAGCCAAGCTAGTTCTCAACCATTGATTCTCCGGAGAAGCACAGACCTGGAGGGTGGGGGAGGTGATTTGATCAAGGTATACAAGATGAAGTTTTGAGATTATTTTTGCGTAGACAAACTGTTTCAACGTAATAGGTTAGGGAGGACTAGGGGTCACAATCTCAAATTGTGTAGAGAGAGAGCTATGCTCGATGTCAGGAAGTGGTTCTTTTCCCAGAGAATAGTGGACTTGTGGAACAGGCTACCAGCTCGTGCGGTGAATGTTGATTTTGAAATCATTCAAGTGAGAGCTAGACCTGTTTCTGGCTGGGGCAGAGATCACCTTGTACAGGAGGTAGGTACCGTATAACATTAATCATGGCCAGAGTTCTCTCCTGGACTAGTTTTGTTTGCCTAAGGGTTTTGATCGCATAAGGGGGTTGGAGAGAAATTTTCCAGATTTTTTTTCCCACCTAATTGGCCTGGATTTTTATGTCTTTTCACCTCTCCTAGGAGATTACATGGTTTCCGGGTAGGATGGGGAGTGTTTGTATTGTGATGCACAAGACATTACAATTTTATGGGACAGGCTGGATGGACCAGTCATTTTTTGTATGTTTGTATTCACTTTCCAATAGGGGCCCACTTGATAAGAATTAGCAGCAGAGATCCTAGCCTATTTCCCCACCCCCCCAGCCCAGGGGGCACAACAGGCCTGCTGTAACACTCCACTGATGAATCATATATTGCTGAAGCTCTTTTTCGAGCGCAAACTAGAATGGCATGAAAAATGAATACGAGTCCACAACACAAAATTAGCAAATACTACCCCAGCATTAGTGATCTGTCAGTAAGATGGCAAGGACATTTAGTATGGTTCACACTGGTTCAGAGGGATTTGAAGGAAGGGTACACCACTTGGACAGTGTAGAGTGAGCTTTAATCTGCATCTAACCCATTCTATGCCCGACTCGGGTGTGCTTAATGCTTAAAATAGGTGCCAAAAATGGGGAAATATTTAATTCTCTAGCATTTACGTCTCTCATCTTGAGGGACATAAATATAGCCAGCCTTGATTTACTCAGTTGAATCACTGTCTTGGAGTTCAGTGTTAGCCATCCATTACTATAGATGTTGTATTAGTCAATGTTGTATTAGGCAGAGTGCAGGTGTGTCTAAGTATTTTGCATATTTTTTTAGTAATCTAGTTTCACATCTTTTGTAAATCACTTTCTCAGAAGCCGAGTGGTCTATGGTGTGGTGGCCTTTTCTAGTGACCCAATCATGCGATACCCCTAGAACAGTTAATATGTAGTGCAAATGTAACACTGTGTAAAGCAGAGATTATTGACACTACAGTACTTGCATAGAAAATATTTTACCCGTTCCTAGAAAAATGACATCATATTCTTTCTGATTGGCAGCAGCAACTCTGTCTATAGCGATCTGGGTATACTTTGTTCCCTGTTTTATTAACTTTGGTCGGTTGTTGATGGGAGTTACTATATCATCCATCAAAGGGTGATCCTTTACAAACTGGAGTGTTCTGTCTGGCAGATCTAGAGAAGTCTTGAAGCCACTCTTACGGATATTACTGTTGATGCACTATGGGAAAAAGAGAGAAAGAAAATTGTATGTGTTAACTGGGCCTTCAAATGTTACGAACTCTGAATTTCCTGAAGATAATATTTATGAACATTATTCATTAAAAATGAGGTACATCTGCTATTGTCAGATACATTCCTTTTTTTTTTTCCTCCAGAGTTTTCTTGCCTCCTCTCCCAAAGGTGCTGACTCAAGCCGGAGGATGGTTTCACAGGTGCCAGCAGAGCTCCGGTGCTTCACGCAGGAGCCTAGACAGTGAATGTTGGTGGGCTATTTGACTGTGGAACCATCACAGCTGAGCACAAACCCTGTCCTTGCCCAAGAGTCACAGACTTGCATGCTAGGAGTTACTGGATAGTGTTCAGGAGTGGAAAACCTGGATGATTTTCCCCCTCCGTTATCATGGGGGCACTTGAGGCCAAATGGAAAGCCCCTTTTCTCACCTGGTGATCAAACCTGGAACTTTTCTGGTCTGTATGGTGTGGCACATTTACTGCTTAGGTGATCAGGGAAACTGCTTTGCTGAAATTCTTAATAAATTAGAATTCTTAGGGAAGTCTGCTAAAATAATCACTGTTCAAAATGCATTCATGAAATTATTAAATTTTCTGGGCCTAAATGTTTTACGGAGTTCAGATTTTATACCATAAATTGCCAATACACAGCTGGAAAATCTCCAGGGCAGGCAGCGCAGTTCATTGAAACCTCTTGTCGTGGTATGGGATGCAAGACAAGCTATTATTTCAGAACATTAGAGGACTTCATTGTCGCTGGGTCAAAATCCTGGAACTCCCTCCCTAACAGCACTATGGAAGTACCTTCACCACACGGACTGCAGCAGTTTTAGGCGGCGGCTGACCACCACCTTCTGAAGGGCAATTATAACAACAAACTCCACACCTCCAAAAATAAAACAGTTTCCCTGATCTGTGTGGAGGTAGCTGATTTCAGCTGAATTAAAGGTAGGGGTGCTAAAATAAGCTATTGTGCTAGGGAGGGGTATAAAATCACCAGAACTGCAGTTCCTGATAGCTATTCAGTGACTCCTGCTAGAATGCGCTTGCATGAGAATCTCAGTTGAAGACAAAACTTGGATTGGCCTCCATGCTGCCAATTAAGCGAAGTACTGGGGGGGAGGGGTGGGGGGTGGTTTCCATCACTTGTGAAATTGTGCCCCAGCATGGATCAGTACCTTTGAGAGAAGGGGGAAACTTAAGAGGGGGGAAAAAGCCACATCATAATGAGTCATGAATGATAACTCAATGCCAGAGTTAATTTTGTCATCTGAACTGCCTTGCAGTGAACTCAAAACCATTACTGATAGAATGTAAAAAGTCCAGGGTAGTGTGAAAAGCACAGAAAAATACCGCAGCTCTAGGTTATTGTGAAGATTTATTTCTTTTAAAGGTAAGTTTGAATACTTACAGCTCCTGGGCGAGGGATAGGGACTGTTCCACTGTACATCACCCACTTGATGCGAGATTGTTCTACTGTCACAGATGATTTGTATTTCCCTTCATTGAACACTTCCTGAATTTTTGCCATACTGAAGGCACAAACTGCAGAAATGTCCTGTTTTCCCCTAAGCAAATAAGAGTGTTACATTACTGCTTTATTACAGGACAATATTGATTAACACACAATTTTCCCCCTCTATTATCACCTTGATCCCTTCCCCTGTTGTTGTTACACAATTGCTGATAAACGGCATTAAATTTTAAAACACCTGTCCTTGCTTCCACCATTAACACAGATTCCTGTAAATGTGTAATTCTGAACTTTATAAATTAAAATGAGATAAAAAAATACAAAACTGATTATTTTGCTCCACCTAAGTCACACATTTGCTCAAACGAGAGTGGACAAGTGACCAAACACAAGAGCACTGCCATTTGCTAACTGTTCACCAGGAGGGGTGACCTGGTTTGACTCAACCTCTGACTTTTCTTCCCATCCTTGCTGTGGGTTAATGCCTCACTTCCATTCCATCCTCTTCTCAAAGCCCAGAAAAGGCCAGGAATGAATCTGTGGGGAACCCCAGAGCAAAACTGATGCCCCCCCTCACCCTGCAACATAGCCACCACCATAGTTTCTGCTCCAATTTTCTTTGCGGTTCTCCTAAAGGTGCTGACACTTGCTGGGGTAAGGAACACAGAGACCACCATTGTAGTACCTTACCATAGTGGCATAGCCACCACGTACAAGTATGGCAAGGCCATCACAGCGGAGTCTGACTGGGTCCTCACTGAAATGGATGGTGAAGGTGTCAACAGCGTGTGCACATTGTGCATTAATGAAGTAAAGATATCGCTGCTGTAAAAAAAGGGGGTAGGAGCAATGTTTCCGTTTAGCTGCACAGCCACGCGACTGCGCAGCTGTCTGAAGCTCCCGTGCAGGCCACTTTCTCAATGGAACAACCGCGCATGCAAGGAAGTTTGGACGGGCCACGCAGCCAAAAAAAAATTAGAAGCAACATTAGGTAGGAAACAAGAGGAAAAATAACCAAAAAGCAAAATACTGCTAATGCTGGAAATCTGAAAAAAAACAGAAAATGTTGGACTCTGAATCCCTGCTTAGTGCTGATTTAGCTGCTCTCATCCAGAGTGACAACAGGGATGTTACAATTGTACTCAAAACTCCTGGGCTATGGAGAAGGAAAATAAAAAGAACCATCAGCTGGGGATTCCATTTTGAAAAAGTATGTGTGGACGTCAGGTGAAGACAGGATCGGATTTGATGGTGATGCTCCCCATAGTCAAAATGCCTGCCAACATTCATTGTTTAGTTCATGTATGAGGAACAGACACTTGAGGAAGTACTGGAGGGCAACTGGCACTCGTGGAACCATAACCCACAGTACTCGTATATTACCTTTAGGAGAGAAGAAGTAAACACTTTCTTTGCTATGAATGTCTTTTCACCGCGTTAACAAATCCAACATTGACATACCCCAGAGACCGAGTAACCCCTCTTTTAGAGCAAGCCAAGGGGACCAGCAGATTTCATATTCAATGCTTGTTCTGTACTGAATTAATTAACCTTAGTCAGGGCAGCATGTGGGTGCTAAAATTGGGATTACTGTCCCTGGGGTAGAGAGGGCGGGAATAAAGAGAGAAGACAAAATTATCCAGCATTCCTGATACTGATCAGTATTCAGTGACTCCTGGTGGAAAAGGCACGTGTGGGAACGTTAGGTGAGAACAGGACTGGGCTTGGTTGTGATGCCCTTTGTAGTTGAATAGCCTGTTGACACTGAATGTTTTAAGTTCACAACACAAACAATGGTCATTTGGGCAAGGTACCAAGAACTGCAAGGAATCATACCCTAGTAGGACTGAGCTTGTTCAGTTTTTTTTAAATGGTGAGAAACAATTAAATGTTGGTATTCAGAGAGATTTAGGGGTGCTCGTACAGGAAACACAGAAAGTTAGCATGCAGGTACAGCAAGCAATTAGGAAGGCAAATGGCATGTTGGCCTTTATTGCAAGGGGGTTAGAGTACAAGCGTAAGGAAGTCTTACTACAATTGTACAGGGCTTTGGTGAGACCAGACCTGCAGTACTGTGCACAGTTTTGGTCTCCTTATCTGAGGAAGGACATACTTGCCTTACAGGCGGTGCAACGAAGGTTCACTGGATTTATTCCTGAGATGAAAGGGTTGTCCTATGAGGAGAGATTGAGTAGATTGGGCCTATACTCTCTGGAATTTAGAAGAATGAGAGGTGATTTCATTGAAACATAAAAGATTCTCAGGGGGATTGGCAGGGTAGATGCTGAGAGGTTGTTTCCCCTAGCTGGGAGAGTCTAGAACTAGGGGGCATAGTCTCAGGATAAGGGGTCAGCCATTTAAGACTGAGATGAGGAGGAATTTTTTCACTCAGAGGGTTGTGAATCTGTGGAATTCTCTACCCCAGAGGGCTGTGGATGCTCTGTCGTTGAATATATTCAACAACAACAACAACTTGTATTTATATAGCGCCTTTAACATAGTAAAACGTCTCAAGGTGCTTCACAAGAATATTATAAGGCAAAAAGATTTGACACCGAGCCACATAAGAAGAAATTAGGGCAGGTGACCAAAAGCTTGGTCAAAGAGGTAGGTTTTAAGGAGGGTCTTAAAGGAGGAGAGAGGTAGAGAGGTTTAGGCAGGGAATTCCAGAGCTTAGGGCCTAGGCAACAGAAGGCACGGCCGCCAATGTTTGAGCAATTATAATCAGGATGCTCAAGAGGGCAGAATTAGAGGAGCGCAGATATCTCAGGGGGTTGTGGGGCTGGAGGAGATTACAGAGATAGGGAGAGGCCATGGAGGGATTTGAAAACAAGGATGAGAATTTTGAAATCGAGGCGTTGCTTAACCGGGAGCCAATGTAGGTCAGTGAGCACAGGGGTGATGGGTGAACGGGACTTGGTGCGAGTTAGGACACGGGCAGCCGAGTTTTGGATGACCTCACGTTTATGTAGGGTAGAACGTGGGAGGCCGGCCAGGAGTGCGTTGGAATAATCAAGTCTAGAGGTAACAAAGGCATGGATGAAGGGTTCAGCAGCGGATGAGCTGAGGCAAGGGTGAAAGAGATTTTTGGACACTAAGGGAATCAAGGGATATGGGGATAGGGCGGGAAAGAGGAGTTGAGGTCAAAGATCAGCCATGATCTTACTGAATGGCAGAGCAGGCTCGAGGGGCTGTATGGCCTACTCCTGCTCCTAATTCTTATGTTCTTATAAACAGCTGTTGAGGAAACAGAACCACTGGGGAGATGATGTATTAAAACTTCAATTACGTAACCAGAATTACACAAACTTGGGCAACATCATTTGTTTGGTTTGCAAATGTGTACTTCTGTTTATTCTTACCACTGCGGAGTAAAAACTGCATAGAAAATATTGTCCGTCCAGTTTGATGCCCTCAGTACAAAGACATCTTGAATGATGTTAAATGGAAAATGGAACTCAGGAGCAGAGCACATCAGGCTGGCTTTCAGGAAGGTGGTCCACTTCCTCTGGAGAGTCCGCTGGCCACCTAGATCTCCCTGAAATCCAAAAGAATAGACAAGCATCAACAGGAACGCGTTTTAAGGTGTCCTTCATCAGTGGTAGTAAATCACCCAGATGTCCAACTACAAGACCTCTGTCAATGGTACTGCCCAGGGTGCTTGGTGGAGTGACTCACTTTTAGGAGCGGGAGGGGGACAAGGCAATGGAGAACAAAGAGCCTAGCAAATGGGAGGGAGAGATTGGGGCTTGGTTGGGGGGGGGGGGGGGGGGGGGGGGGGGGGGTGACGGCGATTGCGGCAGCGAGGAGAGGCTACGATGGGCAGAGGGGAGGCCGAAGGCTTCCTCGAAGAACCGGGGAAAGCACTCCTGGCTCCTCCCGGCTCACAAGGCGTGCTCTAAAAAGCATTAATCTGCTAGAGCTGGCAGCTGGAGCCACCATTTCGCTGCAAGTGGTCCTGAGCCCTGGGTTTCCCAGCTGCACTGTGGGAGCCGGATTTAAATAGGATAATGACACGCATGCCACGCAACCCGCCGGCGTAAAAATGTTGGCAGGCACATATGCGACAGGTTGGGGATGTGTTCCCCATTTTTGAATTTTTAACTCCCGCCGCCACCCCCCCCCCCCCTCCCAACTCCCCGGCCCGTCGTTTGCTTGGGGGGGGGGGGGGGGGGGTAATATTGAGGCCAGAATTTCCCTGTTCCTGTTTTAAAAATAATTAGAAGAGCTCCGTGTTTGGCTCAGTGAGTAAAGATAGCGTCCAGTGTGGGACTTGGTGATATGCAGGCTGAATCTGATGAAGGGTGCCAACTAAATGTTAACCTTTGGTCAATTTTCAGATGATGACTGACCTGGTGTGCATTTTCAGCACTTTTTTGTTTTTGTAAAAGTAGTAAATTCAGTCACACATTCATAATCTAGTTTAATGTAACTACGCAATTAACTTGAAAACAGTGTGCCGTGGCCAATAACTACTGGGTGGTTGGAACAGTTAATTTTTTTTTGGAACATATACAATCACTTCAGTCCCTTTTGGTTGGGTGGACAAGTGAATGTGCTACTTCATGACTTTGACTTCTAGTATTACTTAATCACTGGCAACAGGAGGTAGTCTTCCCAAGAGACAAGACCCACTACATCCACTATTTCCTCCCCGCCCTCCCAGTGAGCCTATCACAAGATTACTGCACTGTCAGTAAATGTAATAAGAGTATTGAGCAGATTTAAGACAACCATGAAGTTTAATCGCTCTACCAGAGTGTTATGTAACAAATAAGGTGTTTTGTGTTTCTTTTTAAAGTGACTGTTGTATAATTATTGGGAGGGATATTAATGCCAGGGAATGGAGCGCTCAGCATTAACTCTCAGCTCAGGTACAACAAGATTAGATGCAGAATAAAGCTTTCTTTACTTGAACCCAAAAAATTGCCACAGCCCTAAATACAAAGGAGCAAAGTACCTGCTAAGCTGAGCAGGCCACTCACCGGCTTTTCAATGGACCTAACCGCGCATGCGCAATAAATTGGATGGGCCGCGCAACCAGTTAAAGGGCCCGCACACCAACAAAAAAAAATTACAGGGAACATTGCAGAGGAGTGCCCTCGCCCCTTTCCCCACATTTTTGGCCTCTCTTACTGAGATTGGTGGCAATAGTGTTCAGTTAGGGGCAGTTTGGATGCTGTGGGTACATACTTGGATCAAAAAACTGCCCCAACTCATTTCATATAGGATATTTACAGCTTTTATGCCATCAGTCTGGGCTGGATTTGAACCTAGCGCCCAGAGGTGAAAGGTCAGTGTGGAGCTTGCTGCAGCACTCTGCCACGTTACTTCACCCCTCATGTTATTATTCACCACAAAACTGAAACACTGCAGAATTTTGCCATATTGCCCAGTGCAACGAGACCTGGGTGTCCTTGTGCACCAGTCGCTGAAGGTAAGCATGCAGGTGCAGCAGGCGGTTAAGAAGGCAAATGGTATGTTGGCCTTCATAGCGAGAGGATTCGAGTACAGGAGCAAGGATGTCTTGCTGCAGTTGTACAGGGCCTTGGTGAGACCACATCTTGAGTATTGTGTGCAGTTTTGGTCGCCTTATCTGAAGAAGGATGTTCTTGCCATGGAGGGAGTGCAGCGAAGATTCACCAGACTGATACCTGGGATGGCAGGAATGACGTATGAAGAGAGATTGGGTCGATTAGGCTTATATTTGCTAGAGTTTAGAAGAATGAGAGGGGATCTCATTGAAACTTATAAAATTCTAACAGGACTAGACAGACTAGATGCAGGAAGGATGTTCCCGATGGCAGGGGAGTCCAGAACCAGGGGTCACAGACTAAGGATAAGGGGTAAGCCATTTAGGACTGAGATGAGGAGGAATTTCTTCACCCAGAGAGTGGTGAACTTGTGGAATTCTCTGCCACAGAAGGCAGTTGAGACCAATTCATTAAATATATTCAAGAAGGAGTTAGATATATTTCTTAAGGCTAAAGGGATCAAGGGATATGGGAGAAAGCAGGGACAGGGTACTGAATTTGGATGATCATCCATGATCTCACTGAATGGCGGAGCAGGCTCGAGGGGCCGAATGGCCTACTCTTGCTCCTATCTTCTATGTTTCTATGTTAACACCTACCTTACATACGCGAGCAATTCTCGACACCACTAGTTTATTGTAGAATTCAAACTCAACGGCTGTTTCACTGAAGAAAAGGTAGATCTTATCCTCCCCATCATCAGTATCTTCACTCTCTTGCACCACATCCAAATGAACAAAATTAGGCTCTGTTTTTAAAAAAAAAAGTAGTTATCAGGCAGCAGTGATCAATTTAATAGAGAAAAATCGTCAGCACATAGGAGATCTGCCGTCTGCATATTAAGCTGATATTGTGTAGACAATGATACAAAGCTGCAAGAGAAACGGGTTTTCTGAAACAAAAATTCTTCAAAGGGTTGGGTCAAAGCTTTATAAATGATGTTTTGTGACACTAATGTTATACAGCTCGGGCAAATATCAGCCTATGTACATAAAGGTAACAGTTTCTTCGTATAGTTTCTGATTCAATCCAAATTACATACTTTATTCATAAAATTCACATTAACTATTGGTATAAATGTAAATTGGACCTTAGAGGAGATTTCCGAAAGTTACGAACAATCAGCTAGTGTAACGAGAGGTAGATTTGATTTCCCCACTCTGTCGAGTTTCCAGTCTCAGTAAATCACCATGGGTTAAATACCAAGTGGAGGCAGGGCACCTACCCACAGGAAAGGAAAACAGACAGTTAGCACAGCCATCATTGGCACACTCATGTACCAGCTAGTGGACAATTCAGAGCAGTTTGGGAGACTGCAAATTGCTCCCCAAATCACCTTAGCTGCAGTTGCTGCATGAGCCAGGGAACTAATAAAAATTGAATCTTGACTACTCGAGCAGCAAGGTACTTAGTTCAAATCCAGCCTAGACTGATGGGGTAAAAATGTTTGCTATCTGTCAGCTGTAAATGTCCAACGTGAAACAAGTTTGGGCAGTCTCAATCAAAGTATGGACCCACAGTCAGTGCCCGCTGGAAGGAGCACTTCGAAGATCTCCTTAACCGAGACTCTGTCTTCGACGCGAGTGTCCTCAACTCCATCCCGCAGCATGCTACCCGCCACCATCTCAGCACAACCCCAGCCCGGCATGAGGTTGAAAAGGCCATCCAACAACTGAAAACAACAAGGCCTCAGGAGCAGATGGAATCCCTGCCGAGGCACTAAAGCATGGCGGAGAAGCACTACTGGCGCGAATTCATGAACTCATTTCTCTTATCTGGAAGGAGGAGAGCATACCAGGGGATCTCAGAGACGCCGTAATTGTGACCATCTTCAAGAAAGGTGACAAGTCCGATTGCGGTAATTACAGAGGAGTTTCCCTGCTGTCTGCCACAGGGAAGGTCATCGCAAGAATCCTCCTCATTCGCCTTCACCCAGTGGCCGAAGAGCTCTTCCGAGAGTCGCAATGTGGATTCCGCCCACTAAGGAGCACAATGGGCATGATCTTCACCGCACGTCAATTACAAGAGAAATGCAGGGAACAGCACCAACTGCTGTACATGGCCTTCTTTGATCTCACAAAGGCCTTCGACACTGTCAACCGTGAGGGATTATGGAGTGTCCTCCTCAAATCCGGCTGCCCTCAAAAGTTTGTCACCATCCTCCGCCTGCTTCACGATGACATGCAAGCCATGATCCTGACCAACGGTTCCACCACAGACCCAATTCATGTATGGACCGGGTCAAACAAGGCTGTGTCATCGCACCAACGCTCTTCTCGATCTTCCTTGCTGCAGTGCTCCATCTCACCCTCAGTAAGCTCCCCGCTGGAGTGGAGCTAATTTACAGAACAAATGGGGAACTGTTCAACCTCCGTCGCCTCCAGTCCAGATCCAAGGTCGTCCCATCCTCTGTCGTCGAATTACAATATGCAGACGATGCTTACGTCTGCGCTCACTCGGAGGTCGAACTCCAAACCATCGTCAACACCTTCACCGAAGCGTACGAGAGCATGGGCCTTACACTAAACATCTGTAAGACAAAGGTCCTCTACCAACCTGCCCCCGCCACACAGTACTGCCCCCCCGATTATCAAAATCCATGACAAGGCCTTGGACAACGTGGACCACTTTCTATACCTCGGGAGCCTACTGTCAACAAGGGCAGACGTCGATGACGAAGTCCAACACCGCCTTCAGTGTGCCGGTGCAGCCTTTGGTCGCCTGAGGAAGAGAGTGTTTGAAGACCAGGACCTTAGACCCGGCACTAAGCTCATGGTCTACAGAGCAGCAGTGATACTCACCCTGCTGTTTGCCTCAGAGACATGGACCATGTACAGCAGGCACCTCAAAGCACTGGAGAGGTACCACCAACGCTGCCTCCGCAAGATCCTGCAAATCCATTGGCAGGATAGGCGCACCAACGTCAGTGTTCTCGCTCAGGCCAACATCCCCAGCATCGAAGCTTTGACCACGCTCGATCAGCTCCGATGGACGGGTCATATTGTCCGCATGCCCGATACGAGACTCCCAAAACAAGTGCTCTACTCTGAGCTCCGACACGGCAAGAGCGCCCCAGGTGGGCAGAGGAAACGCTTCAAGGACACCCTCAAAGCCTCCTTGAAAAAGTGCAACATCCCCACCGATACCTGGGAATCCCTGGCCCAAGACCGCACAAAGTGGAGGAGAAGCATCCGGGAAGGCGCCGAACACCTCGAATCTCTTCGCCGGGAGCAAGCAGAAGCCAAGCGCAAGCAGCGCACGTCAACCCAAGCACCCCACCCACCCGCCCCTTCAACCACCGTCTGCCCCACCTGTGACAGAGACTGTAGGTCCTGCATTGGACTCATCAGTCACCTGAGAACTCATTTTTAATGTGAAAGCAAGTCATCTTCAGTTCCGAGGGACTGCCTAAGAAGAAGAGAAATGGACCCACAGCACTAAACCGCTCCTAATTCAACACTATTGTGACTAATCTCATTAAGAGGGGCTATTATGTGGGAAAAGGGAGGGGCGTACCCCTCTGTATTTGGGGCTATTGGTGCAATAGAGACAGCCTTGTTCTGCATCTAATCTTGCTGTACCTGGGCTAATAGCCAAGTCTTCTTTCCCTAGCATTAATATCTCTCACCTTGACGTTGGAGAAATTTCACTGACCCCCCCCCCCCCCCACCTATTGTATGCTTCAGCTTTTTGAGTCAGAGCATCCAGGTGGTCTTATTTTGTGATAGCACCATTAATAGCCAAGAATTTATAAACTAGCGCTTAATTCACAAAAGCACCAAACAGAAATGGATAGGTTTTGTTTCATCACATGTTTTAAGTGGTGTAACTGACTGGAGAAGCCTATCTGTCGCAGTATTTACCTTGCAAAAAGAAAGAAAAAAAACCGAGCAGTGAATGAAATTCCCCAGGAATTTACGTTACACTCCCTTGTTGCAATATTGAAGTTCACACAATACACTAAACCACATGCAGACTCCCCCCACTCCACTGCACCCCACCACCCTCCCCGCGCCCCCCAAATGGTAAAAAGAACCCACTGGGGACTTTTAGCGTCACACACAAGATGTGCTCACCATTTAGCCAGGAAGTCTTGTACTCAGTCCTCAGGTTGTTTTTCAGGCTACGCAGTAGAATGGGCTCAGAGCCAAGGAAGTTATTTGCTGTTGCAGAGTAAAATTCTCCATCTAAAATACATGAAATTAATGTAATCAAAAAGATATTTACATTTCATTCACTTCCTGATCAAAGGCTTAGAAACTACAGCTACCACACCTTGTACTGTCAATTGGCCTCAAGTGAAGGTTTCCATCAAATGAATAGAAAATGGTTTAGATTTCCAATTTCTATCTACCCTATTGTAGTCGGTTCTGTTAATTGAATATTTGTGTCTCAATTACATACTTTATCCAGCTTACAATCTAAATTACACACACAGTGCCTACTGTGCAAAAAACTTCACAATTTTTCTTATTCTCTTCTTTCTCCCCATCTCTCTTGATGCCAGTGGCTCATGTTGAAATATGCGTCAGGCACGGCTCAGTGGGTAGCACTCTCACCTCTGAGTCAGGTTGTGGGTTCAAGTCCCACTCCAGAGATGACAAAATCTAGGCTGACACTCCCAGTGCAGTACTGAGGGAGTGCTGCACTGTCGGAGGTGCCGTCTTTCGGATGAGACGTTAAACCGAGGCCACATCTGCTCTCTCAGGTTGACGTAAAAGATCCCATGGCACTATTTTGAACAACAGCAGGGGAGTTTCCCCCGGTGTCCTGACCAATGTTTATCCTTCAACCAACATCACGAAAACAGATGATCTGGTCATTACCTATTTGTGGGCCCTGGCTGCCGTGTTTCCTACATTACAACAGTGTTTCACTTCAAAAGCTGTATTCATTGGCTGTAAAGTGCTTTGGGATGTCCGGAGATCGTGATAGGCGCTATAGAAATGCAAGTTCGTTCTTTCTTCTTTATGATTCCATGGGCACTGGCACAACCTCTGGTACCTTTTCCAAATGGCTATTTTGTGTATGAACCTGGACTGTGAAAGTTGGTGCGATTTGACAATGGGGGTCATCACAATGGAGCCCAATCCTGCCTTCACCCAAAGTTAATACATACGCACTTTCCAAAAGAGGTCTTAAGATTACTTATCAGGAGTAGGACCGCCCTCACCGTCCCCCGTCCAAGCTGAAAGATATTGGGGCCAAGAGCAGAGCCCAGCACTTTTGTTTGTTTGATGCAACACCACACCGGGCGGTACTCTCCCACTCATCTGCTCTTTTTTCTTCCCCCCACTTTTGGACTTGATGTTAAAAAAAAACACACAAAATACTGGAAACACTAGATGATCAGGCAGCATCTATGGAGCAAGTTGATGTTTCAATTGCTGCCCGACTTGCAGAGTGTTTCCACCATTTTATATTTTTGTTTCAGGTTTCCTGAATCTGCAGTTTTTTTGGGGGAAAATAATGTTATCTTTTTTGGAGTCCAAATTCCAGCATACGGACGGAGTCTTTGTACTTTATTAAACGATGTTTCTGTTGGTAGATTTAACCTTTTGGTAGGTTGCGGCTTCGATTCCCATTCCAGGACTGAGTACATAATCTAGACTGACATTTGAGTACAGTACTGAGGAAGTGTTGCATTGTCAGAGGTGCTGTCTTTTGGTTGCGGTGTTAAACCTGTCTGCCAGTTTAGGTGGATGTAAAAAATCCCATGGCACTATTCGAAGAGCAAGGAGTGTTCTCGGTGTCCTGGCCAACATTCTTCCTTCGATTACCACCAAAAAATATAGATTAACAGGCCATTTATCTTAACTGTTGTTTGTGGCATCTTACTGTGCATTTGCTTACACAATAGTAATTACAATTCAAATAGTAATTCATCAAACCTGAAGTGCTTGGAGCCTAACAAGGCATGATATAGATGCAAGTTCTTTCTTTTATCAGGTTTCTTTCTTGCAATGCAACAGCTACAAATTAGCAAAAATATTCTGTTGATGATTGTTCAAGAAGTGCATTACATACCGACCATAACAGAAGCGTATCTCTGAGTTGGGTCAAATGGACACTTTCCTTTAGCCTCTTCAGGACTTTTCTCTAGCTGGATTTTGCCATTGTTAATGACCTGTCAAACAAAAGATGCCCACGGTAATGCTTTTATATATATATATATTCTAAATTCAACTGAGGTAACATGATGACAACGGCCGTAATTTTAAGTTTTTGACCCCGCCTGGAACGGGGAGGGGTGTTGGCCGGTAGAGCGCAGTTTTAACTCCACAGCCTGCGTGTGACGTCACGGATAGGTTTCCCTTTTGGAAGTCAGCCCGATTGACAGGCTGGCTTCCAGTCGGGCGGGGAACGCTGGACAAGTGGCCGCAACCACAGGCAGGTGCGAGCCCCGGGAGGGGGGGGGGAAATGTCCGATCGGAAGCACTCCTGCTCCTCCCAGTCCACAAGGATTGCTTCCCGAGGCTGTCATCGCCTCATTACAGCTGCCGGGAATCCCGAGGCCTGGTATCCCTGGCTGGCCACAGTTAAACCGGCACAGCAGGTTAAATCAGAGGCTTCCATCCTCATTATAATATTTCAAGTGCCAATCCCGCCTCCTGGGAGCGGGATGGTTGCCCGTCCCTCCATTAAACCCGGAAGTGGGTGGGTTAGTATTCACATTTTTAATACATTAACCTGACCCCAACCCTCCTGTTTTTCAGGGTTAAAATTCCCCCCAATGTGCCAATAGTTCTTTTTAAACTTGTAGTTTGAATAACTGAATGAGACAGCCCAGTAGTTCAGCAAGTTCATCTACAGTAATAGCAAAGCAGGTTATCACCCTGAAAGCTCTCTACTCCCAGACAAGCAATATATGTAATTTATTATGTAATTATGGAACCACAGAAATACTAATTTTTGCTGTTTTGTCAGAAAATTATCTCTTCTCCACCACCCCCCCTCCCACACCCAACACCCAAAAACTAAAATGACAAGGATAGAAATATAGGCAGTCAAGGTGCACAGTGGATTAGCACACTGTCCCAACTGCTCTGTGACCTGGGTTTGACGCAGCTCAGTATATCTTGGTTATGGAAAGGGTGGGGGCGGAAAGAAACAATCAGCCAGACCTCCCAGTCCAGATCACGATTTGGTGACCCCTATTGGAAAATGCACACGTGAACCTTGGGTGAGGACAAGATCAGGCTCAGCTGTGATGCTATTCACAGTAGAATAGCCCTCTGACATGGTATTTCACCCATTCATAGTCAATGGGTGTAAAGTCTTGCCCACTGTCTTGGCTTACAAGTGAGAATGGCCACCTGGGTGAGGTAACCGAGGACCACCATTACCCACGGACTGTACGTCTACAGGAGTCCGTGCCTTAAGGATAGATGTGGAGAAAATTAAGGTGGGGTGGGGAAAAGAGAAGGGTGCAAAAGAAAATCAGAAACAAAGAGTACAACAAAAAACAGAAAAAGGTTTTACATTTAAAAAAACAACTCACAATCGCAGGAACAAAAATTGTACATGGAATCTTAAAAGAAGAAAATGAAGCCTTAATGGCCTTTTGAACATCCCCGATTTTCACCGCTCCACCATTGGCGGCCATGCCTTCAGCTGCCTAGGTCCTAAACTCTGGAATTCCCTCCCTAAACCTCTCCGCTTCTCTCTCCTCCTTTAAGATGCTCCTTAAAACCTGCCTCTTCGACCAAGCTTTTGGTCATCTGCCCTAACATCTCCTTGTATGGCTCGGTGTCAAATTTTGTTCTTTTGATAACACTGCTGTGAAGCGCCTTGGGACATCTTATTAGGTTAAAGGCGCTATATAAATTGTTGTTGTTGTTAATTAGAATGTTAAGTTGCCACAAATAATACCTCACCCTGATGTAATGTGATGCAGCAGTCCCCAGGGATTGGAATCAGGAAATTCTAGGTCAGATACTGAAGCCATTCACTGACCATGTTCCTGCATCTTACTTCAGCAATGGCTACCTCAGCAGTCTCATTCAGTACTGTGTAATAACAATGTGTAATGGAGGATATACATTCCAAATTTCAAAATCAACACTGTGGTGTACACAGCGCACACATACATACACACGCAACCACAGGTTTTAATAAGGTTGGATGGATTCTGCATGTGGAGTCTGTCCCGAGGATTACTGTACAAAGTTAATTTATTTCTCAGTAATTAAGCTTATTGTTGACAAAACATAATAATGAAACTAGCATGCCGTAATTTAATTTCTAGAGCAAACATAACATGTACCCAGCTGCAGATAATATCGTGTCAGTGCGCTTTTCTTGTACAGTAGAACTATATTGGTTAATGGTAAAATCTGCACAAAACATCTCACTATCAGCTTTTTTACATAAATTACAATCTCAATTCCTTGTTGAGATTGGCTTACAATTACATCATGTGGTATGAAATGAATACCCAAGACGCTAAACAAAGCTTACACGTGAATAGACCTCAACTCCCAGTCTCATTTCATTTGCGTAATTCTAAACTTGAGTACTGATTTATCATCGGATGTATGATACAGATCTCTACAACTGTACTCACCATGTAATCACATGTCGGCTGAAATGCATTTGTTCCACAAATATACATTCTGGTTTCAGTTAACCGGTGGAGAATGCGTATGTAGTTGCGGCAATCTGTCTGTAATGCAAAAATTAATTATAGATAAAACGCTGAAGACAGTGGGTTTACTTTACCAACTTATGCAGATCATTTTGCACACTATGTTCTACCTTCATACCACACAGTGGATGGCTCAGAAGGCAGAAAGGTGGAATGCACTTTCGCTGCCGCTCTTGGATTCCAAGTGGGTTGACTCATGTACTGATTTCTATCCCTCCAACACTTCACCTTTTGCTCAGAGCTGCACCACTGTGCAAAGATACAAGACATATAGTTTAAAAGTTATATAGAATTTTGTTGACCAAATATAGGGCAAGGCCCACTGTGGCACATAAGCATTGCTCCTGCACCATTTATTTTCCTCACAACTGACAAGACACAGATCAGTCATGATTTAATTGAATGGCGGAACAGGCTTGAGGGGCTGAATGGCCTACTGCTGTTCCTATGCTCCTATGATAAAAAGCTGCAGCTCTGATTATATATATAAAATATATATTTTTTAATTAATGGGTTGAATGACATGCAAGCTGTTCAACAGGAAACTGTTAGATAATGCAAAAGTTCTTCTCAGTGAGAGAGCAATGGAAAGGTATTAAAAGAACAAAAGAACCTGCATATAGCTTTGATCCATGGAGCCATTCAATCTCAGTCAGGGAAGTGCTGGGGAAGTTACACTTGCAATATACTTTTGGAGAAGTAGCAGCACACTCCGACGAACCTGAAATCACTCCAGAATGCCTGTACTTGCTGGTTTTCTGCTCATCAGTGCTCTGTCTTATTATTGCACCATTGTTATCATTGGCTACAAGGCTACAGTTAATTGCTGCCTGCATTGAGTATTAAATAACCGTGAAACATACCTCTCTCGACTTTCCTTTGTACATACATTCATTCTGCTTCTGTTCAGGAACGGCCCACATCTCCTGGAAAAATGAGGAGGGAGACTTGTAAATGTGCAATTCTAGAGGTGACCATACAGTCATTACTCGGGGCAAGCTTGGAAGGTTTCAAACAGAATTCGAAAAGCAAAATACTGCTGGAAATCGGAAAACAAAAAGAGAGAAAACTGGATATACTCAGCAGGTCAGGCAGCATCTGTGGAAAAACAGGAGTCAGTCGATGTTTCAGGCCCTTATGACCCGTCCTCAGGACTAGGAGATACTACAGATGAACAGCATTTAAAAAGGAACACAAGGGAAAGGGGGAAGGAAAAAGAAAAAAAACCACACACTGACAGGAAAAGAAGAATGACCTGAGACAAGAACAGGGAACAATTAAATGACAGATGTAATATTAGCAGGAGACAAAGGAAGGCATAGATGAATCAAAGAAATGAAAGACATATACGAACAAGACACAGTGTGACTAGACACAGTGTGACTAGCTAAAGGGGGATAGGTAGAATGGGAAGCAGGAAAAACCAGCAAGACGGAGGCTGCAGTGGCCCAGGAGTCTGGCAACAGGAGTGCAGACTATCCCACCAGTCAGAACACTATTGGTGGGGTTGTCTGCACCCTTGGTATTGACCGGCTTTTACACCAGCCTCCCAAGCCACTGCAGCCTCCGCATTTCTTTTCCTGTGCGTGCGCGTGTGTGTTTTTTCCCCCTTTCCCTTGTTGTCTTCCTTTTTAAAATGTTGTTCATCTGTAATATCTCCCAGTCCTGAGGAAGGGTCATAAGGCCTGAAACGTTGACGGACTCCCATTTTTCCACAGATGCTGCCTGACCTGTAGCCTTTGCAGCCTTTACTGCTTTGAAACATAATTCGCTGGTCGCTCCAGTCCATATCGTTTCTTCGGAGTCACGCCAACCTTTTATGACACAATACCAAGTGATCAGCACAAATAGTAAGTGCTAATTACCACTTTCCTGGTATGTCGAATAGGTTGGCAAAATATGAAACCACCTGCAGTTTTCACTATGGTTAGCTATGGTTAAAAGCATACCCAATTCTTGCACAGAATTCCAGAATACCAAACTACTTCCCAGTCATAGAATCATAGAAAATTACAGAACAGGAGGGGGTCAGTCGGCCCATTGAGCCTGTGCTGGCTCTTTGAAAGAGCAGTCGTGTCTAGTCCCACACCCTCGCTTTTTGTCCGTAACCCTGCAAGTTCCTCATCCTCAAGTACCTCTCCAAATCCCTTTTAAAATTGTTTATGCAATCAGCTTCCAGCACCTTTTCAGGTAGAGCGTTCCAGATCCCGACAACTCTCCGAGTCATTCGAGTTGGGAAAATTCCAGATCCAAACACACTGCTGAATATGAAGTTCTGATAATTGCATAAACTGTTCCCCCAATTAAATTGCTGAGCATTAAAAAAAAAGGGGGAAAAAAGGAATATTTCAATACAACATCCAGCAACAACCTAATCTTTGCGCATCTGCATCAATAGCATAGCTCCGTTCGCGAATTTAAAAAACATAGCTGACAAAGGGTCGAGTTTCTGCTCCTTTACGCCAATAATATCAGCGCAATCCGGGCGGAATCGGCCGAACCAGAGTAAAAGAGATCGGGGAATTTAAAAAGCAAGTGAGTTACACCCAAAAACACTTGCGCTCGAGTTTCCGTGAACTTTTACACTGGGTCAAGATTCAATTTGCCCGGATCAGGCCCCGCCCATAAAACTGGCCCCGCCCACAGGTAGAAATTGCGAGATTCCGTTGATGGCGCTGGTTCGGGAAGGCTCTTCAAATTGCACTCATTCTCTTAGGCGCACAGGCGCCAGTCAGCACGTTTTCAAAGGTTTTTCATTTCAAAAAATATTTAATTTACTAAGAAACCGACTAGTGTACACCAATGAAACTAGTGAATGGTTCAGTATAGATTTTTTTAAAAAGTCATTTTCAGTGATTTTGAATCAGCTTACTCACAGGTGGAGGACAGGACACTCTTATTAAAAATGCTTACTTTTTGTTATAAACCCATTTTCAGTTGTATTAATAAAACTGCACCAGGTTACCACTCTTAAATATATCAAGGAATACTTTTTAAGGAAGAAAAAAACCCAATTACATTCTATTATGCTGCTCAATTGAGAAGGTTCATGGAAGATTTTAAGTTTGTGATTATGCAAACGAATTTTAGTAGAAATGGGGACTGTAATCTAGCCAGCGCAATTCTGAGCGCATTTTGGGCCCAACTTCCCGATTGCACCCAAAGTGGAAACTCTACCCCCTAACCTTTTGATTAAGACTACCATAATCTTTGTATTTCCAAGGCCAGGTTGTAGACAGACAACATTCTGGCAATTAGCCTTGGCTCCCAGCACACTGTTTCCCCCGCCCCACCCTTTATTGCGCAGCACTTTAATTGGGAGAACAGTTTCTGCTTGAATCAGAACATTGTATCAAACATTGTGCCTGGATCAGGACTCCTATGCAGTCGGGAGTGAATGGGAAATGGCTTGGTATTCTGAAAGTCTTTGCACATGCCATTGCTCGCACTGCATTTTTATTAAGTGGCCTCTGCTGGATTTGTTATATTCAGTGCTGAACTGATGGTTAAATGGACTGTGCTACAAAGATTTACAAGTTGTCTACCTGGTTGGTAGAGCCACTTTTACACTATTGCAGTACTGCTGATTCCCTAAACAGAAGTCTCGCAACAGTCGGTGACATCGGAGAATATAAAATTATAGTACCGGCTTCTGTTCAGTTGCCTGCAGCAGAGACTCACTTTTTCACCTTGGAAATGTGCTGAGCTGGTCGATTGGAGACTTGGGGGGAAAAATTGGGTTTGGGGCGCTACCTTCGCCGGGCCCCGAAAAAGTTAGCGCCACCACTGCCGATTTTCCCAGGTAGTGCCCCGAGAGGGAGGAGGGGTGCTACTGGAAGCGCCCCGCATCCCTCTTGGGGCGTTGCGAGCCAATATTGCGGCGCTATGCGCTGCAGCGCCATGCACTGCGGCACATCGCGCCGGTGGTACTGCAGGCCTTCCTCCCCTTAAAGGGGAGGGGCCTGGCGCAGCGCGTCCTGTCGCCCAGCTGGGCCACCAGGGATTGGGAGTGCCGGCAAACGAGCCCGGCACTCATGGAGAACAACCGGCACCCCGCGGAGGGGCTTCACGGGGGCCGGGGACAGCAACGGGAGCAGGTGCTGGCAGGCGGCCAGCAACAAAAATGGCCGCCCGCCACCTCCCCTTTAACTAGCACCGCCCCGGCCACAGGTAGGCCCCCTGACTCCGGCGGACATAGCATCCGGCAGTAAGTCGGGGTGGTGCCACCCAATATTACAGCCGGGGCGCTGCGCACAGCGATGACGTCATCGCCGGCGGCGCTAACTGTTACCGCCGGTGCTAACCTCCCACTGAATATCGCGGGAGGCGTTAGTGGGGCGCGCTAGTTGACTTGCGCCCAGTTAGCGCCCTCTTAGGGCGCAAATCAACCGAATTTAGCCCCCTTCGACTTCCAAAAAAATTAAAACATTCTATATATTGTGCTGAGTCTTTTTTGAATGGGCTTAAAGTAGAGCACAGGCCAGAATATAAAAGGCAAGGACATCACACAAAGTAAGTTTGATATCATTTCCAAAACCCAGGACAAACGTAAAAGTACAGTATTGAGAAACCAGATCCCAGCATAAAACTACTTGGCTAACTGCCTGGGCTGCACGACAGCATAGTACATTGCATGGGCAAGTGAACATGCTTCCGCTGCAGTTTCCAGCATCAGACACATCACTATTGGGAAGCACACAGCAGAGGGGCCAAGCACTTCCTCGCAGAGGAAGGAGGTCAGAGAAAAAAAAAATCAAGACATTATTGGTCTGTTTTGCCACACTTCCAAGTAGATGGTTCAGAACAGCACTGGGGGAGGCCTGGAAGCAACTTTCCCACCCACCCGCTCAGCAAGAGTTGGCCTGTGAGTCACAGAAGAAAATAAGATTTAAAAGGATTTAAACTCTCATCAGCTTTTAACTGTAGAACCATGAAACTGCAGACTCTTCAATTAGATACAAAGTGCTTGATTAACTCTGTCTCATTAATATCCAAACTACTACTAGGAAGAAAATGCCATTGGATTTTGTTTAGTCTGGTGGGAAAACTGCATAAAAGCAGCTAACATTTACATCAACAATCTTAAAATGTCATAATTCAATGTCAATGTTTTAGCCAAACTTGCAGTAGCAAAAGAGAACTAAAATTGTTCAATTTTTCAGGTGACTTTTGTTTTTTTGATAATTGCAATAAAAACTCAGAATCGATACAGAGAAGTGAAGGCTTGTGGAGTTAAACTGATCCTCTCCACTTCATCAGGAGACTGCTTAGACTCGTCAACTTAATTACATGAAAGTTTCAACATTAACTGAAGGCCTACTTCCACCTCTGTAACATCGCCAGACTCCAACCCTGCCTCAGCCCATCTGCTGCTGAAACCCTCATCCGTGCCTTTGTTACCTCCAGACTTGACTATTCCAACACTCTACTGGCCGGCCTCCCATCTACCACCCTCCGTAAACATTAGCTCATCCAAAACTCTACTGCCCATATCCTAACTCGCACCAAGTCCCACTCACCCATCATCTCACTGCTCGCTGACCTACATTGGCTCCCAGTCTGGCAACACTGATTTTTAAAATTCTCATCCTTGTTTTTAATCCCACCATGGCCTCGGCCCTCCCTATTTCTGTAACCTCCTCCAGCCCTACAATCCTCTTAGATTTCTGCGCTCCTCCACTGCTGGCTCTTGAGCATCTCTGATTTCCTTCGCTCCACCACTGGCAGCCGTGCCTTCAGCTGCCTAGGCCCTAAGCTCTGGAAGTTCCTGTCTAAACCTCTCCGCCTCTCTCTCTTCCTTTGAATCACTCCATAAAACCTACCTTGCTGATCAAGGTTTTGGTCACCTGTCCTAATATCTCTGCGGTTCGGTGTCAAATTTTGTCTGAAAATGCTCCCGTGAAGCGCCTCGGGACGTTATACTACAATAAAGATACTATATAAATGCAAGTTGTTGTTAAGATCAGCAACCTTGCATCACAGCATGCACTATCGAGTCAGATGCTTTAAAATACTGGCGGTAGTAAATGGAAAATGCAAGGGTGGCTATTGTTTCTAGCCTGAATGGCTCAACCACCCACTTACAATTTTCTGAGACATCAGTGATTTCCATTTGTGTACCAATTGCATTGTGGCCATTTTAACAGTGGATAACATGCATGACAATTATTTTCTTTGGTGGGGGCGGTGGGGGGGCAGGTAATATGGGCCTTGCTCCCCCAGAAAACTTTTGATTTTTCACAATTTAGTCAACTGCGGCCGGTACCTCTTGCATAGACAGGAGGTTCATTCTGAAAATCTACCCGAACCCGGCAAACAGGCAGTGGCACCCGTCAGGCTGGTATAGTGAGTAAGATCGGTTAGGGAGAGATCAGAGAGTCGGTGCATTTTCCTGCCATTTTGGAGTTAGACACGTACACATATACACCAAATAAATTTTTTATGCTGTGTTTACTTCACGATGTACAGAAACACACTAGACAATTCGTACACAAAATGGGCTCCTTGATGGCTGACCAAGTTTCTCCAGTGATTAGCTGAGCCGTATAGACCGGAAGGGCCAACCAACCCAACAGCCCAAGGACAACCCTAGAAGCCCTTGCTAGCTACCATCAGTAACCAGAAGTCACTGATTCACAAGTAACAGGCAGCTGCAAGAAGCCAGCCATTCAGCCTGCAGCCACCAGCAGCAGAAGCAAGGGGCAGGGGCTGTGGTTTCCCCAAGTTATGGGAGAAAATCCAGTGGGATCATGTGGAAAGTCAACCGGAGCAGGAAAAGAATTAGCCAACAGGAGAGCTGGTAGGAACAGGAGAGACAGCGGCAGAATCAGGAGCAGGTACTCTACCTTGAGATTCTTCTGCTGCCTTTCCTGCTAGCTCTCCCGCTGTTGATTCTGCTGCTTCTGCAGCACTGGGGAAATTCTGTCAGATAGGAGGCACGCATATGGTCACAGCAGGCAAAACGTGAACATACAGTTGCCTCCGAAAATGTGTAGTGGGTATATGCTGTCTACTTTTGACTATACTCTTGAAGGTTGGTTAAGCAAGTCTTTGTTTGCATAGATTGAAAAAGAAAGAAGGCAGTGCAGCATAGCAGCCTGGACCTTCTCATACAGTCATTATGCTGGAGCTACTTCTGAAAAGTGGCTCTGATCAAAGTTTCTTCTTCCTTCTCTTAAAAGGCGTTCTCTTTATAGTGTGGCGCGCCTTCAAAAACAGGAGAGAGAAAACAAGATAGCCACATGAACGAACCCCACCCACTCCTTTTACAAGTATGTTTTTTATGGGATTTACCTGCATCACAATTTCTCATAATAGGAGTACACAACTGTCCTTCAAAAGGGATAATTGTACTCTTACCAATCGTGTTCCTTTCTAAAAATGAGTGTTAACTCCGACTTTCTCAGTATCCATTCCCCCCCCCGCCACCAAAGTCTGTTGTCTTGTTTACATATTGCTCACTCTCCGTTCCTGCATTTTCTCTGCTTGCCCTTCAAGTCTCTGCTCTCTCCTAATATACACTAATTTCTGTTTACTGCAGCAACATGATTTTCATGAAAGTACTTGTTGTTGTTAGCAAATAACCCAAGTATTGAAACACAGCATATCATGGTGACAAAATAACTCGAGTCCCTTCTCCGTCCCCAAACAGCACAAAATTTGCTGAAACACTTTTACGAAGCGAGGGCCCCTTTTAAAGAGGCTCACTCTTTGTGCAAATTAAACCTGAAAGAAACAACCTGTTCCCAGCTAGATAAATCCTGGGCCGTGACACAGAATTACAGTCAACAGCAACTCCCTGACCTCGGTTAAAGAAACTCTGCCAAAAGTCAAAAAGAGTTTCCAAAACAAAGACATCAACAGAACAGCAACTTCCTGCCCTCTATAGGAAAGACTCATCCTAGCCAGCTGCACAAACGTAGCGTGGCAGTCCCATGGTACACTGTCTCTGTAACAGACTTTTGTAGTAGGAGTTTGAGAAATCTATTTTTATTCAATTAATCGGCAACTGTAAATTAGAACGCTTCATTAATATTTAATCTCGCACAATGGTTACATTTTACCAAGACAGAAGTTTAAAATGCTGCTGATAATTGTTGCCCCCACACCCTGTTACAACACCTTTCACCACTGTACAAGCAAAGCATAAACAAAACCATTTTGAAGTGTCAATGTCCAAGGTCAATTATCCTGTCGGCAACAGACAGCCTCATGTGAGCATGGTAGTAAAAGGTTTCTAACCAGACGTTTCTCGTAACAAAACACATTGTTGTTATGTTCTAGCACCTCACTTTGACCCATCATTTCTTTCATCACATCAGCTGTTCGACTCTACTCATTGAGAAGATTTAACGTCAGCAGCACAGCTAAGTTGGTGAAGAGCATTAAAACTTTTGGTAGAAAGTAAACTTGGCTTCACAGGGAAACAAACACTAACTACTCTTAAATCAAATTATATATGATAATTTAAATTTTTTTAGCACTAAACTATTTTGCTATGTTATTTATCTTGCTTAAATCAAATAAGATTTTTTTTTAAATGTAGTGAAAAAAATGACTGAATTATCAGTAGTAGTTCTTCTAGATGGAAAAGACAAACTATTCCTTTAGCAAGTTTCCCCCTTTCCTTCTTTATCTACCACATTTTACCCCTTCCTCTCAAACTAGTTGACTCATTGCATGGGTATGGTTGCACAGGCATTGGTTACAGGCACTCTGATACATTCCACCAAGTGACCATGCTTTATGTGTGACCCCAGACAGTTAGTGTTAATTGGCTATTCATCTGTTAGGAGAGAGGAAAATTACAGCCAAGCCCAGTTCCGTACACACCTAGCACCCACACACATGCTTTCCAGCAAGTGGCTCTAGATAACCATCAGGAACGGGACCCCAGCCAAATTTTTGTTGCTGAACTTTGGAGCACTGAGGCAGATTGTAACTCCCTTACTGCTACCCTGCTGAGATTGGCCAACTTGCTCCTGAACACCGTCATCTCCGCATCATGGTAACTTGCTCCTGGGTCACTTTCCAGTGACCCCTGCTGGAAGTGTGCCTGTGTGGATGTTAAGCGAGGAGGGAAAAGAAAGCATGCTCAATTGTGATCTCCATCACAGTCAAATAGCCTACCAACATTCACTGTTAATGCTCGCACATGAAGACTGGCTACTTAGGAGAAACACCAGGGGTGGACAGCACCTGTGGAGCCATACTCCCAAGTTGGAGGGAAGAAAATTAGGAACCAAAAAAAAAGCAGAGGCACTCAAAACAAGAGGAAATCTGATTATATATCTACTGGAAACTGGAATGAGACCCAACTCATTTCACTTAGGACTCTACCTTTAGCAAACAAGCATCAATTTCCCTTCATCATTCAGAACTGAATTAAGCTGCCAGAGGTGAAGGGACAATATTTGAATATGTTGTGCCATCTAGTCTTTCATCAAATTAAGCATCTGTGGGCTAGCGGGGTACAAAAACCCACTAGGGATCTCGCTCTTGATCACTAATGCACGACCCCTTGCTGAAAAGTGCATGTGGATGGACAGTGTGTTTAGAGCGTGACTGGGATCAGCTGTGATACCCTTGCCCCCATAGTTGAACAGACTGCCAAAAATCATTGCCCGAGCTGATACCCAAAGAATGGGCACTTGGGCGAGACAGCATAAGATTATACCCAGCACGAGTTAGCATCCTCAGGAGAGAAGCTAATAAAAGTGAAGGGGGAAAAATATACATTTTGAAATTAAACACAATAAATGGGACACTTATTCAAGATGTTTCGAGTCCAGATTTTAATGGGGAAAGGTTAATGAAACATCATCCCAGTTCTGATGAAAGTTCACCGACCTGAAACATTAACAGTTTCTCGCTCCACATATGCTGTCTGGCCTGCTGAGTATTTCCAGCATTTTCTGAATTGTTTCTCATGTTTACTCCCCTTTAACCCGGTCTACTTCTTTAGATCTCTCTGTGCCATTGTTCCTCACTAAGATCAATGCGAATGCTGCTTGTAAGAACTTTGTGAGGAACACACTCTATTGCTAATTTGCTACAACTGAGCCATACAGCCCAGATGATCCAAATTCTGGACCCCAGTTTTGCCAGTACATCCTGGGTGTACACTGTCCCTGCAGCCGTTACCAGTTTGGTATTCACTTCAATGAGCATGACCCATAAAATAAAAAAGGAGATTTCTCTCAATATGCTTACTTGTGAAATAATGTCTGAAACATTGTCAATGTTGAGTGCGAAGATGGCATCTCTAGCTCCTACAAACAACAGGTTATGTTCCTCACTGAGCAGCAACGTTGAATAATTGGAGATTCCTTGTTCAGCAAATGTCTTCAAGTTTGCATCTATAAAAGTAATAAGATAAGGCTGTCAAAAATATTAAACAGTAAGATTTAAGGAAGACTTTATCTCCCAACTGTCAATACGTTAACAACAACAACTTGTATTTATGTAGCGCCTTTAACATAGTAAAGCGTCCCAAGGCGCTTCACAGGAGTATTTTAAGACAAAAAATTTGACACTGATCCACATAAGGATAAATTAGGGCAGGTGACCAAAAGCTTGGTCAAAGAGGTAGGTTTTAAGGAGCATCTTAAAGGAGGAAAGAGAGGTAGCGAGGCGGAGAGGCTCAGGCAGGGAATTCCAGAGCTTAGGGCCCAGGCAACAGAAGGCACGGCCGCCAATGGTTGAGCGATTATAATCAGGGATCCTCAAGAGGGCAGAATTAGATGAGCACAGATATCTCGGGGGGGTTGTGGGGCTGAAGGAGATTACAGAGTTAAGATATACATTGCATATTAGAGTTAGATTTGTGCCAATAATTATACAGTTGCCTACAGTATGAAGTCACCATTAATAATCAAGATTATTTGAAAGTGCAGAAAATTACATTGACATGGCGAACAGATACAGAACCTTGAATATCCATCCTGCCATTATCCGACAAGTTTTGAGAGTCAGAAGGCAGTTGGAGTTGGGCTTAATTTTTCATTCATGAAATGTTAGAATTGTGGCCATTTTATAAAGTAATGTGCTTCTTCTCAAAAATCTGCTACTGACTCAGTGAGGGAAGACTCTTAGCTATTAGTTCCTGATGACCAATGTCCCACTCCTTGGAAACCTCTAGACCATCTCGAGACAGCAGAATCGGATTTGCCTTCCTCAGATTTACATCTGGTCAGGGAGAATTTTGTTAAATTGCAGGAATGTACAATTAGAAGGCTCAAGCTTCTATACATCATTTTTGCAAAAAACAGTGAAAAGCTGAAAATAATTCAGTGAACCTCCAGTGTGCGATTGTGTCTCACGCTGCTATAGCGAAGCTATAGTGAATCTTGGAGTGGCACACACATAATTCAGTGATGGATTCAGATATTCAACTTTTCTATCTTCATGGAATTGAATAGCTACAGCAAAACCAAGTCTCCCAAGGATTGAAAAGTTTGCTGACATTCAATGAAGAAGAATGGCTGCTTGAGCAAGATATTGGAGGACTATTGGCTATAACTCTAGCATGAGTCAGTGCCTTTAAGAAGAGAGAAAATTCGTGGAAGAGAAAATGGCTTTTAACATAGAGCACGGAATTAGATTTTGGTTTCAGTAATGCACTAGTTATGGTACTGGTCTAGCAACCCAGAGTTCAAATCCCACCATGGCAAATTGTTAAATTGAATTCAATAAATCTAGCACCAGAAAGAAAATGACTATGAAAGCTGCCGGATTGTCGCAAAAACCCAAATGGTCCTTCAGGAAAGAGAACCTTCCACCCCTACCCCATTCGCCCTGCAAGCGATTCCAGTCCCACACTACGTTGCTGACTCTCAGTGGCCTCTGAAGTGCCCAGTAAGCCATTTGTTTCAAGGGGAAAGCCCACCACTGCCTTATCAGGGCAACTAGAGATTGGCAATAATTGCAGCCTTGGTTGCATCATCCAGATCACAAGAACAAATGAAAAACAAAATAGTGGAAACAGAACAGCTCAGATTATTACAAAGTACCATTGGTCTATTTTTTTTTTGGGGGGGGGGGGGGGGGGGAAAGAGAGGAGAAAAGAGAGAAAGGGGAAACTTGGAAGTAACCGCGACTTGATTTTCTACAAAAGTACAATTTGTAATAAAAGCACCCAGCTTCTTACCTTCATAATTCACAGTTTTTCTCGGTGTACAATCCAGTGCCGAGGCTTGTGAATGCAGTAGAAATCTGATCAGCAGATTACAAAATAGGAACACAGCAGCTTTCAACAAGCACATTTTCAGTGTCTGTGTTTGGAAGTTTAAAGCTTTGGTGTGGTGTCACTGATAAACATATTTAAGACAATATTTCAGAACTTCTTCAATAAGCCACTTTGCTGAAGGGAGTGTTGTTTCGCAGGACCAGGGTCCACGACCGTCAGCAACATGGTGCCAAAAGTGAAATGTCATCTCAGGTAAAGACACTTGTTGTAAAGACAATCTCCTAGGTTGTATCCTTCAACCACGGGTTGACAGAGTCCTCCATGAAGTATTAACCTGAAATGGAAGTTGCAGTTCAGTATCTTTGCCCAACTTGCCATTCTTCAGTATAACGACTTTCGCCCCAAAAATTAAACCTTGTAAACATCCCAGCCTTATAGCAGCCCTCACTGTAAATTTTATAATGGATATTACTTCTTTGACAAACCCAAAGTAGTCACTTTAAACACTTTCATATTCTATCCTTATTTGTATGCAGAGAAATCCAAAACGATTGAAAACATTGCCGAGCCTCTCTAGTTCTGCCTGTCAAACAAACAGAGCAAAGACGAGCTACCGTCGTCTCCACTGAGAATTAGTCCCACTTTGTTGCTGCACTGGCATTTCAAGCTGCCAAAATAATCATGTTAATTTCCTATGACATGCAGCAAAAGGTCTGCATTTGCTGTTTAGAAACACCCAGAGCAGAACAGACACTGAACAGATCCCTCCACTCATCCCATATATAGGTTCTTGGCAAAACAGGTATGGTTTTGCTTCTGGTGTGCAGATATAACTTCTTTCTAAAGACTGAAATTTCAAAACATTTGCTTTTATTTACAGAGAAATACTCCAACTAAAAGATAATCTGAAAGTACCCTTCCAGATTTTTGTTCCTGGCTATTTATGGACTATAAGCCTTGGACACTTGAGGTAGAATGCAAACATGGGATCTAATATGTAAAGAGAGAGATGATCTATTACAAGGTCCTTCCTTATGCATTCTTCTTCTTCTTAGACAGTCCCTCGGAACCGAGGATGACTTGCTTCCACACTAAAAATGAGTTTGCAGGTGACTGATGAGTCCAATGCGGGACCTACAGTCTCTGTCACAGGTGGGGCAGACAGTGGTTGAAGGGGCAGGTGGGTGGGGTGCTTGGGTTGACGTGCGCTCCTTCCGCTGTTTGCGCTTGGCTTCCGCTTGCTCTCGGCGAAGAGACTCGAGGTGTTCGGCACCTTCCCGGATGCTTCTCCTCCACTTTGAGCGGTCTTGGGCCAGGGATTCCCAGGTGTCAGAGGGGATGTTGCACTTCTTCAAGGAGGCTTTGAGGGTGTCCTTGAAGCGTTTCTTCTGCCCACCTGGGGCTCTCTTGCCGTGCCGGAGCTCCAAGTAGAGCGCTTGTTTTGGGAGTCTCGTATCGGGCATGCGGACGATGTGGCCCGTCCATCGGAGCTGATCGAGCTTGGTCAAAGCTTCTCGATGCTGGGAATGTTGGCCTGAGCGAGAACACTGACGTTGGTGCACCTATCCTGCCAGCTGATTTGCAGGATTTTGCGGAGGCAGCGTTGGTGGTACCTCTCCAGTGCTTTGAGGTGCCTGCTGTACATGGTCCATGTCTCTGAAGCATACAGGAGGGCGGGAATCACTACTGCTCTGTAGACCATGAGCTTGGTGCCGGGTTTGAGGTCCTGGTCTTCAAACACACTCTTCCTCAGGCGAACGAAGGCTGCACTGGCACACTGAAGGCGGTGTTGGGCTCCATCATCGACATCTGCCCTTGTTGACAGTAGGCTCCCAAGATATGGGAAGTGGTCCACGTTGTCCAAGGCACGTTAGTGTGCATGCATCAACACATTTTTAGATGAACTACATTGAAGTTCAACCTAGCCTTTACTAAGGTTTTAATACTGTGAATCAACTCCTGTAATTCCTGCTAGTGGCTTGTAGCTTGACAGCCCACATGTAACTTTAGGGTCTTCTCCATCCCCTTCCCAAATACTTACACTGCATCACAGAATTAGAACACTAGGGGATTGTGGGAAAGAGAAGGAAAAAATATGAATATTTCACTACTACCAAAGCTCCCTGCTTGAAAGGTCTGATCACCATTTGGTGGGGGGAGGGGGGGGGTGGCAGAAGACGGTGACATGCTTCCTGTCAATAACTTGTCCCAAGAAAAAGTTGGTGTGTACAAAATGGGATATCCTATTTTGTACTGACTTAAAAATACATTTTGACAGAAGGAATTTTATCCTACCTCCTCCTCCCAATGTTAGGGTGCTCTCAGACATCATAGATCTCAGAAGTATTGAACAGGTTATTTCCCTTGCAGGACACAGGCTAATTTTCAAAATTTGTAGCAGCCATTGCAACTGGCCAAATGTCACCAAGTGTCATTGCACATTACTCCACTTACAAACATGGTGCGCTTTGTCAAGGCCCTTTCATGTCTTGGTCTGTTTTTGTCGGGACTTCCAAGTACAATTTCAAAATTTACGGACAATACCAAATTGCAAGGTGTAGGTAATACAAAGTAAGAATGGGCGGGGGAGTGGGACTAGCTGAAGTGCTCTTGCAGGGAGCCGGCACAGGCTCGATGGGCCGAATGGCCTCCTTCTGTGCTGTAACCATTCTATGATTCAATGATTTTATAATGCGACAAAATGCAAGACGACATTAATAAACGTGCAGAATGGGTGTGTAATTGGCAAATGGATTTCAATATAGATAAGTGTGAGGTGTTGCATTTTGGTAGGAAGAATAAGGAGGCCACATACTGTTTGGAAAATAAGAGTCTGAATGGGGTAGAGGAGCAAAGGGATCTAGGGTAGGGTGACCATATTTTCTAAACCGAATCCGGGGACATAAAGGGTGGGAGCACAGCAAAGTAGCCAGGATGTTAAATATAGGTGCACAGCGCAGCAGGGCAAAATTTTTTAGCAGCCTATATTTTAGCAGTTGCACATGTACACTGCAAATGCAAAATAAATATGCATATAATTACCGGGGATGTGACAGCACACTATTGAAGCGCATTCAGACACCGTTTATAAATAATACAATAACACTGTTCGGGAACGTCAGTTTTTCATACCCATTGTCTATACAGCCTATTCTGAAAATCTCTTTCTTCACGTCACTGCCCATGTCATTTATTTTTCACAGATTTATTAATGATTGTTGTGCTATCTCCGCGTTTCAAGAAAACCGGCATGCCGACTTTGTTGTTTCTGCTAGTGGAACACGCGTAGAGATTAACCTGCATCAACCATCACGCAGTCAATGATAATGTGGATATGTGCTCTGCTGTACGATAGTTCCAGGATATGAAAGATTACACGGGAGGGTCACAGACGGTTTACCCATGTTCCTATCTTTAGTTTGCATACTGATGACCACAAAGTACAACCGCGCAGCATCCAGCATTAGTTCCAAGCTTTCTGTACACTGACTTGACACCCAGCTCTACCTCTCCACCAGCTCTCTCAACACTTCCACTGTCTTTATGTTGTCAGATTGCTCGTCTGACATCCAATCCTGGATGAGCCAAAAATTCCTCCAGTTAAACATTGGGAACACCCAAGCCATTGTTTTCAGCCCCACCACAAACTCCGTTCCTTGGCCAACGATTCCTTCTCTGTTCCCTGGCCACTATCTCAGGTTGAACCAAATGGTTTACCACTGCAGCATCTCTGAACTGAGCTTCCGATTCCATAATACTCTCCATCACAAAGACCGCTCACTTCCACCTCCGTAACATTGCCCATCTCTGCTCCTGCTTCAGCCCACCTTCCCTCCTATAGCTAAGGTTTTTTTTTAAAAAAAAGCTTTCAGCATTTTCTCCAGTGTATGTATTATGGAAATTCCAATGTTCTCGCCAACAACATGTGGAAGGAGCTCACAGACTTATTTGTCACAAAGATTAAGACCATCTGTTCATCTGCCACACCGTGCAATCCCTTTGTCCACCAAGCCAAACCTCTCCCAAGGCTCCCCTGTGCCCTAGCCCTGAACCCATGTCTTTCTCTAGTTTCTCCCTTACCTCCTGCTCTATGTGAATGAGACCCACTTACTGGCTCGCTTGACCCCATTCCCACTAAACTATTGGCCACTAATATACCACTAGTGTTTATTTCAGTATCACTGCACACAAGCTAAAAACAAAGACGAAAGGGCCTAAAAAGTGAATCTGTGGGCAGTAAAGATTGATTAGATAAAACTACGTATGCTAGAAATTTGAAACAAAAACAAACGGCTCAATCAGCATCCATGAAAATAGTAAAAATTTTTGGGACCAGAGTTCTGTAGAACTAGGGATTGAATAAAGCACCTCAATTAGTCAAAACACAACATATCCCAGTACTTAAAAGATAATGGTTAAATAACTTACTTTCTTAGCTCCATTCTTACTCTGCTCTTGCACAAATACACCACCCACTCACCCTCTGTTTTCACCGAATAATTTTGCCTCTGCCCGCACATTATTTGTCTAACTAATTTATGACGTAGATGCAGCTCAATTTCCCCCTGCTCGGATTGGTCAGTTCCGCCATCAATCATTAGTCACCCCAGTTTGACGACATGGTGGGCAGCACCACCAGCATGTGACGACTAAGGTTTTTGACTGTAAACATCAGCCGCATCTGCAATAACTAATTATAATCACTGAACATTTTATTCGGGGACAGGTTTCCTGAACCGGGTACTCTTCCGGGGACATTGTTTGCTCAGGGACACAGTACTTAATCCGGGGACTGTCTCCGGAAAACGGGGATGTATGGTCATCCTAATCTAGGGGTACAAATACACAAATCACTAAAAAGTAGCGACGCAGGTAAATAAGGCCATAAAAAAGCAACCCAAACACTGAGGTTCATTTCTAGAGGGATAGAATTGAAAAGTAGAGAAGTTATGTTAAACTTGTAGCGAACCTTGGTTAGACCACATTTGGAGAACTGTGCACAGTTCTTGTCTCCATATTATAAAAAAGGATATTGAGGCATTGGCAAAGGTGCAAAAAAGATTCATTAGAATGATACCAGAATTGAGATGATGTGCTCATCAGGAAAGGCTGAACAGGCTGGGGCTCTTTTCTCTAGGAAAGAGAAGGCGGAGGGCTAACCTGATAGAGGTCTTTAAAGATAATGAAAGGGTTTGATAGGGTAGACGTAGAGAAAATGTTCCCACTTGTGGGGATTCCAAAACTGGAGGTCATAAAAATAAGAATGTCACTAATAAATCCAATAGGGAATTCAGGAGAAACCTCTTTACCTAAAGAGTGGCAAGAATGTGGAATAGTACAAGGAGTAGTTGAGGCAAATAGCACAGATGCATTTAAAGGGAAGCTTGATAAACACGAGGGAGAAAGGATATGCTGATAGGGTTAGATGAAGAGAGGTGGGAGGAGGCTCGTGAGGAGCATAAACGCCGGCATAGACCAGTTGGGCAAGTTATTAACCAAATGCAAAGCAGTTTGTTCACAACTAGTATTCTGACCATCTAACATGCAAGCTAATCGAAAAAAATGATAGCAAACCTGTGTGCTACCCATCAGTACACAACGACAGTTCTGAGAAACTTCACCGTAAGTGTAAAATTTTGGCAAGGTTATTCACATTCACAAAGTGACAACCAAACAATCAATGATGTTGGCTGACATACTGCCAGGTTTCCAGTGGATTCATGGAACGTGGTTATCAAAACCAGGAGAACACAACTCTCTCTATGGCTTAGTGGACAATGTGCTGATGTCGACTGGAGGTATATTCGAAGAGGAATGGATGCTTTCAAGAAAGTGGGAGGGGGGGGGAAATTAGAGCTAAGGGAAAAAACGAAAATGAAACAATGCAATAACATTTTTGCTGCCAGGCTCCAGATGAAGGTTATGGCACAGTAAATCCATGAGAAATGGTTAATGAAAAATATCACTGAATGAAATATCAAACCCTCAAAGTTTCGACCCCTGGGGAATGGCTAGGTTCATTTTTTTTTAAAGCAGTGTTTAATCAACTTGTCACTGAACTAGGTACTTGCTACAGTCCTCTGGAACAATGTTTTGATTGTGTTCTCCAGAAATAGCAGACATTGCTGCAACAAAAAGCTATAAACACCAACGTACTCTTATATAAGGTGTGCAGCACAGAAACAGGCCTTCTTGGTCTTCAGTTTCTTAATTGAGCAGTTTGGCTTCTGTATGTGAAAAGCTGTGGCAGGTCACTGAAGAGAACGTCAACATGGTATTATGTGACCAAGATTTGTAACTTTGATTATAAAAATGTATCCAAGTAATGGGATAATCATAATCATGATTAAATATATCAAAATAATCAGGCCGTTTTTAAATGGCGGCACTGGAATATTTTACTTTTTAGCATAGGGTTTTAATTTTTTTAAATCACCAGTCATCCCACCCCGCCCCCATGGGTGAATTGGTAAATGCTCTGTGTGGTGTTGTACTGAGCCCGAGACTGGAAAGTTTAACCAGTGACTTGGGCCGAGTTCACTGATCTCAGCCAGAATGACAGTAGAGATGCTACAACTTGACACAACATCTTACAAAGCACAACACGGAAATATGCAATTCAGCCCAACCAGTCTGTGTTAGCGTTTTTCCTCCACACGAGCAATAGTCCTAATCCCATGTGCCTACCCGGTTCCCATATCCCTTTATCCTGCTTTCCTTCAACCACCTATCCAACCTATTCTTAAATGTTGAAATGATCTCTGCTTCAATCACCAACTCTGGTAGTGCATTCCATCATTTCACAACTCTCTGTCTAAAAAAAAATGTATCTCCTGCTCTTCATCTTAAATCTCTTACACTTAATCTTCTATCTATGTCCCCATGTTCTAGTGATGTGGAGATGCCGGTGTTGGACAAATGTGAGAAGTCGCACAACACCAGGTTATAGTCCAACAGTTTTATTTAAAATCACAAGCTTTCGGAGCGCTGCTCCTTCGTCAGGTGAAGATATTTAAAAGAGCACCTCAAGTGTATTAGGCAATTAAAAAAAAAGCTAATGGAATATGTGGTTTTATGCCAAGAGGTCCAGAATTTAAAAGTCAAGATGTAACGGTGAATCGATATAAAACCTTCGTAAGACCACAGTTGCAGCGCTCCGAAAGCTTGTGATTTTAAATAAAACTGTTGGACTATAACCTGGTGTTGTGCGACTTCTCACATTTGCCCATGTTCTAGAGCCTTCAACCACCGAAAACAGTCTGTTTCTATCTACTCTGTCCTATCACTTCATAATTTTAAACACCTCTATCAAAGCACCCTGCTATTTCTTCTGTTCCAATGGTAACAGCCCCAATTTTGCAAGACTTCGTATCCTCATACCAGGCAGCATCCTAGTGAATGTGTCCTGTATCCCATCGATTGCCTGAACATCCTTCCCACGGTGTTGACTGCTGACCCACAAGGGCTGCCTATCCCCCAACACATCAAATTTCATCTACAAATCCATCCACAGCCTTGCCCAATCTTACTTCTGCAACCTGGAGTCTATATTCCTGCCCGCCCCCCCATTATGCTCAGTTTCCCGACTCTGGCATTGTATGCATCACCCTCTCCCTTTATCCCACCAGTGGTGCAGTAGTGACTTCAGCTGCCTCAGCCTCCCTAAACCCTTCGCCTCTCCACCTCTCTAAACCTCCTCAAAACCCATCTTTTCAACCAAGCCTTCAACCACCCCTCCTCCATTTCCTTACTTACCTATATTTGCAAAGTGCTTTGGGACTTGTTAAATGCCATTTAAATGCAACTGCTGGGTTATATTTCTGGTCAACCCAAATGTATCTTTTGACCTGTATTGATTTTGAGCCACATGTACCCAGCATCATCTTTATGTATTTAATACTTTAGGTGAACTACCTAAAGAACTTAATAAAGTCCCAGAGAAAATCACAGCAAGCGAGTTCAAACAGGTCCAAGTGGTAACCAAGCACATGTATGTGGGCAGGGTCTCTGGTCTTGTGAGGATTGCAAGGTTGGAAGTTTAAACTGTCCTGAAAACAGTGTCCATCTAGTTTTATCTACGACATGGGGGAAGGGGGGGGGGGGGGGGGGGGGGAGGAAGAGGAGAGAGAGAGAGAGATAACTACAAAGCTTAAGAATATTTAACGATTTAAGATTAATTCATATGTTTTTACACTTTTGCTTTTTTAAAGTTTGCTGCTCGTTACAACAGCCAACGATTCACTGCGCAAAATGCTTGGAGACATTTCATGTGATAAGGCGCTATGTAAAAACACATTTAGACCTTTACTTAGTGCATTTTTCCCTTTTATCTCCTTCTTCACACTGGGGTACAAATCGACAGAGCACCAGCAGACTGCCAGTATCTTGTCCAAGTGACCATTCTTTGTTGATGAACCTGGAGGTGAGTGCTGTCAGGTCATTTGATCATGGGGCAACGTAGCTGCCTCCAAGTCCAATCCTGTCTTCATCCAAGACAATACCAAAGCACTTTACCAGCAATGGATCGCTTTTGAAGTGCAATCACTATTATACAGGCAAACATGGCAGACAATTCTTGCACACAGCAAGATCCCACAAACAGCAAATGAGTGAACGGCCAGATAGTCTGTTTTGGTGGTGTTGGCCAGGGCACATTTGAATGGATGTTTTACGTCCAGCTGAACAGGCAGACCAAGGCCCTTGGTTTAACGTCATCTAGATTATGTGTAAAGTGCATAGTGTACGTGAACCCCTAGCCTTCTGACTCAGAGAGGAGGGTTACCAAATGAGCCAAACTTGCACTTGGTGCCGTTGTTGATTTGATCGAAGCAGTACAAGGTAACTACTGGCTGATAAGCCATGGCCTATTCAGATTTGAAGGCTTTCTCCTTTCTTTCTTGCTCGTGCTGTAAATAAATATGCTGTTGCTACAGGTCTGCAGCCTGTAATTTTAGCTCAAGTCTTATTCTTTTCAAATACTACAAACTTGGTTCATAAAATAGATGTCTGCCAAGCTCTTACAGTATTCTTCGAAACATTTATCGTTCAGAATAGTGCATCAAATTAAGTAAGCGGGATTTCTGAAATGGCAAAAGTTTGAACCTTTTTAGAATAGAAGTTAAATTCAACTTGCAGGCTGTGAAAAAAGTTCTTGATGGAGGATAAATAGAGTAGTGCAGTCAGGGTGATTAATCTTATAATGATACACCATGAAAAACAGGCTTTTGTGTCACCAAACTTAGAAAAGGCAAAAAGGTGCCTCTGGTTCAGTTATTAGGATCAGGTGAAATGTCCCAGCTTGTCACACAGTTTGATTCACAAGCGATAAACTGACCAAATGGTACCCAGACTGGTTCTGCAACATCTCAACTTACTAAAAACATTGAGAAATTTATGAAGTTGGAAACTTGGCATCTGCAATGGCTAATGTTTTAAGATCTCTGGCTTGCTCAGTCTTGTAAAATAATTTTGAGCAGTAAATCAGAGTTTATTAGCATTTTCAACTGGCAGGGTGTTTAGACCAAAGCCAGAAGTTACAATGTTTGACAAATACGCGTACTAGGGTAGGGGTAAAAAGTACACTTCTGTTAGTCAGAACCACTGATAAATTAGTTTGGATAAAGAGTCAAAGAGACAAAAGAATAAAACAGAGGGTGCCACAAAATATTTCCCAATCTGCAGAAATGTACTAACAATAACTCAGGAAGGAACCTACACCACCAGAAAAGGAAGGCAAGGGTGACAAATGGGAGGAGGAGAAAAAAAAATAGAATTGGTACTGCACCAGTCCATGGATTAAGATAGTATTTAATTCCATACTATACTGCACTTTATTGGCCAACTTCCTTAAGAAAGAAAGACTTGCATTTATATAGCGCCTTTCACAACCACCAGACATCCCAAAGTGCTTTACAGTCAATGAAGTACTATCTGAAGTGTAGTCACTGTTGTAATGTAGGAACTGCGGCAGATAATTTGCGCACAGCAAGCTCCCACCCACAAACAGCAATGTGATATTGACCAGATAATTTGTTTTAGTGATATCGGCCCAGGACACCGGGGAGAACTCCCCTACTGTTCTTTGAAATAGTATCATGGTATCTTTTACATCCACGAGGGGGCAGACGGGGCCGCAGTCTAACGTCTCATCCGAAAGACGGCACCTCCGACAGTGCAGCACTCCCTCAGTACTGCACTGGAGGGTCAGCCTAGATCTTGTGCTCAAGTTTCTGGAGTGCGACTTGAACCCACAACCTTCTGACTCAGAAGCGAGAGTGCTGCCCACTGAGCCACAGCTAACATTCAAAATTCCACACCAAAGTACCATTTTTTTTAAAATTATGTGCCTATCAACATGAGAGAGGTCAGTGATAAGGAAATTATCACTCCAACCATCATGAAGCACTCCTAGATCTAGTCTGGAGGTAACAAAGACATGCTTGAGGGTTTCAGCAGCGGAGTGGCTGAAGCAGGAGTGGCGACAGGCAATGTTGCAGAGGTGAAAGTAAGCGGTCTTGGTGATGGAGAGAATATGGGTTTAAAGCTCAGCTCAGGGTCCAGCAGTGTGGTTTAACCCTGAGAATGTGGCTGGGGAAGGAGATGGAGTCAGCGGCAAAAGATCAAAGTTTGCGATGTTTCCAAAGATAGACCTCATTCACCCAGAAAATAAAAATATAGACAGTCCTCTCATCGCAGCAGAATATATTTCTTAATTGATTTCAGGGCATTTGCTTTCACTACACTACCAGGAAGTCTATTCTACTGTTAATCACCTTGTGTGTGATGAATTTCCAGAGATCAGGCCTAAATTAATCTTTCGCTAGTTTGAACTCGTAGCCCCTTGTTCTACTATCACAGCTAATTTGTAGTATTCAGATTTACTTTTCCTGTGCTATTTACTATCATACATGCCGCTTTAAAAGGTTTCCTCTTTAATTGCCTCATTTCAACGTAGAAAAACCCAAGTTTCGGCAATCGTTCCTCATAACTTTGATGCTAAGGATCAATCTCCGCATTGCCTCCACGGCTTGTAAACATCTCTCTGCAGCTCGGACATGTGCTGCAGTATGGAGTTGGACGTTTCCCTCTCCTACGTTTCCACCAGGTACTTCAAATTACTGTTACCTCAATTCACACTTGCACCCTCAGCTGTTATTTAGAGCTCCAAAGAGGAGATATGTAAATGAAGATTTAAATTAAAAGAGAAATTGTTGTAGGGTAAAGATAAACAATTTGCAAGTGTCGGTACTTTACTTTAGAGTTACCTTCTTCTTTAACTACACAGAATCAGTGCATAACCCTTTTTTCAAATCTGTTACAACCTTGCATCCAACACTACCGTATTTGGTTAAAATATGTGAATCATAACAAGGAATAATGATTAAGATGGTTAGCTAGTAGAAATGTTGCACTGCTACAATGAGAATGCTCTTCTAAGCTTGGGCTTATATCACATTGCTGGAGCAGAGTGAAAGGAGCTTTATTCTGTACCTAATCTGACCAAGGGGAGTTTGAAGTTTTTTTTTAATTCATATATGGGATCTGGGCGTCGCTGGCAAGGCCAGCATTTATTGCTCATCCCTAGTTGCCCTTGAGAAGGTGGTGGTGAGCCGCCTTCTTGAACCGCTGCAGTCCATGAGGTGATGGTACTCCCACAGTGCTATTAGGTAGGGAGTTCCAGGATTTTGACCCAGCGGCGATGAAGGATCGGTGATATACTTCTAAGTCAGGATGTTATGTGACTTGGAGGGGAACTTGGAGGTGGTGGCATTCCCATACGCCTGCTGCCCTTGTCCTTCTAGGTGGAAGAGGTTGCGGGTTTGGGAGGTGCTGCCGAAGAAGCCTTGGTGAGATGCTGCAGTGCATCTTGTAGATGGTACACACTGCAGCCACGGTATGCCGGTGGTGGAGGGAGTGAATGTTTAAGGTGGTGGATGGTGCCAATTAAGCAGGCTGCTTTGTCCTGGATGGTGTCAAGCTTCTTGAGTGTTGTTGGAGCTGTGCTCATCCAGGCAAGTGGAGAGTATTCCATCACACTCCTTACTTGTGCCTTGTAGATGGTGGAAAGGCTTTGGGGAGTCAGGAGATGAGACACTCGCTGCAGAATACCTGGCCTCTGACCTGCTCTTGTTGCCACAGTATTTATGTGGCTGGTCCAGTTAAGTTTCTGGTTAATGATGACCCCCAGGATGTTGATAGTGGGGGATTCGGCGATGGTAATGCCATTGAATGTCAAGGGGAGGTGGTTAGACTCTCGCTTGTTGGAGATAGTCATTGCCTGGCACTTCTGTGGCGCGAATGTTACCTGCCACTTATCAGCCCAAGCCTGAACGTCGTCCAGGTCTTGTTGCATGCGGGCATGGACTGCTTCATTATCTGAGGAGTTGTGAATGGTGCTGAACACTGTGCAGCGCCACTGTGAAGTGTCCAAAATCAAAAGTTGGTTTTATTCTCCCAGCGTGATGCCCCAAAGTGAAACAAACAAACGTACACAAACAAAAGGAAGAAGAAAATTTTGAGATAAAAGTAGCATCAGTGCTGCTAGTATATGTACACTTTATGTAAAGGGTGTGGTTAAAGTTGGCTAGGAACAGCGATTACAAGTGGATAACTATATTTGTTCAGTTCTGGAGTATTTCCAGTGTGCACAGATAGGGCGAAAGTCCAGAGATCCAGCCTAATCAGTAAAGTCAGTGCAACAATTAGAATTTGCTCCTTCAGGGAGATTCTAGTTTACTCGGTCTGCCAAATTGAAGTGTTCCTGTGGTAAGGATTATTGAAACCATAATTCAGTTCCTCCGCTTGTGCATTTACCCACAGAATCATCTGGTGTGGTGCTGAGGCTTGCAGAACAGGGAGGCCCAGGTTCAATCTCCAGTCAGTGCTGACGTAGCTGATCTTTGCTAGGGAAGAAATAGGAACAAGAGGGGAAGGGGGGATAATCATCAAGAAATCCTACTCCAGATTGCTACCTAGGGGCCCTTACTGCAAAATGCACTACTGCACCTTGGCCAAGAACAGAATTGCGCTTTGCCCTAATAACTTCTGCACTCCAACATCCTGCTGACACTCACGGTTCATCTCAGAGAAAGAGGAGCACTTGGGCGAGGTACTGAGGGGTTGGTAGCTGTGTCTGTAGAACTGTTCCCCAGTGAGTCAGCACCTTCAGGAGTGGAAAATGGAAAAAGAAATACTCCTCAGTAAACTCAAATTACAGGCCTCATTCACTACTGTCAAATTACTTTTACTGTAGTGCTCAACTACTATCCAGCTATTACCAGCTGGTTCGGCACAGACTCGCAGCTGAACTTGGGACTTTCCGGTCTGTACAAATTAATTCCAAACAGAGTTATACAGCACAGAAAGATACCCTTCGGCCCATCGCGTCTGCGCTGGCCATCAAGCCCCATCTATTCTAATCCCATTTTCCAGCACTTGGTCCGTAGCCTTGTATGCTATGGCGTTTCAAGTGCTCGTCTAAATGCTTCTTGAATGTTGTGAGGGTTCCTGCCTCTACCACCCTTTCAGGCAGTGAGTTCCAGATTCCAACCACCCTCTGGGTGAAAAAGTTTTTCCTCAAATCCCCTCTAAACCTCCTGCCCCTTACCTTGAAACTATGCCCCCTGGTTATTGACCCCTCTACCAAGGGGAAAAGTTCCTTTCCATCTACGCCCCTCATAATTTTGTACACCTCAATCAGGTCCCCCCTCAGCATTCTCTGCTCTAAGGAAAACAACCCCAGCCTGTCCAGTCTCTCTTCATAGCTGAAGCGCTCCAGCCCAGGTAACATCCTGGTGAATCTCCTCTGCACCCTCTCCAATGCAATCACATCCTTCCTATAGTGTGGCGACCAGAACTACACACAGTATTCCAGCTGTGGCCTAACTAGCGTTTTGTACAGCTCCATCATAACCTCCCTGCTCTTATATTCTATACCTCGGCTAATGAAGGCAAGTATCCCATATGCCTTCTTAACCACCTTATCTACCTGTCCTGCTGCCTTCAGGGATCTATGTACAGGAAACTCTTTATTAACCGGCACCCAAATATCTGGAAATCTCTCTTAACCGGCAAAATTCTTGAGTAGGTAACCGGGGTTTTCCTTCATCTCTCTACACTGGATCGTGGCATTATATGGGCCAAGTCTTTGCTGAATGCTCGCTGTAAGATCGCTGTAAGATCTGTCACAAGAAGGGAGATGCAGAAATTCTTTAATGTGACCGGGGTTCCTGCACCTGTGGCCATGCACCAGGGACTCCCGGATCTGTGGCCATGTACGGGGCTCCCCGTACCTTGGTAGATATAACTCTCCGTTATCCGGACTTTTTGATAAACCGGCACCACGCCGGTCCCATCGGTGCCGGTTAATAAAGAGTTTCCTGTACATGCACACCAAGGTCCCTCTGATCCTCCCTAGGGACCTACCATTCATTGTGTATTCCCTTGCCTGGTTAGTCCTCCCAAAATGCATCACCTCACACTTATCAGGGTTAAATTCCATTTGCCACTGTTCTGTCCATCTGACCAACCCTTCTATATCGTCCTGTAGCCTGAGGCTTCCCTCCTCGCTAGTTACCACTCCACCAATTTTCGTGTCATCTGCAAACTTGCTGATCATACCTTCTACATTCATATCTAAATCATTAATGTACACTACAAACAGCAAGGGACCCAGCACCGATCCCTGCGGTACACCACTGGACACAGGCTTCCAGTCACAAAAACAACCTTCGACCATTACCCTCTGCCTCCTGCCACTAAGCCAATTTTGGATCCAATGTGCCAAATTGCCCTGGATCCCATGGGCTCTTACCTTCTTGACCAGTCTCCCATGCAGGACTTTGTCAAAAGCCTTACTGAAGTCCATGTAGACTACATCAACTGCACTACCCTCATCTACACACAAAATCACCCCCTCGAAAAATTCAATCAAATTGGTTAGACATGATCTCCCCCTGACAAAGCTATGCTGACTATCCTGGATTAATCCTTGCCTCTCCAAGTGGAGACTAATTCTGTCCCTCAGAATTTTTTCCAATAATTTCCCTACCACTGATGTTAGGCTCACTGGCCTGTAATTCCCTGGTTTATCCCTACTACCCTTCTTGAATAATGGTACTACGTTAGCTGTCCTCCAGTCCTCTGGCACCTCCTCTGTGGCCAGAGGGGTTCTGAAAATTTGTGTCAGAGCCCCTGCAATCTCCTCCCTTGCCTCACACAGCAAGCCTGGGATAAATCTCGTCTGGGCCTGGGGATTTATCCACTTTTAAGCCCGCTAAAACTGCTAGTACCTCCTCCCTCTCAATGCTAATTTGTTCAAGTATATCACAATCTCCCTGCCTGATTTCTATGCCTACATCGTCCTTCTCCATAGTGAACACAAATGCAAAATATTCATTTAAAACCTCACCTACATCTTCCGGCTCTACACACAGATTGCCACTTTGGTCCCTAATGGGCCCTACTCTTTCCCTGGTTATCCTCTTGCCCTTAATATACTTATAAAACACCTTGGGATTTTCCTTTATTTTGCCCGCCAGTGTTTTTTCATGCCCCCTCTTCGCTCTCCTAATTTCTTTTTTTTTTTTAAAGTACCCCCCTGCACTTTCTATACGCTAGGGCTTCCATTGTTTTTAGTCCTTTGTATCTGCCAAAAGCCTCCCTTTTTTTCCTAATCCATTCTTGTATATCCCTTGACATCCAGGGTTCTCTGGACTTGTTGGTCCCACCCTTGACCTTTACGGGAACATGTTGGTGCTGTACTCTCTCTATTTCCTTTCTGAATGACTCCCACTGCTCTGATGTGGATTTTCCTACAAGTAGCTGATCCCAGTCCACTTTGGCCAGATCCTGCCTTATCATATTAAAATCGGCCTTCCCCCAATTTAGAACTTTTATTTCCGGTCCATCTTTGTCTTTTTCCATGACTACCTTAAATCTCACCGAATTATGGTCACTGTCACCAAAATGCTCTCCTACTGACACTTCTAACACTTGCCCGGATACATTCCCTAGAATTAGGACCAGTACCGCCCCCTCTCTTGTAGGACTTTCTACATGCTGGCTCAAAAAGCTCTCCTGGATGCACTTTAAGAATTCCACACCCTCTCAGCCTTTCACACTCTGTCTATCCCAGTTAATATTGGGGAAGTTGAAATTTCCTACTATTATTACCCTATTATTTCTACACTTCTCTGAGATTTGCCTACATATCTGTTCCTCTATCTCCCCCTGACTGTTTGGGGCCTATAGTACACTCCCAGCAAAGTGCTTGCCCCCTTTTTGTTTTTAAGTTCTACCCATATGGCCTCATTAGAGGAACCTGCTAAGATATCATCCCTCCTGACGGCAGTAATTGACTCCTTGATTAATATTGCGACACCCCCTCCTCTTTTACACCCCCCCTCTGTCTCGCCTGAAGATTCTATACCCCGGAATATTGAGCTGCGAGTCCTGCCCCTCCCTCAACCATGTCTCTGTGATAGCAACAATATCATACTTCCATGTGTTCATCAACACCTTCAATTCATCTGCCTTACTCGTAAGACTCCTTGCATTAAAATAAATGCCATCCAGCCTTGCCATACTCCCTTGTGCTGTTACATATTTGCTCTGCCTTCCAGACTGACTTGTTTTTTCCCTCTATATTTGGCTGTGCATCACCCCCTATTATAGCTCCATGCCATATCCCATCCCCCTGCCAAGTTAGTTTAAACCCCCCCCAATGAACTTTGATCATTGGCATTTATATAAACTCAAGTCGATCTCATACATTACTACACTGCAGAATTACTTTATTGGCTGTAAAGCACTTTGGGACATCCCGAGGTTGTGAAAGGTGCTGTATAAATGCAAGTTCTTCCTGTGGCGATACACATGGGGAGTCAAGGCTAAGTGTAGCCCTCAGATGAAAGGGCATGGGAATAACTAGATCAGGGCACGCAGACACAATACAGGCCTCATTTTAAAGCCATATAACCTGTCCTTATTTTTATATTTTCATCATCAATTCCCATGTTCACATTTATAATGGTAACTGCCTGGGTAAACTTCTCAATTGTAATTGCAGCCTCTCACCAGTGGTAGCAGTGCAGCACATTCATTGGCAAAAGGGTATAATTACAGCATGACACACGCATGTAGGCAGTTTTCATTATTAACATGGAGATGGAATTTATAATGGGGAAAGTTAACAGCAACTGTGTGCAGATGCAATTTTTTTTTTAAAAATATCAGATATATAAATGTGCAGGGAACTCTACTGCACCCTCACCAAGCAAGAGCTTATCGTTCAGAGCAATTTGCACAGTGCATTACACCAATTTCTGTAAAAAAATTGCCAGTAACAGATTATGAACATCAATATCCCAATTAGATCACTATTCTACTTTTCATAGTGTTTGGATCATCTGTTTTCATCCACTTTGCCGACTCAAGCATTTCAATATTCTATTTTCGAACCCAAATCAATCACAATTACTGCCATTTTATCAGGAGTGAAGACAGTTTAAAAACTGTGCTTCCAGTAAAGCTGGTAAAACATCAAGATAATCTGTGTATTCAGATCACTGCACTCTCCTCCCACAAAGTTTAGAGATTCCACACACCAAGAACATAGCCAAAGGAAGGGCCAGTGTAAATATAATACACAAACAACAAATACAATTTTAAACCATAGAAAATAGAGTGTTTTGGTAACCTATGGGCTGCTTGTATCCATTCACAAGGATCACTGTGAAGGTGGTTGTGGTGATTGAAGGTCAATCATCATAGCCCCAGGACATCGCTGCAGGAGTTCCTCAGGGCAGTGTCCTAGGCCCAACCATCTTCAGCTACTTCATCAATGACCTTCCCTCCAACATAAGGTCAGAAATGGGGATGTTCGCTGATGACTGCACAGTGTTCAGCGCCATTCACAACTCCTCAGATAATGAAGCAGTCCATGCCCCCATGCAACAAGACCTGGACGACGTTCAGGCTTGGGCTGATAAGTGGCAGGTAACATTTGCGCCACAGAAGTGCCAGGCAATGACTATCTCCAACAAGCGAAAGTCTAACCACCTCCCCTTGACATTCAACGGCATTACCATCGCCGAATCCCCCACCATCAACATCCTGGGGGTCACCATTTCTGACCTTATGTTGAAGGGAAGGTCATTGATGAAGCAGCTGAAGATGGTTGGGCCTAGGACACTGCCCTGAGGAACTCCTGCAGCGATGTCCTGGGACTGTGATGATTGACCTTCAACCACCACAACCATCTTCCTTTGTGCTAGGTATGACTCCAGCCAGTGGAGCGTTTTCCCCCCAGATTCCCATTGACTTCAGTTTTACTGGGGCTCCTTGATGCCACACTCGGTCAAATGCTGCCTTGATGTCAAGGGCAGTCACTCTTACCTCACCTCTGGAATTCAGCTCCTTTGTCCATGTTTGGACCAAGGCTGTAATGAGGTCTGGAGCCGAGTGGTCTTGGCGGAACCCAAACTGGGCATCAGTGAGCAGGTTATTGGTGAGTAACTGCCGCTTGATAGCACTGTCGATGACACCTTCCATCACTTTGCTGATGATTGAGAGTAGACTGATGTGGCGGTAATTGGTCGGGTTGGATTTGTCCTGCTTTTTGTGGACAGGACATACCTAGGCAGTTTTCCACATTATCGGATAGATGCCAGTGTTGTAACTGTACTGGAACAGCTTGGCTAGAGGCACGGCTAGTTCTGGAGCGCAAGTCTTCAGCACGATAGCCGGGATGTTGTCGGGGCCCATAGCCTTTGCTGTAGCCAGTGCGCTCAGCCATTTCTTGATATCACGTGGAGTGAATCGAATTGGCTGAAGACTGGCTTCTGTGATGGTGGGGACCTCAGTAGGCCGATATGGATCATCCACTTGGCACTTCTGGCTGAAGATGGTTGCAAACGCTTCAGCCTTGTAGATGGTGGAAAGGCTTTGGGGAGTCAGGAGCTATCTTCTAAATCCTCTCTTGAATCATACAAAGACACAATACTGCATGGGGGGTGGGTTTGGAGTATACGATTATATCCCACTGGTTAGAAATTTGTTCAAGATGGTGAGCAGAGCACAGCAGATCTGCAGGCAAGTCTGCCAACAATACAATATCTAGAAAAAGCACCATAATTCTTTCAGAAATGGTCAAAACCAACACTCTTGACTCGATCCCTTACGATGCCATCCATGACATTGTTGACCAAGACAGTGATTGCAATCAATGACAGTGGATTACCTCGTCTGTACCTATTCTTCTCGACGGAGGAGTAATGGGTCTCCTATCTAATCTGACATGGATCTTGGACCAGGTAACAACTTTGGAGGTTCAGGCTCCAGCAACCCAGTTGAGGAGCCAAGTAATTAGCACAGAATACATTCACATACAAGACTGTGAAGACCACCGTACAATTCTAATAAAGTGTGCCAGAGGTAAACTTAATGACTATGTTCAACAGCATTGTATGTCATTGGTTGCTAGTTTTTTTCCCTCTAGCTGTGGGCAGGTTAAGCCATGTAGACCAGAAAGTTGAAGGGTTTGATCCCTGTCTGTGCCGAGTTTTCGGAACTCAGCTGGGGCTCTATAATCAGTTTCAGAGACCCAGGAGGAAAAGAAAAAATAATTCAGCCAAGCTTCCACAGTTGAATAACTTGCCTACGCTTGCTGTCAAGGCTGACTCATGAAGAATGGCCACGTGGACCTGTGGAATCATGTTCATCACTTTGAGTGCAGTGACTGTTGTGATGTGGTAAACACAGCAGCCATCAGTCTCTAGATGAGCTCAAGTCTTGGTGTGGGGCTCAAACCCATAACCTTCTGACCCAGAGGTGAAAGTGCTACAAGTGAGCCAAGCTGGCATTATTACTGATAATACTACTCATCAGCAATGAGAGTAGTAGGACTAGATGCTCCTTTCTCTCCAAGGCCTGGACTGAAATCCAGCCCGGATAAAAGGATGGTTCCAGATTAAATTAACGTGGCTGAGCGCAACCCAGTTCTCACTGGACAGGGTTTCACATCAAAAATCATTTGCTTAATTTGGCCCACGGAGTCTCACTGAAAGGCCACGAAAAAGACTGTGGGAATGATTGGTCTAGGTGCGTAAACCTCACACTGGCGCAATAGAGGGTTTTCTTCTCAGACTGGGAAGTTTGTTCGGGTACATCCGTGGGGCACAATAAGCTTTTCTCTGACTCTGGCCTATGATGCATCTGACCAGAGAGTTTATTAAATTAGACAAATTTGTCAGAAGTTTCCCACTGTCCATTACCTTGAACACAAAATTAAAAAGTAAACTCATTATTTTTAAACGCTTAAAACTATTGATTTTTTAAATATATAAATGGTAAATCCCTCCATGATCCACTCTCCTTCTGGCATGCAAAATTTGATCTTAAACTACTCTTCTATAGCTGTCCTCAGGTACAGAAAGGTGCCTTGGAGGCCTTTTCTGGGCAAAGGGAAAATAAACAGACACCAGCAAAGTTATGGAGTGGGGCCAAAGACACAGTTGTAAAGAAGGTTTTTTTTTTAGGAGGCTTTTGAAAACAGGGAAAATGTTCTAGGAGGTCATAGAAAAGTCTTTAAACATTTTGTGAAAAGTAGAATTTGTCTTGTGAACAGAAGAGGAGGATGATCTTTTTCTTGCTATGTATGTTTGAAAGAGCAACCATCAACGGTGAAGCGGAGGACGTGGGGGAGGAGTAAACCAGTCTCATAGAAGTGAATGACATGTGCAGACACAAATAGCTGGAGAAGATCACTGAGGTAGGGCGAGGCCATGGAGGGGTTTGAAAGCAAGAGGTTTTTAAAATCAATTCACTGGAAGCCACTTGATTTGGCAAAACTGGAGATACGGGACATTGTGCAAGTCTTGCATTCTGAATTGGTTTGCAATATTCCTAGAGAGAGTGAGTGTTGGCAGGTTCCTGGAGCATGGAGGATATCACAGCCAGGTCCAATCCATTCCTGGCCCAACAGCCATTCACGTGCACTTTCCAGCAATGGTCAATTGATAGTGACCAGAAATGGGAATCCTGCTCGTTTTCCCTTCCCAAGCCCAGGGGCAGAGGCCAATTGTGCACCTCTACGGTCACCCCAACTACTTTTAACACAATGTTATAATCTAGCATATTTTGAATACTTTTCTGGCATATTGTGAAACATTATAAACAAGGCACAGTCATTTCTTAGCCTGCAGGCAGTTAATATGCATTACAAAACATTCAATGCAAAATGTAAAAACAGACATTGCTAAAGTTAACTTCCTGAAATCTGAATAATTTCCTGATGTAGTTATTTTTGCCTTGCACTTGTTTAATTTGCGACCTTCCTTGTCTATACGCCTTAGTATTACAGTGAGCAGCACATCAGGCAAACTCCAAGTTGAACTCCTTTGATCTTACTGCAGTCACCTTCACTGAATTACCCTATAAAATTCCAGACTATTAAAAAAACAGGACTATTAGTCCATCTTGCAGATGAGATATTCATTTCATACCTCACCTGGTTGCTTGTTAAAATTCCCATAGCTCGACCCAAAGAAGAACAGGGAGTTCTCCTGGTGTACTGGACATATTGCTCCTCAACCAACACCACCAGCTTTTTGTAAAAACCTGTAACTGCCCATATAATTAATTCGACGTAAAGCACTTTGGGATGTTTCTAAGATGTGATAAGACATTATATAAATGAAAGCTTCTTCTTTCTTCTAACTGGATTGCTCTTCGAAAGAGCTGGCACAGACTCGATGGGCCAAATGGCCTCCTTCTGTGCTGAATTATTCTATGATTCATGGGAGAAGGGAAGAAACGAGGTCAGCAAGGCCCCATGTAATCGTTTTCATTTGTGGTTTATTTTTATCTTTAGAGCACATGTATCCCCTGGGACAGATAGTGTTCTAGAAAACAATTGCGTGTGTCCCAATTAAAATCTGTCTGCCCTGGGTGCGACTGAAATGGTATCAGATTCAGAGAAGCGCAGAATAGTTTTGCAACTCAGGCTGAAATGTTGCCTTATCAGTTAACAGATTAATCTTTACAGTTTTTCTGCTTACACTCTGTACTGTACAATTGTTATATTCACACTCCTACCCATTTCCAAACTTCAATTCGAAACAAAATTTAATTTACAGATTTATTGTTTTAAAAAGTGTAAATAACAGGGAAAAGGTTGCAACAAACATCCTGAAACATTCTGGACATTTAAGGGCAGCAGTCAAAATGCTTGCAACTTGCTGGTGTTTCCATAGAGCAAGAACTGTGGTATCCAAGTAGGATTATGTACTGATTTTTTTAATAAAGCAATGCAAGAGTATATCACAAAGAAGTATTAAATGAAAAGGGGAATCACTATGTTCTCTCCTTACACACAAACGCCAAACAGCAAGAGATCTCAGGCACCTAAACAAAACGTAAATATTCTGTTGCTGTATGGGGGACGGGGGTAACTCCTGGTTATTGCAGTTCCCATGTCTGATTTCTATATAGTATCACCTGCTGAAAGATGAAAATATATGGATATTATCTGAGGACAAGAATTTTCTGGGATACTCTCACTGTCAAATGGTCTGCCGACTAATTAAGAGGAGAGATCGAGTAAAATGGGCCTATACTCTCTGGAGTTTAGAAGAATGAGAGGTGATCTCATTGAAACATACAAGATTCTTAGGGGGATTGACAGGGTAGACGCCGAGAGGTTGTTTCCCCTGGCTGGAGAGTCTAGAACTAGGGGGCATAGTTTCAGGATAAGGGGTCGGCCTTTTAAGACTGAGATGAGGAGAAATTTCTTCACTCAGAGGGTTGTAAATCTTTGGAATTCTCTGCCCCAGAGGGCTGTGAATGCTGACTCTGAGTATATTCAAGGTTGAGATAGATAGATTTTTGGACTCTAGGAGAATATGGAGGTCAGGCAGGAAAGTGGAGTCGAGGTCAAAGATCAGCCATGATCTTACTGAATTGCAGAGCAGGCTCGAGGGGCCGTATGGCCTCCTCCTGCTCCTAATTCTTATGTTCTTATGCAAGAGTGGCCATTTGGCAAGACATGAACAGTAGCTGTAAAGTTGTATCCCACCAGTTGTCAGCACTCAAGAAAGTTGGGGGAGGGGGGCGAAGATTGACTAGTTGACCATTCTCATGTGAACCTGGACTGCAGAGGAAATCACAGCCAAGTGCAATCCTGTCCTCACCCAACATCCATATCTGAACTTTTCAGGAGGAGTCAATGTATAACCTCTACCTGAGGCACTGAAGCCAATTGTGGCACTATAAGGCTTACTCAACGTTTTTTTTTAAACACACCAGGCAGTGTGGGAATGTTAAGCTTCACCAATTGCTAGGTGATTAAATGAACCACCAGGTACAGTACAGAGCTACAGACTGGAAAGGTTCCAGACTAAGTCTCAGATCTATGCTGATTTCACCTGACAGTGTAAGGGTGCTAGAAAACAGCTTGCATCCTTGTCCTGGCAAGGAGGGGGAAGGGAAGGAGGATGCTGGAAATCCTTGCTGGAAAGGTGCATGTATAGGGATGTCAGCTTAGGACAGTATCAAGCTCAGCTATGATGCCCCTGTGGTGAAATAGCCTGCCATTCACACACATGGAGAATGTCACAGATGAAATACTGTACTGAGTAGTACCAGCACCTATTGGGATGCATTCACGGCACTAACTCATGCACTTTACTCCAACCCACAGGAAGATTCTTATGCAGGATTGTTATAAATCGCTTTCAACAATCTACTGTCTATGGCTACAGTATCTGCTGTGGCTTAGTGGGTAGCACTCTCGCCTCTGAGTCAGAAGGTTATGGGTTCAAGCCCCACTCCAGAGACTTGAGCACATAATCTAGGCTGACACTCCAGTGTAGTACTGAGGGAGCACTGCACTGTTGGAGGTGCCGTCTTTCGGATGAGACGGTAAACCGAGGCCCCGTCTGCCCTCTCAGGTGGACGTAAAAGATCCCACGGCACTATTTCGAAGAAGAGCAGGGGAGTTCTCCCGGGTGTCCTGGGGCAATATTTATCCCTCAACCAACATCACTAAAAACAGATTATCTGGTCATTATTACATTGCTGTTTGTGGGAGCTTGCTGTTTTCAAGTTGGCTGCCGTGTTACCTACATTACAACAGTGACTGCACTTCAAAAAAAAGTAAATTGGCTGTAAAGCGCTTTGGGACGTCTTAAGGTCGTGAAAGGCGCTATATAAATGCTAGTCTTTTTTCTTTCTACTTATGTAGAAATTTTTGCATTACAGTCTTCAGATTATATATTCAATATACAACTTCGCAAATATATAACTTCAGCAAATATATATTACACAGTCTTGTCTATACATTTGGCATAGTTACTAATACAACACCCCTTTAATAAATAGTCAAAATAAACAACCCACATCAGGACATAATTAAATATCCAGTAAATCCTGGTCATAACAGATTTCTGACTATTACAGATGAAGCATCACTATCTCCTCCACAACCCACCATTGGAGGTCACGATACCAGTGCGCGTCCCACTGCCAAATCACCAGACACGTCGAGACCCTCCTGCTCATTCACCAACCTTACCAGACACATGGAGCACCAACCAACCCCAATCCCACTTGCATGCGGGCTAAAGCAGGTCAAAAACCAATATCAATGCCTACTCTACATTCACCATAAACCTCTGGGCAGACCGCATGCTCAAAGGCAACATCAGCCCTCGGACACACAGGCTACCTGGTGCCCCTCACCCCCCGGACCAGCCGGGCACACGTTGTACTTGGTCAACCCTACCCAGATACAACAGCCTGATCCTCCACCACCACCAACCCCAACCCAAAGAAACAGAAGGACCAGCTAGCAGGAAAGAGACTCTTCTACTCTTCTTCTACCTCATGTTACAGATCCCCCCTCTCTATCAGCCTCTCGCCCCCTCGCCCCAAAGAAAAAGGCAGCAGTTGCTTACAGACTCCCCACCACTCCAACTCCCCACTGAGACCTCGAGCCCCTCCTCTCGTTTGAGGGTTACTCACTCAACCGGTTGGTAGAGCGGGGTCACATTTCAGTCAGAAACACCGTCCCCGCCCTCAGGCTCCGACGATCTGCGCCGATATCGTCGAATGAAAAAAAAACAAACACCGGGCGCCAACAACCCTCCCCACCCGGTTCCCCCGGAGTCGACTCGAGCCCGACAGCCACTGCCCCGCCCCCCCCCCCGCAATGGAACCCCCAAAGCGGACGGCAGCAACCGCCAGGCGGGCGCGCGCGGCACCAGCCCAACGGCCGGAGGCAGCGAGGCTCCACCGTGCGCCCCGACACTGATCCTCAACACCCCCTCACCTCCCCAACACACACACACACACACACACACACAACCAACTTCAACATCACATTCACCATTCTCATTTAACCAAATCTACATTGTAGAACTTAAACTGATTCAAAAAGTCTGCCATCCACCTCACCTGAGACAGGTAAATAAATCATTAACTTACTCAACAAGAAAAACGTTTACTTAAGACTCTTGCGATTGCTATCTTGATTCCCCACCCCCATTTAGATTATGAACAAAACCTTGATTCGACGTGTTGAACTTACATGAGTTTACGAGTTAGTTGTGCTTACCAAGACCAATCCTTCGTAACTAACTTAGAAGCAAGAGTAAAGTCCAATTCCAAATTCCCATAATTCAAACTCTTGGAAGCTCCTGGTGGCAATCGCAATGGACTTCATACGCCATCAACTGGAGAGACTGAAAGCTACTCTTTAAAGCAGAAGGACAAGTTCAACATAAATGGCTTGCAAATATTTAAAAAGAACAAATGTCAAATAAATTTGAGCAAAATACTGCAGATGTTGGAAATCTGAAGCAAAAACAGAGAATGCAGAACACACTCAGCAGGTCAGGCAGCATCTGTGGAGGAAACAGACAGGTTGAGATTTCAAGGTTGGATTCCCTGTCAAAACTGGAAGATATTACCAATGAAACAGCATTTCAAAAGGAACAGAACAAAGGGAAGAGGGAGGGAAAACATACACACACACAAAGAGCTGAATCACCAAATGATAGGTAGGATTAAATAGAATAAAGAATCAAATTGCATTTATAAAGAATCTTTCACAACATTCAGACATTCCACTTTTCAGCCAATGAAGCACTTTTGAAGTGTAGTCACTGTTGTAATGTAGGGAAACACAGCAGCCAATTTGCACACAGCAAGCTCCCACAAACAGCAATGAGATAATGACCAGATCATCCCAAATGATCAGTCCTCAGCAAAGGCCTGAGCTTCGTCCCCTTACGCCGCCACCTCAATGAATTTCGAGCTCGGCACGACACTGAGCTCTTTTTCCGCCGCCTTCGTCTCCGTACCCACCTCTTTGGCCAGGAGTCTTCAGCCCACACGGCTGACCCTTTCTCCCGCTTTCAGAATTCTCGTTCTACCTGGATCCCTCCCTCTGGCCTCTTACCCTCTCTAGATCTTTTCATTGCAAACTGCCGGCGTGACATCGGCCGTCTCCATTTCTCTGCTCCCCTCACTCACTCCAACCTACCTCCCTCTGAACTTGCAGCACTCCTTTCTCTCAGATCCAACCCCGACATTGTCATTAAACCTGCTGACAAGGGTGGTGCTGTTGTTTGGCGAACCGACCTCTACCTAGCGGAAGCTGAACGCCAACTCTCCGACACCTCCTCCTACCTCCGCCTGGACCATGACCCCACTACCGAACATCAAGACTGTCACTGACCTCATCTCCTCTGCAGATCTTCCCCCCACGGCCGCCAACCTCATAGTTACCCAACCCTGCACAGCCCGCTTCTACCTCCTTCCCAAGATCCACAAACAGGACTGCCCTGGTAGACCCATCGTTTTAGCCTGTTCTTGCCCCACGGAACTTATCTCTTCCTATCTTGACTCTATTTTTTCTCCGCTTGTCCAGTCTCTTCCCACCTACATCCGCGACTCTTCCGACGCCCTCCGCCACTTTGACAGTTTCCAGTTTCCTGGCCCCAACTGCCTCCTTTTCACTATGGACGTACAATCCCTCTACACCTCCATCCCCCACCAGGATGGCCTGAGGGCACTCTGCTTCTTCCTTGAACAGAGGCCCAACCAGTCCCCATCCACCACCACCCTCCTCCGCCTGGCTGAACTTGTTCTCACATTGAACAACTTCTCCTTTGACTCCACTCACTTCCTCCAAATCAAAGGTGTTTCTATGGGAACCCACATGGGTCCTAGCTATGCCTGCCTTTTTGTGGGATATGTGGAACACTCTTTGTTCCAGTCCTACTCGGGCCCCCTCCCTCACCTCTTTTTCCGGTACATTGATGACTGTATCGGTGCCGTTTCCTGCTCTCGCCCTGAACTAGATAATTTCATTCACTTTGCTTCCAATTTCCACCCTTCCCTCACCTTCACATGGTCCATCTCCGACTCTTCCCTTCCCTTCCTCGACTTCTCCGTCTCATCTCTGGGGATAGGTTATTGACAAACATTCACTACAAGCTCACTGACTCCCACAGCTACCTGGACTACACGTCCTCCCACCCCGCCTCCTGTAAGGACTCTATTCCATTCTCCCAGTTTCTCCGTCTCCGCCGCATCTGCTCTGACGATGCCACCTTCCATACTAGTGCTTCCGGCATGTCTTCCTTTTTCCTCAATCGAGGATTCCCCTCTACAGTGGTTGACACAGCCCTTGACCGTGTCCGTTCTATCTCCCGCACTTCTGCCCTCACCCCTGCCCCTCCCTCCCAGAACCACGATAGAGTTCCCCTTGTCCTCACCTTTCACCCCACCAGCCTCCACATTCAACGGATCATCCTCCACCATTTCTGCCACCTCCAGCGTGATCCCACCACCAAACGCATCTTCCCCTCACCTCCCCTTTCAGCATTCCGTAGGGACCGCTCCCTCCGCAACACCCTAGTCCACTCCTCTATCACCCCCAACACCCCTTCCCCTTCGCCCGGCACCTTCCCGTGCAAGCGCAGGAGATGCAACACATGCCTTTATACCTCTCCCCTTCCCACTGTCCAGGGCCCCAAACACCCCTTCCAGGTGAAACAATGATTTACTTGTACTTCTTGCAATTTAGTATACTGTATTCGCTGCTCACGATGTGGTCTCCTCTACATTGGGGAGACCAAATGCAGATTGGGTGACCGCTTTGCGGAACACCTCCGTTCAGTCCGTAAGGGGGACCCTGAGCTTCCGGTCGCCTGTCACTTTAATTCTCCGCTCCACTCCCACTCTGACCTCACCGTCCTCAGCCTCTTGCGTTGTTCCACGGAAGCTCAGCGTAAGCTCGAGGAACAGCACCTCATCTTTCGATTAGGCATTTTACAGCCTTCTGGACTCAACATAGAGTTCAACAATTTCAGATCATAACCTCGGCCCCTGTCATATATATATTTTTTATCCACACTTTTTGTTTGTGCCTTCTGTTCTTCCTCCCACATGGCAGCTGTCTTTCATTCTGCCAGCGCAATTTACACTTCATCTAAAGCCATCCTTTGTTTCTACTGGAATTTTTTGAGGATGTAACTGGTAAAATAGATAAGGGAGAACCAGTGGATGTGGTGTATTTGGACTTTCAGAAGGCTTTCGATAAGGTCCCGCATAAGAGATTAGCGTGTAAAGTTAAGGCACATGGGATTGGGGGCAAGGTATTGACTTGGATAGAGAACTGGTTGGCAGACAGCAAGCAAAGAGTTGGAATAAATGGGTCTTTTTCCGAGTGGCAGGCAATGACTAGTGGGGTACCGCAGGGATCGGTCCTAGGACCCCAGCTATTCACAATATATATTAATGATCTAGATGAGGGAATTGGATGTAATATCTCCAAGTTTGCAGACGACACAAAGCTGGGTGGGAGTGTGTGCCGTGAGGAGGATGCCGAGAAACTCCAGTATGATTTGGACAGGTTGGGTGATTGGGCAGAAGCATGGCAGATGCAATATAATGTGGATAAATGCGAGGTTATCCACTTTGGTGTCAAAAACAGGAAGGCAGACTATTATCTGAATGGCAATAGATTGGGAGAAGGGGAAGTGCAACGAGACCTGGGTGTCCTTGTGCACCAGTCGCTGAAGGTAAGCATGCAGGTGCAGCAGGCAGTTAAGCAGGCAAATGGTATGTTGGCCTTCGTAGCGAAAGGGTTCGAGTACAGGAACAAGGATGTCTTGCTGCAGTTGTACAGGGCCTTGGTGAGACCACATCTTGAGTATTGTGTGCAGTTTTGGTCGCCTTATCTGAGGAAGGATGTTCTTGCCATGGAGGGAGTGCAGCAAAGATTCACCAGGCTGATACCTGGGATGGCAGGAATGACGTATGAGGAGAGATTGGGTCGATTGGGCTTATACTCGCTGGAGTTTAGAAGAATGAGAGGGGATCTCATTGAAACTTATAAAATTCTAACAGGACTAGACAGACTAGATGCAGGAAGGATGTTCCCGATGGCCGGGGAGTCCAGAACCAGGGGTCACAGTCTAAGGATAAGGGGTAAGCCATTTAGGACTGAGATGAGGAGGAATTTCTTCACCCAGAGAGTGGTGAACCTGTGGAATTCTCTACCACAGAAGGCAGTTGAGGCCAATTCATTAAATATATTCAAGAAGGAGTTAGATATATTTCTTAAGGCTAAAGGGATCAAGGGATATGGGGAAAAAGCAGGGACAGGGTACTGAATTTGGATGATCAGCCATGATCTCATTAAATGGCGGAGCAGGCTCGAGGGGCCGAATGGCCTACTCCTGCTCCTATCTTCTATGTTTCTATGTATGTTTCTCATGTTCTTCTATTAAAAAAGGGAATATTTTGTATAAAAATACTGTCCCTCGACTTTTGTTCCCCTTGCAGGTTTATGCTATACTTCCCACCAGATGTTAGATCGATTAGATTGGTTAGTGTGCAAAATTAAAGCACATGGGATTGGGGGTAATATACTGGCATGGATTGAAAATTGGTTAACAGACAGGAAACAGAGAGTAGGAATAAATGGGTCTTTTTTGGGGTGGCAGGCGGTGACTAGCGGGGTACCGCAGGGATCAGTGCTTGGGCCCCAGCTATTCACAATATATATCAATGATTGTAATATTTCCAAGTTTGCTGATGACACGAAACTAGGTGGGATTGTGAGTTGTGAGGAGGATGCAAAGAGGCTTCAAGGCGATTTAGACAAGTTGAGTGAGTGGGCAAATACATGGCAGATGCCGTATAACATGGATAAATGTGAAGTTATCCACTTCGGTAGGAAAAACAGAAAGGCAGAGTATTATTTAAATGGTGATAGATTGGGAAATGTTGATGTACAAAGGGACCTGGGTGTCCTTGAACACCAGTCACTGAAAGCAAACATGCAGGTGCAGCAAGCAGTTCGGAAGGCAAATGATATGTTGGCCTTCATTGCAAGAGGATTTGAGTACAGGAGCAAGGATGTCTTACTAGTTATACAGGGCCTTGGTGAGACTACACCTGGAGTACTGTGTGCAGTTTTGGTCTCCTTACCTAAGAAAGGATATACTTGCCATAGAGGGAGTGCAGCGAAGGTTCACGAGACTGATTCTTGGGATGGCAGGACTGTCGTATGAGGAGAGATTGGGTCAACTAGGCCTGTATTCACTCGAGTTTAGAAGAATGAGAGGGGATCTCATTGAAACGTATAAAATACTGACAGGGCTAGACAGATTGGATGCAGGGAGGATGTTTCCCCTGGCTGGGGGGGTCTAGAACGAGGGGTCACAGTCTCAGGATACGGGGTAGGACATTTAGGACTGAGATGAGGAGAAATTTCTTCACTCAGAGGGTAGTGAACCTGTGGAATTCTCTACCACAGAAGGCTGTGGAGGCCAAGTCACTGAATATATTTAAGAAGGAGATAGATAGATTTCTAGATGCAAAAGGCATCAAGGGGTATGGGATCAGCCATGATCATATTGAATGGCGGAGCAGGCGCGAAGGGCCGAATGGCCTGCTCCTGCTCCTATTTTTCTATGTTTCTATGATTGGCAGACAGGACTGCAGGATGGTACCCCCGGTACAATAGCTGCATGACAAGTAGTGGGTGGGTGCTGGGTCCCCAACTCTTCACAATCTATATTAACGATTTGGAGGAAGGGACCAAGTGTAACATATCAAAATTTGCAGATGATACAAAGATGGGAGGGAAAGTAGTGAGTGAGGAGGACATAAAAAACCTGCAGGGGGACATAGACAGGCTAAGTAGGTGGGCGGAGATTTGGCAGATGGAATACAGCACTGGAAAGTGTGAGGTGATGCACTTTGGCAGGAAAAATCCTAGAGCAATTTATTATCTTAATGGCAAGAAACTGGAGAGTACTGAAGTGCAAAGGGATCTGGGGGTCCTGGTGCACGAAACTCAAAAGGTTAATATGCAGGTGCAGCAAGTGATTAAGAAGGCAAATGGAATGTTGGCTTTCATTGCTAGGGGGATAGAATATAAAAATAGGGAGGTATTGCTTCAGTTGTACAAGGTATTGGTGAGACCGCACCTGGAATACTGCATACAGTTTTGGTGTCCTTACTTAAGGAAAGACATCCTTGCTCTCGAGGCAGTGCAAAAAAGGTTCACTCGGTTAATCCCGGAGATGAGGGGGTGGTCATATGAGGAGAGGTTGGGTAGATTGGGACTCTACTCATTGGAGTTCAGAAGAATGAGAGGCGATCTTATTGAAACATATAAGATTGTGAAGGGGTTGGATCGGGTGGATGCGGGGAGGATGTTCCCGATGACGGGTGAGACGAGAACTAGGGGACATAGTCTTAGAATAAGGGGCTGCTCTTTCAAAACTGAGATGAGGAGGAACTACTTCACTCAGAGGGTGGTAGGTCCATGGAATATGCTGCCACAAAAAGCTGTAGAAGCTACAACATTAATTAAATTTAAAACAGAAATAGACAGTTTCCTAGAAGTAAAGGGCATTAAGGGTTACGGGGAGCGGGCAGGAATTTGGACATGAGTCTAGGTTCGGATCGGTCATGGCCCTGTGGGTAGTGGAGCGGGCCCAGGGACTGTGTAGCCTGATTCTGCTCCTATTTCGTGTGTGCAATTCTGTTAGATGCAGGAGATGTTTCTGTGATAGATAGTAGATTGGCGGTTAGGATCAGATCAGCCATGATCTTATTGAATGGCGGAGCAGGCTCGATGGGCCGATTGGCCTACTCCTGCTCCTATTTCTTATGTTCTTATGTTCTTATTGTAAAGGAAAAAGGAACTTAAGTACAAGGAAGCATGGTTTGCAGCAGTGGCAGATTTAGACATCTCCGAAGAGGGATGCAAGCACACAAGTCCTGGACACTATTTTCCAACATGTTGGCATCTGTTATAACTCTGCCTTTCAAGCCAGAAATGCTTTGTCCTGAAAAAAGTTACATATATTGTAAATATAAAAATAAAGTAGTCGTACAGACTTCAATGGAATTCTACAGGGTTCTTTCTGTTCCTTACAGTGGAAATGTAACTTCAAGTACACCATTCCCTATTTTGTTTCCAAACTTGGCAATGATACAAGTGCAGAGACAGGAATGCTTAAAAAAAGTAATTAAGACATTCACATCCTTTTTATCTGAAAAAAAAATCTGCAAGAATAAAGCCATATAAAAGAGCAAAGTTTTAGAAAGATCCAACATTTCTTTCAGGAAAATGAAAAGTTTTTTAAAGCCATATTTCAGCAGTTTATTTTTATTTTTTACAAATAGCCTGTTTGGGGATGAAAAACTAAATAAATGCACCTGAAACTCTCAACTTTCTGAAACCTTCAGCTCATTTTAAAATTATCCCCTTCAAAGTTAAAAGTTGTACACAAACCAGTAATGACAGGAAATTAAACAACAACAAATGGAAGCAGATCCTCAGAACCAACACCTGCAGCAGAATGCCAGCTCAGTATAACATACCAAGTTAACCGCAGCCCACAGATGCCACACAGATCCCATCACTCCCTGTGGGAGACAACCGCTGGAGGGACTGTGCCAGAAAGCCACATTACTGCACTCATTCTGGTCGTGCCTCCTTGCGTTCAACTATTCTCGGAAGCACTTAAAGAAGCACACAGAGAGCATGACATGCTCCATATTCTCTGAAGAACCCCAGCTTATGTTTACTGGATGCCGAGCCTCTCCGTCATTGTGAAACCGAGCGCAACTGCTAGTGCCAGCTGCAAGATGATATATTCTTCCACTGTGGTAAATCTCAACACTTCCCACAACAACCTTGAGTGCAACAGCTGTGGGGCATATACCAATTAGAGTGGGTCATGTATGGACTCTGCCTGGAATTCCAGCGGTACCAGACAGTCTGAAGCCCTTTCCTGGCAGCCCAAATGACTCAGGCACCCTACCATATACACCCAGACCACTTCCCAAGGCCAGAATGGGACCACAGACTAATGACCCGCGCCCATAAGAACATAAGAATTAGGAGCAGGAGGAGGCCATTTGGCCCTGCAAGCCTGCTCTGTCACTCAATAAGATCATGGCTGATCTTCGACCTCAACTCCACTTTCCCGCCCGATCCCCATATCCCTTGATTCCCCCAGAGTCCAAAAATCTATCGATCTCAGCCTTGAATATACTCAACGACTCAGCATTTTTATTTATTCGTTCATGGGATGTGGACATCGCTGGCAAGGCCAGCATTTATTGCCCATGAGAAGGTGGTGGTGAGCCAACTTATACAACTGAGTGGCTTGCTAGGCCATTTCAGAGGGCAGTTAAGAGTCAACCACATTGCTGTGGGTCTGGAGTCACATATAGGCCAGACCAGGTAAGGGCAGCAGATTTCCTTCCCTAAAGGACATTAGTGAACCAGATGGGTTTTTACAACAATCTGGTAGTTTCATGATCACCATTACTGATATTAGCTTTCTATTCCAGATTTTTTTAAATTTAATTAACTGAATTTAAATTCCCCAGCTGCCGTGGTGGGATTTGAACTCATGTTCCAACCAAATCATTAGTCCAGGCCTCTAGCTTAACTAGTCCAGTAACATAACCACTATGCTACCATACCCATCCACAGCCCTTTGGGGTAGAGAATTCCAGAGATTCACAGAGATACACCCAGTGCTCCATAACTCTACACTGTAAGTAAGCAGGCACCTCGAGGTCTCTCTGATAGAGCCAAACCCCAAGATTTGTCAAATTATCCCTATCCTCAGTGTGCACAACCCTAAATTTGCCAGTGTAGTCTCTTGTATGTACAGTGTGACGAAATTGTAAAGTCTATACAGACTTTATGTATGTATTCATCTTTCTTAAAGGAAAACAAAGCTATACTGATCGATAGTGTAAAATGCAGAGGATTGGGATGTATACAGGTTTGATCCCCAGTCTGTGCTGAACTAGTAGATCTCAGTGGGGCAATACTAAGCGTGCTACATTGGCAGCCCTGAATTTAGCCATGAGCTCCACACCTCTAGTATCAGATTTTCATCTTTGCAACAAAAAAGTTGATGAGCTCCTCATATTTAGTATCAAGGTTTTTGACAAAGGATCCACATCGGAAACGTCAATTCCTTTCCACAAATGCTGACATGCTAAATGTTTCCAGCGTTATCTGTTTTTTTTGTTTCAGATTTTCAGTATCAGTAGCTTTTTTCTTCAGATTTACTTATTTTGTACATCTAGGTGCCTGACATGGTTACCAGTACTCGCTGCTTTCCCAGCCAAGATCCACCCTACCCATTAGGACATTGGCTTTCAGGGGGTAGTTAGACCCAAGTGTGACGAATTCTAGCATCCAGTAATAGGTTTACTCCTCCAGGTTGCATTAGTGAGCCAGACTAGTTGACTAACAGAACCCTGAAATACTGTTGACCTGCTGGGTCAAGTATCGGATTATCAAGTCTTCCACATAGGCTTAGTTCCAAACTTCCATTATCAGATGTGTCATCTTGAAGTAATCTGGAGCCCAAAGATCCCCAAGGAGGACCATCACTGGTTGGCAAGTTTAATATCAGAGGTGAGGATATCTGATAATTTGGTTGGTGATGGAAAAGAGGAGTTTGGGGTTTTCTTAGATCCCCAAAGTGATCCTGGGATAATTGCAGAATTTGGCCACAGAGAGCGATTGGCAATATTGGCATCATTGAGATAAATAGCTAGTCTAGTCTTAAACAATGTGTGCTTTAGCCTACAGGCCTAGGAACTGACTCTGTGAAAGTGACTATTGACATGAAAGAACTGTGGAGGTTGAGGAGTTTCCAAGATCTGGTGGGAACAAGGGCACGGCAACTATTGAGCAAATCAACAGAGGCAGATCGATGTCAGGGAAAGTGTCAAATCAGGAGAGGGATTTGGGAGTTAGAGAAAATGCTAGTGAGAGAGATAGGTGATAACTTTTTTTTCAGGGGTGAAAAGAAAGGATAGAGTCGAAGTGATAAGAAACAGTCTAGTCTGCTCAGCACCTCCTCTCACTGGCAAGCCTGTGATCAAGAACTCACCATTTTAAAAAATTCGCTTATGGGATCTGGGCGTCGCTGGCAAGGCCAGCATTTATTGTCCATCCCTAGTTGCCCTCGAGAAGGTGGTGGTGAGCCGCCTTCTTTAACCGCTGCAGTCCGTGTGGTGAAGGTGCTCCCACAGTGCTGTTAGGTAGGGAGTTCCAGGATTTTGACACAGCGACGATGAAGGATCGGCGATATACTTCTAAGTCAGGATGGTGTGTGACTTGGAGGGGAACTTGGAGGTGATGGTGTTCCCATGCACCTGCTGCCCTTGTCCTTCTAGGTGGAAGAGGTCGCGGGTTTGGGAGGTGCTGCCGAAGAAGCCTTGGCAAGTTGCTGCAGTGCATCTTGTAGATGGTACACACTGCAGCCACGGTGCGCCGGTGGTGGAGGGACTGGATGTTTAAGGTGATGGATGGGGTGCCAATCAAACGGGCTGCTTTATCCTGGATGGTGTTGAGCTTCTTGAGTGTTGTTGCAGCTGCACTCATCCAGGCAAGTGGAGAGAATTCCATCACACTCCTTACTTGTGCCATTGGGAAATGGAAGCACAAACAACAGCAACTTGTATTTATATAGCACCTTTAATGCTGTAAAATGTCCCAAGGCGCTTCACAGGAGCGTTATTAAACAAAATTTGACACCGAGCCACGTAAGGCGATATTAGAACAGGTGACCAAAAGATTGGTCAAACAGGTAGATTTAAGGAGCATCTTAAAGGAGGAGAAAGAGGTAGAGAGGCAGAAAGGTTTAGGGTGGGAATTCCAGAGCTTAGGGCCTAGGCACCTGAAGGCACCACTGCCAATGGCAGAGCAATAAAAATCAGGGATGCTCAAGAGGCCAGAATTGAAGGAGCGCAGAGATCTTGGAGGGTTGCAGGACTGGAGGAGGTTACAGAGATAGGGAGGGTCGAGGCCATGGAGGGATTTGAAAACAAGGATGAGAATTTTAAAATCGAGGCGTTGCCCGACCGGGAGCCAATGTGGGTCAGGAGTAATGGGTGAATGGGACTGGGTCGAGTTAGGACATGGACGATGAGCTCAAGTTTATGGAGGGTGCAAGGGGGGAGGCCGGCCTGGAGAGCATTGGAATAGTCAAGCCTAGAGTTAACAGAGGCACGGATATGGGTTTCAGCAACAGATGAGCTGAGGCAGGAATGGAGGCGGCGATGTTACTGAGGGCCTATCACTATGGAATACAGCTCATTGGTGCTTTCAGGGCCCTGTGTCCTCACAGTTGCTGCGTTGGGTCCAAACACAATTGTTAACGTAGCCTAAAATAGCTGGGTTACCATAGTGATGATGTATCTATGAAGCAATAGAAGCTCCTTTAATCTGAACAATGTCAAACATTAAGAATACGCAAAAGAAAGAAACCATGAATAGATTAACGTTAAGCTTTTGTATTACAAAGTGACAAAATTACAAAGGGATTCTGTAGCAATAATAGAAATTTTTGCCTTGTAGGTTTCTATATACAGGGTACATTTTACAATTTAGCACTCCTGGTCCTATAGATATAAAACAGAGTGGGCTCCAAATCGCATGTGCTGTACCCGAATTTCCGATATGTTCTAAGGCATGAAACTTTGCAACTGGAATACTAGAACATATAATAATCCCCATCTATTTTTTAATGAAAAGCTATGGTAAGTCAGATTAAAATGAATATTGCTGCTTCCCTGATTTTAAAATGGGAGCCCAAAGACAGCCTGTCTACAGGAATACAGGAAGATTCTTTTGAGCAAGGATTATTCAAGATACAGGCTCTCATTGTTCCAGGACGTGGCTGTTGTTGTTGTTGTTTCGTATGACGGGAGAAGCTTATAATGGGATGTCTAGTTCGGCTATCCATTCCACGGCCTCCTGAGCTGAGAAATGAGGTGCCTCCCGCACACAGATCTCAGTGGGCAGGTTGATGCGATGTGTTCCACGGTCTGGGACTCGTGGCCACAGTTGCCCTTGGGGTCGTCCCTCCTCTCCCACTTGTGGAGCAGGTGGCCGCACCGTCCGAGCCCTGTGCGGATTGGGTCGAGCGCTGTCCACTCGAGGGAGGTCGAAGCCAGGCACCTCTGCTGTCGGGTCAGTGATGAGGTGCTGGTTCTTTATGTTGCACGCGTCCCCCGATTCTGTCCATCGGCGACAGTGGGTCGATGATACCAGCTGCATGAATATTGGTTGCTGTTTCCCAGAATGGCTGGCGCGAGTTTAAGCGCTTCCGTAGTGGGTTTTTCAAGTCTTCGTGAACTGGAAGGTCGATGTTGCTCCTGATTTGTTTCTATCTCACGGAGCGCGGTGGCGACGCGGCGAATGGCAGGTGGGGCAGTGTGGTAACAGCACCGGGAGCTGCTCAGTTGGAGTGGACTTGAGAGTCCCTGACACCGCCCTCATGGCGGCGTTTAGGTGCACGCCCACCATCTTTGTGTGGCGACTGTGGGACCGTGAGGCAGAGCAGTATTCTGCAGCAGAGTAGACCAGGGCCACTGTTTGGGTGCACAGTGTTCTGGCTGTGATTGGGAACAGCATGCAAATGAGGATTCCAAGTTGTCAGCGCACGATCAATCAATCTGACAACTTGTAAAGGTTAAATCACCTGTTGTCTCAGCAGATGCTGACAGACTTGCTGAGTGTTTCCAGAGCCAGGTTAAGAATTCTTGGGATCCTGGGCAGCAAGAACATTCACCAACCATCCCTCTCACCCCTCCCCGCACAACCCCCTCCCAAGATGCATTAAAACAGAAACAGGTTTTCCCGGGGGCCCCATAGACCTGTGCGTTAATCTGCCCCGAGTGTTTCCAGCATTTACTGATTTGTTTTGCAGATTTCCAGCATCTGATAACGCTGCTGCATTGTACCTAAGCACTGTGTATCTTTCAAAAGGTCTATTTTAGCAGTTAGAGACATATTAAGAGAGTCTGCACTTTTGCCAAGTGCCAAAACAGCATAGTTACTTTGATATTCAATTTAATGAAGTATGATTAACAATCCTAACTTCAAAGGGAAAATGCCCTTAAAGCAAGACTGAATCTAATTGATTTCTCAGTCTGTCAGAGGAAGTAGTCTATAATGAAAGCTGGTGTTAGGCATACTCATGAGGAAAGACATCAAAGAACAACAGGGTATTGCTTAAGTAAAATGTATTTGACTGTTTGGCAGGGTAGATGCTGAGCGGTTGTTTTCCCCAGCTGGAGAGTCTAGAACTAGGGGTCATAGTCTCAGGATAAGGGGTCGGCCATTTAGGACTGAGATGAGGAGGAATTTCTTCACTCAGAGGGTTGTGAATCTTTGGAATTCTCTACCCCAAAGGGTTGTGGATGCTCAGTCGTTGAGTATATTCAAGGCTGAGATCGATAGATTTTTGGACTCTAGGGGAATCAAGGGCTATGGGGATCGGGCGGGAAAGTGGAGTTGAGGTCGAAGATCAGCCATGATCTTATTGAATGGCGGAGCAGGCTCGAGGGGCCGTATGGCCTCCTCCTGCTCCCAATTCTTATGTTCTTATGTTTCTGTCAAACTGCAGAAGACATTTTTTTACCAGAGAAATGGAAACAGCTAAAGGCTATTTAAGAGAACTTTTCTGTGTTGTAGTACATTACAATATTGTCTTGTGCTTATAGTTTTCCCGACTTACTAAACTTCTGTATAGTTGGCTGGTGAGAGGGGAGAAGAAAACGTTGCAGTTGAAAGAAAGACTTGCATTTATATAGCGCCTTTATAAATGCGACCTCAGGACGTCCCAAAGCGCTTTACAGCCAATGAAGTACTTTTGAAGTCTAGTCACTGTTGTAATGTAAGAAATGCGGCAGTTAATTTGTGCACAGCAAGCTCCCACATGCATTCCCGATTACAAGGGGAGCAGTTCCTTCGCACAATCTGATGCAATCACTGAAAAGATAACTGATCAGATGCTTGCCAGCATTGCTGCTGTGTCATTACCCTTTGAAAATAAAAACTATTTATTTTAACGTTGATATTGGCAGTCCACTCTCTTTTGGACTAATCGAATCTATGGCTGATTCCCTGATCAGGCAGTAAGCCCATTGACGAGTGATTCCTGTGCGAGAGCGCTCAATCGGAGAACCAGCCCCCTCATTCTGACTCAAAAACAAAAATGGTATTAAAAAGCCTGAACCGTAACAGATACTAATCTTTACGAGGCAGTTCGATGAAGACTACCATAAGAATAAAGCGTTGGGTATATGTCCCTTAGACCTCCTTTTCTCAAGACATTTAATCATGCTCAGGTACGGTTCCATAGGCAGCCCTTTGGCACCTTGCCAAAGTGCCCTTTATATTCTTTTAACAAACAAATATTCCACAGAACCCAGTGTTTGGGACAGGTGCAGAGCAGTGGTATGGGGTGGGTGGGTGTGGGGGGGGGCGGTTGTTGGAGGTGCAATAGGGTTGATTTATAGGGACAGGAGGATGAATATTATTCTGGTATTTTGCTTTTTTTAAATTTGTTCATGGGATGTGGGCGTCGCTGCCAAGGCCAGCATTTATTGTCCATCCCTAATTGCCCTTGAGAAGGTGGTGGTGAACCGCCTTCTTGAAGCGCTGCAGTCCGTGTGGTGAAGGTGCTCCCACAGTGCTGTTAGGGAGAGGGTTCCAGGATTTTGGCCCAGCGATGATGAAGGATCGGCCGATATATTTCCAAGTCAGGATGGTGTGTGACTTGGAAGGGAACTTAAGAGGTGATGGTGTTCCCATGCGCCTGCTGCCCTTGTCCTTCTAGGTGGTAGAGGTCGCAGGTTTGGGACGTGCTTGATGGCCTATACTGACTTCTAAAAATCCGATGACATGTTGGGAAAGATTCGCAGACAGAAAGTTGTGAAGGAGTTCCCTGATATCCTTGTATGTAAAACACTGCCACTTGCTGAGGTGGTGCGAAGCTGTACAGACCAGAAGGTCCCAGGTTCAGATCCTTGTCTGTGCTGAGATAACATGTGGCTTCAGTGTCACCTGGGCCTGAGGTGTCCAAACATCTGGCCACCCAGAAGCATGCCATAGAGCTTAAGGGGCCATATATAAAGTTTAAATCCAAATTCAGGAGGCGCTGAAATTCCAGATATGCCCTCCTAGCCTGCACTAGGAGTGCTGAAGCAGAAAATCGCAGCCCCCTCTGTCTCGCCTTACCAATGAGGAATGGCTACTTTAATAGGACTTTTAGCACCATCAGAATCATACCCCAGCGAAGGTTGGTGCCTTCGGAGGGGGGAGGGTTGGGTACTAGGGTTGTATTCCCTGGAACTTAGAAGGTTAAGGGGTGATTTGATCAAAGTTTTCAAGATATTAAGGGGAACAGATAGGGTGGATAGAGAGAAACTATTTCCGCTGGTTGGGAGTCTAGGACGAGGGGGCAGAGTCTAAAAGTTAGAGCCAGACCTTTCAGGAGTGGAATTTGGAAACAATTCTACACACCAAGGGTGGTAGAAGTTTGGAACTCTCTTCCGCAAACGGCAATTGATGCTAGATCAATTGTTAATTTTAAATCTGAGATTGATCGATTTTTGTTAACCAAAGGTATTAAGGGATATGGGCCAAAGGTGGGTGCATGGAGTTAGGTCGCAGATCAGCCGTGATCTCATTGAATGGCGGAACAGGCTCGAGGGGCTCAATGGCCTCCTCCTGTTCCTATGTTCCTTCGGAGAAATGGAAGAAAAAAAATTCACAAACAGGAAGCTGTGAAAGACATTCAGCATTCGAAGAGTTAAGCCGGACCTGCTGTGGTGCTGACAAGGTGATGCTGTACTGCAGGCAATAACAACCTTCCAATTGTTCAGCAATATTGACAAAAGCAGCAGGATGCAGAGCAGAAGCCACTTAAAATATTTGTGTTGTATTTAGATTCTGGGTAATAGATTGCATGTCAGGCCATATGAGTGGAGCAGAGTTTTTTTTTGTACATCTTTTTACTGAGAAAACAATGCAGTTTGTTACAATGCAGATCGGGGCTGCAGCTCCATGTGGTTCTCCTGTGTGGCGTTCACGAACACCCTATCTGTGTTTAAAGCAAACCTGCTAAATGTAGTGGTGCTTGCTACAGCCAGCGCATGCGCTCTCATCCTCTCCAAGCACCACAGCTGCAAACCACCACTGTACTTAGCGTAGTCTAGACTGGAGTGACAGTCACCTGGTTTTGAATCAGAAAGTCTGGTTTCGAGGGAACGGGCCATCCAATAATTTTGATAACGCAAAGCCGGATAGAAAATGCACACTCACGTTGGTTTCCCATTGGTGCGAAAGGAAACCCTTTTGCTTCCGTGTGTGCACGGGGAGGGTCTGTTTCATGTGGGCTCATGTGCTTCACCTGCCCAAATGGACCTGTTTCACGCATTTTAGGAATACAAGGAAGAGGAATCATGGAAATTACAACACAGAGGCCATTGGACAGCTATGCCAGTGCTCGCTCTTCAAATAGAGCCATCCACCAGGGTTTTCTGCCTCTGCGCTGGCGATTTCAAACCGCCCCCCCCCACCCTACTAAAGTGAATGGGCAGAAAATTGCAGGTTGGCAAGCGGAAAACCCTGGTTATATACTCTAAGGAAGAGTGAGTAGGGCTCCTAAGTGGAAAATCCCGGTTATCTACTCTAAGGAAGAGAGCGTAGAATGGTGCGTTAGCAGAAAGAAGAGAAATTCAGAGAGGCGTTGCGTACCAATAAAATAGAGATGGTAATGAAAGGGTTGCAGTGTTTCCTGTACCGCTGCTCCCATATAAAGAAAGTTGAAAAGTTTCAGTCTGAAAATCCTCTTGCCTATTAAAGTCCATGCAGAGCTCCCCGATGGCCCAGTGGCTAAAGGCACCAACCACCTGGCCAATTATTAATTCATGCGGACCAAAAACTGCTAGGTTCGATTCCTCATTGGTGCTGAGCTATTTGCTCTTAGCCAGCGTGTGTCGGAACGCTACAACTGACCTTTGCACTCCTAGGCTAGGAAATGGTTAAAAAACAACAAGCAGGTTCACTGCTAACTATCCAGTGGCCACCAGTGGAAAAGTGCATGTGTGCACATCACGTGTGAACAGGCTCGGGCCTGCCTGTGACATGCTCTGCAAGAGGATACCCTACCGACACTCAGGCCCCGATTTTAATAGGGATGAGGGGGGTGCAGATAGGGTGCGTGGGAGGCCCGAAGCGGACTGCGCACCCAGCAGTTATGAAGGAACATAAGAAATAAGAGCAGGAGTCGGCCATACAGCCCCTCGAGCCTGCTCCGCCATTCATTAAGATCATGGCTGATCTTTGATCTCAACTCCACTTTCCCGCCCGATCCCCATATCCCTTGATTTCCCTAGTGTCCAAAAATCTATCGATCTCAGCCTTGAATATACTCAACAAGGAAGCAAGGCTGATTTTAACAAGGGTCACATTTAAATAATTGCGATCTGTGTCCCACTCGAATCCGGCTTTTATCCTGCGCCAGACTGGTGTCCCAGACCTCTATCAACCTCGTGGATAGCTCCTCGGGGATAAGGGTTATCCAGTCTGCACCTGGCTGATGACACTGCTCCGTAACCCCAACACCCCTGCTGAGCTCCAATACAATGAGAGCCATAGCGCCACCAGGAACCTCACTGAGCAGACGATTGGCGTCTTGAAACAACGGTTCCGGTGTCTTGACCACTCTGGAGGAGTAATACAGTACTCTCCCGAGCGAGACCCGCTTTTCATTGTTGTGTGCTGCATGCTTCACAACCTTGCCATTGAGGACCCAGCCATTGCCACCAGGGATTGGTGCACCACCTCAGGAGGAGGAAGAGGGAGAGGAGGTGGAGGCGGAGGAGGAGGAGGGTGAAGAGGAGGATCAGCAGCACCAACGTGGGAGGGAGGTGCACAATGTTGCCTCTGCAAGGGCTGTCCGTGAACGCCTGATAAGACACCGCTTCTAACCATTTACAGAGAAGATGGCTTCTGGGATGAAGAAGCACATCATCGCAAGCATCCTGCAGCCCCTATTGCTGGGCAAAGCTCCAATGAATCAAATCAACAAAGTTGTAAAGTTACAATAAAAATGTTTATTTATATTACAAACTGTCTTATTTATTCAGGATAAACAATTAGAAACAAACCCAACGATGCATAAACTAACAAAACTCTTTCTTACGACATTGAGATTAGCGTCAAAACAGTAAATAAATATATTAAGATTTACATCAAACTTTCCTACAAACATTCCCCCCATTTATTAATAATTTTTACTTTTCGGCCTTCGAGGGTGATCTCCATCCCCTGCGCACTTCTCCCCTTCCCACCCTACTGCTCCTCCGTAATGTGGCCCCAGTGGCTGCAGCAAGGCTGCTGGAAGGCTGCTGAATGTTGGATCCAGAGACCGCAGATGACCTTGAAGGACGCCCTCGACCAGCTCTGGGCCTGGAGGCCCCGGCTGCAGACTGCACCAATTCTGCATGGGCGGCAGCAGTCTGGGCTGGCTGCGTTACAGGCTGTGGCAAGTGCAACTGGCAGAGTGGCAGTGGTGGGAGCAGGAATGCTGCCATCCTGAGAGAGGACAGCACCTTCCTGCTCGACCGACACACTGCCACTCCCCCGGGGCAGTACCTCAGCATCCGGAGCAATCTGCTCGAGCACAGATTGCTGGCCTGCTGCGGTACCGTGAGATCCCCGGTGGACAGTGGGCGACCCAGCGAGGATGGCAGCAGTCAGCGCTTGCGTGACATCAATCTGAGACTGCATGAGAGCAGTCTGAGACTGGATGGCACCAGCCAATGACTTGATTGCAGCACTAAGCCATTGCGTTGCGTCGGCCTGTGCTGCAATAGATCCTGCCACCTCACCCATTACACGCGGCATGGGCTCTGGATCCCCACGTTCTCCCTGCAATTCAACCATTCTCTGCAACGAGGCAAGGATGAGTTCAAGGGTTTGCGCACAGATGACAGCTGTGCTAGTAGCGGACTTCTCCACACTCCTAGCCAGTGCATCCATGCTGTCGGGTACCCTTGCCATTGCACCCATGAGCTCAATGTGCATGCTCAGAGCCTGAGTATTCATGGCCACTATATCGAGGTCCTCATCCGAGTCCTGTGCAGCAGAACTCGTGCGTGTACTCACCCTCCGGGTAGATGGCCCCCGAGCTTCCCTACCCCCAAGGTGTTGCTGCAGCTGGCTGGGTCCAGATGCTTCACCCACATCAGATCCGAACCCCCTGCTCCCCTCCAGGGAACGCGTGGCCCCAGTGTCGGAAGTGTCACCCTCGGGAGGCGCAGGCGGTGAGGCTCTGGCTTCCTCTTCCTCCTCCTCTGGCACGTCACTGCCACTGGCGTGAGGGCAGGGAGGGCAGGAAGGGAGCAAGGACTGGAGACAGTTAGTTAGATTGAAAGTGTAAAAGGCTGGTGTTGTGAGGGGGAAGTGGTATGAGAGAGGAGAGAAAGCTGATGAACATACCGTTGCTGTCCCCAAGGGGTTCGACCTCTCCACCAACCACGGCGCCTGCGACTTGGCTCGCAATGAGTCTGTGGACTCTGTCCTCCAATTCAGTGAGTGGGGTGTAGCTCCACCTGTCCTCCTCCCATCCGCTGGGTCTCTCTTCGGTTATGTGAAAGCTTGGCCTGCAAGAAAAAGGACAGCGCGTGAGTGAGTGTGCAGCCATGTGTTTGGCAGATGTGCCTACCATAGTTGAATAGCCGTGAATGTCTGAAAGGTGTGGGATGTGCATGTGAGTTTTATGAGATGGCCATTGTTGTTGGATGAGTGTTGGGCATTTGGGTATTTACACTGTCTGTGCACAGAGTGAGGTTGAGATGGTGGGATGCAGAGGTATTGAAAAGCAGGTACTCACCCTGACCACGCGAGTGAGGTCGTTGAACTTTTTACAACACTGTGTATGTGTCCTTGGCACCAGGCCCCGCGATATCACATGCTGGGCTACCTCCCTGCAGACTCTTGTAAACTCACGGGGCAATAGCCTCCTGCCAGTCTCTGGGAAGAGCACTGCCCATCGCCGTTCAACTGCGCCAACCAGAGCCACCAATACCTGGTTTCTAAAGCGCCGAGCTCTCTCCCTGGGCCTCTGAGTATCCATCACTAGTTTAAGCTGAGTAGGTGTTTGCAGGCCGAGATTCAAGACTGCAATGAGCAGGGTGTGGCTGGGCAGCAAGATGGACCCTCCCCTTTAAGAACTTGACGGCGCCAGTCTATCTGAGTTCCATGGTAACTGGCATCGCCTGAGCTTCGGTAGCGTTCTGAGGTAGTGCCTCGCTCCCCGACGTTAGCGCCTCAAGAGAGGTGTGTAGCGCTTGATTTAGCGCTCAAATCACCTCCAGGGGTGATGGAGACGAATTTTGCGGTCGGCGGCGATAATTAGCGCCGGGCGCTAAACTTTGCGCCCGGCCGATATTTGCGCCCCGGAATGGGCGATGCCCAATTCGCCCCCCCCCCCCCCCGCCCCGATATTTCTTATTCTTCGGTGGAGCGGGAAGTAATCCTCGGGCCTCTCTTGCCCCGGCTCTCCCTCTCCCTCCCCACACCGACATCTGTTTGGGAACTTACTTTACGTCGGGGCCCATTCCATTAGGTCCCCGGATGCGGCTGACTCCCGACCACAATTCCCGCTCCCACCTGCCGGCCTTGACATCAATCCTGCAAAACACAAATCTGCAAAAAAGATTTACAAAAATGATGCATTTCAGGGGAAGCTAAGTAAGTACATGAGGGAGAAAGGAATAGAAGGAAATGTTGATAGGGTGAGATGAAGTAAGGTGGGAGGAGGCTCGTGTGGAGCACAAAGTTGGGCCGAATGGCTTGTTTCGTTGCTACAAAATTCTATGGAATGTAATTCCATGTAGAAGAAGAAGACTTACATTTATATAGCGCCTTTCACGGCCACCGGACGTCTCAAAGCGGTTTACAGCCAATGAAGTACATTTTGAAGTGGAGTCACTGTTGTAATGTGGGAAACGCGGCAGCCAATTTGCGCACAGCAAGATCCCACAAACAGCAATGTGATAATGACCAGATAATCTGGTTTTGTTATGTTGGTTGAGGGATAAATATTGGCCAGGACACCGGGGATAACTCCCCTGCTCTTCTTCAAAATAGCGCCATGAGATCTTTTACATCCACCTGAGAGAGCAGACGGGGCCTCGGTTTAACGTCTCATTTGAAAGACGGCACCTCCAACATTCCCTCAGTACTGCAGTGTCAGCCTAACTTTATGTGCTCATGTCCCTGGAGTGGGATTTGAACCCACAACCTTCTAACTCAGAGCGAGTGTGCTACCTAACTGAGCCACGGCTGACACTGTAGCATTCTCTAGGGGCAGCACGGTGGCATAGTGGTTAGCACTGTTGGCTCACAGTGCCAGGGACCCGGGTTCGAATCCGGACCCGGGTTCGAATCCGGCCTCGGGTGACTGTCTGTGTGGAGTTTGCACATTCTCCCCGTGTCTGCGTGGGTTTCCTCCGGGTGCTCCGGTTTCCTCCCACAGTCTAAAGATGTGCGGGTTAGGTTGATTTGGCTATGATAAATTGACCCTTAGTGTTAGGGGGGAATACGTGGGGTTACGGGGATAGGGTGGGATATGTGTCGGTGCAGGCTCGATGGGCCGAAATGGCCTCGATCTGCACTGTGGGGATTCTGTGTGATTCTCACTAGGCGAGGGGGGGGTTAAAATCAACACCTCGCTGTTTGGGCTCACGTTTGAAGAAGGTAGTAGAGGTCTTGTGGTCACAGTGGAACTGTACCCCAGGACGAGTTATCAAAGGGAATAGCGGAAAAATGTGACGTAAACATATCTGGATGACCATTTCAATATAGAAGTGCGAGGATTCGATCAGGTGCTACAGTTAATTTGTAACCAGATGAGCCTGGTATGAAAACGCCCCCCCCTCAGTGCCACTACAGGCCTGTCAGTGTGAGCCAGCATGTGGGGCACAACTCAGTCACACTCTGGTGGCCCGTGTGATCTCGTTCTGCTCAACATCAGAGCAGCAGCAGAGAGCGAAGAGCGTGCGATTGAAGAAAAACAAATCAGCCTCCTGTAAATCACTCATGCACTGTTCTAACCACGTGCCAGAGAAGGGAATTAACTTTACTGAGAAGGTTAGTGAAGAGTGATCCTAATCTTAAAGGGAAACTGTCCTCAGCTGAACCAACACCAACAACTCGCATTTATAGAGCGCCTTTAATGTAGTAAAGCGTCCCAAGGCGCTTCACAGCAGCGTGATCAGACTAAATTTTTCACCGAGCCACATAAGGAGATATTGGGACAGGTGACAGAGGCAGGTTATAAGGAGGAGAGAGAGGTAGAGAGGCGGAGAGGTTTAGGGAGGGAACTTATCACAATGCTTAGTTATGTTAATGCTTGTTTCTCCTTTTTTATAGTGTCGGTAGTAAAGTAAATATTTTTCTTGCATTCCCCTAATAGCTCAGAGGCTAACTGCACTGCTTGGTGCTGTGCTGACCTGGTAAGGGTCGTACCTTTCCCCTCTGAAAATAAAGAAACGAGCCAAAGTTCCAGCTCCCTACTGCTATCCAGTGACTCCTGCTGTGAAGTGCGTGTGTGCGGATGTCGGGTGGGGGCTCGGCAGTGACCTGATCCAGGATTGCATAGCCTGCTGATACTACCTAGTCTCGCATATGAAAAATGAGCAAAGGGCGAGGTACTGGAGGGAAGTTGGGGGCCAGTGGAACCCTAACTCAGTCAGTGCCTTCAGGAGAGATGGGGAACAAATTGGAGTGGGATTACTATCTTCAAAGAAAACTATAGCTTCCAAACAGCTTATACTTCAAACACAGTAGCACTCTTCCAGCATCTGGTTCCAAGTGCTGACCTGATTTTTATCGTTTACTGTACAGAATAAAAGTGTTTTTCACTTGCCTGACAGCCCTGGTTAGTTGCTTTGAACGCAAGAACCTAAGTAGTCAAGGATGCAGAAGAGGAAGAACTTGTATTTATATAGCGCCTTTCACAACCTCAGTACGTCCCAACTCACTTTACAGCCAATGAAGTGTAATCGTTGTTGCAATGTAGGAAACGCGGCATCCAATTTGCGCACAGCAAGCTCCCGCATACAGCAATGTGATAATGACCAGATAATTTTTTTTTAAGGTGTTGGTTGAAGGATAAATGTTGGCCCCAGGACACGAGGGAGAACTTCCCTGCTCTTCTGTGAAATAGAGCTATGGGATCTTTTACGTCCACCTGAGAGGGCAGTTTAACGTCTCATCCAAAAGACGGCACCTCCGATAGTGCAGCACCTCCCTCAGTACTTCATCAGAGAAAGGTTCTGACGAAGGGTCTATACCTGAAATGTTATCTTGACTGTTCTCTCCACAGATGCTGGCTGATCTACTGACGTTGTCAGCATTTTCCACTTTTGTTTGAGGAAAAAAAGCCAATTTGCCCATCAAAGTTTATCCCTTTATACCCTAACTCTCTCATCAAAACTAATCCCTCTAATAGCTGAACTCACCCATCAAAACAGATCCCCATAGTACTCCAACATTTCCAATGAACCTTATCGCTCCAGCACCCTAACTCTCCCATCGAAACTCATTCCTCTGGTAACCTAAAATTCCTATGGAAGCTTATCCCTCCAGTATCCCAGTACTTCCATCTCAACATCTAAAGATTTGGATAAATGGTTAGACTCTATCTGCAACAGACAATTAAATCTGTGACTGTGCGCACCACAAAACCTTGTAGAAACTTAGCTCATAGTTACTGATAAAATGTTAAGTGACACACTCACCAGATGATTCTGCTGAAAGTATATTACTCAATATTCCAGTCTGACATGCCCTTCAATGGGTGCTTAAAAGTCTATGGTTTTGGAGGTTTCTTAGAAACAGGATTTTTTGGGAGTGATTAAGTAGCGAGAGAATTTTCCAGGCAGCAACAATTATCCTATGCTCTGTTGAAAGAAATGGGAAAAAAAGTCAATTTAAAAGACACGATGGTTACAAGTGATCTGACAAAAATGTAATGTTTCTGTGGACGGGTTAATCCTTCTTGCTCCGTTAATGCAAAATAAACCCACTTTGAAACGTCACTTTACAGGTGAAGATGAAATTATTGCGTTTCTCTTCTTCCCTCCAATTTTCTCTCTTTTTCTCTTGACAATGTTGACTCTGGCTGGGTCTGGTTCCCCGGGCACCAGCCACACACCCACCCACACTTTGCCCAAGTATCCATTCTTCATGGAGAGTGTCACAGCTGAACCCAATCCCATTCTCACTGGTGAGTGATCAGGAATGGGAACCCAAACTGATTTTCTCCATCCTTACTCTAGGGAGATAGAAGCCGGCTAACTGGGATCTGGGGAGGCGGTGGGGGGGGGGATCTTAGCTACAAGGACAGGTTGGAGAAGCTGGATTTGTTTTCATTCGAGCAAAGGAGGTTGAGGGGTGATTTGATAGAGGTGTACAAGTATTGACGGGTTTGGATAGGCTAGACGGGGAAGGGCTGTTCCCACAAGTTGATGGTACAAGGACTAGGGGGACACAGATTTAAGGTTTTGGGCAAGAGATACAGGGGGGATGTGAGGAAAAACTTTTTTACGCAGTGAGGACTGGAACTCGCTGCTGACGGAAGTGGTGGAAGCGGAGACACTCAATGTTTTCAAGGGGAGACCCAATAGGCACTTGAGGGAAATAAACTTGCAGGGCTACGGGGATAGAGCAGGGGAATGGGACTGACTGGATTGCTCTACAGAGAGCCGGCGCGGACTCGATGGGCCGAATGGCCTCCTTCTGTGCCGTTATGACTCTATGACTATGACTATAACTCTGCACAGACCAGCGACTAAACCTAGGATCTTGCCGGTCTAAATAAGAACATAAGAACATAAGAAATAGGAGCAGGAGTCGGCCATACGGCCCCTCGAGCCTGCTCCGCCATTCAATAAGATCATGGCTGATCTTCGACCTCAGTCCACTTTCCCGCCCGATTCCCGTATCCCTTGATTCCCTTATGGCTCAATTCTAGTGCGTTTACCAACCATGGGTGAGCTTTAACATTTTTTTTTCTACAATAGCAAATTGGGACGTACTTTAGGCTGAAATCAGAAAGGTTGTACTGCTCCTGTACATGATATGATCAGACTCAAGCTGAAGCATAGTGTGCAGATATTAAGTTCTTGAGAGTACCGAGGGATGGACTGAAGTTATTTTCAGGTATGAGGAACTTCACATGCTGAAAAAAAGTGAAGGAATTTGGGTCTTTTATTTAGAAAGGAGGCGTCAAGCTGACCTAACTGGATGTGAAGGGGATTGACAAAGTTGATCCAGGCAGGGTGTTCACTGTGGTTCAAATAGCAGAGGGCACAAGTTAAAAAATTAGAACATTGGAAGCAACAAAGTAAGTCAGGCAGAACCTTTTCACCCAAGTGGTTGTTGTTTTCATGCCTTCACATCGTGTGAAGTAGTGGGTGGATTCGCAGGCTGATTAACAGTCTGACAGTCCGCAACATGTACGCTCCTTCCATGGCCATAACCATCTTTATACCAGCCGATAGGGGGGTCAGTCCAATATGGCAGGGGGTTTTTAATGGGCTCCCGCAACCCATACGATTGAGGTGGTGGGGTGGGGGGGGGCACAAATATCCCTGCCGGACATCGACCCAGAACTCAGAGCTAGCGATCTTGTCTCTGCGATTGTCTGGAGTGGGGTTCAAATCCAGCGCCTTCTCACTCAGGGGCGGAAATGCTCCCACTAAACCAAAGGCTCACTCCACTCATATGGTAATAGTTGTCGGTTAAGCACCCAGGCAAGGACACTGAAGTAGATATTATTAATGGCCTTAAGAGCCAATTAGGTGTCTTTTTGAAGAGAAAAGATTGAGGGATACATGAGAAGGTGGGTAAGTGGGGGCTCGATTATCAAAAGAGATGGCTTTTTGGGACCTAATGGGCTTTTGCCGTTCACAAAAGTTCTTGTGATTCTGCTGAAATCTTTTCTCCTTTAACGAAGCAAGGTTACAGGGTGATAACATTCCGAGTAAGTGCAAATCCGATAAGCTGATAATAAAGAGGCTGTCTGCCAGAGAATATCCTTCAACTCCAAGGATTCAGCTGCATTCATATCTCTCAAACCCTCTCAGCCTTGAGAATTTTTACATTATTGTCGGGACAGAACTGCAGTCACAACGCCATGTGTGTGGCTGATTTGGACTCGTCATATTGTTAGTTCTAGTCACAGAGACACAAGGGAGACATTCAAGCCCTGGAGGCAATGCAGAGACAAATTACGAGGCTATTTCCTGGCATCAGAGGACTGAGGTATGAGGAAAGACTGGAAGAACTTGAGCTATTGAGGTGTCAGCTGTGGCTCAGTGGTCACACTCGGAGTCATGAAGGTTGTGGATTCAAATCCCACTCCAGAGGCTTGAGCGCAAAAAAAACTAGGCTGACGCTCCAGTGCAGTACTGAGGGAGTGCTGCACTGTTGGAGGTGCCATCTTTTGGATGAGACGTTAAACCAAGTCCCCGTCTGCCCTCTCAGGTGGATGTAAAAGATTCCACGGCATTAGTTTGAAGAAGAGCTGGGGAATTATCCTCAGTATCCTGGCCAATATTTATCCCTCAACCAACATCATTAAAAAAAAACCAGATGATTTGGTCATTTTCGCATTGCTGTTTGTGGGACCTTGCTGTGTGCAAATTGACTGCAGCGTTTCCTACATTTCACGTTTCCTAGTGACTACATTTCAAAAGTTCTTTATTGGCTGTAAGGCACTTTGAGACTTCCTGAGGTTCATGAAAGGCACTGTATAAATGCATATCTTTATTTTATTCAATCTTGAAAGAAGGGTACTGAGAGAAGACCTTATACAATACGTACAATAGCAAACAGTATAGAAAAGGTAAATCCGTAACGCTTTATGGAATTTAGCTGTGACAGTAAGACAAACGGCACAGGTTCAACCTGATGAGGGGCAAATTTAGGACTGATATCAGGAAGTCCTTCTACACACAAAGACTGATTAACACGTGGCATGGACTTTCAGATAGGACAGTGGAAGCCAACATCTTTTAAGAAGTAGCTGGATGCTGTAATAGAAGACTGTGGATTCTTTCTGGATGGGTGAGCTTTGATAAATTGAGCCACTGGCCAAGAAGACCTTTAGTTCAAGGTTCAGTCCTTAGTGTGTGCTGAGTTACTTGCGCTCAGCACCGGCATTGGTAAGGATGCTATAATTGGACTCAGTGCCTCGAGGTTGGAGAAAGGAAAATCAGTCAGGGTTCCTGGTCACTATACAGTAACCCCTGGGGCAAAGCGCATGTGAGAAGACAGGATCAGGGTCATCTGTGATGGCTTCCCATGATCGAATAGCCTGCAGATGTACAGTCCAGAATGGCACATAAAGAATGGGCATTTGGGTGAGGTACTGGAGTGCCAATGTTGCCCTTGGAACTAGTGCCTTCAAAAGAGGTGAAAATGGGGGTGGGGGGCAGGGGAATCTTCTGGGAAGCCAAAGTGGGCTGATCCAATAACTTTGTTGCACCCTTCACAGTTATGTGACTGAGAATTGTATGATAAACAATTGCAACTTTTTCTTCATCCCACGACCCCCCCCCCGCCCCCTCACCAGCCAACTAAGAGAATGGTAGAACCTTGCACCTGCGGGGCACTCCCTCCAACAGGTCACCCAGGAAAAGGACACCCACGAGGAATGGAACAGAAGCGACAGTAATTGCTGCTCCTTGCCGTTCTTTATGGGTGTTGACTTCCAGAGCTCTAGTGCGAATGTACAAAAGAGGAAACATTTATTTATTTTTTGCAGCTGATTGCCCGAGGCATGATAAGGATCACACGTACATGCTCCAGGTGCCCGTCATTCGTCAAGGAGTAATTAATTAACCCCAGGAAGATGGCTAGAACATATACCCGTGTTCTGCTAGGTAACGGGGAAGGCTCAGGAACTGGTAATTGAACTGAAAACATTTCAAAGGGAAACCGGTTTAATCTGATTTGCAACATAAATCTGATGATGCCTGCAACTGCAGGTGCACAAACAACTGCAAGATCCCGGTCAATGCAAAGCCTCTATCAACTCGATAGATCAAATACTAGGATGCATCTCAAGGGCTATCTCTTTTAGTGATGCTGGTTGAGGGATAAATATTGGCCAGGACACCGGGGAGAACTCTCCCCTGCGCTTCATCGAAGAGTGGTCGTGGGATGTTTTACATTCATGATCACATTGCTGTTTTGTGGGATCTTGCTGTGTGCAAACTGGCTGCCGCGTTCCCAACATTACAACAGTGACTACATTTCAAAACAAGCTACTGTAATCATATATAGAGCATCAGTGAGGTTCCATGGCGTGTGGTTTGGGCATCATGCCTTGTCAGAGGACACTGATGTGTTGAAGGAGCTTCAGTGGCCAATAGTCTCCATTTCAGCACTGCTCCCCAAGGAAGTCATGGGGACAGACTGACATACCCGAGGTTGTTGTCGACGAAGGAAAGGTGATTGAGATGGGGGACATGATCCAGGTTTATAAAACTCTGAGAGGGAATGGCAACGATACAGATTCAAACAGGTTATTGAATTTAGACTACGAGCAGAGAATAGGCGTGTAAAAGAAATCTCGCTCCAAACTTGAGATTAGAAGGAATGTTTTTTTCTGTGGATTCTGGCAACAGGTGTTAGATTCTTAGCAAAGAGCCGGCACACGCACGATGGGCCGAGTGGCCTCCTTTAATGCTGTCAATTTCTATGGTTTCCCAGATAAAGCAGGTCCCGATCAGCCATGATCTAATCGAATGGCCGAGCAGGCTCGAGGGGCTGAATGGCCTCCTCCTGCTCCTAATGTTCCTATGCTGTGCTGATTAACACCTTTACAAGCTTTGATTGCAGGACTGTGCCAGGTTGGCAATTCTCAGCCGGGCAGAACCGCTGCAATTTGTCACATTTAAGCTGGGTTAGGGAGAGGAAAGATCAGCCAGGGTTCCTGCACCTGACAGCTCTCCAATAACTTATGTTAGAAAGCGTATATGGGCAGAGTTTGGGCGGGGACAGGATCGAGCTTTGCAGTGATGCCCCCTTGTGGTCAAATATCCTGCCAGTCCTCACATGCTAAGTGGACAAGTGGGTGGGGTATCAGAGGACGATCAGTGCCTGTATCCCACCAATAGTTAATGCCTTCAGGAGAGATGCGGCGAATCAACAACAACAACAACAACTTGTATTTATATAGCACCTTTAACATAGTAAAACGTCCCAAGGCGCTTCACAGGAGTATTATAAGACAAAAAAATTGACATCGAGCCACATAAGGAGAAATTAGGGCAGGTGACCAAAAGCTTGGTCAAAGAGGTAGGTTTTAAGGAGCGTCTTAAAGGAGGAAAGAGAGGTAGCGAGGCGGAGAGGTTTAGAGAGTGGATTTCAGAGCTTAGGGCCCAGGCAACAGAAGGCACGGCCGCCAATGGTTGAGCGATTATAATCAGGGATGTTCAAGAGAGCAGAATTAGAGGAGCGCAGATATCTCGGGGGGGTTGTGGGGCTGAAGGAGATTACAGAGATAGGGAGGGGCGAGGCCATGGAGGGATTTGAAAACAAGGATGAGAATTTTGAAATCGAGGGATGGAGTCGGTGGCTAGGGAATGCAGTTTGTGGCGGGGACCGAAAACAATGGCTTCGGTCTTCCCAATATTCCCAAAAACAGGAAAATAATTATTAGAAAGAAAAGAAAGATTTTGCATTTGTATAACGATTTTCTGCAAGAGATTGTCCTCACTAGGAAAAAAAATAGATTTCCAGAATGGAAATATGTAAATTACAATCCAGAAATTGGTGATTCAATGTGTGTTATCTTCTCCCTCATTCTACAACCAGGAAAACAGAAGCCTAGAATCTCCTAGCAACAGCTAATCGAACACTGATAATCTGTATCCAGGAGACAAGGTCTTATCAAAACTCTTCAATCTTTTTCCAAGTCATTTCTCTTCAGCAGCATGCACAACTCATAACAACATGTTTACATTCAGAAAGCAAACTTCTTTTTTCATTCAGGCGAAAGCTGCTTCCCCGTTTTATGCAAAGCAACAGAATGTCAACACAGACAAAAAAAGAAAGACTTACATTTCAATAGCGCCTTTCACGACCTCAGGATGTCCCAAAGCGCTTGAGAGCCAATGCAGTACTTTTTGACGTGTGGTCACTGTTGTAATGTAGGAAACGCAGCAGCCAATTCGCGCACAGCAAGCTCCCACAAACAGCAATGTGAGAAATGATCAGCTAATCTGTTTTTGTGATGTTGATTGAGGGATAAACATTGGCCCCAGGACACCGGGGAGAACTCCCCTGCTCTTCTTCAAATAGAGTGTGGGATCTTTCACATGCACCTGAGAGAGCAGACGGGACCTCGGTTTAACGTCTCAACCGAAAGACGGCACCTCTGACAGTGCAGCACTCCCTCAGCACTGCACTGGGAGTGTCAGCCTAGATTTTTGTGCTCAAGTCTCTGGAGTGGGACTTGAACCCACGACCTTCTGACTCAGAGTGCTACCCATTGAGCCACGGCTGACACTTAGCTGTGTTTGGGCAGTTCTCAGTCCAATGCCTACTGGACAAAGGCTCACAGCACCAAACTGCCCCTAATCGGTACTAAATTATCAATCGCACTCAGAGTGGCCGCACAACAGCTGGTGTGGGAAGTGGAAAATCAGGGATGGAATCAGATGTCTGTAGAGCGGAGGGGAGCGGGCAGATCGGAGGACCTCGTTGTCGGACTGCTCCTGGGCCTAGCCATGGTGGCCATCAACAGGTCCCAGGCAGGGGGCGGTCGAGGGGGTCGTTCGGCCCGACTGCCTGCCTCTCCTCTGCGGCTGTGTTCATGCCCAGGTGTCCCTGGAGGTGGAGCACGCGGTGTCCGCTGGTAGGCTTGAGGCCTTCCGTGACCAGTGGGACTGGAGTGCTTTCATCAGCCCCGGAGACAAAATTCTGATTTGATTTGTTAAGTTTCATTTAAATTTGTTTAATTTGCGGTTTATTGGTTGTGCCCCTTTGAAAGGGGGCACTTGCGTTCTTTTTTTATTGGTGACGGCACCGCCATCAATGACTGAAATCAACATATAAAAGGTGTAGAGTTATTACCACATCAGGTGATGCACTTACCTAGGAAAAGCTCAAAGGTTAATATTTCACTCTCAACTGTGAGGAGAGGAAGATGCTGTCAATCAATGCTCGATCTAAGGAAATTGTTTGCTCTCAAGGACTTCTAACAAATTCTTTCTCAAAATTGAGATAATCCGATATCAGCGTCCTACATCCGCCAAGTCAATAAAACCCTCCAAACATTCCAACATGTTTAGTAGGCCCAGCTAAAGAGATAGCTCTCTTTAGTTACACTTCATCTCACTGGATAGCCCAGCATTTGACAACAGATTCTGCCAAACTCTCTCTCATGAAATAAGGACTCTTGTTTACTCCTCTCTCTCTCCGTTCTGTCTCTTTTTCTCCACGTGCTGAGATGACGGCGCCTCCCAACAACAAGTTATTTCTTCAGTTTGCATCCCCGATTTTAATCGCTCCAACGTTGGCGGCCGCACCTTCAGCTGCCGAGGCCCTTAGCTCTGGAATTCCCTCCCTAAACCTTTCTGTCTCTCGTTCCTCCTTTAAGTCACCCCTTAAAACCTACCTCTTTGACCAAGCTTTTGGTCACCTGTCCCTAATTTCTCCTTATGTGGCTCGGTGTCAAATTTTTTGTCTTATAATACTCCTGTGAAGTGCCTTGGGACGTTTTACTATGTTAAAGGCGCTATATAAGTACACGTTGTTGTTGCTGTCCACCTGAGAAGGCAGACGGATCCTCGGTTTAATGTCTGACCCGAAAGACAGATTTCGAGTTCAATAATAAAGCAAGTGGTGCAATTATCATCTGAGCCACTTGAGCAGAGCACGTCTTGGCTGCCTTCAAAGAAAATGAATTGCTATCAGAAGTCTCAAAAATTTAGCTTCCAAGAATTAAAAGCTCCATATTAGTAATTTTACTGCCAACAGCAATTAAAGCGGATCGCTCCTTTAAATATAATCATTTAAAAAACAAATATTGGTGGTGCTCAAACTAGCAACGCCCCTCAAGTAATCTTAATGCACCCCCCAAAATAACTTAATGTTAGGGAGTAGCAAATCGTGTGGTGCCAGTCTTGAGTTGTCCTTTAGTTTAACGCCAGATGGAACCAGTGAGCTAATAACAGAAGAAGCAGCGGCCGACACAGCCGCCAGGCGGAGCTGTTCGATTAGTTTTAAGGGTTTCTCGTTGTAAATGCAATGTATTTATTTCTGAATTTGTTTACAAGTTGTGTTCGTTTTTTAACGGCTTTCAGGGTGGTGGTTGGGAGGGGGGGGGGAGGGATCAGCTGATCAACGTGCATTCTGTTTGGAATTCAAACCATTTCTCAGAGGTTTTGTCTTTCAGGTCACAAAGCAACCGATCGAGTGTGTTTAAATATGTAAACCGACGACTGAATAAGCTGCCTGTCAACACACTTGATCGATTTGCAGAATAGTTGCAGTCACAAATACAACGAAGATATTTAGGACATTTTATTATTTTCCTGCAGGAACATGGGGGTGGGGGGGGGGAGGGCGGTTAGGTCTGCCCTTCATAACATAATGATGTCAAAGGATAAACAAACAATCAGGGGCAGTACAAAAACATCACAAAAAAACTAACGTCAGAATTTAAAAAGTGCATCTACTTTGCAAAATATGTCTGCGAGCTTTTGTGCAAAAAATGTCTTACAATTATCCCAATGATTTTCTAAATCTGCCCACTTACAGAAAGCACATTCAGATGCTCTGGAGAAAGATATTGTTTGCATTCGACTTGTTGATGTCTCGGCTAGCTGCCGTTAGCAGGCGGAGTTTTCCGCTGATTTGGAGAACTTGTTACGCACAGTAAATACTCCCCATCGGAAACTACAGAGAGAAGAGAGACAGCTTCTCTTTCCTTATGATCTCGCACGCAGTGTACTATTCAGAAGTAAAGTACATTCAGTTATGTTTTGTACTTCAGAACAGCAATTGTGTGTGTGTGTGTTTGATTTCCTGGTGCATTCCGCTCCAACGAGGACAGTTTCTAACAACCGTCACGCAAGATTTAATATTTAGTTTCACCTACAATCCGCACTCGAAACTTCCCAATGGCGTCTGTGCTGCCAAACATGACTTCAGCTTTCAATCAATAAGTGCAACCAAACACATCTTGCAAAATGTTGAAAATACATAAAGCGGATTAATCCCTAACTTTCCCAGCAATTAATTTGGAACAATTTATGGCAAACTCTACAAGCATCCCCTCAATTATAAATGTCCAGACAATTTGTTTGTGGATCCAATGTTAAAATGCAACCAAAAAATGCTTTGAAATGGAAAATAAAATAAGGCTTTTAATATAACATCTGGTGTAGGGGAATTGCAAGAACACTCCTCGTCATCTAATTTCACGTTGCATTATGCGGTTTTATGTTTTCTTCGTAAAGAAAAAATCGGGACTCATTTCATTTCCATGCAGACAAGACTTGCTGCTTGATAATCCCTGTAGCACGCGAAACTGAGTCACCGAGATAGAGAGAAAAAAAACAGCACGGGGTGGGTGGAGAGAAACAAGGAAATTCCCAGAACTTTTTTTTGAAGAAAAACGCGACATCTGGGTTACCCCCACGTGGGGGAGGAGGGAGAATGTGGAATATTAATTACCGGTCGGTGCAGCCAATGGCAGCAGCGGCGTGTCGATGAGCCGGTGGGTGGAGCGGAAGGTTTATAAAGCCGTCAGCGGCCGCACTGGAGCAGCAGAAAGAACAAGAGCTGGATTTGTATCGACTCGATCGGCAGGAATTGCTACATTCAGCGACCGAAAGCTACAGTATAATTTCATTCTTGCAAACCCTGCGAGCTCTCTTACCCTCGGATCTAATCGCTGCAACATGACTCTGGAAGATATCACTGGAACTGACAACACCAGCAAAAAGTAAGCAAGCAAGCACCCAGATTATTATTCTTTTATTGTTTTAAAAAAATGCACATTTGTTTTTGCGTTTGTATAAAGTGGAAAGGACCACGCGTAGATTATATGTGCTTGTTAATTTGCAGTTTTTGAAGAGGAATAGTTTTATTAAATATATTTCTATTTTTTTTTCTGTTCAGAATGCAGACTATTGACCAAGCTTTGGAAGACTTGATGGTGGCAGCTCAGCGCCAGGGCTGTTTAACTGTCGGAGTTTACGAGTCCGCGAAACTGATGAATGTGTAAGTATTCCGCTCCTGAATTTTTAACCTGCAGCTACAACCGAGTGCATGCAAAAGATTTTTTTTTAAATGCAACTTTATTTTATTGCATTTTTTTCCAAATCTTTTTGAATAGCAAGTGTTTTTTTAATTTTTTACATGATCTATTCCAGTGATTCTAATCGTCTCTTGTCTTCTTGTCCCGTGCAGTGACCCAGACAGTGTCGTTCTGTGTCTCCTGGCGGCCGATGAGGAGGACGAGGGCGACATCGCCCTGCAGATTCACTTCACCCTGATCCAGGCTTTTTGCTGCGAGAACGACATCAACATTGTGCGGCTGCGGGGAGTCAAGCGGCTGGAGGAGCTGCTGGAGGCTGGGGACGAGAGTGCCGAACCCCGGGACATCCACTGCATGCTTGTCACGGTAAGAATCTTACCAAGTACCGGAAATCTTCCGTGCAGACTGCATTTTAAATATCTTCCCTATTTATAAATATTGCCACATATACATATATAAAAGCGTGCAAGTTTTGCAAAATATGCAACTGCCAAAAGAAACTAGCTCCTTTTTTTCCTCCGAATTATGCAATGCTATTTATTTGATCGTGGCATTTGTAGAGTTAAACTGTTGCAATGATCGTAAAACGAGCGTTGCGTGAGGAGGCTGCAACTGACTGGAAACTGACGCGCTGGTGGTGCTGACGCGATTCTCAAACCGTGTGTTTTTTTTCCAATTTCTATTTACAGAACTCGCATACCGACGTTTGGAAATGCGAGGCGCTGGAGGAAGTCGGAAGCTACTGCGAGGAAAGCAGAAGCAAGAACCAGTGGGTTCCTATCGTTTCCCTGCAAGAACGCTGAAAGATAAAAGTGATGGCAGAAAAAAGAAAGCTTGAAGGAGAAAAAAAAAGCGTCTTTAATTCCATGAGAGAAAATGTATGCCGGTTTTATATATAAAAAAAATAGAAGGTGCGGATGGATGAGGAGGAAAAAATCTTGTTTGCAAAGGCACTATTTTTTTTAAAAAAAGAAACAAGAAATCGGCATACCAGGAGGAGGCTTGGCTGGTTTTGAAGCGGCAAGTGGATTGCAACCGCTCCCGGGACCAAGAAGGGAGTCGCAGAGGAGGAGCTGGAGTTGGGAAAACAGATTTGGAATTGGAACAGAGAGGTTTCGAAGCAGGACATTATATATATATTTTTTAAAAAAGGACTGGACTGAAAATGCAGAGGAGGAGGAAAGGATAGTTTGATATGAGAATGCAAGAGGACTCTCTTACACACTGATCGATGGGAGTTGTACATCCTGGAGCAGGATGGAGGGGGAGGAAAAACCACTGTTCACCGTGCGAGGCTGCACCAGAAAGATTTTGGGAGCTGTTTTTTATTTCTAAACGGGAATCATCCCTGCAACGAGTTACTGTTTCGTTTCAAGGAGAGTTGCAGCAGATGTCGAGAAGTGAACTGTTGCATTTAACGTCAGTACTGGGGGCTTCTGCAAAGAATCCAAGTTGTGTAAAGGGCGTTGTGCAATTTAATTCTCAACTCTGTTATTAAATGTCATGAGTTTTTTTAATCTGTTTTGTTATTTATAACGCTGAGTGATCTTCGTTTGTCTTTTCCAAGATATATATGTAATAAAATGAACTCGTGTTTCTATTGCAAATTACATTTACAATAAATATTTTAAGACTTTAATTACATGCTGGTCTGACTTGTGTTATCTGAACATCCACTGCTTTGGGGAGTGGGGTGAAATACTTCAGTGACCTTTTTCAATGGAGGAGGTTGACATCTGTTGCGTTCTGCCAGCAAGCAACACATTGAAAAGGCAAATCAACACGTTAGGACTGCACCTGTCTGGTTTGGGACTCGACTGTCTCCTTTTTTAAAATTCAATTTTCATTTCACTTGCTGATCTGTGTCTCCATGTGCAGAAATTAGCCAGTGGGTTTTCATGGAATTTTGATTAGCAACAGATATCAGAGTACAGGCAATATACTTCCACCTTTGGCAAAAGTGGGCAGCTACAGTTCTGCACAGCCTGCCATTTAACATGGCAGGAGAATGAATAAATCAAGAATTTAACTTTTACAGAAACCTGCCTTACTGCAAGGTGACTTGGTGTTCTAGTTCTGTACACCTTTTCAATTCACGCTTAAGCTCCCTTACAAGACTGATTAGAGTTACTGGCTTCTATCCTTTGATGAGTCTTGTGACTTAAAGGAAGTGGAACAGCTCACTCACCCTGGCATCATAAGATTTTTGTGTGACCATGGCTTTCACTTGGGTACACTTGAATTGACTTTTTTTTAAATTAAGGCCGAACAGGTTGTCCTCCTTGGAGCAGAGAAGTCTAAAGAGGAGATTTGATGTAAGTATTTAAAACCATGAAGGGTTTAGATCGAGTAAATAAAGAGAAGCTGTTTCCAAGGGCTGAAGGGTTGGTAGGTACCAGAGGGCACAGATTTAAGGTGATTGGCAAAAGAACCAGAGGCGACATGAGGGAAAACTTTTTTACACAATGAGTGGTTAGGATTTGGAATGCACTGCCTGATAGGGTAGTGGATACAGATTCAATAGTAGCCTTCAAAAGAGAATTGGATATACTTGAAAGAAAAAATTGCAGGGATATGGGGAAAGAGTGGGACTAACTGGATTGCTCTTCGAAGGAGCTGGTGCAGACTTGATGGGCCGAATGGTCTCCTGTGCTGTACTATTCTATGAACTATAAGGCTTCAATGATTTTACCAATCTTCGCTGGTACAATCCACTGTTGATGTGAAGCTAAAACTGCTATGTGTCGACACACTTGTAAGTTGGGTGTGAAGTTGCTGAACTGGTGATGGTGTTATTGGGAATCTTAACAAGTTGGCGTAATGCCGGCTCAAGGATATTGCTTTGGCTCCACAGCAAGTAATTGCAACAGGTGAAAAATTAGTCACTTTTAAAATGTAACTTTGTCAGCAGATAGTCCCATTGATTGTTACCTGGAATTAAAACTTAACCAACATTTGGCTTGTGCCTCACTCTCTTCCTGACGAGGGCGAGGCAGTGCCAGCGACAGATGTTGGCTCTGCTGCCTCTGTATCGCTGTAAGTAGGTTTCAGTCTCAAACCAGGTACCTGTGGTATAACTGCGCCCTTAAGACTGTTCTACAACACTGTAATCATGTTAAATTATCAAAGGAGTCAATCCTTTGAGCCTATACAGTGGGATCAAAAGGCTTTTTTTGTGGCATTTGGCTTGCGCCCAGTTCTGTTGGCCCAGACAAAATAGTATATTGGGGCTGGGACTCCTGCAAGCCTTAGACTTTGCTTTCTTAAGCTGCTAGTCCCAGTTGGGAGAGCTAATGGGAAAATGTTTTCCAACCCTGTGACCTTGGTCCTCAGGGCGAGTGAAGCCTCTGGTCTCAGATGCCACCTAAGGTACAGAGTTCACCTTCTTTATAGTACACCATTGGCACTAGGGGTAGCACCCATCTGCTACTAGCAGCAAACTACCAGCGTAAAATTGCTTTAGGATTACAGCCAGGTGAATTGGTCATTGACCCGTAAGCCATTTAAGTGCACTTGATTCTTTTGGGTGGGGGGAAGGAGAGGAAGTTCCCCGATAAACTTCGCAAGTCTTTTTTGGAGATGCATCATAAGAACATAAGAAATAGGAGCAGGAGTCGGCCATTTGGCCCCTCGAGCCTGCTCCGCCATTCACTAAGATTATGGCTGATCTTCTACCTCAACTCCATTTTCCTGCCCGATCTCCATATCCCTTGATTTCTTTAGTATCCAAATATCTATCGATCTCAGTCTTGAATATACTCAACGACTGAGCATCCACAGCCCTCTGGGGCAGAGAATTCCAAAGATTCACCACCCTCTGAGTGAAGAAATTTCTCCTCATCTCAGTTCTAAATGGCCGACCCCTTATGCCGAGAGTGTGACCCCTAGTTCTAGACTCCCCAGCCAGGGAAAACAACCTCTCAGCATCTACCCTGTCAAGCCCTTTCAATGAGATCACCTCTCATTCTTCTAAACTCTAGGGAATATAGGCCTAGTCTACTCAATCTCTCCTCTTAGAACAATCCCCTAATCCCAGGAACCAGTCTGGTGAACCTTTGCTGCACTCTCTCTAAGGCAAGTATATCCTTCCTGAGGAAAGGAGACCAAAACGGTACACAGTACTCCAGGTGTGGTCTCACCAAGGCCCTATATAATTACAGTAAGACTTAGTTACTCTTATACTCCAATCCCTTTGTAATAAAGGCTAACATACAAAGGATTTGCGGAGACTTACTTAAAATCCATACTGGATTGTATTTGCATCTTGAGCTGGTGCAGATACCGATACTTCCAAGTCCCAGAGTGAGATCTCTGCCTCAAAGCTAAGAGTTCCTCTCAAACACCCACATACTAACCTTTGATGGCAGAGTCTTAATCATTTCATCAAATGGCTTCACACAATTAACTTTCAGAGTGCAGTTTTTTTTTAAATGTATTCATTCACGGGATGTGGGTGTTGCTGGCAAGGCCAGCATTTATTGCCCATCCCTAATTGCCCTTGAGAAGGTGGTAGTGCGCCGCCTTCTTGAACTGCTGCAGTCCGTGTGGTGAAGGTACTCCCACAGTGCGGTTAGGGAGGGAGTTCCAGGATTTTGACCCAGCGACGATGAAAGAATGGCCGATATATTTCCAAGTCAGGATGATGTGTAACTTGGAGGGGAACTTGGAGGTGGTGGTGTTCCCATGCGTCTGCTGCCCTTGTCCTTCTAGGTGGTAGAGGTCGCAGGTTTGGGAGGTGCTGCCGAAGTTCCTGTTGTGTGCAGACAATCTAGGGTGCAAATGCAGACCTGAATCCAAATACCAGCTTGCAGTATTTTGCTTTTTCTTCCCTCCTCTCATGGTGCCTACAGCCCCCTGTAACTTCACCCAAATAAAGAAATAACTTGCATTTCTATAGCGCCTTTCACAACCTCAGGATGTCCCAAAACGCTTTATAGGCAATTACAGTACTTTTTGAAGTGTAATCATTTGTAATGTAGGAAATGCAGCAGTCAATTTGCGCACAGCAAGCTCCCACAAAGAGCAATTAGATAATGAGCAGATAATCTGTTTTATTGATGTTGGTTGAGGGATAAATATTGGCCAGGAAACTGGGGAGAACTCCCTGTTCTTCTTCTATTTGTGGGATCTTTAACATCCACCTGAGAGGTGGTTTAATGTCTCATCTGAAAGACCGCACCTCCGACAGTGCAGCACTCCCTCAGCACTGCACTGAAGTGTCAGCCTAGATTTTGTGCTCAAGTCTCTCGAGTGGGACTTGAACCCACAACCTTCTGACTCAGAGGACAGGTAAATAGAATTAGAGTAATGACTTCAACACTTGGCCATTCTTCATGTGACAGCGGGGCTGTCTAGTCATGGAAGCAGTGTGTAACTGAGCCATATGGATCAAGAAGGCCTCAGGTTCAATCCTGGTCTACCATTCTGCTGCTGGCCTACAGAAACCAGATTTAACAACTTAAATTCCAGGAGCCACATCACAGATGCTCCCGCTCACAGAACCTGACTTAAAAGAGAGACCAGTATAAAAGGCTCTTATGTTTGAAGCAGGAATTCTATGCAACGGAAGTGGTTTCCCAATTGGAATTCTGTGATTGGACCAGCAATCTGCATTTTGTGGAACTGATTGTAGTTAGGATTTATTTAACAGTGTTATTTCACTGACACTGATCACTGTGTCTACGACTGAGAGACAGCTCATCAGAGAAATGGCAGGATTACAGCTCGTTAGATGCTTGTCTGACTAGGTCAGTTTATTACCTCATTATTCACTAACTACCACAGTCTAGCCAGCCTACGTGTGCACTTAAAAGGTCCACCCCCCGTCTGATAAGCTATCTCACATATATCTTGTTAGGCAGGTCGACAAAAAAGTGAGGAGAGAGGACATGATCTTGTCTGGTGCACAACAATAGGTACAAAGGGCAGGCATAAAGGAATTATTTTTTCATGCAAAGGGTTATTACGTTATGGAATGGTTTACCACATTTATAAGGGAATGAAACACTTTGAAGAAGAAAGATATTGAAGAGTAAAGAGTAAGAACAGGTAAATTAGAAAGAAAGACTTGCAGTTATAGAGCGCCTTTCACAACCACCGGTCCTCTCAAAGCGCTTTACAGCCTATGAAGTACTTTTTGAAGTGGAGTCACTGTTGTAATGTGGGAAATGCAGCAGCCAATTTGCGCACAGCAAGCTCCCACAAACAGCAATGACCAAATAATCTGTTTTTGTTATGTTGGTTGAGGGATAAATATTGGCCCAGGACACCGGGGATAACTCCCCTGCTCTTCTTCGAAATAGTGCCATGGGATCTTTTACATCCACCTGAGAGAGCAGACGGGGTCTCGGTTTAACGTCTCATCCGAAAGACGGCACCTCCGACAGTGCAGCACTCCCTCAGCACTGCACTGGAGTGTCAGCCAACCCTGCTTTATGTGCTCAAGGCCCATGGAGTGGGACTTGAACCCACAACCTTCTGACTCAGAGGCGAGCGTGCTACCAACTGAGCCACAGCTGACACTAGAGTAATGACTTCAACATTGAGCAAGTCCCAGCACAGACACGACAGGTTGAATGGCCTCCTTCTGTGTTGGAACTTCTATGGTGATCGAGATGAAAACATAAGCCCTGCTGACGGCTGAATTGCGGTGTGATACTGACCCGTACAGACCAAAAGTTACTAGCTTCAATTGCTAACCCCAGCCGGGGCCATGGTTGAGGTCCTACCATTGGATTCTGCACTCCTGGGCCACAGAGAGGAAGAAATTAACCAAGATTCATATTCCTGTTTGCTGCCCAGTGTCCCCTGCTGAAACATGTGCATGTCTGGACGTCATGTGAAGGGAGGATCGGGAGCGGCTGTGATGAAGAAAGACTTGCATTTATATAGCTCCTTTCACGACCTCAGGACGTCCCAAAGCGTTTTCATAGAATGGTTACAGCGCGGAAGAAGGCCATTCGGCCCGTCGAGCCCGTGCCGACTCTCAGCTAGTCCCACTCCCCTGCCCTTTCCCCGTAGCCCTGCAAATTTTTTTCCCTCAAATACTTATCTTACTCCCTTTTGAAAGATAAGATTGAGTCTGCCTCCACCACCCTTTCAGGCAGTGCATTCCAGATCTTAACCACTCGCTGCTGTAAAAATGTTTTTTTTTTACGTCGCCTTTGGTTCTTTTGCCAATCACCTTAAATCTGTGTCCTCTGGTTCTCAACCCTTCTGCCAATGGGAACAGTTTCTCTCTATCTACTCTGTCCAGACCCCTCATGATTTTGAACACCTCTATCAAATCTCCTCTCAATCTTCTCTGCTCCAAGGAGAACAAGCCCAGCTTCTCTCGTCTATCAACGTAACTGAAGTCCCTCATTCCTGGAATCATTCTCGTAAATCTTTTCTGCACCCTCGCTAAGGCCTTCACATCCTTCCTAAAGTGTGGTGCCCAGAATTGGACACAGTACTCCAGTTGGGGCTGAACCAGTGTTTTATACAGTTTCATCATAATTTCCACACTTTTGTACTCTATACCTCTATTTATGAAGCCCAGGATCCCGTAAGCCTTTTTAACCGCTTTCTCAACCTGCCCTGCCACCTTCAACGATTTGTGCACACATACCCCCAGGCCTCTCTGTTCATGCACCCACTTTAGGATTGTACCATTTAGTTTATATGCCCGCTCCCCATTCTTTCTACCAAAATGTATCACTTCACACTTTTCTGCGTTAAATTTTATCTGCTTCATTGCTTTACAACCAGTGAAGTACTTTTTGAAGCGTAGTCACTGTTGTAATGTAGGAAACGCGGCAGCGAATTTGCGCACAGCAAGCTCCCACAGACAGCAATGTGATAATGACTAAATAATCTGTTTTTGTTATGTTGATTGAGGGACAAAGATTGGCCAGGACACCCGGGATAACTCCCCTGCTCTTCTTCGAAATAGTGCCGTGGGATCTTTTATGTCCATGCCCTTCACAGTCGAATGGCCTGCCAAACTCACTGTCTCGGCTCACACATGTAGAGAGGTTAAGCTGTTGCTCGGCAAAGTTCCCCCTAAGGTGCGTGGCTATGCAGCAATCGGAAGCTTCCGCACAGGCCGCTAACCAGCTGTGCAGCAAATTTAAAGGGACCGCGCACAGAAGAAAAATGAGAGGGAACACTGGTGTCAGGAACTGGAGGGCGATGCCTATTAATCCGGCCATACCCCATCATGTGTCGTGACTTCAGGAGATGAGAGGAGAAAAATTGGGGAAAAAAAGCTTTGAAACTGAACCTAAACAATTCCCTCACGAGCACCACCAATCCTCTAAGTTCCTCGTAGTAATAGTAAAAGATGACCTTCTACTTTCACACACAAAATAAATTGTAAAAAGGGATCTTTAAAAAGGTAATGAGTCATATATCAGGAGGCTGTCTGAGAAATGTGGGCGTTTCAGTAATTCTACAGAATATATTAACGAAAATGAAAGTTGAAACCTGCTCAAATAATACGCACCTTGGTGCTTATTCTTAACTGGGTATGCCTGACCTTTAAAGGAGGTATTTTCGTAGAAAGCAACTATTGATACAACTTAGCATGGCCGGGAGAAGGGCAATTAGAGATTGCTGCAAGAATCTGAGATATACTGGAATGACCATCAGTCCCAGCTGTTGCATTTATTGGTTTTATATATAAAGCATGCGGCAGAAGTGCAGTACTCTATCTCTCAGATTACAAAGCATTTGCACTATGGAACTCCAGTTATTTCATGCCCTACCCATTTAAATCAGGGCTCCCAGCTCTATAGCAAGTATCAGATAGAATTGCACGCAAAGGCGAGTCAGCCAATTTCTTTTTCTCTTTTTATTTTGCCAGTTTTCTGTCCTCCCTTCCCCATCCTGTGGGTGTTGACTCCTTTCCACATACTCCAGTATATCACCAAGTGGTCACGTGTGACCCTGGATGGCGAATGTTGGTGGGCTATTCGACTGCAGCGGCATCATCAGCGAGCTTGATCCAGTCCTTTCCTGACATTCCTCCAGCAGGAATGCTGCTGAGCAGCGATTAGGAGTGGGAAGTCTGGCCAATTTCCTTACCCCCCTCTCCCCTGCCCCCTCCCCCCCACAATTTTGGCGTGCTGAGGCACAACTGTAATGCCCCTAACACCAACCCTCTGAGACTAACTAACTCAATGCAGATTGAGAATCAAATCTGGAACCTCCTTGGTTTGTATCCACTGGCTAAACTTGCTGAGTCATCGAGGGGAGCACCCCCCCCCCCACCCCCCGTCAGAAATACTGCTGAAAAAAAATCCCCTATATTATCATGGAAGCCCACGCTACACCTCCGCCTTCTAAATAAAACATTTCTTTGGTTGTACTTTATATTTGCATTTATTTCAGTGCCAAATATAAATGTTTTTATTAATCCGCAAGGTATTGCAAGTGGGTGCAGGGGGTTGATGCTGAGAAATCTACATGTAAAGAGTTTTGAAAGCAGCTGGGTCTGTTTTAGGAACTTTGTCAAAGTAACTTTCTCTTTCTTTAGTTTGTGCCAGAATTTTCAGAAATGTGACTGACTCCAGGAGAAAACATAACTAGAACAGTATGTGAGACAAATTTCACAGAAGCAGACACAAAGAGAAAGAGCCTGGCTCTATGTGCATTCACTGATGCTCTAGGGAACTCTCTGTAGAGCAGTGTTAGGCTGCCCAACCCAGCCTTATTGCTGGCATGCAGCAGTTTCATTTCCCACAACCTCCCCCCACCCCTTCAATGTGTCAGTGTGCCCCTCCAATCTTCTCTCCCTTTACCCCCAAGGTTATTTAGTGTCAGCCGTGGCTCAGTGGGTAGCACTCTCACCTCTGAGTCAGAAGGTTGTGGGTTCATAGTCCCACTCCAGAGACTTGAGTGTAAAAATCTAGGCTGACACTCCCAGTGCAGTGCTGAGGGAGTGCTGCACTGTTGGAGGTGCCGTCTTTCGGATGAGACGTTAAACCAAGACCCTGCCTGCTCTCTCAGGTGGACATAAAAGATCCCACGGCCCGATTTCAAAGAAGAGCAGGGGAGTTATCCCTGGTGCCCTGGCCGATATTTATCCCTCAATTCAATCAACATCACAGATTACCTGATCGTTATCTCATTGCTGTTTGTGGGAGCTTGCTTTGTGCAAATTGGCTGCCGTGTTTCCTACATTACAACAGCGACTACACTTTGGTACACTCATTGGCTGTAAAGTGCTTTGGGACATCCGGTGGTTGTGGAAGGTGCTATATAAATGCAAGTCTTTTTTACTCTCCGGGTCCCCTCGCACACGTTTATTTTGCAGGTGCCATCAGTACATTGCCGATTCTGAAACTGAGGGAAACAGGCCGCCTAAAAAAAAGTGCGCATGGGCGACTGTGACTGTGTATAACAACGTCCCTGTGTGTTGGTCGTGGGCCACTCACCGACGCTCAGGGGCGTCATGACACACAAGTGTGTGCTTGTGCACACACACACACACACACACACACACACACACACACACACACACACACACACACACACGTACTTGTGCACACACCTCTCTGAGTTAGGCTGTTTGAGAGTCGGCATTACATGACTGCGCCAATACAAGTAAGCTCTGCAGAGGGGCAGATTTTATTCAGAGTATAATCTCCCTGTGTTAGATTTAGGGTTAGGTTTACAATTAGGGTTGGATACAGGTTGAGGTTTACAGTTTAGGTAAGAAACAGGTTTAGGATCACGATGAAGGTTAGAGCTAGGATTAGATTTATGATTAGGATCAGATTTAAAATCAGATTTAATAGTTAGAGTTACAGTTGTGGTTAGAAACAACAATGCTTAAAACCAATACAGTGGCAGATCTAATGTTGACTGGTAGCTGATTTGATGAATTACCAAGGCCGGGAAAAGTGATTGACAGCAAGTTTAGACAATTATAGAATAGGAAATGTACAACCGACTCAACAAGTCACCGCACAACAATCTTTTTTTTTATTCGTTCCTGGGATGTGGGCGTCACTGGCAAGGCTGGCATTTATTGCCCATCCCTAATTGCCCCTTGAGAAGGTGGTGGTGAGCCGCCTTCTTGAACCGCTGCAGTCCGTATGATGAAGGTGCTCCCACAGTGCTGTTAGGGAGGGAGTTCCAGGATTTTGACCCAGCGACGATGAAGGAACGGCCGATATACTTCTAAGTCAGGACGGTGTGTGACTTGGAGGGGAACTTGGAGGTGGTGGTGTTCCCATGCACCTGCTGCCTTTGTCCTTCTAGGTGGAAGTGGTCGCGGGTTTGGGAGGTGCTGCCGAAGAAGCCTTGGCGAGTTGCTGCAGTGCATCCTGTAGATGGTACACACTGCAGCCACGGTGTGCCGGTGGTGGAGGGAGTGAATGTTTAAGGTGGTGGATGGGGTGCCAATCTAACCATATTGTGTTTTTTTTGTTCAAAATTCAAAACGTAGGCTTTAGCGTTAGAGGAACTATAGAGTGAGTTTATTTGAGGCAATAAAATATTGAAGCAGAGAGTTTATTCTGAAGGGGGAAATTCCATGTAATGGGAGCGATTATGTTGCGCGACACAGATACACACACCCAACACAACGCAGAGCTGTGCTCATACACTCAGCTCACACCTTTCCGATGTGAAGAAAGTTGCACAGTAAAGGACATTTTGACAGACTCGGGAGCAGCGTCTGGAAACACTGGAAATTGAATTTGCTAATTTTACATGTGTTTTAAATTATATGGAGTACGCTTTTACATGTAAGTGCGGTTACAACTGCTTACAAATACGCAAGTTGGACAGTAACTGAGGATTTCATAGAATCTTACAGGACAGAAGGAGGCCATTCGGCCCATCGTGGCCGAGCCAGCTCTTTGAAAGAGTTGTCCAATTAGTCCCACTCTTTCCCCACAGTCCTGCTATCAAGAGCTGAAAGATCTCGGTTGGAGGCCTTGGCCTCCCCTAAAATACCAAGGGTCCTTTGGGCTCTAAAGTAAAACACTGGCCACTCATTCAGAGAGGCTATTGGCTGTAGGATGCTGCTATGAGAATCTGAGTCTGAATCTCTCTTCAATTCAGCGAGCCTTTTCCTGGTTCTTGGTTAAAAAATGGCAAACTTGCATTTTTATAGCACCTTTCAGGACCTCAGGACATCTCAAAGAGCTTCACAGCCAATGAAGTACACTTTGAAGTGTAGTCACTGTTGTAATGTAGAAAACACAGCAGCCAATTTGCGCACAGCAAGCTCCCACAAACAGCAATGAGATAACCGACCAGATAATCGGTTGGTCGAGAGATAAATGTTGCCCAGGAGATCTCCCACGTTCCTCTTCAAATAGTGCCACAGGATCTTTTATAGCCTCGGTTCAAAATTTCATCCGAAAGATGGCACCTCCGACAGTGCTGCACTCCCTCAGTCCTGCACGGAAGGGTCAGCTTAGATTATGTGCGCAAGTCCCTGGAGTGAACGTTCTGACTCGAGGCAAAAATAGCATCAACTGAGCCAAGCACCAGAAGCAAGGATAGAAAAGGAATCCTCCTTCCAGGTGAAACAGCGATTTACTTGTATTTCTTACAATTTAGTATACTCTATTCGCTGCTCACGACGCGGTCTCCTCTACATTGGGGAGACCAAACGCAGATTGGGTGACCGCTTTGCGGAACACTTCCGTTCAGTCCGCAAGCGTGACCCTCAGCTTCTGGTCACCTGTCACTTTAATTCTCCACCCCACTCCCACTCTGACCTCTCTGTCCTTGGCCTCCTGCACTGTTCTAATGAAGCTCAACGGAAGCTCGAGGAACAGCACCTCATCTTTTGATTGGGCACTTTACAGCCTCCTGGACTCAACACTGTTCAGCAATTTCAGACCATAACCTCTGCTCCCATTTTTTCGGACAGCAGGTGCTGGTAACGGTTCTGCTGTTGCCATTTACACCTCCTCTAGACCCATCTTGTGTTTCTTAACTTGTCCCACTACCCTCTCCCCTTTTGCCTCACACCATCATCCCTTTTGTCATTTCATCTCTCCTGCCTTCCACCCTATCACAGACCTTCCCTTATGTTCTTTCCTCCCCCACTTTCCCTGCGTTTGTACTTGCTGAAAACCTGTTACATCTCTAACATCTTCCAGTTCTGACGAAAGGTCATTGACCAGAAACGTTGACTCTGTTTCTCTCTCTCCACAGATGCTGCCTGACCTGCTGAGCATTTCCAGTATTTTCTCTTTTTATTATAGAAAAGGAAGTAATGGCTATAAGGAAGAGACTATTAAAAAAAACACAATCAAAGACTGTGCCTAAGGCAGCGCCCTAGCTGAGGCAGTTGCACGCACATCCCAGCCTCAGCACACAAGCCAATATCACGGCCTTCCCTTAAATTGGGCACTGCTCCAATGTAAAATAAATACATTTCCTGATGGCTCATTTGGTAAAGACAGTGAATTACTGAGTCAAACAAGACCAGAAGGTGCCAGGTTCCACTCCAGTTTGTGCTGCATTAACAGATCTCACATGGGATGGTGGTTGGGTGCTATAATTGGCTTCAGATGGAGGGTGTGGAGGCTCTGCTTGCTCAGCAGCCTTGACCCTTATTTGGGCCTAGGGTCCGGCTCGTTCATTACTGACCAACATCATGGATTATCCAGGAATGCCATTAGTGTTTAATTCTCTTCCAGGAATGCCACTCTCTTCACAGATGCTGCCTGACCTGCTGAGTATCTCCAGCATTTTCTGTTTTTATTTCAGATTTCCAGCATCTGCAGTATTTTCTTTTTGTATTCATGGATTATCTCCTGCTTCACAGGTTACTGGGGACTAGGGAAGGAGCCCGGGAGTTGGAAGAGGGCCTCCAGCAATGACCCAGAGCTAAAACCTCTATCGCTAAGCCATACAACAACAACCCCTTTATTGCACATTATTGATATTGCACTTGTGGCTGTGTTGTGCACAACAGAAACACTCACTTAAAGGGAGCCGGAGAGCAACTTCTAGAAATTTAATTGGAGCCTGGTCCACCCTGGTGTTGTCAATCAAAGAAATGTATCTTAATGTACCGATGTGGTGGGGAGTGGGGCTCGGTGCGATTGACTGAAGATGAGGGAGGAAGTAGGACAATATCCCATGATTGACATATCGCAGCACAGGGGCTGCAAAGGACAAAATAAGTGCCAGGTGTGGAAACATATCGGCCGTTCCTTCATCGTCGCTGGGTCAAAATCCTGGAACTCCTTCCCTAACAGCACTGTGGGAGCACCTTCACCACACGGACTGCAGCGGTTCAAGAAGGCATTCGATAAGGTGCCACACAAGAGGTTATTACACGAAATTAGGACTCATTGGGGGTAATATATTAGCATGGATTGAGGATTGGTTAATGGACAGAAAACAGAGAGTAGGAATAAACGGGACTTTTTCAGGTTGACAGGCTGTAACTAGCGGAGTCCCGAAAGGATTCGTGCTTGGGCCTCAGTTATTTACAATCTATATCAATGACTTAGATGAAGGGACTGAATGTAACGTATCTAAGTTTGCTGATGATACAAAGTTAGGTGGGAAGGTGAGCTGTGAGGAGGACGCAAAGAGGCTGCAGAGAGATATAGATAGGTTGAATGAATGGGCAAGAACATGGCAAATGGATTACAATGTGGGGAAGAATGAAGTTATCCACTTTGGTAGGAAAAACAAAAAAGCAGAATATTTTTTGAATGATGAGAGACTGGGAAATGTTTGCACTCAGAGGGACCTGGGTGTCCTGTACATGAATCACAGAAAGTTAACATGCAGGTACAGCAAGCAATTAGGAAAGCAAATGGTATGTTAGCTTTTGTTACAAAGGGATTAGAGTATAAGAGTAAAGAAGTCTTACTACAATTATACAGGGCATTGGTGAGGCCACACCTGGAGTACTGTGTACAGTTCCGGTCTCCTTATCTAAGGAAAGACATACTTGCCTTAGAGGGAGTGCAACAAAGGTTCACTAGACTGGTTCCTGGGATGGGGGGATTGCCCTATGAGGAGAGATTGAGTAGACTAGGCCTATATTCCTTAGAGTTTAGAAGAATGAGAGGTGATCTAATTGAAACATATAAAATTCTTAAGGGGCTTGACAGGATTAATGCTGAGAAAATGTTTCCCCTGGCTGGGGAATCTAGAACACGAGGTCACAGTCACAGAATAAGGGGTCGGCCATCACTCAAAGGGTTGTGAATCTTTGGAACTCTCTACCCCAGAGAGCTGTGGATGCTCAGTCATTGAGTATATTCAAGACAGAGATAGATAAATTTTTGGGAACTAAGGGAATTAAGGGATATGGGGATAGTGCAGGAAGGTCGAGTTGAGGTAGAAGATCAGCCATGATCTTGTTGAATGGCGGAGCAGGCTCGAGGGGCCAAATGGCCGACTCCAGCTCCTATTTCTTATGTTCTTAAGGCAACTTACCCCCATCTTCTCAAGGGCAATTAGGGATGGGCAATAAATGCTGGTCTTGCCCACGACGCCCACATCCCGTGAATGAATAAAAATAATGTTTTCACATGAAAAAAAAATAATTGAATTGGATATCAGAAGAACGTGCATTGTCAACATAGCTATTAATTCCTTGTTTACTGTTGATATTATTAATATATTAAATCCATTTACTGAACTTCTGCCAGTGTAATGCAACAACATATACTTGGGATGTGCTTTCCCTTCAACCAATGTCTCCAAATTCAATCTGTGCGGGCCAGTGAAGATTAATTTTCCACGTTAAAACCTCGCTGGAGTCATTGGGTTTAAAGCTGGCCAATGAAACAGTCCTGTCCTATTCAGATTTAACTGGTCTCTGATGGACAACTGGCTCTTCCTTCCCTGTGAGCCTCCGGGTTACTTCCAGCAACTCAAATTCATCCCAGAAACTCCGGGGAACTCATGAATAAAGGATCGCAGTCAAACTTTTTCTATGCCTTGTTCTAAAAATAAATATTGCATTTATTTAGCATGTCCTCAGGGGATAATCTAAAAAGCTTCACATCCATTGAATTATTATTTGAAGTGCAGCCACTGTTGTTATATGGATAATTTAGCCAAATTTACACACAGCAAGCTCTCAGGATCAACACATGTGAGAAATGGCCAGATAATTTATTTCTGGAGGTGTTAGTTGTGCGAGGAATGTTGGCCAGGACACCGGGTGAATTCTCTGCTTTTCTTCCAATAGCGCCATGGGATCTTTTAGGTCCACCGGAATATACCTGAATAGTTGCATCATTCTCTCAATACTGTGCTGATCTGTTAGCTTTGTCAGCTGTGGCTCAGTGGGTAGCACACTCGCCTCTAAGTCAGAAGATTGTGGGGTCATAGTCCCACTCCAGGGACTTGAGCATATAAAGCTAGGCCGACACTCCAGTGCAGTACTGAGGGAGTGCTGCACTGTCGGAGGTGCCGTCTTTCAGCTGAGACGTTAAACCGAGGCCCCGTCTGCTCTCTCAGGTGGACATAAAAGATCCCATGACACCATTTCGAAGAAGAGCAGGGGAGTTATCCCCGGTGTCCTGGCCAATATTTATCCCTCATCCAACATCACTAAAACAGATTATCTGGTCATTATCACATTGCTGTTTGTGGGAGCTTGCTGTGCGCAAATTGGCTGCTGCGTTTCCTACATTACACCAGTGACTCCACTTCAAAAGTACTTCATTGACTGTAAAGCGCTTTGAGACATCCGGTGGTCGTGAAAGGCGCTATAGAAATGCAAGTCTTTTTTTTCTTTCAATATGTGCTCGTGTCCCCAGGCGGGGCTTTGACCCACAACCTTTTGACTCAGAGGCAAACTGAGCTGAACTGAAATGTTTCTGAGAGAATAGCACAACTTGAAATGCTACTGTACCGATAAAATTAATGGGAAAAAATGAGTTAACTGAACTAACACTGATGGAGCTTGCTCGGGGTTTATTCAACATATCTATTACACTGTGGGAAAAAGACTTTTTAATCTCTATTTCGCTTCAGGCTTGTCAATTTTGTACTCATGTCCCCTTGTGCTGTGACCTCCAAGTTGAATAACCTGCTCACATCTATTACCTGTATCTTTCATCATTTTAAAGACCCTTCTTCAACCGCTGAAAGACCTGATTATAGATGCATTATGAATGATTATTTCCCATTACAGGCCCCACGGTGATATAGCAATATTAGTGCCAGGTTGAAGGCAGTGATGGTTCTAGTGTTACTTTAAAATGAGCTTCAGTTTCAAAGCAGTACTGTTGCCTAATGGCTCAGCAGTTCAATGCACTGTCCGGTGTGGTGCTAAGCCTTACCATCCTATCTCTGTAACCTCCTCCAGCCCTACAACCCTCCGAGATCTCTGTGCTCCTCCAATTCTGGGCTCTTGCGCATCCCCGATGTTCTTCGCCCACCAAGTGCATGGGAGTATCCCCCCAGAGAGCTGGCTAATATTTATCTCTCATCCAACATCACCAAAAGAGATTAACCGGTCATTTATCTCATTGCCGTTTGCAGGATCTTGCTTTGTGCAAATTGGCTGCTGCAGTTCCTACAGTGACTACACTTCTAAAAGGAATTCACCTGCTTGGAACACCCTGAGGTCATGATAGAGCTATATAAATGAAATTCTTTTTAGTTAATTTTTTATTCAATAATGGGTCGGATTTTGCGGTGTAAGTAATGGAGTGGAGAACAGCGTTCGCCGTTATTAACTTGTAAATCGGACAGCAGCGTCCAGCACTGCACATGGCATTTAAATGAGTAAATCAATCAGTTTCTATCCAAGATGCTCTTCCAGTAGTTGTGCTGTAACAGTATCTCGCCGAGAGTGTCGCTACTTCAATACCCGGCACTAAACTCACCAGAATATTTAGGTCTTATCCATTCCAGTGTAAGTAGCGTGTAGGTATTAATTATTGCCACACAACCTCTCTGTCACTGAAATTTAACTTTAACAGATGTGGAGTCTCATTCCTTCAGATTTGAATTATCATTGGCAATTCGAAAAGAATGTTTTCAAAATAAAAATGTGTTTTTTTTTTACTTTTTCTTTCTGTCTCCTAGAATCTAAGCTCTGGAATCCCCTCCCTAAACCTTTCTGCCTCTCTCTCCTCCTTTAAGACGCTGCCATGTGAGAATAAAAAAGAAAAAATAGGGGCAGAGGTTATGGTCTGAAATTGTTGAACTCGATGTTGAGTCCAGAAGGCTGTAAAGTGCCTAATCGAAAGATGAGGTGCTGTTCCTCGAGCTTATGTTGAGCTTCATTGGAACAGTGTAAGAGGCCGAGGACGGTGAGGTCAGAGTGGGAGTGGAGCGGAGAATTAAAGTGACCGGAAGCTCGGGGTCACGCTTACGGACTGAATGGAGGTGTTCCGCAAAGCGGTCACCCAATCTGCGTTTGGTCTCCCCAATGTAGAGGAGACCGCACCGTGAGCAGCGAATACAATATACTAAATTGCAAGAAGTACAAGTAAATCGCTGTTTCACCTGGAAGGAATGTTTGGGACCCTGGACAGTGGGAAGGGAGGAGGTCAAAGGGCATGTGTTGCATCTCCTGCGCTTGCACGGGAAGGTGCCGTGGGAAGGGGACGGGGTGTTGGGGGTGATAGAGGACCAGGGTGTCGCAGAGGGAGCGGTCCCTTCGGAATGCTGAAAGGAGGGGGGAAGGGGAAGATGTGTTTGGTGGTGGGATCATGCTGGAGGTGGCGGAAATAGTGGAGGATGACCCGTTGAATGTGAAGGCTGGTGGGGTGAAAGATGAGGACAAGGGGAACCCTATCGTGGTTCTGGGAGGATGGGGAAGGGGTGAGAGCAGAAGTGCAGGAAATAGAAAGGACACGGTCAAGGGCCGTGTCAACCACGGTAGAGGTGAATCCTCGGTTGAGGACAAAGGAAGACATGTCGGAAGCACTGGTATGGAAGGTGGCATCGTCAGAGCAGATGCGGCGGAGACAGAGAAAGTGGGAGAATGGAATAGAGTCCTTACAGGAAGCGGCGTGGGAGGAAGTGTAGTCCAGGTAGCCGTGGGAGTCAGTGGGCTTATAGTGAATGTTTGTCAATAGCCTATCCCCAGAGATGGAGACAGAGAAGTCGAGGAAGGGAATGATTATTTGTCTTGTGTCCCAAATGCACTGTGGGGTTTTTGTTAAACTGCAGGATTACTTGGTGAGTTTTATAGAAACTGAGCAAATATTGCATTGCAAACTGTTGTGAATTTGCATTATTATCTCTTATACATTCATGGTAAACAACTCCATGAGCCATTTATAACCAGGAACAGGATCCAAGCACTTGCATTACATATATTTACCTGTAGTGTTCCCTACCTCCTGTTTGGAATGCCCACAATCTCATCCATCAAATTAAGCTCACTCCACCTTGCTAATGAACACTGGAACAAGAGTAGGCCATTCAGCCCCTTGAGCCTGCTCCACCATTCACTTAGATCTTGCCTGATCTGAACCTCAACTCCATTTACGCGCCTTTGTTCCATATCCCTTGATATCCTTACCTAATAAAAATCTGTCGATCTCCGTCCTAAAAGCTCCAATTGACCCCCAGCACCCTCAGCCTTTTGGGGGGAGCGAGTTCCAAATTTCCACTACCCTCTGTGTGAAAAAGTGCTTTCTGATTTCACTCCTAAATGGCCTAACTCTAATTTTAAGATTATGCTGTCTTGTTCTGGATTCACGCACCAGAGGAAATAGTTTCTCTTTATCTGCCCTATCGAAACCCTTAATCATTTTAAATGCCTCAATTAGATCACCCTTCAACCTCCTAAACACAGGGGAACACAAGCTAAGTTTATGCAACCTGACCTCATAATTTAACCCTTTAAGCCCCGAGTATCATTCTGGTGAATCCCTTTCCAAGGCCAATATGTCTTTCCATGCCTAAAACTGAACGCCGTACTCCAGAGGGAGTCTGACCAAGGCTCTGTACAACTGAGTACAAAGTAAACTCATCACAGGTTGCTGACATTCAAATAATGTGACATACAGAATGCAAGAATGAATGATGGTTGCGACAGCAGTGACAATGATCAGTCATGCCTACAAGCGTGAAACTCCACTATCCCTTCAGTAAGGTTAACCTTTAGAGACTTCCTTGCACAGTTGTTGGAAAAAGTATAGTTACAGCTCAGCTGTTCATTGCACCCTCTGATGTGGGACTGAGCAATAGGAGAACCTACATTTATATAGCGCCTTTCACGATCTCAGGGCGTCCCAAAGCGCTTTATAGCCAATTAAGTACTTTTTGAAGTGTAGTCACTGTTGTAATGTAGGAAACGCAGCAGCCAATTTGCATACAAACAGCAATGTGATAATGACCAGATCATCTGTTTTAGTGATATTGGCCAGGACAATGGGGAGAACTCCCCAGCTCTTGTTCGAAATAGTGGTGTGGGATCTTTTATGTCCACCTGAGAGGGCAGACGGGGGCTTCGGTTTAAAAAAGAAAGCACCTTTCACAACCTCAGGACCTCCCAAAGTGCTTTACAGTCAATTAAGTACTTTTGAAGTGTAGTGACTGTTGTAATGTAGGTTTAATGGGCCGAAAATTGATCCCGGGACGCGAGAGTACGCACTGCATACTCTCGCGTATTCCCACTCCAATTGCCGGTTTTCTGCATGCCCTGCGCATGCGCTGAAAACTGGCAATTGCTCTTCTGAAAAGGGGGCGGGGCCTGGGTGCATCGCGTGCGCGCTACAGGCTGCGCGCACGCTGTGCACTTCATGCTTTGGACGCGCAGGTAAGTAGGGAAGATTTTGGAAATGTAAAAAGGAGGAGTAAGACCCGCTTTTAAGAAGGTAAGTAGTGAATTAAGTATTTTTTTGAATTTTTTTTTACAGGTATATCTTTTTTATAGACTTTAAAGACAGGTAAGTTTATTTTTATAACTTTTTAAAAGATTTTAAATTTTTTCAAAAATTTAATTTTTTATTTAAAATGGTTAATTTAATTAACTATACTTATTTTATTAATGTGATGGTTTTTTTTTTAAATTTAATTGAGGTTTAGCTGTTATTTTGGGGGGGTGTAAGATTCATAAGTCTCACAGCCATGCTGTGAGACTTATGAATGGAAGATGGTGTGCTGCCATTGGCTCTAACTGAGTCACGTGATCCCACAGCTCGCACGAATTAACTACGCCGCTGGGATACGCAAGCCCAGCACAGCTGATGTCTGGAACATCAAGTTCGTGCGAGCTGGATCAGAAAAAGCATAAGCGAGGTGAGACATCGCGGGGAAGGCTTACCCCCGCGGGAACAGAGCGAGATCAATTTCTGGGCCAATGTGTCATCTGAAAGACATGACCTCTGACTGTCAGCTTAGATTTTTGTGCTCAAGTGGGACTTGAACCTAGAAACTTCTGACTCAGAGGTGAGAGTGTTATCGACTGAGTCACGGCTAACACTGTAGGGATTGAAAGTCCTGGGTCCAATCCCCTGTCTGTCCTGAGTTAGTTGATCACAGCCAGGAGGACAGCTGTCGGAGGTGCTGCAATTGGCCTTAGCTCTCCTGGGGCAGCGAGACAAAAATCAGCCAGGTTTCTTGCTCCTGATTGCGGTCAGTGACTTCTGCTGGTAACTAAATGTCTGGCAAAGGACAGAATGAGACTCCGTGATCGAGAGGCACTTTTATATTTGGTGCTTCTGTCGTCCGGGTTGTGGCAGAGAGACGTCTGCAGTCACATTCTGACTTTTACATTCGGGTCTGGGGAGCCATGAGCACACTGGGCTATACTTTTATCTGGAGCCCCGACAGAACCACCTCCACCTTGTCCACATTGCTAAAACCGGCTCCCTTTCCCAGTGGTAGAATCGTAGGCCCATATTTTCATGAGCTTACGACGGCATCAGGAGGAGAGCGTCAGGCCTGTTTACGGTATAGAGGGCAGCTAGACAGAGGGGAGACCTGGGGGGAGATTTAAACCGCCAGCCAGTTTCCGGCAGTAACTCGGTTAGTTTCCCACCCGCTTGCAGTCGGAGGTCACGCCGATTTTAACCGGCGGGCCTCAGAAACACGCCACCGGAAGTGGCCGGGAAGTAGCTGCTGACCTTCGGCACTGTGTGGGGATAGGGGTTTGGGGTGGGGGGTTCTCCTGGTATGGAATGGGGTGGGTGGTGGGGGGGGTATGGAGGAAAAAAATTTGCAGGGCTATGGGGAAAGGGTGGGGGAGTGGGACTAGCTGAAGTGCTCTTGCAGAGAGCCAGCACGGCCTCGATGGGCCGAATGGCCTCCCTCTGTGCTGTAACCATTCTATGATGGGTGTCTGGGCCTAAACTTCCTTTGTGGGGCCCAGGGGTGAGCAATCCTGCTCCTTCAGGCCCCACAAAGAACAGCAAAAAAAGTGCCTGAAGGACCTCCTCAGCTTCCCGATCTTCTTCGCCCTCGCCTTCATTCAGCTTCCACGCTCAGGCCAAGGTTAAAATTGCTGTTGGGGCCCAATGGTGTCATCGGATCCCAATTAGCATATGTGAATTAGGACCCCGCTGGCTTTGGGTGGACAGCTTAGCCGCCTGTCCAGAAATATGCGTTATAAGGCAGCTTTCTGGCGGGTAAGTAACCCGAGACATTTTAACTGCCTACCTGCCAGGTGGGTAGGGTTAAAGTTCCTCTCCCCTTCCCACCTTTCTCTGGTGTCTGCATTCACATAATGTAAAAAGACAATGGCCCGTATTTTCCGATGCCTACGGGTGTGTAGGGGCTGTGTACACACCCGTAGGGACATTGGAAATGCTGGTTTCAGGCATGCGAAGCGCATGCGCTGAAAACCAGCATTTCCGATCTGTCAAGAATCCTCTTGACAGATCGGACGCCTGCCCTGGAGAAGGGCCTCTGCGGGGGGAGAGTTCCGCTTTCTGCAGAACCTCCGCCCGCTGAAATCACTTAAAAATCTTACGCCTGGTAAAAGCCTGCGTAAGGCCTGCTTTTACCAGCATAAGAGTTTAAAAAAGTTTAAAAAATAATTTTTTTCACTCATTTATAATTTAAAAATACTTTTAAAAAAGGTAAGTTTATTTTTAGCCCTGTAAAAAACTTTAATTATTTTTTTCATAAAATTAAATTTTTGTTTAAAATATTTAATTTAATGTCATTTTAACTCATTTAAAAAATGTGATGGTTTTTTAAAATTTATTTAATGTTTTGATGTCTTTTTTCAGTGATCCCCATTCATACTTTTGACAGGTCTACCTGTCAAAAGTATGAAGGGAGATTCCTTTCTCCCATTGGCTCACCTGGCCCACATGATCCCAGGGATGCTTGCGAACCGCCTGCGCCCCTGGGATACATGGGCTCTGCGTCATGGAGGCCCAGGAGGGGAAATGGCCGGACCTCTGGAGCTCTCAGGAAAGGGTGTAGATTTTTTCCCGATAGGAGGCATCCGCACGCAGGAAGTCTCCTATTGGAAATTACGGGCCAATAAGACCACAGATGAAGAATGGTTACTTGGGTAAAATACAGAGAGCTGCCATGTCTTGGGAACCATCTCAGATGATTTAGTGCTTTCGGGGAAGAGGAGAGAATTGCAGAGGGTGGAGAGGAAATTGGTCACTTATGACACTTTTATATAGCACCACGGAATCCAGTAGCAGCTCAATTGGCTTTCACTGTGATGCAACCAGACAGTCGCACTTCCACTGCCTGCTTGTATCACTGTGGAGATGGGAGAAGTTGGAGTGTGAAATGCACAGTTTGTTTCTCACTCCTGGCTCAACGGTTAATGAGATGATCAGTTCTTTTCAATCATTAATCTGTGAACAGTGATACAGTAAGTTGCACTGGTTATAATAAGTGAATGGTGGTAGAGTGAGTTGCACTAGTTATAATAAGTGAATGGTGGTAGAGTGAGTTGCACTAGTTATAATAAGTGAATGGTGGTAGAGTGAGTTGAACTAGTTATAATAAGTGAATGGTGGTAGAGTGAGTTGCACTAGTTATAATAAGTGAATGGTGGTAGAGTGAGTTGCACTAGTTATAATAAGTGAATGATGGTAGAGTAAGTTGCACTAGTTATAATAAGTGAATGGTGGTAGAGTGAGTTGAACTAGTTATAATAAGTGAATGGTGGCAGAGTGAGTTGCATTGTTCAGCAGTCTGTTTCAATTTTGCTGGGTTCTCCCTGCTCTTGGGCAGAGGATAGTCACGCAAAGGGAGGAGGTTATAGGAGCATGACCTAAAAAGGAATGAAAGAGATAACTTACAAAATTTAGAGCAGGGTGGAGGTGTTTTAAATTAAATTAATAAGCTTTGGGTCGAATCATCGTAACATTCTGGGCATTGTGACAGAGGGTGACATTTAGCAAAGGTAAAGGAGTGAGTCACTGCTCTTACACTTGGTAATGTGCCAAGGATATGTGTTACTGGCACTGATGTGTGTTCAATGGAAGTGCACCTGTACACATTGAAAATGGACCATAAAAGAAAGTGCTTCTGCTACCTCAATGGCTCCATTAGTAGATGTATTATCCACTGTCGGACTTGGCCATGCAAGGCAAGAAGCTCCCAAGCTTGATTCCTGGTCTGTGGTGAGTTAGCTGATGGTGGCTGGGGTGGTCGGGGCGGAGGACTCTTGAGCGATGGAGGAGGGAGAAAATTCAGCAAGGATTCCCACTCCTAGTCCGGTCACGCTCCTGGAAAATGCGTGTATCTGGATGTCCGGTGAGGAGAGCTGGTGCTACCCCTCATGGTCGAATAGCCTTCAATCATTCATGAGTGAACAATGGCCACCTGGGTAGGGTACTGGAGGGATGCCAGCACCTGTAGAAATGTACCCCAAAAAGGAGCAGCGCCTTCAGGAGAGAAATGTTGAACAAAATGTAACTGGAGCAGAACCAGCAGGTCACCCTGGTTTGTTTATTGTGGCTTTGGACAGTTTGGGACTGTACTGAATTCAGAGTTGTTTCAATTTTTAAAGAGTGGAATAGCTGGCTACAACACACGCAAAATAAGAAGCACATTTGGCTCTAGTCCCCACTTTCCCAACTAAAAAAAACAAATTATTTTATATGGTTGGAAAATGGAGCCAAAATTGACCTAAAATAGACAAGTATCTCATTAGAATAGGGGAGCGTTTCTGATTTATTGAGACGTGACCTTCACAAACAAATAAGGATAAAACTCAAGATGCCATCCTGACAGATCAGAAATAAAGCCTTCCCCTTCTGAGCTGTAAAGGCCGGGTAGGTCCCAGGTTCGATTTCCAGCATGTGCTGAATTAACTGATCTCAGGGAGGACAGAATGTCGAGGGGCTACAATTGGTCACAGCACCCCTGGGGTTAGGGACGGGGGAAAATCTCGCAGGGTTCCTACATCTTACTGCTAGCCAGCAAAGCCTACGCAGACATTGGGTCAGAAGAGTTCAGATGTGATGTTTCAAAGAAAAGAAAGAAAGACGTGCATTTCTATAGCGCCTTTCACGACCTCAGGACGTCCCAAAGCGCTTTACAGCCAATGAAGTACTTTTTGGAGTGTAGTCACTGTTGTAATGTAGGAAACGTGGCAGCCAATTTGCGCACAGCAAGTCCCACAAACAGCAATGTGATAATGACCAGATAATCTGTTTTTTTTTATTATGTTGATTGAGGGATAAATATCGGGCCAGGACACCGGGGAGAACTCCCCTGCTCTTCTTCGAAATAGTGCCGCGGGATCTTTTATGTCCACCTGAGAGGGCTGACGGGGCCTCAGTTTAACATCTCATCCGAAAGTCTCATCCCTCAGTACTGCACTGGAGTGTCAGCCAAGGTTTTTGTGCTCAAGTCTCTTGAACCCACTTTGTATCTGGTTTTCGACAGCGTGCCGGCCCTCATTTCTAAGCTTCTCCAATGAATGATGGCCATCAGGATGGTGAAGTAGCAGTGGCATTACACCTCGGTCAAAGGGCTCTCTACGCGGGAGTCCTCCCTTTTTCTATTAGGGACTTGGCCTGGAGGGTGTTGCACGGAGCAGTCCCGTGCAATAAAGTTTTAAACAGGTTCACAGACTCCCAGACCGCCTGCCTTTTCTGCGGCCTGGAGGCGTCAGTTTTTCATGTATATATAGAATGTGAGAGGTTGCAGCCCCTGTTCCATTATTTGAAGGGGCTGCTCCTCGATTTTTGGCTGCACTTCAGTCCCACGCTCCTGATCTTTGGTCACCCGGTGCGGAGGGGAGCGGGCAGATCGGAGGACCTCCTTGTAGTACTGCTCCTGGGCCTGGCCAAAGTGGCCATTAATTGGTCCAGGCAGTGGGCGGTCGGCGGGTCGTTCGGCCCGACTGCCTGCCTCTCTTCCGTGGCCATGTTCGCGCCCGGGTGTCCCTGGAGATGGAGCACGCAGTGTCCGCCGGCACGCTCGAGGCCTTCCGCGACCGGTGGGCGCCGCGGGGAACTGGAGTGCATCATCAACCCGGCCAATCAAATTTAAATTTAATTTGTTAAGTTTTATTTAATGTCTTATTAAGTTACAGTCCACTTGTTTAATCACCCAAAACCAGAAGAGTACACCGCGCACAGAAAAGATGGTGGGAGAGAAAACTGGAAAGTGAAAAGAATGAGACTCCGATCAACAATCTGAGGGCAGTTCAGAGTTGGGAGATAGTAACAATAAGAACTGTCAAGCTGTCTGAATGATTAAGGAGGATGTCAATAACTGAGCACAGAATGTGATGCAGAATCAGGATTTACTGTTGAGAAATGTGCAGACTGTTTGACCACAGCGGAACAAAAGATTCTGGAACTTACTGTACTTTGTGTTCAGCAGGGAGAGAGGGGAACTCGACAACCTCTGCTCCATTCGACACAGAACCTTGAATGCTAGTCACTGAATCAGAAAGCACTTAGCTCTGTTCAAACAAACAGGAACACACAGGGCAATCTACCACTATTTCAACCCAAGCAAAAACTGACAGTAGAGCGCTGCCAAGTTCCAGTAGTTAATTTATTGCACGAGATTACTGCTCAGAGGTTTGCCAAACCCCAACTTCCTCCTCATCTTCAACAGAAAGTTCAAAGTGCAGAGTTCCCCTGCAGCTCCCTCACAGCTCAGTGACATTGGCAATGAAATCGCTGTATTTTTTTCCCGCACCCCTCCCCAGTTTTCTCTCCTCCTCTCCTGACTCTTACTGGAGTCTAGTTCCATGGTTGCTGACCACCTCATTCACTTGCGATCCTGGATAGTAAAGAAAAGAAAGACTTTGCATTTCTATAGCGCCTTTTGCGACAGCAGAACGCCCCAAAGCGCTTTACAGCCAATGAAGTACTTTTTGAAGTGCAGTCACTGTTGTAATGTCGGAAACGCAGCAGCCAATTTGCACACAGCAAGCTCCCACAAACAGCAATGTGATAATGACCAGATCATCTGTTTTAGTAATGTTGGTTGAGGGATAAATATTGGCCCCAGGACACCGAGGAGAATTCCCCTGCTCTTCTTCAAATAGCAAGATGGGATCGTTTATGTCCACCTGAGAGAACAGACGGGGCCTCGGTTTAACATCTTATCTGCAAGACGGCACCTCCGACAGTGCCATACAGCCCCAGTATTGCTCTGCTGTGTCAGCCTAGACTTTGTGCCCAAGCCTCTGGAGTGGGACTTGAACCCACAACCTTCATGAACTCAGAGTGCAAGAGTGCTACCCACTGAGCCATGGCTGGATAGTAAGCATCAGCTGCCTATTCTTCCAGAGGGGGGTATTAAAGCAGAGCCCGACCTTGTTCTCACCCTGTGCCCACTCGTGTGCATCTTTCAACAGGGGGTCACTGAACAGTGCTCTGGAGGAGAAATCCTGGCGGAAATTTTTCTTCTTGAACCCATGGGCACTGTAGCCAAAGGTAGTGCCTCTACCCCTGCCTTTGCTGAGACTAGGTAACTCAGAGCAGACAGGAGATCATCCCTGGGGCCTTGAAGATGCTGAATTTTATGTCCTGCTTTTCTAAAATATAGAATAAAGAATACAGTTTGTACAACAAGACTCCATGCTCAAGAGTAGTTAGAAGTGTGCCACTCGCCATATGGGTTCGGGCTGCTCAGTAAGCGTCTGGGGTGAGCGTCTGAATCTGACATTGGCCCATTCTGCATATGCAAATCGGGCATATGTTTCAGGCCCCTTGGCCAATTGCAAATGACCGCAGGATGCGCTGCGGTCAGTTTCTTCAGGTGCTAAGCGGTCAAACCAGCGTTTCTTAAAGCTGACCGCTGGAGGCTGCCACCCAGAAGGTAAGTTCAAAGTTTTTCACTTACCATATTGTAGAGTCAGGAGGAGCAAGAGTGTTTCACATTAAAACTACGGGCTGCTGCCAGCACCGCTCAACGCCACCCCCGCCCCCCCCATCCACCAATTGTCTCCTCCCCCGGCATCTTATTAGAGGCCCTCGGCCGTTATCCCACCGCACTTCACCGCGACCGGCGAGTACTGTGCTAATGAGCCTGGCAGACCAATTTGCCGGGGTCCTGTAGCCGGCCTCATTAGCCGTGTGCGGCACCGGGATCGCTCCCCGGTTCGGGTACAATCCAATTTCTCCTATCTCGAACAGTGACCCCAAGAGTGTCAGCCGTGGCTCAGTGGGCAGCACCCTCGCCTCTGAGTCAGAAGGTCGTGGGTTCGAGTCTCACTCCAGAGACTTGAGCACAAAAATCTAGGCTGACACTCCAGTGCAGTGCTGAGGGAGTGCTGCACTGTCGCAGGTGCCGTCTTTCAGATAAAACATTAAACTGAGGCCCCGTCTGCTCTCTCAGGTCGATGTAAAAGATCTCACAACACTACTCGAAGAAGAACAAGGGAATTATCCCCGGTGTCCTGGTCAATATTTATCCCTCAACCAACATCACTAAAACAGATTATCTGGTCATTATCACAACGCTGATTGTGGGAGCTTGCTGTGTGCAAACTGGCTGCTGCGTTTCCTACATTACAACAGTGACTACACTTCAAAAAAGTACTTCATTGGTTGTAAAGAGCTTTGGGACATCCTGAGGTCCTATAGAAATGCAAGCCTTTTTTATCACTGCCATGCGGGCTCCCCCGTGTCATACAGAGACCCGATTGCTTAAATGGCGTGCAAACGGAGGGCAACCAGCTTTCTGTATTTAGCCGATGGCAGATGTGTGGGTCTAGGATGCTGCAGGTTCCCTGTGGGTTGACTCTGCTACACTGAGGAATGTAGTAAACACCGAGCATCTGCCTGTGGCTGCCATCCTGTAATGCAAAAAGCACCTTGTGTGAGACTGTTCGAGGAGCTCGGCCACATTGGCAGTCTGCAGAAATGAATAAGAGTTCAGATCTGACTGAGTTCCATTGTGTCCTTTGTGCTTCAATCCAAGGCAAGTTATTCAACCAGTCTGGAGATCTGTTAGGTCACCTTGTACTGGGCAATTGACATATTTTGTGTGCAAAGCGTGGTTCAGAGGTTGGAGCTGAACTGGAGTCCAGCCTCTGAAATGCACTGTCTCTTTCTGTGTGGCAAGTGACAATTTAAACAGGACTCAGCTAATGGACTGGTTTTTTTTGTAATGGAGCTGATTTGGATTTATGCCACTGTAAACGATGATGGCCTCTGACCAACATTCTCCATCCCCTGTGTCACCCACTCCAACTGTCGAATTCTTCTGCATTATTGTAATGCCTCCCCTGCCCCCGTTCTACCTCCTACCTTTCTGGCCAGTGTTACAAAGTATTTACAGCACAGAAACACTGTTTTCTGCAGTATAAACCGTTTATAAAGGTAGCAGTTATAAATAGAGGGTGCATCATGGGGCAGCAGTAGTGAGACTCGATGGGGAGCTCAATGGTGACTGTTGTGAGTAGCTTCACGAGTGATACATTTATCAAGTCATTCTGGTCATGACCGTTTCTATTTATTACTCTTGTGGTAGTTGCACGTGTTAAGCTAAAAAAAAAAACAAGATTAACCCGGAGAGAAGGGTAATTCACTCAGTGGTTTGATTAGAAAATACACTGCTCAGTGTAACTGAGCCATACAGACCAGGTCGTCCCACATTCGATCCCTGGCTCCCAGTCTGTACTGGACTAAACTAAGCTATGGTGGTGGTGGTGGAACATTGTAATTGGCCTCAGAAGCCCTGGGCTGGTCAGGTATAGAAGCAGCCAGGATCCCGGCTCCTAACTGTTGTCCTGTGATTCTTGCCGGAAAATACAGGTGTGTGGATATCAGATAAGGATATGATTCACGCCATAATCCCTCAAAAATGTCAGCTTGGCTCAATGGTAGCGTTTGTGGCTCTTGAGTTAGGGAGCCATGGGTTCAAGCCTCGCTGCAGAACGTGAGCACATAATCTAGGCTGACACTCCAGTGCAGTACTGAGGGTGCCATCTATCAGATGAGACGTTAAACCGAGGTCCCATCTGCCCTCTCAGGTGGACATAAAAGATCCCACGAGGACCACGACACTACTTTGAAGAATAGTAGGGGATTCTCCCCGGTGTCCTGGGGCCAATATTTATCCTTCAACCCCAAATTCACTAAAACAGATGATCTGGCCATTCTCACATCGCTGTTTGTGGGAGCTTGCTGTGCGCAAGTTGGCTGCCACGTTTCCTACATTACAACGGTGACTACACTTCAAAAGTACTTCACTGGCTGTAAAGCGCTTTGGGACATCCTGAGGTCGTGAAAGGCGCTATAGAAATGCAGGTTCATTCTTTTCTTCCTTTCATCTCATTTGCTGTTTGTGAGACCTTGCAGATTGTTTGCTGGATTCGCCTACATAACAAAAATAACTACACTTCGAAAGTAATGAATTGGATGTGAAGTGCTTTGGGACATCCCGAGAACATGAAAGGTGCTATATAAATGCAGTTTCTTTCTGTTATCAAATAACCTGCTGACAGACAGTGTCCTGGCTTGCACATGGTGAATAGCCACTACAGTGAGGTACGTGTCAGCTAACAGTGCTGGTGGAACCATACCCCAGCGAGACATATGGGCTGGATTTTGATACTGGGGCGGGTTGGGGTCGTGTCATCCGCATTTCGTGTTATCCACCCGACTGCAATTGGATGTGGGAGATTGATGCAATTTTCACCTAATTGGGCAATTGAGTTCCAGCATGTGGGAACCCATGAACCAATTAGTGGCCTCTGATGATGTCATCATTGCTGCTGCATTGCAGGTCAGAGACTGCCTGACCTTTGCTGTGAGAGGACCTGGATGCAAAATGAGCAGCATCAGAGAGAGAGAGAGAGAGAATGAGAATTTTTTTTGCATCCAGGTCCTCTCACAGCAAGGCCAGGCAGTCTCTGAAGACATTCAATGCAGCAGCATCAGAGGCGACTTTCAGACCTAATACTACTACTACCTTCATCACATCTCCGTTGTAATAGTGGACCTGCAGCTGATAGTCAACTATCCACTTGTGCTCCCGCCAGGTTTCACTGGCGTGTTTCACATCAGGCATGCTTCACGTCGGAAAAGGGTTAAACTAGCTAAAACGTTTCAAAATGGCATTACAGAGCCAATTTAGGGCTTGTTAAGGGCTTTAATGGCCTCTCCCACCTCTTGGAGGTGGGCCGGAGTCGGGAACACCGCGACCGATTTTGTCAAAATTGCGTGGAGGCGGAATGGAGTCGGGATCAGGTCCGCCCGCCACTTTTCGCTATTTTAACCCCCCACACGCCTCCAAACCCGACTCCATGGGTCATTGAAAATCCAGCCCTTAATATTTACAGGAGGGACAGGGACAAGAATAAGAAAAACAGAAAAGGAAACAAGAATGTCAAGTTGGCAAGAGGCTGAGGTCAAAGGGCGGGTGTGGGGGGGGGGGAGATAATTCAAACACAAACTGCAGAAAGACACAGAACCAGAGGACACAGATTTAAGGTGATTGGCAAAAGAACCAAAGGCGACATGAGGAAAAACTTTTTTACGCAGCGAGTGGTTAGGATCTGGAATGCACTGCCTGAAAGGGTGGTGGAGGCAGATTCAATCGTGGCTTTCAAAAGGGAATTGGATAAGTACCTGAAGGAAAAAAATTTGCAGGGCTACGGAGAAAGGGCGGGGGAGTGGGACTAGCTGAAGTGCTCTTGCAGAGAGCCGGCACGGGCTCGACGGGCCGAATGGTCTCCTTCTGTGCTGTAACCATTCTATGATTCATTCTATGAACTACCAAACATTTCTTAAACTGACAGTATTCAGTATTCTCAGAATTAACAACATGATTTAACAATTGTGTGTTATTGATGCTGAGAATTGACTGAAATCCTCAGAGGTCACATTGGCAAGATGTTTAAGTTGATACATTATGAGGAAAGGTGTTTAAGTGGTTCCATAAGGGGGTGAGGTGTTTATGTTGATACATTACGGGGCAAGGTGACCCCATACCGTCTGACTCAGCGGCACTGAGGCCAATTGAAGTGTCCATTCTGCTGCCTTGACAGAGAACTGTTAGCTCAGCACAGACCATGAATCGAGCTTCCTGGTCTGTATGGCTGAGCTACTCTCTGCCTTAGCCTGCTTAGCCATTGAGGCAGCTCTTTTCTCAGCCTTGCTGTCCCAATGGTTACCCTTGCAGGCCTGTATAACAGGGACCAAGAACGAGCAGTCTCATCTGAAAGACAATGGGCTGGATTTTCTCAGCCCTGAGGAGGCGGGCATGGAGGCGGGACTGCCAGTAAAGTAGCAGAGAGTGGGGGCGGATGGCAAACCCACCCCCATCCCGCCTCCGCGCCCTTTTGCCAGGAGGTGGGAAGATGTGCTGCTTCGGGTCCCATCTTCTGGAGGCGGGAAAGGGATTAAATCCTTTTAACTGCCTGTTAACAGGTAGATAACAGGCAGAAAAAAGGATTAGAGCCATTTTACCTTCACAGGGGAAGGCTTCCCGACCTCGGAGAACCCCGCCGGGTTGGAGGAGACGTGGAGGAGGTCTGCGGGGGTCGGAGGGACCTGGAAGTAAGATGTAGAGGTGAGTGATGGGTGCAAGTGTGGAGTGGTATGTAAGGTGAGTGATAAGTGTTAAAAAATGTGCACTTACCTTGTTTCCTTCCTACAGCCTTCATCTACCCTGGATCAGGAGACCCGACATCCTCCTTGTCGATTTCACAGACTGGCTGTTGGATCCACCGAACCAACAGCCATCTGAAATTGACAAAGTTGAAAGGTTTGATGAGTCCTGAACACAAGGACTCATCAAACTACAGAGAATGTCAGTGTTTGACAGCTTCACAGAGCTGTCAAACACTGACATTTCTTCTTTCAAGAAGTCTTGACAGATAGCACGTCAGACGTTGACGTGCTCTGTCAGTGACTTCCTCCCTAATTGGCCTGCTGAGCCCGCAGGGCGAGCTTAACAAGGTCAATCAGGGGAAATTCCCTCTGGTTGGTCAGACGATGATGGAGGCAGGACATTGACACGACAAGCAGCAGTCCTGCCTCCAACTCGTCTCCATTGAGAAAATCCAGCCCAGAACCTCTGACAGTGCAGCACTCCCTCAGTAGTGCACTGGGAGTGGCAGCCTGGATTATGTGCTCAAGTCTCTAGAGTAGGGCTTGAACCCACAAACTGCTGATTGCGAGGCAAGAGTGCTACCAACTGAGCCACAGCTAACATGCTCTAGTCTAGGCCCCACGCTCTGAAATTCCTTCCGTCTCTTTACCTCTTAAGGGGAAACTAGATAAACACATGTGATGGAATACTCTCCACTTGCCTGGAGGAGTGCAGCTCCAACAACACTCAAGAAGCTCGACACCATCCAGGACAAAGCAGCCCGCTTGATTGGCACCCCATCCACCACCTTAAACATTCACTCCCTCCACTACCGGCGCACCGTGGCTGCAGTGTGTACCATCTACAAGATGCACTGCAGCAACTCACCAAGGCTTCTTCGACAGCACCTCCCAAACCTGCGACCTTTACCATCTAGGACAAGGGCAGCAGGCGCATGGGAACACCACCACCTCCAAGTTCCCCTCCAAGTCACACACCATCCTGACTTCGAATTATATCGCCGTTCCTTCATCGCCGCTGGGTCAAAATCCTGGAACTCCCTCCCTAACAGCACTGTGGGAACACCTTCACCACATGGACTGCAGCGGTTCAAGAAAGTGGCTCACCACCACCATCTTCTCAAGGGCAATTAGGGATGGGCAATAAATGCTGGCCTGGCCAGCGACGCCCATATCCCATGAACGAATATAAAAAAGAGAAAAGAATAGGAGGATATGTTGATGGGGTGAGATGAAGAAAGGTGGGAGGAGGCTGGTGTGGAGCATAAACACCGGCATGGACCTGTTGGGCCGAATGTCCTGTTTCTGTGCCATAAATACTATGTAATGTGAAAAGAGTAATGGGAATGGTCTGGTATCATACTGAGCTCCACAAATCTGGAAGGTCGTGGGTTCAATCTCTTCTCTGTTCTCAGCTGAGGGCAGCCGTTGTGCTGATCCAACGGCCCTGGGGCTAGGGAGGGAGGAAAGCTCGGCTCCTGATCATTATCTCTACCCGCAGTGGAAGTGCCTGTCTGGAGAAGGCAGGATGGACCTTGGCTACTGTAATCCCCGCAGTGAGACTGCCTGTCGGCTCTCACACACGGAGCACGGACACTGGGTAAGGCAGGGCATCTCGACTGGCAGCGGTAGAACCGTAACCCCACCGAGGATAAAACACTATGGGGGGGGGGGGGGGGGCTAGGTGAGAAAACTGAGAGGGAAAATAAATAAAGCAAAACTTTAAGCACACATTTTTAAGTCTTTTGCAAGTTTTATTTTTCCTCTCAAAACTAATCAATGCCCTTTAACAAACTGTTCAGTTCTAGTTGGATTGAATGCTGTGCCCTGTGCCGTAACCACCAGAACAAGCTGTTTTGTTTTGTTTTTGCTTTGTTTTTGTTTTGCTTTTCCCTCATGCCGATTCCCTCGCTGGGTCAGAGGCAACACATACATACATGCCTGCAGAGAGAGACTGTGAACCAGCAGTGACCGCCGGTCATCAGCATCCCTGGAGGAGCTCAAACCTAAAGTCCCAAGTCAAACGCCAGCTCGCCGTCAGTGCAGTGACACTGACGGTAACTGAAAGGGTCGCTCACGTCATTCTTCGGGGTCACCGACACACAGCAATCACCGGTTCTCTTTCGTTGGCCAGTGAGGTCTGGCGCACACGGGACTGGGCCTGTGAACTTTGCACAACACCCTGCTGCCCTGCTTGTGAACTTTACTCGATTGCATGCAGCACTGTTGTGGAAAGTGCCGCCAGAATCCTTCAGTGTTTGTAAAGTTTGTGTGTTGCACAGAGTATAGGGGAGGAGTGAAATTCCTTATGCTGATCAATTTAATTATCACAGTCCCACGATAGGAAGAGGATTAACTGAGAGAATACAACTATCAGGAAAGACTGGCCAGGCTGGGGCTCTTCTCGATAGGGTAGACAAAGTTGTAAGATTCTCAAAATTCACAGATCCCCCAAAACTCGGAGAAAAACCCTAAAGAAAAGGACTTTGGACTCTTTTCTAACCACTTCAGGGTGATAAAATGTATTGGGCCTAACAGAGGGAGATTCAAGGTCAAAAACCAAGATTTGGTATTTTTAAAAAGGCATGTTTGGTCTTGTAAAGGAAAAGGCTGCAACAGGAGTAGGGATCAACCTCTGTAATAGACGGTTTGAGTATTGGAGTTAATCAAACTGTCTGGGGAACTGTTTAACGTCACTCAGCCCCTATCAGACAATTTACATTCTAACAATTACAAGACCCATCCAAAACATGCATAAAACAAATCACCTAGCCCCACTCCATATAAATCTCAGGCCCAGTCAGGAAACTCGAAACCTGAGCACAATGACTACAATCAAGAAAGAGCTCAACAGCTCATGGAACCATCCCAAAACCATTTCACACATTCATAAACAAGTTTCTATTGACGAGCCCGCCAAAATCTTACAATAAACCGGGACTGATTGGGCGCGCAGATTAGGAGGCCCCAATTAGTATAATTGGAGGCCTGCTTTTCTCAAGAACAAGCAGTTGAAGGAGTTCAGCAGTTACCGGGTGACAACCAGTTCTCTACAAGACAAGAAGAGACCAGAGCAACAATTCCAGTGACCATCAGACACCTCGCGGCAACAAGGGCCTTACGAAACAACCAACCGAATATTACCACCAACCAACTGGGTAATATTGGGCCACCGCGACCAAAGAAAACCAACTCGGGAGAAAACCGAAGATTCGCAAGTTTTCCACTCTGCAATCTATTCCTGACTTACCCCTGGGTAAGATTTTTACTTAAAAAGACTCTAAACCCTATCTCTAACAGAGGAAAAGTGGGTACTCACCCGATAAATCCAATACGCACCCTACCGCATCAGCGGACTCGCGAAGACTGACCAGATACGCAGTCGAAGTCCTCTACCGCGTCCGGGGTACAGCAGGCACCAACCAACACATCCAGCGAACCCCAAAACCGCGAACCAGCTCAACTGTCAAGGAGTCGTTTTGGTGAGCATTATCCCTGGTCCTCTAGAGCCCAACTTAGCTAGTAAAGTGGGATTGGGAGGGGTGAGGTATTTTTCTACTGTAATTTCCCTCGTGTGTATCGGAGTGTTCCCCATTTTATTAGAGTATTAAGATTATTGTGTTATATTTTTCTCTCTTGAATAAAGATCAAAGTTTCTTGCACCAAAACCAGTTGTCTGCTGCACTTTTGTCACAACCCCCAAATAAGTCCAAGGTCTAGAACCAAGGGAGTGGAAGCGATTCGAACCGCTCATAAGTCAGAGGTGAAGCTGACACAAACCACCACCCCCTACAAGTGAAGATGTTTCCACTTGTGCGCGAGTCCAAAACTAGGGGTCATCAATATAAGATAGGCACCAATAAATCCAGTAAGGAATTCAGGAGAAACTTCTTTCTCCAGAGAGTGGTGAGAATGTGGAACTCGCTACCACAGGGAGTGGTTGAGGCGAATAGTATAGATGCATTTAAGGGGAAGCTAGATAAACACATGAGGAAGAAAGGAATAGAAGGATATGCAGATAGGGTGAGATGAAGAGGGGTGGGAGGAGGCTCGTGTGGAGCATAAACACCGGCACGGACCAGTTGGGCCGTAAAATACTAGGTAATTCTATGCAATGAAAAAGTTATGATTTCCCATTTTACAATCCCTTCAAATTTTTCAGTAAAATGATCAATATGATGAGTTTGAGCCCCTTCAATATTATTCAAATCTTGCTTTGTTTTCTACCTGGTTGATCATATTCATTTTTTAAACTCCATGCCACCTGCCCCCCAACCAATAGCAGCCTCCAATAACTCACCCCAGTGGCCCCTTCTTTCTGCGGAATCTAGACAATGAGTGTCGGCGGGTTATTTAATCGTAAACAATATCATAGCCAAGCCCAGTCTTGTCCTCACCACACGCAGGGACTGAATATCAATCAGGAAGGGAAGCCTTGACCCAGTTCCTTGCTTCCCAGCCCAGTGGGGCTGAAACCATTGATAATGTCCTTGTTCAAAAGCAAAATACTGCGGAGGCTGGAAATCTGAAATAAAAACAGAAAACGTTGGAAACGCTCAGCAGGTCAGGCAGCATCTGTAGAGAGAGAAACAGAGCTAACGTTTCAGGTCGATGACCTTTCGTCAGAACTGGAAAAAGTTAGAGATGTAACTGATTTTAAGCAAGTGCAGGGGCAGGGAAAGGGGAGGAAAGAACAAAAGGGACGGTCTGTGATAGGGTGGAAGGCAGGAGAGATTAAAAGACAAAAGGGATGATGGTGCAAGGCAAAAGGAGATGGTAATGGGACAAGTTAATAAACAAAAGATGAGTCTAGAGGAGGTGTAAATTGCAATGGCAGAATCATCAACAGCTGCCATGTGAAAAAATAGGGGCCGAGGTTGTGGTCTGAAATTGTTGAACTCAGTGTTGAGTCCAGAAGGCTGTAAAGTGCCTAATCGAAAGATGAGGTGCTGTTCCTCGAGCTTACGCTGAGCTTCATTGGAACAGTGAAGGAAGCTGAGGACAGAGAGGTCAGAGTTGGAGTGGAGCGGAGAATTAAAGTGACCGGAAGCTCGGGGCCACGGAGGTGTAGAGGGATTGGACGTCCATAGTGAAAAGGAGATGGTTGGGGCCAAGAAACTGGAAACTTTTAAAGTGGCGGAGGGCGTCGGAAGAGTCGTGGATGTAGGTGGGAAGAGACTGGACAAGGGGAGAAAAAATAGAGTTGAGATAGGAAGAAATCAGTTCCGTGGGGCAAGAACAGGCTGAAACGATGGGCCTATCAGGGCAGTCCTGTCTGTGGATCTTGGGAAGGAGGTAGAAGTGGGCTCTGCGGGGTTGGGGAACTATGAGGTTGGTGGCCGTCTGGAACATCTCCAGAGGAGATAAGGTCAGTGACAGTCTTGGAAATGATGACTTGATGTTCGGTAGTGGGGTCATGGTCCAGAGGGAGGTAAGAGGAGGAAGCATCAGAGAGTTGACGTTCAGCCTCCGCAAGATAGAGGCCGGTTCGCCAAACAACAACAGCGCCACCCTTGTCAGCAGGTTTAATGATAATGTTGGGGTTGGATCTGAGAGAGCGGAGTGCCATAAGTTCAGAGGGAGGTAGGTTGGAGTGAGGGAGGGGAGCAGAGAAATTGAGACGATGTCCTTGTTGCTGCACGAGCTAAGATCAGACAGCTCAGCACAGAGCAGGCAGGGCTCTATTTCATACTGAGGATGTACTGGCACATTATGACAAAGCTGTGCCAATATAAATAGAGTATATTGTATAATGTTGCACTCACCATGTACTATATTACAGCAGTTTAATTTAATACTGAGGATGCAGTGGCATAAATCCAGTATAATGTTACACCGTGAGTGTGCTGATACAGATACACTGTAGCGTCTAATGTTTCACGGAGGGATATACTGGTTAACTCTGGTAAAATGTTACACTGAGAATGTGTGATGCAGATACACTGTCCCGTCTAATGTTTCACGGAGGGATATACTGGTAATCAGGTACAATGCTACACTGAGAGTATGTTGATACAAATATAGTGTACAATATAATGTTACACATGGGATTATACTGGTATAAATTTGGTGCAATGTTGCACCGAAGATTAATCTGCACCAAAGCACAGTCTAGAGAAAGTAGTGTGCAACCCTTATATCTTCAGAAGCTGCTTAAGTGCATCCCATGGCGCCTTGAGGGCGACATCTAAAGATTAAATCCCTGGTCCCATTACTGTGCTGGTATCTCTGGTTGCAGATAATAGCAGACCTTGGTGTTCTGATTTGGGATTGATCCACCAATAAGGCAACAACACTAAAAACAGCCCTTCCCAAACCTCCAGGCCTGCAATATTCAAACCAACAATTCATTAATGTTAGTGCAAGTATAACTGAGTTGCTTGTGATTTGTAGCTCACATTGCCAGGGTTTGAAAGCACGTCCCTTGTTGCCCCTCGAGAAGGTGGTGGTGAGCTGCCTTCTTCTTGAACCGCTGCAGTCCGTGTGGTGAAGGTGCTCCCACAGTGCTGTTAGGAAGGGAGTTCCAGGATTTTGACCCAGCGACGATGAAGGAACGGTGATATATGTCCAAGCCAGGATGTGTGTAGATTGGAGGGGAACTTGAGAGTGATGGTGTTCCCTTGAGCCTGCGCATGGCAGATTTTGTGCAGAAAGGGAAAATAATTTTACGTTCTAAGTGGTTTTCAACTTTTTTACAAATCAGCCAAAAAAAAATGGAATAATTTTCAGCAAGTGCAGAGACTGGGGATCTCTTCCAGGAAAACTGGGTCATGAGAGAGTCTGGGAACAAGCTGTCCTGATGAACTTTAGTCAACACAGCGTTTTGGGCTTGAAGCCAGGTGCAGGGAGGATGGGGGAATCATTGTTATGGGGAAGAAAAAATATCACTGATTGGCAATTTACTCTTTAGCAATGTAACTTCTAATTTTGTTTTGGGGTCGTGCGACCCTTTCAAAAATCCGCGCGTGTGCAGTTTTTGCATTTAAAAGCCGGTGAGCTCCAGAGCGCTGTGGTCGCACAGCTTAAAGGGAACATTGCTCTTTAGACAAGATTCACATAAGGATTTTTTTGGAATAGGGAGAATTGATTGCCAGATGATAAAATACAAACAGGATTGGGTGTTTGCCAAGGGAATCGTAACCTTAATTGCCAGTGGAGGCATGGATATATTGGGAAGTGTGCATGCCTCTGTGATTGAAAGAAAGAAAGACTTGCATTTCTACAGCACCTTTTACCACCACCGGACGTCCCAAAGCGCTTTACAGCCAATGAAGTACTTTTTGAAGTGTAGCCACTGTTGAAACGCGGCAGCCAATTTGCGCACAGCAAGCTCCCACAAACAACAATGAGATAATAAGAAGATCATCTGTTTTAGTGATGTGGGTTGAGGGATAAATATTCATTGCTGATCTTCTTGTGTGCATCACTGTCAGTGATTTCACTGCCACAATGCTTTGTGGCCTTCAATTCCACCCCGGCTCCCACGCTGGCCCCAGGTGCTGCAGATGACAAGGTTAATAGGGCCGGTCAGGTTCTCACACAGTGGGGGATGGGTTTACAAGGATATTCCCTCTGGGGCCCAGAATACCCAGCGCTTTTGCACTTTCACAAAAATAAGTCTGTCAATTAGGATCGAAATCTGACTTGCTCAGACCCAACGATTGAACGCTTCTTGCCTTTTACTCTGCTAGACACTTCGGTGAAACAAAACTGCTGTTTTTGTCACTTCTCTGGCCCAAGGGCACTATGCCTACTGCCACCCCAGCAGAGATCACCCAATTCAGTATACTCCCATGATCTTCCTGGTCTCAGCCGTGGCTCAGTGGGTAGAAAGAAAGACTTGCATTTATACAGCGCCTTTCACAACCTCAGGATGTCTCAAAGCACTTTACAGCCAATCAAGTACTTTTGAAGTGTAGTCACTGTTGTAACGTAGGAAACGCAGCCGCCAATTTGCGCACAGCAAGCTCCCACAAACGGCATTGTGATAATGACCAGATAATCCATTATTAGTGATGTTGGTTGAGGGATAAATACTGGCCCCAGGACACTGGGGATAACTCCCCTGCTCTTCTTCGAAATAGCGCCATGGGATCTTTTACGTCCACCTGAGGGGGCAGACGGGGCCTCGGTTTAACGTCCCATCTGCAAGACGGCACCTCCGACAGCGCAGCGCTCCCTCAGCACCCTCGCCTCTGAGTCAGAAGGTCATGGGTTCAAGTCACACTCCAGAGACTTGAGCACAAAAAATCTAGGCTGACGCAACCAATGCTGCACTATCGGAGGTGTTGTTTTTCAGACGCAACTTCACTCCACCATTGGCGGCCGTGCTTTCAGCCGCCTAGGCCTGAGGAGGTTGAACAGGACCAGACCAGGACCTCAAACCTAGCACCAAGCTCATGGTCTACAGAGCAGTAGTGATACCCGCCCTCCTGTATGCTTCAGAGACATGGACCATGTACAGCAGGCACCTCAAAGCACTGGAGCGGTACCACCAACGCTGCCTCCGCAAGATCCTGCAAATCCATTGGCACGATAGGCGCACCAACGTCAGTGTTCTCGCTCAGGCCAACAACCTCAGCATCGAAGCTTTGACCACGCTTGATCAGCTCCGATGGACGGGCCACATCGTCCGCATGCCCGATACGAGACTCCCAAAACAAGCGCTCTACTCGGAGCTCCGACACGGCAGGAGAGCACCAGGTGGGCAGAGGAAACGCTTCAAGGACACCCTCAAAGCCTCCTTGAAAAAGTGCAACATCCCCACCGACACCTGGGAATCCCTGGCCCAAGACCGCACAAAGTGGAGGAGAAGCATCTGGGAAGGCGCCGAACACCTCGAGTCTCTGCGTCGGGAGCAAGCGAAGCCAAGCGCAAACAGCGGAAGGAGCGCACGTCAACCCAAGCACTCCACCCACCTGCCCCTTCAACCACCGTCTGCCCCACCTGTGACAGAGACTGTAGGTCCCGCATTGGACTCATCAGTTACCTGCAGAACTCATTTTTAGTGTGGAAGCAAGTCATCCTCGGTTCCGAGGGACTGCCTAAGAAGGAAGAAGGCCTGAGGAGTGGAGCTCCACCTCAACCACATATAGATATATGATTTAAGAATGTAAGCCTGATGCTGGGCTCCATATCTGGCTTCATCTACCTTGTGACAGCCCATTTAAAAGTGTCACAAGATTCTTGCTGGCTTCACTTGAGTTGTTTCAGTTCAGGTCGGCGCTGAGCTTGAAGTGATCATTGTCCTGCAGGCATCACATGAATATCAGCACGCTGCCATTTGCAGGTAATCATTAAACAACAGAGCAGGCAGCAGACAGCTAAACATTAACCTTCACAGGAGCGCGCTAAGAGGATAACTTCAAGGATAACTTTCAGCCGGTATTTGCAAACATCAGCACTGAAAACAATCGCTTTCGAAGATTAGCGTTGGCGATTTGAAAGAATAAAAAGATAGCAGGTCGTGTAGCTGCAACTGAACCATCTCTCATGCAGTAGAGGCTGCACTATGGGACGCCGGGGCATTTGTAGCTTACTCCGCACTTTAAGCAACCTGTGAAAGTCTAGCTCGGAAATAAGAAGAATAGCAGTCTAAGTTTCACATTTGGTAAATGCCTGTTCCGGAAATGAGCCACATGGATCAGAATGGTCTGAGGTTCCATCCCTAGTCTGCGCTGGCCTGGTTACTCTCAGCCCAAACAGTGGCAGGGTCATTGGAACTGGCTTGTGTCACGGGGCAGTTAAGGGTTCCTGCTCCTGATCGCTCTACAGTGACCCGTGCTGGAGCGTTTGGACGTCAGGTGGGGTATAGGATCGGGGTTAGCTGTGATGCCCCTGTGGTCAAATAGCTTGCAGACACTAGGCTCAAGTATAAAGACTGGCCGCAAAGCTCCCCCACCTGCGCCGAGGCTTAGCTTATAAAGTTCACCCACTGAGTCACTGAGCCATACAGAGCAAACACGGTCCTCAAAAACAACAACTTGCATTTACATAGCGCCTTTAACGTAATAAAACGTCCCAAGGCGCTTCACAGGAGCGATTATCAAACAAAATTTGACCGAGCCACATAAGGAGATATTAGGATGGGTGACCAAAAGCTTGGTCAAAGAGGTAAGTTTTAAGGAGCGTCTTAAAGGAGGGGGGAGAGGCAGAGAGGTTTAGGAAGGGAATAAGGGGTAGGCCATTTCAGACTGAGATGAGGAGGAATTTCTTCACTCAGAGGGTTGTGAATCTTTGGAATTCTCTGCCCCAGAGGGCTGTGGATGCTGAGTCTTTGGGCTGGATTTTGATACTGGGGCGGGTTGGGGTCGTGTCATCCACCCGACTGGAATTGGATGTGGGAGATTGATGCAATTCCCTTAATTGGGCAATTGAGTTCCAGCATGTGGGAACCCATGAACCAATTAGTGGTTTCAGTCTGAAAGTTGCCTCTGATGATGTCATCATTGCGGCTGCATTGCAGGTCAGAGACTGCCTGGTCTCAGAGACTGCCTGACCTTTGCTGTGAGAGGACCTGGATGCAAAATGAGCAGCATCAGAGAGAGAGAGAGAGCCAGGCAGTCTCTGAAGACATTCAATGCAGCAGCATCAGAGGCGACTTTCAGACCTAATACTACTACTGCCTTCATCACATCTCCGTTGTAATAGTGGACCTGCAGCTGATAGTCAGCTATCCACTTGTGCTCCCGTCAGATTTCACTGGCGTGTTTCACATCAGGCGTGCTTCACGTTAGAAAAGGGTTAAACTAGCTAAAACATTTCAAAATGGCATTACAGAGCCAATTTAGGGCTTGTTAAGGGCTTTAATGGCCTCTCCCGCCTCTTGGAGGCGGGATGGAGTCGGGAACACCGCGACCGATTTTGTCAAAATTGCGTGGAGGCGGAATGGAGTCGGGATCAGGTCCGCCCGCCACTTTTCGTTATTTTAACCCCCCACACGCCTCCAAACCCGACTCCACGGGTCATTGAAAATCCAGCCCTTTGAGTATATTCGAGGCTGAGATCGATAGATTTTTGGACTCTAGGGGAATCAAGGGATATGGAGATCGGGCAGGAAAGTGGAGTTGAGGTCGATGACCAGCCACGATCTTATTGAATGGCGGAACAGGCTCGAGGGGCCGTATGGCCGACTCCTGCTCCTACTTCTTATGTTCTTATGAATTCCAGAGCTTAGGGCCTAGGCAGCTGAAGGCACGGCCACCAATCGTGGAGTGATTAAAATCGGGGATTAGAAGAGTGCAGAGATCTTGGGGGGGTTGTGGGGCTGAAGGAGATTACAGAGATAGGCAGGGTCAAGGCCATGGAGGGATTTGAAAAACAAGGATGAGAATTTTAAAGTTGAGGTGTTGCCGGACCGATCCTCAGCCTGTTCTGTCGGTCTACCTCGCCTTCTGTATGGCTCAGCTACACACGGAATAAATTAGCTGAGGTGCTGTGTGGCCCAAACATTAGAGGTTGCCGCGATGGAAGCACCATGTGCTACAGCAGTGATGGGAAGCAGGTTTGCTGAGAAGCAAATCTCATGTTCTGCTGCTGTCGAGATCTGAGCAGGCAGGCTAGTTACTTCCTCCCCCAGGAAAGGAAGAACGAGCAGGGAGAATGCTATCCTTGGCTTGTGTTCATACAGCCACGAGCAGCCAGTTTAAACCAGCACTGGTGGAGCCACCTCCCTCACAGCCACAGATGCTGTTTGCCTGGGAAGACTGAGGAGAAAGAGACAAGAGTCAATAGCTTCACAATTATCAAAAGCGCATTAGAAGTGACTAAACCAACCATGAAGGCATCCTGTCAGAGCACTGGTCAAACATGCAACCTTACATAATGCTCAGCAGCCGAGTCATATTCCTGTTTGTAATGCAGTGCTGTCCAAGTCAAGAAAATGTTGGGAGTGACATCTGCGATTTGCAGGTTGTAAACCCGCAGATTACAAACATATGGAGCTCTGCCCGGGGTACAGACCAAGAGGTCACCGGTTCAGGCCTCCACTCTGCGCTGAGATAAACATTTGAAGATGCAGGGCTGTGGGGAGAGAGCAAATTTGTTCCAGATTGCTCCGGCAAAGAGCCGGCAGAGACTTGGTGGGCTGAATGGCCTCCTTCTCTGCTGTAAACGCACACCGAGTTACACAAATCTCAGAAGGGACAGTGGTTGGGCCATTACAGTTGCCCTCGGCGCCAGTTGGCTAAGGCGGAGGAAGAATGTGCTCGGGTTGCCACTCCTGACCGCTGCACAGTGGCTCTTTCTGGAGGGCACGCGTGAGTAGACCTTGGACAAGGACGTATGTCAGGCGTGGCTGGGATGCACTCTATGGTGGAATAGCCTGGCGAAACTCACCGGGGGTAATTTTGACTTTGTGCGATAGTGTAAATCGGGTGATGGCGAATCGGCGGCCCAGTTTTACATCACTCCCCATTTTTATTTCCACTGACTGCCGATTCGCTATCGCACAAAGTCACTGTCTGCTTCTTCAAACATTGTCTTGGGGGCTTTTACGTACGCCTGAAAGACAGACGGTGTCTCATTTTAACGTCACATCCAAAAAGCTGCACCTCTGACCCTGCAGCACTCCCTCAATTCCACGCTGAAGTATCAGCCAGAATGATGTGCTCCGGTCCTGCAATGGGAGTTGAATCCACAAAAACAACAACAATAACTTGTATTGATATCACAGAATCACAGAATCACAGAATCCCCACAGTGCAGATAGAGGCCATTTCGGCCCATCAAGCCTGCACCGACACATATCCCACCCTATCCCCGTAACCCCACGTATTTAATCCCCCTAACATAGCGCCTATAAAGTAGTAAAACGTCCCAAGGTGCTTCACAGGAGCGGTTATCAAACAGAATTTGACACTGAGCCACATGAGGAGATATTAGGGCAGATGACCAAAAGCTTGGTCAAAGAGGTAGGTTTTAAGGAGTGTCTTATAATATAAATGCAATTATATATATAAATGCAAGTCTTTCTTTCTTTTTAAAAGCAGGAGAGAGAGGCGGAGAGCTTTAGAGAGGAAATTCCAGAGCTTAGGGCCCAGGCAGCTGAAGGCACGGCCGCCAATGGTGGAGCGATTAAAATCGGGGATGTGCAAGAGGCCAGAATTGGAGGAGTGTAGAGATCTCGGAGGGTTGTAGGGCTGGAGGAGGCTACAGAGACAGGCAGGGGCGAGGCCATGGAGGGATTTGAAAACAAGGATGAGAATTTTAAACCTTTGTTTATATGGATGAAATAATTTTGTCTGACAGAATTGTTTTGCAGCGTACCTTTTTAACAGAAGAGACATTTAATCTTTCTGAGGGGGGTCTTTGTTAAATGGGAGACTATTTGCAGAGGCACCAAGTATTTTATAATAAACATAATTAACAGCAGTTCTGAAAAAAAGCAATTCATTCCAAGGACAAAGGATAATTGTGCATACAATTGAATAGCTGATATATCTGAAATTCTCACAGATTGACAAAGGACACAATCGGACAGGTTTCTCTGTGACTTGGAGGGTGCGAGAGTGGAGGAAACTCCCTCTGCTTCCCAGCATTCTGCCCCTCTCCTTGGAGGAAGTGTGTGATTGTTCTCACGTTCACTGTCGCTTCCAGACACTGCCCTTTCACAGGCCAAGCCAGTGAATACAAGACAGGATCTGGAATTGTTCACATGTGTGGAGCACCCCACTGAGAGCGAGATACACAGTTAAACGAGTCATTAACCCTTAGTTAACTTTTAAAAAGAAATTGGCCTTTATGTGATAGCAACATTCAAAAGGGAATTCGATAACTACTTGCAGGGAAAAAATTTACAGGGCCTATGGGGAACGAGCAGGGGAGTGGGATTAATTGGACAGCTCGACCAAAGAGCACAGGCATGATGGGCTGAAGGGCCTCCTTCTGTGCTGTATCATTCTATGATTCTGCCCCTTTCTCCCCCTCAGGATGCCCTTGAGGTGTTTTACAGCCAATAGAATTCGAAGAGCTCCCTGCTCATCTTCAATCAGTGGGATCTTTAACATCCACTTGAACACATTTAGTGCTTCATCCAAAGTGAAAATAGGCCTGCAGCAAGCGATCAGCATAGACCGTGTGCTCGAGTCTGCAATAGAGCTTGAACCCGTAACCTTTTCACACACAAGCAACAATGCTGCCACTCAGCAAAGCTGACATGCTCTAACTCAATTTGTTTGATTGGGTTATAATCGTGCAGAAAAAGAAAGACTTGCATTTATATAGCACCTTTCATGACCTCCGGACGTCCCAAAGCACTTTACAGCCAATTAAATATCTTTTTTTTTAAGTGTAGTCACTGTTGTAATGCAGGAAACACAGCAGCCAATTTGTGCACAGCAATATCCCACAAACAGCATGTGATAATAACCAGATTATCTGTTTTTTAGTGATGGTGATTGAAGAATAAATATTGGCCAGAACACCAGGGATATCTTCCCTGCTCTTCTTCGAAAGAGTGCCATGGGATCTTTTACATCCACCTGAGAGAGCAGACGGGGCCTCGGTTTAACCTCTCATCCGAAAGACGGCACCTCCGACAGTGCAGCACTCCCTCAGTACTGCACTGGAGTATCAGCCTAGATTTTTGTGCTCAAGTCTCTGGAGTGGGACTTGAACCCACAACCATCTGACACCAGAGGCGAGAGTGTGATACCCACTGAGCCACAGCTGACACAGACAGTGCTGCAATCCACACATTCAGAGAAAGAAGGGAAAGTGTGGTGCTGTGGCATATAGAGCAGAAAGGAACCAGAAATAAAAAGCAGAAAATGCTGGAAACACTCAGCGGGTCAGGCAGCATCTGTGGAGATCGAAACAGAGTTGACGTTTCAGGTCGATGACCTTTCGTCAGAACTGGAAGATGTTCGAGATGTAACAGTTTTTAAGCAAGTGCAGGTCCATAAAAGGGGGATAGGGAAAGAACAAAAGAGAGAGGTGTGTGTTAGGGTAGAGGGCAGGAGTGATTAAATGACAAAAGGGATGATTGGTGATTGGCAAAAAAAGGTGATAATGAAACTAGTATAGAAACAAAACGGGCTGGATCTTACCTGAGGAGGCGCGTTGGGGGCGGGACTGCTGGTTTCCAGGTTCTAGTCCCGCCCCCAGCGACGTCTGATGACCTGACGCTATTTTCCCCTGATTGGCCTTGTTAAGCCCGCCCTGCGGGCCTGCCGGCTAATTAAGGGAAAGCGGTGTCAGATGATGTCAGTGCATGATGCTTCATCTGCCGGTTTTGTTAAAGTGACAGGCCCCATAATTTTTTGACAGTGTTTGACAGCATTGAGGTGCTGTCAAACACTGTCCAAAGGTGAGCCCTTGTACCCAGGCTCACCAATGACTCTCTCCTTAGGAGAAAACAGATGGCAGCTGCATGTGAGATTGCAGAAGCCATCTGTCAATTCTTCTGATCAGATGAGGCTTCCCAGAAACATCAAATCTTGTCACCTGCAGATGCATATCAACAGAATAAAAATATTTCTCACTACATTCTCTCACCTGTCATACTTACCTGTGCACCATCACACTACCTCTGCAGCTGTCATTTGCACACTTACACTGCAGCAGACCCACAGCTCGCCTCGCTGACCCTGGCGGGGTTTCACAACATCGGGAAGGTCGCATCAGCAGGCTGAAAATGGGGAAAAGCCTCTTAACTGCCTGTTAACTACCTGTTAGCAGGCAGTTAATTAGCTCTAATCCCCTTCCCGCCACTAGGAGACGAGTCCCTGCGCGACTCGGGGACCCACCTCCCGGGAAGATGGTTCGGAGGTGGGTTGGGAGCGGGGTTGGGACCCGGTCCCACTTTTTCCCAACACTCCCGCCTCCAAACCCTCCTCCTCAGGGCTGGTAAAATCCAGCCCAATGGGTCCAGAGGAGGTGTAAATAGCAGAATAGCAGAGAGGGGGGGGGGGGTGGGGAGCGTGGAAAATCTGGCAGAGCGGAGTGGGTTGCCATGGCCCGGGAAGGACATTCCATCCCCAGTCTGTGCTGAGTTAGAATCTCTCAAAGAGGCAGTTGGAGCTCTACAATTGGACAGTGTGCTCCTGAGCTGTGCCTGCTGATAGTTATCGGGTTGCATTCCCGGGAGCGAGTCCCACCGGCCGAGAGCACGTATCGGAACGTCAGATGCTCACATCATAGAATGAAACAGCACAGAAGGAGGCCATAAAGTCCATTTTCCTGTGCCGGCTCTCTGCTAGAGCTCTCCAATTAGTCCCACTCCCCTGCTCTTTCCCCATTGCCCTGCAAATGTTTCCCCATGAAGTATTTATACAATTCCCTTTTGAATGTTACTGTTGAATCTGCTTCCACCGCCCTCTCAGGCAGCGCATTCCAGATCACAGCAACTCGCTGCGTAAAAAGATGTTTCCTCATGTTGCCTTTGGTTCTTTTGCCAATCACCTTAAATCTGTGTCCTCTGGTTAACGACCCTTCTGCCACTGGAAACAGTATCCCCTAATTTACTCTATCAAAACCCTTCATTTTTTTGAACACCTCAATCAACTCTCTTCTTAACCTTCTCTGCTCCAAGGAGAACAACCCCAGCTTCTCAAGTCTCTCCAAGTAACAGAAGTCCCTCATCCCTGGGACCATTCTAGTAAATATCTTTTGCACCCTCTCCAAGGTCTTGACATCCTTCCTAAGGTGTGGTGCCCAGAATTGGACACAGTACTCCAGCTGAGGCCTAACCAGTGTTTTATAAAGGTTTAGCATAACTTCCTTGCTTTTTTACTCTATACCTTTATTGATAAAGCCAATTATCCCATATGCCTTTTTTAACATCCTTCTCAACTTGTCCTGCCACCTTCAGAGATTTGTGTACATGCACCCCCAGGTCTCTCTGTTTCCTGCGCCTCCTTTAAAATTGTACCATTTAGTTTATATTGCCTCTCCTCAATCTTCCTACCAAAATGTAACACTTCTCTATGTTAAATTTTATCTGCCATGTGTCTGCCCATTTCACCAGTCTGTCTGTGTCCTCCTGAAGTCTGTTACTATTCTCCTCATTGTTTACTACATTTCCAAGTTTCGTGTCATCTGCAAACTTTGAAATTATACCCAAGTCCGGGTCATTAATATGTATCAAAAGGAGCAGTGGTCCTAATACCGAACCCTACTGGCAAGGTCGGAAAATCATGTCCAACAGATGCTCGGATTTCCAATATACAGTTCTCTGCGGGTGAAGTTCCCGCTCACAGAGAGAATTCTAAATATTAACGCCAAATTGTCTAGCTCAATGTTAGTGCCTTGGGAGAATCAGCGGGGGGGGGGGGGGGCGGGGAATGAGAACATTTGGAAGGAGTGACTTGAATGCAACAGCTGGAGGAGAGAGCAGGCTTGTTTATGTTTTTAGAGAATTGCTGTATAAAAAATTGTGTTTTCTTCAAGTCTTTTTCATTTCATTCCATTCTGACGATTCCTGGAAGTTCTTGCCTTCTCGGCAGTGCCTTGACAGAAAAGCTTAAGAAAAAGAATTAATCATCCAGGAAGCATTATCTCATGCTGCAGTACTGCAGCCTTGAGCAGCATTTGATTAGTGAGTTAAAGGCGAGTGTAATTCGTCTTTAACTGAGATCCTCCCACAGACGACACTGTGCTCTGCTGCACCACTGACAAGCTCTGAATTGGCCTGTTAAGTAGCCAGAATAAACAAAGGACCTCAATCCCTGCAGAGCAAGCAGGGATACTGTGAGAGAAAAAAAAGGCTTTTCCCATCATGAAAGGGGTTGGAACGGCCCACACCTTTTCTCCTGGGGGGGGGGGCGGTCAGTAGAGGGGTGGGAGGAGGGGGATGTGGAGACGTGCCTCGATAGCACACGTAGCCTCTCCTGGGGGCTCTCAGCTTCTGACAGTAGGACGTTCCCCTCCCCTGGGGTGGGGTGGAGAGAAGAGAGTTTCCCAGCTGCATAAATCTCGTTCTCACACCTCAGGTTTGGGAAAGTGTCCAGAAGTACTCACGCTGCTTTGGGTCGCTCGCAACTCGTTTAAAGTCAAGCAGACCGCGGGGGTTTTATGGGGATGTACTGCGTTGCATCATGTGCCTCGGTAACATTGATGTCATTTTATGTCGTGGAACAAGTTGCACAATATGGCTCTCTGCTGCTCTTCTGTCATTTCCCAATTTACATTACGCGGGCAGGTCTCAGAGCATCTGAGGCAATAGAGTTCATGTACAGTTGTGCAGAAAAAAAGAACTTGCATTTCTATAGCGCCTTTCACGACCACCGGACGTCCCAAAGCGCTTTACAGCCAATGAAGTACTTTTTGAAGTGTAGTCACTGTTGTAATGTGGGAAACGCGGCAGCCAATTTGCACACAGCAAGCTCCTACAAACAGCAACGTGGTAATGACCAGATAATCTGTTTTAGTGATGTTGATTGAGGGATAAACATTGGCCACAACACCGGGGAAAACTCCCCTGCTCCTTTTTTTTTTCCGAAATAGTGCCATGGGATTTTTTACGTCCGCCTGAGAGGTCAGACGGGGCCTCGGTTTAACGCCTCATCCGAAAGACGGCACCTCTGACAGTGCAGCTCTCCCTCAGCACTGCACTGGGAGTGTCAGTCTAGATTTTTGTGCTCAAGTCTCTGGAGTGGGGCTTGAACCCACGACCTTCTGACTCAGAGGTAAAAATGTATGTGGCATCATCGGAACTTGAGATGACACGATTTGTTTATAACTCTCTTCAGCTGTCTCTCATTCATTGTGCAAACATTGTACAGTTACTTCTTCTGATGACGGTTTTGAGCAGAAACGTTCCCCTGTTAGTGATGGACTTAGTACGATGTGAGAAGAGGTTCCCATCAGACATGGTATACACGAACCTTGCCAATCTCTGGAACATTTTCTGTGGGAAAAAGCATCTTGCTGCAGATGCCAGGCTGGACGTCTAATGCTGCTCAGCATGGGAGTGAATCGATGTAGATCTAAATAGAAATCACGGTCGTACAAGCTTGGTCTCTTTGAGGGGAATCGGAGAAACATAATGGCAGTTAGAAAGAAAGACTTGCATTTATATAGCGACTTTCACATCCTCAGGATGTCTCAAAGTGCTTTACAGCCATGAAGTACTTTTGAAGTGTAGTCCCCGTTGTAATGTATCCTATGTATATAAACCCACTTATTCTGCTCTCCTCTCCTCTAGGTACCAAGTCAATCTGGAGTAGAGTTCCATTGGCAGCTGCCTGGGGCCATGTGCAAGCCAAGAAAACAAAGCCTGTCCTTTCTGATTGGGCGTGAACCTGACCTGAATTGGAGTGGAGGGAGTTTGGTGCCGGGCCATCGTGAACCCTGACCCCAATGTCGGCTTCACTGTAATACCTTGAGTGAGCTCTAGGCATCAGAACACCTGCAAGTGAGGGCTCATGACTGTTGAGGATGGAGAGAGATAGCACGCTGCTGCAGCACTTAAAGGTCCGCAGCAGCTTGAAAGGGCAGGCATCATCATAGCTGCCTTTGCTACAGAGAAGATGTCTGGCAGGTCTGCAGATAGCCAGTAAGCGCCATCATCCCCCCGCCCCCCCACCCCACCCCCATTCCTTTAGTTCACAGATGCAACAGGGGACATGTTGTTCCAGGAAATGAGGCAGAAGAGGGAGACCCCTCTTTGGCAAGGAGCACTACAGGGACTCATGGATAGCTGCCCAGTGAGAATGGAAGGAGATGGCCAAGTCAGTGAGTGCCTGCTCGACTATTACATGCACGGCCAGGCAGCGCAGAAACTCGTGTAACAACCTTTATCAGGTTAGGCAAGGTAACAAAAGCCAGTCACACCTTCCAAGAATGCATTGAACAAAGCATGTCTGTCTCTTACAATGACCTCCCCATACACTATTGTCAGCCGTGGCTTAGTGGGCAGCACTCCCACCTCTGAAGTCAGAAGGTGGTGGGTTCATAGTCCCACTCCAGAGACCTGAGCCCATAATCCAGACTGACACTCCAGTGCAGTGCTGAGGGAGTGCTACACTGTCAGAGGTGCCGTCTTTCGGATGAGACGTTAAACCGAGGCCTCGTCTGCCCTCTCAGGTGGATGTAAAAGATCTCATGGCACTATTTTGAAGAAGAGCAGGGAGTTCTCCCTGGTGTCCACCCTCAACCACCATCACGAAAACAGATTATTGGGTCATTATCGCATTGCTGTTTGTGGGAGCTTGCTGTGTGCAAATTGGCTGCCGCATTTCCCACATTACAACAGTGACTAAACTTCAAAAGTACTTCAGTAACTGTAAAGCGCTTTGGGATATCCTGAGGTTGTGAAAGGCGCTATATAAATGCAAATCTTTCTTTCTACATTAAAGTGCTTTAATTGCTTACCATCAATGCACACGGCGCTCTTGGCACCCGCATCATTCACCTGCAAGTGTTCCTTTACTCACATTCTTACATGCACGCACCCCACAAGAGGCACGCATGGACTGTAATTGCTTGGTGCGTGCACCAGTCATCACTCGTATTATGGGCTGTACACTGACACCTGGGTTTAATTGCATGTCATGGAAACCAAAGGAAGCTCTCGCTTTTTGTATTCTTTTTCAAGAATGAGAGAGGCCTCGTCTCCCGGGATGCTGCACAGGTGACATGAGCCATGGGTGCAGAGGGTGCAGGGGCCTCTCCAACACCTACAAGGCACAAGTCAGGAGAGTGATGGAATGCTCTCCACTGGCCTGGATGGGTGCAGCTGCAACAACATGCAAGAAGCTCGACACCATCCATGGCAAAGCAATTGGCTTGATCGACACCTCAGCCATTTGTCTAAACATCCACCCCCTCTACCACTGGCGTACCCTGGCTGCAGTGTTCACTATCTACAGAACTTATGACCTCCACCACCTAGAAGGATAACAGCAATAAAGTGCATGGGAACACCACCACCTCCAACCTCTCCTCACAGTCACACACCATCCCGACTTGGACATATATCGGCCGTTCCATCATCGTCGCTGGATCAAAATCCTGGAACTCCTTACCTAACAGCACTGTGGGAGCACCTTCACCACACAGACTGCAGGAGAATGAATATAAAAACATACCCAACATTGGGATGTCATGTATGCATTTCAAATCTTCAGCAAACCCCCTAAAAGAAATTGTTTAGGATAATAATTTGCTCTTACTTTAATTTAAAATTGTAGCTTTGAAATTCATTTCCAATCAATACTGTCATTGCATGTGCCTGGGATTAATCAGAACCAGGTCCGTGCCTGAATCATAATATGAAATAGACTCACAATACAATCGCACAGGCACGTGGAACTGCTCTAATTAGCAGACCAGATCAAGAAGTGTTTAATCCAACAGTAAATCGCATAAGACCCGTGCAAATCTGGGTGAACACATGCTGCCAGAGGGCAAGTCCTTTATATCAGGGAGTGCTATAAGTGGCGGGAGTCCGCTGCACTTCCTACTGACAGCACTCGCTCAAAGTAAAGGTGCCCCAATTTCAGTAGGGGAGAAGGTGGGAGTACTATAATTGGCCTGTGGATCCCAGAGTGATCATTCCTAAAACTAATCATTATGCTGCAGGAAGCTGAGCGTGTGAGTGTGTGTGTGTGTGTGTCTGCTGATGTTACACGAGGGCAGGATCAGACACGTCTCTGAAGCCCCCCCACACAGTCCAGCAGCCTTCCGACACTCACTGTCTAGGCTGCCGCGTGATTGGAGGGCTGCCAGCACCAGAGAACTGTGTGTGAGTCACTGCCTTCAGGAGAGGAGGCTGTTTGAAAACCAGAGGAAGTCGTGGGAGTTTTTTGTACTGAGACCCATGTATATTGGATCAATTACTGGGTCTGCACTGCAGGTACTTTGAACTGCTTTTATCCTTACATACAGTAAGCCATACAATGATAATCAGGGCATGTTTGAAATCACAAGCCTGGATTACAACCAGAGCATCCTTGTCTTTGCAGCTTTGTTGTCAGAGACCACCTGCTGTGACAGCTTTCTGGTGCTGATCTATTTTTCTTTCCCGCTTGACGTTGGGTCCCCACAAGATGAGAGCTGGGTGCAGCCGTGGCTCAGTGGCCGGCACTCTCGCCCAACGTTCCCTTTAAGCTGCTCGGCCGCGCCGCGTTCTGCAGGTCCCGCGCAGCCGGCGAGCCGGCTTTTACACAGAAAAACTGCGCATGCCCGGAATTTTGAATGGCCTGCGCAGCCCATTAAAGGGGCCGCGTGGGCCAGAATTTTTTTTTTTTAGAGGGAGCATTGCTCTCGCTTCTGAGTCAGCAGGTTGTGGGTTCAAGTCCCACTCCAGAAACTTGAGCACAAACAAAATCTAGGCTGACGCTCCCAGTGCAGTGCTGAGGGAGGTGCTGCACTGTCGGAGGTGCCGTCTTTCGGATGAGACATTAAACCGAGGCCCCGTCTGCCCCCTCAGGTGGAAGTAAAAGATCCCATGGTCACTATTTCGAGGAAGAGCAGGGAGTTCTCCCCAGTGTCCTGGGGCCAATATTTATCCCTCAACCAACATCACTAAAACAGATTATCTGGTCATTATCACATTGCTGTTTGTGGGACCTTGCTGTGACCTGGCAAATTGGCGGTTGCATTTCCTACATTACAACAGTGACTACACTCCAAAAGTACTTCATTAGCTGCCTGAGGTCGTGAAAGGAACTGTATGCAAGTCTTTCTTTTTTTGTATTCTGAGCATGCAGTAGCACAATGATGCCATTACAGTTGTCATTCCAGTTCTGACGAAAGGTCATCGACCTGAAACGTTAACTCTGTTTCTCTCTTCACAGATGCTGCCTGACCTGCTGAGTATCTCCAGCATTTTCTGTTTTTATGCCATTACAGTACTCTGTTTCAGTCCAAGCATTTGCACCCGGCACCTTTGATGCATTGACGTCACGACACTTACTGTCGCTGTGACATCAAATACACTGGATGGAGTGAGTCAGTAACTAGCGGACATAAATTTAAGATCAACACCAAAATAATGAAGGGAAAAGGCTAGGAGCGACTTTTTCCACCCAGGAACACAGGAAGAAATATAGGAACAGGAGGAGGCCAATCAGCCCCTCGAGCCTGTTTCACCATTCAATTAGATCATGGATGATCTGCATCTTAACACCATCTACCCGCCTTGGTTCCGTAACCCTTAATGCCCTTGCCTAACAAAAGCTATCAATCTCAGTTTTGAAATTTTTCAATTGACCCCCAGCCTCAACAGCTTTTGGGGGCAAGAGTTCCAGATTTCCACTAGCCTTTGTGTGAAGAAGTGCTTCCTGACATCACCCCTGAACGACCTGGCTCTAATGTTAAGGTGATGCCCCCCTTGTTCTGGACTCCCCCCACCAGAGGAAATAGTTTATCTCTATCTATCCCATCAACTAACTACTTTAATCACCTTAAAAACCTCGATTAGATCACCCCTCTATAGGGGGTTGGTAAGGCATTTAATACACTACCGGAAATAATGATAAAAGTGAGAAGTCGCACAACACCAGGTTATAGTCCAACAGTTTTATTTGAAATCACAAGCTTTCGGAGCGGCTGCTCCTTCGTCAGGTGAAGGAGCAGCGCTCCGAAAGCTTGTGATTTCAAATAAAACTGTTGGACTATAACCTGGTGTTGTGCGACTTCTCACTTTTGTCCACCCCAGTCCAACACCGGCATCTCCGCATCATGGGAAATAATGATGGAAGCAGAATTCATAGTAGTTGTTAAAAGTGAAGTGGATAAATATTTGAAAAAGAAAAAAAAAATTGAAGGATACGGGGAAAGGCCAGTGGAATTGGACTAATTGGACAGTTCCTTCAAAGAGCCGGCACAGGTGCAATGGGCTGAATGGCCTCCTTCTGTGCTGTAAAAGTCTAGGATTGGAGTGGACCCATTGAATACAGTGCCAGCGTATAAGAACCCACAAAATTGTGGCTCTCTGCCCCTGCCTGACGAATATAAATCAGGCCATTTATAGTTCCAAACTGAGCTGAAGGCGAGGATCACACATTTGCTGTTGGCTGCACTGAAGGAACAGAAAAGCTCCTTCATATAAACCAGGACATAACCTACATATCAACGGAAGAAATATGTTTCTTGGGATTCAAAGTGCTGAGTAAATGGGCTTGAGCTTGGAATGAATACGAAGCTGTATAAATCTCACTGGCAAGGAAGATATCCCCACCCCCCCCCACTATTTAAGAAAGGAGGGAGAGAGAAAACGGGGAACTCCAGTAGTAGTAGGGAAAAAGTAGTAGGGAAAATGCGAGAATCTATTATTAAGGACGTGGTAACAGGGCACTTAGAAAATAATAATAGGATTGGGCAGAGTCAACACGGATTTATGGAAGGGAAATTGTGTTTGACAAATCTGTTAGAGTTTTTTGAGGTTGTAACTAGCAGAATAGATAAGGGGGGACCAGTGGATGTGGTGTACTTGGATTCTCAGAAGGCATTCGATAAGGTGCCACACAAGAGGTTATTAAACAAAATTAGGGCTTATGGGATTGGGGGTAATACACTAGCATGAATTGAGGATTGGTTAACGGACAGAAAACAGAGAGTAGGAATAAACAGGTCATTTTCGGGTTGGCAGGCTGTAACTAGTGGGGTACTGCAAGGATCAGTGCTTGGGCCTCAGCTATTCACAATCTATATCAATGATTTGGATGAGGGGACCAAATGTAATATATCCAAGTTTGCTGATGATACAAATCTGGGTGGAAATGTAAGTTGTGAGGAAGATTCAAGGAGGCTTCAAGGGGATATAGACAAGCTAAGTGAGTGGGCAAGAACATGGCAAATGGAATATAATGTGGAGAAATGTGAAGTTATCCACTTTGGTAGGAAAAATAGAAAAGCAGAGTATTTTTTAAATGGTGAGAGATTGGGAAATGTTGGTGTTCAGAGGGACCTGGGTGTCCTTGTACACGAATCACTGAAAGTTAACATGCAGGTACAGCAAGCAATTAGGAAAGCAAATGGTATGTTGGCTTTATTACAATAGGATTTGAGTATAAGAGTAAAGACGTCTTACTGCAATTATATAGGGCCCTGGTGAGACCACACCTGGAGTATTGTGTACAGTTTTGGTCTCCTTACCTAAGGAAGGATATACTTGCCATAGAGGGAGTACAACAAAGGTTCACCAGACTGATTCCTGGGATGGGGGGATTGTCCTATGAGGAGAGATTGACTAGGCCTATATTCTCTAGAGTTTAGAAGAATGAGAGGTGATCTCATTGAAACATATAAAATTCTTACAGGGCTTGACAGGGTAGATGCAGGGAGGATGTTTCCCCTGGCTGGGGAGTCTAGAGCCAGGGGTCACAGTCTCAGAATAAGGGGTCGGCCATTTAGGACTGAGATGAGGAGAAATTTCTTCACTCAGAGGGTGGTGAATCTTTGGAATTCTCTACCCCAGAGGGCTGTGGAGGCTCAGTCGTTGAGTATATTCAAGACAGAGATCGATAGATTTTTGGATATTAAGGGAATCAAGGGATAGTGCAGGAAAGTGGAGATAAGGTAGAAGATCAGCCACGATCTTATTGAATGGCGAAGCAGGCTCGAGGGCCCGAATGGCCTCCTCCTGCTCTTATTTCTTATGTTCTTATATTAGCAAAGAAAATTTAGGTTGAGTATAAAATGGGATTTTAGTCCAACAGTCTGCTCTGATTAACTGGGCATCAGGGCAGTCTGTTCCCATTTAATGTTTTAAAGTTGCTTTTGTGAAGTGTTTAGATTTGCAGCCACAAAGCAGACACCATCGCCATATTCCTGGCTCAGTCTGCTCACTCTGCACTTGAATGATCAATTTAGTGACTGACTCCTTAATTATTTAGTCATTACTTTGGCAAGGAGTGAAGCTAAGGAGTCAAAATAATTATCTGTGCAGTGAAAAGCTTGATATATATACACAGGCCTTGCCAGTCATTACTTCATGGCATCTCCTCTGTGAAACGACATTATACTGAGGTGTTGGATAGGAAATATATTTAAACATTTGAAAGCAGATGAATTCCTTTGCTGGGTCGGTGTGCAAAATGCGAAACCTGAAGTTGGACTCAGCCAAACAGATCTGAGGGTCCAAAGTTCAGTCTGTGTTGAGTTAGACGATCAGGCTAGGTGTTAAATATTGTTTTATAACGCTTCTGTGAAGTGCCTTGGGATGATTCACTACGTTAAAGGCGCTATAGAAATACAAGTTGTTGTTGTTGTTGGAGGGGTGGCAGTAGCAGCACCACAATTGTCCTCAGTGCCCTAGGCTAGGGAAGGAAATAATTAATCAGCCAGAACTCCTGCTCTTGATGGCTGATCATTGACCCCCTGCTGGACAGTCCATGTGTGTTGGCGTTGGATGGGGACAAAATGAGGCATTTTTGTGATACCCCCATGGTAAAATAGCCTGCCAACATGGGGATCGGGCGGGAAAGTGGCGTTGAGGTTGAAGATCAGCCATGATCTTATTGAATGGCGGAGCAGGCTCAAGGGGCTGAATGGCCGACTCCTGCTCCTGTTTCTTATGTTCTTATGAATGCAGAATGAGCACTTCAGCAAAATACCAGAAAGTAATCGCCACCTGTGGAACTGTGACGCAGAATGGACCCAGTGCCTTCAGGAGAGGAGAAAAAAATGGCAAAGACTGGCCTGTGTCAGCTGTGGCTTAGTTGGTAGCACACTCGCCTCTGAGTCTAGAAGGTTCAAATCTCACTCCAGGGGCCTTGAGCACATAAAGCTCGGCTGACCCTCCAGTGCAGCACTGAGGTCGAGCTGCACTGTCGGAGGTGCCGTCTTTTGGATGAGACGATAAACCGAGGTCCCGTCTGTCCTTTCAGGTGGACGTAAATATCCCACGGCCACTATTCGAAGAAGAGCAGGGGAGTTCTCCTGGTGCCTAAAACAGATGATCTGGTCATTTATTTCATTGCAGTTTGTGGGAGCTTGCTGTGCTGGCTGCCAGGTGTGTCTACAAAACAACAGTGACTGCACTTAAAAAATAAGTAGTTCTTTGGGTGTGAAGCACTTTGCAACATCTTGAGGATGTGAAAGGCATTATAAACATAAGAATTAGGAGCAGGAGTCGGCCATACGGCCCCTCGAGCCTGCTCCGCCATTCAATAAGATCATGGCTGATCTTCGACCTCAACTCCACTTTCACACCCTGTTTCCATATTCCTTGATTCGCTTAGTGTTCAAAAATCTATCGATCTCAGTCTTGAATATACTCAGTGACTGAGCATTTAGAGCCCTCTGGGGTAGAGAATTTCAAAAAGATACACAACCCTCTGAGTGAAGAAATTTCTCCTCATCTCAGTCCTAAATGGCCGACCCCTTATCATGAGACTGTAGCCCCTGGCTCTAAACTCTCCAGCCAGTGGGAAACATCCTCCCTGCATCCACCCTGTCAAGCCCTCTAAGAATTTTATATGTTTCAATGAGATCACCTCTCATTCTTCTACACTCCAGAGTACAGGTCCATTCTACAGCACTCCCTCAGCACTGTACTGGAGTGTCAGCCTAGCTTTATGTGCTCAAGTCCCTGAAGTGGGACTTTGAACCCACAACCTTCTGACTCAGAGGCGAGTGTGCTACCCACTGAGCCACAGCTGATGTAAGGATATACTTGCCGTAAACCTGTGCACAGTGGTGCAGCTTCGCCGAACGCAGGCTGGGTTCGAGCCTTCGTAATTACGCAGAGTCGCTATTCTGGAAACTGCAGGAAACAAAGACTTGAGTGCGGCAACTGTCGTGTGTTCACAATTATCCCTCAGGTTAAACATCGGACTCCCTGATATTACATTCTTTTATCACCGGCCAGGTATTGAGCAATATTTACCACACAGACAGCACGACGCCTATACAAAGGCTTTCCCTTCTTTACTGTTTTATTACCTCCTTCTTTCTTGTCCTCTTTCATGTTCTGCCTCACTGCTGTGTAACATTTTATGAGCAAGGTTGTCTGGCTGTACTTCCAAGCCTCTGCCAATACCACACTCATTGTCCTGGGACTGTTTATTTGCTCACTCCTACTTTATGCGTGCCCCCCGCAGCCCCTCAAACCCCCCTGAACTCGTCATGTGGAGTATTGAGAGTGCAGCTCCCCCAGGCTCCATACCCAACCTCAGTTAGATGACCTCAGCGGAGGCAATAGTTGGCCTCAGCACCCTTGGGCGAGATGGGATAAAATCAACTAGGGGTTCTGGCTGCCGATTGCTATCAATTGACCGTTGCCGCTATGGTGCAGATGCATGGATGTTGGGTGAGGACAAGATGAGACTTGGTTGTGATGTGCCCCCACACTGCTGACATTCATTTTAGTGGGGGCCACAGTAAGAGTTAACCCACGGTATTTAATTCATCGGAGCGCATCCTGTCACTTAATTCGTTTCCCAAAGCAAGCACTCTACTCGGAGCTCCGCCACGGCAAGAGAGCCCCAGGTGGGCAGAGGAAACGCTTCAAGGACACCCTCAAAGCCTCCTTGAAAAAGAGCAACATCCCCACCAACACCTGGGAATCCCTGGCCCAAGACCGCACAAAATGGAGGAGAAGCATCCGGGATGGCGCCGAACACCTCGAGTCTCTTCGCCGGGAGCCAGCGGAAGCCAAGCGCAAACAGCGGAAGGAGCGCACGTCAACCCAAGCACCCCACCCACCCGCCCCTTCAACCACCGTCTGCCCCACCTGTGACAGAGACTGTAGGTCCTGCATTGGACTCATCAGTCACCTGAGAACTCATTTTTAGTGCGGAAGCAAGTCATCCTCGGTTCCGAGGGACTGCCTAAGAAGAAGAAGAATTTGTTTCTTATTGCTGCAGAATTTATTCTTTGTACCTCCTTGTTAGAAGACTTTATAGCTTATAATCAGAGCTTTAAGGGCTCTTTTGCAATTATAAAGGCAGTACATTAGTGGAATTGTTGTTGTTGTAATCAGCAGATTGTTGAACGTATTTTTCTTCCGTTCAAACTAAGTTCAGGGTAGCAAATTGCAGTTGGTCTTATCAGATCTCTTCGGCATGGCTGTCCCGAAGGGGAGGCCGGTGCTCACAGATAATCAGGTTAACTAACATGAGAGAAAGAGGGTCAGTGATGGGATTATCCTGAGTCACAAATTTATTTGAAACTCCTGTTGCTAACTGATGCACACCAAAACAAAACATCGTCTCCAGCTCTCCTGTTGACAGACGCCTTGGCCTGGAGCCCGGCTGCGCTGGCCACGAGCTGCCAGGACCGAGTGTGACTCCCCCTTTCTTTCACTACTCGAAACATTCACGTAAATGACAACACGCGGGGGGAAACCAGAATCAAACTGGACAATAAGGAAAGCAACAACAACAAATAACGACGCTGTCTATCACGAGAAGCGCTGAGCTCAGATGGGCCTTTGATATTTCAGATCCTTTTGATGTTGCGTGGAGCAGAACAATTTTTTTTTCCTCAAAGAGAGCCTGTTTATCGCACAGCAAAAGTCAAACCAGGTTCCTGTTGCAGCAACTAGTTCGACGGGTTACAGTGCAGTAAATAATTACGCATTTTATATATGCACGCAAGCACACACATTTTGAGCATGTTGTTTGCAATATGTTTAGAACTACACTGAAGCTCCCGCGTCCTGGAGGCTTTGGCACCTGAATCACAGAATTTGGCAGTAATTCTACCCAACGGCCATTGAGTGGCTTAACAAGCCTTTCGGATAATTAGGAGGAAGAATGGATGTTCAGTAAAATTCAGACACCAGATTCTGGTGCAGAGGTTCCAATGTGATTCCGAGGGTTGAATTTAATGAGAGCTTCCTCCCTGGCCCATTGGGTAAAGAAAAGAGAGAAAGAACTTGCATTTACATAATGCCTTTCACAACAGGACGTCCCAAAGCGCTTTACTTGGAAGTACTTTTGAAGTGTAGTCACCAGTGTCTGCGCGGCCCCTTTAAGGGACTGCGCGGGCCGTTCAAAATACCGTGCATGCGCAGTTTTTACATCAAAAAGCCGACAAGCTGGCTGTGCGGGTTCCCTGGAGCGCTGCGCGGCAACATTGGTAGTCACTGTTGTAATATAGGAAACGTGGCCAATTTGTGCACAGCAAGATCCCACATGCAGCAATGAGATAATGACCAGATCATCTGGTTTAGTGATGTTGATTGAGGGATAAATATTGGCCCAGGACACCGGGGAGAACTCCCCTGCTCTTCTTCAAAATAGTGCCGTGGGATCTTTTACATCCACCTGAGAGGGCAGACGGGGCCTCGGTTTAACATCTCATCCAAAAGACGGCACCTCTGACCGTGCAGCACTCCCTCGGTACTGCACTGGAGTGTCAGCCTCGCTTACATGGCTCTGGAGTGGGACTTGAGCCCACAATCTTCTGACTCAGAGGTGGGAGTGCTACAAACTGAGCCATGGCTGACACCGGGGTAGAGGCACCCAGTGCAGCACTAGATCATATAGATCAAGAACGTCTCAAGTATGATTCCTGGGCTGTGATGAGTTAGCCCATCTCATCAGGAACAAAGCTTAGGATTGTACCACAACAGGCCTCAATCCCCTGAGGTACAGAGGGAAGGGATAAACCAGAATTCTTGCTCCTGATTGCTATCCAGCAACCTCTACTGGAGGACATCGCACTTTGGGAAAAGCTTCGTCAAAGAGGTAGGTTTTAAGGAGCCTCTTAAAGGAGGAGAGAGAGAGACAGAGAGGTTTAGGGAGAGAATTCCAGAGCTTAGGGCCTAAGCAGCTGAAGGCACGGCCGCAAATGTTAGAGCAATAAAAATCGGGGAAGCGCACAGATCTCGGAGGGTTGTAGGGCTGGAGGAGGTTACAGAGATAGGGAAGGGCGAGGCCATGGAGAGATTTGAAAATATTAGTCTTGTAATAGAGCCACCTGGTGGACTACTGATATATGTAATAATAAAGCCATATGCAGTACAGTTCTTACAGGAAGCCATGTTGTGCTGTTGTGTATATATGCTGTGTCTCAAGATTTCACAGAATTGGCGATGAGGATGCGATTCTGGATTCCCTAGCTGAAATTTTTGTTGAAGGATAATCCTGCCAACCGATGGAGGGACTGTTAGAGGTTCTTCGTTTTGCAGAAAAACGTAAAAATCCGAGGTAAATTTCTAGCACACATAGCTTAACTGTCGACGTTGCCAGAGTCCAGATGGCTGTGCCTATGGGAATAATACGGCGCTTGGGTGAGTTCCATCGTGACCGAGAGACTTTCGGAGCGTATGTGGAGCGGCTAGAAATGTTTTTCACCGCGAATAGTATCACCGAAGTCCCTGATGATGTAAACCATAACCAGCTGGTTTTAGAAATGAAACGGGCTATTTTTTTGACTTATGCAGGCCCCGAGCTGAATGAAACCCTGAAAAATTTGCTTGTTCCTGCCAAGCCGAAGGACACGCCAGTGAAGGAGATCCTAACCAAGTTAGAACAGCACTACAGTCCTGAGCCCCTGGAAATTGCTGAAAGTTATTGTTTTGGAACACGTGATCAATTAAATGACAAGGGTATCAGTGAGTACATTGTAGCTTTAAAAAAGCTATCCATTCACTGTCATTTCGTAAACTTTCAGGACCGAGCTTTGCGTGACCGCTTTGTTTGTGGGTTGAAAAATGAACGTATCAGAAGTAAATTGTTGACAACCCCTAACTTGACTTTTGACTTAGCTTGTCAGACAGCTATGTTGATGGATATGGCCGACCGATACTCCTGAGAGTTCCGCACCATTTCCAGTCGTCAGACAACCGAGGTGAATCGGCTGCAAGCTAAAAGTAAAAGGCAGTTGGGCCCCAAGGCCTCAGCAACAGGCCAAGGTAACAGAAGCTTTGTCATTGATTTTTGGGGTCTAGAAGTTTCACAAATACTTGTTTGGTCGTAAGTTTACATAGTTACTGACCATAAGCCCCTGACAGCAATCTTCCATCCAAAGTCCCCAGTTCCAACTTTAGCTGCAGCCCGAATGCAGAGATGGGCTTTGATTTTGTCAGCGTATACGTATGACATTGAGTACAGACGATCAGCTGATCACAGCAATGCTGATGCTGTGTCCAGGTTACCATCCCCATCACAAGTTACACCCAATAAGGAAGAAGTGTTTTAGTTCTCATACATTGATGAGCTGTCAGTCACAGCTGAAGAGATTGGTAGGGCAACCAAACGTGACCCAATTATGTCAAAGGTGTATGATTACATAGCAAATGGTTGGCCAAACCAGGTATCAGAGGAAGATATCCATCCATACTTCGTTCATAGGAATGAATTGTCAGTGGATAAAGACTGTATCATGTGGGGAGCAAGAGTGGTTATCCCAAATAGGTTCAGGTCTAAATTGTTAGGAGATCTTCATGACCAGCACCTGGGAATGTGCTTGACCAAGAGCTTTGCACGCAGTTACTTATGGTGGCCAGGTTTAGATAAAGAGATAGAGTACATAGTCAGTCAGTGTACAACATGTCAATCGGTGAGCAAGAAACCACCATCAGTACCATTACAGCCATGGAAATGACCTCCCAGAGTGTGGCAAAGGTTATATGTAGATTTTGCTGAGCTAGAAGGACAGCAATTGGCAATTGTTCATAGTGTTAGATAGTCACTCGAAGTAGGTAGAGGTGTTTCCGATGCGGATAACAACAAGCAAAACACTCGACAATTTGCGAAGATTGTTTTCTTCATACGGCCTCTCAGAAGAAATTGTGTCTGATAATGGGCCGCAATTTTGTTCAGAAGCGTTCACACAGTTCATGAGCAGAAACGGTGTGAAACGTACCAAAGTTCCACCGTACCAACCTGCTTCAAATGGTGCAACAGAGCGCACAGTACAAATTGTCAAACGTGCCCTCATCAAGCAAATGTTGGATCCAAATCCAAAGAAACATCAGTTGTTGTTGGACCACAAACTGGCAAATTGTCTGATTACCTATCGGAATACTCCTCATACCACTACTGGTAGAAAACCAGCAGAGTTGTTTCTCAAATGACAGCCACGAACCAGGTTCTCGTTGTTAAAGCCAAACTTGGCACAGTCCGTAGAAGAGAAACAATCAAGGCAGAGTTAGAGAGAGAAGTGTGAAGTTGAACCAGAAGGTTAGAGAGAAGAGCCATCACCAAAAATGGTTAAAGTGGTTACCAGGAAAAGTAGTGAAGATATGTGGCCCTCCCACGTATTTGGTCGAGATGTTTGATCATGGAAAGGTTAGGTTTGTTCACATTGATCATATCTTAACTACAGATGTGGAAGGAGTTGAAAGCTGGGATGATTCAATGTATTCTGATGAGTCAGATAGTCTTGTTGCAAGTAGAGTACCAGTAGCAAATCCTACATCAGACGTACCAGAAACAAGTCCAAGACAAAGTCAGAATTTAAGTCTGAGCCCAAGTCAGGCAGACAAACAGTCTGAAAGTGTAGAGAATCCAAATGTAGATCAAGGTCAGCCCTTGGAGAAAAATTCTCCGCAGGCTCAGCCTAGAATGAGTCAAATCTAAAAGTTCTGTTCAAGAAAGAAGGTAACCTCTTCGAAACAGAAAACCAAAGGTTAAGTTTAATCTGTAAATGTGGAAAATAAGTTCATATATTTTGTTTGTGTTACAGAATTCTAGAGCAGAATTAGGAAACATAAAATGGGTTCCATTTGAGAAATGTATACCAAGAGTTGTGCAAATCATGTACAATGATTATTTGCGATGATTAACTTCTTAAATAAGGAGGGAGAAGTGTAATAGAGCCACCTGGTGGACTACTGATGTATATAATAATAAAGCCATATGCAGTGCAGTTCTTACCAGAAGCCATGTTGTGCTGTTGTATATATATGCTGTGTCTCAATATATCACAAATCTAGATTAACAAATTTTGAACAATCACATTCACTTAATCTCTGGCCCCACCCTCAAAGGAGAGGGACTCAGCCATTAGGGAAAGTGATTAAATCTGTTACATCATGTCTTTTCCATTTTTCCCTTTAACTCCCCGCACCACCCTCTTTCCCCCTCTGTTGCACCTCAACAGAGTCAGAACCAATGTCCTCGTGGGCGGGTTTGCTAGTGCTGTTGGGGAGGGTTTAAACTAATTTGGCAGGGGGATGGGCACCAGGATGTAGCATTAGAAAGGAGAAACAAAGTGCACAAAGGATGGGGAGAGACAGATAGCACCAGAGTAAGAAATAGTACGGTATTAGGTGGGGTCAGACTAAGAGAGAATACAAGAAAGTCTAAGACAGTGCATGTGTGTAAATGCACGAAGCGTGGTAAATAAGGTTGGTGAGCTGCAGGCGCAAATAGCCACATGGGAATATGATCAAAAAAGGGCAGGATTGGGTTTTAAATATTCCTGGATATAAGGTGTTCAGGAAAGATAGGGAAGCAAAGAAAGGAGGTGGGGTGGCACTGCAGTATTGGTTAAGGAGAATGTTACAGTGCTGGAGAGAGAGGATGTCCTGGAGGGGTCAAGGACAGAATCTATTTGGTTAGAGTTAAGAAACAATAGAGGTGCCATTACACTACTAGGTGTATTCTATAGGCCACCAACTGGTGGGAAAGATATGGAGGAGCAAATTTGCAGGGAAATTACAGAAGGGTGCAAGAACTATAGAGTAGTAATAATGGGGGACTTCAATTATCCTAATATAGACTGGGATAGTAATAGTGTAAAGGGCAGAGATGGGGAAGAATTTTTGAAGTGTGTTCAGGAGAACTTTCTTGATCAGTATGTTTCCGGCCCAACGAGGAAGGAGGCATTGCTGGATCTGGTTCTGGGGAATGAGGTAGGTCAAGTGGAGCAAGTGTCAGTAGGGGAACATTTAGGGAACAGTCATCATAGTATCATAAGGTTTAGATTAGCTATGAAAAAGGACAAGGAGCAATCTAGAGTAAAAATATTTAATTGGAGGAAGGCAAATTTAAGTGGGTTGAGAACGGATCTGGCCCGGGTAAATTGGAATCAAAGATTGGCAGGCAAAACTGTAATCGAACAATGGGCTATCTTTAAAGAGGAGATGGTTTGAGGTACATTCCCACGAGGGGGAAAGGTAGGGCAACTAAAGCCAGAGCTCCCTGGATGACGAAAGAGATAGAGAGTAAGATGAAGCAGAAAAGGAGCGCATATGATAGATATCAGGTTGCGAATACAAGTGAGAATCAGGCTGAATATAAAAAGTTCAGATGGGAAGTGAAAAAGAAAATAAAAGGGGCAAAGAGAGAGTATGAGAATAGATCAGCAGCTAACATAAAAGGGAATTCAAAAGTCTTCTATCGACATATAAATAATAAACGGGTAGTAAGAGGAGGGGTGGGGCCGATTAGGGACCAAAAAGGAGACCTACGCATGGAGGCAGAGGGCATGGCTAAGGTACTAAATGAGTACTTTGCATCTGTCTTCACCAAGGAAGAGGATGCTGCCAAAGTCATAGTGAAAGGGGAGGTAGTGGAGATACTGGATGAGAGAAGAATTGATAAAGAGGAGGTACTTGAAAGGCTGTCTGAACTTAAAGTTGATAAGCTTCCTAGGATGCTGAGGAAGGTTAAGGAGAAAATCGCAGAGGTACTCCAATCCTCCTTAGATACGGGGGTGGTGCCAGAGGACTGGAGAATTGCAAATGTTACACCCTTGTTCAAAAAAGGGTGTAAGGATAAACCCAGCAACTACAGGCCAGTCAGTTTAACCTTGGTAGTGGCGAAGCTTTTGGAAACGATAATCAGGGACAAAGTTAACAGTCACTTGGACAAGTCTGGATTAATTAAGGAAAGCCAGCACGGATCTGTTAAAGGCAAATCGTATTTAACTAATTTGATCAAGGTTTTTGATGAAGTAACAGTGAGGGTTGATGAGGGCAATGCGGTTGATGTGGTGTACATGGACTTCCAAAAGGCATTTGATAAAGTGCCACATAATAGGCTTGCCAGCAAAGTTGAAGCCCATGGAATAAAAGGGACAGTGGCAACATGGATACGAAATTGGCTAAGTGACAGGAATCAGAGAGTTGTGGTGAACGGTTGTTTTTCAGACTGGAGGAAGGTATACAGTGCTGTTCTCCAGGGGTCGGTACTAGGACCACTGCTTTTCTTGATATATTTTAATGACTTGGACATGGGTGTACAGGGCACAATTTCAAAATTTGCAGATGACACAAAACTTGGAAGTATAGTGAACAGTGAGGAGGAGAGTGATAGACTTCAAGAAGACATAGACAGGCTGGTGAAATGGGCAGACAAGTGACAGATGAAATTTAATGCAGAAAAGTGCAAAGTTAGACATTTTGGTAGGAAGAACGAGGCAAGGCAATATAAACTAAAGGGTACAATCCTAAAGGGGGTGCATGAACAGAGAGACCTGGGGGTATATGTGCACAAATCATTGAAGGTGGCAGGGCAGGTTGAGAAAGGGGTTAAAAAAGCATACGGGATATTGGGCTTCATAAATAGAGGCATAGAGTACAAAAGCAAGGAAGTTATGATGAATCTTTATAAAACACTGGTTCGGCCTCAACTGGAGTATTGTGTTCAATTCTGGGCACCGCACTTTTGGAAGGATGTGAAGGCCTTAGAGAGGGTGCAGAAAAGATTTATGAGAATGAATCCAGGGATGAGGGACTTCAGTTACATGGATAGACTAGAGAAGCTGGGGTTGTTCTCCTTGGAGCAGAGAAGGTTGAGAGGAGATTTGATAGAGGTATCATGAGGGGTCTAGACAGAGTAGATAGAGAGAAACTGTTCCCATTGGCGGAAGGGTCGAGAACCAGAGGACACAGATACAAGGTGATTGGCAAAAGAACCAAAGGTGACATGAGGAAAAACCTTTTTACGCAGCGAGTGGTTAGGATCTGGAATGCACTGCCTGAAAGGGTGGTGGAGGCAGACTCAATCATGGCTTTCAAAAGGGAGTTGGATAAGTACCTGAAGGAAATAAATTTGCAGGGCTACGAGGAAAGGGCGGGGGAGTGAGACTAGCTGAAGTGCTCTTGAAGAAAGCCGGCACGGGCTCGATGGGCCGAATGGCCTCCTTCTGTGCTGTAACTATTCTATGATTCTATGATTTCGTGTCGGTTCAGCAGATCTCTGATTCCTCGCTCAACTGAACATTCTTTAGGTGTAAGTCTAGATGGAGCGCTGGCAGCGCATCGCGTGTCACATCTGAACTGGAACATGTCCTCACTTGACATCCACATGGAATAAATTTGACAGATTTGGTGTGTAAATGTGAGGGCCAGGAAGATAGATAAATGTGGAGTGATGTACATGGTGAGAAATTGGGGCAGAGGGAGCGGTGACTACGGTGTGTAAGTATAGGGGACAACTGTGCGGAAAGTGACTGATTGGGAGTGTAAGTGTGGGAGAAGGGATTAAGAGAGGGGGAAGGGCTGTTGTATTTGGAGAGTATTTGATGGGGCTGACGATGGGAAGGGTAAGTGCGGGGGAGGGGTTGTTGTATGTGGAGAGTAAATGATGGGGAAGGGGCTGGTGAATATTGAGGGTAGTGTATAAGCATACAGTGGTAACTGGGGGCGGGCTGGGTAACCGAAAGAGGGAGTGGCAAGCTCAGCTACAGCCTAGCCGAGGCTGCAAAAACAAAACAACTCACCAGTTTCTTAGTAACGGGAACCAGATCATCCACCTCTGATTCAGTGCTTCTCTCTGCTTTCATGCCGTGACTGACTGACTGATCCCGTGGTGGCCTCATGCCAACTCTCCCCAACCTCGGCAACCAGCTACTATTTTAAACCAAGGCTGTAGTATTTTATCCTCTTTCCATTTCTCTCTGCCTCCCCCCCCCCCCAATTAAAGTGTCAATTTTTTGGTGAATACAAAGTTAATTCAGGCAAGCTTTAAATAGACAGTCTTACGCACGACTGTCATTTATATATTTTTTTCTGCAGCAGAGTTCTTTTGTCCCGTTGCCATTTCAAAGAAAGACTTGCATTTCTATAGCGCCTTTCACGACCACCGGACGTCCCAAAGCGCTTCACAGCCAATGAAGTACTTTTTGAAGTGCAGTCACTGTTGTAATGTAGGAAACGCGGCAGCTAATTTGCACACAGCAAGCTCCCACAAACAACAATGTGATAAAGACCAGATAATCTGTTTTTTTTGTTATGTTGATTGAGGGATAAATATTGGCCAAGACACCGGGGAGAACTCCCCTGCTCTTCTTCGAAATAGTGCCATGGGGTCTTTTCCATCCACCTGAGAGGGCAGACGGGGCCTCGGTTTAACGTCTCATCCGAAAGACGGCACCTCCGACAGTGCAGCACTCCCTCAGTACCGCACTGGGAGTGTCAGCCTAGCTTTATGTACTCAAGTCCCTGGGACTTGAACCCACAACCTTCTGACTCAGAGGCGAGAGTGCTACCCACTGAGCCACAGCTGTAGTGTGCAGCTGTACTGTGGCTGCGATCAGATAACAGTAGAGTGGGGATCAGCGTGTTTTTCACTTGTGCTGAAACGCACGCTATCATTTACAAAACTGAATTCAGTGTATAAGGTTTAGCTATTCCTGGACTGCGCATTTACCTTCGAGAGTGAAGGAGAATGTCTGTAAGTTTGCAAAAAGAAAAACAACAGGGGTAAAAAGGGATTTTGTGGTCAGATTGTCTCTCTCTGACTGAGGTAGTCTGAAATGTCCAAACTGAGTCCAAAGCAGAATGGGGCCCTTTACAGTGGCAGACTTGTACTTTCAGTCAGACTCACAGACTACGTTAACAGCAAAATTTTTGTTTTACTTCTTTCTGCGTCTCAGTGTTAAATTAAATAAATCCAGCGATATTCGTTTCAGTGGTTTTCCGAAACTGTCTCACATTTTTCGTAGAAAAACTTAAGTGTTGGCAGTGAGCTGACCTTGGCAAGTGTGCAGCAGCCCATCTGAACAAGGCAAAGGACCTGTTGTTATACTGCAGTCTGAGTTATTAACCCTTCGCCTGTCTCACTCACAGTGTATTCCAGCAGTATTGCGAGCTCCCCCCCCCCCCCAATCGCACAGTGGGTAAGCTCACTGCCTTGTAGAGTACTGAACAAAGTGTCAGCTGTGGCTCAGTGGGTAGCACCCTCGCCTCATTAAAGTCAGAAGGTTGGGGGTTCATAGTCCCGCTCCAGAGACTTGAGCATAAAATCTAGGCTGACACTCCAGTGCAGTAATGCGGGAGCGCTGCACTGATTGGCAGTGTCCAACAATCGAGGCCCCGTCTGCTCTCTCTCAGGCGGATGTAAAAGATCCCGCGGCACTATTTCGAAGACGAGCAGGGGGAGTTCTCCCCGGTGTCGTGGGCCAATATTTAACTGTCAACCAACATCTCTAAAACAGATTATCTGGTCATTGTCACATTGCTGTTTGTGGGAGCTTGCTGTGCACAAATTAGCGGCCGCGTTTCCTACATTACAACAGTGACCGCACTTCAAAAGTACTTCATTAGCTGTAAAGTGCCCTGAGGTTGTGAAAGGCTCTGTATAAATGCAAATATTTCTTTCTTTTACGGTTGCTATCTCTAACATATGACCCTGCTGGATTCGGAGAAGGGTAATGAGGGGTTGCAGAAAGTCCAGCCGCTCCTATGTCATGCTAAAGTCCGTGCTAGTAGTAACGGCTCCTGATGTGGGTCTCGGGTAGCCAGCTACAGTCCTAACCGAACCTTGAGGGGGGTTGCCGGGTGGCCAAGAAGAGCAGCTTTTGCCCCACTACCTGTACCATCGAATCCCGGCAAGTTTAATTTCGGGTTGGAGCGGCACGTGGACTGTGCATCAGGAGCCGGTACCACTGGGTCTCAGTGCACTATGAAAGCAATTTATATTCGACCTTGGAGCAATAGTGCAAGTAACCACTGTGAAAGACTTAATGGCGCTTTTGAGCTTGGCCCCAGCCTCAGCCTTACAATGAAGCAGTGTGCCTTTGACAAACAATTGCTAATAGGGACTAATGACTAATGCAGAGGGAGCATAATGATGACTTAAATAGCTCTGTGGCTAAAGGCGAAACACAACGTCCCAGTCAGGGAGTCCTTAGAGGTTAGAAAGGGGCAGAGAGCAATGGGTCAGTCAGGTTTGTAATACACTTGCTGTCAAGTAGCTTTATCCAGTGGAGAGAACCAAACCTCAGGGTTGAGAGAACAAAAGGAATCAAATTCTACTTTGGTATCTTGCTTTAACTGTCAGCTGTGGCTCAGTGGGCAGCACTCTCGCCTTTGAGTCAGAAGGCTGTGGGTTCCCATCCCACTCCAGAGACTTGAGCACAAAATCTAGGACTGCAGTACTGTGGGAAGTGCTGCAGTGTCAGAAAACATAAGAAATAGGAACAGGAGCAGGCCATTCAGCCCCTCGAGCCTGCTCCGCCATTCATTAAGATCATGGCTGATCTTCTACCTCAACGGCACTATCCCCATATCCCTTGATTCCCTTAATATTCAAAAATCTATTGATCTCTGTCTTGAATATACTCAACGACTGAGCCTGCACAGCCCTCTGGGGTAAAGGATTCCAAAGATTCACCACCCTCTGAGTGAAGAAATTTCTCCTCATCTCAGTCCTAACTGGCCGACCCCTTATCCTGAGATTATGACCCCTGGTTCTAGACTCTCCAGCCAGGGGAAACATCTACCCAGTCAAGCCCTGTAAGAATTTTGTATGTTTCAATGAGATCACCTCTCATTCTTCTAAACTCTAGAGAATATCGGCCTACTCAATCTGTCCTCATAGGACAATCCCCCCATCCCAGGAACCAGTCTGGTGAACCTTCGTTGCACTCCCTCTATGGCAAGTATATCCTTCCTTAGGTAAAGAGATCAAAACTGTACACAATACTCCCAGGTGCCATCTTTTAGATGCAATGTTAAACCAAGGCCCCGTTTGCCCTCTCAGGTGGACATAAAAGATCCAATGACACTATCTGAAGAAGAGCAGGAGAGCTCACTCTGGTGTTCTGGCCAACATTTATCCCTCAACCAACATATAAAACACATTATCTCATTGCTGTTTGTGGGAGCTTGCTGTGTGCAAATTGCCTGCGCGATTCCTACATTACAACAGTGACTACATTTCAAAAGTACTTCATTAGTTGTAAACCGCTTTGGGGACGCTGTGAAAAGCGCTATATAAATGCAAGTCTTTCTTTTTTAATGCTTGTCAGAGTAAAAATTCTTGGAAGGTGCAAGTCAAAATTGAAAATCGGCATCTCACCTCCAAGGCTGAAAGACGAACTGCAGTTCAGGTAGAGATTATTGGTGTGTTTTATCAGTGAGTGCATTACATGACTGGCTGACCCAGTTTGCTGACCCCATCCTAATCTCAAACAAATCCCTGGTTCTCAGCTGTTTGATTAATTAAATCCTCCCAGCCATTGAGACAAAATGGTCTGGGCTGTGGACTTCCTTTCAATCCTCCACCCACTGCTGCTTTGAGATAGTCCTCACCTGAGGAAGGAGCGATAGTTCCGAAAGCTTGTGATTTCAAATAAAACTGTTGGACTATAACCTGGTGTTGTGCGACCTCTCAATTTTGTCCACCCCAGTCCAACACCGGCATCTCCGCAGCATTGAGATAGTCCAGCAGAGACGCGAATAAAGCAGGCCGGACCCGACTCTGTCGCATTCTCCCTGCTCCCCAAACCCCCGAGTTTGCAAAGCTTCCGTTTTTGTGTCGGTTTGCCGCTTCTCCTGAAGGTGCTGACTTTTTTGCAGTCTCCCAGTTCCTTGCCCAAGTGGTGGCTTCTTTTCTGTTTAAACCTACACATTTACTGTTTAAGCACATTGCCTGTCAATGGCAATGAGCGCCAATCCCGATCTCGTCCAGCATCCACACAAACATGCACTTTCCAGCAAGCCACGATTTAGCCATCGGGAATCGACATTGCGGCTGATTCTCCTTCTCTCGCGACAGTGATGTTCAGACCAACTGTAGTGGTCCCTTATTGCTGCTCAACTACCTCAGCACAGACTGAGCATTGAACAAGGAACCTTTATTACACCAGACAATATCATTACCCAATTACTCCTCCAATTCTGAACTCTTCAGCATCCCCCATTTTAATTGTTCCACCATTGGCGACCGTGCCTTCAGCTGCCTGGGCCCGAGGCTCTGGAATTCCCTCCCTAAATCTCTCTACCTCTCTCTCCTCCTTTAAGATGCTCCTTAAAACCTACCTCTCTGACCAAGCTTTTGGTCACCTGTTCTAATGTGGCTCGGTGTCAAATTTTGTTTGCTTAAAAAAAAGAAAAGTCTTGCATTTATATAGCGCCTTTCACAACCTCAAGACATCCCAAAGCGCTTCACAGCCAATGAAGTATGGTCACTGTTGTAATGTAGGAAACACGGTAGCCAATTGCGCACAGCAAGCTCCCACAAACAGCAATGTGATAATGACCAGATAATTTGTTTTGTTATGTTGATTGAGGGATAAATATTGGCCTAGGACACCGGGGAGAACTCCCCTGTTCATGGAAATAGTGCCATGGGATCTTTTACATTCACCTGAAAGAGCAGACGGGGCCTCGGGTTTAACGGCTCATCTGAAAGGCTACACCTCCGACAGTGCAGCACTCCCTCAGCACTGCACTGGAGTGTCAGCCTAGGTTTATGTGCTCAAGTTCCTTGGAGTGGGACTTGAACCCACGACCTTCTAACTCAGAGGCGAGGGTGCTACCCACTGAGCCACAGCTGACACTCAGGTGACATCATCAGTCCGGGAATCAAGCCTGGGACCTTCTGGTCTGCACAGCTTGCTGCTACACCTGAGGACGCCTTTACCCACCAGACCTTCGAGGAGCTCTGGCTGAATGGGTATGATATTAAAAGAATGCAATGACACCGTCATGCAAAATGCTAAGAAAAGCTTTTCAAGTGATACTTACATTGTCACTTTTTATAAATGTTTTTTGATTCCAGTTATCTCCCCTCCTCTGTGGGACCATGGGGAGGGAGCGGGCATCATAGCTGAATCCGATATGTAAACAGAGAATGCAGGAAACATACTAGGGTTGCCAACAATGTTCCCTCTAACTTTTTTTTCCCCGTGTGCGGTCCCTTTAAGTGGCTGTGCGGCCCATTCAAATTTTTGTGCATGCACGGTTTCTCCCATTTAAAAGCCGGTGAGTGGCCTCCACGGGACCTTCAGACCGCTGTGCGGCCACGCAACATAGCAGGAACATTGGGTGCCAACCCTCCAGAGCTGTCCTGGAGGCTGCAAGAATTAAAGTTTAATCTCCTGGACACAGCAGCGAGCAACTCTGGGAGAAAAATCATAGGGGCATTAAAACACTTTTTATTTTTATTTTCTGTGAACAGTTATTAAAAAGGATTGGAGATAGGAAAAATGGCTGTTTCGACCGAGTGGGGTGGTTAGAGGTCAGGTGAGGAAATCTCCAGGGACATCGAGCCAGAGTTGGCAACCCGAAACCACACAAGACAGCAGGTCTGTCAGCATCTGTAAAGTCAGCCTTTGTACAGATGTTGACTGACTTGCTGTGTGTTTCCAGCATTTTCTGATTTGATTTCAGATTTGCAGTTCTCTTTTCTTTTTAATCTATTAACCCCATTTTGTGCTCAGCCAATCATAGAATCATCAAATCGTACAGCACAGAAGGAGGCCATTCAGCCCATTGTGCCAGTGCCGGCTCTTTGAAAGAGATGTCCAATTAATCCCACTCCCCCCTGCTCTTTCCTCATAGTCCTGCAAAATTTTCCTTTTCAGGTATTTATCCAATTCCCTTTTGAAAAGTTACTATTGAATCTGCTTTCACCGCCCTTTCAGGCAGTGCATTCCAGATCACAACAACTGGCTGTTCACAGAAGAAGATTAGCCAGGGTTCTGACTCCTGACAGACAGATGTCTGCTGGTCCTCTTTTTGTTGAACCAAATGTCTGTAAATTAAGATAACTTTAAATAAAACTTATCAAATCAAATTAAATTAAATTAAATTAAATCAAAATTACATTATCCGGGGAGACGATGCACGCCAGTCCCCGCGGCACCCACCGGTCTCGAAAGGCCTCAAGCGTGCCGGCGGACACCGCGTGCTCCATCTCCAGGGCCACCCGGGCGCGAACATAGCCGCGGAAGAGAGGCAGGCAGATGTCTGCTGGTGTGGACCTCGGGCGAGAGCAGAATCCGATTGCTCTGTGATGCCCCCCGCAGTCGAATGGCCGTCTAGGCTGACACGTGATCAACAGGTGCGTGGGAGCCCTGGCCTGAGTCAGCACAAAAACCGGCAAAAAAAAATAACTCCTGAAGAAAAACAATCAAAGCGTCCGATGGGCTTTGGGCTAAGGAGCGTTAATGCTGTCATGTGACGGGAGCATGCTCTGAAAACTGAAAGCCACAAATCGAATTGAGGGGCGACTGGCCGCCGTTTGTGAGAGAAAAAGCACAAGTTGTGTAAACAGGAACCCTTATCTCGCCCCTCACCCCGCCCCCATGCTCCGCAGCTGCTGGTGTGTTAATCATAGGCTTGAAGAGGGAACTGTGCTCACAGCTTCCAGCCAGAGCATGAGCAGCACGTGTCATTATCAGCTGATAGGCTTCCTCTGCTGCCTCATCAATCAGGGGCCAGGGCAAGTGTGCAAGCAAATGTGCAGCAGCTAACAGCGCAGGTTTAACCTGAGTGTGAGTGAATTCCTCACACACTTCCCATCCCAGTTCTTGCTGGGGTGGTATGGATGGGTGGGTGGATGGGTGGTGGGGGTGTAAGAAATGACTTTCTGCCTCAGACCTATTCTAAAGGTTACTTCAAGGGGGACTTTCCAGAGTTTGATCATAGAACTCAGCACTGTAAATAAAACCTGTTTATTCAGAAAGAAAACTCCAAATGGGGTACTTCTGGCTAAAATAAAATACCCCCCAAGTTTGAACAACAAAACATAAAAGGTAACATTTTCACTGTAATTAATTTTGTGGTGTCCCCTCAGGTTTAGGGAGAACACAGCAAATGTAAATTTTACAAACTATTTGATTCCCCTGCACAGATGTGGGACCTTCCTGCTCTTGTGCATTACTTCGTGCCTGAGTTACTTTTGTTCGTTAACAACAGTGACTGTGCATCAAAGTAATTCATTGCATGGGAAGTGCTTTGTGACTGTCCTGAGAGGCAGGCACAGGCTCTGTATAACTACAATTCTTTTCTTCCTGACCATCTGAGGATGGTTGTTTTTTTTGCTTCAGGCGAGAGTCCTGCACATTACCGCAGTAAAGTTTTGGAAATTTGAATTGCGGGCGGGGGGAAGTACCTTTAACTACAGTTCTGACGGAAGGTCATCGACCTGAAACGTTAACGCTGTGTGTCTCTCTCTCTCTCTCTCTCCACAGATTCTGCCTGACCTGCTGGGTGTTTCCAGCACGTTCTGTTTTTGTTTCAGATTTCCGGCACCTGCAGTCTTTTTCTTTCGTTTCACCTTTAACTAGAGGTGTGCATAATTAAGATCACGGCGACAGGTGCCTTGTTTATGAAACAGCTCGGGAACGGTCTGGTCAGCAACATAGTGAGATATTGTCTGTTGGACTGACAATAACAGAGGGCTCGTAAAGGCTGTTAAGCCCATGGATACCCATCCTCCCAGTGCCCTCCATCTCCAAGCCGAGCAGCAACTCAGTTTTGAATGCCTCTAAAGCCATGTTCCCCACTATTCTGCCTGCCAGATTATTCTAAATATTTATCACTCTTTGTGAGAGGAGGTTTCTCCTGGTATCTGATCTCAGTTTATTTTTCACAGGTTTATACTCACGACTACCCTGCCTCGTTTTTAAAAAAGAATAGAAAGACTTGCATTTATACAGTGACTTTCACAACCACCAGATGTCTTTTCAGCCAATGAAGTACTTTTTGAAGTGTAGTCACTGTTGTAATGTAGGAAACACGGCAGCCAATTTGCGCACAGCAAGCTCCCACAAACAGCAATGTGATAACGACCAGATAATCTGTTTTTTGTTATGTTGATTGAGGGATAAATATTGGCCAGAACACCGGGGATAACTCCCCTGCTCTTCTTCGAAATAGTGCCACGGGATCTTTTACATCCACCTGAGAGAGCAACCGGGGCCTCGGTTTAACGTCTCATCCGAAAGACGGCACCTCCGACAGTGCGGCACTCCCTCAGCACTGCACTGGATTGTCAGCCGAGATTAGTAATATATTCAGGAATTATCTCCATTTAATGTTTGATATACTTCAGGGAGGTTCTACCGTAACCATCTTCTCTGAAGACTGCAGGGGTTGAGTAACTTTTAACATTTCCTCACCACTCACATTTGGAATTCTTCTCTTTCTCATCTCTGCAGCCTGAGTCAGAAGGTTGTGGGTTCAAGGCCCACTCCAGAGACTTGAGCACATAATCCAGGCTGACAGTTCAGCGCTGTACTGAGGGAATGCTGCACAGTCAGAGGTGCCGTCTGTCGGATGAGACGTTAATCTGAGGTCCTCGCATAAGGATCCTGCAGCACTGCTTGAAGAAGAGCAAGGGAGTTCTCCTGGTGTCCTGGCCAATATTCCCCCACCATCCAACTCCACCAAAAAACAGATTATCTGGTCATTATCTCATTTACTATTTCCGGTACTTTGCTGTGTGCAAAATGGCCTACATAATAACAGTAACTACACTTCAATAGTAATTCGTTGACTGTAAGGTGCTTTGGGATGCCCTGAGGACATGAAAGGTGCTATAATAAATACAAGTTCTTTCTATGTTACTCTCCCCAGTGCATGCACATCCCTTCTGTAGCGTGGACCCAATACTCCACCCACTCCTTGATGGTACTAAGCCATGAAGTGCAAAGGTAGAATACTCGTCAGGTCAATAATTGCAGATAAAAGTAACTCCAACTGAGCTCGAGCACAGACTTGTTCTGACCTGTTATACTATCTCCCCACCTTACATGCACACATACAAACCTACTCCTAGAGACCACCTTCTGTTTGGGTCAGGATGACCTTAGTTGAATGACAAATCTCATTGGAATCATGCTGCCCACAGACAAGTTCATGAACTGGGGGGTGTTAAATGATCTGCCTGATAAATGGCCTGGCATTTTAGCTCGGTTGTAAACAGTTGGTGATTCATCTTTGACTATTTATACCAGACTGATGCTGAGACTTGGCTGTGTGGCTCAGATCCGTGATCTAGACAAACAGTGGATGCTATGGAGCGACATTGAACCGGAGTGAATAACTCACAATGGCTTATCGCCAGATCTTTTAGCTGAAAATTCATGACTACCGCTGGTTTGAGACTGTCGTATAAACAGGACCTCCAACAACATGAGGATGATAAAATGACCTTTGAAGGGCAAGACCGAGGAGGCTCGTCCGAGGTGTTTTGGGCACTGTGGCCAACAAGAAGTCACAAATACAACAGAAGAAGATTGTTCAGTTTCCCTGGTGTCTCAGCCATACAGACCCAGAAACTCCCAGCTTCGATTCCCACTCTGTGCTGGGTTAGCTGCTTTAGGCCAGAGTGGCAGGAGGGGTGATACAATCGACTTCAGTGCCCATGGGCTAAAGAGGGGGAAGAAGTTCAACCAAGGTTTCCACTGCTGGAGAGCGCACGGGTTTGGACGCTGGGCGAGGACAGATTGTGCTCGGCCTCACCGTGGCTAACACTCACTGCCTGGGCTCCACGCAAGTCGCATTGCCATTTGGACGGGGTGCTGGTGTGGGCAGTCGGCAACAGTATAAGCCAACCAGAGCCAACGCCTTCAGGGGGATAAGGGGAAGAAAAGCCTAAAACAAATAAAACATTTGCATAAAAAAAGTAGAGGGTTGAGTGAGGCAAGTTGTGACGCTGAGCTTGGTGTAGATGTGAATCGTAAGGCATCCTAACGCCACTTACTGGGGGGACAGGGAAGGTGTGGAACCACATGCTAACAGCTCAGGACTGTGACTTGTGTCGCCAGCGGTCCTTGCTCACTGCGTCGGTTTTGATGGAGATGCCCTTTGACCTTTAGTAACAAATGGAAAGCCATTGTGCCCTCAGTGCTGTGTGTATCTGTATGTGTGTGCTCTTTCCCCCAACCCCTCCCCCCAGTTTGATGGACAGCCCCTTTTAACTCGGGGTAGCAGATGGCGCGGGTGCACAGTGCCTTGTTTTCTGGTTCTGACACCGGTGTGAATGGGAGGCCAGGGGGGGAACAGGTGCAAAGTACCACAGCACTCGGAACATTACAATGAGAATACTGACAGAATAGAAACCCAGGCAGTCTGTCCCAAGGCACGCGTCTGTCCTCTTATACAATTACAATGACAATTGCTACACTCTGTACCATCACAAAGCACGCGCCAGCACTCTGTAACATTGGAAGAAAAATGCAGTCACCCCAACACAAGTCTGCACCCTACACACTTGGAATATTAAAGACGAACAGCCTTGTGTTGACCTAGAACTCAGGATTACTGTCGGGCAGTACGATAAGATATATAACATATTTCTTTTTTTACTCTTGCCAACTCCATCACAGTTTGTCGTGTTCTAAGAAAGAAAGACTTCATGATCTCAGGACGTCCCAAAGTGCTTTACAGCCAATGAAGTACGTTTTGAAGTGCAGTCACTGTTGTAATGTAGGAAACGTGGCAGCAGTTTGCGCACAGCAAGCTCCCACAGACAGCAATGAGATAATGACCACATAATCTGTTTTAGTGATGTTGAGGTACAAATATTGGACAGGACACCAGGGAGAACTCCCCAACTCTTCTTTGAATAGTGCCAATGGGATCTTTTATGTCCACCTGAGACAGGAGCCTCGGTTTAAAGTCCCATCCGAAAGACAGCACCTCCGACAGTGCAGTGCTCCCTGGCGTTATGCTGTTTTTCGTTCTGTTCTCCAAGCTGATTTATTTTAACGTAGAACAAAATGGTTAGCTTTATGGGGGGTTTTTTCTCTCTGAAGGTCCCAATGCTGCACTGTTCCACGAACACAGGTCACTGCCTAGTACCTTGCCCAAGTGGGCCCATGTTCAAGTGTGACCCCCAACGCCAAATGAGGTTCAATTCCTGGTCGGTGCTGAGTTGGTTGATCTCGGTTCCGGCTCCTGACTGGCTAGCTCCTTCTGGAAAGTGCCGGTGTGCTGAGGTCAGGTGAAGACGGGATTGAGACTTGGCCGCAATCTCCACTCCTGGCCAAGTAGACTTATCGACACTTGCTGTCTAAACCCATGCAAGGAGAAAAGCCATTTGGGTTGAAATAGTGGAGGGTTGTCTGGCACTGGTGAAGTTAGTCAGGGGAGGAGGGAATAAAATTTGGGGGGATAAGTGTTTAAAAATTTGCCATCATTGCCAGGTATCGATTACTTTGTATTTAATTTACACCGAACCCTTTAACCCAGGAGATCGGAATCAATTTCCTTTACTATTCAGAAAGTCTGGTTAGTCACTTTAAATACGTTCGTACAGTGATTTTTATCCCCACCGAAGTTGTGTTGTTTTTTTTGGTCGTTGTGAGTAATGGGTTAGAAATTCAACTTGAGCATTGCATTGGCCGCCTGTTAAACATGCTGCCCAATATTCACTTCCTTTGCAGTCAATGGAATTAAATATCAGCCGCTGTGTATAACGGCCGATACCCCACTTTCCGAGACAAATTTCTACTCCAATGAACCCGGCCAAAACCACCCCCACCCAACCCCCTCCCCCCCGGGTCTAACACAGAGCAGCGTGTCCGAACGGGAGCAGGTTATTTGAGGAAAGATGCTTTTGTTTGGAGGGCAGTGAACCCGTGGAATGTGTGTCACAGGCTGCAGACAAAATGCCAATTGTTGGAGCGCGGAGCTTGTGTCGGGATCAGCTGGCGTGTGCCTCATCTGTCTGACTCAGTAACAGCTGCTGGAAGGGGGTCTCACTCCTTTATCTGCTATTGAAATCACTGATTGAATGGTGCGTGGCAGGCAGCAGGCACATGAAGCCTGCCCTTGCTCTGACAGGGTGAAAGGAAGCAAGAGAGTGTGTGTAATTATTGACAAATGTCTTTCTGCTGCCTATGAAACGAGAGTTACACTGACTATAAAATTTATCTGCAGGCTTTTGATGCTTTCGCTGGCAATGATGGCTTAGCTGATGGAGAGCATGCGTGTGTGGAAGGGGAGGGAAGGGTGAAGGGCAGGGTGAAGGGCAGGGTGAAGGCCGCTTACACCCCACACATGGCATCTGCAGCAGAACCTTGATCTTCCAAACTTGTGGGGACCATTGCAACTATTAATTTAAAAAGAAATTCCAATCTTTCTCCCCCTCCTGTCCAATATTTCTCCCTCAACCAACATAACAAAAGCAGATTATCTGCAATTAATATTTATCCCTCAATCAACATCACTAAAACAGATCATCAGGTCATTTTCACATTGCTGTTTGGGGGAGCTTGCTGTGTGCAAATTGGCTGCCGCGTTTCCCACATTACAACAGTGACTCCACTTCAAAAGTACTTCATTGGCTGTAAAGTGCTTTGAGACGTCTGGTGGTCGTGAAAGGCGCTATATAAATGCAAGTCTTTCTTTTCTATTTTTTCTCCTCTCCTGCTGACACTGACTCAAGGTGTGTGTATCGTGGACCCCAGGCACCCTCCAGTAATAGCAACTGTTCAAGTGTGAGCCTAGACAGTGAGTGCTGGCGGAATATTTGGACGTGTGCCGTCTTTCGGAATGAGACAAACCGAGGCCCCGTCTTCCCTCTCGGGTGGACGTAAAAGATCCCACGGCACTATTTCGAAGAAGAGCAGGGAGTTTTCCCTGGTGTTTTGGCCAATATGTATCCCTCAAACCAACACCACTAAACCAGATGATCTGGTCATTATCACATTGCTGTTTGTGGGAGCTTGCTGTGCACAAATTGGCTGCTGCGTTTCCTACATTACAACAGTGACCGCACTTCAAAAAGTACTTCATTGGTTGTTAAGCACTTTGGGACGTTCTGAGGTCGTGCTGATACCTGGGATAGCAGGAATGACATATGAGGAGAGATTGGGTCGATTGGGCTTATACTCGCTGGAGTATAGAAGAATGAGAGGGGATCTCATCGAAACATATAAAATTCTGACAGGTCTGGACAAACTAGATGCAGGAAGAATGTTCCCGATGGTCGGAGAGTCCAGAACCGGGGGTCACAGTCTAAGGATAAGGGGTAAGCCATTTAGGACAGAAATGAGGAAGAATTTCTTCACCCAGAGAGTGGTGAACCTGTGGAATTCTCTACCACAGAAGGTAGTTGAGGCCAAGTCATTAAATATATTCAAGAATGAGTTAGATATATTTCTTAAAGCGAAAGGTATCAAGGGATATGGGGAGAAGGCAGGTACAGGGTACTGAGTTTGGATGATCAGCCCTGATCTCATCGAATGGCGGCGCAGGCTCTCTGTTCTATGTTTCTATGTGCAAGGTGCTATAGAAATGCAAGTCTTTTCTTTCTCTCTTTAGCATTGAATGAAACTCTCCAGGATTATCCTACTATATCACACCTCGACCCTACACTGTTAGCTCTGAGTTTCCCCTCTCCTCTGGTGGCTCGGTTGATAAGTGGACCGCCCGGTGTCGGACTGAGCGATAGAGAGTAGGAAGATTCCAGGCTTGATGCTGAGTCTATGCTAAGTTAGCTGATACAGGCCAGCTCACAGCTGGCCCCTGATTTAGCCAAAATTCCTGCTCATGACTGCTATCCGATGACTCCTTCTGGCAAGAATGTTTCCGTGGACATCGGACAGGAATGGACTCCGCGGTCAAATAACCTACTAACACACAAAGGACGGACAGTAGGATGAGGTGCCAGAGGGCTGTTAAAAAAATTACACAACTGCACCCGAATGCCATGACCCCTTCATTATTCTGATATACATCCTGATCTTGATATAGTGATTTAACCCACCCCGCCCCTGCTCTCCAATATCACATACTCTGACATATGCCTCCAAAATTAGTTAGAACAATATCCTTCTGATGTTACACTTTCTCCAACCCTGAAGCTGAAATGGAAATTCAGTGCAGACCTGGGGTCAGCCTGTGACCTCTTCTGTGGCCAGGGTCCCCAGTTATATGTAATTAGACTCATTGTGTTGGCCCGCTGCTCAAGCCTTCGCCTGGCTCCTTGCACGTGCCTGTATCTGGGTAAAGAGACAGCAGTCTGTAACTAATCAAAATGCTTTTTACTTGATAATTTGACGTGTGACTGCTTGAATGTGCTCTGTTCCTGTGCCTTTCACCATACTTACAGCCTGGGTGAATGATTGACAGCTCCAGCTGTTTACAAATACGATCGTTCTCTATTTCTTTTCTGTGGGTGTTTTGTGTCTGGGAGACACTGAGATAATAACTGCACAAGGCACCCCTGTTAAGTACATAATTGATTTTCCACAACTTTTATACACTCAGAAAGGACAAACTATGACCAGAGGGAGGAATGTATATCAAGTGTGCTGTAATACAACCACAATAAAAATGATATTTATTGCTAAGGAGAGCTAAAATTAGTCAGAGTTTTTCTCCTTAAAAATGTAACTGTATCTAGTGACTTACTGGCTAATGTTGACTTTATGCCACAGTGTAAAATGGGTGATAGCAAATCGGCAGCCCGTTTTACATCGCTCCCGACTTCTATTTCCATTTTGCATTTATACAGCGACTTTTACGTTTTCAGGGCATCTCAAGTTGTATCACAGCCAATGTCAGCCGTGGCTCAGTGGGTGGCACTCTCGCCTCTGAGTCAGCAGGTTGTGGTTTCAAGTCCTACACCAGAGTCTCGAGCACAAAAATCTAGCCTGACACTCCCAGTGCAGTGCTGGGGGAGCGCTGCACTGTCGGAGGTGCCGTCTTTCGGATGAGATGTTAAACTGAGGTGGACTCTCAGCTGGACGTAAAAGATCCCCTGGCACTTTTTCGAAGAAGAGCTGGGGAGTTACCCCCGCCCCCCCCGGTGTCCTGGGGCTAATATTTATCCCTCAATCAACATCACTATAACAGATTATCTTGCCATTATCACATTGCTGTTTGTGGGAGCTTGCTGCGCGCAAAATGGCTGCCGCGTTTCCTACATTACAACAGTGACTACACTTCAAAAAAAAGTACTTCATTGGCTGTGAAGCGCTTTGGGACGTCCTGAGGTCGTGAAAGGCGCTATAGAAATGCAGGTCTTTCTTTTTCTACACAGTTTGTAATCCAATCAAACAAATTGAGTTAGAACGTGTCAGCTTGGTTCAGTAGCAGCATTGTTGCTTCTGTGTTAAAAGGTTACGGGTTCAAGCTCTATTGCAAACTTGAGCACACGGTCTATGATGATCCCTTGCTGCAGGCCTATTTTCTTTTGCGATGAATGCATTGTGGCAGTGATTTCACTGACAGCGATGCACACAAGAAGATCAGCAATTAATATTTATCCCTCAACCAGCAGCACTAAAACAGATCATCTGGTCATTTATCACATTGCTGTTTGTGGGATCTTGCTGTACGCAAATTGGCTGCCGCGTTTCCTACATTACAGCAGTGACTACATTTCAAGAAGTACTTCATTGGCTGTAAAGCGCTTTGGGACGTCCGGTGGTCGTGAAAGGCGCTATAGAAATGCAAGTCTTTCTTTTTTCTTTTTTTTCTGAAGTGCATTCACTGCAGTTATGCAGGAAAACATGGCGCACAGCACAGTCCCACGAACCATAAATGAGATAAATGGCCACGTAATCTGTTTTTTTTTGGTAGTTTGGCTGACCAGGACACTGGGGGAGTTCCTCTTCTTCGTTTGATTAGTGTCCTACGGGATTTTTTTATGTCACTGGAGAATGGCAGATGGGGCCTTGGATTGATGTAGGATCCAAAAGGCAGCACATCCCATAATGCAGGACCCCTTCGGTACTTGCACTGGACAGGTGCTGAAGTTCACAGGAGGAGGGCTTGAACCCACAACCTTCTGACTCAGAGGTGAGAGCGCTACAAACTGAGCCAAAATCTATACAAGAGCTTTCCCTCCACCCCCCCCAACCAATGTTTTCACCTCCACCTCTTCTTCTGAAGACTCCTTGCTGGGATACGGGTCCGCCTCCAGTACCTTGCCCGAGTGGCCATTTTCTTTTTTGTGTGAGCCTAAGCAGCAAGTGTTGGCGTGCTATTCGACTATGGAGGACATCACAGCTGAGCCCGATCCGGTCCAGCTGGGCTCTTGCAAAAAAAGGTGCACTGTTACCAGTAAGTTAGCTAGTACAGTAGTAGTTTTTTTTTAACCAATGGGGGGGGTGGGGCTGGGGTTTGTGTGTTTCAAAAAACTATACACTTAAGACACATCAACCCTTATTCTTATGCACTTAATGGTGTTTCTGTTGAAATGAATGGTGGGTGGAGGGGCGGGGATGTTTTGGCTTTTGAAGAACTCTGAAAGGGTGTGCATCAAACAAGGACACGCTCCATTACCACAGACTATACACTGTCTGGTGCTCAGAGTTTTATAATCACAGGTTACTCTATTTAACACCCTGTTGTTCAGAAACAATTTCCTCCACACAGTTGTCTGCCTAACTCGTGTGTATAGTCAATCGTAAGATTAAATAGGGGGCACTGGGAATCCTGCAAGTACCTCACAGGAGCCAGTTTGCTGCATTTAGATTTTTTCCCCTTTGCTTTGTATGTGGGAATCCTACTCACTTCTAATGGAAACACACGGCCTGCTGTACAACTGAACTGTGTCAGCCGGGGCTCAGTTGGTAGCTCTCTCGCCTCCATGTCAGAAGAAAGAAAAACTTGCATTTATATAGCGCTTTTCAGGACCTCAGGACGTCCCAAAGCGCTTCAAAGCCAATGAAGTACTTTTGAAGTGTAGTCACTGTTGTGATGTAGGAAAGGGTTGTGGGTTCAAGGCCCAGTCCAGAGAGACTTGAGCACAAAAATCTAGGTTGACCCTCCAGTGCTGCGCTGTCGGAGGTGCCGTCTTTTGGATGAGACCTTTAATTGAGGCCCCCGTCTGCTCTCCCAGGTGGGCGTAAAAGATCCCGCGGCACTAGTTCGAAGAAGAGCAGGGGAGTTCTCCCCCGGTGTCCTGGCCAACATTTATCCTTCAACCAACATCACTAAAAACAGATCGTTATCACACTGCTGTTTGTGGGACCTTGCTGTGCGCAAATTGGCTGCCGTGTTTCCTACAAGTTTTTCGATCTCTGCTCTGGCTGGTTTAGCTAATCTCAACTGGGCCTGGCAATAGCCGCGTTGCTGAGGCCAGGGAGGGACACGTCGGCCCGTGTTCTCCTTCCTAATCATCGTTTCTGTGCTTGAAACGTGTGCGGTTAAGGACAGGGTCCGGTTCGGTTGCCCCGACAGCTGGAGATAGCCCTGTTGACATTTAACTTTTTATTTGAAGAATGGATGAGATTAGCAAAAGGGCTGGCAGAACTTCTGGAGACGGACGCCGGCGTGAGTCTGTGCCGTCGGGGGAAAAAATGGGGTGGGGTGGGGGAATTGGAAATGAAGAAGTAATCACACAAAGACGAGAGGGAACCCAGCTGTGCGCGTGTGTAGACGTGCGCCTCGCAGGAAAATACCTACAGCCCTCAAACAAAGGAGAGCCCAATTCGGCCATTTCACCACCTTCTGCAGCACAGCAGGCATTTCAAGCTGATTACTGGCTGTTTCAGCTGCCGAGCTTATCTTATTGTGATGCAGATACGGGCACACGCGGGAGGAGCACGGGGGGTCACAGACATTGTTATGCAGATGCCGGCACATGCGGGAGGACAAAAGGGAGGGGGAGACCATGGGCCCGTTGCTATGTGGATATTGGCACATGTCGGAGCGCAAGGCGGTGGAGTTCATTGTCATGCAGACGCTGAGACACAGGCAGCAGATGTCTGCACGGGGCTTATGGTGTGTGCATGAGCACAGGTGTGGAGTTATGGCAAAAAGTCACCGGCCCAATAAAGCAGGCCCCTGACCATTACCAAGCTGTACTGCTCCAAGATGCCCTGTGTGTTCCACCAGCATTGGTCAGTCACTTTGATGAATTAATCAATAATCTGCCCAGAAACTGCACTGCCCGAAAAGGCGGTGGAAGCAGATTCAATAGTAACTTTCAAAAGTCGAATTGGATATGTACTTTCAAAGGACAAAATTGCTGGGCTATGGGCAATATTTTTGTTAAGCTGTGCGGCCGCCCGGCGATCTGGGGGTCCTGTGCAGGCCGCTCAACGGCTTTATAATAGAAAAAAAACATGCATGCGCAATAATTTGAATGGGCCACGCAGCCCCTTAAAGGGGCCACGCACCCCAAAAAAATTAGCGGGAACATTGGCGAAGGGGAATGAGCAGGGGTGTGGGACTAATTGGAGAGCTCTTTCAAAGAGCCGGCATAGGCACGATGGACCGAATGGCCTCCTTCCGTGCTGCAAGCCAAAATTCTATGAAACTTGGGCGGGAAAGTGGAGTTGAAGTCGAAGACCAGCCGTGATCTTTATTGAATGGCAGAGCAGGTTCGAGGGGCCGTATGGCCTACTCCTGCTCCTATTTCTTATGTTTTTAATACATTTATTTCTACATGGCATTGACATTTGGTAAGCTATTTTGCAGGCAACTTTACTGGGTTGTTAAGATGTGGCTACGCAATGACATCATCATATTGTTGGTGATATTTGCCAGTATCATTTTTTTTTTAAGATAAGACAGAGAAAGATTGGTACGTGTGGCACTGAGCCACACCAGGCAGGAAGGTCCCAGATTCAATCCGTCATCTGCTGTTGAGTCAGCTGATCTCAGCTGGGCAGCAGGAATAACTCGTGGTCTGGGCTGGGAAAGGGGGGAAAAATCAATCGGGGTTCCCACATGATTAGTAGCGAAGGACCTCTGCTGGAAAGTACATCTTGTGGACATCGACAACAACAACAACTTGCATTTATATAGTGCTTTTAATGTAGTACAACATCCCAAGTGGCTTCACAGAAGCGTTAACAGACAAAATTTGACACCGAGGCCACATAAAGAGATATTACGACAGGTGACCAAAAGCTTGGTCACCGAGGTCATTTTTAAGGAGTGTCTTGAAGGAAGAGAGAGAGGATGGAGAGCTGGAGAGGTTTAGGGAGGGAATTCCAGAGCCTAGGGCCCAGGCAGCTGAAAGCACGGCCGCCAAAGGTGAAGCGATGCTCAAGAGGCCAGAATTGGAGGAGCGCAGAAATCTTGGAGGATTGCAGGGCTGGAGGAGGTTACAGAGGTCAGGAGGAGCCGAGGCCATGGAGGGATTTGAAAACAAGGATGAGAACTTTAAAATCAGGATGATGACAGGATCAGACGTTGCTGTGATGCCCCTGTGACTGAATTGCTTGGCAATGCCGGCTATCGCGGCTTAAGGATGGAGAACGGCCACTTGGTTAGGTGCCAGAGGGCAGCTGTGCCTGCAGAACCATATCCCAGCAAGAGTTAGTGCCTACGGGGGAGGAGAGAAGATACCTGAGGGGAGAACACTGGATGGGGCGGAGTGAAGGATACAGTCCAACTTTATCGTACAAAGAATCGGCAGCAATTTTTTAATCTCCCCATCTGCAAAAACAACTTCTAATGTTCACTTCAAATGAGTTGGGAATGTTTTGAACTGATTGAGAATGTCCTGTTATTTCTGGGCGAGCTGTTGTCACAGAGCAGAGTGCTCCGTCTGTGTTCTTGCTGTTGCAGACGGTTCAAAGCTTGATTTTATTGTTATGTAGATCAAGCACATGCTGGCTGTCGGCCACTACCAGATGTCTAAATAGTCCAGAGCAACACTGAGAACAACTGGCTGACCAGAGACTGCACGACATTCAAATAAGTTTCTTTTGTCTCAAATCGGCAAAGTCTGAAAGATTAATTTATCAACTCCCCCCCCTGATGGCACGGTGGGTAAGAATCCTCCCAGCGACAAAATACAAGAAGACGTTACAATAAACGTGCGGAATGGGCGTGTAAATGGCAAATTAATTTTCAATATAGATAAGTGTGAGGTGGTGCATTTTGGTAGGAAGAATTAGGAGGCCACGTTCTCCTTGGAAAATAACGGTCTAAATGGGGTAGAGGAGCAAAGGGATCTAGGGGTACAGATACACAGATCACTAAAAGTAGCGACACGGGTCAGTAAGGCCATAAAAAATGCAAACCAAGCACTGAGGTTCATTTCTAGAGGGATAGAATTGAAAAGCAGAGAAGTTATGTTAAACTTATATAGAGCCTTGGTTAGCCCACACTTGGAGTACTGGGCACAGTCCTGGTCTCCATGTTACAAAGAGGATATAAAGGCTCTGGAGAGGGTGCAAATAAGATTTATAAGGATGATACCAGAACTGAGAGGTTATAACTCTCAGGAAAGACTGAACAGACTGGAGTTCTTTTCTCTAGAAAAGAGAAAGCTGAGGGGTGACTTAATAGAGGTCTTTAAAATTATGAAGGATTACATAGGATATACGGCACGGAAACAGGCCATTCGGCCCAACCAGTCCATGCCGGCGTTTATGCTCCACTCGAGCCTCCTCCCGTCTTTCCTCATCTAACTCTATCAGCGTAACCCTCTATTCCTTCTCCCTCATGTGCTTGTCTAGCCTCCCCTTAAATGCATCTATACTATTCGCTTCAACCACTCCCTGTGGTAGCGAGTTCCACATTCTCACCACTCTTTGAGTAAAGAAGTTTCTTCTGAATTCCCGATTGGATTTCATGGTGACTATCTTATATTGATGTCCCCTAGTTATGCTCTTCCCCACAAGTGGAAACATTCTCTCTATCAACATTTTTCATAATTTTAAAGACCTCTATCAGGTCACCCCTCAGCCTTCTCTTTTCAAGAGAAGAGAGACCCAGCCTTTCCTGATATGTAGATTGGCGGTTAGGATCAGATCAGCCATGATCTTATTGAATGGCGGAGCAGGCTCGAGGGGCCAATTGGCCTACTCCTGCTCCTATTTCTTATGTTCTTATGTATACCCTTGCATTTCTGGTATCATCCTTGTAAATCTTCTCTGCACCCTCTCCAGTGCCACTATATCCTTTCTTTAATATGGCGACCAGAACTGCACGCAGTGCTCTAAGTGTGGTCTAACCAAGGTTCGATACAGGTTTAGCATAACTTCCTTACTTTTCAATTCTATGGCCCAAAAATTAGTCTTAGTATGCGAGAGTACGCACTGTGTACTCGCGTATTCTGTCTCCAATTGCCGGTTTTCTGCATGCACTGCGCATGCGCTGAAAACCGGCACTTGGTGAACTCAAAAGGGGGCGGTTCCTAAGTGAACCGCGTGCGCGCTACAGGCTGCGCGCACGCAGTGCACTTAGTGCTTTGAACGCGCAGGTAAGCATGGAAGATTTTGCACATAAAGAAAGGAGGCGTAAGACCCTCTTTTAACAAGGTAAGTAGTTAATTAAGTATTATTTTAAATTTTTTTCAACAGGTTTATCTTTTTTAGAGACTTTAAAGAAAGGTAACTTTTAAAAAGATTTTAAATTTTTTCAAAAATTTAATTTTTTGTTTAAAGTGGTTAATTTATTTAACTATACTTATTTTATTAATGTGATGGTTTTTAAAAAAAATTTAATTGAGGTTTAGCTGTTCTTTTGGGGGGGTATAGATTCATAGCTTTGACAGCCCTTGCTGTCAAAACTATGAATGAAAGATGGTGTGCTGCCATTGGCTCTAACTGAATCACGTGATCCCACAGCTCACACGAATTAACTGCGTCTGTGGGATACGCACACACTGCACAGCTGCAGCCTTGAAACTAAAGTTCGTGTGAGCTCGGAAGGAAAAGGCAGGCGCGCAGTGAGATATCGCGGGGAAGCCTTACCCCCGCAGGAAGGCTCCGTCTTTAATTTCTGGGCCTATACCTCTAGAAATAAACCCTAGTGCTTGGTTTGCTTTTTTTATGGCCTTGCTAACCTGTGTCGCAACTTTTAGTGATTTGCGTATTTGTACTCCTGACCCCACTTCCTCTACCCCACCTAGACTCGCACCCTCCAAGTGATAAGTGACCTCCCTATTCTTCCTACCAAAATGTAATACCTCACATTTATCTGTGTTGAACTTCATTTGCCAATTATATGCCCATTCTGCAAGTTTATTAATGTCCTCCTGTAACTTGTTGCAGTCCTCCTCAGTATTGACTATACCCCCCGCCTAATTTGGTGTCATCTGCAAATTTAGAAATTGTGTTTTTGATTCCTAAGTCTAAATCGTTAATATAAATTGTGAACAGCAGTGGTCCCAGCACTGATCCTTGTGGAACACCGCTACCCATCTTCTGCCACTGTGAATAGCTACCCTTTACTCCTACTCTCTGCTTTCTGCTTTCTGTCCTGAAGCCAGCCAGCAATCCATTCTGATACTTGTCCCCTGACTCCGCATTCTCTGGCCTTGTTCATCAGTCTATTATGGGATACCTTATCGAAGGCCTTTTGAAAATCCAGATAAATTACATCTGCTGCATTACCATTGTCTACCCTCTCTGTTACCTCTTCAAAAAATTCAATAAGGTTGGTCAAGCAAGACTTTCCCTTTTGAAATCCATGCTGACTATTCATTATTATATTTTTAGTTTCTAGATGTTCTTCTACTTTCTCCTTTAGTAGGGATTCCATTATTTTTCCTACCACCGATGTTAAGCTGACTGGTCTATAATTCCCTGGACATGTTCTATCCCCCTTCTTTAGCTATCCGCCAGTCCTCTGGCACTATAACTTTTTCTAATGAATTATTAAATATGTGTAGTAATGTCTCTGCTATCTCTTCCCTAGAGTCTTTTAAAATGCGTGGATGCATTTTTGAGTTTGATTAGTTTATTTAATATATCGTCTTTGTTTATTTTAAGGGGCTTGTTAGGGTAGACGCAAGGCTAATTAAATATGGAAATCAGGGACCAACACCGGTTTCAAATTTCAGGTAGAACCAGCGGTCCGTAAAGGGCAGCAGTGCTCCTCCTGGGCCCGCAGAACATCTCCGGCTCGCTGTCGGTCAGTTTGAGCACCACCCCCCGCCCCCCCCCCGACCCCCGCAATCCCCCAGGATCACCTTCACCCCTTCACTGTGAGAAGCCGGCTGATTTGCTGCCCTCTCGTAACCGGCGAGCTTGAGTGGGGCGCCCACTGCTCGCCGGGGGCATTTAAAGGAGGCCCAAACCCCAATATAGTTCGGGGCCTCCCCAGCGCCGACTTTGGGCGTCTCGCCAGGTCTCGGAGGCGAAAGGTCGGTGTGTAACCCACTGCATCACCCAGTTCCCTAAACTTGCTCTTTAAGAAAAAAATATACGTATTCTTCTCTGACAGAGTTTTGTGAGTAATTAATTTACTGTGCAAAACTGATTAATGACACAGTTCAAGTTACTTTAATGGAACGGTTTGAGGACACACCTAATCCCCTGGCAGAGTCAGCCCCCACATACCTGCTGTATGTGGTAGAACAAGCTATCAAGAATTTATAAAGTTTTAAAGGAAACCACAAAACAGGCTTGAATCTAAAACAACTTGCTGTGCAACCCACATATTGTACACCATCCCACCCCCAAGGCCAGGGCACAGACTTGCATCAAGACTGTGTCAATCTTCGTTCCCTGAACTCGTCAACAACAAGACAGACAAATGTTGCACTGCCCGTATCTACATCATCGGATTCCGTATACAATCCTAGCTCACGCTGCATTCTATAGATTACTGCCCTGCCTAGCTATATATTCAACAGATTCCTGGATCGCTCTACAATCATAGAATGATACAGCACAGAGAGAGACCATTCGGCCCATCGTGCCTGTGCCGGCTCTTTGAAAGAGCTCTCCAATGATTCCAATAGCCCCGCTCTTTCCCCAGAGCCCTGCAAATGTCTCCTTTTCAAGTATTTACCCAATTTCCTTTTGAAAGTTACTATTGAATCTGCCAATATACATTGTGAAGACTCAGAGGGTACAAAATTAAAGAGCCAGATCAGCATTTGGGGGCTGCAATTGGCTTCAGTGCGTCTGGGTCGAGGAGAGGAAAAATCAGCCAGTGTTCCTGCTCCCGATGACTGCCCAGTGAATCCTGCTGGAAGGTGTTTGCGTGCGGACATTGGGTGAGGTGGGGATTGGGCTCACTTGTGACGCACCCTATGATTGACCAGCCTTCCGACACTCGTCGTCTAAGCTTGCACATGAAGAACGGTCGCTAGACTGCAATATCAGAGGGCCCCCGATTCTGTAGGAACAAGCTTATCAAAGCACTGCCTACCAATTAATATTAATATTTCAATAATTAAGCGATTCAATATTTTTATGATTGCTATGCTGGCGAAATCTAACTAGTCTTATGGAATGTCCAGATTGTGATTTAAGCAGAAACTAAAGTTGGATTTATGTCAGTGGACCCTTCCAGCTGTCACTATAATAGCAACAACAACAACAACTTGTATTTATATAGCACCTTTAACGTAGTAAAATGTCCCAAGGCGCTGCACAGGACTATTTTAAGACAAAAAATTTGACACCGAGCCACATAAGGAGAAATTCTGGCAGGTGACCAAAAGCTTGGTCAAAGAGGTAGGTTTTAAGGAGCGTCTTAAAGGAGGAAAGAGAGGTAGAGAGGCAGAGAGGTTTAGGGAGGGAATTCCAGAGCTTAGGGCCTAGGCAACAGAAGGCACGGCCACCAATGGTTGAGCGATTATAATCAGGGATGCTCAAGAGGGCAGAATTAGAGCAGCGCAGAGATCTCGGGGGGTTGTGGGGCTGGAGGAGATTACAGAGATAGGGAGGGGCGAGGCCATGGAGGGATTTGAAAACAAGGATGAGAATTTTGACATCGAGGCGTTGCTTAACCGGGAGCCAATGTAGGTCAGCGAGCACAGGGGAGATGGGCGAACGGGACTTGCTGCGAGTTAGGCCACGGGGCAGCCGAGTTTTGGATGACCTCAAGTTTACGTAGGGTAGAATGTGGGAGGCCAGCCAGGAGTGGGTTGGAATAGTCAAGTCTAGAGGTAACAAAGGCATGGATGAGGGTTTCAGCAGCGGATGAGCTGAGGCAAGGGCGGAGACGGGCGATGTTATGGAGGTGGAAGTAGGTGGTCTTTGTTATGCTGCGGATATGTGGTCGGAAGCTCATTTCAGGGTCAAATATGACACCAAGGTTGCGAACAGTGTGGTTCAGCCTTTAAATGAAGGCACATGCAGCCTATCAGCAGAGGCAGGTGCCTGAATAGGGTGGGACAACACTGACAATTATTGACAAGCATGGCCTGACCAACAGTGCACAGCCCATGGTGATAATAAAGCCTCTTAAAGTTATAGGGCTACAAATTGAGCAGCGCCCCATTTGGGGCGCTAACTTCGCCGGGGCGGGAAAAATTAGCGCCCCTGCGGCGGAAATCCCTCTTGGGGCGCTGCGAGTCAATATCGCGGCGCTACGTGCCACGGTATTGGAGGCCTTCCCCACCTTCTTAAAGGGGAGGGGCCTTGCGCAGCACGACCCAGGGCCCAGCTGGGCACCCGGGGATCGGGAGTGCAGGCAAAAGAGCCCAGCACTCAAGAGAAGTGCCGGGCTCTTGGAGTGCAGCCGGCACTCCGCCGGGGGGGCCGTTCAGAAGGCCGGGGACGGAGCGCAGGCAGGTCCTGGCAGGCGGCCAGCAACAAAAATGGCCGCCCCGCACCTCGCGTTTAAATTGCGCCTCCCCAGCCGCAGGTAGGCCCCCCTGACCCCGTCGGACATAGCGTCCGGCGGTAAATCGGGGGCGCTCCCGAAGATCGCAGCCGGGGCGCGAGCGGGGCGCTGCGCATGGCGATGACGTCATTGCCGGCGGCGCAGTGCCGTGGGGCGCTACCAGTTAGCGCCGCCGCTAACCTCCTGCTGAATTTCACGGGAGGCGTGGGTGGCGCCGCACCCGGGCGCCAGTTGCTTTGCGCCCTGTTAGCGCCCTCTTAGGGCGCTAACAAGGCGCAAAGCAACCCAATTTTTTCCCCATATAATCCTAAATTTCATTAGCACTTATGAGTCGTCTGATGCCCAGTGCTGCTTTCCCCAGTGACTCGTTCTGTCTGCTTGGCGTACGAGGATTCTGAAAGCATTGTTCGCAGCCTCCTCGCTTCTCAGCTTTGTCTGGGTTTGATATCTATGTAACAGAGAATGTAAGCACAAAGGTTCAAGCTTTACACTTGCTGCCGATGTACAGCAGGTGCCTATGGAATCGATATCAAGCAGTGCCAGTGCTGTAAACTGCTTCCCCCAAAAAAGCAAGGGCTGAGGCTTGGTTTTGAAGCCTCGCTAGGTCGAATAGTACACCAAAATGTACTGTGTGAGCTGTACATTTAAAAAGCTGATACTTGTGCGGGGCGGGGGGGGCAGTAGGCCCATTACCCCAGTGTGAGCCACTGGCTTCAGGCAAGAGTGAGAGAAAATTGGAACAATCCCAGTAGTTTGTTGGGATTTAGGGACCCATAATTCACAACTAATTCATGCACCAAACTTAAGGAAAATCCCAGGATGGGAATAGTCCCACAGATTCCAACACTGTAAATTATATAGAGCCCGACTGTAACAGACAAGGCCAGGGCCTCGCTCAGCTGTGCTTGCTTGCACATGTCAAGATGACAAATCTCCACCCAACCTGACTGCCAGGCTCAGCGTGACTGCATCAGGACATGCATGGAGTCCGAGTGGGACAGATAATGCTGTGTGGTCTCTTTTCCATAATATGCTTCTATGATAGACTATATTGTCCTACTGCTCATGGTAGGGACGTTGGAGGTGAACACACACGCATGTCCCACTCAAGTCCATGCCTCATCCACACGCATGTCCCTCCTATGTCCATGCCTCACCCACACACATGTCCCACCCATGTTCATGCCTCATCCACATGTATGTCCCACCCGTTTCCATGCCTCGTCCATATGCATGTCCCATCCCACACACATGTCCCACCCATGTCTATGCCTCACTCACATGTATGTCCCACCCACATGCATGCATCACACACATGCATGTCCCACCTATATCCTTGCTTCACCCACATGCCTGTCCCACCCACATACATGCCTCACCCACAGGCATGTCGCACCCATGGCCATGCCTCATCCACACGCATGTCGTACCCATGTCCATGCCTCACCCACACGCATGTCCCATACACGTGCATGCCTCACATTGGCAGCCTTATTCCTGCTAAGTATTCATTGGGACTGTCCCAACTAATGTTCCCTCCAATTTTTATTTTCGTGCACGGTCCCTTTAAATTTGCTTTTATTTTCATTTTTATTTTAAATTAAATTAAATTTAAATTAAAAATGCACGGTATCTTTCAGCAGCAACAGCTTGTGAGCGGCCTGCGCGGGAACCTCCTGATTGTTGCGCGGTACCTTAGGGGGATCATTGGTCCCAACCTTTCCGGGCAATGGTTGAACCAGTGGTTTAATGGGAGCCATTTTATTTTGCCAATTTTCTCCTCTCCTGAAGGTGTTTACTCTTTTCTGGGGTAGAGTTCTATCAGGGCCAGCCTCCCGTCTCTACCTCACCCAACTCATTATACGAGTCTGGACAGTGAGTGCTGGTAGGTTGTTTGACTGTGGAGGGTGTCACAGCCAAGTCTAGTACTGTCCTCCCCTGATGCCCACACATTGACACCAGAAGTTGATGTTCCACTCCCTAGGTCTGGAGCACAAGGGCCGAGTGTAGACCCTCTACCACCGGTGAGACTGAGATCAGCTAACTCAGCACAGACTGGAAACTGGACCTGGGATCTTCTGCTCTGTATGGCTCAGCTATACGCATCAGGGAGCCCTTAATGTACACATTCTGTTTTACAACCTTTTATGTTCCCTGTTGGACCAGTGGCCCTTAGCCCTGTCCCAGACTGAACTGGGATGTGGGTACTTGACCTAGGTTCTAAATAATGGGCAGACAAGTGGCAGATGGAATTTAATACAGAGAAGTGTGAGGTGATGCATTTTGGCAGAAGGAACAGGGAGAGGCAATATATACTTAATGGCACAGTTTTAAAGAGTGTGCAGGGACAGAGGGACCTGGGAGTTAATGTGCATAGGTCCCTGAAGGTGGCAGGACATATTGAGAGAGTGGTTAGCAAAGCATATGGGATCTTGAGTTTCATAAAAAGAGGTATTGAGTACAAAAGTAGAGAAGTTATGCTGATTCTTTATAAAGCGCTGGTTAGGCCACAACTGGAGTATTGCGTCCAGTTCTGGTCACCACACTTTAGGAAGGATGTGAAGGCCCTTGAGAGGGTGCAGAGGAGATTTACCAGAATGGTTCCAGGGATGGGGGATCTTAGCTACAAGGACAGGCTGGAGAAGCTGGATTCGTTTTCATTAGAGCAAAGGCGGTTGAGGGGTGATTTGATAGAGGTGTACAAGATTATGACGGGTTTGGATAGGCGAGACGGGGAAAGGCTGTTCCCATTAGTACAAGGACTAGGGGCCACAGATTTAAGGTTTTGGGAAAGAGATACAGGGGGGGGATGCGAGGAAAAACTTTTTTACGCAGCGAGTGGTGAGGACCTGGAACTCGCTGCCGACGGAAGTGGTGGAAGCGGAGACACTCAATGTTTTCAAGGGGAGACTGGATAGGCACTTGAGGGAAATAAACTTGCAGGGCTACGGGGATAGAGCGGGGGGAATGGGACTGACTGGATTGCTCTGCAGAGAGCCGGCACGGACTCGATGGGCCGAATGGCCTCCTTCTGTGCCGTTATGACTCTATAAGGTCAGGTCTTAAATCTTGGTTGAGCTGTCAGTGGTGATTGGAGAACTTCTCTATGAGGCAGTGGGGAAACAGTCAATCGGGGAGCAGTCCAACAAGGATTGCAGGCTTAGTTTCCTCATGGTTAGTTCCTGATCATAGCCCATGTACTCAACACATGTAAGGGAGTAAATGAGGACTCCTGACACTGAATATGGGAAGGGTCTGAACGGAGAAAATTAAAAAAAAATTCTTCCAGATTGCCAAATGATTTAATTAGGTTTGGCTACACGGCAGCACGCGATCATTCGTGTCATTTCACAATTTCTATTTACTCACCTGCTCCACTTACTTTGCATATGTCCAATATCTGGGAAGGCATACAAAGGCTTCCAATAATTTCCTTTCAACTTGAACTGACCTCATGTTTAAGGATCCCGGCAGTAAACGTTGCACAAGCAGGCCAGTTGAATTCTCAGCCGCGTGATGAAGGAATGCGAACCAGAAATCAGAACAGGCCAGCAACAAGGCCAGAAGAAGTTATAACTGGAGAGCAATGTAAACCATAACACAGCTGCTGCATGGATCGGAGGATTTTTTTTTTTATATATTCGTTCATGGGATGTGGGCGCCACTGGCAGGCCAGCATTTATTGCCCATTCCCTAGTTGCCCTCGAGAAGGTGGTGGTGAGCCGCCTTCTTGAACCGCTGCAGTCCCGTGTGGTGAAGGCGCTCCCAACAGTGCTGTTAGGGAGGGAGTTCCGGGATTTTGACCCAGCGACGATGAAGGAACGGCCGATAAATTTCAAAATCAGGATGGTGTGTGACTTGGAGGGGAACTTGGAGCTGGTGGTGTTCCCATGCGCCTGCCGCCCTTGTCCTCCTAGGTGGTAGAGGTCGCGGGTTTGGAAGGTGCCGCCGAAGAAGCCTTACGAAGTAAAATAATATGATGGGCGGGGCAGGGAATGAGTTGAAAGTGGGAGAAGAGAGATTTAGAGGCAAAAAGAAAGACTTGCATTTAAAAAGCGTCTCACAGAACTTTACAGACAATTTTTGGAGTGTAGTCACTTGTTGTAATGCAGGAAACGCTGCAGCCAAATTGCACACAGCAAGCTCCCACAAACAGCAATGTGATAATGGCCAGATAATCTATTGTAGTGATGTTGGTTGAGGGATAAATATTGACCAGGACACTGGGAAGAACTCCCCTGCTCCTCTTGCACTAGTGACGTGGGATTTTTTACATCCACCTGAGAGGCCTCGGTTCAACATCTCATCCGAAAGACGGCACCTCCAACAGTGCAGCACTCCCTCAGTACTGCCCTGGAGTGCCAGCCTAGATTACGTGCTCAAGCCTCAGGAGTGGGACGCGAACCCACGGCATCCTGACTCAGAGGCGGGAGGGCTACTGACTGAGCCACGACTGACACCTTTACCCAGCGGTTGGAGATACTCAGGAGACCTCCTCTCGAGCAGGTCGCTGGGTTGCTGGCGTCACTTTGTTTGTTGTACAGTGCTGCCTCTTGTAGCCTGCTTGCTGCTGGAGGAAACCCGGTCAAGTAGATGGGGAGCAAAAACCAGGGCACTGCGCACGCGCAATGATCCAAGAGTCAGGATCCCAACTTTCATTTTATTGCCCTCGGAAATTGCTGGATGCTGGGGAAAGGTTAGAAACACAGGAATGGCAGCCTCAGCTCTCAGCGCCCGTGGCTGGCACAGAACGGGAGCTGTGGCCTCCAGCGCTGGCTCACGATAAGCCATCGGCAGTGGTTTGCTTTCGTTGGTGCAGGGAGAAACAAACCTCTTGAGCTGAATGCCTGAGTCACCTCATTTATTTACAGCTACGTTCCACGGCAGTGCTTCAGTATAAATGCAGCATTGCATCAGGAATACATTGAAAGGGGGCGTTGGGGGGGGGGAGGGGGGAGGCTCAGGCACATAAAGAGGGACATTTAGTGGTCGTGTATTATATTAAAACATCTTTACAGTGATGGAAAGTTCCCTTGGCCAATTTTTGCAAAGGGGGCTGATATTTTCCAGGTGTGGTGAACTGTGAAGCAAACCAAGTCGTCGGCTTCTAAGCATGAGATTGTCTCCGGCTTGGAGCCCCTCTGTCTCCTCCACTGGCACCTCCTACTTTCCCACTGCAGTCTGCTCTTTGTGGTGCTTGCTTCTCGAGAAACTCCCTGTGCTTCAATTCATGCACGCTTCTTTCCAGTTCAGTTTCCAGTCACAGCTTCTGGAAACTAAATCATTCGTCTAGGCAAATTTAAGAGAAAAGAATAAAAACCCAAGTGTCCCATTTCCTACCCAGTGGAAAGTCTCGATTGCCGAGGCACTATATTTAGTTTTTGTACAGACTGTGCCTCAGACAGGCTGAAGAAAGTGGGTTATTTTCTCTCTCTGCTCAGCAAAGTGAGAGATTGCAATTTTTTTGGGGGGCATTCAGTGGCCCTGTTCACTCCCCTCCCAGATCTCTGTGGCCTCCTCCAGGCCCCACAACCCTCCCAGATCTCTGTGGCCTCCTCCAGGCCCCACAACCCTCCCAGATCTCTGCGCTCCTCCAATTCTGGCCTCTTACTCATCCCCGATTTCCATCGCTCCACCATTGGCGGCCGTGCCTTCAGCTGCCTGGGCCCCAAGCTCTGGAATTCACTCCCTAAACCTCTCCGCCTCTCTCTCTTTCCTCCTTTAAGACGCTCCTTAAAACCGACCTCTTTGACCAGGCTTTTGGTCACCTGCCCTAATTTCTCCTTATGTGGCTCGGCGTCAAAAAATGTTTTGTCTTCCAACACTCCTATGAAGGGCCTTGGGACGTTTTGTAAAAGGTGCTATATAAATGCAAGTTGTTATTGTTGTTGTTGATGTCAGGACTCAGGAGCAGACCCTCTGCATGACAAGATTGCAGCCAACTGTAGATGCATTGTTTGGTTGCCATCGGTTGCACTCCCAGTATGAACAGCCACAGGGGACGGACATTAGACCCGTGCAGACTAAATCTGTGCAGACTGGGTCTTGCCAGCCGCTTTTACATAAAGAAAAGAAAGATTTGTATTTATACAGCGCCTGTCACGACCTCAAAGTGTCCTGAAGCGCTTTACAGCCAATGAAGTACTTTTGAAGTGTAGTCACTGTCGTACTGTGGAATATTGGCCTTCAGCCACTGGCTCCCATTGCATCGGTCTTCCACGGCTGGTGGTAACAGTAAGATAAACTGGTCCTGAGCTTGCCTAACTGGTGCCGGACTTTCTGGAGCCAGCAAGTCTGCGGCTCTACCGCCAGCAGCTTGTGTTGGACTAATGTCGTGATGCAACATCACAACTTTGCACATATTCACTGGCCAAACTGTCTTGGCCAGTTCGTGCGTGCCTAATCAGTGAGGTCCACCCCGGCTCCCCTCCCAGAGCAGCTGGCTTACAGGAAGATCGGTTTGCACTATCCGCAACCGAGTGTTGGAAAGGGAGCCTCAGTTATCTCACTGTCTCAAGACCCGGGCTGCAGTGCGAGAGCAGTTTGCATTACACAGCAAGAGCCCAGCAGGCTCTTGGAGGCCAGCACACCATGCCAAAAAGCAAAAAGTGGAAGAGAGACACATCCAGACTTTCACTTTATAGGCTGGGTCTTGGGAGTGCGTCTTAAGGGCAACACTCTCCTGAACTGAATTGAAAATTGTGTTGTCGGTCTCCCTGTGAACCGATGGTAAGCAGAAACGTGCGCGCAGCCTGGCTGTGATACTTCACGCCTGCACAGGGTACTGATGTGAGGACGTTAATAGAAATTGCATTTCTATAGCGCCTTTCATGACCTCAGGATGTCCCAAAGCGCTTTACAGCCAATGAAGCACTTTTAAGTGTCGTCGCTCTTGTAATGTAGGAAACGGGGCAGCCAATTTGCGCACAGCAAGCTCCCACAAACAGCAATGGGATAAATGAGCAGATAATCTGCTTTGGTGGTGATGGTTGAGGGATGAATATTGGGCAGGACACCGGGGAGAACTCCCCCTGCTCTTCTTCAAATAGCGATCTTTCACATTCACCCAAGAAGGCAGACGGGGCCTCAGTTTAACGTCCCATCTGAGGGGCGGCACCTCCGACAATGCAGCACTCCTAAGGGGTTCTCCCGATCGGCCGCTGTAACTTTGGCTGAAGACCGGTGGGAAACCACCCCCCCCCCCCCCGATGTTCCGCCAAAGTTACGGCGGCTGATTGGGAGAACGCCCGAGTAAATTCACCCCCATGGTGTTTACCAGCGTCATGGAGACTGATGTCCACGCATAAGCAATTCCGGGGTGGGGGGGGGGGGGGTGGGGGGAGGGGTCACTGGAATAGGATCGATCAGGAATTGGAACTCTGTTTGATAATCCCCTCCCTAGTTGAGTCCAATTTCACCACCCCTACATCAGCCAACTCAGCATCGAATGGAGATCAACTCCCTTATTTCTATGTGCTCATAGAAAGTTAATTATTTTCACTCATTCTTTCTAATTGCACTACCAGGTTTCCTATTGTCTCAACTTCCAAATGAACGGGTCACTATTTGACTGGAATTATGTGTGCTCGAATGACCCTCCCCTGAAAGACATCTGCCAGCTCGTGTGGCATGTTCTTTAAACCTTCACTAAATCTCCGTAACAAAGCAACGTTCCTCCCTGGACCCATTAAATCTAAATGGAGTGTCGTAAATCTTTCTAATGGCCCGGATCATATTTGCTAACAATCAGGTCCTTCAATTCTGTCATTGGAAACAGACCTCTACACGAGAGCTGCTAAACTACAGGGCTTGTTGGAGTTTCCTTAGTTTAGTGTGTTACTCATTTTTAAAGGAGTGTTCGCTTCTGTCCTAAGATCGATAAGTAATGAGTCAGTCAGTGCTATTGCTGTGAGTCTAGACTGTTCAGTCAGATCATTTTAGTACAATCATAGTTTTTTTTTTATTATTTTTCCCACTCACCCCACAAATTTTCTTTCTTTGTGGTACTGACTCATGCTGAAGAATGGTTCCATGGGCAGCAGATGGTCTCCAGTATCTCATCCAAATGAGCCCAGGCAGGCAGTGTCAGCCGACTCATTTAACTGTGGACTGCACCATAGCCAGACCCAACCCTGTCTCCACATCAACATTTTCCACCAGAGGTTGCTGAATTACAAACAGCGTCGGGGGTGGAAGCTCTCCTCTCTCCACCAAGAATGTAAATAAATCTTCACAAATCTGTTTATGATTTCACTCCATTTTGTGCGCAGAAGAACTCTTCCCACTGGGTGCATGAACCCTGGTTGATTAAACTGGGAATACTGAAAGGAGACACAGCACTCCCTACCACCACCTTGGCTGCTGATATCGAACAGATCCTAGTCTTCTGATTTAGCAATTATCCACCAATGAGATATTTAACAGTGCTGAAGATAACCTTTTCCAATTCTCCAGGACAAAACAGTAAATAAGAGGTAGAAGTGCAAATAGGATTGTCGCCCAATCCAGTTGGTGCAGGACGGTGCAAAACAACCTTGGAATTGGATTTCAGAACATAGGAACAGTAGGAGGCCATTCAGCCCCTCAGGCCTGTTCCGCCATTCAATTAGATCATGGCTGATCGGTGCCTCAACACCATTTACCCGCCTTCGCCCCACATCCCTTGATACCCTTACCTAACAAAAATCTAGCAATGTCAGTCTGCAAAGTTCCAATTGTCCCAGCACCCTCAGCCTTTTGCAGGGAGAGAATTCCAGATTACTACTACCATGTGTGTGAAAAAGCGCTTCCTGATTTCCCTTCTGAATGGTCTGGCTATAATTTTAGGATTACGTCCCCACGTTCTTGATTCCCCTATCGGAGGAAATAGTTTTTTTTTATTCGCTTATGGGATGTGGGCGTCGCTGGCAAGGCCAGCATTTATTGTCCACCCCTAATTGTCCTCGAGAAGGTGGTGGTGAGCCGCCTTCTTGAACCGCTGCAGTCCATGAGGTGAAGGTACTCCCACAGTGCTGTTAGGGAGGGAGTTCCAGGATTTTGACCCAGTGACGATGAAGGAACGGCCAATATACTTCTAAGTCAGGATGGTGTGTGACTTGGAGGGGAACTTGGAGGTGGTGGTGTTCCCATGCGCCTGCTGCCCTTGTCCTTCTAGGTGGTAGAGGTTGTGGGTTTGGGAGGTGCTGCCGAAGAAGCCTTGGCGAGTTGCTGCAGTGCATCTTGTAGATGATGTACACTGCAGCCACGGTGCGCCGGTGGTGGAGGGAGTGAATGTTTAAGGTGGTGGATGGGGTGCCAATCAAGCGGGCTGCTTTGTCCTGGATGGTGTCGAGCTTCTTGAGTGTTGTTGGAGCTGCACTCATCCAGGCAAGTGGAGAGTATTCCATCACACCCCTTACTCTCTGTATCTACCCTATTGAATCCTTTTAACATTTTAAACACCTCGATCAGATCACCCCTCAATCTTCTATACTCAAGAGAGCAACGTTCCCTCTAAACTACGCAGCTGCACAGCTCCCTGCCGGTCCCGCACAGCCCAGGACCAGCTTTTCTAAGGTTGAATTTCGTGAAACTGTGAATGGGCCGCGCAGCCCTTAAAGGTGTCGCGCGCCCAAAGAAAATTTAGGGGGAACATTGCAAGGGAGTACAACCCAAGTTTATGGATTTAACTCTGCTGCCCATATCTTAACTCGCACCGAGTCCCCATCACCCCTGTGCTCAGTGTCTCAATTTTAAAATTCTCATCCTTGTTTTTAAATCCCTCCACTATCTCTGTAACCTCCTCCAGGCCCTACAACCCTCCCAGATCTCAGCTCTCCTCCAATTCTGGCCTCTTGCACATCCCCTATTTTAATCGCTCCACTATTGGTGGCCGTGCTTTCAGCCGCCTAGGCCCTAAGCTCTGGAATTCCCTCCCTAAACCTCTCCGCCTCCGTACCTCTCTCTTCTCCTTTAAGACGCTCCTTAAAACCTGCCTCTTTGACCAAGCTTTTGGTCACCTGTCCTAATATCTCCTGATGTGACTCGGTGTCAAATTTTGTTTGATGACGCTCCTGTGAAGCGCCTTGGGATGTTTTACTATGTTAAAGGTGCTATATAAATGCAAGTTGTTCTTGTAGGTTACATGGGGCCAATTATTGGAGCCCAACCAGCATCCTGGCTGTAATCAACTAACCTGACATAGACCAGGGATTATAACCTGGGATCTTACAGGTGCAGGAGCCTTGGCATCATACCAGGCTGTGCATTTACCCATTGAACCACTGAGAATGATCGTCACTGCACAGCTATCATGCATTTTACAGCTTTCCACTTTGTGAACTCCACAAAAAAAATTCTTGTTACAATTGTTTTACTTTCCTATAATCCAATGGATAGTGAATGCTGAACTGCAACTCAGTTCGAAACTGTTCAGACCACAGGCGCTGGAAATGAGAACTGTTTTTAGCAACTTTACCGTGGAACAGGAAACTGCCACTCAGAACAGGAAGCTTCTTGGCTTCAAGTTCGCATACAAGTTACTCAAAGCGGACTGAGTAAAACAACTGCTCCACTGCATCACCCGATTCCCCCTTCACCATGGGACTGCGGGGAATCGCCTTCCACCGAGTACCGCCTCCGTTTCATGGAGAAAACAAAGACAACAGCTCATCTGGTGAAAAGCTCGGCCATTGCCGGGCATTCAGAAAACCCTCTGCTAAACAACTGCGCCGTAAATCAAAGGGTTAAGTTGGTCTGGTAGTGCCTTGGTCCAAAAGTCCACGCGACAACAGAGGAAGAGCTGATCAAAGCAGCCAGCGGCTACACGTAAACATAACAAAAACAAAACAGGATGCAAAGCGTCTGACAAGGACACCTGTCCGGTTCTGACCCAGACAGTCCTGTTTTGGAGTAGTGTGTCTGGGAATTTCTAAAATGTACGCAACGATTTCTCCCAATGGCTTTACTGGATTTATTCAATGAGTGGCCATTTCGACCATGAAGGCCTCTGGTTCAACCTGTGCTGATTTAGCTGATCGAGCCAGGGCAGCAACCATGGTTCTACAATCAGCCTCAGCATCCCTGGGCGCCGGGGAGTCTGGATGACTGCTCCAACCTGCTATCCGGTACCCCTGTTGTAAGTGTGCACGTGTGGGCATCGGGCAAGGACTGTATTGGATTTGGCTGCGAATAGCCTGCTGATACACACTGAATAATGACACCTGGGCAAGGCTGCCTGGCACCTGTAGTACTGCAAGGCGTCAGGGAAGGGGAGGGGAAAATAGGCAAGAGCGAAAAAATATAAATGAAAGAAAGAACTTGCATTTATATAGCGCCTTTCAGGACCAAAGCGCTTTACAGCCAATGAAGTACTTTTGGAGTGCAGTCACTGTTGTAATGTGGGAAACGCAGCAGCCAATTCGCGCACAGCAAGCTCCCACAAACAGCAAAGAGATAATGACCAGATTATCTGTATTTGGTGTTGTTTGAGGGATAAATGTTAGCCAGGACACTGGGGAGCACTCCCCTGCTTTTCTTCAAAACAGTGCCATGAGATTTGTGACATCCACCTAAGGGGACAGACGGGGCCTCGGTTTAACGTCTCATCCGAAAGATGGCACCTCCGACAGTGCAGCGCTCCCTCGCTAGTGCACTGGAGTGTCAGCCTAGATTTTCAAGTCTCTGGAGTGGGACTTGAACCCACAACCTTCTGATACCCATTGAGCCAAGGCTGACACTTCACGACGCCACAAGGGAATGATACTATGATCCATTTATGTAGTGACATTGGAACCATGGATTTTTTTTGAGTGCAGGTACAATACTGCTACACCTAGCAACCAGAGTGATCCTCTCCCCTGCCCCGAAAGTCTGATCTTTTAAAACTTTTAGTCTTCTCCAATTTTTTTCCTACTCCTGAAGGTGCCGACAATGATCCCACGGGCACCAGCGGCTAAGTCAGCCATTCATCTCACGGGGAGGCTGGTGTGGGGCATAAACACCAGCATGGACCTGTTGGGCCGAATGGCCTGTTTCTGTGCTGTAAATACTTTGTCATCAATAGATAGACAGACCATGGAACTGTAGTGGGGAGGGAGCATCATTAAACTCCAGTCCGATCATGTCCTCAGCTGACATCCACACATATTACAAAGGTAATACAAATTATTTACAGCACAGAAACAGGCCATTCAGCCCAACAGGTCCATGCTGGTGTTTATGCTCTACATCAGCCTCCTCCCACCCTTATTCTTCTAACCCCATCAACATATCCTTCTATTCCTTTCTCCCTCAGGTGTTTATCGAGCTTCCCCTGAAAGGCATCTGTGCTATTCGCCTCAACCACTCCCTGTGGTAGCGAGTTCCTCATTCTCACCACTCTCTGGGTAAAGAAGTTTCTCCTGAATTCCCGATTGGATTTATTAGTGACTATCTTATATTGATGGCCCCTAGTTCTGGTCACGCCTGCAAGTGGAAACGTCTTCTCTACGTCTACCCTATCAAACCCTTTCATCAGCTGTGGCTCAGTTGGTAGCACACTCGCCTCTGAGTCATGAAGGTTGTGGGTTCAAGTCCCACTCCAGGGAGTTGTGCACATAAAGCTAGGCTGACACTCCCAGTGCAGCGCTGAGGGAGTGCTGCACTGTCGGAAGTGCCGTCTTTCGGATGAGACGTTAAACCGAGGCCCCGTCTGCTCTCTCAGGTGGACGTAAAAGATCTCATGGCACTATTTCCAAGAAGAGCAGGGGAGTTCTCCCCGGTGTCCGGGGGCCAATATTTATCCCTCAATCAACAAAAAAACAGATGATCTGGTCATTATCACATTGCTGTTTGTGGGAGCTTGCTGTGCGCAAATTGGCTGCTGCACTTCCTACATTACAACAGTGACGACACTTCAAAAAGTACTTCATTGGCTGTAAAGCGCTTTGAGACGTCCGGTGGTCGTGAAAGGCGCTATAGAAATGCAAGTCTTTCTTTCTTTTCTTTATCATCTTAAAGACCTCTATCAGATCACCCCTCAGTCCTCCCTTTTCTAGAGAAAAGGGCCCCAGCCTGTATGCAGGGCTCTCTGGATAGTGGTTTGGAGAGGGAACCCGGGCTATCTTTTCCTCTTCCTTCGCCTAAATGCTCAGGCCAATTGTTGCACCTCAACTGTCCATGCTGAGATCAGCAAAGTTAACAGAAGCCCCTTCTCTCACTTCCGTGTCTCGTGATGTTGGAGACATTAGTCATTCAAGTTCTCAATGAATTTTTCATCAACTGCAAAGCAAACATCAGAACTGAGCCTGTGCTCCCAGCGCCGAGGCCCTGCCCCTGTCCCATCCGCTTGTCCAACAGTGGGGCTTGCCAAAAAATGTGAGAACCAAATCGTACTGCAGCATGTTGATAATGTGACGATACTTGAACTGCTGACAGTCAGCAGGAGAAATCCACTGACTGGAATATTTCGTTACATCGTTTCCCTACTCCACTATTAAACCGCAGCCTATTTTCTTCAACGTGAATGTCACTTTTGGCTGCCAGTTTCACTTACAGTCTGCTATTTTGTCAGATTTGTAACTGAACTGATTAATTTCAAAAGCATGTCATCCAGGGAATACAGAACTCAAGAGGCAATGCTGCAAAAATCAAACAGTTTAACCCAGGAATGTCCAAGCTTTTAGTCGCGGTGAGTTGCCAGGATCATACCATGCAGCTTTACGGGCCATACATACATATATATATAATTATAGTTTAAATCAACACCTGGCAATTTTCATCTGTCTCAAGCTGAGGATGCTAAGAGATTTTAGTGCTCTGATCTAGGATTTAAGAAAGAACCTTATATAACACCTTTCAAAACCTCAGGATGTCCTAAGGCACTTTACAGCTAATGAAGTGTAGTCACTGTTGTAATGTAGGAAACGTGGTAGCCAATTTGCGCACAGCAAGCTCCCACAAACAGCAATGACCAGATCATCTTTTTTTAAGTGATTTTGGTTGAGAGATAAATGTTGGTCAGGACACCAGGGGAAACTCCCCTGCTCTTCTTCGAATAGTGCCATGAGATTTTTTTATGTCCACCTGAGAGGGCAGATGGGGCCTCGGTTTAACGTTTCATTTCAAAGACGGCACCTCCGACAATGCTGCACTCCCCCAGTGCTGCACAGAAGTGTTAGCCGAGAATTTGCGCTCAAGTCTCTGGAGTGGGACATGAACCCACAATCTTCTGACTAAGAGGCGAGGGTGCTGCCACTGATCCAAGGCTGACACTTATCCACCAATGAGGCAACACCATTAAGAACAGTCCTTTCCAAACCGCCAGGCCTATGAAATTCAAACAACAAATCAGAGAAATAAAAGTGGAAATAGACAGAGTTGCCTGGACTGGACTGCCAGGGTTTGCCTACCATGTGTCTCCGACAGACCATAATTTGGACTCCCCTGGCTGGTGAGAGGAGGTGTGGAGCTCAGGCCCTCCACTGTGCCACGCAGCAGCGTAATTCGGGCTTGTACGTATTGAGATTTCCTGATCACAGCGTTCCATCAGAGTGAGACACTGACCTGAAGCCAGGCACATTCCCACTGGAAAGTGGAGGTGTTGGAGGTACTGCTCATCAAGTCACTCCGTGCTCTTGGGCCGGGATGTAGAGCAGCGTTGGCAGAAGCTGGGAGTGGTTGTCCTGTTCTCAGTTGACAAGATAGCAGATGGTTTGTGGTGTGGGGAAAGCTGTGATAGGTTACAGTATAGCACAGCATGTTGTTGGTTGCCCCTGGAATTTAGTAGATAACTGGACCACGAGGTGTGATAATGAACAATACAGAACAGGAAATCACCAGATTTGACCGCTGGTTTGTGCTGTCAGCTTACCTTGTCTGGGACAGTGATGGTGGTGGTGCTACAATTAGAATGTGGAACTCGCTACCACAGGGAGTGGTTGAGGCGAATACCATAGATGCATTTAAGGGGAAGCTGGATAAACACATGAGGGAGAAAGGAATAGAAGGTTATGCTGATGGGGTGAGATGAAAAGGGGTGGGAGGAGGCTCGTGTGGAGCAGAAACACCGGCACGGAGCAGTCGGGCCAAACGGCCTGTTTCTGTGCCGCACAATCTATGTAATTAGCCTCAGCCTCCCTCGATTAGGAAGAGGCAAAATCACCAGAGTTCCTACTCCTGATCGGAATCCAGTGGAAAGCATGCACATGTGGACCTCTCGGGTGAGAAGAGTTTTGGGACGAGCTGTGATGCCTTCCACGGTCGAATTGCCTGCCGATACCCAGTGTCTGGGCTCTCACGTGAAGCTTGGCTGAGGTAGTGGCTGGCTGTTTGTGCCCCTGGTTGGAGCCATCAGGAGAGGGAGGAAATTCTTTCAGGTATTTTAACTGACTGCCTGTTACAGAAGAAGGAGGCTGTTTGATTACACACCAGCAAAGTATTTTAAAAAAAAAATTTTGCATGCCAGTGCTCTATCTGGGCCCCCAATCCTGAAATACAAGCCAAGGCACTATCAGGTATTTTTTGTTGAAACTAGTTTTAATGTCACTCTCTATGCAGTTTCTTGAAAACAAAGCTTTCTTTTAAATGTTTGGCACCGGCTGAGCTGAGGGAACACCTTTATTTATTGGGTGTCTGACGTACATAGACAGTGCGATACACAGTAACAGCACCTGCAGTATATGGCAGTGACTACTTTCTCCCACTGATAAGGAAAAGCTGCTCGCTTATTATATCACACGCACACAGCCGGAACAAGGGGAAGGGAAGAAATAGGCCTTTGTGACTCACTGTGCAATTTGATGCAAAAATGTCAGCGCTATATAACAACACAAAAGCCTTCTATTTTCCTCTGCACTTTGAAAGAATGTCTCATAGCTGAGGTTGGTTTAGCATTAAAGAGGACGCCATTCTTGGGTCCACTGATTGGTCGATAACGTCAGAGCAGTGGATTGCTTATCTTTCTTATATTTCAGCTTCAACTTTAGAGCCCTGATCCTCCAGTTACTACACCTCTGCCCTCTGACGAAGCACCTTGCCTTGCCAACTCTTCCTCACCCTTTCAAAAAAAAACCTGTCCACTCCCCAAACCTTCTCATCTTCTGCTGGGGATCCTCCTAGCCATCTTGTACTATAAATGTGAGAAGTCGCACAACACCAGGTTATAGTCCAACAGCTTTATTTGAAATCACAAGCTTTCGGAGCGCTGCTCCTTCGTCAGGTGAAATGAAGAGATGCATATAGGCACAGCATATATAGTCAGAGAACACTGCCAGATGATTACAGTTAATCTTTCCAACTGCCCTTTATCACACCTCGGCAGAGAAATAATCACGGCAATCAAAGGTGTGGATGGTGTCCAAACAGGTCAGTCAGGAAAACATTACATCAAAGACAATGAGGTGGGGTCACAAGGGGTCAAATGTGGCAGATGCTGACGAAGGAGCAGCGCTCCGAAAGCTTGTGATTTCAAATAAAGCTGTTGGACTATAACCTGGTGTTGTGCGACTTCTCACATTTGTCCACCCCAGTCCAACACCGGTATCTCCACATCTTGTACTATAGTTTAAGATGTTCATGATTGCGTGAGGGTCGCTGTCAAATGGCAAGTTTGACACTCCTGCTGCAGTGCTGAGGGAGTGCTGCACTGTCAGAGGTGCCGTCTTTCAGATGAGACAGATCTACCCTTTCCGGTGGAGGTGCCAAATTGTGCACAGCAAGATCCCACAAACAGTTATGTGATAAATGATCAGATAATCTGCTTTTTTGAGGGATAATTGTTGGTTAGGACACAGAATCAATCTTTGAATAGTGCCGTGGGATCTTTTCACATCCACCCGAAAGGGCAGATCCGTCTCATCCGAAAGACGGCACCTCCGACAGTGCAGCACTCCCTCAGCACTGCACTGGAAAGTGCCAGCCTGGATTTTAATGTAATGGAAATGAGATGGAAGTGTTGCTTTGCGGGTGCTGAAATCCACCTGAAAACACCGGTGGTCTGATCACTCCAGAGAATGACAGCGGGGGCCTCCATTTTTTTCAGGCCACGGGTAATACCTTGATTGCTGAATTATAGAAACCTCCCTCAGCCATCAGACAACTATAAAATAAAGTTGCAAACGCACAGCTTTCAAACAACTGCACCTGCACAAGATCTCTTTACAATTAAAACGTTTGCTCCCCCAAAGGTCCAGCGAGTGTATCCAATAAATAGCTGAGCTATGGTAAGGTTGCTACAATTGGGCTGAGCATCCCTGAGCTCGAGAGGGGGAAATTCGCCAGAGAAACAGGGAGGAAGGAAGGATGAATTTGTTTAATTAGCACATCACATACTCAGGATAACCCAAAACGCTTCATAGCCAATGAATTATTCTTGAAGTGAGGTCATTGCTCTTATGTAGACAAAAGCACGCGTACAGTAAGGTCCCACAAACAGCAAATGAGATGGCAGGCTAATCTGCTTTTTATGTGGTGTTTGATGAAGGAGGAATGTTGGTCAGGACACTGAAGAACTCCCTCCTCCTCTTCAAATAACGGCTCGGGAGCTTTAACATTCATCTAAAAGCTGGCAGACGGGGCTTGGTTTAACGTCTCACCTGGAAGATGTATGTGCTTAGCTGTGATACTCTCCACTGTAACCTGCCAACATTCAATGTCAAGCCTCACAAATGAAGAGCAGCCACTTGAGCGAAGTACAGGGGGTGGGGCGGGGGTGAGAGTTGACCAGCACTAGACGAGCTGTACTCACCAAGTAGTCTTGACTTTCAGCAGAGGGAGAAAACTGGAGGGAGACGTGTTAAATAGAAAACTGGTCTAAGGCGCTGGATGAAGGCTCCAGTCTCTTTGGGGGGGCGTGTGTTTGAATCCTACTGCTGTCAGAAATTGCTGCTTGTGTGGAGCAATAACACCGGCTTGGGTGTAAATAATATGGGGGAAAAATTTGTCCCCTTAGCGTCTCCAGTTAGTGCCAGCAGATGGCGCTATCAGGGCGCTAGAGCAGTATCGCCGGGGCGAGGCGAATCCAGCGCCACACGCCAAATCCCACCCCCTCCCCGTAGCGCCACCGGTAAGAGTTATCACCGGGAACTTCAATGTCAGGTGGATCGTGACGTCAGTGAGTGTGCAACACTCACTGACCACCCGATCTGCTAAATTGATTGTCGCCATCTACCTTAACGCCTGGAGTAAACACCGACAGGGAGAGCTGGTGTGAAGCAGCAGGAAGCCGGCTCCAGGGACGTTATTTAAAGGGATCATCAGTAATGACTCGCAGCTGTCAGCTTAGTGAAGTTTCAGTGGATTCTTGTCAGTTTCACATACTCCAACAGTTTAATTCAGTAATTTCAAGGTTCTTTTGTATCAGGAGTGTTGTGGCAACTAAAAAGTAGCTATATTTATTCTTCAAAGAATCAAACTGCTACACTTGGTTACATTAATGGGAGCTGTACTGGCAGTTGACCTCGCTCTCCACAATCTATGGTGGAGGGGGCGGAGGCAGCGAGAAAGACTGGAACATGTGGCCAGAGGGTGGAGGAGGACCATCAGGGCTCTCAACAGGAGGCCTTACCCTCTGAGGGTATTTTGACAGCACTTCTCCTACCTCCAATTAAGCGAGGAGCAGTGTATTAGGAGGCTCCACTTCACCAAGGAGGTGGTCACAGAACACTGCCACCTCCTGCAACCAGACCTCCAGCCTCAGACCAGGGTGACCACAGCTCTCCCAGCAGCAGTCAAGGTCACCGTCGCCCTCAATTTTCTTCACCAGTGAATCCTTCCAGTCTGCAACAGGAGACATAGCGAACATCTCACAGTTCGCCATCCATCGCTGCATCCGGGAGGTCACAGAGGCTCTCTACAGCAGGAGAAGGGACTACATTTCCTTCCCCCTCACCAGAGAGAAGCAGGACGAGCGCGTATGTGGCTTTGCCAGGATAGCGGGCATCCCCATGGTGCAGGGCGCCATTGACTGCACCCACGTGGCTTTGCGGGCACCGCGTAACAATCCTGAGAACTCCCGTAACCGCAAAGGCTACCACTCACTTAATGTGCAGTTGGTGTGCGACCACAGACGGCGAATCCTCAATGCCAATGCCCGCTATCCTGGCAGCAGCCATGATGTCTTCATCCTGCACCACGTCAAGTTTGCGGCTGGCTGCTCAGAGACAAGGGCTATCCGCTCTCCACCTGGCTCATGACCAATGTTCTCTCTAATTTTTTTTTACTGAGCGGGCCACGAACTCCTTTGAGTGCGACCTTTTCGCCTGTGAGCAAATTTTAAAACAACAACAACAACAGCAACCACTTAAAAACATATATACAGTAATGCCATATTGCCACCCCACCATCTCAAATCATGACAAGGTTCTATACAAGTTTAACATAACTTCTCTGCTTTTGAATTCTATTCCTCTAGGAATGAGCCCCAGTGCTTTATTTGCACTTTTATGCCTTTTTTAACCTGCGTTGCAACTTTTAATGATTTTTGAATCTGTACCCCAAGATCCCTTTGCACCTCTACCACATTTAGACTCTTAGGGGGAAAAATTGGGTTGCTTTGCGCAGAGCCCCTAGCGCCTGGGCACAGCGCCACTAACGCCTCCCCCGAAATTCAGCGGGAGGTTAGCGGCGGCGGTAGCCAGTAGCACCCCGCGGCGCTGCGCCTCCGGCGATGACGTCATTGCCGTGCGCAGCGCCCACTCGTGCCCCGGCCGCAAACGTCGGTCGTGCCCCCTGACCTATCGCCGGATGATACGTCCGACAGGATCAGGGTACTGTTTTTGCGGCCGCGGCGCCAATTAAAGGGCAGGTGCCGGACGGCCATTTTTTTTCTTGGCCGCCTGCCAGCATCTGCCCCCTTCCGCTTTTGTATGCGGGGTGTCGGCTGCGATCGGTCAGCCCGGCACTCCTTGAGTGCCGAGCTGTTTCCCCAGCACCCCGCTCCCCGGTGGTCCAGCAGGGCCCCGGTGCGCACAGCGCTAGGCCCCTCCCCTTTAAACAGGGAAGGGAGGCCTGCAATACAGCGGCGCTATGTGTCGATGCGCGTGGCACTGTTACACGTAGCGCCGCAATATTCAAGGGTAACGCCCCAGGAAGGAGGGGGAGCTTGCAGTAGCACCCCGCCTCCTGCTTGGGGCGCTGCCACTGAATTTACGGCGCAGGGACGCTAACTAAAAGTTGCGCCCCAGCGAAGTTAGCGCCCCAAAGGGGGCGCCACTGAATTTTTCCCCCTTATTTTCCAAGGAGTAGGTCGCCTCCTTATTCCTCCTACCAAAATGCACCACCTCACACTTATCTATATTGAAATTAATTTGTCATTTACATGCCCATTCTGCAAGTTTGTTTACGGTAGAATTAATTAAAAGCTTTTAGTTGGTCATGTACAAACTCTATTTAATAAAAAATTACTTGTCAGAAATGACTGGGATATAAAAGAACTGCATAAAAATGCATTAACACTTCAGAAATGTCATTCAGTTACACAGTTGTGCATTGACAAACAATCCAAAAGCCCAAGGTGAGCTGAAAGAGGCATATCTATTCATGCAATTTGTATTCATTTTAATGTTTTCAATGTATTAGCCCATCCCTCATGTCACTATGGCAATGGCTGCACAAGCAGCAGGAGCAGCGGCCACATAAGTGATTAGAATATTAATCACAATTCAACCAGACAACCAACAAATATAAAGTGCTGTAGTTCTTTAGTTCACAGTATTAAAAAGAATTGAACAAAAACGGGTATCTGTATTTCCAACTTCAATCACTTCCATTAATAAACGTTGTCTTCTTGAACCAGCACCCCACCCCCCATGTAACAGGTCAGAAATGCAACACTTATTCACAAGTGCAGAAAAACACACACACAATTTGCGTCACCGAATTAAAAACAAAAAGCAGGAAAAGCTATGATTTTACAGAAATAAACATTTATTTTTCTTCCTGGACAGGAGAACCAATCAGACTGACTTGGAAATGTTTACTAGTACGGTGACGTAAAGATGTTAATTTACAAACTTCGCTTCGAATGTTTTTCTCTCAAACATTCTCCACAATATTAATCTCTGCTCTTATCACAGAAAGTGTTGAATTATTTCAGGTACTTCCCAATTAAATAGTGGGAAACAAACTTCATTGTACTCTCAATTTTTAATCTCCTATTTCAAACATTTATACCAAATCAAAATTGTACATTATCAGTTTAATCAAAGTATTTTCTGTGTCTTTCTCAATAAACAAATAGTAGTTTCTTCTAAAGTAGCTTCCTGCAATTTTTACACATCATTACATAACTCGTGTTTCTATTAACACTCCACTAAACGTTTAAGAGGAAATCGATATTTACATTATTCCTGGGGCTTGTTAGGATTATAGAACTGCCACCTCTCTTCTAGGAATGCCTACCTTGAAGAAGTTCTGCTCTTCTCTTCGACGGGATTTCCGTTTGGCTCTTCAACCTTGTTCATCGTCATTGCTTTCAGTTTCCCTTCTCGTGTTTGATCAGGTATCTGCCAAGACTCGGTTTCACAGCCACATTACTTTCCTCAGCAACTGTCTCCGGTTCCGACTTATCCCACGTGGATTCCTACTAAACTTCCACCCTTCGTGTTTCGGATCAACCCAGGATTACAAATATCTCCAAGATATTCATCGTTCCTCGAACTACTGCTCTCGCCGCATCTTGAGATCCACGCTCAACGCCATGCGGCGCCACATGAACACTCTCGACCTCTCTCTTCAGCAGCACCGACGCACTCTATCTCAAAGCTGTCCGGGTCCACAGTTCCATTTCATCCTTAGACTCATCCGACGCTTCAACAAAAAACTTTTCTTCTTCCTTTCCGATGTCAAGGATCGCAAGCTTCAACAACTCTTGGACACTAACGCCCCTCCGGAACCTTCTTCCCCTTCACTTTCCTCTGACCCCCCTTCTCCCAATCTCACCCCCTGCCGCGTTTTCACTATCCCCTCTGACCTTCCCCTCTCTGACTCCGAACGATCAGTCCTCAGCAAAGGCCTGAGCTTCATCCCCTTACGCCCCCATCTCAATGAATTTCGAGCTCGGCACGATGCTGAGCTCTTTTTCCGCCACCTCCGTCTCCGTGCCCACTTCTCTGGCCAGGAGTCTTCCCCCGCACGGCTGACCCTTTCTCCCGCTTTCAGAATTCTCGTTCCACCTGGACCCCTCCCTCTGGCCTCTTACCCTCTCTAGATCTTTTCATTGCTAACTGCCGCCGTGACATCGGCCAGCTCAATTTCTCTGCTCCCCTCTCTCACTCCAACCTACCTCCCTCTGAACTTGCAGCACTCCATTCTCTCAGATCCAACCCCGACATTGTCATTAAACCTGCTGACAAGGGTGGTGCTGTTGTTGTTTGGCGAACCGACCTCTACCTAGCGGAAGTTGAACGCCAACTCTCCGACACCTCCTCCTACCTCCACCTGGACCATGACCCCACTACAGAACATCAAGCCACTGTGTCCAAGACTGTCACTGACCTCATCTCCTCTGGAGATCTTCCCCCCGCGGCCGCCAACCTCATAGTTCCCCAACCCCGCACAGCCCGCTTCTACCTCCTTCCCAAGATCCACAAACAGGACTGCCCTGGTAGACCCATCGTTTCAGCCTGCTCTTGCCCCACGGAACTTATCTCTTCCTATCTCGATTCTATTTTTTCTCCCCTTGTCCAGTCCCTTCCCACCTACATCCGCGATTCCTCTGACGCCCTCCGCCACTTTAACAGTTTCCAGTTTCCTGGCCCCAACCGCCTCCTTTTCACCATGGACGTACAATCCCTCTACACCTCCATCCCCCACCAGGATGGCCTGAGGGCGCTCCGCTTCTTCCTTGAACAGAGGCCCAACCAGTCCCCATCCACCGCCACCCTCCTACGCCTGGCTGAATTTGTTTTCACATTAAACAACTTCTCCTTTGACTCCACTCATTTCCTCCAAATCAAAGGTGTTGCTATGGGTACCCGCATGGGTCCTAGCTATGCCTGCCTTTTCGTGGGATATGTGGAACACTCTTTGTTCCAGTCCTACTCGGGTCCCCTCCCTCACCTCTTTTTCCGGTACATTGACGACTGTATCGGTGCCATTTCCTGCTCTCGCCCTGAACTGGACAATTTCATTCACTTTGCCTCCAATTTCCACCCTTCCCTCACCTTCACATGGTCCATCTCCGACTCTTCCCTCCCCTTCCTCGACTTCTCCGTCTCCATCTCTGGGGATAGGTTATTGACCAACATTCACTACAAGCCCACTGACTCCCACAGCTACCTGGACTACACTTCCTCCCACCCCGCCTCCTGTAAGGACTCTATTCCCTTCTCCCAGTTTCTCCGTCTCCGCCGCATCTGCTCCGACGATGCCACCTTCCATACCAGTGCTTCCGACATGTCTTCCTTTTTCCTCAACCGAGGATTCCCCTCTACCGTGGTCAACACGGCCCTCGACCGTGTCCGTTCCATCTCCCGCACTTCTGCCCTCACCCTGGCCCCTCCCTCCCGGAACCACGATAGAGTTCCCCTTGTCCTCACCTTTCACCCCACCAGCCTCCACATTCAACGGATCATCCTCCGCCATTTCCGCCACCTCCAACGTGATCCCACCACCAAATGTATCTTCCCCTCACCTCCCCTTTCAGCATTCCGTAGGGACCGCTCCCTCCGAGACACCCTAGTCCACTCCTCTATCACCCCCAGCACCCCTTCCCCTTCACCCGGCACCTTCCCGTGCAAGCGCAGGAGATGCAACACCTGCCCTTATACATCCCCCCTTCCCACTCTCCAGGGCCCCAAACACACCTTCCAGGTGAAACAGCGATTTACTTGTACTTCTTGCAATCTAGTATACTGTATTCGCTGCTCACGATGTGGTCTCCTCTACATTGGGGAAACCAAACGCAGATTGGGTGACCGCTTTGCGGAACACCTCCGTTCAGTCCGGAAGGGTGACCCCGAGCTTCCGGTCGCTTGTCATTTTAATTCACCCCTCCACGCTCACTCAGACCTCACCGTCCTCGGCCTCTTGCATTGTTCCACGGAAGCGCAGCGTAAGCTCCAGGAACAGCACCTCATCTTCCGTTTAGGCACTTTACAGCCCTCTGGACTCAATATCGAGTTCAACAATTTCAGATCATAACCCCGGCCCCTACCACATATGTATACATTTTATCCACTCTTTTGGTCCGTGCCTTTTTCCTTTTTTTCTCTCTCTCCCCCCACGGCAGCTGTCTCTGATTCTGCCAGCATTTCACACCTTACCTTTTGTTTCTCAACCTGTCCCATTACCATCTCGTCTTGCCTTGAGCATCTCTCAATGTCTCTACTCACTAAAGACCATCCCTTTTGTTCTTTTATTCCTCCCCCCAGCCTCCCCCTTGCATTTTTATCTGTTTATTTCTTGCTCTCTCAGTTCCGACGAAGGGTTTCGACCTGAAACGTTAACTCTCTTTCTCTCTCCACGGATGTTGCCTGGCCTGCTGAGTTTTTCCAGCGTTTTCTGTTGTTATTTCGGATTTCCAGCATCCGCAGTATTTTGCTATCGCATCAAAATAAAATGGTTTGTGTTTTTCCCCCTTTTTGGTTCTCTTCCTAAACGTCTTCATGATATTTTTTAAAAAGTCAATGAAAAGTAACATGTAACTCCTACAAATCCTCCACGCCCTCCCCCTCCTCAACAGCATGGTTGCATGTTTGTGTAAAGCTACTCACTTCACTCGATCACTCAAAATCAAATATTGAGAAATTTCAATTTGAAAATGTTTTAAGCATTTCAGGCCCTCTTTAAAAGCGTTTGGACTTTAAGACCTGGTTGAAACTTGTTTCGATGAGGGGAAAATTGATTTTTGTTTCTGTTTCTTCCAAAATCATATTCGAAACTTAGGGGGGAAAACGTGTTTTTAACACTCATTTTTTTGTGAAAAGTTAATTAAGAATCTTTAAATTCTTTCAAGTCTCGTTGCAGCTTTGAAAGAAGAAGTTGCTCCAAGTTTCTCTTTCCCTCTTCAACGCTGTCGTTAAACATACAACAAATAATAAAATAAACTCCAATTCCAAACGGAGCTCAAATAAGAAAGTGAATAAAGTGGTTAAACTTCCTAAGAAGGCGGTGAGGTTGTCTCTCCCCAGCCTTGGCGATGAGTTGGGATCAGTTTTGGAGAAGTTGTTTCCTCTTTTTCTGCTGCTGTTCCCTCCGTCTCTCAAAGACTCTGAGGTACAAACGGGCACAAACTTTTCCCCTTTCTCATAACATGATTTAAATAACCCTGATAAACTCTTTCAAAAAGGGGACAACACCGGGCAAAATTTAACTGGAACATACCGCGGGACATTCAACATCACTTTCCTGCATTATTTTCCGGCTTTAAACAATTTTCTGAATTTTAAAAAAATTCTTTTTTGTTTCACCGGGGGCCTAAAACTGGTTTGCTTTAGCCTCCTTCCAGTGGCCATTCTACATGTGCCTCCACCTGTGTTGTTTCACAGTCCGGCCGCCGCTCAGTCCTCGGGAACAGACTACGCCTGTCTGGACCCTCACCCCCTCTCTCTGTCCCTCTCTCTCTCCATTTCTCTCTCTTTCTCCGTCTCCCTCTCTCTCCCTCCCTCCATCCCCCCTCTCCCTCCGAGCCCCCTCTCTCTCTCTCTCGCTCTCTCCCTCCGTCCCCCTCTCCATCCCTCTCTCTCCGCCAGTTCTCTCTCTCTCTCTCTCCTCCCCCGTCTCTCTCTCCTCCCGTCTCTCTCTCTCCCCCGTCTCTCTCTCTCTCCCCATCTCTCTCTCTCTCCCCCCGTCTCTCTCTCTCTCCCGCAGTCTCTCGCTCCCCCAGTGTCTCTCTCTCCCCCCAGTGTCTCGATCTCTCTCCCCAGTGTCTCTCTCTCTCGCAGTCTCTCTCTCTCTCTCTCTCTCTCTCCTCCAGTCTCACTCTCCCCCAGTCTCTCCCTCTCTCCCCGTCTCTCTCTCCCCCAGCCTCTCTCTCTCCCCCGTCTCTCTCTCTCTCTCTCCCCGTCTCTCTCTCTCTCTCTCTCTCACCCCAGTCTCTCTCTCTCTCTCCCCAGTCTCTCTCTCTCTCTTCCCCAGTCTCTCTCTCCCCCAGTCTCTCTCTCTCTCCGTCTCTCTCCCTCTCTCCCCAGTCTCTCTCTCCCCGTCTCTCTCTCTCTCCCCAGTCTCCCTCTCTCTCTCCCCGTCTCTCTCTCTCTCTCTCTCTCTTCCCCAATCTCTCTCTCCCCAGTCTCTCTCTCTCTCTCCCCAGTCTCTCTCTCCCCGTCTCTCTCTCTCTCCCCCGTCTCTCTCTCTCTCTCTCCCCCAGTCTCTCTCTCCCCAGTCTCTCTCTCTCTCTCTCTCTTTCCCCAGTCTCTCTCTCTCTCTCCCCGGTCTCTCTCTCCCCCAGTCTCTCTCTCTCTCCACCAGTTTCTCTCTCTCCCGTCTCTCTCTCTCTCTCTCCCCCGTCTCTCTCTCTCTCCCCAGTCTCTTTCTCTCTCTCCCCCGTCTCTTTCTCTCCCCCAATCTCTCTCTCTCTCTCCCCAGTCTCTCTCTCCTCAGTCTCTCTCTCTCCCCCCCAATCTCTCTCTCTCTCTCTCTCCCCAGTCTCTCTCTCTCCCCCAGTCTCTCTGTCTCTCTCCCCAGTCTCTCTCTCTCTCTCTCTCTCTCCTCAGTCTCTCTCTCTCCCCCGTCTCTCTCTCTCCTCAGTCTCTCTCTCTCTCTCTCCCCCAGTCTCTCTCTCTCTCTCCCTCCCCAATCTCTCTCTCTCTCTCCCCCAGTCTCTCTCTCTCTCCTCAGTCTCTCTCTCTTTCTCCCTCCCCAATCTCTCTCTCTCTCCCCAGTCTCTCTCTCTCTCCCTCCCCCAATCTCTCTCTCTCACTCTCTCTCTCCCCAGTCTCTCTCTCTCTCCTCAGTCTCTCGCTCCCCCAGTCTCTCTCTCTCGCTCCCCCAGTCTCTCTCTCTCCCCCAGTCTCTCTCTCTCTCTCTCCCCATCCTCCGATTCCCTCTCTCTCCCCTTTCGATCCTCAATCTTCCCCCCACCAGCCACGGATCCCCTGACCTCTGCACAGAGCTGAAGAAAGTGTGGCCCAACTGGGTACTGGGCATGCGTGGCCCCGCTATACCGCGAGCCCCCGCTATACCGCGAGCAGGCACAGAAGGCTGGAAGGCAAAGAATCAGAGCGTGGGGGATTCTCCTGCTGAAAGGTCAAAGTTCAAGGGAGAAAACCAAACCCCTCCCGGCGTTCCACAGCAACCCATCGACCATCGGAACACACCCTTCCAGAGCTGCAATTGGGAATCGGCTCTGAGGCCGCAAGACTCAGAAACGAGTCGGTCTGGATTCTCGGGGCCAGTGTGCATTGCTACTGTCCAGTTCTCTGCGTGGCATTTCATTTGAAGTGCCGCGAGCTCTGGAACCTGTGTGGCCGCACATTAGAGGGAACAGCGCTTCAACTATTGTGCGACAGGAGTTCAATTTATTTTTTATTAGCCTAATGACTTGTGAATCATCGGCAGCCCAGAAACCTGCACAGGGAGAAACTCCAGGCTCCTTGGCTGGAGAGTTTAGCGCATTTTCCCCTTCCCAACACAAAGCAGCTTCGAAGTTGTTAATATTCCTGCCACAGCCTCCGCGCTCTCGTAAGGCACTCGTAAGTTTGGAGGTTCTGATGTTTGGATGGGGAGACAGATCCATGCACTGGCTTCCTGCAATCACATTGCCAAAACCGTGCTCCCTTTTCCCAGTGGCAGATTTATAGACCTAAAAGGTCTACCTATGGTGGGTTAATGAAAGAAAGAACTTTCTAAGGCACCTGATCATATCCTAAAGCGCCTCACGGACAATGAATTACTTTAGCAGTTTAGTCACTGCTGTTATCTAGGCAAACATAGCAGTCAATTTGCCCACAGTGAGATCGCTCAAACAGCAAGCAAGATGAATGACCAGTTAATCTGTTTTTATTTGGTGGTTTTAGTTGAGGGTGGAAGAACACCCTGTTGGCAGAACACCCTGTTCTTCTTGGACTAGCACAATAGGATCTTTTACAGATAGGGCCTTGGTTTCATGTCTCATCCAAAAGGCAGCCCTTCCAACAATGCAGCACCTCCTCACAACCAGACTGAACTGACAGCATTGATAATGTGCACATGTCCTATAGTGGAGCTTGAACCCATAACCCTCTGCTACCAACTGAGCCAAGCTGGCACATTAGGAAGTTGGCTTCAGTAATGGAAACATCACAATGAATCAGCACACGGCCATTGTTATCTTACAACCCAAACTACAGAAGAGCCAGATGTAAAAGTACCTATAGATGTTGTGCTCTTTGATACAATCTGGCATTTTAAGTTCCCAATAGCTCAGGGGAAAATGCAGCAACCATGTAGAACGGAGCCAGATGGACTAAGGAAGGCTTCTGGTTCAATCCTGATCTACACAACTGATCTCAGACAGGAAACCTTTCGGGCCTCACAAAGATGAAAATCACCGCAGAACAGCATCACATTAACAGAGAGCATTGGGTAATCTCAGTAATTTAAGACACCTGCTTCAGTTTCTGTACAAGAGGAATGCCCAACCTTTTGAAAACCGTGGGATGGATACATGTGAGGAAAGCTGTGAGTGGGCCGTGTATAATGACGCACAAATCTAAACCCATACACAAATATTTAGACCATCGGTACACAAAAACTGGGACACACTGCACAAAAAAACTTCCACACATACAAAAAAAACAAGATCTCCCCATATCCTCCTCCGCATCCTACCGCTCTCCCAAAGCTCGAAAACTGGGCTGCTTCAGCCTCTGCCCTTTCTACTTCCTGGGTCTGGCGGACTGGGGAAGGCTGATTCCAGACTGGTGTAAAATGACTGCTCCCTGATTGGTCTAAATCTGCCAATCAGGACGCAGTCTTTTCCAATATTCCAGACCCTGGCAATTCAAATGGTTGATACGGAGTTAAATTTGAAATCAGCTTTGTGCACATTAGTGTGCAAAGATAAAAGGAAACTTCAGGGGCTTCACAGGCCAGATATAAGGAGTTTACAGAGTGAATTTGGCTTGCGGGCCATGTCTTGGATGCCCCTTCCCTACAATATATTATCAACAGCTGATTAAAAGTCTGTGAACCAAACCCCAGGTGGCTCATTGAAGGCATATCTTTTTGTGCAATTTGTATTAATTTTAAAGTTTTCAACATATTAGCCCATCCCTCATGTCACTATGGCAATGGCTGCACAAGCAGCAGGAGCAGCGGCCACATAAGTGATTAGAATATTAATCACAATGCAACCAGACAACCAACAAATATAAAGTGCTGTAGTTCTTTAGTTCACAGTATTAAAAAGAATTGAACAAAAACAGGTATCTGTATTTCCAACTTCAATCACTTCCATTAATAAACGTTGTCTTCTTGAACCAGCACCCCACCCCCCATGTAACATGTCAGAAATGCAGCACTTATTCACAAGTGCAGAAAAACACACACACAATTTGCGTCACCGAATTAAAAACAAAAAGCAGGAAAAGCTATGATTTTACAGAAATAAACATTTATTTTTCTTCCTGGACAGGAGAACCAATCAGACTGACTTGGAAATGTTTACTAGTACGGTGACGTAAAGATGTTAATTTACAAACTTCGCTTCGAATGTTTTTCTCTCAAACATTCTCCACAATATTAATCACTGCTCTTATCACAGAAAGTGTTGAATTATTTCAGGTACTTCCCAATTAAATAGTGGGAAACAAACTTCATTGTACTCTCAATTTTTAATCTCCTATTTCAAACATTTATACCAAATCAAAATTGTACATTATCAGTTTAATCAAAGTATTTTCTGTGTCTTTCTCAATAAACAAATAGTAGTTTCTTCTAAAGTAGCTTCCTGCAATTTTTATACATCATTACATAACTCGTGTTTCTATTCACACTGCACTTTGTGCACATTAGTGTGCAAAGATAAAAGGAAGCTTCAGGGGCTTCACAGGCCAGATATAAGGAGTTTACAGAGTGGATTTGGCTTGCGAGCCATGTCTTGGATACCCCTTCCCTACAATATATTAGCAACAGCTGATTAAAAGTCTGTGAACCAAACCCCAGGTGGCTCATTGAAGAATGAATTAAACCACATCAATATAACATCAATTCAGCTAAATGGCAGTGACATCTTCAGAAAATCACATTATCATGAGATACAGAAGCACTTTATTTTGCATAGTACCCGTAGAATGATACAGCACAGGAGGCCATTTGGCCCATCGTGCCTGTGTCGGCGCTTTGGTAGGGCGATCCAGTTAGTTCCACTCCCCTGCTCTTTCATTGCCCTGTAAATTTTTTCCCTTCTAGAATTTATACAATTCCCTTTTGAAACTTGCTGTTAAATCTGCTTCCGCCGCCCTTTCAGGCAGCATGTTCCAGATCACAACAACTCGCTGCGTAAATGTTTTTTCCTCGTGCCACCTCTCGTTCTTTTGCCAATCCGTGTAAATCTGTGTCCTCTGGTCACTGACCTTTCAGGCACTGGAAACAGTTTCTCCTTATTTACTCTACTAAAACCGTTCATGATTTTGAACACACAGAATTACATAGATTATATAGAATATACAGCACAGAAACAGGCCATTCAGCCAAACCAGTCCATACTTATGCTCCACTCGAGCCTCCTCCCATCCTTCCTCATCTAACTCTATCAACATAACCCTCTATTCCCTTCTCCCTCATATGCTTGTCCAGCCTCCCCTTAAATGCATCTATACTATTCGCTTCAACCACTCCCTGTGGTAGCGAGTTCCACATTCTCACCACTCTCTGGGTAAAGAAGTTTATTCTGAATTCCCTATTTGATTTGTTGGTGACTATCTTATATTGATGGCCTCTAGTTTTGCTCTTCCCCACAAGTGGCAACACTCTCTCTGTGTCTACACTATCAAAACCTTTCAGAATTTTAAGGATTTCTATTAGGTCACCCCTCAGACTAAGAGACCCAGCCTGTTCATCCTTTCCTGATAGGTATAACCTCATATCATCCTTGTAAATCTTCTTTGGTATCATCCTTGTAAATATTTTTTGCACCCTCTCCAGTGCCTCTATATCCTTTTTATAATATGGCGACCATAACTGTACGCAGTACTCCAAGTGTGGTCTATCAAATCTCTTCTTACCCTTCTCTGCTCCAAGGAGAACGACCCCAGTTTCTCCAGTCTATCCACGTAACTGAAGTCTCTCATCCCTGGTACCATTCTAGTAAATCTCCTCTGCACCCTCTCCAAGGCCTTGACATCCTTCCTAAAGTGTGTGCGGAGCCCAGAATTGAACACAATACTCCAGCTGAGGCCTAACCGGTGTTTTATAAAGGTTTAGCATAACTTTCTTGCTTTTGTACTCTATTCCTCTATTCATAAGCCAAGGATCCCGCGTGCCTTTTTTAACAGCCTTCTCAACTTGTCCTGCCGCCTTCAAAGATTTGTGTACATACACCCCCAGGTCTCTCTGTTCTTTAAAATTGTACCATTTAGTTTATATTGCCTCTCCTCATTCTTCCTATCAAAATGTAACACTTCCCGGCATTAAATTTCATCTGCCCATTTCACCAGTCTGTCTCTGTCCTCCTGAAGTCTGTCACTATCCTCCTCATTGTTTACTACATTTCCGAGTTTCATGTCATCTGCAAACATTGAAATTATGCCCTGTACACCCAAGTCCAGGTCATTAATATATATCAAAAAGAGCAGTGGTCCTAATATCAAACTCTGGGGAACAGCACTGTATACTTCCCTCCAGTCTAAATAGATTTGCATCTGAGACAACACCCTGGCGTTGTTTGCTTTTGTTCTTTCGACACCTATTTTCTCTCCTTCCCTGTTAAAGTCACTGACTCAAGTTGGGGAACAGTTCCACAGGCATTGGTAGCCCTTTAATACGATAGCAAAATACTGCGGATGCTGGAAATCTGAAATAACAACAGAAAACGCTGGAAAAACTCAGCAGCCCTTTAATACCTGGCTCAAGTTGGCATTTTTCATAAGTGAGCCCAGTATTGGATGAACAGAAATTTCCTCCAACTAAAGCCAATGGGCTGTATATTCCGATGCCTACGGGTGTGTAGGGGCTGTGTACACACCCGTAGGGACATCAGAAATGCCGGTTTCAGCGCATGCCAAGCGCATGCTCTGAAAACCAGCATTTACGATCTGTCAAGAATCCTCTTGACAGATCGGACGCCTGCCCTGGAGAAGGACCTCTGCGGGGGAGAGTTCCGCATTCTGCAGAACCTCCGCCCGCAGAAAACCCTTAGAAATCTTACGCCTGGTAAAAGCCTGTGTAAGGCCTGCTTTTACCAGTAAAAAGTTAAAAAAAAAATTTTTTCACTCATTTATAATTTAAAAATACTTTAAAAAAGGTAAGTTTATTTTTAGCCCCGTAAAAAACTTTAATTATTTTTTCAAAAAATTAAATTTTTGTTTAAAATACGCTGTGGGGCTGGGGGGGCGCTATTTAAAGGGGGCCTCTTCCTGTCTTTTATTGTTGGTGGCATTTTTGAACTACGCATTCTGAGAGAGAGAGGGAGAGACTTCTGGAGAGATTCAACGTTGTGTGAAGGAGTTTTGGGTACTGAGCAGCACTTTGCAGGTTCATTTTGATTTGCCATTCCTTGTATCGATTTAGCAGAGACTGTGGGAGCTGCACTCTGAGCTCTTTGCCTGGTACTCTCCATTGTTCTTTCCAGCACATTTGATGTGCAAGTCTCTCCAGGCCGAGATTCAAGGCTGCAATGAACAGGATGTGGATGGAAAGCAAGATTAACCATCCCCTTTAAGAACTGGCCCGTGCCATTGTGTGTGTGTTCCATTGCTGACTGACATTACATGAGCTTCGCCAGCGCTCTGAGTTAGTGCCTCACTCCTTGGCCTTTGCGCCTTAAGACAGGTGTGCAGCGCCTGATTTAGCGCTCCACTCACCTCCCGGGGCGTTAATTTATTGTAATTTCAACTCATTTTAAAAATGTGATTTTTAAAAATATTTATTTAATGTTTTGAAGTGTTTTTGGGGTGATCTCCATTCATATATTTGACAGGTCTATCTGTCAAGTGTATGAAGGGAGATTCCCTTCTCCTATTGGCTCCCCATGGCCCACGTGATCCCAGGGACGCCTGCGAACCGCCTGCGCCTCTGGGATACGTGGGCCCTGTGCATTTCGAGTTGGACTGGCCCAGGAGCGGAAGTATACACACCTCGGGAGCCCTCAGGTAAGTCCGTAGATTTTTTCCAGATCGGAGGCCTCCGCACGCAGGAAGCCTCTGATCGGAAAATACGGCCCATTGTCTTTGGTTCCCGCCACAAACTCCATTCCCTAGCCACCGACTCCATCCTTCTCCCTGGCCACTGTCTGAGGCTGAAACAGGCTGTTTGCAACCTTGACGTCCTATTTGACCCTGAGCTGAGCTTCCGACCCCATATCCTCTCCATCACCAAGACCGCCTACTTCCACCTCCGTAACATCGCCCGTCTCCGCCCCTGCCTCAGCCCATCTGCTGCTGAAAAACTCAGCCATGCCTTTGTTAACGCTAGACTTGGCTATTCCAACGCTCTCCTGGCCGGCCTCCCATCTTGCACACTTGAGCTCATCCAAAACTCGGCTGCCCCATATCCTAACTCACACCAAGTCCTGTTCACCCATCGCCCCCTGTGCTCGCTGACCTACACTGGCTCCTGGTCCGGCAATGCTTCAATTTAAAAATTCTCATCCTCGTTTTCAAATCCCTCCATGGCCTCGCCCTTCCCTATCTCTGTAACCTCCTGCAGCCCCACAACCCTTCGAGATCTCTGCGCTTCTCTAATTCTGGCCTCTTGCGCATCCCTGATTTCCATCGCTCCACCATTGGCGGCCGTGCCTTCAGCTGCCTGGGCCCCGAGGCTCTGGAATTCCCTCCCTAAACCTCTCCGCCTCTCTCTCCTCCTTTAAGACGCTCCTTAAAACCCACCTCTTTGACCAATCATTTGGTCACCTGTCCTAATACCTCTTTATGTGGTTCAGTGTCAAATTTTGTTGATAACACTTCTGTGAAGCACCTTGGGACGTCTAACTATGTTAAAAGCGCTTTATAAATGCAAGTTGTTGTTGTCAGTGTTGTCAGGTTATTTGACATTGGGAGGGTATTATAACTGAGCCTCATTCTGTCCTGGCCGTACATCATCACACCCACATTTTCCAACATATAGCGGACAACTGTGATCTTCTTTAGCCCTCTCTAGCTCAGGCATGGAGGTGAATTTTAGTTCCTGAATTGTTGCCCCAGCTGAAACAAGCACAGATTGGACATCAAGTCTGGGGCCTGCAGGTCTCTACAACTCAATACCACACCAGCTGACATTTCAATCACCCGGCAATGGAGGAGGTTGGGCATTGTCCATGGAGGCACCTGCTGTGGCTTGGTGTCTTTGAGTCAGAAGATTGCAGGTTCAAGTCTCACTCCAGAGACATGAGCACATAATCCGGGCTGACACTCCAGTGCAGTGCTGAGGGAGTGCTGCATGGTCAGGGGTGCTGTCTTTTGAATGAGACGTTAAACTGAGGCCCCGTTTGCCCTCTCAGGTGGATGTAAAAGATCCCATGATGAGCAGGGGTGTTCTCCCCGGTGTCCTGGGCCAATACTTATCCACCAATCATCATCACTAAAACAGATTCTCTGGTCATTATCACATTGCTATTTGTGGGAGCTTACTGTGCACAAATTGGCTGCTGCCTTTCCCTACATTACAACAGTGACTACACTTCAAAAAGTACTTCATTGGCTGTAAAACACTTTGGGACCTCCTGAGGTCGTGAAAGGTGTTACATAAATGCAAATCCTTTCTTTCTTTCATAGCCTTCATTCATTAAAACAACCGAGATCAGGAAATTGTCACGTGTAGAATTTTTTATTTTTTTATTCGCTTATGGGATGTGGGTGTCAGTGGCAAGGCCAACATTTATTGTCCATCCCTAATTACCCTCGAGAAGGTGGTGGTGAGCCGCCTTGAACCGCTGCAGTCTGTGTGGTGAAGGCGCTCCCACAGTGCTGTTAAGGAGGGAGTTCCATGATTTTGACCCAGCGACGATGAAGGATCGGCGATATACTTCTAAGTCAGGATGGTGTGTGACTTGGAGGGGAACTTGGAGGTGGTGGTGTTCCCTGCGCCTGCTGCCCTTGTGCTTCTAGGTGGAAGAGGTCGCGGGTTTGGGAGGTGCTGCCGAAGAAGCCTTGGCGAGTTGCTGCAGTGTATCTTGTAGATGGTGCACACTGCAGCCACGGTGCGCCGGTGGTGGAGGGAGTGAAAGTTTAAGGTGGTGGATGGGGTGCCAATCAAGCGGGCTGCTTTGTCCTGGATGGTGTCGAGCTTCTTGAGTGTTGTTGGAGCTGCACTCATCCAGGCAAGTGGAGAGTATTCCATCACACTCCTGACTTGTGCCTTGTAGATGGTGGAAAGGCTTTGGGGAGTCAGGAGATGAGACACTCGCCGCAGAATAACCAGCCTCTAACCTGCAATGTGCAAAATTAATTCCTAGCACTCTAGCGTAGAAGCACCAATGTGTTGCGTTACTTCCCTTGTATTCTCCATGCCAGTGTTTATCTCTTCGGTCATCCTGTGAATATTTTCTATTATTAAACACAATCCAGGATCATAGACGCACATTAGGTAATTCCGTAAGCGCAACAAAAGGATTGTGTCATCACTGAAGCATGACACGTTGAGCTGTGCTGCGGCCCATTGTAATAATTCTGACTCCTACATTGCTTTCATACTTGTGGCAGAAAGTGAGTGTTGGATTCCATGCAGAGCTCTGGCCGGCTGCCTGCCCTCAAACCTTTAACTCTCTGATGACTGACATTCACAGTCTGGCAGCAAACACCTCGGTGCTTTAATCTTATATTTGACCTTTTCTAGCTCCTCCAATAGCTCAGTCGCTAAGTACACTGCTTAGATTGAATCTTACCCAGCAGGAAGGTCTTAGGTTTGATAACTGGCGTGTGCTGAGTTACACCACCTGCCAAACCCGCGACCTCCACCACCTAGAAGGACAATGGCAGCAGGTGCATGGGAACACCATCACCTCCAAGTCACACACCATCCCAGCTTGGACATATATCGCTGTTCCTTCATCGTCGCTGGGTTAAAATCCTGGAACTCCCTACCTTTCAGCACTTTGGAAGCACCTTCACCACATGGCCCGCCCGATTCCCGCTCAAAGTTAAAATCGGGGCTCTTATTTATGCACATTCAGGGGTCAGCCTTGGCTCAGTGGGCAGCACTCTCATCTCTGAGTCAGAACGTTGTGGGTTCAAGCCCCATTCCAGAGAGTTGAGCATTTAATCCAGGCTGACAATCCAGTGCCGCGCTGAGGGAGTGCGGCACTGTTGGAGGTGCCGTCTTTCGGATGAGATGTTAAAACGAGGCCTCGTCTGCTCTCTCAGGTGGACGTAAAAGATCCCCGGCCACTATTCAAGGGAGTTGACCTGGCTCACATTTTATCCCTCAAACAAAAACAGATTAATTGGTCATTTATATCCCTTGTTTGTGGGACATCACTGGTGCGTTACTGCATTACAACAGTGACTATACTTTGAAAATAGTTCATCGGTTGTAAAGTGTTTTGTGACATCCTAAGTTTGTGAAAGGTGCTGTATAAAAATGCATACTTCATTTTTAACATTAAAAAAAAATCTGTGAACAATGCTATGGGAGATCCATTATCACTATATATTGTAGGAATATCGGAACAGGAGTAGGCCATTCAGCACCTTGAACCTGCTCTGCCATTCAACTGGATCATGGCTGATCTGTGCCTCAACTCCATTTTACCTGCCTTTGTTCCATATCCCTTGATCGCCTCAACTAGCAAAAATCTACTGATTTCAGTCATGAAAATTTCAATTGACCCCCAGTATCCACATCTTTTTGGGGCGCGTGTTCCAGATTTCCACTACCCTTTTTGTGAAAAAGTGCATCACGATATTAATGTTTCCTGATCACACCCTGCAAAAAAGCCTGTCACACAAAAGAATCCTAATAGGATGAAATTTCCCAGGGTCCAATCAAAAACTGTTACCTTCACTGTCTCCCACCACGTATCGCACAAACTTCTTTCCAAATCCTTCCAGCTGCCGCACATCCTCCTCCCAACCCCATCACTCTCCTTGCAACAGCCCCATCCAACTTACCATAAGCAACCTCACTACAGGTTTGCTAGTATTATATAATAGCCCAGAATTTGTGATCAGTGGCAAAGCAATGGCACTCGCCACTGACCTCGAAGAAAGCTGCCCGCAAAGATCTTGCGATCTCTGTGGCGAAAACTTTAGCTTTCTCGACCTTTATTTGATTGTAGCGCCGCCAATAGGGTATCCCCAGCGTGATGTCACCAAGCAGTGATGTCACCAAGCTGTCTAAGCAGCCAATCATATTGAAGAATTCTCACAGACAGCAAACCAGGAATTAAAAAGCAGCTTTTATCATTCAATTAAAAAAATTTTTTTTGCAGCGATGAAATAAAGATTGGAACATACACATGGGGTTAAGGTAGAAACTGAAATATCATAAACAAACTTTAAAAATATATATTTTTATTATTTTAAAAATCTTGTAATTATTATCATAATGGAGAAATTTGACATTCCACAAATGTAGAATTAGTTTTTCAGGGCCAGAACGGTTGTTCAGCAGTCAATACGCCGTTACAGCCTCAGTTACACCTCTTCCAACAAGGCTTAACTTTTTATGGGGTGTTTAACAGCGATATTAGAGCAGAAAAGGGGAAGTTTTCATCAGTTCAAGTGATTTCACTGATTGTCGGCTATGGGGAAGATCCACAGTGCAACCTGTGGTGGAGCAGGGAATAACTGACCGCACCGTCAGGATTTCTGTGTTTATCTTCGCATGCGCTAAATCCTGAAGTTACGGTCAGTTTCAGAGAGGTAATGGCGGCGAACGCTAACAGTTTCACCGTCATCACCACCGCAAAATCCGGGCCATTGCTTCTCTTAGCCTTCTGTTCCTGAAGGATGACTCGTGCAGGGTTACAGTGACCTTCCTGTACCTGGCCCAGTGGCTATTCCTAGATCTACCAACTGAACCATCAGAAGAGCTCCTTCCATGTCCAATTTGTGCTTTAAGTAAATACACTCAAGATCTATCGGAAAATGTCACCCTGTTTCAAACAGAATGAGAATAGATACTGGCAGGCTTTTAGCCCCAATGAACACATATTTATCATACTGCTCCTCTGCAATTTTACTCCTTTGATTGCTGAATACATATGGTTCAAATACGTGCTGCTGGCTACAGGAAGCAGAGATATTCCGGCAAGTCACATCCAGGCTGCTGGCAATGTTTTCAAGAGTACTAAAAAAAAACACACTTTTGAAGGTAAGTCACAAGAAAAGTGGGTTCATTAGTTTCTCTCCTAAAAACAGGAGCGGACTGGCCAGATGGGAAATGGGGAGATTGCCCCTCCCCTCGAACGGTTGCATAGTGCTGTATGATCGGCGTCCCCTCTTTCCCTTGAGAAACACAAAGAAACCCACGTCCTTTTGGGGGAGCCAGTCCGCCCCTGCCTAAAAACGAAGATTCCTTGCTGGTACATTCATGTGCCCGGTGTCCTCCAGTACCTCATCCAAGTAGTCATTTTAAAAAAAATGTGTCAGCATAGACTGATACTGGACTATTCAACCTCAGGAGCATCACAGCTAAGGCCAACCCGGTTCACACCTCAGGTCGACTTCCATCAGGCGTCACTGGATTGTAATCAGGAGCTGAAACCCTGGCCATGTACTTTCCCAAACCCACGGGTTACTGACGCCAAGAGTAACACAGCTACTGCCAACCACAGCTGATATCAGCTAACCAAGCACCGACCAAAGCTCAAACCTGAGATCTCCCTAGTCTGCACGGCTCAGTGGGTAGCACCCTCGCCTCTGAGTCACAAGGTTATGGGTTCAAGTCTCACTCCAAGAGACTTGAGCACAAAAATCTAGGCTGACACTCCCAGTGCCGTGCTGAGGGAGTGCTGCACTGTCAGAGGTGCCGTCTTTTGGATGAGATGTTAAACCGAGGCCCCGTCTGCCCTCTCAGGTGGACGTAAAAGATCCCACGGCACTATTTTGAAGAAGAGCAGGGGAGTTATCCCCGGTGTCCTGGGCCAATATTTATCCCTCAACCAACATCACTAAAACAGATAATTTGGTCATTATCGCATTGCTGTTTGTGGGAGCTTGCTGTGCGCAAATTGGCTGCCGCGTTTCCTACATTACAACAGTGACTACACTTCAAAAAATACTTCATTGGCTGTAAAGCGCTTTGGGTCGTCCGGTGGTCGTGAAAGGCGCTATAGAAATGCAAGTCTTTCTTTTCTTTATATTCGTTTGATGGAATCATTCTGTAAGGTGCATGTGTTTTGGAATGCCAGTAAGTGGACAGTTGAGATGAGGTTCCAATGCTGCTACTCTGTTGAGCTGCCAATCCGTAAGTTCCTGTGGGGCACATCCCCTGGGGCCTGGCGTTTACCTATAAGGAGTTAGGTAAAATCAGAATGGGGGGTGGGGAATCACCAGCTCTACAGGGCCTGCCTGCCCTCCTGGTCACAGGGGCTGAGCGTCTCTGAGAAAACCAAAAGGAAACAGAATCCAGACAAGAATTGGGAGGGTAAATGCTACTAATTAAAAAAAAAGAAAAATCTCTTAGTCTGCAGTATTTAAATATTAACTTTGGTGCTTTTGGACAAAAATATGTGAATTCTGTAAGATAGGAGGAGACATTCCTGTGGTTTCCATCAGCTATTTTCAGGATTTCCAAGTATCCATACTTGAAATTCAAGGGATTCTAAGAGAGCCATACAATCCCACAGGAGTGAGAACTACAGGCACAAGCAGACTCTTTAGGATTTCACAGGATAAAGGATCACTCCAGGATCGAACACAGTTAAATTAATAATTACTATTATTATAAAGTAAACATTTCCAAACAACAGAATACTCTGGAATTCCCTCCCTATCTCTCCTCATTTTAGACCCTCCTTAAAGCCTCCCTCTTTGACTAAGCTGTTAGTCACCCCTCCTAATATCACCTTCTTTGACCCAGTGTGAATTTTGTCTGATTACGCCCCTGCGAAGCACCTTGGGATGTTTTCCTATGTTAAAGGCGCTATATAAATGCAAGTTGTTGTTGTTGTATTTACTAATTCACTAATATTATTTGCAGCAAGTCTCCTTTTCCCCTACCTCTCCTTAAAGCACTGACCTTTGTTGGAGTCCAGGCTCATGGCTGCTCCAGTGCCTTACCCATTGGTCAGTCTTCATGCATGAGCCTAGATAGAGAAGGTCAATGAGTGTCAGCCGTGGCTCAGTGGGTTTCACGCTCTCGCCTCTGAGTCAGAAGGTTGTGGGTTCAAGTCCCACTCCAGAGACTTGAGCACAAAAATCTAGGCTGACATTCCAGTGCAGTACCGAGGGAGTGCTGCACTATTGGAGGAGTTGTCTTTCTGATGAGACGTTAAACCGAGGCCTTGTCTGCTCGCTCAGGTGGATGAAAAAGATCCCACGGCACTATTTCGAAATAAAAGCAGGGGAGTTATCCCCGTGTCCTGGGCCAATATTTATCCCTCAATCAACCTCACTAAACAAAATTATCTGGTCATTATCACATTGCAGTTTGTGGGAGCTTGCTGTGCACAAATTGGCTGCCGAGTTTCCTACATTACAACAGTGACGGCACTTTATTGGCCGTCTAGTGCTTTGAGGTGGTCGTGAAAGGCGCTATATAAACGCACATCTTTCTTTTTTTTCTAATTGACCGTGGAGGGCATCACAGCCAACCCGACCCAATTCTCAGCTGGTGTACTTTTCAACAGGAGTCACTGGTCAGGAGCAGCAACCGTTCCTCTTCCTTATCCCCAACCTTGAGGCCAACTGGAACCACTACCAGTGTCCCAACCCAACTAACTCAGCACAGACCAGGAACTGAACCCAAGATTTCTGGTCTGTACGGACTCAATACTGAGGTGCATTTATCCACTGAGCCATCAGGGGAACAAAATTACCAGCGGCATCTTGACAACAGATACAAGTGGGGTACGAGCACATCCGACAGTTGTTAAAAGACAGAATTCAGATATTCCTTACTAAATGGTATTAGGTTCCTTCCAAATAAAACGCCACATGGCCAGACCCTAATAACATGCATCCCATACTTTCTGCACTCACAGCAACAACTGTAGCATGTGTTTTACTCGGCAAACAGCTAAATATAGGAATGAAAGGGAGATCTACAAACCGCAGTGGAATTTGTAAATCCTTTGCCCTGATATTCGGTGAATTATTCATGCATGCCACTGGCCAGCTGCAGTGTTCAGACACAAGTGCTGCAGGAACTGGCTCCAGAATACAGCAATCAGCTTATCTTTGATGTGTCGCGTTGAAAGGCACTTGGATAACTCAGAACATTTACTGGTTGATGTCAATTTTGAATCTGTGGCACTTTGTGGAAATAAAAATTGAACGTTGCTCGAAACTAATGCCACTTTTACACACATGGAATGTGCAGCACAGAAACGGGCCATTTGGCCCAACTGGTCCGTGCCGGTGTTTGTGCTCCACACGAGCCTCCTCCCACCCTACTTCATCTCATCCCATCAGCATATTCTTCTATTATATTCTCCCTCATGTATTTATCTAGCTTCCCCTTAAATGCGAGTCGCATCAACCGCTCCATGCGGTAGCGAGTTCCACATTCTCACCACTCTCTGGGTAAAAGTAGTTTCTCCTGAATTCCCTATTGGATTTATTAGTGACTATCTTATATTGATGGCCCCAAGTTTTGGACCTTTTGCACCCCTTATGGTGCAAGGTTCCTTCAGCAGGAGTTTGGCTGGGTGCCTCTGAAAATGCCGTCTGTGGCAAATCTCCTGCTGCAAGCCCCACCATCAGCCTGTTTGTAGAGGGCTTATAACATCGTTGGCCTGACACTGGGGAATGTCCTGACCAGATTGTTAATCACAAAAACAACGAACTGCACATGCACAGCTGCTGTTTTTAACCTCACTGGTTTTCTTCCCTCCCTTCCTTTCTTGAATGGGTTGGCACCTTGCTAGGATATAGTTCCAGAGGCACCTGGTGACCCGTCACCCAGGGGGCGATTATTCATGTATAAACATATAGTACCTTCCAGGCCTGGCTTTCACAAGATCAGTGCAGATGAGGAAAGCAACATAGTCCATCTTAACTGGTCAGAGCCCAGCTGGTCGCTATGGGTCAGTTACTCACAAGGTAAACTGGGTGACTCATGAGGGCATCCTTGCATAATTGACACGTTGTACAGTCCACAGTGTAAATGACGCAGATTTGGCAACTAGAAGTGGTTCCCTAGTACTAAAGCGTCATTAGAGGTTAGCCGTGGCTCAGTTGGTGCATCCCCACCCTTGAGTCAGTAGGTTGTGGATTCAAGTCCCATTCCAGAGACTTGAGCACATAATCTAGGCTGACACTTTCAGACGAGATGTTAAACCGAGGCCCCGTCTGCCCTCTCGGGTGGATGTAAAAGATCCCGTGGCACTATTTCGAAGAAGCACAAGGGAGTTCTGCCCGGTGTCCTGGGGCCAAAAAAATTTATCCCTTAACCAACATCACTAAAAACAGATTATCTGGTCATTATCACATTGCTGTTTGTGGGAGCAAATTAGCTGCTGCGTTTCCCACATTACAACACTTCAAAAAGGACTTTGTTGGTTGTAAAGCACTTTGGGATGTCCTGGGTGTTGTATAAGTGCAAGTCTTTCTTTCATTACTGCCAAAGCCAGTCCCACCTTCTGTGATGTAAACAAGACAATGTTGCTCTCGCTCCAGTAGATCCAAGACCCACCTAAAGAGAGACGCCCTTTGCCAGCACTTGTGGTGGCATTGCCAGACCCACTGAAGAGGCTGCTATCTGTTCTAGCTGCTGGCATGCTGCGTGGCTCACCCGCGTCTCGGATGGGAAAGTGGTTTTTAACTCATTGATCTGGAGTGCCTTTTCCCAGCCGCCGGGGAAGCACAGAGTTGCATGAACAACAGTGCACGTGCTCACTTGTGCGTGTGCAGTTGTTTTTATATTCTTGCGGTATTATGCTATCGACCCACAATAAAAACAAGGGCAGTTTCTTAGCACCAGCACCCTGAGGCACTATTGTTGAAACTATTTTAATTGACTGGATGCTTGGGTGCAACAATTCTTTACAAATAATTAGTGAGTCGTCACTAGTCTCACCTCCAATTTTTTATGAGGTATGTGCGTGGGGAAATTCAAATTTAAATATCTGTCTCATTGAATAGTAAATCCTAGACATTTGATGGCAGCTTTAGGCAGTAAACAGGTTGTGACTTAGATAGGAAGCATTTCCTGCAAATAGTAGTCTTTTAAAGAAAAAAAAGAAAGACTTGTATTTATATAGCGCCTTTCCCGACCATCGGACATCTCAAAGCGCTTTACAGCCAATGAAGTACTTTGTGAAGTGTGGTCACTGTTGTAATGTGGGAAACGCAGCAGCCAATTTGCAAGCTCCCACAAACAGCAATGTGATAATGACCAGATAATCTGTTTTATTGATGTTGGTTGAGGGATAAATATTGGCCCAGGACACCGGGGATAACCCCACTGCTCTTCTTCGAAATAGTGCCGTGGGATCTTTTACGTCCACCTGAGAGAGCAGATGGGGCCTCGGTTTACCGTCTCATCCGAAAGACGGCACCTCCGACAGTGCAGCACTCCCTCAGCACTGCACTGGAGTGTCAGCCTAGCTTTATGTGCTCAAGTCCCTGGAGTGGGACTTGAACCCACAACCTTCTAACTTTAAACAGAGTTAACGTTTCAGGTCGATGACCTTTCGTCAGAACGAAACATTAACTCTTGTTTCTCTCTCCACGGACGCTGCCTGACCTGCTGAGTATTTCCAGCATTTACTGTTTTTATTTCAGATTTCCAGCATCCGCAGTATTTTGCTTTTGCCTTTTAAATCTGCCTGCCTGATATATTGTTATGCTATTTAAAAAAAATTATTCTTTCTTTACAAATGTGCAAATATTAAATCAGCTCTCGGACAGAGGACCTTAAAATATACATAAATTATTAGTAGCTGTGTGCACTGCCAGCACAGAACTGAGTCACAGACCAGGAAGGTCTTGCTCTGTGTTAGGTTAGCTGACTAGGGCACAGTGAGCGGAGTTACAATTGACCTCAGTGTGCCTGGATTAGATAGAGAGCAAATAAGTTAGGGATCCTGTTACTGATTACTATCTGATAATCTCTGCTGGAAAATGAATGCGCATAGGTTGGGCAAGGACAGCATGCTGCTCATCTCTAATGATTGCCCCACCATCCTAGCACGGTCGAATAGCTACACTATTTGGGCTCATAACATAAAAAATGTGGCTACTGGAGGGCTGACAGCCTCTATAGAACAGTAACCCCAGCATGAGTTACCGCCTTCAGGAGGGGAAATTAAAAAATAATATTTTTCAAAAACTAGTATTTTCTTCTGCACTATCTTTGTACTGCTCTGCCACATTATAATGTAAGGTTACCATAATTAACATCAATAATAAGACCCTATACAAAGCATACACTACAGTGGTTGGTAGTTTCATGGAAAGAAAAAACCCAAAAACAAACCAAGGGATTGTACATAAAGGAGTACATAGATGATTTATACCCCTTTCCTGTCAAATATCCAACGTAAATTATGGCTTACAATAAAAACAGAAAATGCTGGAAATACTCAGCAGGTCAGGCAGCATCTGTGGAGAGAGAAACAGAGTTAACGTTTCAGGTCGATGACCCTTCGTCAGTTCGGACGAAGGGTCATCGACCTGAAACATTAACTCTTGTTTCTCTCTCCACAGATGCTGCCTGACCTGCTGAGTATTTCCAGCATTTTCTGTTTTTATTTCAGATTTCCAGCATCCACAGTATTTTGCTTTTGTAAATTATGGCTGGTCAGTCATTGCTATAGATACAAATGTAGGGGCTAATTTTGACGTTGGGTTATAGTGTAAGACGGGCGATATCGATTCAGTCGCCCGTTATGATATCGCCTGGTTTACACTATTGCCCAAAGTCAAAATTACCCCCATAAAGTTAACATGCATCATTGATCCCCTTTTCTGCTCCTCACCTCGCCAGTGTCCTTGTTATACGGTCTACGTTCTTATGAAGATGATGGACGTGCCCCAAGTGGGAATCAAACCCCACCCCACCCCTTGTGAATGCTTGTGGTCCCCATTCACAAATCGCTTTTCTTTTTTCTTCCCTCACTGCTCTTCTCCTGGAGGTGGTACTTGATGCTGTCGTGCAGCTTCACAGACGGCGTGAACCCTCATCCACGTGGAACAATCTGCTGACAATCAACTGTCTAGGCCGACAACATGAAGAATGGCCACTTGGACCAGATACCTTGCCTGTCCATCCAGCACTTTCAGGAGAGGAGGGGAAAAAGTAATTTAAGTAAAAAAAAATTCAATTGTTTGAGTACCAGCTTGAGCCAGAAATGAACCACAGGAATAACATGACGTGTATTACAAATGCTTGTCATATAAGGAATGTCGATAGTAATACATGCATCGTGAGTAGAAGGTTGCAAACACCTCTCTATGTTTTTCTCTTTCCACTTCGCACTGACTTATTCAGCTGTCTGACACACTCTGTTGGTACGAGGAGAGGGTCAGATACCAACTACAGCAGTAAATACGTATTTATGACTCATGTATAATGCATTTAATTTTACTTTCTCAAGTATATTGAATTTAATTAGAGTCTTTTGCTGCAAGTAGGTGAACGAACCTCTTTTTCTTTCCTCCAGTCCTGAACTGGCCGACTCACAATGCGGTATGGTTCCACGGGAGCCCGTCTCCCTTCAGTCTGCGAAAATGGCCACTCTTGACATGTGAGTCTACACAGCACCTATTAGCTGGTCATTATAACCACGAGCCATCAAAGACAAGATCAGTTCTCTCCTTGCTTGAGGTCCCCACATGTTCACCTTCTAGCAGGCAGCTCTGGATTGTGATCATTAAGAGACAGGAGAAATTATAATGGGGAATAAGGAAATGGCAGGGAAATTCAACAAATACTTTGTGTCTGTCTTCACGGAAGAAGATGCAAAAAACCTCCCGGAAATAGTGGAGAGCCAAGTGTCTAGCGAGAATGAGGAACTGAAAGAAATTAGTATTAGCAAAAAAGTAGTACTGGAGAGGTTAATGGGACTGAAAGCTGATAAATTCCCTGGATCTGATGACCTACATCCTAGGGTTTTAAAAGAGGTGGCTATAGAGATAGTGGATGCATTGGTTGTCATCTTCCAAAATTCCATAGATTCTAGAACGGTTCCCGCAGATTGGAAGGTAGCAAATGTAACCCCACTATTCAAGAAAGGAGGGAGAGAGAAAATGGGGAATTACAGACCAGTTAGCCTGACATCAGTAGTAGGGGAAATGCTAGAATCTATTATTAAGGACATAGGTAACAGGGCACTTAGAACATAATAATGGCCCGGATATTCCAATCCCTACGGGTGAGTATGCGCTGTGCACCCACCCGTAGGGACATCGGAAATGCCGGTTTCAGGCATGCACAGTGCATGCGCTGAAAACCTTATTTCCGATCTGTCAAGAATCCTCTTGACAGATCCTCCGGCTGCCCTGGAGAAGGGCCTCTGCAGGCGGGTAGTTCCGCTTTTTGGAGACCCTCCGCCCGCAGAAAACCCTTACAATTCTTACGCCTGGTAAAAGAGTTTTAATTTTTTTCACGGATTTATCATTTAAAAATACTTTAAAAAAAGGTAAGTTTATTTTTAGCCCCGTAAAAAACTTTAATTATTTGTTTCAAAAAATTAAATTTTTGTTTAAAATACTTAATTTATTGTAATTTCAAGTCATTTTAAAAATGTGATTTAAAAAAAAAATTATTTAAAGTTTTACTATGTTTTTTCATTGATCTCCATTCATATATTTGACAGGTCTTCCTGTCAAATATATGAAGGGAGATTCCCTTCTGTGATTGGCTCCCCATGGCCCATGTGATCCCAGGGACACTGCGAACTACCTGCGCCTCTGGGATATGTTGGCCCTGCGCACTTCAAGTTTGGAGAGGCCCAGGAGTGGAATTGTGCGCGTCCCCGGGAGCCCTCAGGTAAGGGCGTAGATTTTTCCAGATCGCAGGCCTCCGCCCACGGGAGGCCTGCGATCGGAAAATACGGGCCACTAAGATTGGGCAGAGTCAACACGGATTTATGAAAGGGAAATCACGTTTGACGAATCTGTTAGAGTTTTTTGAGGTTGTAACTAGCAGAATAGATGAGGGGGAACCAGTGGATGTGGTGTATTTGGATTTTCAGAAGGCATTCGATAAGGTGACACACAAGAGGTTATTAGGCAAAATTAGGGCTCATGGGATTGGGGGTAATATACTAGCATGGATTGAGGATTGGTTAACGGACTGAAAACAGAGAGTATGAATAAATGGGTTATTTTCGGGTTGGCAGGCTATAACTAGTGGGGTTCCGCAAGGATCAGTGCTTGGGCCTCAGCTATTCACAATCTATATCAATGCTTTGGATGAGGGGACCAAATGTAATATATCCAAGTTTGCTGATGATACAAAGCTAGGTGGGAATGTAAGTAGTGAGGAGGATGCAAAGAGGCTTCAATAGTATATAAACAGGCTAAGTGAGTGGGCAAGAACATGGAAATGGAATATAATGTGGAGAAATGTGAAGTTATCCACTTTGGTAGGGAAAAGCAGAGTATTTTTTAAATGGTGAGAGATTAGTAAATGTTGGTGTTCAGAGGGACCTGGGTGTCCTTGTACACACATCACTGAAAGTTAACATGCAGGTACAGCAAGCAATTAGGAAAGCAAATGGTATGTTGACCTTTATTACAAGAGTAAAGACGTCTTACTGCAATTATATAGGACCCTGGTGAGACCACACCTGGAGTATTGTGTACAGTTTTGGTCTCCTTACCTAAGTTAGGCTATACTTGCCATAGAGGGAGTGCAACGAAGGTTAACCAGACTGATTCCTGGGATGGGGGGATTGTCCTATGAGGAGAGATTGAGTAGACTAGGCCTATATTCTCTAGAGTTCAGAAGAATGAGAGGTGATCTCATTGAAACATACAAAACTCTTACAGGGCTTGACAGGGTAGATGCAGGGAGGATGTTTCTCCTGGCCGGGGAGTCTAGAACCAGGGGGGTCACAGTCTCAGAATAAGGGGTCGGCCATTTAGGACTGAGATGAGGAGAAATTTCTTCACTCAGAGGGTGGTGAATCTTTGGAATTCTCTACCCCAGAGGGCTGTGGAGGCACAGTCGTTGAGTATATTCAAGGCAGAGAGCGACAGATTTTTGGACATTAAGGGAATCAAGGGATATGGGGATAGTGCAGGAAAGTGGAGTTGAGGTCGAAGATCAGCCATGATCATATTAAATGGCGGAGCAGGCTCGAGGGGAAGTATGGCCGACTCCTGCTCCGATTTCTTATGTTCTTATCAGGAGCAGGATCTCTGGCTGCCCAGAGGCACGGAGGCAAACTGGGAATCAAACCTGAGACCTGATTGGTCTGCAGGACTTAGTTCCACACTGTGCTGGACAATAACCAACTACCTATTGATCGAGCTCCCTGTTTTCTTCCAAGTTATTTCGGTTCATTTTTTTTCTAGTTTTATTCAGCTGGTGCCAATTACAGTTTCTATCAAACACTGCTGTGCACAGCATCCCCACCTCTCCCAATAAGATTTTATTTTAGAATAAAACTAACGAGGTTTGTGAAAATATCATTAAACACTTTGACATCTTTGTGCACAATTTTTTTTTTAATTACACTTTATTCAGGGGATGGGTTAATGTGAATGACCTTTTGGAATCCTGCAGCACCTCAACGGGACAGAGAAAATAGACCGGGAACAATACTTTGATACTGCTGAGAAGCAGGATAAGAGGGCCCGTTTAGAACAGATGTCAAAAAGTATTTCTTTGCAAAGAGCCCTGATCAACAGCTGGAACAGACTGCCAAGAAAGGTGGTTCGGGCCTAGGGCAGTGGACTCATTTAAAGAACAGTCCAATGCTATAACGTGAAGGCTGGCATTGTGGAAGGATAAGATCAAATGGGCAATTAGACCTTTGTGTGAACACATCTGGTGATTTATTTTTAGAATCAGATTCAAGGAAAATAGGATGCATTATAGTTGGGCTGGAACTTATTGTGTTCCCGACTGATTCAACTTTCTGAAGCCAAATTCCACCCAAAAGCAATATGGAAAATTATGCTTTGTTCATCCAGAACCATAATCTTGAACTTTCAGTCCCAAAACTGATTGTCTTCACCTTGGAGACGCACACCCTGCTGACCTCCTCAATAAAATACAAGGAGATTCTTTTGAAAAAACTTTTTAAAAATTCAATACATTATTTTAAACATATTTTCAGGGTTCCCTGTTGGCTTTATTGTGCCTGGTGTGAAACTGGGGAACACAGGCCGCAAGGTTTGCGGTGAATGGGGCTGATCTGAAAAGAAATAACACAACAATTGGTCGTAGGGTTCAGGAGGAAGGGAGAAATAAAACCAGACAGGGCTGCCCGTTCCTGATCGCTTACCAGCGATCCATATCGGAATGTCAGGTGAAGACAGGACAGGGTTCGGCTGTGATGGTTGAATCGCCTGCTGACCTTCACCATCTATGGTCACACGTGAAGAATGACGACTGGAGTTAGTGGCTGTTGTGCCTGGGAGACTACATTCCAGCATGAGTCGGTGCTATTAGGAGAGGAGGCAGGAAATTGGGGCAGGAAGGAAACATAACTCAGTGCATCTTTTATTTTAAGGATGGTAAATATATTTTCAGGAGATTATTCTCTTAATGAGCAGTCTTAAAATTATAAAATCTTTGGTTTCTAAGCAACTTTCCCCACAGAACACAAGCATTCAATAAGAAAATGTTTGGCATATGCAGCGCAATAGTGCAGAGACCAGACATTGTAGACATTTCAGTTACGTCTGATACTTCGGATTCGTGTAGACTTTTCAAATTCCCAGTCGGATAAAACAATTAGACTAAACATCCCCGTTATCCTGTCTGTTCTCCTTCCCCCCACACCCGCCTCCCACCAGTCTGATGCACTGAACTGGTACACATTCGGTCTCTACTGTACAATAAAATGCTCCTATAGTCTGTTACTGCTGCAAAATATCTTCTGTCTGGCCAGATGCGATACAAAATTTCCTCAGTCTAGCATACAGTAAAATACCCACCCATCTTGGCCTGTTTTCCTGGAACAAATTCCCAGTCTGGGCAGCTGGAATTGCAAAATACACAGTCTCACTTTAATGCAAAAAATACTTTAATGTCTAAGTAGGCAGAACATTATTTTGAGAAAAAGAGAGAGAATTCCCAGACTGAAGAGAATAACAACACTTGCTCCAACAAACTATATTGTTTCGAGCTCTCACTTTTTAAAAAAAATCACAGACACATGAGGTGGGTTTTATGAGCGGTCGAGTCTGTTCATGACTGGGAGTCATCTGTCTGCTTGCTCATGCGTGGAACTTCACCAAGTGAAAGCAAAAAACGTCCTGGCCCTTTCCCCGTTGGCCCAGGCTTCTCAGCAGAGTGGAAATTCCTAGCATTTTATTCATTGCTAGCCTCTTGCTCACTCTGACTTCACCTAGCTTGGAGAGCTTCTGGAATCTTGTTTTTATCAGAAGTCGAAGGAAATTACCTTTCCTTCCGGCACAAGAGACTCGGGGGCTTGCCCTCCCATCTGCTGTCTTCCATTCAAACCCAGATTTCCAATCAGTCCTCATACAGATTCCAACCTTTTCTGGAACAGACAAAAGTTTCCAATTTTATTTTTCTGCAACGTATTATTTTTGGCATCTGTACTGTCCATTTATAACATTATTTTCTTACATTCCTGAACAAAGATTTTCATGGACTATAAACAAAAGAAAAATTAAGGGGGGAGGGGACACCACAGAATGTCCTATATTTTGTTTTCTCTGAAACTTGAATTTAAAAAACCCTGCAAACTGAGATTGTGCCAGCTGTTGTAATCCATCAGAACCTGTCATATATTCAGACCGCCGACAAGGAACGACTGCATCTCTCTGGCAGGCAGTTAAATGCCAGTCTTGACAATAACATAATGCAGTAATTAAGTATAAGCCCCTATCTGTAGCAGCAAATAGATCTTTCTTATAACTTTTCCTCCTGCTTTTTCGGAGATGCCGTCTTTCGGATGAGACGTTAAACCGAGGGCCCCGGTTGCTCTCTCAGGCGGACGTAAAAGATCCCATGGCACTATTTCGAAGAAGAGCAGGGGAGTTCTCCCCGGTGTCCTGGGGCCAATATTTATCCCTCAATCAACATAACAAAAACAGATTATCTGGTCATTATCACATTGCTGTGTGTGGGAGCTTGCTGTGCGCAAATTGGTTGCCGTGTTTCCTGCATTACAACAGTGACTACACTTCACAAAGTACTGCATTGGCTGTAAAATGCTTAGGAACGTCTGGCGGTTGTGAAAGGCGCTATGGAAATGCAAGTCTTTCTTTCCTTCTGTTTTTTTCCCCATTTCTCCCTCTTACCCTGAAGGTGCTGATTCCCTGCTGGCATTGGCTGCCCTCCAAACCCTTGCACGTGGTCATTCCTCACAAGAGCCTGGACAGTGAGTGTCAGTAGGCAGGTTGACCATGGGGGTGGTTGGGGTGGGGGTATCACAGCTGATCAATCCTTTCCACACACGAAATACACACATTTTGTAGAAGTCACCGGGGTGGAATTAGGAGAAAAAAAATTGTCCGCTGTCCTGGCTGAGATCAGTTTCCTCAGAGCTCATCACTGCCCGGAACGGTACATCTACTCATGAAGCCATTAGTACTTAGTACAGGTAAAAAAGCAAATCATGTCTTTATATGTTGATTACCCCCTTTTCTGTTTAGGCCAGATGCTGCTACTTCACCCTCAGTTAGGAGAATGATTGCAGATACATCTACTGCACCTCTGAACGCTATTAAAGAGATGTTCCATGCAATCTAATGATGGCTTGTTGGATAGATGCATCTTCTGGTGTGGCTGGGTCTCACCTACTCAGGATCACATCATGTTTAATCCCCAGGGCTGTGTTCAGTTACCTGATCTGAGCTGCAAATATTAAATTGGCCTTAGTTCTGCTGCACTAGGGAATATAATATACAAGGATCCTGCTCCCGGTCACTATCCAGTTACATCTATGAAAACTTGTGAGCTTCCCTTGACGGTCTTGCAGGTATAGGCACAGCTGGTACGGTACCAAGCCGTAGAGATCCGAAGGTCCCAAGTTCACTGAAAGGGCACAACAATTAGCCTTTGCCGGGGTAGGGAAGAAAAATTCTGCCAGAGTTCCTGCTCTTGATCACTCTCCAGTGAATCCTGCTTGAAGGTGTACATGTCTGGATGTTAAGTGGATAGGACTGGAGTAAGCTCCATGATTGAATAGTCTGATGGCACCTTATTACCTCCAGACTCAACGATTCCAAATCTCTCCCAGCCAGCCTCCCACAAACCTCAGCTCATCCAAAGCTCTGTTACCCATATCCAATCCCGCACCAAGTCCCATTTACCCATCACCTCTGTGCTCCTGCTCAAATCCTTTATGGTCTCACCCCTCTCTATCTCTGTAACCTCCTCCAGGCCTACAACACTCCCAGAACTCCGCGTTCCTCCAATTCTAGCACCCTTTGCAACCGCCTCACCCTTGGTGGCCATGTCTTCTGCCGTCTAAACTCTAGCATTCCCTCCCTAAACCTCTCTGCCACTCCAACTCCTATAAGACCTGCCTTAAAGCCCCACCTCTTTGCTCAAGCTTTTAGTCACCTCTCCTCATAGCTCCTTCTTTGACTCAGTGTCTGATTACTATTCTGTGAAGAGCCTTGGAACATTTTTTCTATGTTAAAGGTGCTATATAAATAAATACAAGCTGTTGCTGTTGTCTAGATTCACACATGTAGACTAGCCACTTGGGCAAAGTACTGAATGGCTGCCAGTGACTGTCAAGATGCATTCCAGCAAGAGTCATCATCATAAGAAAATAGAGGAGGAAAGAGGGTAAAACTGGAAAAGAAGATACCTCCTCCCAGCAAAAAAATAAAAGTGCATGTTTATGGTTCATGGGCGAGGACAGGATCTGGCTTGGCTGTTTTGTCTCTCTTGGTATATTCACTGGAAAAGCTCATTAATGAAGAGCACTCATTTGGAGAAGGGCAGTTGGCCTCTGTGGAATTACACAGAATTACATACATGCAACGTACAGCACAGAAACGGGTCTTTCGGCCCAACTGGTCCATGCCAGTGTTTATGCTCCACACGAGCCTCCTCGCACCCCTCTTAATCTAACCCTATCCCTCTACTCCTTTCTCCCTGGTGCTTATCTAGCTTCCCCTTAAATGCCTCTATGCTATTCGCCTCAACCACTCCATGTGGTAGAGAGTTCCACATTCTTACCACCGTGTCTCAACAAGAGTTAATGCCTTCATGAAAGGAGGTGGGGGGGGGGGGGAAATGGAAAGACAAGGAAAAATTACAAGTGCCCCTCTAGCCCCAACCTGTCTAAGGTCATTCTTGTGCATCACTTAGGAGCAATATCAAAAGTAACCGTGGCAAATGCCTAAGAGGTCAGGTGGTTTGCCACCCTTGCAGCTATGGGATGGTTTTACATTGCAGGGAGACTCCACTAGAAGGAAAGAGTAAAATGACTGCCCTATTTAACACTAAGCCAAACAGACCAGGAAATATTTCCAAAACACAGTGTGGCCCAATAGGCAGTAACAATTTCAATATTTCAATTTGGCACATAGATGTATTTTTCACAATTTAAAAGTTTCCGCTTTGTCTTAGTGAAAGTTAAAGGTTAAATTCACACCCATTTGAAAACGATGACGGTTAAGGATTCACCCAATGATTCTGTGCATCCGTTGTGCAAAATTAATACAAAAATCAGGATTTTTTGGGGACGCAATCTTCTCCCCTCTGCCCCTGACTACATTGAGTGTTGCTGGAATATTAGGAGAAATTGTCTCCTTTAGTGCTCCCAGTGCATTTCAGGAGAGAAACTTGGTACCTGTAGCTAGTGAGTTTCTGTCCATTAATTTTAAAGGATGGAAAGTTGTGGGGCTGGGGGGGGGGGGGGGTGGCAGGGGTATGTAATTTCACTCAAGTGGACAATTTCTCCCATCATTCCATGGGCAGCAACAGCCCTCCAAGTACCTTGCCCAAGTGCATTGTTCCCTCTAAGCTGCATGCGTGCTCGGCCGCGCAATAATCTAAAAGGTCCTGCGCAGGCCGCTCGCAAGCTTTTACATTGGAAATACCGTTCATGCGCAGAAATTTAAAGGGACTGCGCATTGAAAGAAACAGGCCACGCAGACCATAGTGCAGCTTACAGGGAACATTGCCCAAGTGGCCATTCATATTTGAGCATGGTCAGAAAGGGGTTAATTTTAACCTAACCCACTTGGGATCGGATCGGTCGCCTGTTTTACTTTCCTTTGATTTCAATGCAGGGAGGAGGAAAGGTGTATGAAAAAGCATATTTATACCTTGTGGAACAACAGGGGAAATTATTCCAGTCTATTCAGTGTGAAATTTCCAATATATGGCTCGTCAACAGTGGAAAATACCTATTGTGATAAGGGAATAAAAAAGGATTTACCCACTGGAAAATTCAGCCTCACCAGTTTATAAAGTAATAGAATTTTAATCCCAAAGGTGGTCATTAGGGGCAGTTTCTCTGAAACTCTATTTTTAGCTTTGAATTTTGCTCTTTTGACTACTAGGTTAAAGCGTGAATATATTCATTCTTGTGTCTTTGAGTATATTAGCAATGCAGTTTCTATTTTTACATTATGGTGGAAATTTACTATTGCAGTTCTTGAAGAATTATGTAATTAAATTTACAAGCGTGAGAGCTTCTGCTGTAAGTCAATTTCTGAACAGCTTGACTTTCAGTATTTGATATTCTTTACAATTGATCACAAATGTACAGTAGGATATATGAAAACACAATACCCCTTGCAGTAACACGAGAATCATTGCTTAGGTCCCCCCAATGGCTAATTTGATAATAACACTGCCCAGTCTGGTACTGTGCTTTCTAGACCAGGAAGGCACCAGATTTGACCCTTGATCTTTTAGCCGATCTGTCAAAGCAACAATAGGTACAGTACAACTGACCACCGTATTCACAGACTGGAGAAGGAAAGTTCCTGTTCCTGATTGTTACTCCTACTGGAAGTGCATCTATGGATTTTGGGCGAGAACAGGTTTTGGACTTGACCGTGATGGTCCTCACAGTCAATTAGTCTGCCAATACATATTGTGTGGGCTCTCACATAAACATAAGGTACCAGATGGTAACCGTACTCCAGCCACAATCATAGAATGATACAGTACAGAAGGAGGCCAGTCAGCCCATCATGTGTGCCGGCTCTTTTTGAGAGTTATCCAATTAATCCCACTCTCCTGCTCTTTCCCCATAGCCCTGTAAATTTTTTCCTTCAAGTATTTTTCCAATTCTCTTTTGAATGTTACTATTGAATCTGCTTCCATCACCCTTTGCAGGCAGTGCATTTCAGATCACAACAACCTGTTGTTTAACAAAATGTTTCCTCCTGTCACCTCTGGTTCTTCTGCTAATCACCTTAAACCTGTGACCTCTGGTTACCGACCCTTCTGCCATTGGAAACAGCCTCTCTTTATTTACTCTATCAAAACCATTCATGATTTTGAACACCTCTATCAAATCTCTTCTTAACCGTTCCTGCTCTAAGGAGAACAACCCCAGCTTTTCCAGTCTCTCCACATAACTGAAGTCCCTCATTCCTGGTACCATTCTAGTAAATCTCTTCTGCATCCTCTCCAAGGCCTTGATATTCTTCCTAAAGTACGGTGCCCGTAATTGATCACAATACTCCAGCTGAGGCTTAACCAGTGTTTTATAAAAATTTAGCATAACTTCCTTGCTTTTGTACTCTATTCCTCTATTAATAATACCAAAGATCCCATCTGCTTTTTAACGGCCTTCTCAACTTGTCAAAGATTTGTGTACATACACCCCCTGGTCTCTCTGTTCCTGCACCCCCTTTAAAATTGTACCATTTAGTTCATATTGTCTCTCCTAATTCTACCTACTAAAATATATCACTTCACACTTCTCTACGTTAAATTTCATCTGCCATGTGTCTGCCCATTTCACAATCAGCACTTTCTGGAAGGGTATTGAAACAAATATAAATTTAATATTTTTGTTAGTTAAGGCCCTTTGCATCTTATACATTTTTCTATTGTAAGGGGGATAGATAGGCGTTTCTGTGGCCGCAAACGAGACTCCAGGATGGCATGTTGCCTCCCTGGTGCAAGGGTCAAGGATGTCTCGGGGCGGCTGCAGGGCATTCTGGAGGGGGAGGGTGAACAGCCAGCTGTCGTGGTGCATATAGGTATCAATGATAGAGGTAAAACATGGGATGAGGTCCTAAAAGCTGAATATAGGGAGTTAGGAGGTAAATTAAAAAATAGGACCTCAAAGGTAGTAATCTCAGGATTGCTACCAGTGCCACGTGCTAGTCAGAGTAGAAATAGAAGGATATTTCAGATGAATACGTGGCTAGAGGAATGGTGCAAGGGGGAGGGATTCAAATTCCTGGGACATTGGAAACGGTTCTGGGGGAGGTGAGACCAGTACAAACTGGATGGTTTGCACCTGGGCAGGACCGGGACCGATGTCCTAGTGGGAGTGTTTGCTAGTGCTGTTGGGGAGGGTTTAAACTAAAATGGCAGGGGGTTGGGAACCTGTGCAGGGAGACAGAGGAAAGGGAAGCAAGGATAGAAGCAAAAGACAGGAAGGAGAAAAGCAAAAGACAGGAAGGAGAAAAGCAAAAGTGGAAGGCAGAGAAATCAAGGGTGTAAATCAAACAGGGCCACAGTAAATAATAATTCTAAAAGGTCTAAGAGTGTTAAAAAAACAAGCCTGAAGGCTTTGTGTCTTAATGCGAGGAGCATTTGTAATAAGGTGGATGAATTAGCTGCGCAAATAGATGTAAACGGATATGATATAATTGGGATTACGGAGACATGGCTCCAGGGTGACCAAGGCTGGGAATTCAACATCCAGGGGTATTCAATATTCAGGAAGGACAGACAAAAAGGAAAAGGAGGTGGGGTAGCATTGCTGTTTAAAGAGGAGATTAACACAATAGTAAGGAAGGATATTAGCTCTGATGATGTGGAATCTGTATGGGTAGAGCTGAGAAATACCAAGGGGCAGAAAACGTTAGTGGGAGTTGTATACAGACCCCCAAACAGTAATGCTGAGGTTGGGGATGGCATTAAATAGGAAATTAGAGACGCGTGCAATAAGGGCACAGCTGTTATCATGGGTGACTTTAATCTACATATAGATTGGGCTAACCAAATTAGTAACAATACTGTGGAGGAGGAATTCCTAGAGTGTATACGGGATGGTTTCCTGGACCAATATGTCGAGGAATCAACTGGAGATCAGGCCATCTTAGACTGGGTATTATGTAATGAGAAAGGATTGATTAGCAATCTTGTTGTGCGAGGCCCCTGGGGAGGAGCGATCATAATATGATAGAATTCTTTATTAAGATGGAGAGTGAAGTAGTTGACTCAGAGACTCGGGTTTTGAATTTAAATAAAGGAAACTACGATGGTATGAGGCTCGAGTTGGCTAGGATGGTTTGGGGAAGGTTACTTAAAGGGTTGATGGTGGATAGGCAATGGCAAACATTTAAAGATCGCATGGATGAACTACAGAATTTGTTCATCCCTGTCTGGCATAAAAATTAAACAAAAAAGGTGGCGCAATTGTGGCTAACAAGGGAAATTAGGGATAGCATAAGATCCAAGGAGAGGACATATAAATTGGCCAGAAAAAGCAGCAAACCTGAGGATTGGGAGCAGTTTAGGATTCAGCAAAGGAGGACAAAGGGATTAATTAAGAGGGGGAAAATAGAGTATGAGAGTAAGCTTTCAGGGAACATAAAAACTGACTGTAAAAGTTTCTATAGATATGTGAAGAGAAAAAGATTGGTGAAGTCAATCGTAGGTCCTTTGCAGTCAGAATCAGGGGAATTTATAATGGGGAACAAAGAAATGTCAGACCAATTAAATACATACTTTGGTTCTGTCTTCACAAAGGAGGACACAAATAACCTCCCAGAGATGTCGGGGAACATAGGATCTAATGAGAGGGAGGAACTGAATGAAATCAGTATTTGTAGGGAAATGGTGTTAGGGAAATTGACGGGATTGAAGGCCGATAAATCTCCAGGGCCTGATAATCTACATCCTAGGGTACTTAAGGAAGTGGCCCTAGAAATAGTAGATGCATTGCTGGTCATCTTCCAAAATTCTACAGACTCTGGCACAGTTCCCATGGATTGGAGGGTAGCTAATGTAACCCCACTATTTAAAAAAGGTGGCAGAGAGAAAATGGGGAATTATAGACCGCCACCGGCAAGCCTGACATCGGTAGTGGGGAAAATGCTAGAGTCCATTATAAAAGATGTAATAGCAGAGCACTTGGAAAACAGTGACAGGATCGGACAAATTCAACATGGATTTACAAAAGGTAAATCGTGCCTGACTAATCTACTGGAATTTTTTGAGGATGTAACTGGTAGAATAGATAAGGGAGAACCAGTGGATGTGGTGTATTTGGACTTTCAGAAGGCTTTCGATAAGGTCCCGCATAAGAGATTAGCATGTAAAGTTAAAGCACACGCGATTGGGGGTAAGGTACTGACTTGGATAGAGAACTGGTTGGCAGACAGGAAGCAAAGAGTTGGAATAAATGGGTCTTTTTCCGAGTGGCAGGCAGTGACTAGTGGGGTACCGCAGGAATCGGTGCTAGGACCCCAGCTATTCACAATATATATTAATGATCTAGACAAGGGAACTAGATGTAATATCTCCAAGTTTGCAGACGACACAAAGCTGGGTGGGCGTGTGTGCTGTGAGGAGGATGCCGAGAAACTCCAGTATGATTTGGACAGGTTGGGTGATTGGGCAGATGCATGGCAGATGCAGTATAATGTGGATAAATGCGAGGTTATCCACTTTGGTGGCAAAAACAGGAAGGCAGATTATTATCTGAACGGCAATAGATTGGGAAAAGGGGAAGTGCAACGAGACCTGGGTGTCCTTGTGCACCAGTCGCTGAAGGTAAGCATGCAGGTGCAGCAGGCGGTTAAGAAGGCAAATGGTATGTTGGCCTTCATAGCGAGAGGATTCGAGTACAGGAGCAAGGATGTCTTGCTGCAGTTGTACAGGGCCTTGGTGAGACCACACCTTGAGTATTGTGTGCAGTTTTGGTCGCCTTATCTGAGGAAGGATGTTCTTGCCATGGAGGAAGTGCAGCGAAGATTCACCAGGCTGATACCTGGGATGGCAGGAATGACGTATGAGGAGAGATTGGGTCGATTGGGCTTATATTCGCTGGAGTTTAGAAGAATGAGAGGGGATCTCATTGAAACTTATAAAATTCTAACAGGACTAGACAGACTAGATGCAGGAAGGATGTTCCCGATGGCGGGGGAGTCCAGAACCAGGGGTCACAGTCTAAAAATAAGGGGTAAGCCATTTAGGACTGAGATGAGGAGGAATTTCTTCAGAGAGTGGTGAACCTGTGGAATTCTCTACCACAAAAGGCAGTTGAAGCCAATTCATTAAATATATTCAAGAAGGAGTTAGATATATTTCTTAAGGCTGAAGGGATATGGGGAGAAAGCAGGGACAAGGTACTGAATTTGGATGATCAGCCATGATCTCATTAAATGGCAGAGCAGGCTCGAGGGGCCGAATGGCCTACTTCTGCTCCTATCTTCTATGTTTGTGTGATCTTGCAGTTTTCTCATTTCCGGAAGGCACTGACTCCCGTTGGTTACAGTTCAATGGGTATCTCGCTGAAGAGATCATTTTCGTGTGCAACTCTAGACAGCAAGTGTTGCCAGGCTATTTATCCAGGGTGCAGCACAGGTGAGTGTGTCCCACCAAACATGTATGACTCAACAGAAGTTATCAGATAGCGATCAGGAGTGGGACTGTAGCTGCCTCTGTTCCCATCGCTAGACCAGACGCACAGAGGCAAATTGCAGCACCCCAACTGAGATCACTAACAGCACAGACTGGAGACTGAATGTGGCATCGTCTGGCTTGTATGACTTAGTACCTCTACCCATTAGGCAAGCTTACATGTTTTCAGTACTCAAGGTCCTTTTTAGCTTTCCATTGTAAAAAAAAACATTTTTCTTCACCTCCTACTCTGAAGGCACTTACTCTTTCTGTGGTACAGTAGCACAGACTAAGAATACCTTCCAGGACTACATGGCTCAGTACCACATCAAGTGATACATTTATTGTCATTTAGTGTTCTTGAGATTTGGGCAACCCTGGCAAGATAAGGCTGCACTGAGGATTGGGCATCCTCAATTGCCCCGAGAAGTTGATTTTTTGAAATCTGAGTGACTTGCTAAATCAGTTCAGAGAACATTAAGAGTTAACCAGGCACTGTCGACTAGACACATGTAGGACGTGAGAAGTATAACAGCAGCAGCTTTCACGGTTATTTTTCCTCTGCTGCCAGCCCACAAATTACCTAATTTATTGAAACCAATTTCCCAACTTGGCACAGGATTTGAACTCAGATCTATGGCTACTACACTACCATACCCATGTGCTCTATTAAGGGGCATAGCACTCTATGTATTAGTAGATGTAGGCACAGTACTAGGGATAGGCATTATCTTTAGAATCCAAGTCCATTTAAAGGTGGTAATATGCCAGCAGATATGTCCTCCTCATGAATGACAGTGGGTGACATATAGTATGAACAATTATGTATAGATAGTAAGGTACACTTCACTTTTATTTTCCTGCAGTTAGCTTATTACATATTAATTACATGTGAATTGCTTATTTAACTGGACGCTGAACTGTTCAAAGGAGGGTAAAAAGTTCTTGTCACGTCTCTCTAATGTAATGCGATCTGCAGGACACTCCAGAGACTCTGGCAGTCAGGATAATGATGTTAATACAGTGCAGACAAGTTACGTCTCAGGAAGTTTAGCATCCCATTCTCATCCAATAGAGTTACTGGGAACTGACAAGTACAAAGGTCCCATGGGGAATAATGACGACATCTTACTGGTAAGCCTGTGTAGTAATGAATTATTGACTGTTTGGAATACACTGGACACGTAGCATGCATTGGCCTCAGCTTTACACAGGCTAATGTAAAAGAAGAAATAACAAAGGAAAGTAGACAAAGATTTTTTTTAAGTGTGTTATTTCATCCCCAGCATTGCTGCGTTTAACCCTAACACTGCAAGCTTACATACTTTCAGGATTTAAAGTTCCTTTTCAGCTTTTCATTGTATAAATATATTTTTTGCCCTTCTCCCCTCGAGGTACTAAGTCTTACTGTGCTCTCATTCCATGGATGGCAACCCTGTACCTTGCCCAAGTGACCATTCGTCACGTAGAAGCCAAGACTGAGTAGGTTTTCATCCATGAAACAAATTACAGCCAAGCTCAATTCTGTCCTGGCCTAATATATACACACACAAACACACAGCTAGCAGGAGTTATTGGGTAAGGATCAGGAGCAAGAATTCTGGCTGAGTTTTTACTTTCCCTAGCCCTACCCAACACCTAAAAACAGATTATCTGGTCATTATCACATTGCTGTTTGTGGGAGCTTGCTGTGCACAAATTGGCTGCTGCATTTCCTACATTACAACAGTGACTACACTACAAAAAAAAAGTACTGCATTGGCTGTAAAGCGCTTTGGGATGTCTGGTGGTCCTGAAAGGTGCTATAGAAATGCAAGTCTTTCTTTTTACTGCCAGACTTGCCGAGTAGCTAACACCACAGTCTGAGGATCAAATATGAGACCTTCCAGGATTGCAAATGCCATTTTGTTGCAGAATGCCTTAGGTCCAGAGTGTCTGGAGTCACACATGAAGAATTGGTTATTTGTAGGCAGTGCTAGAAAGCGGGTGGCACTCTCAAAATTGTATCCCAGCATGAATCGCCACCTTTGGAAGAGGGGAGAATTTTAGGAAAAAATCCTGATAAAACTGTTCCTTGTGTAGGGGTAAGTGTATAGTGCGTGTACCTGTCTGGGGCATAGGGGAGGTGGAATGAGACAATGCTAAGTTTCCCTAACCAATGTTCTCCCCCAATTTCTTTTGGCTGCGCGGCCCATTCAGTTTCCCCGCACATGCAAAATTTAACACTGCAAAAGCCGGTCCCGGGCTGCGCGTGTTCCCTCTAATGTACAGAACACCTGTTCCATTTCCATGTAGAACCACATCAGCTGAGAACTACTAAGCCAAGCATATTCTTAGGAACTGGAACACTCAATCTTCTGGCTCAGTTTCAACTCCTGAACTGCTGAAGTTCCCAGGACCAGAGTGTGTGTGGGGGAGGCAACGAGACGTATAGGAAATAAATCATTTCTATATAATATTGAACACAATTTTTGGGCTTTTCATGTTGTGATAAACTAAGTGTGAAGCTTGAATAAGTCACAGTATTTAAAGCCAAATAGCGTAATGCACCCCACGCACCAGAAGGGACTGCCGGCTGTGGAACTGCACCCCAGCAAGAGCCAATGTTTTCAACGGAGGAAATAAAGTGGGCCAAATAAACAATGCATCTTACCATTTACTAAATTATTTACACTGATCATAAAAATAGGTATTAGCCATGGCCCAATGGTAGCACTCTCGCCTCAGAGTCAGAAGGCCATGGGCTCAAGCACCACTCCAGAGACTTGAGCACATAATGTAGGTCATCACTCCAGTACAGTACTGAGGGAGTGCTGCACTGTTGGAGGTGCCATCTTTCAGATGAGACATTAAACCGAGGTCCAGTCAATGGAAAAGAAAATGGGGTGCAAATTTAAAGCGGGCTGCTGATTTGCTATCGCCCGTTTCGTACTTTTGCCGAAGATCAATTTCAGCCCCGTGACCTCCACTTTGTGCCTCTCCTTAGTGGCAGATCTGAAACTGGAATTCCACCACACTATAGCACTGCCATTCGTTAACCAGGTGCCTCCTTTTCCCCTGACCAACTTTTATGACTTGCAGAGGCAAGCAGGAATGGTGGAGAATGTATATTGTAACAGTCCACAACACAGTTCATTGGCATAATAACCCGCTGTGCCACAATCCCCATGGCACTTTATTGTAAAGAATAACAAACTTGAAGACAGGATTGAAAATGTGAATATTTTATTGTGTTATCAATCCATTTTGTAACATTTCCACAAAAAAATTAACACTGTAATGAACTAGGCTATGGCACATTGGAAAAAATGAAGATTAAAGCTAAATTAACAGAGAGAAAGAATGCTACATACACACTTCTATTTACCACAGTAAGAAATTCAGACAGGTTTGGCAACAAGGTCAGAATTTGGCAAACAATTTTGCTACAAAAACATTCTTAAATGATCTTAAGTATTTTCTTTAAATGCACTTTGCGAATCTGGTTAACAGGTTAAGTGCTAAAGCTCTAGATTATCTGCATAAGGTTATCAGACAACCGAGGTGAGAACATGTACATTCCTGTATAAAATAAAATGAGTTGTAGTTTTTTCCCCATTAATATAACCCCACAGTCTGGCAACTATCTGTCATTCATACAGCATGTGACCTTAGTGCCAAGCAAATTTTGATATCAACTTTTAAACCTTAACTTTTAGTTTTGATTGGACAAAAGAAAAGTTGGGATGCTACAGTAGAGACGAGTACTCCCTAGCAAGGGGGTGGGAGAGGAAATGGGTAGGTTTCAGACTCCTGATCTGTATCCATTGACTGCGGAAAGTGAGTGTGTGTGCATGTGTTCGAACCACTTGCTTGCAATCATTATCTAAGCTCACACATGAAGAATGGCCTTTGATGGAGATAATGTACCAGTGAAACTATGTCTGAGCAGGAGTCTCTGCCGTTTGAGGAGGAGGGGGGAGCAAACTGACCAAAACATTTTTCAAAAACTGGCCAGCCACTTGTAGCAAGGAGTCAATTTTCTGCCCATTGACTATGAATAGGTAGAATCTATCCCAAGTATCAGACTTGAAAACATAGGCATAACTGAAGAGAGTGGGGCAAGGTGTTGAAAATTAAAACCCATTGTAATAGGGTTAACTAGATGTGAACAAAGCATGGGGGGCGGTCAGAGGAACAGGGTACTGTTTGTACATTTCTAAAAATGTTGACAATTAAATATATCTAATTTCAGAGTCACCAAAGATTTAATTTCTTCCTGTTCCCCCACGGAAGCTAAAAACCACAAAATAAATCAATACAGAACAGCCACAGGGAATATGACATCAACTTTGTGTGAAATAGGGACAGGAGGACAGGTTTATCTCATTTCTCAGGAAGGTCTGAATAACTTGCCCGAGGAAGATGGTCCCAAAGAGGTTACGCAGAGTTTGCTGAGTAGTGGGATAAGAAAACTGTTTACAGCTAATGATCGCACAATCTGATTAACTCACGCCTCTGCCAGAACAACTTAGGAACATCTCCTGAGCCTGTATGGAATGGGATTATTACTGGACTCGTCAAAACCTCTCCTGAAAGAAATAGTGTATCCCTGTCAGGGCACATGACATTTTCCGTAACACATATACTGATGACTACATAAATGTGCTACCATTTATATTGCAACGCTGCCTGTGGAAGCACAGAATGCTATCTCACAGTGTCTTCACTCTATTGGAAACACATATCTAGTGTTATTGGGTAAACTTAGGATCAGGTCTGTTGCCAGTTCCCCTCCAATTGTGAAATAGTTTCTCTCACTTATAATGGTCACTTGGACGAGGTCCAAAAATTGCCTTTAGCCTGTGTAACTCTTCAGGAGTAAAGGTGAAGGGAGAAATTTGACAATGGAACTGCCACCACCTCCCCCCAGCAAAACAAAATGTTGCTTTGTTAATATTGTGCATGCGCAAAATCTCCCACTGAAGAGCCAGTAAGCGGCCTGCGTGGGACCTCTAGACAGCTGGGCAGCCACGCAGCTTAGCAGAAACTTGCTCTACACTATATCATTTGGTGAAAACTAAAGCAGTAGCTTCTGATTTCTCATCAGTAATGATTCCTCCCTCTCATCACCAGCCCAATAACCAGTCAGCTTAAAATACTTTTCAAAATCAGATGCCTACAGATTGGGTGTCTCGGCTTCCTTGCTCTTTCCTGCCTCCCAGAACAGCAAGGAGTCTAAATACTGTTTAGACAGCAATCTTTCGCCAATGTAGATGCAGTTAGGCCAGGAAGGTCCAGGATTGTTCCCCAAGCTGTGCTGCGGTAGCTGATCCTCAGCCGTGGCAGCTGATCCTCAGCCGTGGCAGCAATAGGGTACTACAACTGACCTCAAGGTGCCTAGGCTAGGGAGAGTATAATTCAGGCAGGGTTCCTGCTATTGATTCCTAACCAAGACTCCTGCAAAAGTGCACACACACTGATATTAGGTAAAGACTGGATTAGACTTGGCACTAATCCCCTCTGCAGATTAAAAAGGAAAACTGTTAAATATGAAGATGTTGAGGATGCACTAGTCACGTGGTTTACAGAAAAATTCACCCAAAATCCCACCATCACAATGGATCGTGACACGTTTACTTTTGGGAATCAGTTAGGCGTGGAAAATCTCATCGCCAGAAATGGGTGGTTTAGTGACTTCAAGGCCCGGCATGGTATTGCCTACAAGAAAATTTGCGGTGAGGGAAAAAGTGCCAACTTGTCTCACCTTAACGAGTGATAGACTTGTCTCCACGAAATTCAGGATTACAATTCGGGCCATATTTATAATGCAGATGAGACAGCCTTATTCTTTATGTGCATCCTGGACAAAATTCTACTGCATCAAGGAGGTAAACAACATAAAGGCAGTGTTTCAATTCTCATCACCATAAACATTACTGGAACAGATAAGCTACAGCTTCACGTAATAGGAAAGTCAAAAAAAGCACGATATTTAAAAAAGGTGAAACATCTACCAATTGATTACGAGGCCAACACCAAAGTCTGGATGACATGATATTTTCACAAGATGGATCCAAAAATTCAATCAAAAGATGACAATGTTTGGTTAGAAAATAGTGTTAATGATAACTGTTCTGTCCACCCTCATGTCAATAGTATTCGAGCCATTAAGTTAGTTTTACTTGCTCCAAATACCATGTCCTTAATCTAGATAATGGATCCCTAACTGAAAGCTTTTAGCTAATACAAAGTCGACAGCCATTGACACCAAGAGCTTATGGAAAACCTACTTGGGGGCTGTGCAACATTTAAAAAAACCTAGTGATTGGTAAAACAAGAGACAATGCAGAATAGTTTTATGCATGTTTTTTTCTACAACCCACGATGATGACTTCTGTGGATTCAAAGCCAATAGTGCTGAAGTGCTGAAAAAGATGCCGATCAGGTTCTGTATAAATTTCTTGGCTTGCAAAAATGAGGGGTTCATAACTCTTGCTCTTAATAAGGATACAAATGAGCAGTGCATTGTGACACTGGCAGATGAAGGTAACAGTGCCTCAGTAAACAAGGGTCAAGACGACAGCTAGGAAGCCGAGGAACCTGAAAGCAATGAACAGTCCAACGCCGCCAATATTTGGCACATGATGTGCAAAGAAGGGTTGCAGACATTAATTTCTCAATAGGAGCCATTGAAAGAAAGGGAAGCAGCAGCTAAGTATTTGGATAAACTACAAATGCCAATCTGAAAAGAACAAGTGTCATGTTTGAGTTAGTATAGTCTTAAATGACGTTTTGTGAAAATAAGTTAAGCAAAATTCATGTAAATAAATGCACAAATTTTAAATTCAGAAACTCTGCGTCAGTGATCATATATTTATATATATTATGTCCTCTTATTTTGACAAACCACTTATGTGAACAGAATTACAATAGCACCCAACATGTCGACACAAGTGGGTAGGAACATATACACGTACTGTATTTATGATAGGCTTCATTAAGTTTTAAAGCAGGAAGCACAGCCTGGTGCACCATGTGGAAGATGTACAAATTGTGGAATTTTTTTTTTTTTTAAACAGAGATTCAGTTATTGCCAAGGATGGACATGTCACATGAGCGAACTGCTAGTGAAAGCAGGCTTACGAAATAGTTAAAAAGTATTTTTGCTCCAGAGCTTCAGGATTTTCCTCCAACAAAATTAGATTTGCTCACTCCAGTGTAAATAGAGAGCCCTGCAGCCAGAGCAGCAATTTGGGTCAGGTGAGTAATCTGTTCACTATTATCACAACAATGTGCTACCATAGAGCAGTGAGTGGGGTGGAACAGTGATGCGGGTGAAGGTGGCTTTCCTGGCTGGTGCCGGCTGTGTGGAAACAAACAATTTAGTGATGGAAAAAATGTAGTGTGAAAAACGGAGTCCTAAATTGCAAAACATGCACAATGCTGTGTTGAGACACAACAAATGGAATGTATCCTCAGTGTTGAAATCAGGCCTCAGAGCACTGCCTCCTCCCCATCTCATTCATAGAATCATAGACTAGTACAGCAGAGAAGGAGGCCATTCGGCCCATCGAGTCTACACCGACTCTTTCAAAGAGCAATCCAGTTAGTCACACTCCCCTGCTCTTTCCCCATAACCCTGCAATTTTTTTCTGCTTCAAGTATTTATCAAATTCCCTTTTTGAAGGCTACCAGTGAATCTGTATCCACCACCCTATCAGGCAGTGCATTCCAAATCCTAAACACTCGTTGCATAAAAAGGATTTTCCTCATGTCTCCTCTGGTTCTTTTGCCAATCACCTTCAATGTGTTCCCTCTGGTTATTGAACTTTCAGCCACTGGAAAATGTTCCTCTTTATTTACTCTATCTAAATTCTTCATGATTATAAACACCTCTTTGCCAGAACCTGAATGCCATGGAGTCCCCTAAATCCTACCCTGTCTGATAATCTAAAGGTGAACAGCCAAGCTTACCTCATCTTCCTTCCTACTCTGTTCAATCTTGGGGTGCCCTGCACTATGACCTCAGTTTCTCAGTAAAAAAAAAATGGAATGATGTTTCATTTACTCAGCAAAAGAAATACCAAATTTTGAACAGGATAGGCATTGCTGCAGATCATGTACTTGTACTTATCTCAAATTGTACATGATGGGGATGGAGGAGTGTACTTTTTTTCTCCTACCAAAGCCAATCAATAGCTTGAGTTTAAAAAAAGTAATTGACAACAGACTTTTCTAATTATCTGCATTTCACGAGTAACACACTGATTTCTGAAGAGTTACCTGCATGTACTTTATTTCCCTCAATTAATTTAGTGGAGTATGTTGTATTAAACAGAATAAATAAAGTGTTTTTGAATACCAAAATTTTAAGGAAGCCTAAAGCAATTCTTAAATCTCAGCCAATTTAGCTACATCTTATGCTTTGAGCAGTTGGCAAGAGTCTGCACTCTCAAAACATCTCTCAGGTTGGAAGGTCTGATAATGGGAGACACTTCTTTCTGTTGAGGGAAACCACATTCAATGAGCACTTAGAGTTAATTAGGGTGAAGTGTGCTTTTGGTCACCCACTAAACTGTATGATAAACATTGCTGTTGTTAGGAACAACCAACAACTGATTTCTAATAATTATAAAATGTGCTAATCACAAAACAACTTCAAAACCTTTCCTTTACAGAAAGACAATATTAATTATTTATAGATACTGGTACTTTGGTAAAGTGTAATTATCTATAGATCAGACACTTGTTTAAAATGGAGAAGTTAACTGAATTAATGAAAAAGCCCCTTTTACTGATGCCAATAACGTTCAATGAGATCAAAGAAAAATGGGAAGACCAGGAGGAAACGAATTACAATACAGCCTTCAACTGAAATTCCCCATCCTATAACTTACTGATTTTTGGCTGTGGCACTAAAGGATGGAGATGGACATGAAGTCTGCAGATTGGCGCCTGCTCAGATGGAAAGAACCAGAGGATGACTCCAGCTGGCCTACTCATGCACATTCTAGTTTAAAAGTGACATTTGCAGAGGCTTGAGAGCAGGTCACCCTCTTGCTCTTTTACTCAAGAATAGTGCCTAACAGGGGCATAGAAGCAACTTAATACCCTTCCTACATTACTCTTTTTGAGCTAGAAAAGCTCCAAATTTGGGCAAAACCTGAAACCAAAAGCCTAGTAAAGCAACCTTGTAGCATTCCAGACTCCTCGCTTTTTGAAAAAATTAACTCCTGGGTCGGATCTGTTTTGCCTACAGTAAAACTGCCCGAGTTTCTGAACTTGATTTTTCACCCCATTAATTATAGTGATTGAGGTCACCATGTCATTATACAACACATTATGGTGGCAACTCGCACATTTTGCCTTAAGAGCCACGTAATAAATGTTGGCATTAATGTTTGAATTGCAGATTTTTTTTATTTGGACACAAAAATGAATTTCCCATTTGATGAAATTACCACAAACACTTAGGTCAGAAATTTCACCCAGAGTTGGATCTTTTGAGAATGTCAAACCCACACTTTAAATCAAGATCTTGGTGACATACCTAAATTTACTTAAAAAAAAGTTATAAACATTCTTTAATCAAATAAAGATTGAACAATTATTCAGCTATTTATAATGCAGAATACATTTTAATATAAAGATTTCTTGCTCTGAATACATAGGTGGTAATCTTTGGGCAGGTGAATGCTTTCTTTGTAAACTGCACAGTTTGTCTTCCATTGTCCTTTCATTTTGAAATATACACATAAGCCAGTAACATTTTTAAACTTATCCAGTTAAAATAATAACTGTGTTAAAATAATCTGCCAAGTTGTCTATAGTTGTAAAACTCAACAAAAGTTTGAGCTGCCAAATCTGAGGGGAAGAATGAGAACTTTTCCTTCTCAAATTAGAAATTTAAACAAAAACATTCAGGTCACTTAGTCTCAGATTGATGCTATCTTCAATTCGAATGGGACCACAGGACTGCGGGTTGCTCCAATATTTGTCCTTTTGAACAAGGGTGGCCAAATTAGCTTATAGACCACATTTGGTCTCCAAGCCCTACCATTCTGGCCCACAAAGCCCAACAAAATCTATTCACATTTAGATTTTTATTTAAAGTTGTTACATTTCTCCCGTTTTAATTTTGTGGGACCGTAGGTTTGGAAAGGGCTGTCTTAATACTGTTTTTTCATTGGTGGATAGATCCTAAATCATAAAACCAAGATCTAATAATCTTGAAATACATACAATTTAATGGGAACATGGATTTAAAATTTATATGTGGCCCGAGGCTCATAAAGACAAAAAGTTTGGACATGCCTGTTTTACAGAAAGTTTTAATTCACGCAACTGTCTTATTTTAGATGCTGAATATCAAAAAAACTATACTTCAATTTTTCTGACATTTTTGGCACCTTTTTGTGTTCCCCCCCCCCTCAATTTTCTCCACTTCTCTGAAAGGCACTGACTCAACAACAACTTTTAGTTATTTGGCACTACTCATGTGCAAGATGATGTCTCCGAATGCTTTGCAATAGGAAGGAAAGGGATATGGTGGACTCAGAGCATGGGGAAAGGGGAGTGGAATGGATGGGATAAGGAAATTGAAAGAACAATTGAAGGAGGATTTTGAGAAGATTTTTGAAAACAGTGAGTGGATAGCAAGGCTGAGGGAACTGGGTAGAGAATTCCAGTGGGAAGGAGGGTACTGGTTGAACAAACAGCTGCTCATGGTGAAATGGAGGAAGTGTCTGGGTTAAGGCTTCACAGGCAGTAGTTGCCCTTAGGTACCTCATCTAATAGCCAATGTGCCTCACAATGTCAGCAGGCAATTTGACAGCCAAGCCCAATCATTTCCTCAGCTAAGGTTCACAAAATTCACTTCTAGCAGGGGTTCTTGGATTTCAATCAGAAGTGGGAACCCTGATGATTTTCCCCATTCAAACTTGGGGCAATGAGGCCAATCATAGTGCCACTTCCAACGCCCTGGCTGAGGACAACTAATTCAGCACAGTATTTGGGTTGAACCCAAGAGCTTCTTGGTCCAGCTACTCAATGGATAAACTCACTGAACAACTTGGGGGGGAAGGAAGAGAAATTTAACACCTTTTTAAAAAAAAAGTTAATGCAGAAATATTTTCAGGCCATCATTTGCACTTAGTAGTTTTGAAAGGCGTAGTATCAAATGCTCAATGTTCTGAAAGGTAAAAGAATGCTTATTGATTAGGAAAACTCCAAACCCAGGAACAATGGTTGTTAGTGAACTGAAAGCACTGCTGTGTCCTACTTGTTATTCTTTTCAGGATATAAATGTTTGTGAGTGTGTTGGGGGACACAGTTCTGTTATTTCTACTGTTGCTAATTAATTGTATAAAATTGCATTTAATATGGTTTATATTGCATACATTAGAATTAATTTTATTAAGGGATCAACTTTTATTATGTCTTAACTCAATGTTTTTTAAAATTTCATACTCCAGTAACATTTTTGGTAAGATTTTGGTTTTAGCAAATAAATATTCAGGGTTTTAATAGCAACCTGAAATAAAATGCAGTTCTTTACTGTTCAGAAATAAATTGTAGCACAACGTACTTTTGCTAACATACAATATAATCATCGGCAAGTAACTGTCCTTGAAGTTGTAAACATTAATTACAGGGAAGAAAAACTTGACTAACTGTGTCCTGATCACATTTCAATTTGAACATTGTGCATTCTAAATTTCTCTTCTGCAAGCAAATATCAAGGACTTGAAACAAATTGCTCCTTTGCCAAGTTTCATAATGGGCAGTCTACTTAACTGAGCCACGAGTTGAGTTCTGCAACTGATGGTTAACAACATGTTTAGAGAGCAAGGGCTATCTGTTTGATTGACATCATTATGTAGTGGTGTATATCTAACCTGGAGACCTCCAAGGACCCAGTTGAGAAAATCACAGTCCAAGCTCACTCATGAACAATGGCCACTTAAGCATTAAGCTGGAAAAAAAATCAATGAAAAACAGGAAGAAAATAATTAAAATGACCAGCTTGGGACACAGACCAAGTAGAAGTCAGTGGCTGGACTGGGGACAATATCAACTATTGTTTGGCAACTACATTTCCAGAGAATAGTTCTGGGATACCACCAGTATTAAGCATACGTGTACCTGAATGCTGAAAATTAGAAGATATCCCATGATATCAAAATGATGGGAAGTGCTAGACTGACCCTACTGCAGAACACTTGTAAAGTGGTATTTAGTTATTAGTAATCAATACACTTATTAAAATTGAATATATTTTAGTGTGATATTAATAAAAAACATGCTAGACTGGGCACAATGATTCAATTTATGAATTAATTATATCATTTTGAAAGTTGAACCTACCTTTATACCTTTAATAATTAGAATCGTAGGAATTTACAGTACAGAAGGAGGCCATTCAGCCCATCGTGTCTGTGCCAGCCGAAAAAGAGCTATCCAGCCTAATCCCACTTTCCAGCTCTTGGCCCGTAGCCTTGTAGGTTACGGCACTTCAAGTTCATATCCAAGTAGTTTTCAAGTGTGATGAGGTTTCTGCCTCTACCACCCTTTCAGGCAGTTAGTTTAAATTATTACAAATAAAAATATTTCAAGAAAAAATATTGAAAAAGTTCACACTGGAAAAGTTCCTTGGTAGCATGCCAATGGAGTATACAGTACAGGTAGTTCCAGAAATGTATGCTCAACCTACCCACCATCAATTATGAGATAATATCTCAATCAAACTCCTCTTTTTTTACAATTTCAGATGAATGTATTACCTATGAATTGATTCAAATGAATACACCAACATGCCAAACATTTGGACGTAGGAATCTTAATTAAACCCTTTTGTACGGGGAATGCTACAATTGGCCTCAGTATCTCCAGGCTAGGGAAGAAAAAGATCAGTCAGAATTTCCACTCCCAAGTGCTGTCCAGTGCACATGTGTGGACATTCAGTAAGTGCAGAGTTAGACTGGCTGCCTATGATTGAATAGTAGTCCTGGTATAATCTAAGTTTACACATGGAAAATGGTCACTTGGGAAAGGTACTGGAGGGTTGCTGGCATCATATCCCAGCTTAAGCCATCACAGGGAGCAGCAAAAGGGAAAAAACAGAATCAATATTGGCAGATAAAATCAACTCATGCAAAGTAGATTATTTGTGTGTTTAACCGTGTAAGCATTTAATGGAAGAATCTACACCAACTTGAGTCAGTGGCAGCCTGAAAAACTGATCAATGGTCAGCTAAAATCAAGTCTAGGTAACTAAAAAATGCAGCCACACCCAATGCAAGTCAAATTATTTGTTGCATATACAATGACTACTAGTAATTCGAGTTTGAAGGCCACTATCAGAAAAGGGGTTATATTTTATGTTGTGTAACGACTGTGCTGTGTGAATGATTGTAAGTACGGTGCACAAAAGTACTGCCAATATTTATAGGTTTTTTGTGCATAGATATTGAAACATGTTTTTGTAGTTCCAGGTCCAAGGTTAGACTGTGGCAGAAGGACAGACCACAGTAAGGTTCTTTCACAATATGCCTTTCTGACTTTCCCCCCTCTCTCAGTAATTTCTTTGATAACATTTTGGACTATTTCTACAGGTACAGTAAAATTCATCTATGAATTGTGTTTTAATTTTTCATTTGGGGAATTTTTTTTCCCCATTTGTCCAATGACTGGGGCAGAATGGCAACTTGTTTGGATATTTTACTCCCATTGAAAATAACAGGGACTTGAGTACACCGGTAAGCACACAATGCATATTTTTATGCCCCTTGGGCTCCAGCTGCAGCTGACTGGAACATGTCCTGCAACATTTTGCAATGCGAAAATAGAGTTTTTAAATTGATGGAATGTTTCCTGATCTAGCAAAATTTTGTGGATTAAGTGTCCAATTTGCATCATAAATACATTCCAAATTACATCACACTTTTAACCTTTGGCTCAAAACACTGGTTCAAAGGGTTGGGCTGGTGTCATAATGCAGTCCATTGGCACGCCAATATGCAAGTTCACACCTGCAATGTTGAAGTCTCAATCTTGGTCACTGTGGTTAAGTTAGAATTGTTTGGATCATTTACATAAAAATCAGATTGTGTTTTTGATCAAGATATTGAATTGATCATTTTCTTAATTTAATTAGAAGCTTTGTTCCTTTGATTCAATGTAGTGTATTCCATTGTGAAGATTTGTATAATCAATGGAGCTGTGCAAGTGTTCATATGTTTCAGGATATTCAATATTCTGCTCATATGTATGAAATAATGTTGTGTTTGTCTGGAAACCTCTGCAAAGAGTTAACAGAGGTGTTGGTTTTGACAGCAAAGGAAGGGATTTGAAACAGAAGAGGAACTTATTTTGAAAGCAGTTGTTTGAAGCGAACAAGAGGTCTCAGAAACAAGGCCTGCAAAAAGGTGAAAAATGAGAGTGTGAACAAAGAGGCGTAATGAAATTACTATTCGTTATTAGAAATTATTGAACTCAAGAAGCTGTTCTTAGTGTAAGTCTATGTAATAACTTTAGGTAATATGCTCTATTAGGGACTTTTGCTACATAGATAGTATTTCTCTCATATTCCTTTGCAGCGCAGATTTTCATCTTTCATCACCTGGGCAGTAAGCATCGTCAGGGAGGAGAGCAAAGAGAAAAATTGGGTGGGGAGGACTGCAGGCTTGTTATTGAAAAAACACAATTTTCCTACCATTAATTTAAATGGAAGGAAACTCGGGTGAGTTCTGTTACCAGTGTATAATCGTCCATGCCCGATTTTTCTCTTGGTGCTCTGCCCAGGATGCTGAACACCAATTTTCCCCCTAAGGTGCGTGGGTGCGCAGCCGCACATCAATCGGGAGGTCCAGCACAGGCCGCTCACAAGCTGTTGCCGCTGGAAGATAATGCGCAGCAAATCTAAAGGGACAGCGCAGGAAAAAAAAATTAGAGGGAACATTGCTTAACACCCAGGCAGTAAAGATGAAAATGTACTCTGTTGTTTGTAAATAAAGAAATTAATTGTTTTTTCTAAAACCGCTTGTCTGTGTGGTAGTATCTGGCATTTTAAAGAGAATTTGGCAATGTGTAGGTGACTACTTCCAGTAAACAGATCACTGAAAGTAGAGTCAATGTTAGCCCCTCTGGTTCACACCTTTGCAAGAGCATAGAAAAGGTACAGCACTGGTATCAAAAGGTACAACAGTGACTACACTTCAAAAGGGATTCACATTGGTTGTAAAGCATTTTATAACATCCCATGGAATTTTTAAGGCGCTATATAAATCCAAATTCTTTCTTTCCAGATTGCGGGGAAGAAGGGTTCGGTTACTGGTGTTAAGACAGCAGAGAGGGGTGATGGCACTAAAAACCTTAAACAGCCATGGTGGTTGGGGATGGCACAGAGTTGAAGCCATGTGCTTCCCACAGGCAGGAAAGGACACAGCAATGAAGCGGTCACAAATTCCCTCAGACTGTCAGCAGAAGTAGCAGTGCCCTGCCGCCTAGTACGAAACCAACTTCAGAAAATCATCCAGATATGTACACTATGTATCTTGCAAAATATAAGTAGTGCCGAGTGAATTTAAAAAATGCAATAATTTCAGCTTAGGGTTTCTGAATAATATTCACCATCGGAACATCTTGATGGAATTATTACCTCCAACACTTTCAGTATTGAAAGAGTTGAGAAAGTTTGAGTTTGTTGTGAATATAATATGGATAGTTATTTAAGAGGTTAATGGATCCGTGTGCGTAATGCAGACTGGAGGGTTAGAAGACATTGCAAACTTTAAACTCAGGCAAGTTGTTTTGTCACCTACACCCTGAAACTGAATGAATGGTTATAAATTCATGTACACATAGATTTTGGTTATCATTTATAATATATACACACAAGACAGTGAATTTCCATTTTAATTTTCCCTTACTACTGCAGTCCATTTCTTTGATGTGGAAGCCTTCCAATGTTGGTAGGGCAAAGGCTATTCTCAGTTGTATGAGGTAGGACCTGAAGGTAAATTAAGATCATGCAGCATTACCAGGTAGTTATTTTTATCCCACAGGAAAATTCACTATCTGGGTAGATATCATTCACATTTGGCAGTTGTGATTAGAAGGAAAACCTCTCCACAAGATACAAAAAAACTAACTTACAAATGCATGTAACTACGACCGCTGTATAAACGCTACACTTTCAAATTAGGAATTTTAAAAAAAATTTAAAGACTGTTAACAGGGAAAGTACAAAGTAAAATCCCAGTTGGCACTAGTACTTTCCCATTTCATCTGGTGTTGTGTGAAGAATCAAGCTGCTCTTACACTAGTTTGTTGGCTTTTAATCATTTTAGCAGCACGCATTCTCTATCTCAACACATGTATTGGGATTCTATCCCTATAGTTTTCTGTGAACTTACAACAACCAGGAAGCAAGCACTGTTGTGTTGGCCAAATAATCTGCACTGAAAATAGGGATACCAGAACTTCTGTTTTTTAATAATTCTATTTTGAAATACAATCTGTAGCACTTGCTGATTTCATTTGAAGATTGGGGTTTTCCCAAAATTTAATAGCTTCACAGTCCATAAAAAATGATGGATTTAATAACTTCTCCAAATCAATAATTCAGTCAAATCTTAGCCAATTAGAAAGCAGATCTATGTCCAAAGAGAGACAAGAGAGAGCAAGGCTACTTAAAGTTTTAAATGTATGATTTTTACTATTGCAGCATTTACTACTCTCAACAGTGTTTTGAGGGTCACCAGAGGAAAGTAGGAAATAAGTTAGGTGCAAAATACATTGCTCTCCCACCCAGTCTTGGCCATTAGTGATCTCTCCACCTCTGCAAAATGCCAAACAGCCAAATGCGCTATAGCATCATGTGAATATATTTTTTAAACCAATACTGATGCCAATATATGCAGTGTTCAATATAAATTAGCAGTTGCCAGTGTAAATTAGGACACACTGCAACAGATTCTATTCTTTACCACACAACCTAAACCCAAAATGTTAATACAAAGGGTTAAACTGCTTCTGATCTACCACACACACAAAGTTACACTCTGGGAAACCTTGCTGCACACACAGTACTAATTTAACAATGTTCAATTTTCTAAAACACATTTTCTGACATATCCTTGATTGAAACGGATGTAGATGCTTGGGGCGATAATATTATTTCACTAAAAGCTCTCACCATTGAGCAGAATTAATCAAACTTTCTAACAAAACTAAAGCACCCAGTATTAGTCAAATTGAATAAATTGAATAAGCAGAGTAACTTAAAAGTGCCCTTATTTACAAACCCCCGTTAAGTACTTAGTAATGGGTATAAACTATTTCCTCTTCATTTTACGTTTAGAAATACTTAAGACATTTAATTTAGGATCTCTATTTTGTGTTAAGTATTCCAAAATTTATTAATACCAAAAGGTGCTCATACTGTACAATTCCATTCAATTGGGTTTTCTGGTAGTGAGAGAGCTTGACAGATCCTCTTCTTCCCTCTCACCCCCCACACCCCCCAACCAAAAAAAGGGACAACAAATTTATCAACTGATAATTCAGTCAAACCTTAGACAAATTAGAAAGCAGACTGATGACAAAACATACCCCTTTAAAATCCCTCCCTTGCTTGATCTGGTGAAATTAATTCTCACCGGCTGAAATTTCTAAATCCCCTTTGCTAGATTTGCAACCGTTGTTCAACTGTAGTTCTAAAAAAAAAACAAGTACAATCCCTATTTAGACACCTGTATTCATTGTTTTGAGTATTTCTTGCTGTTGGCAATCATGAATCGGATTCTAATGCGCTGTGCTTCGTCAGTCTGTGGGCAAAGCTATAGGATAATGCAGGGTTTTTTCTCCTTGAAAGGATTCTCAGACGTCGGGACTCCAAGAATCAGCGGGTCGCTCCGGGCATGCTGCTCGCAGTAATTCATAAGGTCTACAGCAGCTTTGGATACCTGTTACAAGAAAACAATTTAAAGAAATCATTCAATAAAATTATCCTGGGTATACAATGTGGTACCATTAATATTCCTCACCCCCTTCCAATTTCCTGCCTTCCTTACCTGAAGGAGTCAACTCTTGCTGGGGAACCATTTCACAGACAACAGCAGCCCTCTGGTGCCTTGCTCACGTGTGAGCTTAGACAGTCAGCAAGCTATGTTGTTCCATGGGCGTCCGTCACCTTCTGGTACCTCACCCAAGTGGGCACACTTTTATGTGAACCTAGACAACAAATGCCAGGAGGCTATTCATCCTTGGTGACATCATAGATGAGCACAATTCTGTCGTTGCTCAACATCAAGATACAGATCACTTCTAGTAGGATCAGTAATAAAGAAAGGGAACTCCAGATGATTTTCCCCTCCTTAACCCAGGAATGCTGGAATCAAATGTAGCACCCCTGTGTCACAGTAGAGATCAGCTAACTCAGTACTAAGTATTGATTAGTCATTTTCCTGCTCTGCATATGTTAACTATTTCACTGTTTTAACTAGCTGAGCCATTGGTAAAACCTTATATCATTTTTAAATTTCACATGCACTGCACAGGAATTGACCTGGATTAACCCAGATCATATTTGCATATTGACAATTTACCCACAACTAGAAAAGGAAAGCTGTCGGCGATCAAAGTGGTGAGTCACACCCTTCTTTTTCACCACCTCCAAGTCACACACCATCTTGACTTAGAAGTATATCGCTGATCCTTCGTCGTCGTTGGGTCAAAATCCTGGAACTCCCTCCCTAACAGCACTGTGGAAGTTCCTTCACCACACGGACTGCAGCGGTTCAAGGCGGCGGCTCACCAACACCTTCTCGAGGGCAATTAGGGATGGGCAATAAATGCTGGCATTGCCAGCGACGCCCACATCCCATATATATATTTGTACGCCATGCACACGTCAATGTGTTGTTGACAAGCCAGGAGGCAAACATGGTCATCTGTGCACTCACAGATGCATTTGCAATGTCTTAACATTTACAGAGCAAATATTTTACTGTGCAAGAACACTATCTATATAGGGACAATACTGATTTTACCATGGAAGGACTGAAATATAGGAAGTTTAAAAAGTGCTCTCCCATAGTTGTGTGGGTTTAGCCAGTGAGTACTTGAGCCATAAAAAACAGGAAGCTCCCAAGTATGAGTTAGCTGATCAGAGTTGCAGTGGCAGTAGTGGTGCTACAATTAGCCTCAATGGCCATGACTTATCAGTGATGCCCTAGTGGTTGACAGTCTGCTGAAACTCACCATCAATGGTCATACATGAATAATGGCCACTTGAGTGAGGTAGTGGAGGGTGATTGGCATCCATGGAACCATACCCTAGGAAGGACTGAATGCCTTCAGGAGAGGAGGGAGGAATTGATGAGAAAAAGATTTTAAAAACCAGTGTTTGCATAACAGCTTTGCATTAAAGTACTATTCATTAGTATGAATTATGATAATAGATTTTGTACGTGGCTGTAAATATTTATCAATAGTAGTACAGTTGATTATTGAAAATGAGCTCAGTGTAACTGAAGTTTATTTGAAAACAAAGCATAGCTAAACAGCGCCAGCCCTACCATACAGAAATATGTCTCCAGTCAGCCCATCATGGCAGCTCTGATAGTCTATAAATAATCCTCATCCCAGACGTCCAGAGCTAAGGGAGGAAGCATGGTGGCAGGAGGAAGCATGGTGGCAGGAGGAAGCATGGTGGCAGGAGGAAGCAGTGGGGAACTGTAGAAACTTCTTAGAAAAGGAAACCATACAAATCTAGACATGGAGTTTCCCTGTGTTCCTGGTGCAGATTCAGTACTGTAAGTACAGTTAAAGTTTTATAAAATCAACTCAAGAACTCTATAAATAAAGTTGATCTAAACAGGAAATTGGTCTCGTACCAACATTGAAACTGGTTAGTCTGGCGCTTGTCCAGTGAGCAGAAAATGATTTTAACATATAACTGCTGTGCAATATTGAATAAAAACTAAGGTGATCTTAGTCAGGACAGTAGTAGGAGTGATAAAATTGTTCTCAATGCCCCTTTTAGGGGTGGGGAGAAAAGGGAAAGCAACCTGGGTTTCTCTTGCTGACCACAATCCAATGTCCCATGCTCGAAGGACAAGTGTGGGACTCAGGTGGGGACAGGCTTTGTGGTAATGCCCCCTGTTGTTGAAGAGTAGACCATTACTAAGCATCAAGGCTTGCATGCAAATAGTCTCCACAAGGTAAGGTACTAGAGTGCACCTGGTGCATGTGGAACTGTACGGAGAGGGAGAAGTTTCAGCCGTGGCTGAGTGGTAGCACTCGCACCTCTGAGTCAGAAGGTAGTGGGTTCCACCCCCACTCTAGAGAGTTCAGCACATAATTTAGGCTGACATTTCAGTGGAGTACTGAGGATGGGCTGCATGGTCAGAGGTACTGTCTTTCAGATGAGATGTTAAACCGAGTTCTCGTCCGCCCTCTCAGGTGGACATAGATCCATGCTACCATCCACAGAGTGGGGGAGCTCTCCTGGTGTTTTGGCCAATGTTTATCGTTCAACCAACATCAATGAAAAAAAATTCTGGTAATTTATCTCATGGCTGTTTGTGGGACCTTGTGCATAAATTGGCTCCTACATTTTACTGCATTATAACAATGACTACACTACAAAAGTACTCCATTGGCTGTGAAGTGCTTTGGGATGCCCTGAGGATGTGAAAGACTCTATAAATCTATCTTATTTTGTTGCTGTTTTTGCCTTTATAAATCTGCAGAGTAGAATAGTTTCTTAATGTGTACCCTGCCTTCACATGTTTTAACAGTATTTTCAGGCACAAGACTGAACACATCACCAAAAGTGGTTCTGAATTGTTCTTTATCAACCAGACAAAAAAAAATCTCAGTAGTAAACATGTCTGCCAGACTCCAAATTTCCCAGTCTCCCTGGCAATGATGATTCACTTGTTTATTGAATTTGCCGATATGATGGTCCAAGTAATTCTTGATGTAGGAATGCATGAATGTATGGAATGCACTGCAGTGGGTGACCCTAGTGTCTGTAACAAGTTGCAAATTAAAAGGAAATATTGATCTGGCTACCAACCAGACTGACTCAGTGATAAGTTTCCAGTCTGGGAAAACCCCTCAAATCAGGTATGGATTTAAAAAAAGGCAAAGAGATAGTTAAATATAGCAGTCCTTTGTAGGAAACATTTATTGATATCTAATGGTCCCTGTCCAGTGCTAGCATTGTGGTGTAATATTTGAAGTAATGAATAACGGCAGTAAGATTACATTAAATTATACTATACTCAGGTAAACAACTGCTTTGAAATAAGAACAGCACTGTACAACATGCAGTCCACCTCAGTCTTAATATGGCATCTAAAAAAATGCGCTCCTTCTACTTTTTGCCCATCTCTGAAAGATACTGATTATGCTGGAGGAAGAAAAGGAGAGAAAAAAAGAAAGAGGAAAGAAAAAGGAAATAAAGAAAGAAAAGAAAAAGAATAGAAAAAGAATAGAAAGAAGAATAGAAAGAATAGAAGCAGAAAGAATAGAAGCAGAAAGAATAGAAGCAGAAAGAATAGAAAGACTTGCATTTATATAGTGCCTTTCATGACCTCAGGACGTCCCAAAGTACTTTAAGTACTTTTGAAGTGTAGTCACTGTTGTAATGTAGGAAACACGGCAGCCAATTTTGTGCATAGCAAGCTCCCACAAACGACAATGTGATAATGACCAGATAATCTGTTAGAGTGATGCTGATTGAGAGATAAATATTGGCCAGGACACCGGGGATAACTCCCCTGCTCTTCTTTGAAATAGTGCCATGGGATCTTTTATGTCCACCTGAGAGCACAAACAGCACCTCTGACAGTGCAGCGCTCCCTCAGTACTGCACTGCAAGATCAGCCTATATTTTTGTGCTCAAGTCTCTGGAGTGGGAATTGAACCAATAACCTTCTGAATCAGAGGCAAGAGTGCTACCAACTGAGCCACAGCTGATGCCAAAAGCCTAGGCAGCTTAGTTAATTGTGGATGGCCTTGCAGCCAAACATGATCCCATCCTCACACGACATTCATACATGCATTTTTCCACAGGATCCATTAAGAGATATCAGGATCTCCTCCCTAGCCCAGGATCATTTCCAATGATTACATTTAAACGTCTGCAGTAGATTTCAGTTATAACGGCCGAGATTTTCCTTACCTCGACGGGTCTGGGGCGGGCAACGTCGGTGGCGGGTCCCGACCCCGCTGCTGGCTCCAGCTCGCTCTGGAAAATGATTTTACATTGATGGGGCTTGTTAAGCCCGCCCAGTGCTTTTGCTGGTCCAATTAGAGGAAGCGGGTCTGGTGACATCATTCATGATTCGTCATCAGCCGGTTTCCTTAAAAGGGACCATGGCCAACTTTCTTTTAACATTTGTGCTGTCAGAGTTCTACAGCATTGAAGTGCTGCAAACACTGACAATGACGGCACAGAGGCACAGGGCTGCACCCAGGTTCTCCCATGACTCCCTCCATATGCTTATGGAGGGAGTCAGAGCACGCAGGGAGGTCCTCTTCCCTTCCGATGGGCTGAAGACACCTCCCCAGGAGACCAACACAGCCTGGTTGCACATTGCACAGGAGGGCACAAACAGGGATGTGATCAGGAGGACCCGAGTGCAGTGGTGCAAACCGTTCAATGATCTCATTAGATCACGAAACATTAGTACAAAGCCGCACTCACCTTCATCTTGCTGTGTCTCTCATCACATCCCCATCACGCTGCCTTCCCTACCCTACCCCTGCACATCCTTACTCACACCAACTTACCTTGCACCTCCTTCTCTCTCTCTATCTATATTATCACATCCCCATCTCACTAGCCACCCCACACACTCACCCTCATCTTAGTGCAATCATACCAACTAACACCACACAAGGGTAGCCACTTTGGTGTTTTATCCAATGTTCATGTAAAGTTTCTGTCAATGCGCTGTCAAACATTGAAACCTTTATTTTGAACACTTTGCACTCTTGGACAGATTCGTGGGCACCTTTGGAAGTGGCTTAGTGAGTTGCAGTGAATGGTGAGACATAACAGTACCTCCTGCAATGGTGATGAGTGTGAAAGGAATGGCTTGGACATTGTAGGGATGCTTTATGGTGTTGGTGTGGGGTGGTGCCAACCTGGCACATCTTGTAGCAGCCAGGGTGTACAGCATCAAGTGAAGTAAATCTGGCTATGGTGAGGCCATCCCTGGCCTCCCAGGCAGCAATGTGCTCGGGTGCTGATGCCCTCTGTCCTGTGCAGCATCAGGTGATTGCGGAGAAGGTTGGTGTTGTTGTTGGTGCTGCTGGTGTGCCTGGTGCTGCTGGTGTTGGGGCTGATCGTGCTCGGATTCTGAGCCCCAAGGTGAGACAGTATAAAGGGCACCCATGTTGATGGAATAGATGGCAGGTGAAGTAGAGATAACAGAAGCATTCTGTCAATGGTGAGAGAGTTCTTCCAATGAGGTAAGAGTGAATGGAGAGTGGAAAGTGGAAAGCCTGCAGAATCTGTGCTGGAAATCGACTGAGAAACAGCTTGTGGCTGAGGAACGTGATGATGTCAGGTGGGAGCTTTACTTGACAGCTTCAAACGTACAGTAAATCAGCTGGAGCAATGGCCACTGAACTCCCGCCTCAGGTTGACGGCCGTTGTCCCTGAACAGCGTGGTTCCCATGGCCAAAGTTAAAGTGAAAAGGTAAGTTAAAAAAGCCTGTTAATGATCTGTCAACTAGATGGTAAAGATTTTAATTGAGTCCCCTGCCGCTGCCTGTCGGGTCTGCTCAGCACTGACAGACCCGACATGGGGAAAGGTGTGTTGCGGTGGGTTCCTGACCCGCTGTCAAAAGAAACTAATTTCCCACCCGACCCGTCACTGACCCCCCAGAAAATTCTGGCCAAAGTGTCTGCTTAGTTACAGTGCATTTTTTTGGCTGAACCTCAAACACTGTATTCTAAGAAGGATCCACTGCATTATTTTTGGATGTAGAGCACAGTGCAAAGGAAAAATCAGATTTGAGAAAGAAAAAGTTTGAGGGTCATCATCATAACATTTTAGGCAGGTATTTAGAAATGCTGGGCTGCTGCCCAGTTCCTCTTGGGTGGCAAACTAGTTAAATGCACCACAAAGAGTAGTAATGAGCCCAGAAGACCAAAAAGGTACCATTATTTGGTCCCTGGACCCATTTAGTAAATCAATTTCAGCAAAGGTAGCAGTGTGTGTTGGGGGTAGCATTAAGACCCATCCTAGTGTCTCCAAGATAGGGAGGTGGGGGAGGGGTAGTATCAGCCAGGATTTCTGCTCCTGATTGCCAACCAATACCTCCTGCTGGAAGTGTGTACCACTATTTGAGGGGTTAGGTTTGGGGATCAAATCGGATGGCTATTAAATGGAACAGCAAAAGTTGACACTATCTGATCAATCTACCAATTGGCTAAATTACCAGACAGCCATCACTACACATGGAACCGAACTTCAGCGCCAGTTGCTATCTTAGGAAAAGCGATAAAAATCAGGAGGACAAGTTAGAGGTTGAGGTTTCAGAAATCAAACTCTGAAAGAGAAAAATTATGTACATTGGGCTTGAAATGGCATTCCATGATTGTCGGATTTAAAAGCATGCTTTTTCCCTTATTTTATCTGGATTTGAACGACAAACGCTGCTGTTGACTTTGTCTCCTACCCTGCATTCTGGTTGGCACGGGATCCCTGTAAAAGTTACTGGTTTGCAGTTTTCAAAATGGACAGAATGTAATCTCTAAAGCACCTGTTAATATTCTAGAATTTCTCAATCATAAACCAGTAATCCTAATTATAAATGGATGCAATTATAGAATGTGATCCCCAAAACACCAGAAGAGAAAAATCATAGATTCCCATATCATAAAAAAATGGAATTTGATTTGTTAATCATTTAAAACCAGTGGCTGTAGTCTTTGTGCGTTAACTTTGCCTTTTACATATTAACACATGCAGAGAACACAGGCGAAACAAGAAATAGTTTTTTTTTCTTTCCTGATCTGAAATTTGGTCTTGTTTCGCCCCAGCACCAAATTTTCACTGTTTTTGAAAGTTCCAAAATACATCCTGGAAAACTTTTTCAAAAATAAAACCTGAAACCACGCATAATACAAGACTGGATTCAGTGCATAACAGGAAGGCTTGTAAAATATCGTAGTGTAGTCCAAACAAGATCAGCTGTTTGTTGCAGATTATAAACGCACCCGCTAGTACACCCATTTAATCCTCTGGCCCACTTAAAACAAGTTTTCACAATAAATCAATAACATCCTGTATGTGTCAGTGATGTTTTGTGCTGCCGCTATTTTCACCCCATAAATCATATTTAATATTGTCCTGAAGTGAAAATATTAGCTCACTGTGACCTCTAATAGTTGAGAACTACTTCACAGTAAACACAGCACCAAGTCCCACCCACTCCAAACTCACAGTGTGAAAACAAACAGTTGACAATCACTTCAAGCCACTTTGATATCGATGATGGGGTGCCTGGAGAGTGGCATTAAGTGGAGTCCCACGACATTCAAGCATCAAACTCCACTTTTTATTATAGCAGCATATCATAATTCCAGCTCTCGGTTAACTGTGAATACATGTGTCTACTCACATGCACTTCCAGCAGGGGACACGAGATAACAATCAGGAGCAGTAACTCCATCGTCCCCTCCCTAATCTAGGAGTGCTGAAGCCAATTGTACCATCCCTACTGCTTCCCCAGTTGAACATAAGAAATAGGAACAGGAGTAGGCCATTTAGCCCTTCGAGCCTGCTCCGCCATTCAATAAGATCATGGCTGATCTTCTACCTCATCTCCACTTTCCTACACTATCCCCATATCCCTTGATTCCCTTAATACTCAAAAATCTATTGATCTCTGTCTTGAATATACTCAACGACTGAGCCTCCACAGCCCTCTGGGGTAGAGAATTCCAAAGATTCACCACCCTCCGAGTGAAGAAATTTCTCCTCATCTCAGTCCTAAATGGCCGACCCCTTATTCTGAGACCGTGATCCCTGGTTCTAGACTCCTCAGCCAGGGGAAACATCCTCCCTGCATCTACCCAGTCAAGCCCTGTAAGAATTTTGTATGTTTCAATGAGATCACCTCTCATTCTTCTAAACTCTAGAGAATATAGGCCTAGTCTACTCAATCTCTCCTCATAGGACAATCCCCCCCATCCCAGGAACCAGTCTGGTGAACCTTCGTTGCACTCCCTCTATGGCAAGTATATCCTTCCTTAGGTAAGGAGACCAAAATTGTACACAGTACTCCAGGTGTGGTCTCACCAGGGCCCTATATAATTGCAGTGAGACGTCTTTACTCTTATACTCAAATCCTCTTGTAATAAAGGCCAACATACCATTTGCTTTCCTAATCGCTTGCTGTACCTGCATGTTAACTTTATGATTCGTGCACAAGGACACCCAGGTCCCTCTGAACACCAACATTTCCCAATCTCTCACCAGTTAAAAAATACTCTGCTTTTCTATTTTTCCTACCGAAGTGGATAACTTCACATTTCTCCACATTATATTCCATTTGCCATGTTCTTGCCCACTCACTCAGCCTGTCTAAATCCCCTTGAAGCCTCCTTGCATCCTCCTCACAACTTACATTCCCACCCAGCTTTATATCATCAGCAAACTTGGATATATTACATTTGGTCCCCTCATCCAAATCATTGATACAGATTGTGAATAGCTGAGGCCCAAGCACTGATCCTTGCGGTATCCCACTGGTTACAGCCTGCAACCCGAAAATGACCAGTTTATTCCTACTCTCTGTTTTCTGTCCGTTAACCAATCCTCAATCCATGCTAGTATATTACCCCCAATCCAATTTTGTTTAATAACCTCTTGTGTGGCACCTTATCGAATGCCTTCTGAAAATCCAAATACACCACATCCACTGGTTCCCCCTTATCTATTCTGCTAGTTACAACCTCAAAAAACTCTTACAGATTCGTCAAACACGATTTCCCTTTCATAAATCCGTGTTGACTCTGCCCAATCCTATTATTATTTTCTAATGCCCTGTTACCACGTCCTTATAGATTTTCGCATTTTCCCTACTACTGATGTCAGGCTAACTGGTCTGTAGTTCCCCGTTTTCTCTCTCCTTCCTTTCTTAAATAGTGGGGTTACATTTTCTACCTCCCAATCCACGGGAACCGTTCTAGAATCTATGGAATTTGGAAAATTACAACCAAGGCATCCACTATCTCTATAGCCACCTCTTTCAAAACCTTAGGATGTAGGCCATCAAGTCCAGGGGATTTATCGGCTTTCAGTCCCATTAATTTCTCCAGTACAATTTTTATACTTGTGAGAAGTCGCACAACACCAGGTTATAGTCCAACAGCTTTATTTGAAATCACAAGCTTTCGGAACGCTGCTCCTTCGTCAGGTAAAGTGACTTCACCTGACGAAGGAGCAGCGCTCCGAAAGCTTGTGATTTCAAATAAAGCTGTTGGACTAGATCCTGGTGTTGTGCGACTTCTCACATTTGTCCACCCCAGTCATACACCGGCATCTCCACATCATATTTTTATACTAATACTAATTTCTTTCAGTTCTTCATTCTCGCTAGACCCTTGGTTCTCCACTATTTCCGGGAAGTTTTTTGCATCTTCTTCCATGAAGACAGACACAAAGGGCTGGATTTTCAATGACCCGTGGAGTCGGGTTTGGAGGCAGGGGAGGGGGGTTAAAGTTGCAGATTCGGGGGTCCCGACCCCATCCCGCCTCCATGCCAGTTTCTCTGGCGGCGGGTACCTGACCTGTGCTGAGACCCGACTCCCCGAGGCGGGAAGGGATTAGTGACAATTAACTGCCTGTTAACAGGTAGTTAACAGACAGTTTTTTGCATAATCCCTATTTTAAAAAGAAAAGTGTGGGCTTCCCGACAGGTAGCAACCACGCCAAGTTATCGGGGCGGGCCGTGGGTCTGCAGGGGTTGGAGAGGTCGATATGTCCGGTGGGCAGGTGAGTGATGGGTGCATGTGTGCAGAGGTAAGTGTGTAAGGTAAGTGCTAAGTGTTGGAAAGAGTTTTACTTACCTTAACTTCCTCCTGCAGGTGTCAGCCCTTCAGTTCTCAGGAGTTAGAAATCTCACCGGCACAGAAAGCAGGAAAGCCGTGGTTCTGTCAAAAACTGCAGCCTTCTGTTTTCTGTGCTGGAATGATTTCTAACATCAGCCTGAGAGGAAGGACTGAAGTTAGAAATCATATTGTCAGTGTTTGACAGCTTCACAGAGCTGTCAAACGCTGATATTTCATGTCAAAAGCTCTTGACAGATGAAATGTCAATCTGTGACGTCACCTGTTGCCGGGTGGCCCTTAATTGGCCTGCTGAGCCCACTGGGCGGGCTCAACAAGGTCAATCAAGGGAAAATACAGTGGGTTGGCCACATCTCGATGGAGGCGAGTTCACAAGCCAGAATGTGTGATTCCCGACCCCAACCCAACCCCAGTTTCAAAATCCAGCCCAAAGTATTTGTTTAATTTCCCTGCCATTTCCTTATTCCCCATTATAATTTGTCCTGTCTCAGCCTTTAAGGGATCCGCATTTACTTTCGCTAATCTTTTCCTTTTTACATACCTATAGAAGCTTTTACAGTCTGTTTTTATGTCTGTCGCTAGTTTACTCTCATATTCTATTTTCCCTTTATCAATTTCTTGGTCCTCCTTTGCTGAATTCTAAAATCCTCCCAATCCTCAGGCTTACTACTCTTTTTGCCAACATTATAAGCCTCTTCCTTTGATCTAATACTATCTTTAACTTCTCTTGTTAGATCAGCTAATGGCAGAGGCCAAGGATTGAACTTGGTCTGTATTACCCAGGTACTTAAAAGAAAGACAGACTCCCATTTATATAGCGCCTTTCACGACTTTGACGTCCCAAAGCACTTTACAGCCAATTAAGTACTTGTAGTCACTGTTATAATGTAGAAAACACATCAGCCAATTTGTGCACAGTACACTCCCACAAACAGCAATGAAATAAATGGCCAGATAATCTGTTTTTGGTGGTCTTGGTTGATGGACAAATGTTGGCCAGGACATTGGGAGAACTCCCCTGCACTTCTTTGAAAAATGCCATGGGATCTTTTACATCCACTATAACCAGCTAAGCCATCAACATAGTCTGAGCTTTCTATTTTAACTTAAACCGACTGATGTTAGAAGATGCAATTGAATGTGCTGTGACGTCCTTATGCCACTGGGATTTTCATTGCATGCTGCTCTGTATACATTAGGTTTTCTTCTGGCGTGGACAAAAGGGTTAAATTTGCAAAATTCTGCAGTTAAAATGGCAGTCGAACTGAATGATTGCCAGAGTCCAGTCTCTCTTTCTTCCTCTTCTTGGAAAATTTCCAGAATTAGGATTCGTAGAAGTACATTTGAGAATAATCTTTTGCAGAGACGGAAGAAACTGAATTTGAAATAATTTGCATGATTCAATGGGTGGGATCCACCGTCTAGTTCAAAACACACACTGTTCAGAGTTTGAGAGTTACATGTCATTAACTGGCTCCAGACTCCAGACTGTTATGTGCTACGCCTGCAGGGCTTTGATTTAAATAGGCAAATTAAAGTACAGAACCTCAGGAGTCAGGCAGTAGGGTTTAAGTAAATGTTAAAAAGTAAAACAGAAGCTAAATTAAAAAACACATTGCTCTATGATAGCTAAAAATATTACGATGAAGAACATTTCTGAAGTCTGGGGTAAACATTAATCTCTTGTATTATGTGACTGGCACTGACCCAAGCAAAGAAACAATGACTCCTTCATGCAAAAGCTGCAGAAAATTGGAGTTAACATTTGAAGAGATGCAGTGTACATGAAAGCTGGGCTACAGCCGAGGCAGAAATGCAACATGTGCAAGACTTGAGTGTGCAAAAATGCAGCATTTACTGGAAGTGCACTGCCTAAAGGATGGTGGAAGCAGATTCAATAGTAACTTTCAAAAAGGAAGTGTGTATATACTTGAAAAGGAAAAATTTGCTGGACTATGGGGAAAGAGCAGGGCAGTGGGACTAATTGGATAGCTCTTTCAAAGAGCCGGCATAGGCATGATGGGCCGAGTGGCCTCCTTCACTCCGGTATGTTTCTATGATTCTAAGTCAGGATTCAGTTTGTGTCCAGAAATGCAGTGCACCTGGAAGTTAATTCAAACATCTATCCACTCTGCCTGCCATTCTCTCACATACCTTTCTAGTCAACTGATTCTCTCAGTGCATATAGGAGTCGGCATTGAGACCATGCAGAAATGCAATATGTACTGGGGTGGGATTCAACCTATGTGGAAAAGTATAATAGTGTAGAAGCTGAGATTCAGTCTGTGAAGAAATACAGTATGAAATAAAAAGAAAGACTTGCATTTTTGTAGTGCCTTTCACGACCACCGGACATCCCAAAGCACTTTACAACCAATTAAGTACGTTTGAAGTGTAGTCAGTGTTGTAATGTAGGAAATGTGGCAGCTAATTTGCGCACAGCAAGCTCCCACAAACAGCAATGTGATAATGACCAGGTAATCTGGTTAGTGATGTTAGTTGAGGGATAAATATTGGCCAGGACATCAGGGAGAACTCCCCTGCTCTTCTCTGAAATAGTGCCATGTGATCTTTTACGTCCACCCGAGAGCGCAAATGGGGCCTCGGTTTAACGTCTCATCCGAAAGATGGCACCTCCGACAGTGCAGCACTCCCTCAGTACTGTACTGGAGTGTCGGCCTAGATTTTTGTGCCCAAGTTTGCATAGAAACTGGAATTCAGTTTGCATACAAAACAAGTGAGTGTCCCAATGGCTCAGCTGATGTTTAATGCAAACTGTGGAACTGTGAGCCATGCAGACAAGGGAAGTTCCACGTTCCATCCTCAGTATGTGCTGAGTAAGGGTGCTACTATTGGCCTCCAGACTTTGGGAGAGAAAATTAGCCAGAGTTACCATATCTGAACCGCTCATCAGCTAAGTTGGTGTCATTAGTAAAGACGGGGGATATTGTAGCGGAAAAAAAATTAATGCAGCATGTACAATAATCATCCATTTCAATGCGATAATGCTTAAGCAGTAGCTCAATGGTTCTACAAGTTCATCCAGTGAGTAGCTGAGCCAATACAAATCAGAAAGGCTGCCAGTTTGATCCTTCACCTCTGCTGAGTTAGCTGATCTCAATCAGGGTGGTCGCAGTGGCTCGACAACTGACTTTTATTTAGACAGAATAATAATTAAAAATCAGCCTGGATTCCTCGTTTGATCATTATACAGCGTCTCTTAATTGGAAGTGCACGTGTAGATCTCAGGCGAGGACAGGATCGAGCTCTGTGATGTTGTCCATAGTTGAAGTTGTCTGCTTGACCTATTGTCAAGATAGACACATGAAGAATGACCACTGGGCAAAATACTAGAGGGCATACGCCCATAAAGCAGCATCCCAGCAGAGTCAATGCCTTCAGGGGAGGAGGAGGAAGGATTGATGACACACAAAAAAAACTAACCAATTTTACTCTCTCTCATATAACTCATCTGGATTCTTTTAATGTGCCCTAATCCATCCCACAGATCCTTCCTGCCCTCTTTAAACCATCTCACCTTGATTCTCTCAATGCCTGCCTCAATCCTCAGCTGTTCCACCAGTTTCCGTGCTTGTGCTATATTGTTAGTTGTTGACATTGTCTGCCATCTATTCTAGGCCAAGGCCAAAGCGAGGATGCTGTAAGAGAGGAACAAAACACAGAATATCAAATTTTTATAGCAGACTCAAAACATCAGAACTTCCAAAGTTTGAAAGTCTCAGATGAGAGATACAATTTTGTGTTTCAAGTCCAACTATCCTTTTTTGGAAAGAATTCCTTGAATCCAAAAATTGTCAAAATGCCAGAGTTGCAGTAGTTTAATGATTATTTTGTTCAACTTAATCCTATTTTTCCACAAAAGTCCTTGTGGTGATCCTAAATAATTCCTCTCAGGCTCTTCGCTAGCCCATCATGTTGGTTAAAAAGCTTTCTGTGTTACATTCACGCTGCTGTGAAGTCCTGTATGAAACGTTCACTTCAATCAATACGACATCTTTTACATCCAGGAAGCCAGGTTGGACAAGGCCACAGACAGCATAGCTCAATATGGTCACAAAAGGTAGCCAAATCCCTTTTCTCTCTTCCACCTGAGACGAAGAGTTCATTCCCTCTTATTTGACATTCCCCCTAAAGAAAACAGTGGCATTCCTTCTACCAGCTTAAGGATGAACTGAACAAAAGCATTTGCAATAGTTTGTGTTGGGCATCTGATTTAATTGTAGCAGCTCACCCCACAATCCAATCTATTGGGCCAGCCAAGCATTTCTGTATCTAAAGATAGTGTTAAAGATTGCACCGTTTTACTTTATTTGGAATGTTCTACAAGCTGAGGAAAATTCTATACCATTCTACTTTCTAATCATAAACCATACAAGAAAGACTTGCATTTATATAGTGCCTTTCACGACCATCGGATATCCCAAAGCACTTTACAGCCAATGAAAAGTTTTGATACATACACATATACTTTTAAAAGCTGCAAAGTATATTCAGTAGCCAGAAGGTTTGTAAATAAACCAATGTCTTCTATAAGGTATTTAAATGCAACCAAGTGATAAAGTACCTGCTTTTATAGTGGTGCTATTTTAATTCAGATTCCAAGGGAACAGTAATTTTGAGCCAGCTCTTGGTGTTTACACTGCTAAATTCAGCTCCCTTTTCCTGGCAGCAACCCTGTAGAGCCAGTTTTCATAGGTCTACAAGTCTGCCACTCCAATAAGGGAGCCACATTTAGTAGTGCAAATGCTGCGAGCATCTAATGAACACCAGTGTCCCAGGATCCAAGTTAAATATGTACCAATGTAAAAGCAGCTGGTAAGAAGCCTCTCCCCTCCTTCCCCGCAAACGTGAAGCCTTATATTGGGCTAAAATAACAGGAAGGTTTAAGGGTGGGTGCGGTACAGCAATGTTATGAAGCAGCAAAATGGAGTGCCATGTGGTGGCAAAATGCATCCTCAATCCTCCACTCTGCTGAACTCATAGTCTGAGAGATATTGCTGTGGAAGAGAGGAAAAAAATAAACCAGAGGCTTGATTGTCCTTGGGCTGTTGTTGTGACCTCCTGGAAGCCAACTTAGAACAGCAATTGTCGAGGCCTAGAAGGTCACTGGCCATCTTGGCAAGAGTCAGTGTGTAGCCTGAGGAGACCAAAGGGGTTGGGGAATAAATAGAGGACTTCAGATTGTAATGGGACATCTCGTTAAAAGGTTTCACATATAAAGAAATTAATGTATGCTATTAAATTGGGTGCAGTGTAGCACTTGATCTAGTACTAAACAATTAAAGATGAAGATTGCCAATATGTGCTCTCCATTCAAATAGGTTCGGTAGTATATCAAAAAATTGCATTTTTAAATAGTGTTCATGTCACTGAGAATTGGGCCTTCATATTATTGTATCTTGTGCATAAATACTACTGCAACTGGCTTACAGACCGAACAGTCACACTGACACTACTGTTAATTATGGCAGCCTCAGTTGCTCGGAGCTGTTCCAAAACCAGAGGAAAAAACATAGCAGAGCTGATTTGATTTTTAACAAAATGTACTGGGCGTGTTACCCTACAATTCAGTTTGTACTGTGATTTTTCTTAAAGAAATATTCCAGGATAAACCTCGACAATGGACTCATCCCGAGTATTTATGCAAAAAACGCCCTGCATCAAAGGAAAAGCTGTTGAAACGCAAGGTCTTGGTTACCAGTTATATTTTATTTCTTCCACTGGAGCAGCACAGATGCTGGAGCTGCAGCTGGGGACCTTGGCCAAATGACCACTGTTCATTTGTGGGCCTTGTGGCAGGCTGTTTATCAAATCATACAGCATAGTAGGAGGCCATTCTGCCCATCGTGCCTGAGCTGGCTCTTTGGTAGAGCAATCCAATTAGTCCCACTCCCCTGCCCCTGCAAATTTTTCCTTTTCAGGGGATAGCATCACAGCCAAGTCTGAGCTCTCAGCTCAAATCTAAGCTCTCACCTTAGATCGAACACACGTGTATTCTTCAGAATGGGGCCACAGGACAGCAATCAGGAGCAAGAAACTTGGCTAATCTTTCCCTGCGGTGTGGAGACCAAATGTACTCTACCCCAGCTGACATCAGTTAACTCAGCACCTACCAGGGATACAGCTTCCTTACCTGAACTTTTTTTCAAATTAAATAAATGAAAGGTATTTTTAGTTGAAGACAAGTCTTCTGTGTCCTTTAAAAATAGTATTTTACAATTTTTGTGCGAATGAATGGGATAATACTCCTGGATTTGAAAGCTACTTGTTTAAAAAAAAAATCGAGTTACATACATGGATTGGATTGGAGGGTAGCTAATGTAACCCCACTATTTAAAAAAGGTGGTAGAGAAAAAACGGGGAATTACAGACCGGTAAGCCTGACATCGGTAGTGGGGAAAATGCTAGAGTCCATTATAAAAGATGTAATAGCAGAGCACTTGGAAAACAGTGACAGGATCGGACAAAGTCAACATGGATTTACAAAAGGTAAATCATGCTTGACTAATCCACTGGAATTTTTTGAGGATGTAACTGGTAGAATAGATAAGGGAGAACCAGTGGATGTGGTGTATTTGGACTTTCAGAAGGCTTTCGATAAGGTCCCGCATAAGAGATTAGCGTGCAAAGTTAAAGCACATGGGATTAGGGGTAAGGTACTGATTTGGATAGAGAACTGGTTGGCAGACAGAAAGCAAAGAGTTGGAATAAACGGGTCTTTTTCCGAGTGGCAGGCAGTGACTAGTGGGGTACCGCAGGGATCGGTGCTAGGACCCCAGCTATTCACAATATATATATTAATGATCTAGACGAGGGAACTAGATGTAATATCTCCAAGTTTGTGAGGAGGATGCAGAGAAACTCCAGTATGATTTGGACAGGTTGGGTGATTATACTGCATCTGCCATGCATCTGTCCAATGTGGATAAATGCGAGGTTATCCACTTTGGTGGCAAAAACAGGAAGACAGATTATCTGAACGGCAATAGATTGGGAAAAGGGGAAGTGCAACGAGATCTGGGAGTCCTTGTGCACCAGTCGCTGAAGGTAAGCATGCAGGTGCAGCAGGCGGTTCAGAAGGCAAATGGTTTGTTGGCCTTCATAGCGAGAGGATTAGAGTACAGGAGCAAGGATGTCTTGCTGCAGTTGTACAAGGCCTTGGTGAGACCACACCTTGAGTATTGTGTGCAGTTTTGGTCGCTTTATCTGAGGAAGGATGTTCTTGCCATGGAGGGAGTGCAGCGAAGATTTACCAGACTGATGCCTAGGATGGCAGAAATGACGTATGGAGAGAGATTGGGTCGATTAGGCTTATATTCGCTAGAGTTTAGAAGAATGAGAGGGGATCTCATTGAAACTTATAAAATTCTAACAGGACTAGACAGACTAGATGCAGGAAGGATGTTCCCGATGGCGGGGGAGTCCAGAACCAGAGGTCACAGTCTAAGGAGAAGGGGGTAAGCCATTTAGGACTGAGATGAGGAGGAATTTCTTCACCCAGAGAGTGGTGAACCTGTGGAATTCTCTACCACAGAAGGCAGTTGAGGCCAATTCATTAAATATATTCAAGAAGGAGATAGATATATTTCTTAAGGCTAAAGGGATCAAGGGATATGGAGAGAAAGCAGGGACGGGGTACTGAATTTGGATGATCAGCCAGGATCTCATTAAATGGCGGAGCAGGCTCGAGGGGCTGAATGGCCTACTCCTATCTTCTATGCTTCTAAAATACACCTGTCTTGATATCTGGGAAGAGAAAAGGCTGCAGCTGGCTGTTAATACTTTCATCTGCAGCCTTTGTTAAATGCACGGGCAGATATTAAATAGAGTGCCCATACATGTTATGGAACAACTCGTGCCAATAAAAACAAAAAACAAAAAAGACATTCACGTGACTTAGCAAAATGTACTAAACACACAAATCTAGGTCAGCGCTTAAAGTGTACAGTCATATTTTAGTATTTCAGTAAACATGTTTTTTTCCCCTAAGTTCCAAAGAATCCCAGATGTTTTTATTATATTTTCATTTTAAAGAGAACAGATATTAGCTGATCTCAGCCAGGGGCAGTTATTTTCATTTTTAAAGAGAACAGATATTAGCTGATCTCAGCCAGGGGGAGGGAGGGAAAGAAAGCAAGCAAGCAAGCAAGCAAAGAAAGAAAGCAGCAGCCAATTTGCACACAGCAAGCTCCCACAAAATAGTGCCATGGGATCTTATGTCCACCTGAAAGAGCAGACAGGATCTCGGTTTAACGTCTCATCCAAAAGACGGCAGCTCCGACAGTGTAGCACTCCTCAGTAATTGAACCCACAATCTTCTGACTCAGATGTGAGGGTGCTACCCACTGAGCCACAGCTGAAGACGCACCAATCCGTGTCACCTGTCCTTTGCGTGGGGGTGGAAAAGAAAATGAGCCATGGTCCCATCCTGATGACTAGTGACCCCAACTAGAAAGCATACCTGCATGAATGTCAGGTTAGAACAGGATCAAGCTCAGATGAGATGCCCTCCACAGTCAAACAGCTGCTGATCGTCAATGTCTTGGCTTGCACATGAGAAATGGCCACTTGGGCAAGCTCTATGGAAGAGTACCTCAACAGTTAACGTTTTCAGAGAGGTAATTGGGAGAGGTGGTAATTGAGAGGGGTTAGTAGCTTTTCAAGCTAAAATACAAATTAAAAACCTTTGGGGGAATTTCACGCTATAATTTCCACTTACAAATCTTAAGAACTACAAAGAAAGGAGAAAATGCAACTAGAATATACTGCCTCTTTTGAGGTTTCCAATATGATCAAAACTAGCCTCTAACAAGTGGGATTTAAAGCTTTAGGCTGTTGGTGAATAATGCTTATTTATTTCAAGTCACTAAAGAAAGAATTTGCATTTTTATAGCGCCTTAAATGACCTTACAGCCAATGAAATACTGTGGAAGTGTAGTCACTGTTGTAATGTAGGCAAATGCAGCAGCCAATTTATGCACAGCAAGCTCCCACAAATGCCAGATTTTGAGGGTTAAATGTTGGCCAGGACACTGTGGGAGGGGGGAGAGGAGGAACTCCCCTTCTCTTCTTTGAATAGTGCCAAGGGATTTTTTATGTCCACCTGAAGGGGCAGAATGGGTCTCTGTTTAACTCACAACCTTCTGACTCAGAATGCCATCACTGCACCAAGGCTGACACTAACAGCGTTGCTCTCATCAGTACTGGAGCCTGTGTAGGGTTAAGACCAGAAAGTTCTCGTGTCAAAAGCAGGCTGAAAGCTGCAAATTTAGGTCTGGCAAGTGCAGTAATCACTGCGATAAAAGCCTATGAAGTGCGCCTTTCTTTATAGATCATTTTAAACCTGTAACAAACCTAATATAATTTCCAAGCGCTGTATTGAAAACTAAAATGGTTGATTATAAATGGCTTTTGCATCCAAGGTCAAAAATGTTTCAATCAAGAAGTTGTTAAGTTAGAGGCCATCTTTGAAGGGGAAGGAGTATTTTAAATGCTAATTCAGTGATCAGCACCCCAGATAAGAAGTGCTGTTTGCAATTGGTATGCCAATAACGCAAGTCGGGATGATATTCCAGCATCCGAAATTGGCTGCTTAAAGCATAATCATTTGTTTATATCTATGTTGAGGAAATGAAGCCATTGCAAATAGTGGTTTGGATTGGCATTACTGTCATGGAACACTATTGTTACTCAGATGGCTACAATAATAAAACATGATTCGCAATACCATCTTCAAAGAAATTGCATGAATTTCAAAAGGGAAAATATGCTTTTTAGCACTCTTTAGTCTTATGTTGACCAATCCACTACAGATAGCTGGATCAAGTTCCATTAGCAGCACTTAAGTACCCATAAGCTGTCACTTTAAGAGTTTGCTGGGAGAAGTTGGAAGAACTAAAAATTCAACAGTCAGTAGAGTTATATATAGGACATCTTCCTACATGTGAAGAGCACTACGTAAATGCTAGCTGTTGTAATTTGCAGATTTGTGCCCTATGGCATCTTGTCTTTTTTTTGCTTTTATGAATCATTTTATTTGTAAATATATCTGGACAGTAGTTTAGCTTCTACAAAGTGGTCTAACAGTGTGATATTCTCTATCAATCCATTTAAGAGGAGGCATAGTGGGCATTCTGTGTGTTCTTCATAAGCATCTTACCACAATTGGGGTTGATTCTTAGTCCCGGGTTATGCAGCAGAGAATAAGAGACTCGATTGGCTTATGGAAACTGTTGCAATGCCGTTAACGAGAAAATGGTTTTGGTAAAAGCCTGAACTGTACCATATCTAACATCTGTCTTAAGTCAAGTGCTGTACATATTTTATGTACTTTTATATGTGGAAAATATGTCGTTTCCCCCTCAATTTTTCTCACTACTTCTCCTGAGGGGGGGGGGGGGGGGGGGGGGAGGCAAAATTTCAACAGGAGGGCAGGATCAGTGCGTGGGAGGCCCAAAGTGAGCAGCACACTGGAAGTTCTGAAGGAAGTAACTCCTGGCTGATTTTAATAGCGGGCTTCATTTTAATACTCCTGCTCCCCATAGAATCCTACCAAAGAAGAAAAAAAAATTACTTACCTTGCCTGCACCCCACTAGGTTTCTCTGGCAGGTTTGACACTGGGTGGGCCTCCCCCCGCCGATTCATCGTAAAAATCACGTCGCAGCGGTGATATCATCACCTGGACGCTACTTTTAGATTTAAATTATTCCCCCGCTTGCCTGCAGCGCAAGCTTCCAGCTGACTTCAAAGTTGGCAAAGATAAGATGTTGCCGGGCAGAAACTGAGATCTCTCCGGCCAGTAAGTGGATGATCTTAACCTCTCCCACACACCGTTCCTGCTCTTCTACCCCATTGTTTCTTATTTCCTAAGGTGTAGGTAAAGTTTCTATTTTTCCGACCAAAGTGCATCACCTCACATTTATCTATGTTAAAGTTAATTTGCCACTTAACTGTCTAGTCTGCAAGATTTCTGATGTCTTCTTGTATTATGTTGCATTCTTCCTCAGGGTTAGTTATACCCCCTAGTTTCATATCATCTGTCAATTTTAATATCGAGTTACTTGTTCCCAAGCCAGAATCATCCAAGGTTGTTGGAGACGTAATTTAAAAATATATAACAAGTTATATAATGGCGTTCTGAACATGGCAACAGTACTGGTGAGCCTGCACAATATTTTACAAACTTGGATAAAAACTTTATATTGGAGAAGTTAATTGGAGCCCACCCACGTGTCTGGCACACCTAGTTAAGAAAATGCATGCATGCCAGTGGTTGAGTGTCATTACATCTTATCATTTAGTCACTTCACAATAGGTTTTGTTTTTAAATTTAAGTGCAATTTCATTGAATGCAAAAGGATGCATTTACAAAATATGCATTATTTTTGTACAGCTTGCAGATGCATTGCTGTGCTCTACAAAATTTTTCTATGCAGATCAACTAGTCTACAAAATAGATTGCAGTTAGCTGCCCCAATGGCACATTTGATAAGTCCACTACCCAGTGTGGACTGAGCCATCAAATACCAGAAGATCTCAGTTTCCACCCCTAGTCTGTGCTGGACTATCTAATGTCCTCTAGGAAATGCCTTGGCTGGGAAGGATTTTTTCTAAAGCAGCTACGGTGCTTACTCCTTATTACCATCCAATGACTCTTGCTCGAAAGTGTGGAAAATGGGTACGGACAGAAATCAAGGCTCAGCTGTGATGCCCTCTATGGCGGAATACCCCATGATCATTCACTGCCTAGTCTCACCTGTAAAGAAAGCCACTTGGGCAAGCTACTGGAAGGTAACCAGCACAATCAAAATTGTAATCTATCATAAGACAACTCCTTCAGAAGACAATAGAGGAGAAAATTGAGGGCTTTAAAACAAAAACAAAAAAATCACAAAAATAGGTTTTAGCAGTGGACCAGTGAATTTTGAAGCAAAATATAATAAAAAAAGACAATGAAAAATGGTTTGCTTATAACAATTAATGATGGAAAATTGCCCTTACAAAATGGTACACCAGCCTGTTTCCTGAAACAGGCAATATACACCCGCCATGCTGAAATGTGTTTTTCTTGTTTTTCCCTGGGATTTTACAACAAGTTAAAACGAGTGCAGGTATTTTTTCCTAGAAGAGGAGTTAAGGTGTGTAAATTCAGTGTTTTAGCAATCAACCACAGCCCAGTTATGACATAGCAGAGCACCCTGGTCTGGTAGGTACAGACATTGCTTGGAGTAGCGCTTTAGTGGTGTATTCTTCAAGGAAATGGGATGGGGGGGGGGGGGGGGGAATGGGGGGAAAAAAAACAACGTTCAGGAAAGATCCCTGAAACTTGCAGGGGAAAAAAAGAAAGTTAAGAGGCAGAGTTGAGGGGATTTTACTTTGCATTTAGTCCTAGCTATAACTGATCGAGGAGTTCTTGATCCTGGGGAGTGGGACTAATTGGAAAACTCTTTCAAAGAGCCGGCACAGGCGCAATGGGCCGAATGCCTCCTTCTGTGCTGTAAGATTCTATTCTATGTTCCATTCTCAGCATTGACATCTTTCACCTCGTTGAGCACACACTGGCCAACCACCCAAACAAAGTGACAAAATTCAAATGACAAGAATGAAAACCCTAGACTTTCTAAACTATTGTATTTATATCTGCAGCAAACCTGCAGCAATAAAGCAAGTAGAACAAAACAATAAACAAGACAAAAAGGAAAACAAAATTAAAAGTAATTATAAACTGGTCTAAATGGTACTGTTGAGTAAATAAGCCAGGTCAGGTTCTATAGCGAGTTGTCACGAATGATACTGTGGTTTCGAGCTATGAAACAGATGGAAACAGGGAGGGTAACTTGTCTGGGCCAGCAAAAACAAAGACAAGAGCTGGGTGGGAAAGAGCATAACGGCTAAAATTATCTTCAAAATAAGACGGGAAGGTGGGTGTAGAAACCATGAATTGCGTGAGCCAGTTCCCTATATACATTAACTAGCTTTGTATTTAGAATAACTAGCTTTGTATTTAGAAGAACTATTAACACTTTGGCTCCAAAAACACTTCACCTGAACAATATACATAAACAATGCAAAGTGTTTTGCTTTCTCCATCCCTCCCCTCAAAATTCAATCCACTAATGTGAAGTGCTAACATTGTATTCCTGACTTGACTAGGTTTCAGCCTTGAAAATGATGGTGCAAGATAGCAAATGGGAGCTTGCAGGGCTTTTGAGCATCGCAAGGGTTAACTGCTAGGAACCAAACCACAAGCTCCACCTCCAAAAAACTAGTAGTTAGTGGTTACAGATGCAGACAGCAGGCTGCATGCACACAGCAGTAAATAGACAGCTGCTGCAGGATTTCTGCAGTCCGTCTACCTTTTGTGATTACATTTTATAAAAATACTAGAAAATTAGTTGGGGGAAAGGAGTGCAGGGAGACTAGAGTGAAAAAGTACAATATTATGTTGACTGGGTTTTCCAATACTACAATACTACTCCCACAAGTGCAAAGAAGAATATTCACAGTACACTAGGATAGTCATAATTGCAGCTTTGAACCTATTTGCACCTCTCACAAGTTCCAAGAAACTCCTAGGGGGCAAGAGTATAGTTTAAAGGGATACTGTCTTTCAAGAAAAAATGATCAAACCATTTTGTTTGGGTAATTAGAAGTCATTACAAATGCTTGTGTGCGTGAGTAGTGTGATAATAGATTTCAACATGATTTACAGTCTCCTGATAATTTGAAGGTGAAATTTAGTGCCAACAAAATTGAATTAGGTAATTTGAATGAAGTGACTTCAAATTAACAATAAACTGTACTTCATTGTTTGTTTGAAAATGAATGGAAAAGGTTTTGCCAAACACTTTTTCCAGAAACACTGCGCCCCTTGAAGACTTTCTTATCTTTGCCAATTTTCCCTCCTTTCCTGTGGGAAAGTGTTTAGCATCCAGTGTTGTCTGGTGACATGGGGGCCAATTTTCACTTTTGGGCGGCTGACTGGCGGAGTGCGTTAGCCACCTGCTCGTCAAGTGAGCAAGGAGGCCCAAGGCATTTTGAGCTCGGGCCTCATTTAAATCTCACCAACGTGCTGCATGCTCTGAACGGGCATCCTACTGCAGCTTGCTGGCTCTGGACTAGTGCAATATCGGGCAGCTCAACACCGCGCCAGTCCCCGCAGGTAGATCTGGGCGAAGTGGGGGTGCCAAACCAGCAGTGACCCGCAGCATTTTGTGGAACTAGGAGAAGCACTCCGGTTCTTCCAGGCTCCATAAATATATAACCCAGAAACATGTGTGCCTGGTGCACATTCCGCCCATATGTCCCTGAAAATTGCAATTCGAGTCTTAACTGTTGTAGCATCCTAATTTGCATAAGGAGGGTAGATGAGGGTAGTGCGTTTGATGTAGTGTATATGGACTTTAGCAAGGCTTTTGATAAGGTTCCACATGGCAGACTGGTCACGAAGTTAAAAGCCCATGGGATCCAGGGCAAAGTGTCAAGTTGGATTCAAAACTGGCTCGGAGGCAGGAAGCAGAGGGTAATGGTTGATGGGTGTTTTTGTGACTGGAAGGCTGTTTCCAGTGGGGTTCCGCAGGGCTCAGTACTAGGTCCCTTGCTTTTTGTGGTATATATCAATGATCTAGACTTGAATATAGGGGGTATGATTAAGAAGTTTGCAAATGATACCAAAATTGGCTGTGTGGTTGATACTGAAGAAGGAAGCTGTAGACTGCAGGAAGATATCAATAAATTGGTCAGGTGGGCAGAACAGTGGCAAATGGAATTCAATCCGGAGAAGTGTGAGGTAATGCATTAGGGGAGGGCTAACAAGGAAAGGGAATACACATTAAATGGTCGGACACTGAGTAGTGTAGAGGAACAAAGGGACATTGGAGTGCATGTCCACAGATCCCTGAAGGTAGCAGGCCAGGTCGATAAGGTGGTCAAGAAGGCATACGGAATGCTTGCCTTTATTAGTCGTGGCATAGAATACAAGAGCAGGGGGGTTATGCTTCAACTGTATAAAACGCTAGTTAGACCTCAGCTAGAGTACTGCGTGCAGTTCTGGTCACCACATTACAGGAAAGATGTGACTGCACTGGAGAGGGTACAGAGGAGATTTACAAGGATGTTGCCGGGAGTAGAGAATCTCAGCTATGAGGAAAGACTGGATAGGCTGGGTTTGTTTTTCTTGGAACAGAGGAGGCTGAGGGGAGACCTTATTGAGGTGTATAAAATTATGAGGGGTCTAGATAAAGTGGATAGAAAGGACCTATTTCCCTTAGCAGAGGGGTCAAAAACCAGGGGGCACAGATTTAAAGTAATTGGTGGAAGGTGTAGAGGGGATTTGAGGGGAAATTTCTTCACCCAGAGGGTTGTGGGGGTCTGGAACTCACTGCCTGAAAGGGTGGTAGAGGCAGATACCCTCACCACATTTAAAAAGTACTTGGATGTGCACTTGGGATGCTGTAACCTGCAGGGCTACGGACCAAGAGCTGGGAAGTGGGCTTAGGCTGGATAGCTCTTGTTGGCCAGCGTGGACACGATGGGCCGAAATGGCCTCCTTCCGTGCTGTAACTTTCTATGATTCTATAAACAAGAGACTTACCACCTGAAACAGGTGGGCGCTCTGGCTGCCCCAGGGAATTTCCCATCCCTAATCCAACTACATTGAGGCTAACTGTAGCACCCTGAGATCAGCTAACAACACAGACCAAAGATTGTACTAGAAATCTTCCTGATCTGTATGGCTCCAGCACACACCAACTGAGGGCGTGGCTAAAACCTGGATTGGCCACATACCGTTCTTGAAAGTACAAACCTATATGCTAGCACTACATAGGGGCACCGACAAATTGCACAATTGCGTCTGCCACTATATTAAAACATTAAGAAGGTGGGAACAAGAGTAGGCCATTCAACCCCTCTCATTTACACTGTTGTTTAGGTCGATGTACAGGATCAACACAGACCACTTTATTTTCCTCCTGCCTTGCCTAAAAATGTACATGATGTGGAGATGCCGGTGTTGGACTGGGGTGGACAAATGTGAGAAGTCGCACAACACCAGGTTATAGTCCAACAGCTTTATTTGAAATCACAAGCTTTCGGAACGCTGCTCCTTCGTTAGGTGAAGTTACTTTACCTGACGAAGGAGCAGCGCTCCGAAAGCTTGTGATTTCAAATAAAGCTGTTGGACTATAACCTGGTGTTGTGCGACTTCTTAAAAATGTACAATGAGAGATACCAAGAAACTTGTAAAGTATGAAATGTATTCCAAACTAAAAAACACTGCCTTAAAAATGATTTGTGTGTCTACAAAGCATTACTGCTATAAATTATATTGCCTCAGAAAAAGGATCCTTCTGAAAGTCAAATTTGTCTAGATCTGGGCATTTTTTCAGTCACATTGCAATAGGTCTGCACTATTATGCAAGAGGTCATATGCCCAAATTCTTTCAAAGTTATTTACATACATCTGATTTTGATGTACAAAAATGTTAGAGACCACACACGATTAAAAAAATACTCTTTGTCCTAGCTAATTTTCTTCACTGCTCTCCTAAAGGAGTTGATTCCTTGCTAAGGTACAATTTGATACTAGTCAACCTCCAGTACTTCACCAATTGGCCATTAATGATCTATGATACTGAACAGTATTGACAGGTTGTTTGATCACAGGGAACAATACAACCGAGCTCATTCACACACGTGTACTTCCAGCAGAGGTAGTATTTGAAGAACAGAAACCCTAGTCACTATTCCCCTCCCTAAGACAGCAGTGCTAGGATACCCCTACTGCTGTCCAGGCTAAGATCCATTAACTGAAACGCAGATCAAAAATTGAGCCTGGGACTTTCTGGTGTGCATGGCTCAATTACACACTTCTTTTCCAAATGAACCATCGGGGTGCCTGAGGCCAGAAATCTGAAGAGAATACCCTTTACAGTGATTTGGCAAAATGTTTTAAAGTTGTCATAGGAGGTAGCTCTAGTTACCAAGCAGAGTGATCCTAGTCTGCACATCCCAGTAATTTATCAAAAAAACTGTTCAATGGTTTATACTTCAACAAATGGTATGAAGTACTACACAAACAGCATTTACAACTTAGGTTTCTGTACTGCCCTTCTTACACAAAGACATCTTCGAATGCCTTCCAAGGAAGAGGGGGAAAAAAAAGTGAACACTAAGCTGAAGGGAGACAGGAGACAGAATGAGGTATTTTTTTTTGGGGGGGGGGGGGGGGGGGCGGGGGGTGAAAGCAGTGAGAAATATGGGAAAGTGGAAGTGAGGGAGTTCCAGAGGATAGGAGTATAAAACTGAAAGAGCAGCCGCCGATGACAGAGGAGAGAGTGGGGAGTAAGTCGGTGTCAGAGAATTGGAGGGTGTGTATGTGAGCGTACAAATGGAGAAAACCTTTTAGATAAGTTGGTACAAGGTCATGCAGCGATTTGAAGGTAAAGAGGATGATTCTGGAATCAATTCTCTAGGGCACAATGACAGGGATGATTGAAGTGCAGGCTTTGCCTGAAAATGACTCCATATCCTGAACCGGGTCAGTGAAGCAATAGGCACTTGTGGTATTTTACAGGGTAGCTATGTCATTACAAATCAAGCTGCATTTCGACCGGTACTCTGAAGACAGGTACCTACTGACACAGTCCCCTCAACATCAGGAATGTCAAGTTCAAATTATCAGTCTACTAACCTGCATTCTAACATTGAAATTAAAGTCAAAATTATCTCAATGGCAGCACATCTACAGCACCAGTCAGTCTGGACTGCGTGCACTGCCTCTAGGCTTTACAAAGGAACATGGGAATTAAGTACAATAAAGTCACCTGAAAATGAATATTACCAGCTAGAAACAATCTGATAATCATATGATTACTGTTGCAGAGATGGATAAGAACAACAGACATCCCCAATGGCTCAATGAGCTTACCTAGTGACTCACTGAAGCTGCATTTGTATCGTGGCCTGGAGATAGTAAGCTAATTACATTGCTCTTCCATATTTAGCTTTGTAACGTGCAGTTAGTCCTCGATGCATTGCAAAGGGCTGCCATTCTGTACCTGCATAGACTACTTGTGACATAAAGGCCAGTTAGCAAACACGAATAGAAACTTATGACATTGTATCATGATATTACTGCCATATGCTGTGCATTAACTGGCCCAAGGATAACTTGCTGGTCTTTTTAAAAAAAAAGTCCAATAAGTGTATTTTGATGTGGCCGCTTACTGTGCAGATCATGCACTACAAGTTCTAGCAACTGAGCTCGAGTCATACAAATCACTAAGATCCCAAGTTCAAACACCAATCTGTGCTAATTTAGCACTACAATTGCATTAGTGCATCTTAGTTAGGGAGAGGAAAACTGATGGTGCTTCTACTCAATAGCTATCCAGTAATCCTTGTTAGAAGTGTGCGCGGGTGGACGTTGCAGGAAGACAGAATTGGGTTCAGCTCGAACACCAACATTCACCATAAAGGCTCACATATGAATAATGGCCACTTGGGTGAGGTAGTAGAGGACAAATAATGCCTATAGAACCATACTCCACCTAACAGACAATTACTTCAGAAAGGTAGGGGGAAAATCCCCATAAAAAGGTTAAGAGTTAGGAGAAAATTATTGCTGAAAAATTAAAGTAAATTTTCTACTTGCGCACTTCCAGTGCACAGCCTTGCCAGCCAGAACACACATGGGGAAATTGCGTGCAAGGTACAATTTTTCATCGATATCAACATTTCCCTACATTACAACATTACATGTTGAGGGGATTGTGTCAGTAGGTACCTGTCTTCAGAGTACCAGTGACTGCACTTCAAAAGTACTTCATTGGTTGTGAAGTGGTTTAAAACGTACTGAAGTTGTGAAAACTTTTTTCTACTAATAGGTGAATTTCCAATACGGCTTGAGGATGGAGTTCCACACCAGGAATGCACAAGCTGAAAATTTATCCCATATTGTCAGGCAGACTGCACACACAGTGTTCACTCCAGACTTAATTGACTATAAACAATCTCATTGTACATTGTACTGATTCTGGAGTAAATGCCAGTGGAAATTTTGTACGGTCAAACAGCCTGCTGACTCTGTCTAGGCTCAGGCATGAAGAATAGTTATTTGGGCGAGGGATTGGAGAGCACTGGTGCAAGAAGCAAGGAGTCAAATGTCTTGGCAGAAGAGGGGTGGGGGGGAAGAGGGAGAATATTTTCATGAATAAAGAGGAAGGGGAAAAACCTGCAACAAAATTCTATCAATCTAACTTTATTACAAGGGAATGGTTGCATAGTGGTTATGTTACTGGACTAGTATTCCAGAGGCCTGAACCAAACCCCACCATGGCAGCTGTGGAATTTAAATTCAGTTACTTAAATAATTCTGGACTACAAAGCTAGTATCAGTAATGGTGACCATGTAACTACCGGATTGCCGTAAAAACCCATCTGGTTCACTAATGTCCTTTAGGGAAGGAAATCTGCCATCCTTACCCAGGCTGGCCTATAATTAATAGGATTACATAGGATATACAGCACAGAAACAGGTCATTCGGCTCAACCAGTCCATGTCAGCATTTATGCTCCACTCGAGCCTCCTCCCGTCTTTCCTCATCTAACTCTATCAGCATAACCCTCTATTCCCATCTCCCTCATATGCTTATCTAACTGCCCTTTAAATGCATCTATACTATTCACTTCAACCACTCCCTGTGGTAGCGAGTTCCACATTCTCACCACTCTCTGGGTAAAGAGGTTTCTTCTGAATTACTTATTTGATTTCTTGGTGACTATCTTACATTGATGGCCTCTAGTTTTGCTCTTCCTCACAAGTGGAAACACGCTCTCTGTGTCTACTCTATCAAAACCTTTCATAATTTTAAAGACCTTTATCAGGTCACCCCTCAGCCTTCTCTTTTCAAGCGAAAGGAGACCCAGCCTGTTCATCTTTTCCGGATAGGTATACCCTCGCATTTCTGGTATCATCCTTGTAAATCTTCTCTGCACCCTCTCCAGTGCTTTTATTTCCTTTTTATAATATGGCGACCAGAATTTTACACAGTACTCCAAGTGTGGTCTAACCAAGGTTCGATACAAGTTTAGCATAACTTTCTACTTTTCAATTCTATCCCTCTAGAAATAAACCCTAGTGCTTGGTTTGCCCCTTTTATGTGACTGCAGACCAATGTGGTCAACTCTTAACCAACGTTCCCCCTAAGTTGCGTGGGTGCGCAATTGGGAAGCCCTGCATCGGCCGCTCACCAGCTGTTCCGCTGGAAAGGATACCGTGCAGTAAATTTAAAAGGACTGCACACAAAAAAAATAATTAGAGGGATCATTGGCCAGTAAGCCACTCAGTTGTACCAAACTGCTATGACAAAGTAACTCCCTCCCTAACAGCACTGTGGGAGTACCTTCACCACACTGACTGCAGCAGTTCAAGAAGCCAGCTCACCACCACCTTCAAGGAAAATTAGGGATGGGCAATAAATGCTGGTGACACCCACAACCCGTGAATAAACTAAAAAGAACGCATGTTGGAAATCTACAGCAGGTCAGTCAGTACCTTAAGAGGGAAAGGTAAATGTTTTGGGTGGCACTCATCAGATTCTGAAATGTTAACTTTTCTCTTTCAGACTCTGATCAACATGCTTCTAGAATTTTCTATTTTTATTTCAGATTTCCAGCTTTTGCAGCTTTCACCTTAACCGGTTAGTTATGTGGTTTTTGGGGGAAGCTTTGTAGTTTCCCATTGACACAGGTGGTCACAGCATCAGTATTATTAGAGATCATCCTACTGCTAAAGGGGACTATGTTAGAATGGGCCAAACACAGTGGGCAGAAGTTAGAATTTTCTTGGCTCAGATGCAAGTAAAGCAACTGGTATTTGATCTGGAAATATAGAAACTTTCTCCCCGCCTTCTCTCGAAAGCAGCAACTCTTGCTGGGATATGGCTCCTCAGCTCTCCAGTATCCCTCTGCCAACAGTCACGATCTAGGCTCGTGCGATTAGATTATCTGACTGTAGAGGACATCATAGAGTCCGATTGCATCCACAAGTGCATTTTCCAGCAGGAGTTGCTAGATACCGATCAGAGCAGAAACCCTGGGCAATATTTGTTCCCTCACCCGGAGGGCATCGAGACCAACTGTAGTATCCCTGCTACTGCCCTAACTGAAATGAGCAAGCTCTGTACAGATTGGCTGGGTATACAAACATTACTTTGCCATTGACATGGAGCATTGTAGCATAGTACATCTGTGGCTAGAGGTGGAAAATGCTTTGCTCCCCCTTCTCCATCAGTACTTTGTTGCTTTAATCTTACAGATTGTCATCTATTTCATATTAGACAATGTTTCTGGGTTTAAAAAGTTTAAACAAAGCAAAAATAAAAGGAAATTGGTGCTATCATGCAATGTGTGGTGTTCTCCGAACTCAAGAGGGCAGTGTGACAGGTTAGCATGCTGTCCCAGAGAGTTATCGCTTGGCCTTGAGACCATGATCCTCTACAGGGTGAGTTCCTCGCCTTGGCCACGCGGTTGGTATAGGGGGCAGCAGAGGAGTGCAGATTAGATGATTCTTCAATGGAGGGAAGTGAAAAAAAATAATGCCTATGGACAAACAATCTTGCAATGTTCTTACTCAACTATTAGTGGTTAAAGACAGGATGCTAAATTCTCAAACTCAGCTATGTTACTTTAAGACAATAAGTGCAAGTCCCACATGGGCAGAGGGAAATTAGAGAATTGCATTTCACACCTATTATTGCACAACTTAAACTATTTTACACTGGAACTATTTAAGGTTGGATTCGAAGAGACTGGTCTGTTCGTGTCAGCGTTTACGCTACTAAATCTGGCTCTTTTATCCTAGTTTGTAGGTCAAAGAAAAACTGGTTCTACAATTCTGCTACTGGAGGATGGGGATTGGATCTAGAAGTGTAAATGCTGGGATTTGGCTCACGGACTCTGATCTCTTGGATCCAACCTAAGCAACAGCAAGTATAAAATCAGCATTGCAGTGGCCAGTTTACAGTGCCATTGGAATAGACCTAGATCAAGTCATTCATTTGCCTTCCTGTCAGCAATTTGCATATAGACTGGGGAGAACAGTGGAATATTACCCTTAAATAAAAACAGATGACTCTCGAAGCTTAATGCCATAGCAACATTGTGTTTAGATTCAACTGAATTCAAACTCAGCCTCAATCTGATCTCTAAACTGCATTATATTCAGGTTCATTTGTGCACTTTGAATTTGTGCTGGTGTAAAGCAGACCTGCTGCAGGATTACTTTCCACACTAGCACTGATCTGATGCATGTCAGTGCAACTTGGCAGTAAAATCAATGATGAAGTGCCATTACCATGTGTTGAATCCTCCACCCCATCTTTTCCTGATTTATCCCGTGTACATTCAATATATTAAATGTTGATTACTGCAAAGTCTCTATTTAACTGTAACATATGATCTAAATTTATTGTTTTGATTACTTTTCCGAGTCAGTTTGCTTCCTTTCTGTACCCAAAAGTAGTGCCTCTTATTAGGGTACCATTTCATAGATACCAGTTACCTTCTGGAACCTCATATATGGCCACTCTTCAAATGTAAGCATCAGCAGGCTATTTGTCTGCTGAGGCTAAGGGGAGATTTAATTGAGGTGTTTAAAATTATGAGGGGCCTAGATAGAGTGGATAGGAAGGACCTATTTGCCCTAGCAGAGGGTCAATAACCAGGGGTCACAGATTTAAAGTAATTGGTAGAAGGATTAGATGGGAGTTGAGGAGAAATCTTTTCACCGAGAGGATGGTGGGGGTCTGGAAGTCACTGTCTGAAAGGGTGGTCGAGGCAGAAACCCTCACCGCATTTAAAAAGTACTTGGATATGCACCTGAAGTGCTGCAACCTATAATGCTATGGACCAAGAGCTGGAAAGTGGGATTAGGCTGGAGAGCTCTTTTTTTGGCCGGCACAAACACAATGGGCCGAATGGCCTCCTTCTGTGTCGTAAACTTCTATGATTGACCATAGGGTATCACACTTTCTAGCAGGGGTCTGAGGATAGTGATCATGGACAAGGGCCCTGGAGGATTTTCCCCCTGCCTGATCCAGTCCAACTGCTGAGGTCAGCTAACGCAATACAGAAGATATCAAATCTGGGACCTTAGTGTCTGTATGGATTTATACTACCCAGGTGGTGCCTTTACCCACTAGGAGATACAGCTGTCAGCAGAAAGCATATTGAACGCAAATGCAAAACTACTATACTTTTACCTTGATAGGGGCAACATTATTGTACAGAATAAGCACAGCTTCACTGTAACACATCCAAAATGTCAAAGCATTTAGGTTTCATGTTGCACTGTTTTTGTCCTTGTTAAAAAGAAATGGATATTAATTTTACCTGGAATTTTGTTGGGACTTATTCCACTTTCAACGAATCCAATAAATGGGCATGTAATTAAAACAGTCAAAGTACCTGGAGGGCAGAAAAGATGACTATGGAATGAAAACAAACCTCGCCACTGCCTACTGAAAATATCTCTCAGGCACGCGATTGTCTTTCGGTTCACATTCCAGCTTTCACCTCAACGAGGTTTCTGCGACTATTAGTTACCAACTTTCATGAATCACCAACTTTCATGAGTCACTTTCAGCCAGCTTTAAAGCTTAAGGGAGCATAGGATTCTTTGCAGTAGGTGGAACATTAAAATCGATTACAATGTAAACGATTAACTCTGAATTACATTATATGACAGAATTTATAATTTAGATTTTCTTCTGAGTTTGTCTCTTCTTGAAAAAGGAGGTTGGGAGGGTGGGTAAGTGTGTGGTAGATGTGTTAGTTTTTTTGTTTTTATTTCCCATTCAAATGTTTTCCTTCCATCCTGAAGGCATAAACTGTGTGCTGGGATACTGGGTAGATTTTCCTCTTATTGAGGCCTTGGAACAAGTGCTGGGAAAGTGGAAAATCTTGCTAAAATAGATATGGATGGATTTGGTCACTTGCAGCTGAGCATGATTTTCTTGCAGGTGTTTTAGACAAGCCTAGTGGTCACCAAAAAACAGCCAGACTTTATTTAATTCTAATGCATTTCAATTAAGCTTAACATAACTTTCCATCTACTTAGGGGAGGATTAAGATGGATACACCCTTCGCCCATCTGAGGCTTGCTGGTCTTTTTGTTTTGCAGCACATTTTTAATACAAGGCTTTATTAATTTTTGTTGGGATTTTGATGTGTTTTTTAGTTCTCTTGACAGTGCACAATGTTTGTTAAATCTAAAGTAGCCAAATATTGTCCACTTATTCACCAGAAATCCAGTTGCAATTAAAGTATTTACAAGATTTCAGCAGAACAGGATGGGCAGGAAAAAAGGACAAACAAGGTGCTTGCACAAGCTGCTACCTTCCAGAGGGTGCATCAGGCGAAGAGTTCTGAACAGGAATGTTGACCTTTGCACTCCTCCTTATACATGAACTTCTTGCGCATGTGCTTCAATCCACTATTTTCAGGAAAATAGTACCTCATTGCGGCAACAACAAAATCCCATCCCCTTTAATAGCTGTTGCCTCAATATATTCACCCTCCTCCCCTGACCATTCACTGGCGTCCCTGCATTTGCACCGAGAGCCTGTTACAATTAGTAGAAGGGGCTGACCTGAAGATCCAGCCAAATCAAACTGGAGAAAGGCCCAGGCTTGGTCCTAGTCTGGGTTGGGTTAGCTGATCTCAGCCGAGACAGTTGTAGATTTGCTATATTAGGCCAGTGCTCATAATGTAGTGAAAGTTCCTGTGTCAAATGACCCTGGCTGGAAAATACGTATGTGTGGAAAATCAGGCAAGGATAGCATCAGGCTTTGATTAGACGCATCTATAGTCAAATATTCCACCAACAAATTATTTAGGCTTACACAGGAAGAATGGCTACTTGGGAAAGATAGTGGTTGGTGGCTGGGGCACTGCACCCTATCAACACTCACCATCTTCGGAAGAGCAGGTTCACATTTACTGCATTTTAGCAACACGTGTAACATGGTATGCAAGTGTAAGCAGGTGAATGTGGTTTTGTTCATTCTGAAGGTTGTGGGCTCAAGCCCCACTCCGGAGACTTGAGCACATAATCTATGCTGACACTCCAGAGGAGATGCCGCTCAGTTGGTGATCTTGTAGCACTATTCAGAGAACAGCAGGGGAGTTATCCCGGTGTCATGGCCCTCATTTAGCCCTCAACAAACATCACAAACAGATATCTGGCCATTTATCTCATTATTGTTTGTGGGAATTTTCTGTTTGCAAATTGGTTGCCGCATTTCCCTACATTACAACATTGACTACACTTCAAAAGTACTTCATTGGACGTCCTGAGGTGAAAAGTGCTATGAAAATATAACTTTTTCTTTCTGTGCTGTGGTACTAAAAATGCTACTGCATCCCCCAAAAAGCTTTGATGATTTTATTTGAAGCCCTGCTTCCACCCAGTTCTGAATAACTTCAGGGCTGTACTGGCAATGGCTGCATTATTACTGGGGTGTGGCAAGACTCATCGACACTCATCCATTCCTATTACAGGATTCAGAGAATGCTCTATATACTTTAATACTGTTTACATTCTAATTACACCAATAATCTATTCATTCTTGCATTCCATTGTGACATTCTTAACATCTAGCTCGTGGTACCTTATAAGCGGAAAAAGAAATTAAATCTGCAAAGAGGTCACACTTGCATTTTCATGACATCAAATTTAAAGCTTAAAAAGTACTGCATTTTTATGCAATTTAAGATGACAATACAGTAAGGTTCAAAATTAACCTTTGAACAGAAAAGCTGAGCAACTGCTTTCAAGAACTCTTCAGAGTTAAAATTAATGCCGAACACAACTGTAACTATTAATACTGAAATAATAGTATTTCTGTATCAAATTAAAATATTTAGTTTATTTAAATTCAAAAATTATTCAATTTTTTCTCTCCATTTCTTCAAAGCCATCCACATTCCCATGAGCATGCAGGCTAAAGACTTGCTGCTAGGCCTCTCCAAAGCGACTCTGTAAAGGCTCCCTTGCTCATGTGAGGAAGCACCTGGCCTCTGTTCTGTGCCTCCATGGATGGTACAACTGGGATGTTAAATGTGAAGGGGCAAGTGGGGGAAGAAAGGGCAACTTCAAGGACAATATCAGAATTCTGGGGCACTGTTGTACTCGCGCTCCGCACCACAATTCATAAGGAATGTTCCATAAAGCTTCCCCGATAGTTTAGTGGGTAAGTGGACAGTGTGGGCTTAAAGGGTTAAATTGACAGGTTGCATAAACTTGGCTTGTATTCCCTTAAGGTTAAAAGGTTGTGTAGTGATCTAATTGAGGATTCAAGAGAGTAGATACGGTGAAGTTATTTCCTCTGGTGGTGGAATCCAGAACAAGTGAGCCACATCAAGATCCAATCTCAAAATTAGAGCTGGGTCATTCAGGAGTGACATCAGGAAGCCCCTTTTCACACAAAGGATAGTGAAAATCTGGTATTCTCTCCTCCAAAAGGCTGTGGATGCGGAGTCAATTGAAATTTTCAAGACTGAGATTGACAGATTTTTTTTTTTTATTAGTTAAGGGTATCAAGGGATATGAATCAAAGGCAGGTAATCGGGAACGGTAGCATAGTGGTTATGTTACTGGACTAGTAATCCAGATGCCTGGACTAATGATCCGGAGACATGAGTTCAAATCCCACCACGGCAGCTGGGGAATTTAAATTCAGTTAATTAAATAAATCTGGAATAAAAAGCTAGTATCAGTAAAGGTGACCATGAAACTATCGGATTGTTGTAAAAACCCATCTGGTTCACTAATGTCCTTTAGGGAAGGGAATCTGCTGCCCTTACCTGGTCTGGCCTATATGTGACTCAAGACCCACAGCAATGTGGTTGACTCTTAACTGCCCTCTGAAATAGCCGAGCAAGCCACTCAGTTGTAACAAACCGCTACGAAACACAAGAATAAAAAAAACAGACAGACCCCTCGGCACCGGCTACGGACAAGACAACGGCACACCCAGCCCAGTCGACCCTGCAAAGTCCTCCTCACCAACATCTGGGTACTTGCGCCAAAATTGGGAGAGTTGTCCCACAGACTAGTCAAGCAACAGCCTGACAGTCATATTCACAGAATCATACCTTTCAGCCAATGTCCCCAAACTCCCCTATCACCATGTCTGGGTAGGTCCCGTCACACCAGGGGTGGCGACACAGTGGTATACAGTCGGGAAGGAGTGGCCCTGACTCCTGACCCCATGAAGTCTCATGGCTTCAGGTCAAGCATGGACAAGGAAACCTCCTGCTGATTACCACCTACCGCCCTCCCTCAGCTGATGAATCAGTACTCCTCCATGTTGAACACCACTTGGAAGAAGCACTGAGAGTAGCAAGGGCACAGAATGTACTCTGGGCGGGGGACTTCAATGTCCATCACCAAGAGTGGCTCGGTAGCACCACTACTGACCGAGCTGGCAGAGTCCTGAAGGACATAGCTGCCAGTCTGGGCCTGCGACAGGTGGTGAGAACACCAACATGAGGGAAAAACTTACTTGACCTCGTCCTCACCAATCTACCTGTCGCAGATACATCTGTCCATGACAGCATTGGTAGCAGTGACCACTGTACAGTCAATGTGGAGACGAAGTCTCGTCTTCACACTGAGGACACCCTCCATCGTGTTGTGTGGCACGACCACCGTGCTAAATGGGATAGATTCAGAACAGATCTAGCAGCTCAAAACTGGGCATCCATGAGGCCCTGTGGGCCATCAGCAGCAGCAGAATTGTATTCCACCACAATCTGTAACCTCATGGCCCAGCATATCCCTCACTCTACCATTACCATCAAGCCAGGGGACCAACCCTGGTTCAATAAGGAGTGTAGAAGAGCATGCCGGGAGCAGCACCAGGCATACCTAAAAATGTGGTGCCAACCTGGGGAAGCTGCAACACAGGACCACATGCATGCTAAAAACCGGAAGCAGCATGCTATAGACAGAGCTAAGTGATCCCACAAATCAACAATCAGATTAAAGCTCTGCAGTCCTGCCATATCCAGTCGTGAATTGTGATGGACCATTAAACAACTAACAGGAAGAGGAGGCTCCATGAATATCCCCATCCTCAATGATGGTGGAGCCCAGCACGTGAATGCAAAAGACAAAGCTGAAGCGTTTGCAACCATCTTCAGCCAGAAGTGCCGAGTAGATGATCCATATCAGCCTCCTCCTGAGGTCCCCACCACCACAGAAGCCATTCTTCAGCCAGTTCGAGTCACTCTACGTGATATCAAGAAACGGCTGAGCGCACTGGATACAGCAAATGCTGTGGGCCTTGACAACATCCCGGCTGTCGTGCTGAAGACTTGTGCTTCAGAACTAGCCGCGCCTCTAGCCAAGCTGTTCCAGTACAGCTATAACACCGGCATCTATCCGACCTGAAAGGAGTCGGCAGCCCCGGAGAAGGCAGAGGATAAAGAGCGCGGGAGGCCGAGGACAGCGGACCTGAAAGGAGTCGGCAGCCCCGGAGAAGGCAGAGGATAATTCAGGAGCAGCTGAAGTCAGTTAATTAGGGAAACTAGGCCTATAAAAATAGGCTTCGCAGTGCGATCTGCACAGAGTGCTGAGAGTTGGGTGAGTGAGGGAGTTAGGTGGGTGAGGAGTGGAAGGAGGAGCTCCCTTGCTTCGCCTTTGCTTTCCCTAACTTTTCACCCTGTAGGATTTGGTTCTTACTTTACACCCAGGAAAGACTCTGACAGCGGGAGCAGTCAAACAAGAACAACAACTGCAAAACCACTAAAGTGACGTCACAACCAGGGAAGGAGCTGATTGGTAAGTAGGACCTGGTGAGTATTTCTACAGTCCAGCCGTTAAAGTAAAAGTAAGGTCTCTAGTTTAGAGTGAGTAGTGTTTAAAGTGAAGTAAGGTCCCTAGTGTATTTAATATTCTTTAATTTAGAGGAAGTAAAGGGAGTAAATTAAGGGTAGGACATGGCAGGGCAGCTCGGTAGCGTGGAGTGCTCCTCCTGTGCTATGTGGGAAGTCAGGGACACTTTCGGTGTCCAGGGCGAACACGTGTGCAGGAAGTGTCTCCAGCTGCAGCTACTCGAAATCTGCGTTTTGGAGCTGGAGCTGCGGCTGGAGTCACTGTGGAGCATCCGCGAGGCTGAGATCTTCGTGGATAGCACGTTTAACGAGGTGGTCACACCGCAGGTAAAGAGTGCACAGGCAGAAAGGGAATGGGTGACCGCCAGACAGAGTAAAAGAACTAGGAAGGTAGTGCAGGAGTCCCCTGGGTCCATCTCCCTCTCCAACAGAATTTCCGTTTTGGATACTGCTGGGGGAGATGGTTTCTTAGGGGAATGCAGCAAGAGCCAAGTCCGTGGCACTACGAGTGGCTCAGCTGCACAGGAGGGGAGGAAAAAGAGTGGGAGAGCAATAGTGATAGGGAATTCTATCGTAAGGGGAACAGAGACGTTTCTGTGGCCGCAGACGTGACTCCAGGATGGTATGTTGCCTCTCTGGTGCCAGGGTCAAGGATGTCACCGAGTGGCTGCAGGACATTCTGAAGGGGGAGGGTGAACAGCCAGAGGTCGTGGTCCATATCGGTACCAACTACATAGGTAGAAAGAGGGACGAGGTCCTGCAAGCAGAATATAGGGAGCTAGGAAATAAATTAAAAAGCAGGACCTCAAAGGTAGTAATCTCAGGATTACTCCCAGTGCCACATGCTAGCGAGAGCAGAAATAGGAGAATAGACCAGATGAATGCGTGGCTGGAGAGATGGTGTAGGAGGGAAGGATTTAAATTCCTGAGGCATTGGGACCGATTCTGTGGAAGGTGGGACCTGTACAAGCTGGACGGGTTACACCTCGGCAGAACCAGGACCAATATCCTCGCAGGGGGGTTTGCTAGTGCTGTTGGGAAGGATTTAAACTAGTTTGTCAGGGGGCTGGGAACCTAAGTGTGGGGCCAGAACAGAGAGAAATAAAGCTGGAAGTGCAAGTTAGAAAAGTAGTCAGCAAAACTAGTAGGGAGCAGAAACAAAGGCCAACAGTAAAGAAAGTCAAAGTGCAGAAAAATATTAAACAGGCAAAGTTGAAGGCACTTTATCTAAATGCATATAACATTCGCAACAAGGTGGATGAATTAATGGCACTAATAGAAGTAAATGGGTATGATGTAATTGCCATTACAGAGACATGGTTGCAGGGTAACCAAAGCTGGGAACTGAATGTTCCAGGGTACTCAACATTTAGGAAGGACAGACAAAAATGAAAAGGAGGTGGCGTAGCGCTGTTAATAAGGGATGAGATAAAAGATCTTGGCTTGGCAGATCGTGATTTAGAACTGGAATCAGTTTGGGTGGAGCTAAGAAACAGCAAAGAGCGGAAAACATTGGTGGGAGTTGTGTATAGGCCACCAAACAGTAGTGGTAATGTAGGGCACAGTATCAATCAAGAGATTAGAAGTGCATGTAACAAGGGCAATACAGTAATCATGGGGGACTTTAATCTACATATTGACTGGGCAAATCAAATTGCCACTAATGGTGTGGAGGATGAATTCTTGGAATGCATGCGAGATGGTTTCCTGGATCAATATGTGGAGGAACCAACCAGGGAACAGGCGATTCTGGATCTGGTACTGTGTAATGAGAAAGGGCTAATCAATAATCTTGTGGTAAAGGGGTCTTTAGGGACAAGTGACCATAATATGATTGAATTTTACATTAAGTTTGAGAGTGATGTAGTCCAATCTGAAACTAAGGTCTTCAATCTAAACAGAGGAAACTACAAGGGTATAAGGGACAAGTTGGCCATGGTAGATTGGAAGACTACACTAAAAGGTATGAAGGTGGACATACAATGGCTAACATTCAAGGAAATAATGCATAATTTGCAACAAACATATATTCCTCTAGGGCATAAAAACCCAAAAGGAAAAGTGATCCAACCATGGCTAACAAAAGAAATTAAAGCTAGTATTAAGTCAAAGGAGGAAGCTTATAAAGTTGCCAGAAAAAGCAGTCAGCCTGAGGATTGGGATCTTTTTAGAAATCAGCAAAGGGGGACCAAGAAATTGATAAAGAAAGGGAAAATGGAATATGAGCACAAACTAGCGAAAAATATAAAAATGGATTGTAAAAGCTTCTATAGGTATGTGAAAAGGAAAAGACTGGCGAAGGTAAATGTAGGTCCTTTACAGTCAGAGACGGGAGAATTTATAATGGGGAATGAGGAAACGGCAGAGAAATTAAATAAATACTTTGTTTCTGTCTTCACAGAGGAAGACACAAAAAACTTCCCAGAAATACGAGAAAACCAAGGGTGTGGCAAGAATGAGGAACTTAAAGAAATTAGTAAAAAAAAATTACAGGAAACTCGTTTAAACGGCACCTAAATATCCGGAATTCTCTATTAACCGGCAAAATTCAGAAGTAGGTTCAGGTAAGTTTTACTGTATATTTGTGGCCATGTAACCGGGGTTCCTGCACCTGTGGCCGTGTAACGGGGACTCCTGGATCTGTGGCCGTGTAACTGGGTTTCCTGCACCTGTGGCCATGTAACCGGGACTCCTGCACAAGTGGCCATGTAACCGGGGCTCCTGCACCTGTGGCTGTGTAACGGGGCTCTCGTACCTTGGTAGGTATACATCTCCGTTATCCGGAATTTTTAATAAACCGGCTACATCCCGGTCCCGTACATGTACTAGCAAAACTAATGGGACTAAAAGTCGATAAATCCCAAGGACCGGATGACCTGCATCCTAGGGCTTTGAAAGAGGTGGCCATTGGGATAGTGGACGCATCGGTTGTCATCTTCCAAAATTCTATAGATTCTGGAACGGTTCCTGCAGATTGGAGGATAGCAAATGTAACCCCACTATTTAAGAAAGGAGGGAGAGAGAAAACGGGGAACTACAGACCTGTTAGCCTCACATCAGTAGTTGGGAAAATGCTGGAATCTATTATAAAGGATGCAATAACTGGGCACTTAGAAACTAATAGTAAGATTGGGCAGATCAACATAGATTTATGAAAGGAAAGTCCTGTTTGACAAACCTATTGGAGTTCTTTGAGGATGTAACTAGTGGAATAGACAAAGGGGAACCGGTAGATGTGGTGTATTTGGATTTTCAGAAGGCCTTCGATAAGGTCCCTCACAAGAGGTTGGTGAACAAAATTAGGGCACATGGAATTGGGGGTAATATACTAGCATGGACTGAGAATTGGTTAACAGACAGAAAACAAAGAGTAGGGATAAACGGGTCTTTTTCAGGATGGCAGGCTGTGACTCGTGGGGTACCGCAAGGATCGGTGCTTGGGCCCCAGCTATTCACAATCTGTATCAATGATTTGGATGAGGGGACTAAATGTAACATTTCCAAATTTGCTGATGACACAAAGCTAGGTGGCAGTGTCAGTTGCGAAGAGGCTTCAAGGGGATCTCGACAGGCTCAGTGAGTGGGCGAGAACATGGCAGATGGATTATAATGTGGATAAATGTGAAGTTATCCACTTTGGTAGAAAAAACAGAAAGGCAGAGTATTTCCTAAATGGTGAAAGATTGGGGAATGCAGATGCTCAAAAGGACCTGGGTGTCCTTGTACGAGTCACTGAATGTGAATGTGCAGGTGCAGCAAGCCATTAGGAAGGCAAATGGTATGCTGGCCTTCATTACAAGAGGATTTGAGTACAGGAGTAAAGAAGTCTTACTCCAATTATATAGGGCCTTGGTGAGACCACACCTGGAGTACTGTGTACAATTTTGGTCTCCTTACCTAAGGAAGGATATACTTGCCATAGAGGGAGTGCAACGAAGGTTCACGAGATTGATTCCTGGGATGGCGGGACTGTCGTATGAGAAGAGATTGAGTAAACTAGGCCTGTATTCTCTTGAATTCAGAAGAATGAGAGGGGATCTCATTGAAGCATACAAAATTATTACAGGGCTTGATAGGGTGGATGCTGGGAGAATGTTTCCCTTGGCTGGGGACTCTCAGCCTCAGGATAAAGGGTAGGCCATTCATGACTGAGATGAAAAGAAATTTCCACACAGAGGGTGGTGAATCTTTGGAATTTTCTACCCCAGAGGGCTGTGGAGGCTCAGTCATTGGATACATTCAAAACAGAAGTCGATAGATTTCTGACTGGTAAGGGCATCAAGGGATATGGCGATAAGGCTGGTGAATGGAATTGAGGCAGAAGATCAGCCATGATCTCATTGAATGGCCTACTCCTGCTCCTATTTCTTATGTTCTTAATGTGGAAAACTGCCCAGGTATGTCCTGTCCACAAAAAGCAGGACAAATCCAATCCGGCCAATTACCGCCCCATCAGTCTACTCTCAATCATCGCAAAGTGATGGAAAGTGTCATCGACAGTGCCATCAAGCAGCACTTACTCACCAATAACCTGCTCACTGATGCCCAGTTTGGGTTCCGCCAGGACCACTCGGCTTCAGACCTCATTACAGCCTTGGTCCAAACATGGACAAAAGAACTGAATTCCAGGTGAGGTGAGAGTGACTGCCCTTGACAACAAGGTAGCATTTGACCGAGTGTGGCATCAAGGAGCCCGAGCAAAAATGAAGTCCATGGGAATCAGGGGGAAAACTCTCCACTGGCTGGAGTCATACCTAGTACAAAGGAAGATGGTTGTGGTGGTTGGAGGTCAATCATCACAGCCCAGAACATCGCTGCAGGAGTTCCTCAGGGCAGTGTCCTAGGCCCAACCATCTTCAGCTGCTTCATCAATGACCTTCCCTCCATCATAAGGTCAGAAGTGGGGATGTTCGCTGATGACTGCACAGTGTTCAGTGCCATTCGCAACTCCTCAGATAATGAAAGTCTATGCCCTCATGTAGCAAGACCTGGATGACATTCAGGCTTGGGCTGATAAGTGGCAGGTAACATTCGCGCCACACAAGTGCCAGGCAATGACTATCTCCAACAAGAGAGCGTCTAACCACCGGTCCTTGACATTCAACGGCATTGCCATTGCCGAATCCCCACCATCAATATCCTGTGGGTCACCATTGACCAGAAACTTAACTGGACCAGCCACATAAATACTGTGGCAACAAGAGGTCAGAGGCTGGGTATTCTGCAGCGAGTGTCTCACCTCCTGACTCCCCAAAGCCGTTCCACCATCTACAAGGCACAAGTCAGGAGTGTGATGGAATACTCTCCACTTGCCTGGATGAGTGCAGCTCCAACAACACTCAAGAAGCTCAACACCATCCAGGACAAAGCAGCCCACTTGATTGGCACCCCATCCACCACCTTAAACATTCAATACCGTGGCTGCAGTGTGTACCATCTACAAGATGCACTGCAGCAACCCAGCAAGGCTTCTTCAGCAGCACCTTCCAAACGCGCGACCTCTACCACCTAGAAGGACAAGGGCAGCAGGCGCATGGGTACACCACCACCTCCACGTTCCCCTACTAGTCACACACCATCCTGACTTGGAAGTATATCGCCGTTCCTTCATCGTCGCTTGGTCAAAATCCTGGAACTCCCTCCCTAATAGCACTGTGGGAGTACCTTCACCACAGGGACTGCAGCGGTTCAAGGCAGCGGCTCACCACCACCTTCTCAAGGGCAACTAGGGATGGGCAATAAATGCTGGCTTTGCCACTGACGCCTACATCCCATGAACAAATTTTTAAAAATGGAGTCGAGGTACAGATGAGCCAAGATCTAATTGAATGGTGCAACATGCTTGAGGGGGTGAATGGCCTACTCTTCTTTCTATGTTCCTATACTGAATCATATGGACCAGAAAGGTCCAATGTTTGTTCCCAAATCTGTATTTAGTTGGCTATCAGCCAGGTCAGCAGGTGGACAGCAATTGAACTCAGCATTCTTGCGACACACAGGAAAAATTAGCCAAGATTCTCACTTGATCACTATCCAGCGACACATGCTTAAAAAGTTTGCATGTTCATGTTAGGTGAGAATAGGATCAAACTCAACAGTGATGCCGCCGTACATGGTTCAATAGACAACCAATATTTACGACCTAGGATTCATACATGAAAAAAAAGGCTGCTTGGGGGTGGTTCCTAGTTGCTGGTGCCTGCAAGAGTCAGTTACTCACCTCCTCTACTGATGGAAATGAAAAGAAAATTGGCAATAAAAGGAAAAACAAATAATTAGAACTGAAAGTGTCAGTGGAAATAGCGTGATTGCAACCACGAATGGTATAAATGAGGTGCTCAACCTCTGGGAAGGAAAATTGGATTGATAAAAATAAAAATGCCTCCTGCAAGCAGAAACTCACAAATACAGAAATAACATCAAGAAGAATACAGTTCTGTAAGGCTCTAAACTCTTAAACACAATCTCTCTTTTTTCCACATTTACCATGGGAGAAATGATTTAATTTGATCAGTAAGCCATTATACGCCGAGAAAATGTTGGCAAGAGCCACGGAGAGAAACCACTGCAGACACTTGGAGTTTTAATGGCCTCTGCTTCCTTTCTTTTGTACTTGTCGCAGGACAAAGAGCTTGTTCCATTTTTAGCTTCATCCAAGTCACTGAATAGCTGAATAAGCTATTCAACTCAGCAACCACAGCAGTTTGAGCTGAATTTTACAGGAATGAGACAAGGATGAGAACATTGGTCACTCTGATTCTTTGCGCATACATCTATATTGGGTGAACAACTAAGAGCATTTGCATTCATGTCAGGAGAAAATAGTTTACTTACTGTTCAACAGTTGACACAATCACAATGTGAAAAACATGTTTTTTTTGTGTTGTTGACAGCATGTAAAAATTAGTGACTAATTCGCTGAAGAGACAGAATCATAATCCTGATTGCAAGGGTACATAAAAAAAGGAACTAAAAATAGATTCCATAACTCACCACATCAATCAATTGACCACATCAATGGCAGCTTACAAAGGCCAACTATTAACAGCTTAAGAGCCATTTTGAATATTCGGCATCTGTATGTTTTCTCTTGCATAACTTCAAAGAGATCTACAAGTTTACAGTACTGATTACTGTACAGCAGAATTAGAGAAATGTATAAGACCATAGGATATTGCTGAATTCACAAGGCAAATAAAAAAATTATAAACCTGAGTGTGGCAGTTCAGCGACATGGTGCGGTAGAACCTGGGTTTGCACCTGCGACTCTTTGCACACGGTTTCTAATGAGGCGTGGCCAATGTAGGGAGGATCAAGTCAACTTCATCGTAGAGAGGAGAAGTCAGAGGGTGGATCACCCATAACTAGCAACTGGCCACAAAGTGGCATGAGCAAAGGCCTACCCTTTCAGCAGGGGAACAAATGACATGTTGGGAGAAAGTGTAAAAAGGGCAAAATAAAGTTTGGAAGCTGTAAATTTTAAGACAGTATTCGATCACCCACAACACTTCTCAGGCAAAAATAAAAAAAGTTGTATCTCTCTTACTGCGATTGCCTCTTTCCTCATCTCCCACTCTCTAATTCGGTGCCTCATTCTGTCTTTATTTTTTAGCCCTGTCTCCTTTATTCTTGCGCTACATCTCGGTATGTCGTTGACTCCAGTCTCTCTCGCTTTAGGTCTCCTTCTCCTGTCACCCGTCCATATATTTCTAATTCTCTCTGTATGCCTCAAGGAGCAAAGAAGCCAAGCACTTAGAACAGACCGATAGTCTCGCCAGAATTATTGGGACGATCCTGGTAACCACATGGCTAACATTATGTCAATAGACAAATGATTAACAGAAACCAAACTTGCTAATCACCAGACTGCCACAAGCTAAAAAATATTACATACAGTATTACAAAAAATGAATACAACCCGCACATATTTGTAAAATTATTTACTTACCACACTAGCGGTCTTTTTTGAGCTACTTGGTCAGTTTGTGTACCTTACTGATCGGCAGTTTTTTTCTTATCTGGTTAATGAATGAAAATGGTATTTGAGCAAATTAGCATCAATCACTTAAATAGGGTTTGCAATTAGGTAGCTTTTCATCAATATGATATTTGAGTCATAAAAACATTTGTGGTGTGGCAAAAATTTGAATTGCAGATTTAAAATGCGACAGACACAAGCTACATGCAAAACATTTAATGACATAAAATAATTGATATTACACAATAATAAATGGTATTAGAGTTGCTTTGTAGAATAATGATTCTCTGTTATAAATGCAAACTGGAGATAGGGAGCAGAAGCCAGACGCATGCCCAGGGAGCAGAGCACAGACTGGACTAACGCCCGGGGAGTGGAGCAGATGCCGGTCCCATGACTAGGAAGCAGAGTGGAGGCCAGGCCTTGGGGCAAAGCAGAGGCTGGGCTTAGGGCTGGGGAGCAGAGTAAAGGCCAGACCTGAACCTGGGGCATGGTGCAGAAACAGATCCAGGTCCAGGATGGAGAAACCTGTTAGGGAGGCCGAAAAAACAGGGAAGAGCGGGCAGGTAGTGCAAGAGGCTTGGAAGAGCGAGACCAGAAACTCTCAAAGGGGAAAACCATTAGCCCCAGGTTGGTGAGATGGATGCAGAAGCAACACCTGAGGTTTGGGGCTCAGGGTTTTTTGGGCATGTTATTTTTCTTGCACAGGTGCAAAAGGTAGCTAACAAAGAGGTTTATTATGTTGTAAATTTTATTTCAAGGCTTGTATAATGCAGGTGGGCAAGGAACTGTCTGTTTATATTCCGGCAATGTAATTGGTTGAATTACTTTTAGTTGCAACGTGAAGATTTTTTGCTACAGTGCAATGGGGAGGAAGGAATTACACAATATGACTACTGAATAATGAACAGAGAAAATAACCAGTTAGATAGGAGAAAAACACACCATAAATGAGAAGAGGAAACTTGACAAAGAATGAAAGAATTTGCATTTCTATAGTGCCTTTCAGGTCCTCAGAATTCTCAAAACTGCTCGACAACCAATGAATTATCAATTAAGCGTGGTCACCATTACGTAGGCAAATCAAGCTGCCAATTTTCACATAATGTGGAGATGCCGGTGTTGGACTGGGGTGGACAAATGTGAGAAGTCGCACAACACCAGGTTATAGTCCAACAGCTTTATTTGAAATCACAAGCTTTCAGAGCACTGCTCCTTTGTCAGGTGAAGTCAAGGTTGGACTATAACCTGGTGTTGTGTGACTTCTCACAATTTTCACATAGCAAGAGGCCACAAACAGCAAATAGATAAATGACCAGTTAATCTGTTTTGGTGGTGTTGATTGAAAGATGAATGTTGGCCAGGACACAAGAAAACTCCCTGCTCTTCTTCAAAAACGAGCCAAGGGACCATTTGCATACACCTGAACAGCCAAATAGGGCCTCAGTTTAACATCTCATCCAAAAATGCAGCACTCCCTCAGAATTGCACTGAGGTGTCAGATTATGTGCGTAAGTCTTTGAGTGGGATTTCAACCTACAACTTGCTGATGCAAAAGTTAGCTGCCATTGAACCAAGCTGGCAGACAAGAAACAATGGCCATAACTTAGATGACAGACTTTACACGCATGGTAATCAAAAAAAGTGCTTGAAGATGGTTTCATAGAACAAAATATGCACAAATGTCAAACCACAACAATTCTTTGCTGCACACTTAATAACAGTACCTTTAGTCAGCTACAAAATAGAAACTCAATTATATATTTGCATGCAAACAGTTAAAAGGAGTTAAAAGTTAGGATTTACTTGAACCCTTCTACAAGAAGGGGTGACTCGAATTCTTTTACAGGAAGGGATGATCTAACTATATATGCAATCCGAAGCAACCTTTAAAATGCTGCAATACACAAATACCATTGCATCAGTGTTGCCAGGTTCTGTTTCAGTCTGTTGCAAAGAAATGCCTGGCATTTTTTCTTCTGTTGGTCAACAATCTAACAGCATTCCCCAAAATACCACACAGCTAAAACCCAAGTTAAAAATGTGTTGTTTGAAAGGTTTGTGCATAAATGTAACTGAATATAGAAATAGATAAAGAACCTCCCCACCCCACCAATGCAGTGATGACCTGAAGATCACTGCCAACGTGTGACTGACGTCGCCAGGCAGAGGGCAACAGCTGCTGTTATACAATGAATCTCTCACTGCACCATTTAAAATGCGAGTGAATAGCAATTACATCATACAGAATGCCACAAGAATAATGTCAGCACAAAGGCTTTGAGAACTCTTCCTGTTATCCCACACAGAGGCAGCATTCCCATGTATGGCTGCTGAGCAAACATTACATTGGAGCCAAATGGAGAGGGATAGGATGCTGGCTCCTACATATTGACAGTAAGTATTAGACTAGGAGATCCAAAAGTATGAAATGCATGCTTGAGGAGGCAAACTTATGCAAAGTCTGCTGTTGCAATCAAGGCACTAATGCTGGGTAAATTCCAGAATTGTGAATTCACATCCCAAGTGAATTTAAATAGAAACAATGAAAATAAATGGAAACATGTAAAATGTCCCTAAGATTCAGTGGAGAGATGTGTAGCACAATTACAACAAATTGAAACTGAATTTTACTTTCCCAGAGAACAGAAAATGAAAACAAGTACTGGGAATGTTCCAGTTTTACAGATGAAACCTTTTTAGCATAAAATCTTATTAAAAGGGAGAAACATTGGCTTAGAAATTGGATTGTGCACGATCCATATGCAGCGCGTGCTGCATGCGCCTGTTAGGCTGGCGGAAGGGCCACGGCAAATTGGTCTGGCGGCCTCATTAATATAGTACCGGCAAGCTGCTTATACTAGCTGCTGTTGCTGCCCCAGAGATAGACTGCCGGTCACCGAGGAGGAAGCAAGACTGGCTGGCTGGGATGCCAGCTAAGAGCCTAAGGTGAGACTGGGGAGTTGGTGGGAGGCAACTGGGAGGTGGCCATCGGTGGCCTGCAGTTTTAATGTGGAGTCAGGAGGACCACCCCTGCTCTTGCAGGCTCCATATTAAAGTGAGTATTTTGTTCAGGGTGAATAAATTTCCCGTTTGGCTCCAAAAACAGGCATTAGCATATTCAAGGAGCTTGACGCCTGCTTTAGGTGGCCACCAGGATGTCTCTACAGCGCACAAACGCATATGACAGACAGGTTTCCGATGCTGTTCGAGCGCAGGAGGTTGACCGACTAAATTGGACTACTTTGCATCCGTTTTCTGCCTGGGTACAAGATTCAATTTCACACCCATTATCTTGCAAGTAAACAACTCCTAAGCTATAGTAAAGTACTCAATTTTTGGTTTAGAATTTATATATAGTGATTAAATAGATGGTACAGTGGATTAGGACACTGTACTTTTACCTCTGGGAGGTGGGCCTTAATCTGGTCTAGACTGTCGGAATAAAATTCTCTCCTTTCTGCCAGCTACAAGGGTCATACCTGAAATGAGCTTGGCTAATTAATGGTCCTGAATCCACAGCACAAAATAGCTGGTAATTTTGCACCAAACTGCAGCACTACTCGAACAAAACACGAATGACGTGAAAATTCAAACTGGCGTAGTGGGGGGTGGGGGTGCTTCTCAGAAATTGGGGTTCAGGCATATGTTAGTCCAGAGCAGGGGATTTTTAATAGATCACACCTCAAAGTGTTGGTGACTTTTACTGGATGCCAATGGGAAAAGTTCCATTCAAGCACCAATATCGTTCACCATGAATGTAAATCTCAGCCAACAAATGCAGCAGTTACCACAATAAAGACCACACCACATAAATGAACAGCAAATAAAAACAGAAAACGCTGGAAATACGCATCAGGTCAGGCAGCATCTGTGGAGAGAAACAGTTCAGTCGATGACCTTTTGTCAGTTATATCTCTAACTTGTTTCAGTTCTAATGAAAGGTCATCGACCTTAAACGTGAACTGTTTTTCTCTCCACAGATGCTGCATGACCTTCTGAGTATTTCCAGCATTTTCAGGTTTTTATTTCAGATTTCCAGAATCTGCAGTATTTTGCTTTTGTATAAATGAACAGCAGATTGATACGTATCTTAGAGAGCAGCTTATCTTTGTCTTTCAGATGCTGTTCAACCTGCTGTGCTTTTCTGGTATCTTCCGCTTTTATTCATTAGCAAAACCTGCAAACTGCTTCCAAATTATTACAAAAGTAATCTATTTAAATTGACAGCAAGTAGTCATCCCATAACATAAAAACAAATTGGAAACTTTTCCATTGTCTAGCACTGCTAGCACACTCCACTAGTAGAAGTTACAAAGCACTGATCAAGCCAAACAAATATTCTCTCCATGCCACGAGCAGTTAAAAGTACAGTGACACCCACCTTTCCACCCAGAAAAGGATGACTGCAAAAAATGGCATTTTTGTGGCAGGGCTTTTAGATTGTGTTGCAAGGTCAGTATTGTTCAACTAAATTTCATCCCCTTCAAGAAACTCTGCCTGTCCTTGCAGCTCTCAAATTCAAAACCTCAGCTACTTCCACCTTCGCAACATCACAAGTCTCTGCCTCTGCCCATCTGCTCCTGAAACCCTCAGCCATGACTTTGTTACCTCTAGATTCGACTATTCCAATGCTCTCCTGGCCAGCCTCCCACCTTGCACCCTCCATAAACTTGAGCTCTGCTGCCCATATCCTAACTCGCACCAAGGCCCGTCCACCCATCATCCCCGGTGCTCGCTGACCTACATTGGCTCCTGGACCAGCAATGCTCTATTTTAAAATTCTCATCCTAGTCATCAAATCCCTCCATGACGTCGCCCCCTCCATATCTCTAACCTTCTTCAGCCCTACAACTCTCCGAGATCTCTGTGCTCCTCCAATTCTGGCCACTTGCGCATACCCAATTTTTAATCACTCCATCATTGGCGGATGTGTCTTGAGCTGCTTAGGCCCGAAGCTCTGGAATTCCCTAAATCTCTCTACTTCCTTTAAGATGCTCCTTAAAATCTACCTCTTTGACCAAGCTTTTGGTCACCTGTTTCAATATTCTTATGTGGCTCAGTGACAAATTTAGTTTGATAACAATCCTGTGAAGCACCTTGGGACGTTTTACTATGTTAATTTTGCTATATTTGTTTAATATCAAAAAATAAACTAAGAGACCATAAACTTCCAAACATGGAACCATTCAATTAAACGGGCATCCAGTCAAGCTGGGGTTTTGTTACACAGGCATCAATCATTCTCCAGAACCTCGCCCTCTTGGCAACCCCGATCATGCAAAGCATACATTAATGCCCAATACGGTCCTCATCTAACGTTTACATGCAGCTTCCAGCAGGATTCAGGTTTAGGATGGGAAATCTTGCTGATTTTTTCCCCCCTCCTACCTAACCAGGGTTCAAGGCCAACTGCTAAACTGGCTGAGATCAACTGAATCAGCACAGACCAGGAATCGAACCAGAGTTCCTCCTGGTCAGTATGCCTCAGTACCACATCATCCTATGCATATTTACTCACCGAGCTGATAACACATTATAAATGAGTGCACCGATTATAATTTCCAGTGGTGGAAGAAACACCGGTGATAAGTAACAGATTATTGCACAAATGGGTAAAATAAAGTACATTGCTGTGTACTATGCAAACATGGCTTGCAAAGCATGCAGTCCTCTTACCAACATTGTATGCACGTGCTCTGAAGATGGACAGTATTATATTTCCCACTAAGTAAAGGGAGGTTTAGCAGAAATAATCTGCATTCACACTTTGCCTCTCAGCTGAAGTGCCATTTCAGACTCGAGAAACAATTTTAACATTGCCAACATATGAACTGCTGCCCCTGCTCCCTATAAAGGAAGGCACCATTACAACAACACAAAAGCAAAATATTGCAGATGCTGGAAATCTGAAATAAAAACAGGAAATGCTGGAAATACTCAGCAGGTCAGGCAGCATCTGTGGAGAGAGAAACAGAATTAACGTTTCAGGTCGATGACCTTTCGTCAGAACCATGTCTGCACCTCATTTAATTTTGTCCTGGCCTGCTTCAACAAACTAGTTAATATTCTCTTACCCCTAGATCGTTTCACACTTAGCAGGGGCTGAGAGGTTGGATGAGCGGGATTGTGGTGTATGAATTATACTTTTATTTACAGAACAAAATGAGCCTACCAAGGCAGATATTCTTTCGTCTTCATTGCACATTTTCACACAATATAGGACTTATAAAAGTAGTGCAACTTAGGATCCTGAAATGGCATTTCAAAACCATAAGAACATAAGAAATAGGAGCAGGAGTCGGCCATTTGGCCCTTCGAGACTGCTCCGCCATTCAATAAGATCATGGCTGATCTTCTACCTCATCTCCACTTTCCTACACTATCCCCATATCCCTTGATTCCCTTAATATTCAAAAATCTATTGATCTCTGTCTTGAATATACTCAACGACTGAGCCTCTACAGCCCTCTGGGGTAGAGAATTCCAAAGATTCACCACCCTCCGAGTGAAGAAATTTCTCCTCATCTCAGTCCTAAATGGCCGACCCCTTATTCTGAGACTGTGACCCCTGGTTCCAGACTCCCCAGCCAGGGGAAACATCCTCCCTGCATCTACCCTGTCAAGCCCTGTAAGAATTTTGTATGTTTCAATGAGATCACCTCTCATTCTTCTAAACTCCAGAGAATATAGGCCTAGTCTACTCAATCTCGCCTCATAGGACAATCCCCCCCCATCCCAGGATCCAGTCTGGTGAACCTTCGTTGCACTCCCTCTATGGAAGTATATCCTTCCTTAGGTAAGACGACCAAAACTGTACACAATACTCCAGAGGTGGTGTCTCGCCAGGGCCCTATATAATTGCAGTAAGACGTCTTTACTCTTCTACTCAAATCCTCTAGTAATCAAGGCCAACATACCATTTGCTTTCCTAATTGCTTGCTGTACCTGCATGTTAGCTTTTAGTGATTCATGTACAAGGATACCCAGATCCCTCTGAACACCAACATTTCCCAATCTCGCACCATTTAAAAAAATACTGATTTTCTATTTTTCCTACCAAAGTGGATAACTTCACATTTCTCCACATTATATTCCATTTGCCATGTTCTTGCCCACTCAGTTAGCCTGTCTATATCCCCTTGAAGCCCCCTTGCATCCTTCTCACAACTTACATTCCCACCCAGCTTTGTATCATCAAACTTTGATATATTACATTTGGTTCCCTCATCCAAATCATTGATATAGATTGTGAATAGCTGAGGCCCAAGCACTGATCCTTGCGGTATAAGAACATAAGAACATAAGAAATAGGAGCAGGAGTAGGCCAATCGGCCCCTCGAGCCTGCTCCGCCATTCAATAAGATCATGGCTGATCTGATCCTAACCGCCAATCTACTATCTATCACAGAACCATCTCCTGCATCTAACAGAATTGCACACACGAAATAGGAGCAGAATCAGGCTACACAGTCCCTGGGCCCGCTCCACTACCCACAGGGCCATGACCGATCCGAACCTAGACTCATGTCCAAATTCCTGCCCGCTCCCCGTAACCCTTAATGCCCTTTACTTCTAGGAAACTGTCTATTTCTGTTTTAAATTTAATTAATGTTGTAGCTTCTACAGCTTTTTGTGGCAGCATATTCCATGGACCTACCACCCTCTGAGTGAAGTAGTTCCTCCTCATCTCAGTTTTGAAAGAGCAGCCCCTTATTCTAAGACTATGTCCCCTAGTTCTCGTCTCACCCGTCATCGGGAACATCCTCCCCGCATCCACCCGATCCAACCCCTTCACAATCTTATATGTTTCAATAAGATCGCCTCTCATTCTTCTGAACTCCAATGAGTAGAGTCCCAATCTACCCAACCTCTCCTCATATGACCACCCCCTCATCCCCGGGATTAACCGAGTGAACCTTTTTTGCACTGCCTCGAGAGCAAGGATGTCTTTCCTTAAGTAAGGACACCAAAACTGTATGCAGTATTCCAGGTGCGGTCTCACCAATACCTTGTACAACTGAAGCAATACCTCCCTATTTTTATATTCTATCCCCCTAGCAATGAAAGCCAACATTCCATTTGCCTTCTTAATCACTTGCTGCACCTGCATACTAACCTTTTGAGTTTCGTGCACCAGGACCCCCAGATCCCTTTGCACTTCAGTACTCTCCAGTTTCTTGCCATTAAGATAATAAATTGCTCTAGGATTTTTCCTGCCAAAGTGCATCACCTCACACTTTCCAGTGTTGTATTCCATCTGCCAAATCTCTGCCCACTTACTTAGCCTGTCTATGTCCCCTTGCAGGTTTTTTATGTCCTCCTCACTCACTACTTTCCCTCCCATCTTTGTATCATCTGCAAATTTTGATATGTTACACTTGGTCCCTTCCTCCAAATCGTTAATATAGATTGTGAAGAGTTGGGGACCCAGCACTGACCCCTGTGGAACACCACTAGTTACTGATTGCCAGTCTGAGAATGAACCATTTATCCCAACTCTTTGCTTTCTGTTAGATAGCCAATCCTCTATCCATGCCAGAATATTACCCCCAATCCCGTGATTTTTTACCTTAAGCAATAATCTTTTGTGTGGCACCTTGTCAAATGCCTTTTGGAAGTCTAAATACACTACGTCCACTGGTTCCCCTTTATCCACTCTATATGTTACTTCCTCAAAGAACTCCAGCAAATTTGTCAAACATGACTTCCCCTTCGTAAAACCATGCTGACTTTGTCCTATTAAATTATGATTATCCAAATGTCCTGTTACTGTTTCCTTAATAATGGACTCCAAAATTTTACCTACCACAGATGTTAGGCTAACCGGTCTATAGTTACCAGCCTTCTGTCTACTGCCCTTTTTAAATAAGGGTGTTACATTAGCAGTTTTCCAGTCTGCCGGGACCTTAGCGGAATCCAGGGAGTTTTGAAAAATTATTACCAATGCATCTACAATCCCTACCGCCACTTCCTTCAAGACTCTAGGATGTAAGCCATCAGGTCCAGGTGATTTATCCGCCTTGAGTCCCATTATTTTACCGAGTACCACTTCCTTAGTGATTTTGATCGTGTTTAGCTCCTCTCCCCCTATAGCCCCCTGTTTGTCCAGTGTTGGGATATTCTTAGTGTCCTCTACTGTAAAGACTGATACAAAATATTCATTCAGTGTTTTTGCCATCTCCATATTTCCCACCATTAATTTCCCGGTCTCATCCTCTAAGGGACCAACATTTACTTTAGCCACCCTTTTTCTTTTTATATAACTATAAAAACTCTTACTATCTGTTTTTATATTTTTTGCTAATTTACTTTCATAATCTATCTTCCCTTTCTTAATCAATCTTTTTGTTATTTTTTGCTGCCTTTTAAAGTTTTCCCAATCCTCTGTCCTCCCACTAGATTTGGCTACCTTATATGCCCTTGTTTTTAGTCGAATACTATCCTTAATTTCTTTACTTAGCCACGGATGACTGTCCTTTCTTTTACACCCTTTTCTTTTCAGTGGAATATATTTTTTTTGGAAGTTGTAAAATAACTCCTTGAATGTATCCCACTGGTTACAGCCTGCAACCCGAAAATGACCAGTTTATTCCTTCTCTCTGTTTTCTGTCCGTTAACCAATCCTCAATCCATGCTAGTATATTACCCCCAATCCCATGAGCCCTAATTTTGTTTAATAACCTCTTGTGTGGCACCTTATCGAATGCCTTCTGAAAATCCAAATACACCACATCCACTGGTTCCCCCTTATCTAGTCTGCTAGTTATACATTCAAAAAACTCTTAACAGATTTGTCAAATACGATTTCCCTTTCATAAATCCGTGCTGACTCTGCCCAATCCTATTATTATTTTTGAAGTGCCCTGTTACCACGTCCTTAATAATAGATTCTCGCATTTTCCCTACTACTGATGTCAGGCTGACTGGTCTGTAGTTCCCAGTTTTCTCTCTCCTTCCTTCCTTCCTTCAGCCAGCCAAATTCTCCAGCCAAAAGAGCAGCTTGGCCAAAGATATTGTCTGCAGTCATCATATCCAATCAGTATTTAGTGAACATCTCGGCTTACTCGGCATAAAAGTCCTTCAAATGTTATTGTTCAGGACTTGATTGAGATGCGCTCAGGAAGCAGTCATAGAAGGAGTTGAAAAATAGGAGCAGGAGCAGGAGTAGGCCATTCGGCCCTTCGAGCCTGCTCTGCCATTCAATATCATGGCTGATCCTCTATCTCAATACCATATTCCCGCTCTCTCCCCATACCCCTTGACGTCTTTTGCGTCTAGAAATCTATCTATCTCCTTCTTAAATATATTCAGTGACTTGGCCTCCACAGCCTTTTGTGGTAGAGAATTCCACAGATTCACCACCCTGAGTGAAGAAATTTCTCCTCATCTCAGTCCTAAATGTCCTACCCCGTATCCTGAGACTGTGACCCCTCGTTCTAGACCCCCCCAGCCAGGGGAAACATCCTCCCTGCATCCAGTCTGTCTAGCCCCGTCAGAATTTTATACGTTTCAACGAGATCCCCTCTCATTCTTCTAAACTCGAGTGAATACAGGCCTAGTCGACCCAATCTCTCCTCATATGACAGTCCTGCCATCCCAGGAATCAGTCTGGTGAACCTTCACTGCACTCCCTCTATGGCAAGTATATCCTTTCTTAGGTAAGGAGACCAAAACTGCACACAGTACTCCAGGTGTGGTCTCACCAAGGCCTGTATAACTGTAGCAAGACATCCTTGCTCCTGTACTCAAATCCTCTTGCAATGAAGGCCAACATATCATTTGCCTTCCTAACTGCTTGCTGCACCTGCATGTTTGCTTTCAGTGACTGGTGTACAAGGACACCCAGGTCCCTTTATACATCAACATTTCCCAATCTATCACCATTTAAATAATACTCTGCCTTTCTGTTTTTCCTACCGAAGTGGATAACTTCACATTTATCCACGTTATACTGCATCTGCCATGTATTTGCCCACTCACTCAACTTGTCTACATCGCCTTGAAGCCTCTTTGCATCCTCCTCACAACTCACAGTCCCACCTAGTTTTGTGTCTTAATTTACCCTTTGGCTCCCTACCTGCAAGATGGCAGTATGCACTCAAGACATCAAAGAACAAAGTCCAATATCAGGCAGTGCCTCTCTAGCAGTAGAACCCCTATGCATTTCTTTCAAGGAGACGACTGCTACCAATGACACAGTAGTTGCGCAGGTGCAGTTCCAATGGTTTCTTGGTTGTTCTTGCCGAACTTCGTAGGCTGCGGTCACTGATAAATTAATGTGGTTTGTTCGTGAAATAAACCATCTTTGTAATTATTAGAAGTAAAGATACTCGTGGTTTCTAGTAATTTCTAACACGTTCCTGGTCGCTGATGTGGTGGTGCGATGGTAGGGTCCGGCTCGGCTCCGGGTTCCTCACATGTAGCTGGTGTGCTTGAGAAGCGAAAGCTCCTGGAGTTTATCAACAATCAGCATCCACCGGGCTTTAAATGCAAGTAATAATAGACATGGTGTAATGTTAAAAATTAATAGGGAGGGGGTGGGGGGGAAAAAAAAGAGATCGCTGCTGCTGAACTGAGCAGAGAGAGAAAGTCTATGAGAAGAGGAGAACAGTTATGCACTGCCGAACTGAGCCAAAAAGAAAATTAAAATTAAAATTAAAATTGCCGTTTCTATCGGCTTATGCTGAATTGGTGTTTCTATCGGATTAATGTCACAGAATTCCAGCAGCTTCTGGTAGCTTCCAGTTCTTTGGCAGCAGTCAATTTGTTTTGAAGCCAAAAAGTTGTTTATAGCACCAATCTGGGAACACCACCACCAAAAGAACTGCAGCAGTTCAAAAAGGTCCACCATCTTCGCATGGCAACTAGAAATATGCAATAAATGTGGCCTTACCAGCGTCGCCCAATCTTGAGAATTAAAAGAAATTCAGATAACAACGTTGCTGCATTGGTGTGCCTCAAAAGGAGTCTGACTTGACTATGTACAAACTCTATGGTAGTCCTATGGATTGAAGTAGACAGCCTTCCCTGATACTTTCTATGATCAATTATTTCAAATTTGGTGTAAAATACCAATGACAATCTAGGAAAGTCATTATAGGGTTAAATTTTTGCCTGTGTTCGGAGGGTAGAACTCTTAAGTGTAAATGTATACTCTAAGTGATGGGCTGCTCTGCAGGGTATAGGATGCCAATGAGGGCCATCATCTCAGTGGGTGTTGCTAGGATTGTTAGGTGTCCAGTCTTGCAATCACCCCTTATGTGGGAAACTTTCACGCAATACTTGACACACGGTGCCACAGAAGTCACCTTGGTGCCAGCTGCTGTTAAGTTCTTAGTGCACTGTGGTGGTTCTAGGTCTTGCATGGTCCTCAATGCCAATGGAGCAGTGATGTCATTCATTACCAGTCTAAGACTGGTTCTGGATAGTGTCAGCTTGGGGCTGGTGCCAGGAAGCATTATCTTAAGGCAGCTGATCGTTCTTGATGAGTACCGTGCCATACCAATTTGGTTCCCTTACATGCTCACAAGATATATGTAGCACCAATGCCGATGAGAATTCTATGGCAAGCAATCTCAGACCAGATTCTCCAGCTCTTTATGTGGAGTATTCAATTATTATTGTATGCATTTTACATTTTCTGGGTCATTGTCTTTATGCAAGCTAAGCAGAATCCTTGTGGTTTACAGAAGCCGTGCAGGTGCTGAAATTTTTGGAACAGCAGAATGCACTTTATATGTACACCTGGTACGGAGAATGGGCTATTCGAATTTGTACAATGTTTGAAACCTTCCATAGGGGGTTAAAGTAAATATACACCTCATTCAAAAATTGATAAGATAACTGTCCACTTGTTTCCTGTATTTATTTTTTTTGAAGCCTAACCTGAACAGGATATTAGAAACTCAATTTACTTAAAAAAGTAGACATTACTTATTCTTAGAGTCAGGTCCAAGAATTGAAGAGATTAACAATATTAGGAAAAATTATTAATGTTGGAGTTGGGAAAAATTAACTAGTGCACAGGTGCATGCTCACCTTGTAAGAAACGGGAGCAGCAGGCCACGTCAGCACCGGTACAAATGCAAACATTTTTGTTTTACATCAAACATCTGGAAACAATTCAGAAAAGGGTCAGGCGACTGCAAGGTGCCGATAATGTGGAATGAAAAAGAATGCAAGCCACGCCATAGAAATTCAACAGAGGCACTCTCAATCCAGTGCAACTTACTAAATCCTGTTTCCTGATCATTGTACATTCCGCACAATAAATAGCTCACTGGGTATTGAGTTTAGTGTAGTGTGACAACCCTGGCACACTTAACCTTCCTTCCTAGGTATGATGCAATGGGAATGAAAGAGACTACGTCAGTTACAGTAAAAGGAAGGAAAGTTTACTGCAGCTTCTGTGATCTGCCGAAGGCATATGTAGAATATGAAACAGAAATAGGTTTCCTAGAATATCATACAAAACTAGCATAATCTGAACTACTGCATTTATCCTTATGGACTCAGAATACGTCAAGTAATTGTTAACTTAAATAACTAATTTAAAAATGATATTTAACTGCTTCTTGGTGTCTTCCAATGCCACTAAGAGTTAAAAATGAACAGTCACCAGTCCTCAAATTTCTTTGCTTCTGTCTGAAGGAATTCCTCACCTCAGCTCAGCACCTCCCTTAAACAGCTCAACTGAGATGGAGCACTAAGCATTGTTGAAATCATGGGAATTAATACCCACCTTATCACCCTGCAATCCCATAGCCAATGTACATTACTACTGAATCACTAAATAATTTAATAACTTTTACATTCCCCACAGTGTATTCACGGGTTGAAGATCTGATGGAAGTGGTTGTGGAGGAGGCAGAGAAAGTTTTTATAAAAAGCTGAAGTTGACCGCAAGAACATGGGATTAGTCCCTAACTATTTGAACAATTCCCTACATTACAACAGTGGCTAAACTTCAAAAGTACTTCATTGGTTGTAAAGCACTTTAGGATGTCCTGAGGTTGTGAAATGTATTGTATAAATGCAGGTCATTCTTTTTTTCTTTAAATAATACATCTTTAAATAATACGTTAAGTGAAGTAGTTACAACAGACCAATGAGAAGATATGCACAATATGTAGATATGTTACTTAACATTTTTGTAATTGGATATTTAATTTTAAAAATATATTTTTGCAAACTTTATATTTTCATTTATGTATTAAATATTTACAAAAAATATATTTCTGCAAAGAATTAGATGCAAAAAATTAGGCATTAGCTGTAAAAATTGTTATTTATTTACAAATATTAACTGTCTCCAGGTCAGAGTGCACCACTGGAGCATTTAAAGGTGAAGAGTGAAGACCCAGTGAGCAAGGCGCAGTGACTATAGTGCTGTTGCCAGGTCTGTGAGGCAGCACCTTCCATAAACATAGCCAGCCTGGTGCTGTTCTATAATTTGCTGGTGTAGAAAGTGACCTTTCCCCAGGAAGCAATGATCTGCTTGATCTACTGGGAAGGTCAACGTCAACAAGGCCAGTGCAGTCAGATGGGGAGCAGAAACTAGGTTGTTAGCACAGAAGGCAGGATACAGAGACAAGCCTGAAGTTGGATGCAATACATTTACAGTCACATGGCTACAATGAACCAGTGAAATGTCAATGGACATACAGTGCAGACAGGACAAACAGGACAGAATATTTTTTTAAACTGCAGATTTTGTCTGCAAAACCTAATTATAAAGCAGGATTGTTTGTGCAAAGCAAATACATGGGCTAAGTGGAATGATCCATTTGCAACATCGGTGATTTCATGTCCAACAGATTTTGGGCAGTTATTAATGTGGCAATAAATGTGCACTGTACTGCAAGACCTCAAAAGCAAATAACCCCATTTATCTAAAAAAAGTCAGATATTAAATTTACACACAGACTGGGTTACCAGAATGATTTTGGACTTGTGCACTTTTGCATTTGTACCACTGAAGAAACATTTTAATTCTTTTCTTCAGAAATGCTTTTAAAACCACTACTGTCTTCCACATTAATGTGATTGCAATTGTAAGGCCGCTTTGCCATACAAACAAAATAATCCTTCTTTTTAAAAAGTCTTTAATGCCTTCCAGTAAAGTTGACCCTCCCCAACTTGGAAGAACTCCCTTCCTGTTCCACAAAACTCAATTTGCAATATATTGCAAATCCACTGGAACTCATGTGACTTGACTCACATTTGTCTCTCTGCACTGCTCTGCTGTCTGTGAAAGGCATGACTAATCATCATGCGAGACCCGTGTCCCAGAAAACTCCTACACTTTCCTTCAGAAACTGATCCAAGGAAAGACAACGTAGACATGATTTCACCTCATTGTATCAATGAAGGGTCCACTCAGAACCCAGCTGTATTGCAATTCAAAGCATTGTATTGAAGTTACTAATATATAACACTTAAGACCAGTAACTGACATCATTGTTTGAACATTTTTCTATAAATAGAAACTTACTGTGCCACATCACGTGCAGTACTTTAATGACATTGGGAAAGGAAATATGACTGTCATTTGCGTTGCAATAAACCTTTCTTCAGTGTTTCGGACACTAAGGGGGCAACATTCCTGAATTTTAATTAAAGTAGATGCAAATAAAAAGTGACAGATTGGAGGTAAAAAACCCACCAATGATCTATACATCGGTGTTCAGTATTGCTCTTACGATTCCTACCGCTCCAAAAATAAGTTAACCAATATCAGCAAAAAGTGAGGGGGGGGGGGGGGGGGGGGGGGAGAGAAAGCTGACGAGCTTGCTAAGCACTTTAACAAAGTCACTGAGGAACACGTGCAGCTTTTTTCCCAGTTGGTGTCAATGAGCTCAATGAATAGTAATATTTGAAAGCATCATAGCAGTAATAAAAAGAAATATTATGCAGAGGTACTTTTTTTTTTGCAGAATATTGATGTAGTAGCTATTGATTGAAATTCACATCAGAGCAGGAGGGGGAAGGGTTCTTGAGCATAGGCGTTCGATGCAAACAAGATAGTTTCGTAAGCAATGGCACACCGCAAGAATCAGCTGCCTGGGCATTATGGAGGAACAGTGCACGGGCAGGTGGAGACTCCGTGGGGAGTGATACCTGGTCTATATAAACTTGTAGCTAGTCAGTCATCTGCAATACATTATCCGTGGTAGTTGAGGGTCGCTACTTTCCTCAATTTTAATGCAACAAAGGCCTTTTAGGCACCCAGAGGAGAACATTTCAGAGTAAGACACTATCTTTTGTGCAACTGATGATTTCATAAATCACAAATTGTAAGAGTAAAGGTTCATTTTTTTTCCAATTATGCACTGCTGTGTGTGTGTTTAATTTGGCGCATTTGTCTCTTATGTGCCTGAATTTCTCTGGGCTGGTTGTGCATGTGGAGAGTCTAGGACCAGGGGACATAGCCTAAAAATTAGAGCCAGGCCTTTCAGGAGTGAAGTTAGGAAACACTTTTATACACAAAAGGGTGGTAGAAGTTTAGAACTCTCTTGTGCAAACAGCAGGATGCTGGTCAATTGTTAATTTTAAATCGGAGATTGATAGACTTTAGTTAACCAAAGGTATTAAGGGGTATGGGGCAAAGACGGGTATATGGAGTTAGGTCACAGATCATCCATGATCGCACTGAATGGCAGAACAGGCTCAAGGGGCTAAATGGCCTCCTCCTGTTCCTATGACAATCTCACCATGGCGTTATGGCAACTCAATTCAATACATCTGGTAATGTATAGGTTAGCACCAGAAAGAGGAGCTCTTAAAGCTACCAGATGTTGTAAAAATCCAATGTCCTTCGGGGAAGGGAATCAGTCATCCCTATCTGGCTTACATGCAATACTATCTGATTGACTTTTAATGTCCTGAGGTGATGGACATGAAAATAAATTAAAACCACCAACCCAAACACTCTCCATCCTTCCTGTGAGACATTAGAACAAGCTTTCCTCATTCTCAGAGGTTGTTTATTTGCTGCTGTGGTTGCCTGGTGTTATCAGTAATAAACAGTGCGACAGCAGGAACAGTGAGAGCAGCGGAGATAAAAAGGAGCAGCGACCCGAGGTCCAAGACCAGAGCGAGAGCGGGAACAGTGAGAGCGGCGGGGATAAATAGAGCAGCGACCCGAGGCCAGAGCGACAGCAGGAACAGTGAGAGCGGCGGAGATAAAAAGGAGCAGCGACCCGAGGTCCAAGACCAGAGCGAGAGCGGGAACAGTGAGAGCGGCGGGGATAAATAGAGCAGCGACCCGAGGCCAGAGCGACAGCAGGAACAGTGAGAGCGGCGGAGATAAAAAGGAGCAGCGACCCGAGGTCCAAGACCAGAGCGAGAGCGGGAGCGGGACCAGCGAGCGGCGGGGATAAAAGGAGCGGGAGCGAAGGAGAGCGAGCAAAAGAAAAAAAATCAAGAAGTGATGTCACAGGTCAGCAGGTAGGTGATTGGTTGATGAGTATTAACTTTTTTTTCCTCTAACCTAGGACAGTGGTTTAAACTATAATGTACTGTATTAAATGTATTGCTTAACTAGTTAAACTTATTAATATAACTCTAAATAATCGTTGAATAAAGAGTTTAACTAATTAAATAAATAAAATAAGGCTAGACTAAGATATGGCAGGTCAGGTTGTGTGTCTGGACTGCAGTATGTGGGAGTTTGTGGACAGCAAGTCTGTCCCGAGCGAACACGTCTGCAGGAGATGTCTCCATCTCAAATCTCTCCGGCTCAGAGTCATTGAGCTGGAGTGCGAGTTGGAGACACTCCGACACATAAGGGAGGGGGAGGAATTTCTCAACAGTTTTATCCAGATTACAGTCACACCCCAGAGGAAAGCACAGGTTCAGGAAAGGGAGGGCATGACTGTTAGGGAGATGGGTAGCAGGGATTTAGGAGGTTGAGAAGGAGGTCCTGCAGACACTGGTCCTGTCCAACAGGTCCGATGTACTCGCTACCTGTGAGGACAAGGAGAAAGACTGCAGGGAGGACAGCCACAATGCCGACCAAAGCACCATGGCTCAGAAGGCTGTCTGGGGGGGGGGGGGGGGAAGGGAGGAAGCAGAATAGGAATGTGGTAGTGATAGGGGATTTTATAATTAGGGGAATAGATAATGTCCTCTGCAGCTAAGAACGAGAATCCCAAAGGGTGTGTTGCCTACCTGGTGCCAAGGTGAGGGATATCTCATGGTAGCTGGAGAGGAATTTGGAAAGGGAGGGGGTAAATCCAGCTGTCGTGGTCCATGTTGGAACAAACAACGTAGGTAGGAACAGGGAGGAGATATGCTGAAAGAGTATCAGGAGTCAGAGTTATACAGCACAGAAAGAGGCCCTTCGGCCCAACGTATCCGCGCCGGCCATCAAGCCCTGTCTATTCTAATCCCATTTTCCAGCACTTGGTCCGTAGCCTTGTATGCTATGGCGTTTCAAGTGCTCATCTAAATGCTTCTTGAATGTTGTGAGGGTTCCTGCCTCTACCACCCTTTCAGGCAGAGTTCCAGATTCCAAACACCCTCTGGGTGAAAAAGTTTTCCCTCAAATCCCCTCTAAACCTCCTATTACGTTAGCTATCCACCAGTCTTCTGGCACTACAACTTTTTCTAACAAATTATTAAATATGTGTAGTAATGCCTCTGCTATCTCTTCCCTAGATTATTTTAAAATGTGTGGCTGCAATCCATCCGGACCAGGGGTTTTATCCTCTGAGTTTGATTAGTTTATTTAATATATCCCCTCTTTATTTTAAATGCACTTCTCATTACTAATCTCATCATCCAATGTCAAGTCCACCTGTTCTATCTCCCTGGTAAATACTGAAGCAAAATAATTATTTAATATTTCTGCCATCTCTCTGTCGTTACCTGCGGTCTTATCCTGTCTATCCCTTAATGGCCCTATTCCCATCCCAACCTTTTTTATTGATGTGCCTGTAAAATATTTTACTATTTTGTTTTATGTTCCTTGATAATTTAATTTCATAGTTCCTCTTTGCTTTCCTAATTGTTTTTTTTGACTTATCTCCTAATCTCTTCGTATTCTCCCTTATCATGCACTCCCCTGTTGTCCATGCACTTAATGTATGCCTCTTTCCTTATCCGCAATTGTTCCCTTATGGCTTTATTCATCCATCGAGTCTCATTAGTGTTTAGTTTGTTCTTTCCTTTTAGCGGAATATATTTTTCTGCACTCTGTTGAACACCATTTTAAATGTTTCCCATTGCTGTTCTACATCGTTGTTTGCCGATATTGTTGCCCATTTTATTTTTCTAAGCTCTATTCTCAGCCCCTCAAAATCAGCTTTTCTCCAATCTATTAATCTGTTTTTTGTCATACTTATGTCCTTCTCAGTTATCATCTTAAAAGCGTATTATATTGTGGTCACTAATGTTCCCCTACTTTTACCTCTCATCTGCTCTGGTTCATTCCCCATTACTAGATCTAACCGTGAATCCTCTGGTTTTTTTTTAAACATATTCTCTGTTGGGTTAGAAAGGAGTCCTGTACACATTGTAGGAACTCTATTCCCTTATCCCCTTCACCTACCTCTTCTGTCCAATTAATATCCGGGTAGTTGAAATCCCTATGATTATTCTTTTTTTTTAAAAAACTCATTTCCCTTCCACTATTAGGTGGTCTGTAGACTACGCCTATTAGTGTGATTGATCCTTTCTTATCTTTTATCTCTAGCCATATGGATTCTATTTTTGTCTTGCTGATAGCTGCATCACTTTTTTCTACTGCCATTATGTTATCCCATTAAGTACAGCTACTCCACCTCCCCTTTTTCCTTCTCTATCTTTTCTAAATATGTTATACACTGCAATGTTTAATTCCCAGTCCTGATTTTTTTCGGCAGCCTTTTCTCAGTAATCCCTACTATGTCTGGTTCCTCGCAACGCATGATTGCCTCCAGCTCCCCTGTTTTATTACAGACACTGTGTGCATTGCTGTACAAACAGTTTAACTCATTTTTAATTGGATTTCCTCTCACTTTATGTTTAACATCTTTTTAGACTCCTGTTCTAGAACTCTTTATTCGCTTGCCATCCTTCCTTACTTTATTCTTTCCTATGCTCTCTCTTCCTGTTTTGTTTATATTTAGACTGGTTACATTTCTTGTAGATCCCTCCCCCCATCTTAGTTTAAAGCCTTTGCCACCTCCCTATTTAACCTTTCCGCTAGGACACGGGTCCCATCCCGGTTCAGGTGGAGCCCGTCCCATCGGTACAGCTCCTTCCTGTCCCAGAACTGGTGCCAGTGTCCCATGAAAAGGAACCCCTCTTTCCCACACCAGCCCTTTAGCCACATGTTAATTCTCCTGATCTGTCTGCTTCTATGCCAATTTGCACGTGGCTCGGGCAATAACCCAGAGATTATTACCCTCAAGGACCTGCTTTTTAATTTAGAGCCTTACTCCACAAATTTTCAGAACCCCTCTGGCCACAGGGGAGGTGCCAGAGGACTGGAGAACAGCTAACGTAGTACCATTATTCAAGAAGGGTAGTAGGGATAAACCAGGGAATTACAGGCCAGTGAGCCGAACATCTGTGGTAGGGAAATTATTGGAAAAAATTCTGAGTGACAGAATTAGTCTCCACTTGGAGAGGCAAGGATTAATCAAGGATAGTCAGCATGGCTTTGTCAGAGGGAGATCATGTCTGACCAATTTGATTGAATTTTGAGAGGGGGTGACTAGGTGTGTGGATGAGGGTAGTGCAGTTGATGTGGTCTACATGGACTTCAGTAAGGCTTTTGACAAAGTCCCGCATGGGAGACTGGTCAAGAAGGTAAGAGCCCATGGGATCCAGGGCAACTTGGCACATTGGATCCAAAATTGGCTTAGTGGCAGGAGGCAGAGGGTGATGGTCGAAGGTTGTTTTTGTGACTGGAAGCCTGTGTCCAGTGGTGTACCGCAGGGATCGGTGCTGGGTCCTTTGCTGTTTGTAGTGTACATTAATGATTTAGATATGAATGTAGGAGGTATGATCAGTAAGTTCGCAGATGACACGAAAATTGGTGGGGTGGTAAATAGCGAGGAGGGAAGCCTCAGGCTACAGGACGATATAGATGGGTTGGTCAGATGGGCAGAACAGTGGCAAATGGAATTTAACCCTGAAAAGTGTGAGGTGATGCATTTTGGGAGGACTAACAAGGCAAGGGAATACACAATGAATGGTAGGACCCTAGGAAGGACAGAGGATCAGAGGGATCTTGGTGTGCATGTGCATAGATCCCTGAAGGCAGCAGGACAGGTAGATAAGGTGGTTAAAAAGGCATATGGGATACTTTCCTTCATTAGCCGAGGCATAGAATATAAGAGCAGGGAGGTTATGATGGAGCTGTACAAAACGCTAGTTAGGCCACAGCTGGAATACTGTGTGCAGTTCTGGTCGCCACACTGTAGGAAGGATGTGATTGCATTGGAGAGGGTCCAGAGGAGATTCACCAGGATGTTACCTGGGCTGGAGCGCTTTAGCTATGAAGAGAGACTGGACAGGCTGGGGTTGTTTTCCTTAGAGCAGAGAAGGCTGAGGGGGGACCTGATTGAGGTGTACAAAATTATGAGGGGCATAGATAGGGTAGATGGAAAGGAACTTTTCCCCTTAGTAGAGGGGTCAATAACCAGGGGGCATAGTTTCAAGATAAGGGGCAGGAGGTTTAGAGGGGATTTGAGGAAAAACTTTTTCACCCAGAGGGTGGTTGGAATCTGGAACTCTGCCTGAAAGGGTGGTAGAGGCAGGAACCCTCAACATTCAAGAAGCATTTAGATGAGCACTTGAAACGCCATAGCATACAAGGCTATGGACCAAGTGCTGGAAAATGGGATTAGAATAGATACGGCTTGATGGCCGGCGCGGACATGATGGGCCGAAGGGCCTCTTTCTGTGCTGTATAAATCTATGACTAGTGTAAGAGGCCAAGGACTGAGAGGTGAGAGTGGGAGTGGAGTGGAGAATTAAAGTGACAAGCGACCGGAAGCTCGGGGTCACCTTTGCGGACTGAACGAAGATGTTCTGCAAAGCGGTCACCCAATCTGCATTTGGTCTCCCCAGTGTAGAGGAGACCGCATCGTGAGCAGCGAATACAGTATACTAAATTGCAAGAAGTACAAGTAAATCGTTGTTTCACTTGGAAGGAGTGTTTGGGGCCCTGGACAGTGGGAAGGGAGGAGGTAAAAGGGCATGTGTTGGATCTCCTGTGCTTGCACGGGAAGGTGCCGGGGGAAGGGGTGTTGGGGTGATGGAGGAGTGGACCAGGGTGTTGCGGAGGGAGCAGTCCCTTCTTCGGAATGTTGAATGGGGAAGGGAGGGGAAGATGTGTTTGGTGGTGGGATCACGCTGGAGGTGGCAGAAATGGCGGCGGATGATCCGTTGAATGTCGAGGCTGGTAGGGTGAAAGGTGAGGACAAGGGGAACCCTATCGTGGTTCTGGAAGGGTGGGGAAGGAGTGAGAGCAGAAGTGCGGAAATGGAACGGACATGGTCGAGGGCCATGTCAACCACGGTAGAGGGGAATCCTCGGTTGAGAAAAAGGCAAGACATATCGGAAGCACTAGTATGGAAAGTGGCATCGTCAGAACAGATGCGGCGGAGACGGAGAAACTGGGAGAATGGAATAGAGTCCTTACAGGAAGCGGCGTGGGAGGAAGTGTAGTCCAGGTAGCTGTGGGTGTCAGTGGGCTTATAGTGGAATTATAGGGGTAGAATTGGGGGGTGTTTCTCCTAGTTTCTCCTTCTCCCCCACATCTGCTCAGACGATGCCACCTTCCATACCAGTGCTTCCGACATATCTTCCTTTTTCTTCAACCGAGGATTCCCCTCTACTGTGGTTAACACGGCCCTTGACCGTGTCCGTTCTATTTCCCGCACTTCTGCTCTCACCCATTCCCCTCCCTCCCGGAACCACGATAGGGTTCCCCTTGTCCTCACCTTTCACCCCACCAGCCTCCACATTCACTGGATCCTCCGTCGCCATTTCTGCCACCTCCAGCGTGATCCCACCACCAAACACATCTTACCCTCACCTCCCCTTTCAGCATTCCGAAGGGATCGCTCCCTCTGCAACACCCTGGTCCACGCCTCTATCACCCCCAACACCCCTTCCCCTAGCACCTTCCTGTGCAAGCGCAGGAGATTCAACACATGCCCTTTTACCCCCTCCCTTCCCACTGTCCCGGGCCCCAAACACTCCTTCCAGGTGAAACAGCGATTTATTTGTACTTCTTGCAATTTAGTATACTCTATTCGGTGCTCACGATGCGGTCTCCTCTACATTGGGGAGACCAAACGCAGATTGGGTGACTGCTTTGCGGAACACCTCCGTTCAGTCCGTAAGGGTGACCCCGAGTTTCCGGTCGCCTGTCACTTTAATTCTCCGCTCCACTCCCACTCAGACCTCACCGTCCTCAGCCTCTTACACTTTTCCAATGAAGCTCAACGTAAGCTCGAGGAACAGCATCTCATCTTTCGATTATGCACTTTACAGCCTTCTGGACTCAACAGAGTTCAACAATTTCAGACCATAACCTCTGCCCCGATCCTTTTTTTTCCTCCATTTATTTTATTTTATATTTTTTTCTCTCCCCCACATGGCAGCTGTCTCTCCTCCTACAATTGCCATTTACACTTCATCTAGAGCCATCTTTTGTTTTTTTAACTTGTCCCATTACCATCTCCTTTTGCCTTGCACCATCATCCCTTTTGTCTCTTAATCTCTCCTGCCTTCCACCCTATCACAGACTTTCCCTTTTGTTCTTTCCTCCCCTCCCCCCGCCTCTGCACTTGCTTAAAAATCTATTCGATCTCCAGCTATTTCCAGTTCTGACGAAGGGTCATTGACCTGAAACGTTAACAGTTTCTCTCTCTCTACAGATGCTGCCTGACCTGCTGTGTATTTCCAGCATTTTCTGTTTTTATTTCAGATTTCCAGCATCCGCAGTATTTTGCTTTTGTATTGGGGTAGAATTGGGTGTATTCAGCATATAATGTGAAAGCTGACACAATTTCTGCAGATGATGTTGCCCAGAGGCAGCATGTAGATGAGAAACAGGAGGGGGTTAAGGATAGATCCTTGAGGGATCCCAGAAGTAATGGTGCAAGGTTAGGAAGAGAAATCATTGCTCAAAATGCTCTGGCTGCAACCATAGAGGCAAAAGTGTAACCGAGCGAAGGGAGTCCCACTAAGCTGGACAACAAAGGTAAGGCACTGGAGGAGGATGTTGTGGTCAATTGAGCAGAGAGACCAAGAAGAGATAACGCACCACAGGGGACAGTACCCGAGTAGAGAACCATTTACAATGTCAATGAACAGAGCTTTCGGGGTCCAAAAAGCAAGTTGTCTGTTCCAAACTTGTAGTTAGCAACTATGGATTGTGTAAGATTATTTTCCAAAACAAAATGTAAATAACTGCAATATTTATATATAAACATGTACAACAAGGAAGTAATGTCATAAATGGCTTAGTTCTTCCAGTGAGGAAAAAAATGCAGTTAACATTAAATACCCATTGAACTTTTCCATTTTATATCCAATTAGTTTTTAAATTATTTAACATTTTATGTTCTGAACTCCTTGAATTCAGTGTTTTGCTTTGCAGCTTATGTCTGACCCAAAGTGTTCCATGGTACGCAGCCAAGGGGTCCAAGATGGTCAGAGGCTTGGCCACCTCTGCCTTAATTTGTCAGAGGAATGGCAGTCTTTACACAAACAAATTTTGATTACCATTTACATCATATAGAAGCACCGATTCCATTTGGAGATATCGCATTGGTAATTTGCTTTCAACCGTTAAAGAGCAAAATAAAATGTAGCTACTGCCATAGGTGAAGTTCTTTGCAACACTAAAATAAGGTCAATACTGAATACTTGAGAATCTGGCACATTTATTCAAAAGGCTTCAGTTATTACCAGGTCCAGATTAAGCAGGGATACTTCCTGGAATTGTACTGTTCAACTGAAGTGTCCAAAAAGGAGTTAACAGATGGCAAACAGAGCAGCAGTTGGGAAGCTATAAATTAACCAGTATTTTTGTTCCTGACTGCTATCCAGGGACCCCTCCTAGAAACTGCAGGCATGTGGATGCTGAGTGAGGACAGGATCAGGTTTAGTTGAAATGCTCCCACAGTCTGCTCAAGTAAGCTCAAACATGGAAAAACAGGCAATGGGGAAAATTATCAGAGACCAGCATCAGTGAATCAAAATCCCAGAAGAAATCAGTCGCTTCAGGAAAGGTGGGGGGGGGGGGGGGGAAAAGAGAGGGAAAGCGAGAAAAAGGAAAAAAAAAGTAGGCTAAATCAACATTGATCTTATATCGCCAATGTTCACTTGTTCTGCCATAATTTGATGCAAACACTAGACCAGTGCTACTTAAATTGAGTCTTGAAGATTTGTTTTGATCCTCTAGTTCAAGTGTTATTTTCTACCCCTTTCAAATTCACCCTCTACTGTACTGCAAATTTTCTTTATTTTGCAAGGTACATGCCTTTATATGTACCTTGCAAAATAAAGAAAATATGTAGCTGCATTATGAAATAAAATACTACAATACAATTATCTTGTGTATAATTGATTTTCAATTAAATTAATTCATGTTTAACATTTACAACCCCCCCGGTCACTTCTCCTTACCCCATGATGTAATTGCTGGTTGAATCCTGCCTCAGCGAAACACCATTTTGCACCGCACACGTGCATTGTGCTGTGCATCTGCTGATGCTGCCATGCTTTTTGCAGGAGAGGACTAGGTTTTCATAGTTTACCCATTCTTTGCCCTCTCCCTACCCTTTGAGACTTGTTTCATTTCTATTGGGCAAACTATCTGTGACCAAACTCACTGGTTGAAGATGAATAAGGCGGACGTTCAAACCTGGCACCCCAGCGTGGCAGTCTTCGCATTCTACCCCACCTGAAGTTTTAATTTCTCTTTTTTGTTTTTCCTTTGAATTTAAACTTGAGAGTAAGGACAACTGTTGTTGAAAAAGGTGATCCACCACTTCAGGGTAAATGGGGATGGGCAATAAATGCAGCCTAGCCGATATCGCCCACACTTCGTGAACAAATATATTTTTAAAATGCTCAGAGGCACAAACAGACAACCCCAAGTGGTGTAAAAACAGAAAATGCTGGAAATACTCAGCAGGTCAGGCAGCATCTGTAGAGAGAGAAACAGAGTTAACGTTTCAGGTCGATGACCTTTTGCCAAAACTGGAAAGTTAGAGGAGCCCCAAGTGGCTTACCTGCTAAACTGTCATGGGGAGCGGGGGGGAATTTACAAGAGACTGAACTTTTGCCATACACCGTACAGACTTGGGAGTGTTTTTGCTATAAGTGCATAGGACGATCAGCACTGTAACGACTTGTAGGTTAATTAAGTACTCACAGGAAAATACCACTTGATTTTCAGCACTGAGATTTAATAGTTTCAGATTTAAAACAATAAAATTCCAGATCTGAAGAACTCTTGATGTGGATGAATGCTTACCAGCAACTGGATTCATTTTTTAGTAGCAAAGCTGCTAGTTAAAGACATAATTTGGCATTATTTCCATTGCAACCCCTGAGCTGGGGCAGATACCAGATTTATCTTTGTTGCAGCTGTGCAAAATGGATGAGGACTGTAGCAAATAGCACAATAAAATGGTTACAAGACAGCAGGATCTTTCACTCCCTTTGTCCAATATGGAAGAAACAGGAGCTCTACCAGAATTATACCAACAGCTGTTTTGTTTTAAAGGTTAATTTTGTTGTGTACTATACATTCTGGAAATCCTAGACAGTTAAATTGAAGTGAAATTATTAGCTGTGAACAGCAGTTTTAAATATACTGCAACTAATATTTGATGTTACTTATTTGGGATTGCGTAACAACGCAACAAATCATGACGTTCCGTTGTCAAGCTACAGTTTAGGTGCGCCCCCCCCCCCCCCCTACTGAATGAGTTCAGGCATTGCTTAGTGTGTAGCAGTACTAAGACACACAAAGAAAAAGACTTGCATTTATATAGCGCCTTTCAGGACCACCGGACGTCCCAAAGTGCTTTACAGCCAATGAAGTATTTTTTGAAGTCTAGTCACTGTTGTAATGTAGGAAACGCAGTAAACAATTTGCACACAGCATGCTCCCACAAACAGCATGTGATAATGACCAGACAACTTGTTTTTTTTTTAGTAACATTGATTGAGGAATAAATATTGGCCAGGACACCAGGGAGAATTCTCCTGCTCTTCTTCAAAATAGTGCCATGAGATCTTTTACTTCCACCCGAGAGCACAGACAGGGTCTTAGTTTAACGTCGCATCCAAAAGACAGCACCTCCGATAGTGCAGCACTCCCTCAGCACTGCACTGGGAGTGTCAGTCTAGATTTTTGTGCTTAAGTCTCTGGGGTAGGACTTGAACCCACAACCTTCTGGCTCAGAGGCGAGATTGCTACCCACTGAGCCCTAACTGAAACCATGAAGTCTTGTGTTTGATCTTTGGCCTGTGGCATCAGCTGATTTCATCCGAAACAGCAGCTGGGACTTCGAACACAATTGGCCTCAATCCCTGAGCTAGAGAGAGGGAAAGTTGAGAGCCAGGGTTCTCCCAATTGCTATCCACGGCTGCGATGCCCTCCACGATATAGCATGCCAACACACAAAATTTAGGCTCATACAGGAGAATAAACACTTGGCAAGGTTGCCGAAAGGTAGCTGGCACATGTATAATTGTACCCTGCATGAGTTAACACTTTAAAAGGAAAATTGAGGGGAAAAGTCATTTAACAAAACTGAAAGATTCTTCACTTTGGTGCGCAACTCATTCATAGTCATGCCTGAAGCTATTATAAAAAATAATTCACATTGAAAATCAGCTCATTACAGAAAGTCAACATTTTTATTTAAGCACTGACAATCAGTCATTAATGCAGCTCTTTACATCTGTTGAAGGGGGGGGGGGGGGCGGAGGGTGGGTGAAGGAAGAAAAAGATTTTTGCCTTATGCATGGACTGTTGGAAATAGTATTCAATTTCATTAACTCAATCCTGAATTCAAGACACCCATACCATACATATAAAGACTTCATCTGGATGTGAATGTTATTAAGTTTGCTGCTCTGTGTAGCAGGCTACATGTAATATAAATGTAGTATAAACAGAAAGAGCAAGGGGAGACTATCCAAATGTCTCACAACATGGTGAATTAATGTTTAACTGTTGCTGCCCTTTGAACTCACAATCCAGATAACAATTATTCACAGCAACCAACGCTTTAGGAATGTGAAGAATGCAGCATTGTTTGGCAGGCGTTAAGCGGTCTACTGGAAATTTTAGACAGGCATTGCATGAACACTTCTCTGCTATAGTGTTACTATGGAAATGGCCCCTCCCTATCCTCTTCCCAGGCTGAAGTTCTGCAAAATGTATAATGTTCTGCAGAATTTGTTCTCAGTTAACAGCTGCAAATTGTGCAAAGAAAAACTATTGCCACACCTGCAGATCACTAGATATGGTAAAAGGGAACACTTGCTAATGGTGGCAGCACCAGCCAACAGATTGCACGATGGATCAATATTATTGCACAGATAAACAAACCAATCTTCACTGTTGCAATGACTTGCACTCATACAGCATCTTTATAAAAGGCGTCAGTCGTGGCTCAGTTGGTAGCACCCTCGCCTGAGTCACAAGGTTGTGGGTTCAAGTCCCACTCCAGACAATTGAGCACAAAAGATTTACTCCGACACTCCAGTGCAATACTGAGGAAGTGCTGCCGTCTTTTGGAGGAAACATTAAAACTGAGGCCCCATCTGTTCTCTCAAGTGGACGTAAAAGATCCCATGGCACTATTTCGAAGAGGAGCAGGGGAATTATCCCCGGTGTCCTGGCCAATATTAATCCCTCAATGAATCAACATAACAAAAACAGATTATCTGGTCATTATCACATTGCTGTTTGTGGGTGCTTGTTGTGCATAAATTGGCTTCCACACTTCCTACATTACAACAGTGACTACACTTCAAAAAGCACTTCATTGGCTGTAAAGTGCTTCACAGAGGCAAAAATAACTAGACACCAAAAAGAGTGGTGTGAGAAAGGTTAGGAGCAGTAGATGAAAGCAGGATCAGAGGTATGGTTTGAGGAGGCTTTTGAAGGGGGGGGGGGTGGGAGAGAGAAAGAGATGTGGTAAGGCAGAGGGGGCTATGGCCTGGCATCTGTCTGACCTACAGTGGCTCCCCATTCTCCAATGAATCAAATTCAAAACCCTTGTCCTCATCCATCAATCCTTCCATGGCAGTGCCCCACCTACCTCTGCAATATTTGCCAACCTTATATTGTCTCCTAAACATGCCCCATCCTACATCTGCAGCATCAAAGGACAAGCTTCAATGATGGCCTAGTAGGTGAAGGTGTGCAATACTAGAAGGTCCGAAGTTTGATTGTCGGTAATGAGCTAGCTGATCTCAGCCAGGGCTACACTTGGAGATTCCAAATCGGCCTCAGCTCAGGGGGTTTTTGTGCCTGATCATTATCCAGTGAGCACTGCTGGAACGTGTGCATATCCAGACTTTGGATGAGAACACATTTTAGCTCAACTGTAACACTCTACATGAATGAATAGCCCACCAACATTCTCACATGAAGAATGACTACTTACGTAAGGTACTAGAATACTGCTGCAACCTGTAGAACTGTGATGCATAAAGGTCAGTGGCCACAGAAGTAGTAGGGAGACAACAAAACTACTTCCCCCCACTTCACCAATTTTCTCCCCTCCTGAAGGCAGAGATCCATTGTTGGGGTTCAGTTCGATGGGTATCAGCTACCTTGTTGACAGCGCAGCAGGCTATTTGATCTTAGGGGGAATAACATCCAAGTTTGATCATGAATGATAACACAGGTGCACCTCCAACAGGGATTACCAGATAGTGATCAGAAGCAGGAACCCTCTGAGATTTTCTCCTCCCTAATCTGGGAGTACTGAGGCCAACTATAGAGCCCCTGTTGCCACCCTAGCCAAGATCAGCTAACTCAGCTCGATTCATATATTCCCTCCTGGTTTGTGTGGTTCAGCTACTTTATGGATAAACTCAGCAAGTTATTTTAGGAGCTATATTAGTTTTTAAAATTAACTAGCCCCATCCTGTCGCATAACATTCACAGCCAAGAGGTGGGAGGTGACCAGTTTCAAGATTGCGCAAGAGAGCAATAAAATTAGACTTTCCTTCAGAATTATTTCTCCATTTCTCAGACTACAATAGTACTGCAATCAAGACTCAGTGTTGGAATCAAATGCAAACCTACACCTTACTGCTACAAAGTGCAGCATGCATGCAGTCTTTTGACATCACCCACAGCACAAAATACACATGCATTAGGCAACAATGATTTCGGGGCTGAATGACATTATAATACTATTTTTCTTTTTCCAAATAGGAAAATAGACAATGGTTTTCAGGTCGTGACTTGCCACAAAATGGTTTCCATGCTGTTTTTGATGACTTCTTTAATTTAAGACTTAAAGATAATAAGAGTTTTTTATACAGCAACAGCAATTTTGCACTTCCAATATCCTGCATGTGTTGACTTAGAAATTGCATAACATTTAAGCAGCCTACATGTTTTTAGAATCCTCCTTCATTTAAGTGCCGTGCAAGGCTAAAAGCACTGCTTGGAACAGTGTTTGTACAAGTCTAGATCAGCGTCATTAAATGTACATTTACTAAGTAATGCTACTCATGAAGACCTTTTACAATTGCAGAAATTGAATGATAAGCAAATAAAATTATAATACAATGCCTTTCTCCAGGTGCAGTTGTTTTGAACCCAAGGAAATGCTAATTTCGTTTTTGGTTAATTTCCTTCTAAATTTACAAAGTCTTTTGTATACAAAATCAGCAGATAAATGTGTTCACAGCACAGGAGTTGGAAGGCTCAGGAGATTTTTTTAACAAAAGCATTTTCCTTCATTCAGCACCTGTAAATGCACAGTATGTTAGGACTTAATCCTTGCTTCAAAACTGTTGGCCATAAAATTAGAAATTCTCTACAGGTCATACATAACAAATCTGTAGAGGAGGGGGAATTGATTGATTAATTGGTAAATTTGTAAATTGGTAATCTCTTGCCCATCAATAAATCTGTTTTTATTTCTCCCTTCCAGCCTTGGTGGTGTGGATTGTTGATGGGGTCCAGCTCCTCGTTCTCATCCAAGATCATTCTCTATGTGCAATCCTGGACAATGTGCCAAGCCCAATCCTGTCCTGATCCAGAATGCATACACATATTTTCCAGCACAGCTTGCTAAACAGCAAGAGCACGAACCCGCACTTATTTTTCTCCTGTCTAACCAAAGAGCACTAAAGCCAATTGTAGCACTCAACTGTTGCCCCAGCTGACATCAGCAAATTCAGCAAAGATTTGGAATCAACCTCAAACCTTTTGATCTGTGTTGTTCAGTGATATACCAAGTGGTAACCTTCACAAAAACTTGGTTCATTCAACGACTCACTAACTTATGCTCCCGATCATCAATTTGTAAATCCTTATGCAAATTTCTAAAAATAGTACAAACTAGGAAAAATAAAGCCGTGCAATCATTCATAAAGAAGCAATTTGAATAAAACTAAGGAAAGGTATTTGTTACACAACTTTCTACACAATGCCGATTCATAATATAAATTTTGCACAATGGCTTGGAAACAGCAATTAAAATGTCCTCTCCACACCTCGCATATCTGCATTACTGCTTTTTAAAAAATGGATCTTGCAGGAACTTTGCAAGAATATTTCCGTCAAGTGACTCATTCACTCTCTCTTTGGCTGTTCAGTTCCCCACCCCACCCCCCCAAGTTGTTCTATTCTTGCATGCACCTTTTCCTTTCTCTTTCTTGATCTCTCCCAACATTTCTTCCTCCAAACTGTAAGCCACGCTATTTCCATCTTGATGTGTTCTAAAAAGGGTGTAAGGATAAACACAGCAACTACAGGCCAGTCAGTTTAACCTTGGTAGTGGGGAAACTTTTCGAAATGATAATCAGGGACAAAATTAACAGTCACTTGGACAAGTGTGGATTAATTAAGGAGAGCCAACACGGATTTGTTAAAGGCAAATCGCGTTTAACTAACTTGATTGAGTTTTTTGATGAGGTAACAGAAAGGGTCGATGAGGACAATGCGGTTGATGTGGTGTACATGGACTTCCAAAAGGCGTTTGATAAAGTGCTACATAATAGGCTTGCCAGCAAAGTTGAACCCCATGGAATAAAAGGGACAGCGGCAGCATGGATACGAAATTGGCTAAGTGACAGGAAACAGTAGTGGTGAACGTTTTTTTCCCCCCCCCGAACTGGAGGAACGTACACGGTGGTGTTCCCCAGGGGTCGGTACTAGGACCACTGCTTTTCTTGATATAGATTAATGACTTGGATTTGGGTGTACAGGGCACAATTTCAAAATTTGCAGATGACAAAACTTGGAAGTATAGTGAACAGTGACGAGGAGAGCATTAGACTTCAAGACAGACAGATAGGCTGGTGGAATGGGTAGACACGTGGCAGATGAAATTTAAACACAGAAAAGTGCGAAGTAATACATTTTGGTAGGAAGAATGAGGCAGTATAAACTAAAGGGTACAATTCTAACGGGGGTGCACAAACAGAGAGACCTGGGGGTATATGTGCACAAATCGTTGAAGGTAGCAGGGCAGGTTGAGAAAGGAGTTAAAAAAGCATACAGGATACTGGGCTTCATAAATAGAGGCATAAAATACAAAAGCAAGGAAGTTATGAACCACCTTTATAAAACACTGGTTCGGCCTCAACTGGAATAGTGTCCCCAATTCTGGGCACTGCACATTAGGAAGGATGTGAAGGCCTTAGAGAGGGTGCACAAAAGATTTACAAGAATGGTTCCAGGGATGAGGGACTTCAGTTACATGGATGGACTGGAGATGCTGGGGTTGTTCTCGTTCGAGCAGAGAAGGTTGAGAGAAGATTTGATAAGAGGTGTTTCAAAATCATGAGGGGTCTAGACAGAGTAGAGAGAGAGAAACTGTTCCCATTGGCAGAAGGGTCAAGAACCAGAGGACACAGATTTAAGGTGATTGGCAGAAGAACCAAAGGCGACATGAGGAAAAACTTTTTTACGCAGCGAGTCGTTAGGATCTGGAATGCACTGCCTGAAAGGGTGGTGAAGGCAGATTCAATTGTGGCTTTCAAAAGGGAGTTGGATAAGAACCTGAAGGAAAATAATTTGCGGGGCTACGGGGAAAGGGCAGGGGAGTGCAACTAGCTGAAGTGCTCTTGCAGAGAGCCGGCACAGGCTCGACGGGCCGAATGGCCTCCTTCTGTGCTATAACCATTCAATGATTTACTTCAAGCATAAGACTTGGGATTGAGAATGACAAACTAAGTCCTGACATTGTAAACAGACCCACATCTTCCCACACTGTGGCATTGTGCACTAGAACATGAACTAGAGTGAAGCACATTTGAATCAAACTTTGTACTAATTTCACATTGGTAGAACATTAGAAATGTGAATTTTATGTAAATTAACTACATGGTACACTCGGGTAAAAAAGCATGTGATGGTACTTTTATATTGCATAACCAGTTCAAGCAGTGATTGTGGCGTGTTGGCACTGCTGCGTCCCATTGTGGGTTGGTTTCCACTGAACCAGTGACAAAACTGTTTGCAATTTCCATTTCTGGCTCCAAATCTTCCAAATGGCTGGAGAAGGTCCATACCGGCCAACAATGTAAAAAGTGCAATTTATGAAAACCAGTGAGAAAAAGTGGCAAACTACATTTGCTGCCAACACTGTTGCCCCAGGTGAGCAGATGAAGGCCACCTTTCAAGGTGGTACTCTTCTGGTGGCAGCGTTGTAATACAAGTAGTTAAATCTAGAATAATTTGCATGTCATTGTACCTGTGGTTTATTCAAACCTTTAATATACAATTTGACCTAGATTTTCCGATTGGTATCTTGATGTCATGGTAACCAAGTTATTTTGAATGGATTGAGGCCAGTGTTACTATATCACCAATCAGAAAATCTAGGCCTCTTTGTGCTAATGAAAGGCTTACACACAAAAATACTGAAGAGTCCAGGATTAATCAGGGAAGCAGGCAGTAAATGCTTGCTTTTGTTTCATACCTCTTTCTTCAACAGAAATGTTAAAAGTCGGCAGAAACTGATTAATGATACAGGCTATGCATGCAAACTTGTGGAATACATTTCCCTGAAGGCATGGCAGCATAATCTGCCAATTGTGATACCTGAAAGCAGAATAAAATCTTGCACCTCTGCAGTTCTGATGTTAGATTAAAAAAATTATTTGACCTGCTCTTTGCAGTACTGGACATTGGAATAACACAACGGGTTAAACACAAATGAAATGCAGTTCAACTCTGCCCAATCACAATCCTATAAGTTTGCTGCTGCACAAGTGATCCAGAGTTAAGTAGGGTGTCTTACGAGAGCTCCTCCAATACCAGTGAGTAAATGTACCAAAGTTACATGCCGTACAGGCCCCAGGTTTAATTACTGTACCTCAATGCAACAAAAGCTCAATGAGTTGGTCAATCTTAGTCAGCACGGCACTGGGGACATTACAACTGGTCTCGGTATCACCAGCTTCAGCAGGAAAAATAAATTGGCAGGATTCCCTCTTCTGATTGTTATCCAGTGACACCTGTTGAAAAGTGCTCATCAGGCAAGGACAGGATCGGGATGGGCTGTGATGGCACCTACGATCGAATAGCCTGGCGACACTTAAAGAATAGGCATTTGAGCGAAACACATGACAGTCATCATGATTACTGCTTTCAAATAGATTGTGGGTCAATATGCAAAAACCTCCATTGTGGTAAACATGATGTTTTTATAACAACTGCCCTTAAAAAGTATGTTCAGAATTAGCCAATGAATACTGGAAAACAACAAGTATACTTTTCATTTGTATTACCTGGCTACAAGGCAAAGCGCATTCCTGATCTGCACAATATTGAAAATGACACAGCAACTGTTAGCTTCGCATGCCAAATAAAAGCTATGTTTACTCCAGTTTAAAAAAATGAAAATGTCCGTAGATCATAGGTTCCGCCCCCCCTCCATTTTTCGGATTGATGTTGTATTTACAAATCAGTGTGTCTGTGGGTAGAATCTTTTTAAAAAAAGGTTTCCAAACGAACATTTGTGAAGGCAGTCACTCCACCTCCCATGACGAGCATGTTATGTAAATGAAATGACGCAGTCGCTGCATCAGAGATGCGGCCTTTAAGCAGAGGGATCCCTCCCACGCTTCACACCACCTACACAATGAGAAGATGTTAATCAACCTACATCTAAGCTCTAGTTCTACTGGCACATGGTGTATAGTAGCTGTCTGGTGTATAGTCCAAGTGAAAAGACAGCAGTGAATCACACCAACACTCTCATCACACAATGAAACATCAAGCTTTTACACAGGAAAGGTTAAGGTCTGGGGTTTCTTTAGTACATTTTGATACAGAACAGCAGATTCACATACACGTCAGATGATGATGATGGGGAAGTATGGAGGCTGCACTGTACTGGTTATTAACCCTCAGAAGGCTGCAATAGTTTTTTTTAGACACAAATATTTGATTTAAAACATTGGGCCTGAATTTGCGGTCAGCGGCTTCCCGCAGGCAAATGCCTCCGAACCGCAGGAAAAGTACGAACCTACCTGATGATCCAGAGGTTCGAACACTTGTGCTCCTGGGCCTCTACGCGCACGCCTGCATAAAGGCCCACGTATCCCAAGGGCACATGCGGTTCACCTGCTTTTACCAGGCGTAGGAGTTTCATGGGCATTCGCTGGGCAGTAGTTGGGCAAATAGTCCAACTCTTCACCAGTGAATGTCAATTTTCCAGGGATGTGGTAGATCTGTCAAGCTGAAACTTGACAGATCGCAAGTTCCAGGTTTTCGTGCATGTGCATGCACATCGCGGAAACCCAGAACTTGCAGGGCACTTACGGCCACGTACACACCGCATATACAGTCATAGGCCCGGAAAATCCGGCCCATAGATTTTGTACAGGAAACTGGAGTAGTGCAAACAAAGGATGCTCCAGGTGCTGCTAATTTGATTTAAATTTACCAAAAATCATTACTACAGATATTTTGTCCCCCCACTGCCACAATGAAATCTGGTATCTTCCTAGTCTGTGTGACTAACTTGCATCAGATAGTGGGTTTATTCACTTAGGAGAGAGTTCTTGAAGATGTCAATGCCTTCAAAACATTCCAAGTCTATGCTGAGTTTACCCCATCATTGAGAGTGGCACTCTGTGCTACAATTGGCCTCCGAGCCCCTGGACAAGGGCGGGAAAAATGAGCCAGAGATTCTACTCCTGATCAGTATCCTTTGATCCCTTCTGTAAAGTGCGCAAATGTGGACACTAGGTAAAAACCTTGACCGGTTACAATGACCCCGAAGGTGAACAGCCTGGAAACATTCACTGTCCATCTCGGCCAACACATGAAGACCGACTATGAGTGAGGTTCCGGAGGGTGCTTCGGACCTGAATCCCAGCAAAGAAATAGAAAACTATACATCTTAAAAATTAGTGATACTGTACTCTGCTGGTTAATTGTCAGTTCAAAACAGAGGTGCATTTACAACCAGAAAATGGCAATTAACCTTTCAATGGAGCAAAAAAGACAAACTGAGGTCATGAATCACAAATTGGCATTTTAACTGGTTCTTAGCCTACATTTTGTGAAACCAATCCTAATTAAGTACTAAAGTAGGCAGGCTTGTGTAATTTGTGTACTTCTGCTTCTCCGAAATGGTTAAATGCAAAACTAAAGGTGCACTGCAGCTTTTGTTAATGCTCATCATCTGCCTTACTGGAATCATCAAGAAAGATTGAATGGGGACACATTCATTTTTAGTCTCACTCACAATTATTCTCTCTGGTACCTGCCTACAATCACCCCTAAAAGCACATTCTCGTACGGTCTGTAATGATCTGACCAATCATCAGAAAAAATTCTCATTCCCAAAATCCAATATCTACTCAAAACTTCTCAAAAAAACAAATTGTTAGAAGCTGAATTAAAATGGTCAATCAAAAGTAAAACTAAGCAGAAGGACATGAGTTCATTGCAGTAATTAACCCCAAACAGTATTTTGCTATCGCAAGATTCTGTTGATGTTGCCCCAAGCAGGGAAGGGAAACATCTTTTTAAAAATATACTGTTAGAATTACTACAAAAGTGGCTAACTCAGTCAGCTCAAGCTCAAGGGCAATATTGCAAGAGCTCGTATCTTAAAATATCCCGTATAAAATGCCACCTATTTTATGAATGAGTGATAGTAGCAAAATGCATACATTAAGCAGAAAAGGATAATGCAGTATTTTGATTTCTAATCAACTTCTGTATTTGATAACTTCACCCCTTCAAGCCATGACACTCAGCTCAATGCTGAAGGAAACACACACACGCAGCACGCATGCCCAAACAAGGAGGTTCCCACTCCACAGACCTGCCTCCGCTGCCCACAAGGTAATCCCCACCACAAGGTTTCGTCAGCACGTTCCAACCACGCAGTTTTACTGTTCCATTGCTCATTTAGTTTGATGATCAGTCACTGGAGAATTCCATCTACTGAAATTGAACATCTTGTGTCTATTAACAAGATAAATGCTGGAAATAAAATAAAAAAATGAAGTTGCTATGCTGGAGTTCATTTTAAAAAGCCAAAGAAGATTGGAGTTCATTTTATAAAGCCAAAGGGGATTTTTGTTTTTAATTTTATAAGAACAATTTTCCACACAACTTTCTCCCCTCTTCCAAAAGTGCTGAATGAAGGTAGGATATGATCCCACAGGCATCAGCAGCCCTCCAGTACCTTGTCCAAGTAGCCATTTTCCAAGTTACAGCCTCAACAGTGAACATCAGCAGGCTCTCGTCATAGATGGCATCACAGCGAAGCTAGACATTGAATCAATATCTACACAAAAGCACTTTCCAGCAGGCGTTACTTAGGCTATACAATACTATTGCTAATGTGTTACTAAGCTTATACATAAGTACGTATGGCTCAGTAATACAACTGGTGGTCTATTTACTCAAGTCATTTGGCGCATACAATTTCTCCACATTTCAATTTCTTTAGCAATATGGAACTGTGATGTTGTCAAGTCAGAGTCCTTGATTGGTGTTTACATTGAGCATATAAAATTCACAAGAGTCATAACTTTGATTAAATGGAGACCTAACCCCAATCTTACTACCAGCATATGCAAGGGCATGGCTATGCCTCTCCCACCAGTCACCGTCTGTCCAAGTGCCAATACTTTATAAGCCAAAGAGCTGACAACATCCGTGGAACCGCACTCAACAAGAGTCACAGGTTTCAGCAGAGAACAGAAGGGGAGAAGAGTGAAAAACAGTGAGAGGCAGAGTGAAATACATGAGTTGATGTTATGCAAGAGATGGTGATATTTTCAAGTTAGAATATTCTATTGATTATTTTACATCCATAGTAGGACTGGCAATGAGGCTTCAGGATATTGTTCTGCTATTTGTAACCTTTTGTTTTTCTTCTTTATGTTGCCACTCCAGAGGGCCACTTTTCTTGTGTCCCTCCTCCACTTTTTTCTCTTCTCTTGAAGGCACTCACTTATGCTGTGGCATGGTTCTATGGGAGTTAGCTAGTCTGCAGCCTTGCTAAAAAAAGGTAATTCTTCATGTGTGAATCCAGGTAGTAAGCTGGTAAGCCATTTTATGAAGGCGTGTGCCTAATCCTATCCTAAGTCTACGTCTAAACACATGCACTTTCCAGCAGGAGCTACTGGATAGCAATCAGGAGTGGGAAACCGACCTGATTTTTCCCCTTCCCTAGCCTGGAAGCCAAGACTAATTGTAGCACAGATTGTGATCGATAGATTTTTGGATACTAAGGGAATCAAGGGATATGGGGATACTGCGGGAAGGGGGAGTTAAGGTAGATGATCAGCCATGAGCTTATTGAATGGTGGACCAGACTCGAATGGCCTATTCCTGCTCCTATTTCTTATGTTCACTCCTGGCTAAGATCAGCTTTAGCTCAACATAGACTGGGGATTGAACCTGAAATTTCCTGGTCAGTACACTTATCAATTGGGCTACCAGGGTAACTACAGTCAAAATGCAGAATGTGATTTTTGTACATGTGCATTTGCATTAATGTCTTTATTTTCACCAGTAGAGATAATGTTGGGGACATCGAAAATAGCAGCGGATGTGACAGATAATCTGCTAAGTAACACTTCCTGTTTTTGCTAGTATAAGCCTCTTTTGCGTAGCAGATTGGAAAGTATGTTACTGTGCATCTGGTTCCAAAATGATAAGTGTTGAGTTACAGCTTGCAATGCAACTCTATTGCATTCAAAACGAACAATTTCTGAATGTTTTAAAAATTCATGTAGTTCCCAGGATGTTTTCTTCCCCCCCACACCAAAAACATTCCCTTTCCTTCCCTCCTGGCACCTCTTGAAGGTGCCAACTCTTAGTCGGATATTGTTCAACAGCTCCATCAGTCTTCTGGTACCTTGCTCAAACAGACATTCCTCTCATGAGCCTAGATAAACAAATGTCAGCAGGCTTTATAATCATGGGGATGGAGAGTTCGGTGATAAATGCACAGCCAAGCCCAATCCTGTTCTAACCCGACCTCCATACATGAGCACTTTTCAGCAAGTCACTGATTAGTGAATTGGCAACCCAAGCTCCCTAGCTCATGGCATAGAAGCAAATTGTAGTGCCCCAACTACTGCCTCATTCAACTGTGGAGTGCCAACACCTGCTCCAGCTATCACAGCACAGTTGGGGGATAGAATCTAATGACTTTTGTGCTACAGTTCAGTACCACATAAAGTAGTATATTTATGCACAAAGCCAAATTGTTAAAAACATTTTTTCTTTTTAAATTAACTTACATTCTCCCCCCCGCCCCCAATGGCCTAGTGTGTAAAGATACCATATGCTGTAGAACTAATCAGATGTACCAGAAGGTCCCACAGTTTGATTACTATGTTGAGTTGGTTTATCTCAGCCAGTGTAGCAATGGAGTGCTACAACTGCCTCATTATCGCTGGGGTAGGGAGAGGAAAAGATAAAAAAACAGTAATTTGGCACAGGAACGCGGCTATCTCAGGACTTCTACTGGAAAGTGTATGCTTGGATGTCAGGAGAGAATATGACTGGAGCTCGGATGTGATGCCCTCTACCAAGACTGAAATTACACAAGAAGAAAAGTCCACGAGTGGGGGTGGGGGGGTGGGGTGCAAATAAACTCATTTTCACCATCTTTTGACCTGCCCACAGCACCTGGGTTATAAAATCGGTTAAAAACATGTCATTGGAATGCTACTAAGCAAGTTTCTTCTCCGGTTAATTGTAATTTCATAAAGCACGAGGCAAACAGGCACGAATAATACAGAAATGCTGAGACTCTCCAGGAAACAATGACTAGACTATCACCATGCAGTTGATGGGAGGGCTAGGTGGGGAGTGGGCAACCATCTTCTTCTTAGGCAGTCCCTTGGAACCGAGGATGACTTGCTTCCACATTAAAAATGAGTTCTCAGGTGACTGATGAGTCCAATGCAGGACCTACAGTCTCTGTCACAGGTGGGGCAGACGGTGGGTGGGGTGCTTGGGTTGACGTGCGCTCCTTCCGCTGTTTGCACTTGCGCCTGGCGAAGAGACTCGAGGCGTTCGGCGCCTTCCCGGATGCTTCTCCTCCACTTTGGGCGGTCTTGGGCCAGGGATTCCCAGAGGTCAGAGGGGATGTTGCACTTTTTGAAGGAGGCTTTGAGGGTGTCCTTGAAGCGTTTCCTCTGCCCACTTGGGGCTCTCTTGCCGTGGCGGAGCTCCGAGTAGAGCGCTTGTTTTGGGAGTCTCGTATTGGGCATGCGGACGATGTGGCCCGTCCATCGAGCTGATCGAGCATGGTCAAAGCTTCGATGCTGGCCTGAGCGAGAACACGGACATTGGTGCGCCTATCGTGCCAATGGATTTGCAGGATCTTGCGGAGGCAGCGTTGGTGGTACTGCTCCAGTGCTTTGAGGTGCCTGCTGTACATGGTCCATGTCTCTGAAGCATACAGGAGGGCGGGAATCACTACTGCTCTGTAGACCATGAGCTTGGTGCCGGGTTTGAGGTCCTGGTCTTCAAACACTCTTCCTCAGGCGACTGAAGGCTGCGTTGGACTTAGTCATCGACATCTGCCCTTGTTGACAGTAGGCTCCCGAGGTATGGAAAGTATTGTCCAAGGCCTCATCGTGGATTTTGATAATCGGGGGGGGGCAGTACTGTGTGGCGGGGGCAGGTAGAGGACCTTTGTCTTACGGATGTTTAGTGCAAGGTCCATGCTCTCGTATTCTTCGGTGAAGGCGTTGACGATGGTTTGGAGTTCGACCTCCGAGTGTGCGCAGACGCAAGCGTCGTCTGCACACTGTAATTCGATGACAGAGGATGGGATAACCTTGGATGGACTGGAGGCGACGGAGGTTGAACAGTTTCCAGTTTGTTCTGTAGATTAGCTCCACTCCAGCGGGGAGCTTACTGAGGGAGAGATGGAGCATTGCAGCAAGGAAGATCGAGAAGAGCGTTGGTGCGATGACACAGCCTTGCTTGACCCCGGTCCGTATGTGAATTGGGTCTGTGGTGGATCCGTTGGTCAGGATCACGGCTTGCATGTCGTCGTGAAGCAGGCGGAGGACGGTGACAAACTTGAGGGCAGCCGAATTTGAGGAGGACACTCCATAATCCCTCACGGTTGACAGTGTCGAAAGCCTTTGCGAGGTCAAAGAAGGCCATGTACAGTGATTGGTGCTGTTCCCTGCATTTTGCTTGTATTTGATACACGGTGAAGATCATGTCCATTGTGCCCCTTAGTGGGTGGAATCCGCATTGCGACTCTGGGAGGAGCTCTTCAGCCACTGGGAGAAGGCGATTGAGGAGGATTCTTGAGATGACTTTCCCTGTGGCAGACAGTAGAGAAACTCCTCTGTAATTACCGCAACCGGACGCGTCACCTTTCTTGAAGATGGTCACGATTACGGCATCTGAGATCCCCTGGCATGCTCTCCTCCTTCCAAATAAGAGAAATGGGATCATGTATTCGCACCAATAGTGCTTCTCCGCTATGCTTTAATGCCTCGGCAGGAATTCCATCTGCTCCTGAGGCCTTGTTATTCTTCAGTTGTCGGATAGCCTTTTCAACCTCATGCTGGGCTGAGGTTGTGCTGAGGTGGTGGCAGGTAGCATGCTGCGTGATGGAGTTGAGGACACTTGCATCGAAGAGTGTGTCTCGGTTAAGGAGATCTTCGAAGTGCTCCTTCCAGCGGGCACTGACTGCCTCTCTGTCCTTGATGAGTACCTCTCTGCTCTTGGCCCGCAGTGGGGTAGGACCTTGGGCCGTAGGTGGTCTTGACAGCGCTAAAGAATCCACGCACGTCGTGGTTGTCGGCTAGCTGCTGGATCTCCTGCGCTTTCTCCACCCACCATCTGTTCTTTAGGTCGCGAGTTTTTTGTTGGACCTCGGCCTTCAGGCGTCTCTAGGGCTGCTTTCTTGCTCTCGGGTTGTGTTGCTATTTCCAGATCAGGAATGCCTTGTGCTTGCGGCTTATCAGCTCCTGGATCTCCTGGTTGTTCTCATCGAACCAGTCTTAGTGTTTCCTGGTCGAGTGACCGAGCGTCTCTTCACAGGCGCTGATTATGGAGGCCTTGAGTGCAGACCAGGCGCTGTGGACACTGTGTCTCTGAATCACTGGGAGTAGTCAGGTTGGTTGTGAGGCGCAGGCTGAATAGGGCTTTCTTAGCAGGGTCTTTGAGTGCTCCAGCGTTGATTTTCCTGCGACACAGTTTCTGTTGCCGCCGCTGTTTTGGGGCTACATTGAATGAGATGACAGAGCGGATTAGGCGGTGGTCTGTCCAGCAGTCGTCAGCTCCTGTCATGGTGCAGGTGATGCAGACGTCCTTGCGGTCCCTCGCTCGGACGATGACTTAGTCCAGCAGATGCCAGTGCTTGGAGCGAGGGTGTTGCCATGAAGTCTTGTACTTGTCTTTCTGACGGAACAAGGTGTTGGTTATGACAAGGCCATGTCCTAAGCATTTTGACAGGAGGGTACCGTTGGAGTTGGCTTTCCCTACCCCCTCTCTGCCGATCACACCTCCCCAGAGGTCTGTGTCCTTTCCAACTCTGCCGTTAAAGTCGCCAAGGAGGATCAGCTTGTCGCCCGTTGGGACTCGGGACAGGGATTGTTCGAGACTGGAGTAGAATTCCTCTTTGGTCTCATCTGAGGCTTCCAGTGTTGGGGCATACGCACTGATGACCGTAGCGCACTGGTTCCGGGCTAGGGTGAGCCGAAGAGACGTGAGACGTTTATTTATTCTGCAAGGGGAGTCTCAGACGTCCAACTAGCTCATTTTTTATGGTGAAGCCTACCCCATGGAGGCGGCGTTCTTCTTCAGGTTTGCCTTTCCAGAAGATGTAACCACCGCCTTGCTCCTTGAGCTGGCCTTCCCCTGCCCGCCGGGTCTCACTTAGGGCGGCGATGTCGATGTCGAAACCTCTTGAGCTCCCGGGCAACAACAGCAGTACGGCGTTCCGGTCTGTCGCTGTTGGGGTCGTCGATGAGGGTCCTGACGTTCCAGGTCCCGAACTTCATTTTAAAAGGGTGGAAGATGCCTGTGCTGGGTGGGGAGTGGGCAACCATATACAATACACAACAAACAACTGTGTGAATTGGGGAAAATCTGTGTCCCAGGAGGCTGTGCCTCACTTAGTTTGCATTTATATTAGTGCTGTTTTAATCTAGATTAGAGTAGACTGAAAAACTAGGTGAACAAGTCTACCGCTGGGAGAAGGAGCCAGAGCTAGCAATGTAAACATCAGTATTGGAATTTGAATTAAAACAAGGCCAATTAAATGCAAGTAGGAAATCTGAGTTTCTGGAATCATGTTTTCAGATTAAATGCAGATACAGGCCAACTGCAAACTTGATAATGCTGTTTGGCTACAAGGCAACACACTCATTACATGTACTGAAGGCAATATATCCTAGATGGGTCATGGTCTGGCTCTCCTGTCCACATATGTAATTCTGAACGCAGTGCATGATCAGTTTCCACCGCACTCTGCGGCTGATGCAATTGGTCAATGATATTTTGTAACGACTGAAAATAGCATTTCTACCAAGTTTTATTTAACTTTAAATCCACTTCCAAGATCGATCATTGTACATATACACTCAGCATGACTTCAAATGGGTAACTCAGTTAATGTCTGTAAAAAAAAAATCTCAAAATGTGGTACTCATTACAACTGTTCTGACCTGAAACAGTGTGTTCCTGTTGAAGAATCAGACCTAAAGGCACAGCACAGTAATGGGGAAGATTCACTGGAACTGCAGCTTTTGAACATTGTTAAGGACTCTGTGGCATTCACAGAAATAGGAGCAATGAGTTCAATTGGCAACAAAAATGACGACTATTTTTTTTCTGCAAGTATGAAAAAAGTGAAGTTGTAAACTGTACAATTCACTGTATTACTAAGTACTGTAATATGATATGCAGAAACAGCCTTCTTTTACACAGATTGCCTTTTTTAATAAACAGAGATTATTGACATTTTAGATGCTCAAGACCAAAAACAACCAGAACAACTGAATATGATGTGCTTGCTCCATGGGAGTAATTATCAGTCTGACACACAATAAGACCACTGTTCTTTTTTTTAAAAAGTTTCCAAAACTCTCAAATGATAGTGCACTGAAAAGTTTGAAAGCAGCAGTAACAGAACTGCTTTTGAGTTCATTGGCAGGCTAGTGTTTATTAACTGGTGCTATGATTATAGAGTCCTGATACTAAATCAATGCTCAAATTATGCCAATTCTGAATTTAGCAGCATTTTCTTCAAACAGGATAGTAACACATGAATTTTCAATTTGTTTTTAGATTGCACTGAGTCTCAGTTCAACTTGGTACAGATAAAACCTATCCTGGAGTGGACCTTGGTTAACTCCATCAATTTGAAAGTGCCTTTCACAACCTCAGGACGTCCAAAAGCACTTTACAGCCAATTAAGTATTTTTTGAAGTGTAGTCACTGTTGTAATGTAGGAAATGCGGCAGCCAATTTGCGCACAGCAAGCTTCCACAAACAGCAAATGTAATAATGACCAGATAATCTGTTTTAGTGATGTTGGTTGAGGGATAAATATTGGCCAGGTTCATATAAAATGATGAAACGTTTGGACAAATTGGATTCAAATGTGCTTTTCTGCCATGTACAGAATTTCAGTACAAGGGGTTCATATTTACAAAAGAACAAACTTGTATATGTGTATATATAGCACCTTTCACAAACTCAGGACATCCCAAACTGCTTCACAACCAATGAAGCACTTTTGAAGTGTAGCCACTATTGTAATGTAGGAATCATAACAGCCAATATGCACAAAGCACTGTCCCACAAAAAGCAATGAAATAAATGAGCAGGTCATCTGTTTTAGGTGTTTGCTGACAAATTAACAAAAGAAAATACAGGAGGAACTTAAAAAACACGGTGGAAAGTATGTGGAACAGATTACCAGCACAGGTCGTGGAACAAGAAACCATAATGGATTTCAAAGAGGAACTGGACAGGTTCTTGTGAACAGACAGGTTTTTGTGGAGAGACTAAAGAAGCTAGGATTGCTCTCCCCTTAACCTTCTCTGCTCTAAGGAGATTTAATACTTATTTTGATTAAGTAACAGAGAAACTGTTTCCACTGGGTCGGTAACTAGAGGACACAGATTTAAGGTAAAAAAGAACCAAAGGGGAGCCGAGGAGTTTTGATCTGGAATTCACGGCTTGAAAGGGAAGCAGATTCAATCACAACTTTCAAAAGGAAATTGGATATATACTTGAAAAGGAAAAATTTGCAGGGCAAGGGGGAAAGAGCAGGGGAGCGAGATGAATTGGGTAGCTCTTCCAAAGAGCCGGCACAGGCATGATGGGCCGAATGGCCTCCTTCTGTGCCATACAATTCTATGATTCTATGAAGTGGGACTCAAGATTATTAGAAATGTATTGAGAATACAGTGGATAGGTGGGCTAGATGGACTGAAGGTCTCCTGCCTTAAACTGATACTATGCTACTATAAATCAGCTGCCCTATTCACAACCAAGTTTGATGTAACTTTCAAAACCGAGCATTAGCGTCACTCAAAGTAGGATTGTTGTGTTTAGTTTAAACTAGAATTGCTTGACTAAATGATTGACTAAGATTATATTACATTGCGATACATTGGCAAATTCACAAAGTAACAGTCATTCATTTATGTCCACTCATGATGGGAGCTAAGTGTGTCAGGTATTCCTTGATCAGTGCTGACAAAACGCAAAACGCCTCCCCCAGGCCATGTGTGCACCCACCCCCCATTCACGCGCACACAATCCTGACATTTATGCTGCAATATTCTTATTACACAAAATGCAGGAACTGTATGAAGTGGCTCAATAACAGGTCTATGCTTGCGATAGAAGTCTGGTGTTAATTCTTGATACCATCAATAAAAAACAATTTCAAATTAATCATATCCTTATTTTTGCAATAGGAGTCGTTCCATCAACATATGGAGCAAAATATGACTAAATAGGTGACGGACTTCCTAATAAGCAGAAAACTGGTGTGAAACTTTCTTGGGAGTACTTTAACGTGTAAAGCATCATTTTTTGGCTTGTTCCCAACAAAAATATTCCTAATTTTTTTTTAAATTGGTAATTGATGCATTCATTTCTGGGATGCCACTAAATAGTTTGTACAGCAAATTTTAAAAAAATGCAACTTAGCAACTTCAGTACGAAAAAAGTGTCAATCCTGAAGGATCAATGCATAAAACCATTGCCTGATATGATCACGTTTGACCCATGTGACATAAGTTAATGTAGTTCAGCTTAGGCTGCAGTGGGGGTACCACAATTGGCCTCCACATCCCTAGGCTTTGGAGGAGACAAGATTTAGCAAGATTCTATTACTGAATACAACTCCTGCTTCTGTCGATGTTGTACGAGGGAATGATTGGGATCGGCTATGATGATCCTCAGTCAATGCAAATTCTCGCTGTCCAGGTTCAGACGTGAAAAAAGCTGCATGGACAGTTTTAAAAAATATGATTTTCTTAATACTGGCTATGAAGTTACACAGGAACTATGGAGGAATGTTGACCAGGACACTGGGAGAAGTCCTTGTTCATTTTGAAGAGTGCGTTGGAATCTTAACATGTCTGAACCAGCAGATGGGCCTCTGTTGAATCTGCCGAATCTAAACAACAGCATTTCCAACACTAGCACTCCCTCAGTATTGCACTGAAGTGTCAGCCTAGATCATATGGGCTGAAAGTGAGTAGGCTTTAACCCACAACTTTGACTCAGAGGCAAGGTGCTACCAACTTAGCCAACCTGACATTTGTGCTTTTTGAAAGAAAAAAAAAAGGCACATTAAGCGGAGTCCAAACCATGTGCGTGGTTTTGGTTATGATGGTCTCCCCAGTACAAATGTCACATGATTTTTTTATTTTTTTTATTTACAGGATTTCCACCCCCTCGGCAGCGAGCAGGGGAGCAACAAATGCTTGGCTATAGTGAAAATGCTTACGTAATGGACAACATTTCCCCACTCACACTCCTACTGCCTTACATACAAGCCTCACCCAAACAGACAGCCCGACACACAGACCGCCTCCACACAGAATGCAGAAGTGTGAAATGCAAGTGACCACAACATTTTATGAAAGGCAAATGGTACAGTTGAAGAAACAGCTTCTAAATGTTGTGTGTTTTTCCCCCTCCTCTGTTGAAGATGTGGTCTTTTTTAGTACAGTTTCACAGGCACCAGCAGCGTTTTGGTACCTCACACAAGTGCAAACTGCATGGGTAGAAAGATGGATATCTAAAAGATAGATAGAAAGGGAAAGTTTTTAAAGTGCCTGGTTGTCCTCAAGATGTTCCAAAGTGGTTCAAGAGTTAATATTTTCTTGGTAGTAGTAGTCATACATATAGGCAAACGTAGGAGCTAATTTGCAGAGGTGTCCCACAAACAGCAAATGAGATGAATGATCAGCTAGTCAGCTTTGGCTAGTGTTGGTTGGGGGAAATGTTGACCAGGACACCAGGTATATTCCCCTGTTCTTCTTTAAATATTGTTATGGGATTTTTATATCTACCTAAACAGCAAGGTGGAACCTTGGTTTAAGGTCTCATATGGAAGAGGGCACATTAGACAATGCAACATTCCCTCAGTACGGTGTTGAAATACTGAAATCTACTCAGTTGAACAAAAAAAGTTAATGCAGTATTTTTATATAATGGAGATTCCTTTGTGGTTCTGCCACGTTTGTGCAACTCCAAATATAGGCATGTTCAAGTACAAGGAACTGAAAGCACTTCTGAAAATATCTGGCTCTATTGTTCTCTGGAATGAGGTGCAAATACATTTGAAGTGAGATGTAATTTTCATTAAATAAACAGAAAATGCTGTAAATACTCAGGTCAGGCAGCATCTGTGGAGAGAAAAACAGTTAACATTTCAGGTCGATGACCTTTCATGATTTCCAGGTACAACTGTTGAAGCTCTGGGATTAGGTCTTCCTGCAAATATTGCAAAGTTATTACTAGCATGACTTAAGACTGCTGCTTTTGTATTCATTTTACTCTGAAAAAACAAAGACAATATCAAAACTACCCAAATTATCAATACCAGTTTGTTGAGTCACAAATGGGAGTCAAATTACCATCATGGTGAAGTCATCTACTATCCTACTCACAATTTACTATGTTGCCAAGTTTTGTATCATCTGCAAACTTCAAATTTGTACTATCCATACCCAAATCCAGGGCATTTATATATAAGAAAAGCAATGGTCTTAATATTGACCCCTGGGAGACCCCACTGCATACTTCTCTCCAGTCAGAAAAACATCCATTCACCACTACTCTCTGCCTCCTATTCCTTAACCAATCACGTACTCAAGTTACCACCATCCCTTTACTCCCATGTGCTTCTATTTTCCGAAAAAGTCCGTTATGTGATACTTTAATGCCTTTTGAAAGTCCATATATGCAATATCTACTGCACAACTTTCATCAACCCTCTCTGTAACTTCATCAAAAATCTCACAGGTTAGTCAGACAATTTGCCTTTTTCAAATCTATGCTCGCTGTTCATTTTTAACCCATGCCTCTCCAAGTGAGAATTAATTTTGTCCTCGACAATGATTTCTAATAGTTTTCCCCACCACTGACATTAGACTGATTAGCCTGTAGTTACCAGGTTTATCCCTCTCCCCTTTTTTGAACAGGGGTGTAACATTTGCAATCCTCCAGTCCTCTGGCACCACTCCCATATCCAAGAAGGATTGAAAGATTGCGGTAAGAACTTCTATCTCCACATATATCTGCGAACTCATCTCCTTTATATTGATAATGTGCCATCGCCGGCAGAAGTACCAGGCACCCACTGCAGACAGTATCAATATGAAAACACCTTTACAGTAAGGCCCAAGAATGGCAGGCAGATGCAGCCATTATCCCAGACCAGCCAATTCTGTAGGTTTTTTTTTTAAGTGCAGCAGAGAGTTTAAAGAGATGGAGTAGGAGTTAAGGTTTGGCAGAAAGACTGAAGTAAAATGGTGCACATGTAGGTTGTACTAGTGCAGGAGTGTGCATACTACAGCCCACACACCCAACAAATTTAGCCCAAGCAGCCCTGAAAACTGTTCAATTTGCACTTGTATTTCTTATTTCTCAATTTGTCCTATTTGAATTTTGTGAGCTTAGCAAGTACTGTTCTTTGCATGGATTGGTAGATAAATCATAAATCAGAACACCTAGATATGTTTGTATGTGCAGCTTCAGATATTTACAAATTAGTGGGATTGATTTAAAATTTAAATGCCACCCCACAGGCTCCAAATGCTGTGTGCTCAAGTGGTCCATGAAAGTAAAAAAACTTGGCACTCCTCTACTAGCGAACAGGTTTATTTATCAAAAGTTTGCAGAACCTGGTTTGGTAGCTGTAACAGTAGAATAGATTTCAGTTTGCAGGGGTCATAGCATGATTTTCAGTGGGCTAATTTAAGTAGCTTTAAGGCAGGCCACTGATTGGAACCTCAGTCCTAAGGTAGCCTAGCTTACAGGGAGGAAAACATAGCATGGAGAAGCAAACTTCCTCTGTTGGGCCAGTATGGAGAAGCATCTAGGGCAACTGTGGAGAAGGCCACAATCGACAACAGTCCTACCCACCCTCAAGAGGAAAAATTGGCAATAGCCATTAAACGGCAACGTAAACTTCAGGAATCCAATAAGGGAGAAAAAAAGGCTAAAGCTTTTTTTAAAAAAAACACCAATGGGAATCTACAAGATTTATTGCTCAATATCACTGTGGGAATCTCAGCCAGGGCAGAACGAGGGTGACAAGCAGAAACTTCCCTTCAGGAAATCAAGTCCAGTCTGCATTTATGTGCACATATCTCTTATTGGGTTATTGCAAGTTATCCGACAGAGGCAGGAGAGCAGGTCACCACAAACTCTCATTCTGGGAGTGTGGCATCAGAGGGGTGATGGCACTGATATATTTAAGTGTTCAAATCTATATAAACATATTCAAAAATGCTTATAGAAATCACATTAGACACTTCAGTGAGTTAGTTAGAAACCAGGAGTCTGAATTTCCCCACCTACTCTCATACAATCAATTGGTATTCAGTGGTCAATTTAAATTATTTTTGTGTTCTTTCTTGTAAAATGCAACATTTGAGAGTTTGTGTTCTAAATAAAATTGTGCCTCTCAACTTCCCCCTGAACTATTTCTTATCAGAGGTCAAAACCTCAACAGCCTGAAGTCTAGAACAACGTATTTTTAATGTTATCATAACCTGATCATTTCAGAACCATGAATTTACCCAAATGAAAAAGATACTTGGTAAATGATTCATACAGCTACAGGAGGAGCACACACACCTTACTGTAATCTCAATGATTACCCTTTGTGACTGTGTACATTCCTCTCCAAATGTTTTCACAAGTCACCATCAGAAATGTAAATTATCCAACTAGAATCTAGTTATAAAGCCATAAAACTATAAACATTTAATGCACAATAGGAAGCCATTCAGCCCACTGCTTCTATAATGGCTCTGCTACAGCAATCAAAAACTACCACTGCCTTAGAGAGCGCGAGCGCGCGCCAGAAAGAGCGCAAGCGCCAGAGAGAGAGAGGGGCACGCGCCAGAGAGCAAGAGCGAGGCAGAGAGAGAGAGAAAGCCAGAGAGGACGAGTGAGTGAAAACATGGAAAGAGGGAGGGAAAAACCAAGGGAGAATCTGTCTAGCCATAAATGATCACATTTGTGTTGGAGAGGATGTGTTGTCTAATACATCCACCCATCCCATACAGAGAATATTCTTCAAAAACCGGTGAAGAAATTTCTCATAACCCTCAGTCAGGATGAGAATTTTCAGGTAATTATTATTTTTTTTATAAAACCTGCTCAAAAATAATAAACCAATATGGAAACCAAAGACCAACATCTTGTTGGATACCCAGATGGGCCACCAATAGAACACTGGAAAAAGGAATATTACCTCAGAGCCATAGATGGGAGAGGAAGTTGTACTTGGATAACCTCACCCCAAACTTTCTGCAACTCCTCCAGGAGGAGAATGAAGCAAAGTCACAAACTACCACCCACTGACCCAACTGGAAATACAACGACAATAAGTATGTGAAAATATAGAAAAGAAATAAATGAAGAATTATTGCATTGATCTTTGATCAGCTAGTAGCACACCCCACTATGAATTAGGCTGAGTTCAAGACCAGGTTCCAGGATTTGAGCACGTAATCCAGTAGTACTTAGGGAATGCTGCATTGCTACAAGTGCTATCTTGAGGTGTTAAATAGAAGCTTCAGTCACCCGTTTAGTGGGATGTAAAAAGAGCCCAACGCATATTCAAAGATATGCAGGAAGTTCTTCCAGTGTCATGGCTGACACTTCTCGATCAGCCAATACCAACAAAAAAAATTAACTGGCAACTCATCTCATTTGCGGTTTGTAATTAGCTGCTATGTTTGCATACATCATAATAATGTCAATACCTCAAAAGTAATTCACTGTTTGTGGCATACTTTGAGATGTCCTGCAGATAAGTAAATGCTAGTTCGTTCTTTTTACAGCCATTCCAACTTTCAAAATTTAATTTTAGTGACATGCTACCACAGCCACATTACAGTTGCTATCCAAAACATTCAGACATCAGTGAATCCATATGGTGTTTGATTTTATACACACACAAACACATTTTCTATTCCAAATAGATCAATCCAAAAGTTTACACAATCATGGAAATTCAGGGACAATTGTCTCTACAAACTACAAAAACTTGTGTGAGAAACACTGAGTTTATGAAACCCTGTGGAAAATTAATACCATCTTGTTCTTAAGTGGATACCAAAGAAATTAGTTTTGCATTACCTTACATTAGTGGTACTGGATTGGTTACAATGAGTCAGATGATGCACTATTTTATTCTGTGTATACAAGGGCTACTAATTTATAGTAGGAGTGTTCATAATATTTTGACTCAAATTCAGTGATTGAGCATATTTATAGGGAAACTGGCTTAGATTACAGTAGTTAATTTTATGTCTTGCTTTTTGTAAAAGCCCAGGATACAGATTATGGTATGAAGATGTTGTAGGAGACAGATTGCAAGTACTGCGAGAACTAGGAAGGGATTGCAGGGGAAGAACTATGAGGGGTGGTCTTGCTGTTGAGAAGCACCTGAAAGGGGATACGGACCAAAAAAAGTGCAGAAGAAGGCTTTTCTATGGGGAAGGGAGATGGTATTAGCGACTGGAGTAGCTGAGGATAGGACTGGGGTGAAGGAGAATGAAATTCCCTTTACTTTCCAAAGTGTAGAAAAGGGTTTCACAAACAGTGGCCTGGGAAATCTGCATTAATTAAAATAGAAACAGATGTTCCCGATTGTGTACGTTCTATAGAGACAATGAGCAGAAACAGATGAGGGAAGAGGAAACTGCTGCCATTGGAGAGGCAGCAGGCAGCAATGGGCCTACCTTGGAGACCAAACTTCAAACTCTTAGGGAGGTAGGTAAAACAAAGAGATAAATTTAACTTGACAAAGTGTGATAGAAATAGTGCAACAGTAAATCCGAGTTACTAAAAGCAACTACTACACTTGCAGAAAGTACAACAGAATCCATAATCAAATTTAACTGCTAAAGTCGGATTTGATTTTTCTTCTTGTTGGAGCCTCTATGGTCTATGCCTGGTCCTACAAATCTGCTTCATCAATGCCACTATAGGAACCTTTACATTGCAGAAGTACAGCCGACAGCAAATCGAAATGTTCTCTCACCATAGCTTGCATTTGGAAATATAGCAGGGCTGACTTATGTCGTTCATTGGCAAAACAGATCAACTTTTTCATGGGTCGTCAAGTGCCATCAGAATTAGGAACTCTGCTTCTGGTCAGTTTATGGCATGGGTGAAAGAGTAAATGGGGAGATCAGCCTCCGGAAGCCAGTAAAGCACCACTCTCCTGACAATGCTGCAGCAATACAGAAGCATCTTAAAAAGTGGCTGACCGAGACTCCAATTATTTATTCCAGTCACTGAATTGAAGCATCTAGCCTCTGTTCTTCACCTCCCCATTATGGTATAATGGAGACTGAAATCACTGCAAGCAAGGAATAATGAATGAGTGCATCTCCTGTTGCTCGGTGATACAGCTCCAGTGTGCATGACTGTGCCACTGAAGTGTTAAACTTTCCATTTCCAAAAGTTTACTAATTAAACAATTCAGTCATTACTAAAATAATCAATTAATGCATTATTCAACTTACTGAAACTGTAGAAAAGCCAGTCTACTGAAACTGTGATATGGGCCCGGAATTTGCGGTCAGCGGCAAAGCGACTGCGCTCGCCACCGACTTCGAAGAAAGTTGCCCACAAAGACCTAACGATCTCTGTGGCGTGAATTTCAGCTGTCCCAAACTTTGTTTGAATCTGGCGCCAAATCAAGCAAATCCCAAGCGTCCAGTAACAGGGATGTCATCAAGCTGGCTAAGCATCCAATCACACTGAAGAATTCTCAGAGAGCAAACCAAGTAGTAAAATGCACAGATTCTAATTTACTTTTTATAAATTTTACAGAGCGAAATAAAGATTGGGACATGCACATGATTACGGTAGAAGCTGAAATATCAAACACTTAAAAAATTGAAAACTTGTAATGGAAAAGTTTGACATTTCACAAATATAAAATTAGATTTTCCAGGGCCAGAACGATTGTTCAGCAGTCAGTACGCCGTCAAAAACCCAGTTACACCTCTTTAAACAAGGCTTAAAGTTTTAGGGGGTTTATAACAGCAACATTCCATCGTAAAAAGGAAAGTTTTCGTCCTTATGTAATTTCAACTGATTGCAGATTCTGGGGAATTCCACAGCGCAACCTGCGGTGAAGCAGTTAATGACTGACCGCAACTTCAGGATCTCCGCATTTATCTGCGCATGCTCTAAATCCTGAAGTTGCGGTCAGGTTCAGAGGGCGAATGCTGGCATTTTCATAGTCATTACCACTGCAAAATCCAGGCCATGGTTTTTTTTTATTACAATGGGGTGTTCGTGTTCATGTCTAACATTGTGTTTGGTATATGGCTTCAAAATGAGAAAACAAATGTTGTCATGACTATCCCAATGGGTTAGCTCTTAAGGTGGTGAGTATGTGACATATATAGTAGACTAGTAAGATCTCAGGTTTGATCTTTGGTTTTGAATTTAGCTGATCTCTGCTAGCGAGGAAATAGAACCACTAAACGGACCTCCACACCCTGGGATCAGAAGGAGATTGGTCAGGATTCCCACTCCAGCGACCTTCAATAGTAGTACTACTTATTTGGGCATCAGGCGAGATTGGGTTCAGCCGTGATCCCTTGTGATTGAACAGCCCGTCAACTCTTACCATAGAGGTTTACAAATTAATAATGGCCATTTAGTTGAGATACAGGAGGGCACGCAGCACCCTAATTGGGAGACAGGAATCGTCAGGAAGGAGGAGAGAAGGAAAAAAAGGGTTAAAGTTTTATTAATATTAATGGAGAGAAGCAGAATAAAAAATTTCAGGCATGAACAGACAGGTTTTTAAACATATGCAAATGATGTCAAAAACAATAAAGGAGATTTATTTATTTAGGTGATTGCTTCAAACAAAAGTAGAAAACCGTTTTTCCAATGAATTGCACACACTGCCACCTTATGCAACTGTTGAGACAAAGAAACAAGAGTTCAGTGGTTGTGTTGGCAGTGGAGGGCGGGGGGTGGGAGGAGAGAGAGAGAGAGAGAGAGAGAGAGAGAGGGAGGCACTGAAGTACAGACAGCTATAAACAATAGCCTTACGTTACTGTTGAGAATGTATAACTGTACTCACTTCTGTAGTGTGGCAGTTTCTCTATCACTTGGCCCCACCTCACCTGCAGCAGGTCACGTGCTGCTTTGAGGAGTCTCTCTTAGGTCACTGGATCAAGCTCGGAGAAAGATTTTAATCCTGTACAGGGCTGGCTCAAGCTGCCTCCTACTAACCACAGTATCAAGGTCTACTGCGCTATAACCAACCCAAGCTGCTTTCTTTGTGTAGAAAGGTCACAACTGGCTCAGTGTACTTCCCACAGATAAAGATCTGGATTAACGTTGCGTAGCCCAGTCAACTGTACCCATCAACTCAACATATCTAATTACTACAAACCACACATACATACAAATAACTTGCCTTCCAAAGTTCAGCAAGCTGGGTTTAACGCCACCTCTTACAGCCCAGCTCCATCAGGGAATTACGGGATTTTATTTCTCTCTCCAATATAGCAAGTCCACAAAGTCCTATTATTAACAGAAAAATAAAATGTAGGATAAAATGATTTTCAAAAGTAGGATGTGCTTGTTGTTTACACACACACACACACACACACACAGACAGACTTCAGCATTTGACAGAGTGCAGCATCAAGGAGCGGTAGTAAAATTGAAGTCAATGGGAATCAGGGGGAAAACTCTTCACTGGCTGAAGTCATACCTAACACAAAAGGAAGATGATTGTGGTTGTTGGAGGTCAATCATCTCAGCCCCAGGACATCGCTGCAGGAGTTCCTCAGGGCAGTGTCCTAGGCCCAACCATCTTCAGCTGCTTCATCAATGAACCTGCCTCCCCATCACAAGGTCAGAAGTAGGGATGTTCATTTATGATTGCAGAGTGATCATTTCTATTCGCAACTCCTCAGATAATGAAGCAGTCCATGCCCGCATGCAGGAAGACCTGGACGACATTTAGGCTTGGGCTGATAAGTGGCAAGTAACATTCGCACCACACAAGTGCCAGGCAATGACTATCTCCAACAAGAGAGTCTAACCACCGCTGCTTGACATGTAACGGCATTACCATCGCCGATTCCACCACCAACATCATCCTGGGGGTCACCATTGACCAGAAATTTAACTGGACCAGCCACAAATAATGTAGCAACAAGAGGTCAGAGGCTGGGTATTCTGTGGCGAGTGTCTCATCTTCCTGACTCCCCAAAGCCTTTCCACCATCTACAAGGCACAAGTCAGGAATGTGATGGAATACTCTCCACTTGCCTGGATGAGTGCAGCTCCAACAACACTCAAGAAGCTCGACACCATCCAGGACAAAGCAGCCCGCTTGATTGGCACCCCATCCACCACCTTAAACATTCCCTCCCTCCACCACCAGCGCACCGTGGCTGCAGTGTGTACCATCTACAAGATGCACTGCAGCAACTCTCCATGGTTTCTTCGGCAGCACCTTCCAAACCCGCAACCGCTACCACCTAGGACAAGGGCAGCAGGCGCATTGGAACACCATCACCTGCAAGCTCCCCTCCAAGTTATATACCATCCTGACTTGGAAATACATCGCCATTCCTTCATCATTGCTGGGTCAAAATCCGGGAACTCCCTTCCTAACAGCACTATGGGAGCACCTTCATCACACGGACTGCTGCGGTTCAAGGTGGCTGCTCATCACCACCTTCAAGGGCAATTAGGGGTGGGCAATAAATGCTGGCCTTGCCAGCGGCGTCCACATCCCAGGTACAAAAAAAAAATAAAAATGAGCCTAGACAGAGTGTGGGAAACTGTTTGATAACAGAGGGGGGCGGGGTTAAAAATCACTACCAAGCATGATTCTGTCCTCATTCACGTGCACTTCCAGAAGCCATCAGATAGTGATCAGGAGCATAAATCCTGGCTGATTTTTATCCCTCCCTAGCCCAGGAGTGAAGAGACCAATTGCAGTGTCCCTACAACCACTGACTACACGGACATCTCTTTTTAAAAAATATCACTGGTATTTATTGCCCCACTCTAGTAGCCTGAGATGGTATTGGTGATAGTGGGCCGCCTTTTTTATTACAGCACAGAAGCAGGCCATTCGGCCCAACAGGTCCACGCAAGCCTCCTCCCACCCTTCTTCATCTAGCCCCATCAACATAACCTTCTATTCCTTTCTCCCTCATTTTTTAAATATCTAGCTTCCCCTTAAGGACGTCCCGAGGTCGTGAAAGGCGCTATATAAATGCAAGTCTTCTTTCTTTAAATGCATCTATGCTATTCGCCTCAACAACTACGTGTGGCAGCAAGTTCCACATTCTAACCACTCTCTGGGTAAAGAAATTTCTCGAGTTCCCTATTAGATTTATTAGTGACTATCTTATATTTATGGGGCCGAGTTCTTGTCTTGGCTGCAAGTGGAAACATCATCTCTATGCCTTCTTGAACTGCTGCACTTATGGTAGTGAAGGTGTTCCCACAATGCTGTTACGCAAGGAGTTCCAGGATTTTGACCTAGTGGCCATAAAGGAACGGCGATGTGTCCAAGTTATGATGTGTGACTTGGAGGTGATGTTCCCATGCACTTGCTGCCTTTGTCCTTCTAGGTGGTGAAAGTCAAGAGTTTGAAAGCTGTTGCCAAAGAAGCCTTTGGAGTTGCTGCAGTGCATCCGGTAGATACTACACACTGCAGCCATGGTACACCAGTAGTGGAGGGGGTGGATGTTTAGGCTAGTTGATGAGATGTGGATCAAGCAGAGTGCTTTGTCCTGATGGTATAGAGCTTAAGAGTGCTGTTGCAGCTGCACCCATCCAGGCAAGTGGAGAGTATTCCATCACACTCCTGAATGTGTCTTATAGGTGGGAGATGATGATTTGGAGTCAGGAGGTGAGCCACTTGCCATAGAATGACCAGTCTCTGACTGCTCTAGTAGCCACACCATTTATGTGGTCAATGGTGACTCATGATGTTGAGGGTGGGGAACTCAGCAATAGTAATGCCATTGAATGTCATGGGGAGGTGGTTAGCATCTCTCTTGTTGATGATCATTGCTTGTCATTTGTGTGGCACAAATGTTACTTGCCACTTAGCCAAGCCTAGATGTTGTCCAGGTCTTTCTGCATGTGGGCATGGACTGCTTCAAGGAATTGCAAGTGGAGCTGAGCACTGCAATCATCAGCAAATAACTCCACTTCTGACCTTATATTGGAGAGAAGATCACTGATGAAGCAGCTGAAGCTAGCTGGGCCCAACATGCTGTCCTGAGGAACACCTCTAGCAAGATCCTGGGGTTTCAATGAATGGCCTCCAACAACCACAACCACCATCCTTTGGGCTAGGTATGACTCTAGCCACTGGAAAGTCCCCATCCCCCACCCCCTCACCCCAATCACTTCAGTTTTACTAAGGCTCCTTGGCACCACACTCAGTCAAATGCTTCAGATCAAGTAAGTAATTCTCAACTCACCTCTGGAATTCAGCTCGCGCACATGTTTGGACCAAGACTGAAATAAGGTCTGAGCTGAATAATCCTGGCAGAATTTAAAATGAGCATCAGTGAACCGGTTATTAATAAGTGCTACATGATCTCACCATTGACAACGCGTTCATCATTTTGCTAATGATTGGGAGTAGCTAGATAGGGCAGTAATTGGCCAGGTTGGATTTGTCCTGCTTTTTGATCTGTTAACAGGGCAAAGATCAGGAATCAAACCAGGCACATTTTAGCTTGTATAGGTCAGGTACATGTTGCCTTTACCAACTAAGCCAAACAAAAGCTCAAGGAGGTTAACTGGTACCAAATTATTCACTCAAAACAGTACTGGAAACGGTGTGTCAAGATCCAAGTTCTCTGCACCCCCCTCCCCTCCCCCACCAACCAATGATTTGTTGGGTGGAAGCAGTATGTGGTACATTATTGAAATCTACAAACTGAACATCCTAGGTTTAAAGCCTGGAATATGAAATGTTAGATAAACTCAGGCATTCTAGTGGAAGAAGAGGATAAAGACAAAATAATGAGAATATTGTTTTAAATTACAAAATCCTACAATGCAAATCTACTAATTTAAACTGTAAAAATCAAACATCAATACATGCACTGGGCAAGTACAATCTTTTGAATCTTAGTAATGACTGGGAATTTAGTGCTGGCAGGCAGAGTCTGGGCCACCCCTCTGAACAAATCTGGAAGAATGGAAATCAGTTTGGGTCACCCTGTCCCAAATTGATTGCAATCTCCATAAAGTGAAAGTATAAAAACAGCTCGGATATATCCTTGCCAGTTGTTCGCCTTCATTACAAGGGTCAGTCCATGAGTCAGGCTGGTGTGCTGCCTTCCTTCTCTACCCTGTGATAAGCACTCCAATTCAAAATCGTTAACACATCAACAAGATGAGAAACTTGAATATCCCATCCACTAAAAACTCCCCCCCCCACGCCCTCACCTCCAGCAAGCTTCTTGCAAATGTCAGCAACTCACTCATTCTGATAAATATCAGCTTTTCAGTAAATACAATCAAGCACATACGGTATAGTCCAGCCTCCTCCTCTTCTGCTTTTACCGACCCACATCTCCCCTTTGATGAGTGCGATCACTCATTAACACTGGTATAGTGCATCTTGGGGTTATTTTCATTTCTAAAGGCTGTACATTTTCAAGCTTGTTCTAAGTTGCTTGGCACCTTCAGCACACAAGAATTTTTCCGCTTGGTCACCCATCAGAAAATTGATAATTAGGTAGAAAATTGATACAGGCATAACTGCTTATTACATTCAAAAGGGCTCAAGATCACTTACAAATTTTGCTTAGACCATTGCAAGCTTTACTGATGGTCAATGAATGTTCCATTGCAGCTAGAAAAATAATCAATTAATTTGGCAATAATATGTAGTACTATTGACTAGTGATTCATAATGACTATTACTTCATATATAGGCACAGTATTATTCAAAGTATTACATCAAACTTGAGAATTAGGTTACTAATTAAAGGATGCCTCTGTGGTCAATGGTATTATGTACTCGTGTAACAATTATCCAAAGCTTTTAAAGGTATGCATGCAATTTTCTATCTCCCCGCCCAATATGGCCCCAAAGAGGCATTGTTACTAAGACAAAGGCAAAATACTGCAGATGCTGGAAATCTGAAACGTAAACAGAAAATTCTGTAAATACTCAGCAGCAATAAACAAACAGTCTCAGGATAAGGGGTTAGCCATTTAGAACGGAGATGAGGAGGAATTTCTTCACTCAGGAGGGTCGTGAATCTTTGGAATTCTCTACCCCAAAGGGCTTTGGAGGCTGAATCGTTGAGTATATTCAAGGCGGAGATATAGATTTTTGGATTCTAAGGGAATCGAGGGATACGGGGATCAGGCAGGAAAATGGAATTGAGGTCGAAGATCAGCCATGATCTTATGAATGGTGGAGCAGGCTCAAGGGGCCGTATGGCCTACTCCTGCTCCTAATTCTTATGCTCTTAAGCGAAGTGTTTCAGCCTTTGCATGTTAAAATTGGGGACCAAAGTGAATGGCCCCAAAACTGGGGTAAGTACTGCAGAATCATTAAAAAAATTGTGCCAGTGATGTCAAAGGGCCAATCGGGTCCCTTGTAAAGGGGGATTGATTTTCTGGTAATGCTTGCATTTTTGGCCAACATCGATGCCTGCACCCTCTGGTTAATGTCTTGTTTGGCTGGTTATTGCAGGCATACTGGCTGCTTTGCATAAACCAGGCTAAGAATGAGGAAATTCCTGACATCAGGGGCCATTTTTGGGGCAGATGAAAGTTCTGTCTCAAACAAGTCCCCACAGAAACTACCAACAAAGGCTGAGACCTGTTGGATCCACGTTCTGATACAATTTCTGGCCTCTCCAAAGGACTTCCAGGGGACTTACTAGTGGGGCCAATAGCCCTGGTTAGTAAAATGTTTCTTTAACTTAACACTACGCTTGTTACTGGCCAGAATTGCGTGCTGACAAGCATTTGGATTGTTGAGATGCTTACCAACTTGCCTTTCTTTGACTGTCTAATAACCCTCCTCAGGCCGCACTCGCAATCCCACGGCACACTGAAGTCAGCATCGCCGGCGCGAAGCTGACTGGAGGCGGCAGCTGTGCAGTAACCACCCCTCACTGGTAGTCGTCTGATTGGTAGCTATCTGATTGGCAGGCTAGTCCAGCCAATGACATACTTCGGGAGGGAATGGTGGTCACGGGTACCATATTTCGAAGGATACGCTGAACTGAGACCTCTCTGCCTTCCCATGGCATTGCTTGAAGAGCAGCAGGAGGTTCTTCTGGCAGCCTGGCCGATATTTATCCCCCAATCAACATCACTAACAAATTATCTGGTCATTCATCTCATCGTTGTTTGAGACCCCGTGCGGTGCACAAATTAATTCCTGTGTTTTCCTATTGGCTATAAAGCACTTGGGGACGTCCCGAGGTCATGAAAAGTACTATATAAATGCAAGTTCTTTTTTCTTCCATTACACAGTTATAATGGTCTGAATTATTTTTGCATGCATGTCAGAAATTTCTGTATACAGGAACAAGTTTGAAACAGCAAAAAGATATTTACATAAGTCTGCTGGCTATTTTTCTTCCAAAACCATGTTTTATATAACAGCTGTACTTCTGTAACCATTTTGACAGTAAATTGCAGGGCTGGTTGCCCTCACTATTTTTGCTGCTAGGACTTGCAGGCAATACCACTTTAAAGTCGTAACAATCTCACTTTACTATCAGAACGCATCTTAAATGAGAGTTTTAACACTTGTACTAACGGCATCACCTGCATCATCCATATGGAAGTGGCCTTTCCCACCTCTTTAACACCATGTAATGAGGTCCCTGGTCCGCCAATATACACAGTTGCATACACCACAGAGGCAATAGTATGTCTCGTTTTCACAGGTGAAGAGGTTTCACAATCTCAAACACCTTCAGCATTACAGAGTTGGAGGAAAATCCAGTCTCTCACCTCACAAGATATTTGTGAAGCTGCTAGTGAGATAATTTGTGCATCTGCCCAAGGCTCATTAATGTAGATAGTAAAAAAGTGAGGCTGCACCACAAAGTGGTAGGATATTAAGTCAATAGAAAATCTCTACAAAAGTTTGCAAAGACACTAAATATTAAAAGCAACTTGGCAAACAATACCTCCGAAACACCATCGCAAACTCCTGCAGATTTAGTTCCCATCACAGTTCAGAAAGTTTGTGGAGGCCATCCATCACCCCTCACGAAAAAATTGGACATCACTTCCTGCTATGCATAGCTTCATATAATTAGTTTCTGAGCAGAACTGAGAAGTGGGGGGGGGGGGGGGGGGGGGGGGAGAAAAAGAGTGGCAGGAGAGTTACTTTCAAGGGATTCTCAACCTCAACATTATCTGATCATTATCACATTGCTGTTTGTGGGAGTTTGCTGTGCGCACAATTGGCTGCTGCGTTTCCCACATTACAACAGTGACCCAAATAATAGTGGAAAATCAGAGGGCAAAAGGGAGGGAGGAACTTAAAACAATCACTAGAGAAAAAGTACTAGGCAAACTAATGGGACTAAAGGCTGACAAGTCCCACAGACCTGATGGTCTGCATCCTAGGGTTTTAAAAGAAGTGGCTGCAGAGATAGTGGCTGCATTGGTTGTAATCTTCCAAAATTCCCTAGATTCTGGAAAGGTCCCAGCAGATTGGAAAACCGCAAATATAATGTCCCTATTCAAGAAAGGAGGGAGACAGAAAGCAGGAAACTATAGGCCAGATAGCCTAACATCTGTCATTGGGAAAATGCTGGAATCCATTATTAAGGAAGTAGTAGCAGGACATTTAGAAAATCATAAAACCATGTTGACTCTGCTTGATTGTATGAAAGGGAAATAGTGTTTAACAAATTTATTAGAGTTCTTTGAGGATGTAACGAGCAGGGTGGATAAAGGGGAACCAGTAGATGTAGTGTATTTGGATTTCCAAAAGGCATTCGATAAGGTGCCACATAAAAAGTTACTGCAAAGATAAGAGCTCATGGTGTTGGGGGTAATATTAGCATGGATAGAGGATTGGCTAACTAACAGAAAACAGCGAGTTGGGATAAATGAGTCATTTTCAGGTTGGCAAACTGTAACTGGTGGGGTGCCACAGGGATCAGTGCTGGGGCCTCAACTATTTACAATCTATATTAATGACTTGGATGAATGGACCGAGTGTACTGTAGCCAAATTTGCTGAAGATACGAAGATAGGTGGGAAAGCAAGTTGTGAGGAGGACAAAGAGTCTGCAAAGGGATATAGATAGGTTAAGTGAGTGGGCAAAAACTTGGCAGATGGAGTATAATGTGGGAAAATGTGAGGTTATCCACTTTGGTAGGAAGAATAGAAAAGCAAAATATTATTTAAATGGAGAGAGACTACAGAATGCTGCGATACAGAGGGATCTGGGTGTCCTCGTACATGAAACAAAGTTAACATTCATGTACAGCAAGTAATTAGGAAGGCAAATAGAATGTTGGCCTTTATTGCAAGGGGGTGGAGTATAAATGTAGGGAAGTTGCGCTATAACTGCACAGGGCGTTGGTGAGACCACACCTGGAGTACTGCGTACAGTTTTGGTCTCCTTATTTAAGGAGTGATATACTTGCATTGGAGGCAGTTCAGAGAAGGTTCACTAGATTGATTCCTGGGATGAAGGGGTTGTCTTCTGAGGAAAGGTTGAGCCTATACTCATTGGATTTTAGAAGAATGAGAGGTGATCTTATTGAAACATGTAAGATTCTGAGGGGGCTTGACAGCGTAGATGCCGAGAGGATATTTCCCCTCTTGGGGAATCTAGAACTAGGGGGCATAATTTCAGAATAAGGGGTCGCCCATTTAAGACGGAGATGAGGAGAAATTTCTACTCTCGGAGGGTCGTGAATCTTTGGCATTCTCTACCCGAGAGGGCTGTGGAGGCAGAGATAGACACAGATTTTTGAACTACAGGGGAGTCGAGGGTTATGGGGCACAGGCAGAAAAGTGGAGTTGAGGCCAAGATCAGATCAGCCATGATCTTATTGAATGGCGGAGCAGGCTCGAGGGGCCGAATGGCCTACTCCTGCTCCTATTTCTTATGTTCTTATGTGACTGCACTCAAAGTACTTAATTGGCTGTAAAGCACTTTGAGACGTCCGGTGGTCGTGAAAGGCACAATATAAACGCAAGTCTTCTTTCAAGAAAGGAGGGAGATGGCAGAAACTATACATTCTGAAAAATGTAATAATGCAACCAAGTGTCAACTGATTTATTATGAATTTTTTTGATTTCAACTGAAGAACTGTTAGTTTTAAGGACTTGACTATTATTCAGTGCCACAATAGAACACCAATTTTAAATACTCATGAAAAGATTTTTGTTTTTTTTTCTCCTTAAGACTTTCTTTCTGATGTATAATTCGAAAAACACCCAAATGGCTAGACTTCATGCATGACTCTAGATTGTGTTGACAAGATATCTGACTTGAGGGCATCACAGTTGAGCCGATCTTGCCTTCACCTGATGTGCACGCATGCACAACCTCCTGCAAGGATCACAGGATAGCAAGTATTAGCTGGAATCCTCCCATATTATAACAAAGATAAGCACTTCGTATTTCATAAGGAGATAAAACAGAAAATGGCAATACACATAGCAGAATCTTGTGACTCAAATGGTAACCAATGTCACTAAAACCACAGAATGATTGTGACCTTTTTACCCTTCCTCCCCTTCAAGGCACACTCTTGCAAGAGTACAGTTGCACTGGTGCTGGCAGCCCTCGAGATTTCACTTAAGGTAAAATATTTGTTGCAAGGCAATCTCCTAAGGCTGGCAGTGTAGAAAGTGTTTTCAGAGCAGACCTTTAGTGAGCCTACCCTAAAGGTCTCATTGAGTCGTTAACTCCCTTCAAAGTTCTCACAACTACTGCACAGCAAACAGTAGTTGATTATACAGATACGCAAACAACCACTTTAAGGAGGATTGAATAGAAATACAAGATGGAAACGGACCATTCCATGTTGGTGTTTATCCGCCACATGAGCAGTAGTCCTAATCCCATATCCGTTTATTCCCCTTCCCTTAAATCTGCTTTCTCCTTCCAATCAAATATTTACCCAACTGAATGTTCGAACCTAGTCAATTATCTTCAGTTTCCTTTGGTATGGAATAAACACCATTCATGTAATAATTGTCTGTAAATCGGATGCTTAAACAAAGACTTACTGGAGTCTTTAGAAGAAAGACTTGGGAAGAAGGATCCCAGGAACATTGGAAATACAAAAATGGAAGTTAAATTGAAGCCCATGTAATAAAAGGGACAGTGGCAGCTTGGATACAAAATTGGCTAATTGACAGGAAGAGAGAAGTGGTGAACGGTTGTTTTTCGGACTGGAGGAAGGTATACAGTGGTGTTCCCCAGGGGTCGGTACATATCATAATAAAGTTGCCAGAAAAAGCGGTCAGCCTGAGGATTGGGATCTTTTTAGAAATCAGCAAAGGGGGACCAAGAAATTGATAAAGAAAGGGAAAATGGAATATGAGCACAAACTAGCAAAAAATATAAAAATGGATTGTATTGCTTCTATAGGTATGTGAAAAGGAAAAGACTGGCGAAGGTAAATGTAGGTCCTTTACAGTCAGAGATGGGAGAATTTATAATGGGGAATGAGGAAACGGCAGAGAAATTAAATAAATACTTTGTTTCTGTCTTCACGGAGGAAGACACAAAAAACTTCCCAGAAATACGAGAAAACCAAGGGTGTGGCGAGAATGAGGAACTTAAAGAAATTAGTAAAAAAAAATTACAGGAAACTCGTTTAAACGGCACCTAAATATCCGGAATTCTCTATTAACCGGCAAAATTCAGAAGTAGGTTCAGGTAAGTTTTACTGTATATTTGTGGCCATGTAACCGGGGTTCCTGCACCTGTGGCCGTGTAACAGGGACTCCTGGATCTGTGGCCGTGTAACTGGGTTTCCTGCACCTGTGGCCATGTAACCGGGGCTCCTGCACCTGTGGCTGTGTAACGGGGCTCTCGTACCTTGGTAGGTATACATCTCCGTTATCCGGAATTTTTAATAAACCGGCTACATCCCGGTCCCGTACATGTACTAGCAAAACTAATGGGACTAAAAGTCGATAAATCCCAAGGACCGGATGACCTGCATCCTAGGGCTTTGAAAGAGGTGGCCATTGGGATAGTGGACGCATCGGTTGTCATCTTCCAAAATTCTATAGATTCTGGAACGGTTCCTGCAGATTGGAGGATAGCAAATGTAACCCCGCTATTTAAGAAAGGAGGGAGAGAGAAAACGGGGAACTACAGACCTGTTAGCCTCACATCAGTAGTTGGGAAAATGCTGGAATCTATTATAAAGGATGCAATAACTGGGCACTTAGAAACTAATAGTAAGATTGGGCAGAGTCAACATGGATTTATGAAAGGAAAGTCCTGTTTGACAAACCTATTGGAGTTCTTTGAGGATGTAACTAGTGGAATAGACAAAGGGGAACCGGTAGATGTGGTGTATTTGGATTTTCAGAAGGCCTTCGATAAGGTCCCTCACAAGAGGTTGGTGAACAAAATTAGGGCACATGGAATTGGGGGTAATATACTAGCATGGACTGAGAATTGGTTAACAGACAGAAAACAAAGAGTAGGGATAAATGGGTCTTTTTCAGGATGGCAGGCTGTGACTCGTGGGGTACCGCAAGGATCGGTGCTTGGGCCCCAGCTATTCACAATCTGTATCAATGATTTGGATGAGGGGACTAAATGTAACATTTCCAAATTTGCGGATGATACAAAGCTAGGTGGCATTGTCAATTGTGAAGAGGATGTGAAGAGGCTGCAAGAGGATCTTGACAGGCTCAGTGAGTGGGCGAGAACATGGCACATGGAATATAATGTAGATAAATGCAGAGAATGTCCTAAATGGTGAAAGATTGGGGAATGCAGATGCTCAAAAGGACCTGGGTATCCTTGTACATGAGTCACTGAAAGTGAATGTGCAGGAAGGCAAATGGTATGCTGGCCTTCATTACAAGAGGATTTGAGTACAGGAGTAAAGAAGTCTTACTCCAATTATATAGGGCCTTGGTGAGACCACACCTGGAGTACTGTGTACAATTTTGGTCTCCTTACCTAAGGAAGGATATACTTTCCATCGAGGGAGTGCAATGAAGGTTCACGAGATTGATTTATGGGATTGGGGGACTGTTGTATGAGAAGAGATTGAGTAAGCTAGGCCTGCATTCTTGAATTCAGAAGAATGAGGGGGGATCTCGTTGAAGCATACAAAATCATTACAGGGCTTGATAGGGTGGATGCTGGGAGAATGTTTCCCTTGGCTGGGGAGTCTAGAACCAGGGGTCACAGCCTCAGGATAAAGGGTAGGCCATTCAGGACTGAGATGAGAAGAAATTGCTTCACACACAGGGTGGTGAATCTTTGGAATTCTCTACCCCAGAGGGCTGTGGAGGCTCAGTCATTGGGTATATTCAAAACAAAAGTCGATAGATTTCTTACTCGTAAGGGCATCAAGAGATATGGCGATAGAGCTGGTGAATGGAGTTGAGGCAGAAGATCAGCCATGATCTCATTGAATGGCAGAGCAGGCTCGAAGGGCTGAATGGCCTACTCCTGCTCCTTTTTCTTATGTTCTTATAGCTGAAGTACTCTTGCAGAGAGCTGGCACAGGCTCGACTGGTCAAATGGCCTCCTTCTGTGCTGTAACTATTCTATGATTCTAAGCAACCTAGTTGGTCAAATTTCATACAAGCAGACATAAAATTACAAAATACAACTGCATCTATGCCTAAATTGGTTGCACATTTGGCCACCGTATGATATAGAATACATACTGAAAAGCAGCAATGTCAGTACTATACATCACCATTCTAGAACCTGAAGAATCCATTTCCTTTCCTGCACTCCATCCCAATTTTCTCCCCTCTAAGCACCAAGTTGGCTTGGGCAAGAGTGTCCAACCTACAGATCCCAGCCCACATGTAGCCCCAAGTCCTGAAATTCATCCCTCGAGGTCCAAGCAACTCTACTTGCTGACTTTTCCTCTTCAAATTTGTGAACCTGGTGGTTTGAAAAGGTCTGCATTTAAATCAGAATAGCAACATGGGTTAGCAAGCAACTCGAGATGTATGCAAATTAAATGTAACATGATACAATATGTGGTATAGCGCCAGACATATAAATGCAGGGACCAACATCAATAAAAATGGAATGACAGATAGAAGAACCACTTACACCAAAAAATGTTTTAACACCTGTCTAAAGGTCCACTGAGACAGCAGCCCTCCACAAGCTTGCCTAAGTGGCCATTCAACATGCGCGAGCCTAGATAGGAGACACTGAATAGTGGCCAAGATCAAAAAATTGGGCCAGTTTCTCTTTCCTTAACAAAGAACACTGAAGCCAACTTGACCATCTAAACTGCTGCCCCAGCAGAGTTCAATTAGCTCACAGCAGTATTCAAACCTTATGGCTTAGTGCTGTACTGGACAGTACTTTTACCTATTTGGCCATAAAAGAAGTTAGAATTCATGGCTAAAGAATACAAGCCTGGGATCTATAGGTTATATTAGATCACTATAGAAACAATCGAGTAAAGCACTGTTGAAAAAAATTAAGTTTAAAATCCAAATAATATTAAAATGAATCGGCGGCAGTTCTTTAGAAGTTTATTGATTAGGATGATTTACATCTTTAGAATCTGTAACAAATACATTTTAATCACAAGTTGTGAAATAGAATATGCACTACACAAAATGGTGGAAGGTATAACATGCAGTTATATAGCACTTTTAACGTAGTAAAACATCCCAAGGCACTTCACAGGAGCGTTATCAAAATTTGACACCGAGCCACATAAGTAGATATTAGGACAGAGAGGTTGGTTTTAAGGACCGTCTTAAAGGAGGAGAGAGGTGTACAGAGGCGGAGATGTTTAGGGAGGAAATTTCAGAAATTAGGGCCTAGGCAGCTGAAGGCATGGCCACCGATGGTGCAGTGATTAAAATCAGGGATGTGCAAGAGTCCAGAATTGGAGAAGCGCAGAAATCTCGGAGGGTTGTAGGGCTGGAGGAGGTTACAAAGATAGGATGGGACGAGGCCAGGTGGGATTTGAAAACAAGGACGAGAATTTTATAATCAAGGCATTGTCTGACCGGGAGCCAATGCAGGTCAGCGAGCACAAGAGTGATGGCTGAATAGGACTTGGTGCAAATTAGGATATGGGCAGCAGAATTTTGGATGAGTTCAAGTTTATGGAGGGTGGAAGATGGAAGGCTGGCCAGGAAAGCATTGGAAGAGTCACGTCTAGGAGGCAACAAAGGCATGGATGAGGGTTTCAGCATCAGGCAAGCTGAAGCAGGGTCAGAGACGGGCAATGTTACGTAGGTGGAAGTATGTGGTTATGGAGCAGATGTGGTCAGAAGCTCATCTCGGGGTCAAACAGGATGCTAAGGTTGCAAATGGTCAGGTTCAGATTCAGACAGTGGCCAGGGAGAGGGATGGCGTCGGTGGTTAGGGAACAGAGTTTGTGGCGGGGACCGAAGACAATAGTTTTGTTCTTCCCAATATTTAGTTGGGGGAAATTTCTGCTCATCCAATACCGGATGTCAGACAAGCAGTGTGCCAAGCTTTTGCTAAATAATTTTCGAAAGCCCATAGCTGGGGAGGGAAGAATGAATGTTTCACATTTCCCAAATATTAGTTAAAACAGTTAAAACAGCTTCCTTCTCTGTTTTGCAGAAAAAAATAAAAGCGGTTCACTAAATCCTAAAATTTTCTAGTGCAGGCAAAACTGGAAGAGGGGCAGTGTTAAAACATCATTGCTAGCACCTCCACTATCAAAAAATGTCAAAACTCAAGTAAAACCACAGTTAAAAGGTTAGGTTGTGCAAGGGTGTAAGTATGTGTGGAGGAGAGAAAGGGCACACTGAATCAGCAGTGGTCACCCCCTCATTTATCTGTCATCGAGATCCTCCAGATTCTCAGATACTTTTGATTTATAAAGAAGCACTTTACAGAAGTGTTAACACATGTCCTAGTAGATTGCAATATTGCAAAAGCTTTTGATAAAACAGATTTGAGATTTGGTTGTGGTTGATGCTCTTACCTACTACTCTTGGCTGGTTTTACAATCTCAAAAACTACACATTAAAATTGCATCAAATTCAGATGCATTTCATTCCCAAAACATGACTGAGGGGAAAGATTTTAATTACCACACATTAGCAATTTCACTGCAATGCAACAATCCGATGAACTAGCTAGGTTCCCTAAAACCATTAGATAATAAGTTAATGAATGGGATCCAGCCATGGCAATATTATTATTTTTTTTTTTTTTACAGTTTGTGCAAGTAGCTATGAAGGGATAGAAAGAAGGTGGGCTGCTGCTTACAGATTCCTCACAGTGAGAGCTCCTGATATTGACTGAGTACACAAAACCACAGAAGTCAAAAGTCACTAGAGAAACTTGCATCTCTAAGCAGCCAGCACAAGGGTGGCTGTGGCCACTTTAGGTAATCACTTGTATTTCCTCACTCAGTTACAAAATGGTGTACATGGTAGGGAAGACCAAACTGGGAAAATGCATCAAAATGCCAAGATTAAAATAAAACTTACAATAATTATTTTTAAGGTCCCTTATGATGCTTTCAGAACCTATCAAAGTCATCTACCCCACTATCTTTTAAAGTTCTAGTATATTTTCTTTTCATATGGCAGACCAAGTCTAATTAAAAAGGATATTCTGTTATTAGATGTTATTAGAATGGAACATGTGCCACAACGGAGGGAAAGCAAATAACGTGTGTGCAACAAGGTCTAGAAAGAAAGTTGTTATGTAGGTTCCCCACAAACTAGATTAGTTCCACATTCGACTGCTGGATTGCCAAACTTTCCATTTATAAACTTAGAGTTTTATATAAAAGTTTTTTTTTTTAAATGTCACTAAAGTAGTTTCACATGTGCAAAACTGACATCACATCTGCCAGTTATGACATGGAAATAGAGCATAATTCTACCCAAAGGGCAAGTTCTGATTGAGGTGACCATGAGGGGTGGGGGGCAAGAAAGGAGACGACAGAGGAGAAAGGAATAAGCAGAGACCATGAATTCACCACCAGAGAGGATGCATATCTAGGGACACAAAGTTTAGGAGCACATCACCAGCCCAAACATAGCTGGAGAATTCTCCTTTGTAACCTACAGAATGGAGTTTAAGTCAAAGCAATTATCAAGATAGAAACCAAAAGGTTCCCTTGATGAATCAATTTGTAAGTTCAGTGCACTATGTGCATCAGAAAGATCTCTGGTTTGATTCAGAGACTATCGCCATCAATGTAACAACATAGGAACAGGAGTAGGACACTCACCTTCGAGCCTGTTCAGTCATTCAATTAGATCATGGCAAAATATGCACTACAGTTAGTCTCAGGGCTCCCGCTCCCAAACTGCTCTTCAAGTACTCATGCTAGAAAGGATGTGCAAGTGGACATGATGGGAAAGCAAGGCCAGGCTCAAACAGCCAGCTGACACTTGCTGCTTAAGCTCAATCACATATGAAGAACAGCTGGTTGGTTAAAGTACCAGAGGATAGCCAGCTGATAGAACTGCACCCCAGCAAAAAGATCAGTGCATTCAGGAGAGGAAAAAATTGGAGAGCGAGGTGAAAGGGATTAAAAGATGTAATAAATCTCCATACAGAAGCTGGTGAAATACTGATTTACCCCAACATTTGTAATTAAATTGCAAATAAACGTGCAGTTAAGTCACAAACTGAAGCTGCATGCACTGTTATTTGTGGAGGCTGCTAACATCTGACTAAACAGACCTGAAGAATGCAGAGCTGGCAGATTGAAACATTAATTTCTAAATGAATTCTTCTATAACATGAAGCAATAGTGCCCTCTAATGGGCATAAAGTATAAGAAAAAAATTAAATTAATTTTTAAATAAAATTTAAAAAGTTAATGGAAACAAAAAACAAAGTATGGCAGAAGCTGGGTATAAGAAAATAACAGGAAAAAAACTGGTAACACTCATATCAGGTCAGGCAGCAGGCATGGAAAAACAACAATCAACATTTAAGGCCGTTGGACCTTCAAGACCATTTATATATGGGTACTGGACAAGACGTGTTAGCCTTTCCGTAGTCCATATAGGTGATATTGTGTGATCTCAGATGTTACATACATACAATTAAAAAATATTAGCATCAAATTTTGCAAGGCTGCTGTTGAGATAATTTTCTCAATATTGGCAATGACTATTGTGAGTACAGTATAGATTTACTAGGATGCTGTCTGATATGAGAAAACACAAACATGATGAAAGACTTGGAAATCTGGGGCTGATTATGTCAGAACAGAGATTACTGGGTGATTTGATAGAGGTATTTAACATTGTAAAGGGATGGGATAGGGTATATAGAAACGGAGGGCTGGATTTTGAATCTGGGGTCGGGTTGGGGTCGGGAATCACACATTCTGGCTTGTGAACTCGCCTCCATCGAGATGTGGCCAACCCACTGTATTTTCCCTTGATTGACCTTGTTGAGCCCGCCCAGTGGGCTCAGCAGGCCAATTAAGGGCCACCCGGCAACAGGTGACATCACAGATTGACATTTCATCTGTCAAGAGCTTTTGACAGATGAAAGATCAGCGTTTGACAGCTCTGTTAAGCTGTCAAACACTCACAATATGATTTCTAACTTCAGTCCTTCCTCTCAGGCTGAGTTAGAAATCATTCCAGCACAGAAAACAGAAGGCTGCAGGTTTTGACAGAACCACTGCTTTCCTGCTTTCTGTGCCGGTGAGATTTCTAACTCCCGAGAACTGAAGGGCTGACACCTGCAGGAGGAAGTTAAGGTAAGTAAAACTTTTTCCAACACTTAGCACTTACCTTACACACTTACCTCTGCACACATGCACCCATCACTCACCTGCCCACCGGACATATCGACCCCTCCAACCCCACGGCCCGCCCCGATAACTTGGCGTGGTTGCCACCTGTCGGGAAGCCCACACTTTTCTTTTTAAAATAGGGATTATGCAAAAAACTGCCTGTTAACTACCTGTTAACAGGCAGTTAATTGTCACTAATCCCTTCCCGCCTCAGGGAGTCGGGTCTCAGAACAGGTCAGGTACCCACCGCCAGAGAAACTGGCATGGAGGCGGGTTGGGGTCGGGACCCCCGAATCTGCAACTTTAACACCCCACCTCCAAACCCGACTCCACGGGTCATTGAAAATCCAACCCGGACTGTTTCCAATGTTTAAGGGGTCTAGAATGAGGGGTGAGGGGTGAGGGGGGGGAGGGGGAGCATTATTACAAGATTAAATGAGAGATTTAGGACAACATAGACCACAAATATAGAGTTGGTTGGGCCAAGCAGCCTGCTTTTATGTTGTAATTTCTGTGTAATTCTTCTCTGGCATTTTGTATAGGCAAAATGTATGCCAAGAGTGCAAAGGTAAATCCAGCAAAGCAAAGTGAAAACAAACGTACACTCTGTTACTGAGTAGATATAGTCACTGAACACTTGTTGCAGGGAATGAAATGCACCACTTTTGAGGAACAGTCTATTCTAGGATAAGATTTGGGTGTGGACAAAATCTGAAATATAAAACCTTTTAAAAGCCTGTCCTTGCTCAAGGAATTAAATAACAGTGAACATCCATAAAACTGAACTCAACGACCTACATCAGTACAATAGCAAAATACTGCGGATGCTGGAAATCTGAAACAACAGAAAATGCTGGAAACACTCAGCAGGCCAGGCAGCATCCGTGGAGAGAGAAACAGAGTTAACGTTTCAGGTCTGGGACCCTTCGTCAGAACTGGAAAAAGTTAGGGATGTAACAGGTTTTAAGCAGGTGCAGAGGCAGGGAAGGGGGGGAAAGAGGGGGAGGGGAGGAAGGAACTAAAGGGACGGATGAAAGGCAGGAGAGATTAAATGTTGCAAATGGGGATGGCAGAATCATCAACAGCTGCCGCTGAAATAAATGGGGGCAGGAGTTATAGTCTGAAATTGTTGAACTCAATGTTGAGTCCAGAAGGCTGTAAAGAGCCTAATCGAAAGATGAGGTGCTGTTCCGCGAGCTTACGTTGAGCTTCATTGTACCTACATCAGTACATGACCCAGAATATGGCCTCGCTTTGTGCAACATGAATGTTAGAACACACAATTCAGGTCACTATACTGCTGTACTGAAAATGGTCAAGTATCAGCAGATCTGGGAAATCTAAAGCACTTGGCAGAGGGGAGAAACTGGTCAGGGAGGGATGCACTCTTGGCATACATTTTGCCTATACAAAATGTCAGAAGAAATGCATAAAAATTTCAACACAGAAACAGGCTGCTTGGCCCAACCAAGTCCATATTGGTGGTCTATATTGTCCTAAATCTCTTGCATTTAATCTTGTAGTTATGTCCCCCCGAAACATTTGAAACATTCCATTTCTATATACCCTATCCCACCCTTTTAGTGTTACATACCTCTATCAAATCACCCAGTAATCTCTGTTCTAATATAACCAGCCCTAGATTTCCAAGTCTTTCATCATGTTTGTTTTCTCATATCAGACAGCATCCTAGTAAATCTACACAGTACTCAAGTGTCACTGATCAAACTCCATAAACAAAGAGCAGCATTAATTGTGCCCGTGGAGGGGTAAATTATGGTTTTAAAAAAACTACAAAAAAAGGCCCCAAGTTATGGAAATAAAGAAAGAAATATTTCCTGGGCCAAGGGGGCATGATAAACATGAAATGAATACCCTCTGCCCCCTCCACAGTCATCAAATTCAGTTGGGGGTAGGGGAGAAAACAAGACCTGAAACAAAAAAAAATGAATTGCACAGCAACTTGCAACAAAAACAAACTAAACTTAGCCCAATGTAAACATTAGCAAACATGTATATACAAATTAATAAAGTCTGGGGAAAAAAAAAAATCAGCATATTTACATGTTTCTCAGAGCACACGTATGCCTTTGGGATTTAAACTTCAGCACAACCTCATCTGAATCAGAGATCGAGTTCAAGCTCCAGACCAGGACTTGAACTCATAAGCTGAGACTACTTTACAGTACTGAGGGAGTGCAACATCATTGGAGGCACCGAGATATTAAAGTGGTGCCCTGTCTGCCTGTTTAAGCGAACAAAAAATCCCATGGCACTATTCGATAAAAACCATAAAATTTCTTCCACTAGTGACTTGGTGAATACATCTTGCCTCCAAGCAAAACACAAAAACAGTTAACTGGTCATTCATCTGTAGGATGTGCAAAATGCCTGCTGTTTTTGTTTGGATTGCAGTCACTGCATTTGTTCATTCTATGTGAAATGCTTGGAGACAAGGCAAGGCGGTATATAAATGCCAATTATTCCTCTCAACTTGGCATTGATAGAAACCATGTTTAACCAGATTAAATTCAAATTATGAAATTAATAAAATATTTATTCAGTTACAGCAGAGGGGAAGGTTGCTCCCTGGAGCAGAGTGTTCTACCCAGAATGGAATTGCTGAGTTCAGTGTACACCAAGATCAGACTTCAAGGGCAGCAAGTTCTCAAAGTTCATCTCTTTATGTAATCTTGGTTAGAAAGATGCCAAACTAAATAAACAGACAAGACAAAAGAGAGTTGTAACTTTGGATGGCATGTTAAAAAATGAACTGAAATTCCAACTACAGGAAACTTTCGTTTATCCGGCACCCAAATATCCGGAATTCTCGCTTAACCGGCAAAAATCATCCTCCGAAAACTCCTCTCAAATAACCGGCAATGTTGCCGAGTCGCAGTCGAGTCTCCGCGAACGCCGAGTGCTCCGAAAACTCCTCTCAAATAACCGGCAATGTTGCCGATCCCGAGTCAGAGTCAGAGTCCGCGAACGCCGATTTAGTCAGATGGGGTACTTTTCAAAAGTGCCACTACTCGGCCTCCTGACGCTGTCGCAAGTCCGAAACATTGCAGTAGCATGAGTAGATTCTCCCGCGCTGCCTGGAGTCTCTTCTGATCGGCCATTTTGCTGGGTGTCTCCCACGATGCTGGTAGTCTCTTCTGATCCACCATTTTGCTGTGTGTCTCCCACGCTGCTGGTACTGTAGTCTCTTCTGATACACCATTTTACTGTGTGTCTGCCACGCTGCTGGTAGTCTCTTCCTAGCCACCATTGTTCTGTGTGTCTTTCCATCTTCATCGGCAATTATCTCCTCCATCTTGCATTATGGAATTCCCAAAAGCTGGTCCAAGCAAAAGGAAGAGAGTGGTCTTAACTTTAAAACAGAAAATCGAGATATGCCAACGACTAGAAAGGGGAGAGAAGCGTATCAACATTATGAATGAATTCAAAATCGGTTCGTCAACAATCTACGACATCAAATCGCAGAAGGATAAGCTGCTCAAGTTTTATTCAAGCTCGGAGACATGCAAGAGTGTAGAGAAACGGCGTACGCTTCGTAAGCCTAAGCTTGAAGAGCTGGATACCGTGCTTTATGAATGGTTTTCTCTTAAGCGTTCAGAGGGTGTTCCAATTTCCGGACCCATGCTAAAAATCGAGAAAGCAAAGGATTTCTACGAAAGGATGGAGCTCACTGATAAGTGTGCTTTCTCCGATGGATGGCTAACGTGCTTCAAGTTACGGCACGGGATACGACGACTCGATATTTCCGGGGAGAAGAAATCAGCTGATCACGAAGCCGCAGAAGAATACTGCGATTATTTCAATCGGATTGTGCAGCAACATGATTTGTCGTCAGCACAGATCTACAATGCCGATGAAACTGGCTTGTTTGAGGTTTTTGCCAGAATCAACGCTTGCTGGGGCTAGTGAGGCTAATGCTTCAGGTTACAAGAAAAATAAAGATCGTGTAACCGTGCTAACATGTGCGAACGCCGCTGGATCACACCGGGTTAAACTTGTTATCGGGAAGTATAAAAATCCCCGTGCATTTAAAAATGTGAGGCACTTACCTGTTGAGTACAAAGCTCAAAAAAATGCTTGGATGGATAAGGAAATCTTCTCCGATTGGTTCCATCATATTTTTGTTCCATCTGTGAAGGAACATTTCCGCAGAATAGGGAAACCTGAAGATAGCAAATGCATTTTATTGCTTGATAATTGCAGAGCCCATCCGCATGAATCCCAGTTGGTTTCGGGAAATATTTTCACCATTTATTTGCCACCAAATGTAACTTCTCTCATCCAACCCATGGACCAGGGCGTTATCCAAAATCTGAAGTGTCATTACAAGAAAGACTTCCTACGTAAACTGCTAAGCCAAGATGAGAATATTCAAGATTTGCAGAAGGAATACAATATTAAAGATGCCATCTATAATGTTGCATGTTCCTGGAAATTGGTGAAAGGTTACACACTGAGGCAAGCCTGGCGCAAATTGTGGCCTTCTGTAATGTTTGCTGAAGGTTCTTCTTCAGAGGAGGAATTTCATGGGTTCAGTGTTCGTCCCAAGAAGAGTACAATAATGGAAATGGCTGGAATGGTGAAAAATGCAGGCCCAGCAAACCCTCTACGTCACCTCAGTGAAAGTGATATCGAGCAGTGGGTTGATGCAGATAGAGAAGTTGGTGTTGTGCATATGCTAAGTGATGATGAAATAATTCAGAATGTTTTGAATCCAAAGAAAAGGAAAGCGAGATGGAAAGTGAAGAGGATGAGATTTCTGAAGAAGAGAAGATTTCTTGGGCTAAAGCTGCAGAAGGATTTTCTACAATCCTCAAATTTGCTGAAAGGCAGAATTGCTACTCTGCACAAGAAGTTATGCAACTCCATATTCTGCATTCCACCTTTCTACAGAAAAGGCAAGAGTCCACTAAGCAAACCGACATCCGCAACATGTTTAAGAAAGCTTCCAAAAGAGTCGCAGCAGCGGAAGTGCCTGAAGAATCTGTGGCATCGGTGGAATTGCGTGATCCTGATGACCCAGCTGGCACGGATACGGATATTTCTGATGAACCAGATGACTCGGAATAAGTGTACAGTCAACTACAGTACTGTAGACAGTCGTTTATAAGTTTTGTTTTACTGTTAAGTAATTAAAGAGTTATGGATTACCCTCAACTGGCAGTACTGTACTTAATCAAGCATCTTCCACTATCCATTTAACACAACATTCTGTAGGTGAATACCCAAATACTGTATACTGCACATTTCTTGATTTTTTTATGTTAAAAATAGCCTCGGTAGATATAACTCTCCGTTATCCGGTACTTTCGATAAACTGGCACCACGCCGGTCCCGTCGATGCCGGATAAACGAAAGTTTCCTGTATAGGGTTCAGTAAGTAAATGCACCACGAGGCAGCAGCAAACCTTGTATAGGCCAGGAAGGTCTCACACTCAATTTCATCTGTACTAAATTAGCTGACCATAGCCAGGGCAACAATGGGACCATAATTGGCCGCAATGCTCTCAGGGTGAAAGGAAAGAGAAGTGAAAAGTCACCCAATATGTTCCAACTACTATAATTATCTATTGGAAATTAGGGAGATCAGTTTAGGTGAGTGTCCTCACAGATAGCCTATTAAAGCTCAACATCCAAGTTTAAACAGGAACAGCAGCACTGTGGTGAGGTACTAGAGGGCCCTCAGTACCTGCAAAACCTTACGCCAGCATCAGTCACTCCCCTCAGGACAGAAGGGAGAAAAATGGGGGGGGGGGGGGGGGGGGGGGCGAGGCGGAGGGAAGGGTTAAGTGAAGTTTGGTACCAACAAACTACTCCATGTAAAACCCCGACTGAACAAAAGGGGTAGCAATCTGAACATCTATAGTATAACCAGGAATTACAACACAAAACAGCCATACATTAGTTGAATAAACTATTCTACTCATAATATACAAGCAAGCCACATTCAATAGATGCCATTAATAGGTTGGGAAGGTTTTAAAGCAACGACGCACATACACGTGCGTGATACATCTCCCTACTCCCCTATCCAAGTCTGCGTCTCTAAAATCATTGTGTGACGGTGATTTTGCACCCATTACTTTAACTGATACAAGATTAGAAAATTGTTGCCAAGCTTCAGCCCAAGATGAGTTCTCAGCAATTCCACAGTTTCCAGTCATTTATGTAGCAGAATAATAAGCAGCTTGAAGAAGAACACACTCAAGAGGGGGAGGTTATTTACCAGCACTGTGACAATGAGCTGCCGGGAAGGTGTCAGCTCTTTCACTGTTCCAGCACATTATTCAATGCAGAAAGGACAGGATAGAAGTTCCTGGTACGAGTCTTATTTTCCAGTAGGGACAGTGACGCCTCATGAATAGGAATTAAAATTGATATTTAATGCGGCAGATGTTCCAGAATGTCAGCATGATGCAAAATTTAGATATCTGCTTACACCAATCACATCACCTCCACAATAAAGGATCTGACTGTACCACTAAATCATCTTCGAGTAAATTGAACCGGCTGCTACTCTTGGCAGAAATGTTTGTTATGTACAGCAAAATATCACTCCAGAAATAAAAACGGTGCCCATATTCTTACATTTTTTATTCCTGATTTCCAGCAGTTTACTGATCATTTTTAATTTGGGAATTCACCTCAATAGCCCTGGGGCTACATACATTAATAGTTTTCACTAAGTATTTCAGTAGCAGATTCAACTTCAAAATCCTCAACCTGCCCACTTAATATATAAAGTGCAGAAATGGGTTTCAAAACCCCTACAGAAAATGGTGTTACTTTTTAAAAAGTTGCATTAAAACAGTAACCTGAAAAGGCTTCTTCTTCTTAGGCAGTCCCTCAGAACCGAGGATGACTTACTTCCACATTAAAAATGAGTTCTCAGGTGACTGGTGAGTCCAATGCGGGACCTGCAGTCTCTGTCACAGGGGGAGCAGATGGTGGTTGAAGGGGCGGGTGGCGTGCACTCCTTGCGCTGGCTCCCGGCAAAGAGACTCGAGGTGTTCGGCGCCTTCCCGGATGCTTCTCCTCCACTTTGTGCAGTCTTGGGCCAGGGATTCCCAGGTGTCGGTGGGGATGTTGCACTTTTTCAAGGAGGCTTTGAGGGTGTCCTTGAAGCGTTTCCTCTACCCACCTGGGGCTCTCTTGCCGTGTCGGAGCTCCGAGTAGAGCGCTTGTTTTGGGAGTCTCGTATCGGGCATGCGGACGATGTGACCCGCCCATCGGAGTTGATCGAGCGTGGTCAAAGCTTCGATGCTGGCCTGAGTGAGAACACGGACGTTGGTGCGCCTATCCTGCCAATGTAAAGGCTTACCATACTACAGAATCACTGCTTTAACTGCTTTTCTGCACCGGTTAAAATGAAATGGTACTGTATATGGCAGTGCGAGAAATTGAAGACCAACTCCATTGTCCTTCAATTAAAATTGAAACTGGAGGCGCAAGTACACTTAGCGCTAAATAATTCATTTCTTTAGGCTTCCTGAAAGCACGATCTTAAATGCTTTTACATATATGGAGAGTGTTGTTATTTCCCTTTTCAAATCACATAGCACACTTGCAAAATTTAATCAGGCAAATCTGATTAAGTACTGCTCAGTTCCAGCACTTGAATTTTTTGTTCAGTTTTTCCCCCTTCTCAAAGAAATGCAAATGTTTGTGGCAAGATTCCACACACATTGGCTGCCCTCCTGAAGTTGGACATTCTTCAACTCCAATGAATGTTGACAGACTATTTAACTATAGAAAGAATCACAACCTGTTCTCACTCTGTCCTCACCAGACAGTCATGGATGCATTTTCCCAGTAAGGATTGTAAAATAGCAATCAGGTGCAGCAATCTTGGTTGATCTAGCCCAAAGGGTACCAAGGCCAACTGGAACACACTGAGATCAGCAGAGATGACAAATCAAAGCTGGGACCTTCTACTCTGAGCACTTTAGTATCAACAGGCAATTAATTTAGGCATAAGGGAGGATAAGTTTATTTAATGCAGAACAAATACTACCTAACGCATTTTTAAACTATGTTAACATATACAGAAAACACTTCCTCAGCTCAAGGGATTACGCGAGTCAAATTATGTTACTGCCAACATGGACATATCCCAAATATATCTGAAAGCCAAAAAGACTGGGGGGGTTAATGAAATGGTGAGATATAATTGTTCAGTTTTGAATGCCCTCAAGAGACCATTTGAAGAGCACGGAAGCATTTGTGGAGAACAAAAACATTGGACTACAGGTTACCAACAAAATGGTAATTCAAGAGAAATTTCTGGACGGTTTACAGAATTTTAAAAATCTGATCAAGGTATGACCTCTGCATATCAAGGATAAACTGATCATACTTGCAACTGTATAAACTGGAACACATATGCAATCTATTAGTAGAGTTATATAAAGTTTAAAAAGGGAAAAGTTTTAGGACACATACATAACAGATAGAAACAACATGTACAACATCCATCACCATATTTCAAATAGAAAGCACATTCAGGGTTGGGTGGGGGGGGGGGGGAGAGGAGGGGGGAAACATGCACAACATTCCAGCCATGCTCTGCATACAGGGTGCTGTTATTTGTTCTGTTCATCATGATTGCAGTCTTTTCCCACTTTTTTCCCCTCTACCAGTCCCTCACATGTGTAGCAAATGCCCAAAAAGAGTGCAAACACATTCTCAGCTACCACTCACTAAGTCCTAGTATAAATACATCTAACATCCAATCAATAATTTCAATAATCAATGGATTAGTCAAAGATGGGAATGATTGGCACAGCCATAATCTCATGACCCAGAGTTTACTGTAAGCCCAGTCAGCAGACATAACCAGTCTAAGTTCGATTTCCAGGAAGAAAAACACCATCTACTAGTGGTGCAATAGCCTCCTCCTGCCACATGACCAGTAACTTCTGACAATGACACCGCAAATTTTGACTATGACATTAAAGAAGGAACAGAAGTGCCAGTGAGTGCTTCCAGCTCTCAGGCAAATAATTTTACTGTACCGACTCCTGGAACCTGCATTCAAGTTGGAGTTTACAGAGGATGAAAGATAAATGCAAGGGTAATTTAGCAGGAGGAAAATAAGGGTCTGATGGTGACAAAGGCAGTTTACTTTTGCGTTGCAGGTAGTTGCATGCATAGCAACTTCGGGAGCCTCCACCATTAGCATAAGTCTTGGCACAATATCAATGCAGTCTAAACACACAACATACACAGCGTGTGAATTGACTATTGGTGCAATATATTTCAGTAGAGCTGAGAAGCGCACACTATGTCCAGTCAGATGCACAAGCTATCATACGAAAGTAGCTGTAACACTACATACATACCGACAATAATTAAGGCACTACACTCATATACAATGAATGTCTGAGGGATCTCTCATTTATTCTTTTAAATTGCCCTCAAGCCCCCATTTGGATGTTGGAAAAAAATCTAATATACTGTCGTACATTGTATGAGGAAGCAGCACCTACTCCTCTTCCAACCTCTCCTGAAAACGAGGATTCACCACACAATCTCATTGGGGCTGTCCAGAGAAAGTGGACAGTGTAAATCACGTTGCTGCAGAGCAGAAATACCACTCCTGGCCACCCTTAAGCTGTCTATAGAAAGGCAGGTCAAGTGCCTGTCCTGAACTGGGAGCAGTGTGCAGGGAAAGTGCAACTTTTTAAAACTCAGGTGAAGACTAATGTAATAAATAGATCACTTTTTACACCAAACCAAAACAAACTGCTTTGCAAAACAGTAGCTATAAATGTGTACAAGTGGATTATTCTGTTTCTTACTCACTACAGGACATATTATACTGTATTAATAGTCACACATACAATCCCCATCAATTGCAATAACAGCATTTCATACTTCATTATGCTACCATGCCACTAAATTCACAAGCAGTACTATACAGTACCCTTTCAACAACACTAACTCAGCAAAAAATATGTACAGGGTAACCCATAAGTACACCCAACTGTAACTACGATAGTCTTTTTTTTTTCATTGATCCACCCATATTTTGTAGTAGGTATTGAAATGAGTGATTAAGTGAGCACAAGCCTGTTTTTATAATTGCTACACTGGTTAACTGCTAGTTATAATACATGACTAATTTAGAACATTTAAACCAAGTTCTTTAAACACCAATCTTTGTACATTACAAGCTCCATGGCTAACCATTACAATTATCAATTTACCTTTTCCCTTTCTGTAGGCATAATACAATAAAATATAACTTGTGCAAAAAATTACTTCAAACACCAATTGATACATGGATTGAATAGTAAATGTGTAGCTTGCAGTATTGTGCTTTGAAATGCCATCAAAACATACTTGAACTGTTTTTCACTAGATTTTCATAAGGTGTGGATAGCTTTGTTAATTCTTTCACTGGCAAGAGCACCACCTACTGACTAACTTTGTCAGATACACACTTACCACTCAAGCTCAAAGTGCAAGTAGATTACCAAATCTTTAATGAAACAAACCCACCAGATTCACAATTAAATATTAAAAACCAACAGTTTTTTTAAAAATAATATAGCTCTTGGTGACTGATGGATTTGGATATCTTATTAAACCATTGACTCCATGGCAAAGAAAACATGCAAGACATTAAAAATGCTTATAATGTTATTACACAGGAAATAGCTGTTTATTCCATTGATTGTACTGCAAAACAGTTAGCTAAACGTGGTAGATCTTGATGTGTCACCTGGCTGCATATGGTTCCAGAGCTTCCAACTGTACTCACTGGCCTGGAGTTTTCTCCTTGGGCACAACCCGGATGTTAGACCCGAAAATGCGTCCAAAGTTGCCCTAATTTTGCAGATGTCAATTTACATCCAAGTATGCTCCCAATCTCATTAGAATACACCCAGACTTAGTTGGTCAGTTTGGTGGGTGAAGATTCATTTGGACACAAGGTTCGATGGACAGACGTAAAAGTTAGAGGATACAAAAGCAAAATACTACGGAAGCTAGAAATCTGAAATAAGCGGATGCTGGAAATCTGAAATAACAGAAAATGCTGGAAATACTCAGCAGGTCAGGCTCTCTCTCCACAGATGCTGCCTGACCTGCTGAGTATTTCCAGCATTTTCTGTTCTTAGCAAAATAATGCGGATGCTGGAAATCCGAAATAACAACCGAAAACACTGGAAAAACTCAGCAGGCTAGGCAGCATCCGTGGAGAGAGAAACAGAGTTAACGTTTCAGGTCGAAGACCTTTCGTCAGAACTGGAAAAAAGCAGGAAATGAAATAGATTTTAAAGCAAGTTTAGGGCTGGGAAAAGGGGGAGGGGATGAAAGAACAAAAGGCAAGGTCAGTGATAGGATAGATCTGCAGTATTTTGCAATCGTATTAGTGTTTGGTTCACTGCCACCTCTCTTCTAGGAATGCCTACCTTGAAGAAGTTCTGCTCTTCTCTTCGACGGGACTCCCGTTTCTCTCTTCAACCTTGTTCATCTTCATTGCTTTATATTTTTATTTTATTTATTTTTTTATCCACACTTTTGTTTGGCCCTTTTTTTCTTTCCTCATGGCAGCTGTCTTTCATTCTGCCAGCACAATTCACACTTCATCTGAGCCATCCTTTGTTCCTCAACCTGTCCCATTTCCACCTCCTCTTGCCTTGCATATCTCTTAATCTCCCCTGCTTTCTATCCCATCACTGACCTTCCCTTTTGTTCTTTCATCCCCTCCCCCTTTTCCCAGCCCTAAACTTGCTTTAAAATCTATTTCATTTCCTGCTTTTTTCCAGTTCTGACGAAAGGTCTTCGACCTGAAACGTTAACTCTGTTTCTTTCTCCACGGATGCTGCCTGGCCTGCTGAGTTGTTCCAGCGTTTTCTGTTGTTATTTTCTGTTCTTATTTCAGAGTTCCAGCATCTGCAGTATTTTTTGTCTTTTAAATCTGCCTGATCTATTCTTATGCTATTTAAAAAAAAATCTTTTTACAAATGTGAAAATATTAAAAAAGGAACATTACACAGAAATACAATAAAAACAGGTTGATATATAAAGTTTGAGGAGACTTGGACGTACTGTAGTTACGTGGGTAACTCACTTACACCCAAATTTCACGATCACAGACCGGCGGTGGTGTTCCAGAGCCATGTCACGATTCAAAGTGACGCGGGCAAGAGGAAGCAGCTGATTGGGTGAGTACGGCCAGGTGAGTATTTATACTACTCTATAGTTTGACAGTTAAGGTTAATAGTTTATAAAGTTTAGATGGTCTTAATTTTTGTGGTTATAGTTTCTAAGGTCTCTGTTGTGTAGCGGGGAGTGCTAGTAAACAAGGGCCCTTGAGTATATCATTTAATTGTAGTGTAATTAGTGGTACTGATTAATTAATTAAAATTAAATCAAAAGGGTAAGTCATGGCAGCACAGCTCGGCCCCGTGGCATGCTCCTCCTGCACTATGTGGGAAATCAGAGACACTTCCTGTGTCCCTGACGACCATGTGTGCGCCGTGTCCCTGACGACCATGTGTGCGCCAAGTGTATCCAGCTGCAGCTACTGGCAGACCGCATTGCAGCGCTGGAGCTTTGAATGGATACATACTGGAGCATTCGCGATGCTGAGGACGTTGTGGATAGCACGTTTGATCAGTTGGTCACACCGCAGGTAAAGGCTGCTCAAGCAGGAAGGGAATGGGTGACCACCAGGCAGAGTAGTAAGCGCAGGGGTCCCCTGTGGCCATCCCCCTCTCAAACAGATATACCGTTTTGGATATTGTTGAGGGAGATGGCTTATCGGGGGAAGGCAGCAGCAGGCCAACTTCCTGGCACCATGGTGGTTCTGCTGCACAGGACGGGAGGAAAAAGAGCGGGAGAGCTATAGTGATAGGGGATTCTATTGTAAGGGGAATAGATAGGCGTTTCTGCGGCCGCAAACGAGACTCCAGGATTGTATGTTGCCTCCCTGGTGCAAGGGTCAAGGATGTCTGAGCGGCTGCAGGGCATTCTGGAGGGGGAGGGTGAACAGCCAGTTGTCGTGGTGCATATAGGTACCAACGATATAGGTAAAAACCAGCATGAGGTCCTAAAAGCTGATTAGAGGGAGTTAGGAGGTAAATTAATAGGACCTCAAAAGGGAGTAATCTCAGGATTGCTACTAGTGCCACGTACTAGTCAGAGTAGAAATAGAAGGATATTTCAGATGAATACGTGGCTAGAGGAATGGTGCAAGGGGGAGGGATTCAAATTCCTGGGACATTGGAACCGGTTCTGGGGGAGGTGGGACCAGTACAAACTGAACGGTTTGCACCTGGGCAGGACCGGGACCGATGTCTTTGGGGGAGTGTTTGCTAGTGCTGTTGGGGAGGGTTTAAACTAAAATGGCAGGGGGTTGGGAACCTGTGCAGGGAGACAGAGGAAAGGGAAGCAAGGATAGAAGCAAAAGACAGGAAGGAGAAAAGCAAAAGTGGCAGTCAGAGAAATCAAGGGTGTAAATCAAACATGGCCACAGTAAATAACAATTCTAAAAGGTCTAAGAGTGTTAAAAAAACAAGCCTGAAGGCTTTGTGTCTTAATGCGAGGAGCATTCGTAATTAAGGTGGATGAATTAGCTGCGCAAATAGATGTAAACGGATATGATATAATTGGGATTACGGAGACATGGCTCCAGGGTGACCAAGGCTGGGAATTCAACATCCAGGGGTATTCAATATTCAGGAAGGACAGGCAAAAAAGGAAAAGGAGGTGGGGTAGCATTGCTGGTTAAAGGAGATTAATAGTAAGGAAGGATATTAGCTCTGATGATGTGGAATCTGTATGGGCAGAGCTGAGAAATACCATGGGGCAGAAAACGTTAGTGGGAGTTGTATACAGACCCCCAAGCAGTAATGCTGAGGTTGGGGATGGCATTAAATGGGAAATTAGAGACGCGTGCAATAAGGGCACAGCAGTTATCATGGGTGACTTTAATCTACATATAGATTGGGCTAACCAAATTAGTAACAATACTGTGGAGGAGGAATTCCTAGAGTGTATACGGGATGGTTTCCTGGACCAATATGTCGAGGAACCAACTGGAGATCAGGCCATCTTAGACTGGGTATTATGTAATGAGAAAGGATTAATTAGCAATCTTGTTGTGCGAGGCCCCTTGGGGAGGAGCAATCATAATATGATAGAATTCTTCATTAAGATGGAGAGTGAAATAGTTGACTCAAGAGACTAGGGTCCTGAATTTAAATAAAGGAAACTACGATGGTATGAGGCGCGAATTGGCTAGGATGGATTGGGGAAGGTTACTTAAAGGGTTGACGGTGGATAGGCAATGGCAAACATTTAAAGATTGCATGGATGAACTACAGAATTTGTTCATCCCTGTTTGGCATAAAAATAAAACAAAAAAGGTGACTCAACCGTGGCTAACAAGGGAAATTAGGGATAGCATAAGATCCAAGGAGAGGACATATAAATTGGCCAGAAAAAGCAGCAAACCTGAGGATTGAGAGCAGTTTAGGATTCAGCAAAAGAGGACAAAGGGATTAATTAAGAGGGGAAAATAGATTATGAGTGTAAGCTTGCAGGGAACATAAACACTGACTGTAAAAGCTTCTATAGATATGTGAAGAGAAAAAGATTGGTGAAGTCAAGCATAGGTCCCTTGCAGTCAGAATCAGGGGTATTTATAATGGGGAACAAAGAAATGGCAGACCAATAAAATACATACTTTGGTTCTGTCTTCACAAAGGAGGACACAAATAACCTCCCAGAGATGTCAGGGAACATAGGATCTAATGAGAGTGAGGAACTGAATGAAATCAGTATTTGTAGGGAAATGGTGTTAGGGAAATTGAAGGCCTGATAAATCCCCAGGGCCTGATAATCTACATCCTAGGATACTTAAGGAAGTGGCCCTCGAAATAGTAGATGCATTGCTGGTCATCTTCCAAAATTCTATAGACTCTGGAACAGTTCCCATGGATTGGAGGGTAGCTAATGTAACCCCACTATTTAAAAAAGGTGATAGAGAGCAAACGGGGCATTATAGACCGGTAAGCCTGACATCGGTAGTGGGGAAAATGCTAGAGGCCATTATAAAAGGTGTAATAGCAGAGCACTTGGAAAACAGTGACAGGATTGGACAAAATCAACATGGATTTACAAAAGGTAAATCATGCTTGACTAATCTACTGGAATTTTTTGAGGATGTAACTCGTAGAATAGATAAGGGAGAACCAGTGGATGTGGTGTATTTAGACTTTCGATATGGTCCCATATAAGAGATTAGCGTGCAAAGTTAAAGCACATGGGATTGGGGGTAAGGTACTGACTTGGATAGAGAACTGGTTGGCAGACAGGAAGCAAAGAGTTGGAATAAACGGGTCTTTTTCCGAGTGGCAGGCAGTGACTAGTGGGGTACCGCAGGGATCGGTGCTAGGACCCCAGCTATTCACAATATATATATTAATGATCTAGACGAGGGAACTAGATGTAATATCTCCAAGTTTGCAGACAACACAAAGCTGGGTGGGCGTGTGTGCTGTGAGGAGGATGCAGAGAAACTCCAGTATGATTTGGACAGGTTGGGTGATTGGGCAGATGCAGTATAATGTGGATAAATGTGACGTTATCCACTTTGGTGGCAAAAACAGGAAGGCAGATTATCTGAACGGCAATAGATTGGGAAAAGGGGAAGTGCAACGAGACCTGGGTGTCCTTGTGCACCAGTCGCTGAAGGTAAGCATGCAGGTGCAGCAGGCGGTTAAGGAGGCAAATGGTATATTGGCCTTCATAGCGAGAGGATTCGAGTACAGGAGCAAGGATGTCTTGCTGCAGTTGTACAGGGCCTTGGTGAGACCACACCTTGAGTATTGTGTGCAGTTTTGGTCACCTTATCTGAGGAAGGATGTTCTTGCCATGGAGGGAGTGCAGCGAAGATTCACCAGACTGATACCTGGGATGGCAGGAATGACATATGAAGAGAGATTGGGTCGATTAGGCTTATATTCGCTAGAGTTTAGAAGAATGAGAGGGGACCTCATTGAAACTTATAAAATTCTAACAGGACTAGACAGACTAGATGCAGGAAGGATGTTCCCGATGGCGGGGTAGTCCAGAACCAGGGGTCACAGTCTAAGGATAAGGGGTAAGCCATTTAGGACTGAGATGAGGAAGAATTTCTTCACCCAGAGAGTGGTGAACCTGTGGAATTCTCTGCCACAGAAGGCAGTTGAGGCCAATTCATTAAATATATTCAAGAAGGGAGTTAGATATATTTCTTAAGGCTAAAGGGATATGGGGAGAAAGGAGGGAATGGGTACTGAATTTGGATGATTAGCCATGATCTCATTAAATGGCGGAACAGGCTCGAGGGGCCGAATGGCCTACTCCTGCTCCTATCTTCTATGTTTCTATGTAATTGGTTTGCACCCAGAGATTGTGGACATATCTGGGCGCAAATGCAAAAGAAACACTGGGCCACTATTTCAAAGTTACCAAAATATTTCATCTTAAATGCACTTACAGAAAAACAAAAAATAATTTCTCCCCACACTAAGGCACCAACTCTGGCTAGATACATGGATGTCAGCTGCCCTACAGTACCATTTCCTATGGCCATTCTTTGTGCACAAGTTGAGATGGTGAATGCAGGCAGTCTATCTGACCATGCAACCCAATCCTGTCTTCATCTGACTGCCACACATTTTCCAGCAGGTTTGCTGGACAGCAAGTAGTTAAGGTCTTCCCTCCTTTGGCACAGTGCCCCGAGACTGTGGGTACGGCCAAGAATTGAATCTGGGACCTGGTCTCCTATGATTTACTGCTTCATCAAGCAATGCCACTGGTGAAGCAGCACACAAGATAATTTCTTTCCTCCCCCTGCCAATTTTCTCCCTTTTCCTACACACCTGAAGGAACCAACTCCTTGCTGGGGTTCAGTTCCACAAGAAATAGGCATCATCTGGTACTTTGCCCAAGAAGCTACCATTCTTGCATGAGCTTAATAGTATTTTCAGCAGCAGTCTATACTGTGGGTGCGTTACAGCCAAGTCAGTTTGACAGGACACATGCATCATTAAGGGTTGCTGGACAAGGATCAGAACAGAAATCTGGACAATTTTCTCCCTACCCAGGGGCACTGAGGCCATTTGCAGTATCCCATCCGGAGATCAGAAATAAACTAACTCAGCATGGACCAATGATTGAATCTAGGACCTTCTTGAGCTGTAGAGCTCAGCTACTCACTGCGACATCAAGGTAAATAAGGTAACTTAACCGATGGTATAAAATGCAGCCCTGAAAAACAACATAGAATCATAGAAATTTACAGCACAGAAGGAGGCCATTCAGACCATCGTGTTTGTGCCAACTGAAAAAGAGCTCTCCAGCCTAATCCCACTTTCCAGCACTTGGTCCGTAGCCCTGTAGGTTACAGCACTTCAAGCGCATATCCAAGTACTTTTTAAACGCAATGAGGTTTTCTGCCTCTACCACCCTTTCAGGCAGTGAGTTCCAGACCCCCACCACCCGCTGGGTGAAAAAAGTTCTCCTCAATTCCCCTCTAATCCTTCTACCAATTACTTCAAATCTATGCCCCCTGGTAACTGACCTTTCTAAGGGAATTGGGTCCTTCCTATCCACTTTATCTAGGCCCCTCAAAATGTTATAAACCTCAGCATTCAAGATTTCTGAATTTCACAGATGTAGTGCACCCTCTTCTGGTTCTGCACACTAAAAGGACTCCAATCCATCCTTTCATGGTCACAATGGTAGCTAGGAAGGGGAACATGCTCTAGGTTAATCTGAGCCACCATCACTGGTAAAATAGGCATTGTAAATCCTAGTCATACACAATGGAAAAACAGAGCTACAACATTTACACTTCCTTCTTTCACAATGGTTAGGCATAGTTGAACTATTCTCATGTTGGCTTACTAGCATTATCAAGCCATCACCAAGATCTCTGCTTTAATAACATTTATTTAAAATACTGACCTTATTAGCTGATCCAGCTGGAACAGTGAGCCTTCACTTTATACTCCAACAGAAACGAACACTTCCTGGAAGTGGTAAAAAAAATCATTTAATTTCTATCCATCACAGCAAGAATATTTTAATTTAAAATCAAGTAAAAGGGATAATTTATTGAAAAGCAAAACCTCTCAGTTATTTTAAAGCCAGCATTGTGTATATGTAGCTCAACATATTAGTATACATGTATAAAAAGCTAATATGTTAAGCTACATTTTATCCATATATCCATTATATATATATATATCCCACAGCAGATTACCTGATGCCCACATGCACACACTTCCAGCAGGGGTTACTGAATAGTCATCAGGAGCAGGAACCCTGGCCCGTTGTCAATGGCCTCATACCAGGCCAACTCTAGTGCCTACTGCCTCGGGTGAGATTAGCTCAATACAAGCTTGGGATGAACTCACCCACTTGTGAGCTGCAATAGTGAATGCTGTCATGTTATTCAACTATGGAGGGCATCATTGGTAAGCCAAACCCATAACCAAATACACAACCTTCTCAACAGGAGTCAGTGGATTGCAACCATGTAACTTGCATTTACACAGCGCCTGTAAAGTAGAAATAAACATCCGAAGGTAATCATCCAAAATCGACACCAAGCCAAAGAATTTTTCTTCCCTAGTTCAAGGGTGCAAAGTTCAACTGCAATCTCTGAAAATGCTACCCTAGCTGAAGTCAGCTAACTCAGCACACTGCAGAAATCAAATTAGGGCCCAGCTGGCGAACCGCAAGCGCCCCTGGGATATGTGGGCCTTTATGCAGCGTACGCCTGCAGGCCCAGGAGCGCGAGTCTTCGAAGATACGGAGGCACCAGGTAGGTGTGGAGCTTACTTGCGGTTCGGAGACATTCACCCGCGGAAGCCTCCGACCGCAACTTCCAGCCCTAGGGCTTTCTCGGACTTCTGCTTAATGCTAACCCTGGAAGTGCCCGTTTTTATCCACTAACCCATAAGGGGATACAATTTTTAATTCAACAGATTGTTCATTAGATAAATAAGCAGGAAATCTCCAAATTGACCTACAAGCAATTACAGTAAACACCAGCTTTGTCAGAGGGTTTTTATAAACAAGGAAATATTTATAACCGTGGTTGACATGGCCCTCGACCATGTCCGTTCCATTTCCCGCACTTCTGCTCTCACCCCTTCCCCTCCCTCCCAGAACCACGATAGGGTTCCCCTTGTCCTCATCTTTCACCCCACCAGCCTCCACATTCAACGGATCAACCTCCACCATCTCCAGTATGATCCCACCACCAAACACATCTTCCCCTCCTCCCCCTCTTTCAACATTCCGAAGAGACCGCTCCCTCCGCAGCACCCTGGTCCACTTCTCTATCACCCCCAACACCCCATCCCCCTGCAGCTTCCCGTGCAAGCGCAGGAGATGCAACACCTGCCCTTTTACCTCCTCCCTTCCCACTGTCCCGGGCCCCAAACACTCCTTCCAGGTGAAACAGCGATTTACTTAGAGTCATAACTCTTGCAATTTAGCACACTATATTCACTGCTCACGATGCGGTCTCCTCTACATCGGGGAGACCAAACGCAGACTGGGTGACCGCTTTGCGGAATACCTCCGTTAAGTCGTAAGCGTGACCCCGAGCTTCTGGTTGCCTGTCACTTTAATTCTCCACTCCAATCTCTCCGTCCTCAGCCTCTTACACTGTTCCAACTAAGCTCAAAGTAAGCTCGAGGAACAGCACCTCATCTTTCGATTAGGCACTTTACAGACTTCTGGACTCAACATCGAGTTCAACAATTTCAGACTATAATCTCGGCCCCTAGATTTTCTTTTTTCTCACATGGCAGCTGTTGAAGATTCTGCCATTGCCATTTACACCTCATCTAGAGTCATCTTTTGTTTCTTTACTTGTCCATTACCATCTCCTTTTGCCTTGCACCATCATCCCTTTTGTCTTTTAATCTCTCCTGCCTTCTATCCTATCAGACCTTCACTTTGTTCTTTCCTCCCCTCCTCCTTTTCCCTGCCCCACACTTGCTTAAAAATCTGTTACTCTTCCAACTTTTTCCAGTTCTGACGAAGGGTCATCGACCTGAAACGTTAACTGTTTCTCTCTCCACAATGCTGCCTAACCTGCTGAGTGTTTCCAACATTTTCTGTTGTTTCAGATTTCCAGCATCTGCAGTATTTTGCCATTGTATTTGTAACCTCTAGCTTTACATCTGGCATGTTGTGCGCAACAGAGATTTATCGCCACCATGAGGCTAAAAAATGCATTACACTCAATATTGACAGTACTTCTGCACTTTTCTGCATCATTTCGCTCCCTCCTACAGATTTCTGCTCAAGCACATGCCCAACTTACTAAGCTTTTGAGTACAAACTGGAGAAGATTTATGAAACAAATATGACTCATTACATCCAAATTCTATATAAAAAAAAACTTACTAGAGACTCAAAAGTTTATACATTTGGAAACAATCTCACTTGAAGTAGCTAGAACTGTAACCGTGCTGGGCAAGAACACATTTCAGTCAAGAACCCATACACATTGATAACTGAAAATATAGCGTCCATCAGAAGACACTACTTGATCATCTAGGATCAGTTGCACTTTTCTAATGAAGTCAAAGTTGCCATCCCCCACCTCAATGTGGATGATTGTATAGACATCCCGCTTTGACAAACTCAGCTCACAGGTGGCAACACCATGCCCCTCACCAAAGCCTCTCCACCTGCTATATTTTCCACAACCTGCTCTGCTCAAACCAGTCACAGTGAGGCCCTCATCATCAAGTCCCATCTTGGTCCCTGCCACTACTCCTCTGGAACCTTCTCCATGCAGCAACTCACCAATTCCAACCTTCTTGCTACTACCTAAAAACTCTTATCGGCCAAACCCCCTCACCACCCAAGGCCCACCAAGTTCCTTCCAGATATCCTCCCTTAGCTTCTAGACTGAGCGAAGCCTTATCCTCTACCTCATCGCCTCTTTCTCCCCACCCCTCTGCCCTAAACCTGTCCCTTCACATGGAATATGGGTAGGAGAGGCCAAGACTAAGATCAACAGATGGCATCAAGGGATATGGATCAAAGGCAGGGTTAAATGGAGTTGAGGTACAGATAAGCAATGATCTCATTGAATGTCGGAACAGGCTCAAGGGGCTGAATGGCTTACTCGTGTTCCTATTAAAGATCCTAAGACACCCTTCAAAAGAACAGAGAATTCTTCCCATGCCATGGCTGACATTCTTCTTTCAACCACCCCCAAAAAAAGTTAATTGGTCATTGCATTGCTGTTTGTGTGATCATGTATGCAAAACAGCACCTGCATAACAGTCTGTATTCAAATGAATTCATTGTGTGAACTGCTTTGAGACATTTGAGAGGTGCCATATAAATGCAAGCCTCAACTTTAATGCCCCTATTTTGCCATATGCTTTTGAAGAGAGAAAACGTTCAAAGTATGACATCTACCTGCATAAATTGGGAAGGGAGAAGGCAAAGGTATAAGCAGAAGCCTTAGTGCCTAAAAGAAAAATGTTATTCATATTCAATAGTATAACAATTCTGCTCGAACAACACTTGCTACAGTTTAAGAATCTCTTTCACAAAATATTTCATAGGATATTTTTATTTTACAAACTATTCACATGTTCATAGAATCAGAAATTTACAGCACAGAAGGAGGCCATTCAGCCCATCTTGCTTGTGCCAGCTGACAAAGAGCTATCCACCCTAATCCCACTTCCCAGCCCTTGGTCCGTAGCCTTGTAGGTTATGGCACTTCACGTGCATATCCAAGTACTTTTTAAATGTGATGAGGGTCTCTCTACCTCTACCATTCTTTCAGGCAGTGAGTTCCAGACCCCCCACCACCCTCTGGGCGAAAACATTTCTCAAATCCCCTCTAAACTTCCGACCAATTACTTTAAATCTATGCCCCCTGGTTATTGACCCTTCTGCTAAGGGAAATAGGTCCTTCCTGTCCTCTCTATCTCGGCCCCTCAATTTTATACACCTCAATTAGGTCTCCCCTCAGCCTCCTCTGTTCCAAAGAAAACAACCCCAGCCTATCCAATCTTTCCTCATAGCTAAAATTCCCCAGCCCAGGCAACATCCTCGTAAATCTCCTCTGCACACCCTCTAGTGCAATCACATCCTTCCTGTAATGTGGTGACCAGAGCTGCATGCAGTATTTTAGCTGCGGCCTAACTATTGTTTTAGTATAAAGGGTTGAAAAGTGAAACAATAAACTTGGGGGGGGGGGGGGGGGGGGGGGGGGGGAGTTGATGAAAAGAGTAAATCATAAAAAAAAAATGGAGCAACCATTTTGTACCACAAGTTTTAAATCTGAATTGAACAAAATGTAAACAAGACATTAATCATCAAGCTTCTGTTTGCATTACTTTTTTTGTGCAAGGACCCAATCACAACAAATAGGCAATTTTAATTCAAAGAAGTTAATGAAATGAAGACGCCAAGGGAAAGTAACAACTCAAGCTCCGACAGCTTCTCAGTAAGCACGAGCTAGCAAAAGGTTAACCCAGTCAAGAAATCACAATTCCATACAGCTGGGACTCTCGGGTACAGTAAAGCCCCAAATACAGAGTTCCTGGGGCCGGACGGCTTAATTTACTATAATAAAATATCCTGCATTATAGTGTAATTAAGTTTTATGAATCTGCAACAAGCCAGCAATTCATTAAGACAGCAGTATTGTAGTGAAGGGCAGCATATAAAGCTTCCACTAACTACATAATTAGGGCTTCCATTATGAAACAAATGCTGTTTTTAAATAGGATTCAGAATGCAACAAACATACATGCTCAGAGTTGCAAAACTAATCAGAGATTCAGGTAGCACTAATCAGAGATTCAGGTAGCATACACAGCAATAATGAAGGTCAAGTAGTTCATAGTCATCTGACTTCAGATTCATTTACCACTTTGCAGCACCATCACGTACATACACTTTTATAAAAAGTGGTGCATTGCATACATTGTTGACTAGCTGCAGAACAAAAGCTCTTGCAGAATTTAACATATTTTACTGCCAACATGTTTCATCATTCATTGCTGGCTAGTAAGACAAATTTTTTTTTGCCTTTTTGTAAAAAATTACCAGGAACATTCTTTGTTGTGTACAAAACGAGGACAGATTGCTCAAGGCTATATACTCTCCCACATATTTGATTACTGGAAGCAGCAATGCCAAGGTACGTACAAATGGAACCCAACATTTGGTGGATTGGAATATCTCAAAGTGGTCTATGTGGATGTTAAATGATATTATCGTACACAGTCAACAGAAATAAATCATAAACAATTTACAAACACATTCAATATATGATCACCCACATCCCTCGAGTAAAACCCAACACTCTTAATGCAATAACATCCCTGGCCTGAAAATGCCTCCTGCCCCTCATTTACATTTTATCATTCAGTGACACTATCCACAAGCACAGGGTCAGCCTCCATAACCAACACAAACAACATTGAACTTTTTCTCTCACTATTCTTGCTGTCAGATTAAGTTGTGCACAAGCCAGAATTTTCTCCAGAACATTGGCAAGACGGAGAACGTCCTATGATGCTTCCACTTGAATCTGCATGCTACAGAAGGTGCTAATTCTACCCCTGCTTCTGGTACATGGTATGCAATTTTTATGTTCTGTTGACCCCGACAAGCTTTAAACCCCACATCTGGTCTGTTACCAACACTATCGACTTCTACATTCACAGCATTGCACATCTGCACCCACTGCTGCTGAAACTTTTACCCATGCTTTAAATCACCTTCCAACTTGATTTATCCAACATACATCATTGGCTTCTACAGCTCAACCTTACATAAACTATGATGCGGAGATGCCGGCGTTGGACTGGGGTGGACAAAAATGAGAAGTCGCACAACACCAGGTTATAGTCCAACAGATTTATTTAAAATTACAAGCTTTCGGAGCTATCGATCGCCCCTTCTTCAGGTAAAGTTACTATGAGTGAATCTACAAAAGTTCACAGAATTTAAACACAGAAAATGCAGAGATACAATCTTTCCTTACATCAAAGACACACCAAGAGCACAGCCAAGACAATGAGATGTGTCCCAGGGGGTCCAACGTGTCAAACCCTGCTGTCTGCATATCCTCTCCATATCCCTTCCTCTCTCTCCGTCCTTTTTGGGTTTGTATTTTGTGTTTGTTTTTTTGTGTTTGTTTTTTAAAAACTGGAAAGACAGACAACGATGTCAAGTCACGTTCTGTAGCGTGACATGAACCCGATATCCCTATTGAGGCCGTCCTCATGAGTGCGGAACTTGGCTATCAGTTTCTGCTCGATGATTTTGCGTTGTCGTGTGTCTTGAAGGCCACCTTGGAGAACGCTAACCCGCAGATCCGAGGCTGAATGCCCTTGACTGCTGAAGTGTTCCCCGACTGGGAGGCAACCATCCTGCCTGGCGATTGTTGCGCGGTGTCAGTTCATACGTTGTCTCAGTGTCTGCATGGTCTCGCCGATGTACCATGCTCTGGGGCATCCTTTCCTGCAACGTATCAGGTAGACAACATCTGGGACACATCTCATTGTCTTGGCTGTGCTCTTGGTGTGTCTTTGATGTAAGGAAAGATTGTATCTCTGCATTTTCTGTGTTTAAATTCTGTGAACTTTTGTAGATTCACTCATAGTAACTTTACCTGAAGGGGCGATCGATAGCTCCGAAAGCTTGTAATTTTAAATAAATCTGGACTATAACCTGGTGTTGTGCGACTTCTCATTTACATAAACTAGATAATCTAATCCAGACCACTACCTCTCATATCCTATTCCAGACCCCAATCACCTTCCCATCCCTGTGCATGGACTTCAAAATGCTAATTTTCAATTCCCTCCATGACCATGCTCCTCCCTACCTATGTAATCTTACCCAATCCTACATCCCAGCATACACTTTCCACTTCACCACCTCTAGTCTACTGCGTGTTCTCTACCATCTACTCCATCATAAAACAGCCTTAAAACCAGCACAGCCCTGGACTCAAATACTGTTCCAAACCACCCCACTTAACTATCTCTCCCCTACCTTCAAAAGCCTCCACAAAACCCATCTCTTCTAGCCATGCTTATGGGCGCAGCCCTGCCATTCTGTCTCCTCTTGCTCACGTAGAGGGCTGCTGAATATACTAGCACTTGGGAAGTGGGTACCAGGCTATGTTATGACTGTAGCACTGAAATGCAGAGGCAATATGGGGGGTATGGGAAGCAGAGAGGGGCGAGAAACAGGCACTGAAGGCAAGAGGGAGCAAAAGATGGGGGGGGGGGGGGGGAAGGGGAATGGGTGCATGACAGGATTAGAAAGAGCAGTGGCAGAAAAACACAGGCACTCTGGGGAAGTGAGGATGGGAAAGAGATTCATTCTCCTCTCCCAGAAGAGTAGCATTTAAATAAAACATGGCTTTCCCCACAGCTTGGAAAAGCCCCGTAGGGGAACACCACCTCTGCACTAACAAAAGCCAAATTCTTAATTCAAGCAGAACCTGCCTTAAGCATTTTGAAGCAGGGTGACACTGAACACGGGACCACATTGCAGGACTCAAATCAAATGAAAAGTAAATATAAAAATGACAAGTATAAACTGATATAAAAATCTAAGCCAGGCATAACCAAAATAGCAGGACAGAAAGAATGAATAAATATTATTTTCAGGAAGTACACACTACAACAATTTATATTTATATGGCGCCTTTAACTTAATAAAACATCCCAAGGTGCTTCACAGGAGTGTTATAAAAAGAACAAAATTTGACACCGAGCCATACAAGGCGATGTTAAGACAGATGATCAAAAGCTTAGTCGAAGAGGTAGGTGTTAAGGAGCGTCATAAAAGGAGGAAAGAAGTGGAGAGGCGGAGAGATTTAGGAAGGGAATTCCAGACTTTAGGACCTAGGCAGCTGAAGGTACACACTATATACAAAAAGTAGAGATACTGGGAATTCCAGACTTTAGGACCTAGGCAGCTGAAGGTACACACTATATACAAAAAGTAGAGATACTGGGACAGATTTTGCTGGAGCAGGGCATCCCATTAGTTACATTTGTTCATGCATGTTTAGGCTTCAAAAAAATTTTGCCCACAAAGTTGCTGGAAGTGCAAGCTGATAATGTTGCAGTGAGGGTAACGGGGCATCTGGGACCTTGGTGAACAACGGGACAAAAACAGTGCATCTCCTTAACCAATGAGATTGAAGGATTGAGAAATAAGAGGAAGGACCGAGAAGGAGGGTGAATTAGAGCGGGTGAATTCAATGTCAAAACAGGTACAAAAAAAAATTAAGATTGGTTTAGAGGGGGAAAGAGACACAAAGGAAAATTTAATAAATTAAATGACTTTTTAAAATCTCCTAAAACAATTCACAAATTGAAGGAATGAGATTCCACAATTATAATGGTTTACTTTTGCGCAAGGGGGGTTGATTCGCAGGCATTAACAATGATCACATCATTAAAAGGGTACTTATGCTGATAATTACTAGCCTTAACTTTGTGGTGAGTTTAATGGGCAATTAATGTCCAAATACAGCAGCTTCATGAAAATCTCAGGGATGTTAAAAACGAGGATGCTGTTTTCGCGAACGCAACAGCAGAGCGGCGCAAATCAGCCATCAACTTGTGGGAATTCGCAATTCATGGGGCATCTCTTCCTTGCTATAACCTACTAGCTGATTTGCACATTAATAACTATGTGCATCGCTCAGACGTAACTATAGTAGCACTGTTCACAGATTTTATTGTTGACATACTCACTTCAGCATCAAGGCTCTGGGACATTCCTATTTATCTTCATAATTTTACTTTGTTATCCATTCTTCTGGGCATTCCTTCTCTTCCTGTCCTCCCTTATTGACCAAGGAGCAACACGGACAGTTTGTGTGTGCAATTGCTGGGAACTTTTTTTTTTTAAATACAAAACTTTGTTGTTGTATCTCAAACCCTCCTAAAAATTACTTTATCACTTAGCACAGGGGAAAATTAGTCTAAAATGTGTCAGCCTTTTTAAAATTCGTTTATGGGATGTGGGCGTCGCTGGCAAGGCCAGCATTTATTCCCCATCCTTAATTGCCCTCAAGAAGATGGTAGCGAGCCACCTTCAACCGCTGCAGTCCGTGGTGAAGGTACTCCCAGTGCTGTTAGGTAGGGAGTTCCAGGATTTTAACCCAGCGACGATGAAGGATCCGCGATATACTTCCAAGTCAGGATGGTGTGTGACTTGGAGGGGAACTTGGAGGTGGTGGTGTTCCCATGTGCCTGCTGCCCTTGTCCTTCTAGGTGGTAGAGGTCGCGGGTTTGGGAGGTGCTGCCGAAAAAGCCTTGGCGAGTTGCTGCAGTGCATCTTGTAGATGGTACACACTGCAGCCGCGGTATGCCGGTGGTAGAGGGAGTGAATATTTAAGGTGGTGGATGGGGTGCCAATCAAGCGGGCTGCTTTGTCCTGGATGGTGTTGAGCTTCTTGAGTGCTGTTGGAGCTGCACTCATCCAGGCAAGTGGAGAGTATTCCATCACACTCCTTACTTGTGCCTTGTAGATGGTGGAAAGGCTTTGGGGAGTCAGGAGGTGAGACACTCGCCGCAGAATACCTAGCCTCTGACCTGCTCTTGTAGCCACAGTATTTATGTGGCTGGTCTAGTCAAGTTTCTGGTCAATGGTGACCCCCCCAGGATGCTGATGGTGGGTGATTCAGCAATGGTAATGCCGTTGAATGTCAAGGGGAGGTGGTTAGACTCTCGCTTGTTGGAGATAGTCATTGTCTGGCTCTTCTGTGGCGTGAATGTTACCTGCCACTTTTAAGCCCAAGCCTGAACGTCGTCCAGGTCTTGTTGCATGCGGGCATGGACTGCTTCATTACCTGAGGAGTTGTGAATGGCGCTGAATACCGTGTAGTCATCAGCGATCATCCCCATTTCTGACCTTATGTCGGAAGGAAGGTCATTGATGAAGCAGCTGAAGATGGTTGGGCCTAGGACACTGCCCTAAGGAACTCCTGCAGCAATGTCCTGAGGCTGTGATGATTGACTTTCAACCATAACAACCATCTTCCTTTGTGCTAGGTATGACTCCAGCCAGTGGCGCGTTTCCCCCCCGATTTCCATTGACTTCAGTTTTACTAGGGTTCCTTGATGCCACACTCTGTCAAATGCCAAGGGCAGTCACTCTCGCCTCACCTCTGGAATTCAGCTCCTTTGTCCATGTTTGGACCAAGGCTGTAATGAGGTCGGGAGCCGTGTGGTCTTCGCGGAACCCAAACTGGGCATCCACGAGCAGGTTATTGGTGAGTAAGTGCCACTTGATAGCACTGTCGAGGACACCTTCCATCACTTTGCTGATGATCGAGAGTAAACTGATGGGGTGGTAAATGGCCGGGTTGCATTTGTCCTGCTTTTTGTGGACAGGACATACCTGGGCAGTTTTCCACATTGTCGGATAGATGCCAGTGTTGTAGCTGTACTGGAACAGCTTGGCTAGAGGCGCGGCTAGTTCTGGAGCACAAGTCTTCAGCATGATAGCCGGGATGTTGTCGGGGCCCATAGCCTTTGCTGTATCCAGTGCGCTCAGCCGTTTCTTGATATCACGTGGAGTGAATCGAATTGGCTGAAGACTGGCTTCTGTGATGGTGGGGACCTCAGGAGTCGGCAGATATGGATCATCCACTCGGCACTTCTGGCTGAAGATGGTTGCAAACGCTTCAGCCTTGCCTTTTGCACTCACGTGCTGTGCTCCACCATCATTGAGGATGGGGATATTCATGGAGCCGCCTCCTCCTCCTCCAGTTAGTTGTTTAATGGTCCACCACCATTCACAACTGGATGTGGCAGGACTGCAGAGTTTTGATCTGATCCGTTGATTGTGGGATCGCTTCGCCCTGTCTATAGCATGCTGCTTTCGCTTTTTAGCATGCACGTAGTCCTGTGTTGCAGCTTCCCCAGGTTGGCACCTCATTTTTAGGTATGTCTAGTGCTGCTCCTGGCATGCTCTTCTACACTCCTTATTGAACCAGGGTTGGTCCCCTGGCTTGATGGTAATGGTAATGGCTGGGCCATGAGGTTACAGATTGTGGTGGAATACAATTCTGCTGCTGCTGATGGCCCACAGCGCCTCATGGATGCCCAGTTTTGACCTGCTAGATCTGTTCTAAATCTATCCCATTTAGCACGGAAGTGCCACACAACACGATGGAGGGGGTCCTCAGTGTGAAGACGGGACTTCGTCTCCACAATGGCTGTGGTCACTGCTACCAATACAGTCATGGACAGAAGCATCTGCGACAGGTAGATTGGTGAGGACGAGGTCAAGTAGGTTTTGCCCTCGTGTTGGTTCTCTCACCACCTGTCGCAGGTCCAGACTGGCAGTTATGTCCTTCAGGACTCGGCCAGCTCTGTCAGTAGTGGTGCTACCAAACCACTCTTGGTGATGGACATTGAAGTTCCCCCACCCAGAGTACATTCTGTGCCCTTCCAAGTGGTGTTCAACATGGAGGAGTACTGATTCATCAGCTATGGGAGGGCGGTAGGTGGTGATCAGCAAGAGGTTCCCTTGCCTATGGGGTCTGGAGTCAATGTTGAGGACTTCCAGGGCCACTCCTTCCCGACTATACCAGCTCTCCCAATTTTGGCACAAGTCCCCAGATGTTGGCGAGGAGGACTTTGCAGGGTCGACTGGGCTGGGTGTGCCGTTGCCGGGTCCATGGTGTGTCTGTCCGGTTTCATTCTTATGTTTCGTAGTGAGTGGAGTGGAGTCAACCACATTGCTGTGGGTCTGGAGTCACATATAGGCAGATTTCCTTCCCTAAAGGACATTAGTGAACCAGATGGGTTTTTAACGACCATCCGATAGTCATGGTCACCATTACTGATATTAGCTTCTTATTCCAGATTTATTTAATTAACTGAATTTAAATTCCCCAGCTGCCATGGTGGGATTTGAACTCACATCTCTGGATCATTAGTCCAGGCCTCTGGATTACTAGCCCAGTGACATTACCACTACGCTACTGTTCCCCTGGAGGAGAGAACTAAAATCGATATCTATAGACAGATAAAAAAATCTCATGGCCATTATTAGAACAGGGGGTTCTCCCAGTGTCCCGGCCAACATTTTTCACATCTGCCTTCCAGCCACAACACCAGCAAAACCAGGTTAATTGATCATTCATTTAATTTGCTGTTTTAGACCTTGCTGGTGTGCAAATTGCATTTACTTACAATTCATTCATGGGATGTGGGAGTCACTGGCAAGGCCAGTAATAATGATAGAATTTCACATTAAGTTTGAGAGTGACTTGTCTTCAACTTAAATAAAGCCAATTATGAGGGGGGAGTTGGCTAAGGTAAATTGGAAAAACAGATTAAAAGGTATTGCAGTAGCATATGCAGTGGGTAGCATTAAGAAATATTTCATAATTCTCAACAAAAATACATTCCATTAACAAAAACTCCACAGGAAAAGTGAGCTAACCAAAGAAGTTAAGGATAGCATTAGATTGAAAGAAGAAGCTTATAATGTTGCAAAGAATAGTAGTAAGCCTGAGGATTAGGAGAGTTTCAGAAACCTGCAAAGGATGACAAAAACATTTATAAAAAAGGGAAAAAAATAGAATGAGAGAAAACTAGCAAGAAATATAAAAGTAGATTGTAAGAGCTTCTACAAGTATGTAAAAAAGGAAGAGAGTAGCAAAAGTAAATGTTGGTCCCTTAGAGGCTGAGACAGGAGAAATTATTAGGGGGAAATAAGGAAATGGCTGAAACGTTAAACAAATATTTTGTATCTGTCTTCACAGTAGAAGACACAAAAAGCACACCAAAAATGGTGGGGAACCAAGAGTCTAATGAGGGCGATGAACTTAACGTAATAATATAAGTAGAGGAAAAGTACTAGACTAGGAAAAGTAATGGGACTAAAAGCTGACAAATCCCCTGGACCTGATGGCCTACATCCTAGGGTTCTAAAAGAGGTAACTGAAGAGATAGTGGATGCATTGGTTTTGATCTTCCAAAATTCCCTAGATTCTAGAATGGTCCCAGTGGATTGGAAGGTCGCAAATGTAACACCGCTATTCAAGAGAGGAAAGAGAGAGAAAACGGGGGAACTACAGGCCAGTTAGCCTGACATCAGTCGTCAGGGGAAATGCTGGAATCCATTGTTAAGGAAGTGGTATAAGGGCACTTAGAAAATCATAACATGATTAGGCAGAGTCAACATGGTTTTATGAAAGGCAAATAGTGTTGACAAATTTATTACTAGTTTTTTTGAGGATGTAACTAGCAGGGTAGATAAAGGGGAACCAGTGGATGTAGTATATTTGGATTTCCAAAAGGCATTCGATAAGGTGCCACATAAAAGGTTATTACACAAGATTAGGGCTCATGGGGTTGGGGGTAATATAGTAGCATGGATAGAGGATTGGTTAACGGAAAGAAAACAGAGTAGGGATAAACAGATCTTTTTCAGGTTGGCAGGCTGTAACTAGTGGGGTGCCGCAAGGATCGGTGTTGGGGCCTCAGCTATTTACAATCTATATTAATGACCTAGATGAAGGGACCAAATGTAATGCATCCAAGTTTGCTGATGATACAAAGCTAGGTGGGACAGTAAGCTGTGAGGAGAACACAAAGAGTCTGCAAAGGGATATAGATAGACTAAATGAGTGGGCAGTAAGGTGGCAGATGGAGTATAATGTAGGGAAATGTGAGGTTATTCACTTTGGTAGGAAGATTAGAAAAACAGAATATTTTTTAAATGTTGAGAAACTTTCAAATGTTGGTGTTGAGAGAGATTTGGGTGTCCTCATGCAAGAAACACAGAAAGATAGCATGTAGGTACAGCAAGCAATAAGGAAGGGGGTTGGAGTACAAGAGTGAGGAAGTCTTGCTACAATTGTACAGTCCTTGGTGAGACCACACCTGGAGTACTGTGCACTGTTTTGGTCTCCTTATCTAAGGAAGGATATGCTTGCCTTGGAGGCGGTGCAACGAAGGTTCACTAGATTGATTCCTGGGATGAGAGAGCGGTCCTATGATGAGAGATTGTGTAGAATGGCCTATACTCTCGAGTTTAGAAGAATGAAGGTGATCGCATTGAAACATTTAAGATTCTGAAGGGGATTGACAGGGTAGATGCTGAGAGGTTGTTTTCCCCTGGCTGGAGCGTCTAGAACTAGGGGGCATAGTCTCAGGATAGGGGTAGGCCATTTAAGACCGAGATGAGGAGGAATTTCTTTACTCAGAGGGTTGTGAATCTTTGGAATTCTCTGCCCCAGAGGGCTGTGAATGCTGAGTCTTTGAGTATAATCAAGGCTGAGACACAGATTTTTGGACTCTAGGGAAATCAAGGGATATGGAGATCGGGCAGGAAAGTGGAGTCGAGGTCGATGATCAGCCACGATCTTATTGAATGGCAGAGCAGGCTCGAGGGGCCGTATGGCCTACTCCTGCTCTTATTTCTTATGTTATGTTCTTAAGGCCAGCCTCTATTGCCCATCCCGAATTGCCCTAGAGGTAGTGGTGAGCCGCCTTCTTGAACCGCTACAGTCCATGAGGTGAAGGTACTCCCACATTGCCGCTATGGAGGAAGTTCCAGGATTTTGACCCAACGCCAATTGCGAAGCTTTTTGGAGTGTCCAGAGAACACAATAAGGCATTATGGAAATGCAAGCTCTTTTGTATAGGAAGTAAAACGGTGCATGCAGACACAGAAGAGTAATTAAGGTTGGGAGATGCGAGAAGAGCAACTTAGAAGCTGAGGAGTTGCTTCAATTTTCTGTTCAACATTGCAATGTACCCTGCCCTGAAAACATATCATAGGAGTAGGCCATTCAGCTCTTCGAACCTGCTCCGCCATTCACCAAGATCATGGCTGATCTTCTACCTCAGCTCCACCTTCCCGCTCTATCCCTCGATTCCCTTAGTATCCAAAAATCTATCTATCTCTGTCTTGAATATACTCAATGACTGAGCATCCACAGCCCTCTGGGGTACAGAATTCCAAAGATTCACAAACCCTTTGAGTGAAGAAATCTGTCCTCATCTCAGTCCTAACTGACCGACCCCTTATTCTGAGACTGCGACCCCTGGTTCTAGACTCCCCAGCTAGGGGAAACATCCTCCCAGCATCTACCCTGGCAAGCCCCTTAAGAATTTTATATGTTTCAATGAGATAACCTCTCATTCTTCGAAACTCAACGGAATATAGGCCTAGTCTACTTAATCTCTCCTCATTAGTACAATCCCCTCCTCCCAGGAATCAGTCTAGTGAACCTTCGTTGCGCTCCTTCTAAGGAACATATATCCTTCCTTAAGTAAGGAGACCAAAACTGTACACAGTACTCCAGGTGTGGTCTCACCAAGGCCTTTATAATTGCAGTAAGACTGAGATTGAGTACAAGTTGAAGTTTCCTGGGCAAACAATTCTACTATCAAAAAAACATGGGTACAGCATCAAAACAGGGGAAGAGTGAAAAAGTAGTTTAAGAACACATTTAGGAAAAAAATCTGCTTTAAAAATTACATTTTAAAAGCTCAACGAGAAGCATCTTCTTCCAATAGATGGTGCCATCACAAGAACAAAAGCACAGGCTTCATGTCTAGTCTTAAAAATGGACATATATTGCAACAGTGTCCCTATCACAGGTGAAACCCACTGCCATAACAAAAATGAGAAATAAAGAAGCTCTTATCCCACTGGTACAAACATGAATTTTATTCTGTAAAGCCTTAAATCAAACCAAAAGATGCAGTTCTCAGTTCCCACCACTATAGGGAACTAGTGATGTGTGTACGGGCTAAAATAGAACTACAATACATTAACAGGATTCATACAATGAATGGAAACTAGGATTGGAAAATCCATTCAGTAATTCTTAGGAGGGAATCATAGAATAGAATGGTTACAGCACGGAAGGCGGCCATTCAGCCCGTGCCGACTCTCAGCTAGTCCCACTCTACTGCCCTTCCCCCGTAGCCCTGCAAATTTTTATCCTTCAGATACTTATCCAACTCCCTTTTGAAAGATAAGATTGTGTCTGCCTCCACCACTCTCAGGCAGTGCATTCCAGATCTTAACCACTCGCTGCGTAAAAAAGTGTTTTCTTACGTCGCCTTTGGATCTTTTGCCAATCATCTTAAATCTGTGTCCTCTGGTTCTCGACCCTTCTGCCAATGGGAACAGTTTCTCTCTATCTACACTGTGCAGACCCCTCATGATTTTGAACACCTCTATCAAATCTCTGCTCCAAGGAGAACAACCCAGCTTCTCCAGTCTATTAACGTAAGTGAAGTCCCTCATTCCTGGAATCATTCTCAAATCTTTTCTGCGCCCTCTCTGAGGCCTTCACATCCTTCCTAAAGTGTGGTGTAATTGGACACAGTACTCCTCCAGTTAGGGCCAAACCAGTGTTTTATACAGGTTCATCATAATTTCCACACTTTTGTACTCTATACCTCTATTTATGAAGCCCAGGATCCCGTAAGCCTTTTTAACTGCTTTCTCAACTTACCCTGCCACCTTCGACAATTTGTGCACACATACCCCTAGGTCTCTGTTTGTGCACCCCCTTTAGGATTGTACCATTTAGTTTATATGTCCTCTCCTCATTCTTTCTACCAAAATGCATCACTTCACACTTTTCTGCGTTAAATTTCATCTGCCATGTCTCCGCCCATTTCACCAGCCTGTCTATGTCTTCCTGAAGTCTATCACGCTCCTCCTCACTGTTCACTATACTTCCAAGTTTTGTGTCATCTGCAAATTTTGAAATTGTGCCCTGTACACCCACGTCCAAGTCATTAAAATATATCAAGCAAAGCAGTGGTCCTGGAACCGACCCCTGGGGAACACCACTATATACCTTCCTCCAGTCCGGAAGCAAAACTATTTTAAGAAAACCCAATGCACTTTTCTGTTGGTCAGGTAATGCCGCAGATGTTGCTCCACTTGAGTTTCATTCTCATCTCTCTACGTGGATAAGTACGAAAGTATGAATTTTTTTAAAATAAATTGCTTCCAGCCAAGGCTCAATTTGCATTTGAGATGAGCAGAGAGCCTGATCTCAAACCATGAAGTTCACTTTTCACTTTGTCTTAGGATTTTTCCTCCTTGATGTACACTTGGTTCCTCCTCCCTTTGACAGCATTTTTTTTTTTAGAGCAGGTACTCATTCCATGCAAGGAATTGCAGGAATGACTGCCATATTTCACAGCCTAGACAATACTAGTTAGATGTGAAAACTTTTTTGAGCCACTCCATCCTAGCACATCAAAACCACACACAAATTGCACACATCATATTCACTCAAGTCTGCTAGTTAGTTAATGGTATCCTGACAGCAACATGCCACTATCTCAAAAGCTAGTTATACCCAGCAATTTCCTGAGTAAATGAGAACCCACTCATGTTTTCTACCTATAGAATAATCAGTGATTTACTGGATTTATTTATTCTCAAAACAAGCAAAACTAAAGCTGTTCTGCTCCAATTTCTCTGAATTAATTAACAATCTACCCAGTTTCAGAGGCTGCAGTGCTTTACAGAAAACCACAGGGCTTTCATTTATAAATCACAAAGTTAAGTGTTCTGGAAAATTTAGCACTTGAAAATTTTATACCAATTGGATGGTATAAGTAACACTGCAATTGGCACAGCAAGTAGCAGTCTAGTTTAATATATTTACATACTTTTATAGCACAGGATTTGACCTGTCACACCTGTGCTAATTTTCTGGAAGCTATCCACTTATTCTCATTTCCTTGCCCTTCCCCAAAACGTTTTTCACCTCTCAATATTTAATATCTGCAGTTTTAAAAATCATTTACATTTGAAATCTTTATTGAAAACAAACATTCCAATGGAAACACAAATAATTTTGCCACATAAATTCTAATAGACAGGTAGAACAGGCTTCATACCTCCTCCCCCCCATAAGCACTATGACACAGAAACATAAAAACATAGAAGATAGGCGCAGGAGCAGGCCATTCGGCCCCTCGAGCCTGTTCCGCCATTTAATGAGATCATGGCTGACCATCCAAATTCAGTACCCTGTCCCTGCTTTCTCCCCATATCCCTTGATCCCTTTAGCCTTAAGAAATATATCTAACTCCTTCTTGAATATATTTAATGAATTGGCCTCAACTGCCTTCTGTGGTAGAGAATTCCACAGGTTCACCACTCTCTGGGTGAAGAAATTCCTCCTCATCTCAGTTTCAATGAGATCCCCTCTCATTCTTCTAAACTCTAGCGAATATAAGCCTAATCGACCCAATCTCTCTTCATACGTCATTCCTGCCATCATCCTTCCTCAGATAAGGCAACCAAAACTGCACACAATACTCAAGGTGTGGTCGCCCAAAGACATAAACCCATCACCTAACCACTGCTGGGATGCAGGTAGCACAAGATCCAAAATTATCCTAATTCAGTAAAAGAAAAATCAACACGTCAAGAGCTTTTGAAATAAGCCAATAAAAAAAGTTACTAAATAATGACTGAAGCTGAAAGGTCATCTGTTAATTCTATTGCATTTAGCCAGTCCATTACATGAAACAATATTCTTTTTACAAGGAAATGAACTCTGTAATCAAACATCTCACTTTAAAGTATGTAGGGATAAACTTCAAAAGAACTCTCCCAAGGAGAGTAAATAAATTAGGTATTCATAATACTCTAACATACATGACCTGTGGAAGGAATGGACTACATGGAGTTTTCTCGATCCATACTTTATGCTCAGCATGCTCCACTGCCAGGACTTTCCACTTCTGCACTCTGCAGCAGAATTATTTTCCTAGGAGCACATAAGCTGCAAGTCTTTCCTTATATTTAAAGAAAGACTTAGATTTATATAGCACCTTTCATGACCACCGGACGTCCCAAAGCGCTTTACAACCAATGAAGTACTTTTGAAGTGTAGCCACTGTTGCAAAGTTGTAATGTAATAAAGTCACAATGAACATTTTGGCAAAGGAAAAAAAAACAACTGCAAGCAATAAGAAAGGGTTATGGCACAAAGCCACATCAGGCCTGTAAGCAGGCTTAACTTCATGCATATTGTGCCGCACTCAATGGAAGAGATCAGCATCTAGAATTTAGAGCACAAGAGTCAGCACACATCAAAATGTACACTGGTTCAGGCTATTATGCTTTGGTCAAGACTACAGGGCAAAAGAACAGTTTCTCAGAAGCACAGTTAAGTGTTGCATCACCTTATTCTTACCAGTGGTCAATAGTCACAATTTTTGGTAAGTAGTTTTATGCTATGGACATGTGCCGACAAGAAACTGGACTCAAATGAGTTTCGCAAAAAAAAGGTAACTTTAGAATTGTCAAAGAGAATACTTTCAGCTCATCAGTCTGGGCGAGACAGGAACTTAGGCCCCAGAGGTGAAAGAGTAGTATGAAGCCACTTACCTAAAAGATACTATTTTTTAAAAAAGTTAAATGCAGACAACAAGAGGAGGAGGGAAATAGATTAAAGCAAAAGATACAGAACACTTAATTTAACCTCAATTCTTCCCAACCAAATATGCCAGCATAAAATATAATTTACCTTCCTAAAAGATTCATAAAAAGTGATCAAGAGCATAAAAGAACTCAAATTGAATTTTCACTTATGAACAGTCACCTAACCACCTCTCAATTATTAGAGACTAAAATCACATTCTTAAACTTGCGTTGAGCCCAGTGTACAATTATGTTGAATACATTGCCATGTTGAATAATTAATTGTGCAGTTTTTTTTTAAAACTGTAGTTATCATACCTTGGCAGTCAGATTTACTTTCCTCAGATTAAACAAAATTTTGGAAGTGTACAGGAGACAAGGAGGTGCTGCAATTTGGACATAAATATTCTTCACATTTTCCAGAAAGTGAATTTTACTGATGGATCATTCCCAATGGTCTTAAACCAAACAGTTTCAACAATTCCAGGATGTTCTAATGACCAAACCCAATAACAAACTGGCCAAGTGAAACATTTATCTTTATTTGGAGGATACAAAGTAACCTAATGGTTACACATCATACATATAAGTAGGGCAATCACAAGCAAGGATTTAGATATGTAAAGAACCAACTCGTCACAACACAGTATTGACAGGTGTACGAAGGGGGTTAGATTTGCTTCAATGTCACATATCTGAACTTATAACTGTATAAGTTAATAGTACATTTCTTCAGTTTCATTGTCACTTTGGGATTCCAAACATGGAAGAAGCTGAGCAGCATGTTGCAACAATGTAGTGCAACAGAATCTCACTCCAGGATTTTACTTTTCTCATCCCTTTTTTCCCCCCCTCCCTCCCACACTGAGCTGTCTCAGCTGTGTCATTGTAAGGCCACTGGTACACTTTGAACCTGGTTCAAAATAGCAATGGAGGAAGCCTGGGAGCAGGTCACCCACCTCTTGCCCATAATTGCCTGGGGAGGGGGAAAGCCATGGAATGACAATGTTGTTGAACAGTTAATTAATACCTAATTTACTTTAGGAAGTAGGCGCAAGCTACAGCCAAGTTTGTCTGCATAAACACAACAGGGCCTTTAACAGAGAAGTTTCAAACAGCAAATAGTTAGTTCCACTAAATTTTCTGGCTGTGTGCCTTTAAATACTGCCAGTGTTCAGCTCGACAACATTTCAGCACAGAACTTCTGTCGCTGCAGATTTAGATTTATTTCAGACTGGTACTGCAATCTGTCTGACTCGTATGTAGACTTCTATTGTATGGAAAATTCAGAGTCTTGTCAGCAAATGGGCTTGAATTGCCACCAGTCATTACACAATTTTGTGGACTTCTGAGCACAACCATCAACATAGTTCACTAAAGTGTAAGCTTCGACTCAAAACAGCAATTGCAAACCAGAAATGAAGAAATTCAGGAGAAAAACTTAGCATGCTAGTTAAAAATGTTGTTAAATAAAACAAGTTATGCAAGAGCTTGTGTCAATTGCTCTCCCATACATGGACCCCACATGGAAGCAACTGATGCAACTAAATTTCAAAATACAGTTTAAAAGGTTGGCTAGTTACAGACATACAAAAAGGGAAGCAGAAAGTAGTCACAGGAATTCATCCCAGCTGCCAGTCTGGGGTCTCTAGACAGGGTAGAACCAGACAGTCTCACTCCACAGTAAGGTCAAAAACTCTTAGCCAAGCCAGAGTGATAAGACAGTACAAACTACAAAGCCGTCTGCTTCCCACTCACCTGCCCTGAAGAGTTTGTGGTCTGTATGATTCATTACCATACAAATGACTGTAAAAGCTTTTATAGATATGTGAAGAGAAAAAGATTAGTGAAATCAAGCATAGGTCCCTTGCAGTCAGAATCAGGGGAACTTATAATGGGGAACAAAGAAATGGCAGACCAATTAAATACATATTTTGGTTCTGTCTTCACAAAGGAGGACACAAATAACCTCCCAGAGATGTTGGGGAACATAGGGTCTGATGAAAGGGAGGAACTGAAAGAAATCAGTATTTGTAGGGAAATGGTGTTAGGGAAATTGAAGGGATTGAAGGCCGATAAATCCCCAGGGCCTGATAATTTACATCCTAGGGTACTTAAGGAAGTGGCCCTAGAAATAGTAGATGCATTGCTGATCATCTTCCAACATTCGATGGAATCTGGAACAGTACCCATGGATCGGAGGGTAGCTAATGTTACCCCACTATTCAAAAAGGGTGGTAGAGAGAAAACGGGGAATTACAGACCGGTAAGCCTGACATCGGTAGTGGGGAAAATGCTAGAGTCCATTATAAAAGATGTAATAGCTGAGCACTTGGAAAACAGTGACAGGATCGGACAAAGTCAACATGGATTTACAAAAGGTAAATCATGCTTGACTAATCTATTGGAATTTTTTGAGGATGTAACTGGTAAAATAGATAAGGGAGAACCAGTGGATGTGGTGTATTTGGACTTCCAAAAGGCTTTTGATAAGGTCCCGCATAAGAGATTAGCGTGTAAAGTTAAGGCACATGGGATTGGGGGCAAGGTATTGACTTGGATAGAGAACTGGTTGGCAGACAGAAAGCAAAGAGTTGGAATAAACAGATCTTTTTCCGAGTAGCAGGCAGTGACTAGTGGGGTACCGCAGGGATCGGTCCTTGGACCCCAGCTATTCACAACATATATTAATGATCTAGACAAGGGAACTAGATGTAATATCTCCAAGTTTGCAGACAACACAAAGCTGGGTGGGCGTGTGTGCTGCGAGGAGGATGCTGAGAAACTCCAGGATGATTTGGACAGGTTGGGTGATTGGGCAGAAGCGTGGCAGATGCAATATAACGTGGATAAATGCAAGGTTATCCACTTTGGTGTCAAAAACAGAAAGGCAAATTATCTGAATGGCAATAGATTGGGAGAAGGGGAAGTGCAACGAGACCTGGGTATCCTTGTGCACCAGTCACTGAAGGTAAGCATGCAGGTGCAGAAGGCGGTTAAGAAGGCAAATGGTATGTTGGCCTTCATAGCAAGAGGGTTTGAGTACAGGAACAAGGACGTCTTGCTGCAGTTGTACAGGGCCTTGGTCAGACCACACCTTGAGTACTGTGTGCAGTTTTGGTCGCCTTATCTGAGGAAGGATGTTCTTGCCATGGAAGGAGTTCAGCAAAGATTCACCAGGCTGATCCCTGGGATGGCAGGAATGACGTATAAAGAGAGATTGGGTCGATTGGGCTTATACTCGCTGGAGTTTAGAAGAATGAGAGGGGATCTCATTGAAACTTATAAAATTCTGACAGGACAGGACAAACTAGATGCAGGAAGGATGTTCCCGATGGTCGGGGAGTCCAGAACCAGGGGTCACAGTCTAAGGATAAGGGGTAAGCCATTTAGGACAGAAATGAGGAGGAATTTCTTCACCCAGAGAGTGGTGAACCTGTGGAATTCTCTGCCACAGAAGGCAGTAGAGGCCAATTCATTAAATAGATTCAAGAGGAGTTGGATATATTTCTTAAGGCTAAAGGGATCAAGGGATATGGGGATAAAGCAGGGACAGGGTGCTGAATTTGGATGATCGCATTGAATGGCCTACTCCTGCTCCTATCTCCTATGAATACATTTACCCCTAATTTATCTGGAAGCTATAGAGAACAGTATGGCCTTGAGTCCAGAGTTCTCTTGGCTGTTGTCCACATACTCTGAAGTTTGGTCAACGCTTTAAGCTTGGTCCCCATTAGAATTTCTATTCCATGAAGATAAAGCAACATTTAGTATTCTCAGCCAGGTGCTAATGAAACCCACCCAAATGATGTAAGAGATTGAAACTGACATGCTATACAAGACAGTCTGTTGCTCTTATTTACTTCAGTTGCACAAAGACATAATAAATAAAACAAAGACATCAAACTATGTCATCTTAAATCAATTCACAATTAAGATTGTTGCACTTTTAGCACTACAAGAGTAGGGGCAAGGGGGGGAAATGTGGTGTTTTAACTCCTGCTGGGAAATGCACACATGTGCATCAGTTGGGAACAGCATCAGGCTGTGATCCCACCCATAGCCAAATAGTAGAACATTCACTACCTAGACTCATACAAGAAAATAGTCACGCAGTCACGGTACTAGATGGCTACTAGCACCTTTAGAAAAATACTTAGTGACAAAATTGAAATACTTGTGTGTGTCTAGTCTTTCCTGTCTACAGTGCCTCTAAATCTAGTCACAAGACACAAAGTTTTTGAAAGGAACTATAGCCATAATATAGTCTCAAACTCAGCTTGACACAAATGTTTCAAGTTTAGTTCAATTGTCTGTAAAGCTAAGCAAGGAGCCAAGCTTTCAAACAAACACAAACAGTACATTTGTTCAGTTATATGTATAACAGACACTTATTTTTTGGAATGTGGCAAAGATATTCAAAAATACAGCAAGGTCCAGTAACTGTTTTGGGGATATTTAAAAAGAGCAGAGCCAAGCAAAATTGAGAGAATCAGCTTGATATTGTCCAGAGAATGCTCCAACCATGCACCAGCTTTCTGAAGTAAAAGAAACAGATAGACACACATGCTGCTTTTCAGTGAGTCAGAGGACATGTGGCATAACAAGAGTGCTATGCCATGTAATGGACAACATATTAGGGCCACTGATTTACCATGATTAAATATGTGTAATTGGAATTTAAATAGGTTCTACTGTAGATACACACTTGTTCCTCAAAATAAATCCACAAAAAATTTAACAAAATCTGAAGTTGTGATGCTCGATAGCCACTGAAGACTAGAGATACTATAGGATAATTTCAGTAGCTACAAGCAATTAACAGAAGGTTATTTTGATAGCTATCTTGGGCATGCAACCAAAAGCTTATCTAGATGTTAAGACTAGTGAAGATAGTCTCAAAAGCAAAGGGGGTTGGGATTCAGCTATGTCACTCATCTAAGATACAAAATGTCTAGAGTAGTAAAGGGCCAAGACCACCTACTTCCACCTCCGTAACATCGCTCAACTCCGTCCTGCCTCAGCTCGTCTGCTGCTGAAACCCTCATCCATGCCTATGTTACCTCTAGACTGGTCTATTCCAATGCTCTCCTGCCAGCCTCCCATCTTCCACCCTACATAAAGTTGAGCTCATCCAAAACTTCGCTGCCCATATCCTAACTTGCACCAAGTCCCGCTCATCCATCGCCCCTGTGCTCGCTGACCTATATTGACTCCCGGTCCAGCAATGCCTCGATTTTAAAATTCTCATTCTAGTTATCAAATTCCTCCATCACCTCACTACTCCTCCAGTACGATAACCCTCCGAGGGCTCTGTGCTCCTCCAATTCTGGCCTTTTGCACATCCCTGATTTTAATTGCTCTGCCATTGGCTGCCTACACCCCAAGCTCTGGAATTCCCTTCCTAAACCTCTCCACCTCTCTCTCCTCCTTTAAGGCGCTCTTTAAAACCTACCTCTTTCACCAAGCTTTTGGTCAACTATCCCAATATCACAACCACATATCTTTCCTCAGCAACTGTCTCCGGCTCCGACTTACTCCACGTGGATCCCAACTTAAATTCTACCCTTCGTGTTTTGGTACACCCAAAACTACAGATATCTCGAAGATATTCAGCGTTCCTCAAACCACTGCTCTCGCTGTATCCAGAGATCCACGCTGAATGCCATGCGCCACCACATGAACACTCTCGACCTCTCTCTTCAGCAGCACCGACTCACTCTATCTCAATGCTGTCCTGGTCCACAGTTCCATTTCATCCTTCGCCTCATCCAGCGCTTTAACAAAAAACTTTATTTCTTCCTTTCAGGTGTCAAGGATCGCAAGCTTCAACAACTCTTGGACATCAACACCGCTCCGGAACCTTCGTCCCCTTCACTTTCCTCTGACCCCATCCCTTCTTCCAATCTCACCCCCTGCCGTGTTTTCACTATCCCATCTGACTTTCCCCTCTCTGACCCCGAACGATCAGTCCTCAGCAAAGGCCTGAGCTTCATCCCCTTACGCCTCCATCTCAATGAATTTCGAGCTCGGCACGATGCGGAGCTCTTTTTCCGCCGCCTTTGTCTCCCTGCCCACTTCTTTGGCCAGGAGTCTTCCCCCCCCCCCGCACAGCTGACCCTTTCTCCAGTTTTCAGAATTCTCGTTCTACCCGGACCCCTCCCTCTGGCCTCTTAAGCTCTCTAGATCTTTTCATTGCAAACTGCCGGCGTGACATTGGCCATCTCAATATCTCTGCTCCCCTCACTCACTCCAACCTACCTCCCTCTGAACTTGCAGCACTCCATTCTCTCAGATCCAACCCCAACATTGTCATTAAACCTGCTGACAAGGGTGGCGCTGTTGTTGTTTGGCGAACCGACCTCTACCTAGCGGAGGCTGAACGGCAACTCTCCGACACCTCCTCCTACCTCCACCTGGACCACGACCCCACTACCGAACATCAAGCCACCATTTCCAAGACCGTCACTGACCTCATCTCCTCTGGAGATCTTCCCTCCACGGCCGCCAACCTCAGTTCCCCAAACCCGCACAGCCCGCTTCTAACTCCTTCCCAAGATCCACAAACAGGACTGCCCTGGTAGACCCATCGTTTCAGCCTGTTCCTGCCCCACGGAACTTATCTCTTCCTATCTCGACTATTTTTTCTCCCCTTGTCCAGTCTCTTCCCACCTACATCCGCCACTCTTCCGACACCCTCCGCCACTGCAACAGTTTCCAGTTTCCTGGCCCCAACCGTCTCCTTTTCACTATGGACGTCCAATCCCTCTACACCTCCATCCCCCACCAGAATGGCCTGAGGGCACTCCGCTTCTTCCTTGAACAGAGGCCCAACTAGTCCTCATCCACCACCACCCTCCTCTGCCTGGCTGAACTTGTTCTCACATTGAACAACTTCTCCTTTGACTCCACTCACTTCCTCCAAATTAAAGGTGTTGCTATGGGAACCCGCATGGGTCCTAGCTATACCTGCCTTTTCACGGGATATGTGGAACATTCTTCGTTCCAGTCCTACTCAGGTCCCCTGCCTCACCCCTTTTTCCAGTACATTGATGACTGTATCAGTGCTGGTTCCTGCTCTCGCCCTGAACTAGAAAATTTCATTCACTTTGCTTCCAATTTCCACCCTTCCCTCACCTTCACATGGTCCATTTCCGACTCTTCCCTTCCTCGACTTCTGTCTCCATCTCTGGGGATAGGCTATTGACAAACATTCACTACAAGCCCACTGACTCCCACAGCTACCTGGACTGCACTTCCTCCCACCCCGCTTTCTTTAAGGACTCTACTCCATTCTCCCAGTTTCACTGTCTCCGCCGCATCTGCTCTGACGATGCCACCTTCCATACTAGTGCTTCCCATGTCTTCCTTTTTCCTCAACCGAGGATTCCCCTCTACTGTGGTTGACACGGTCCTTGACCGTGTCCGTTCTATTTCCCGCACTTCTGCTCTCACCCATTCCCCTCCCTCCCGGAACCACGATAAGGTTCCCCTTGTCCTCACCTTTCACCGCACCAGCCCCCACATTCAACGGATCATCCTCCGCCATTTCCACCACCTCCAGCGTGATCCCACCACCAAACACATCTTCCCCTCACCTCCCCTTTCAGCATTCCAAAGGGCCCGCTCCCTCCGCGACACCCTGGTCCACTCCTCTATCACCCCAACACCCCTTCCCCCAGCACCTTCCCGTGCAAGCGCAGGAAATGCAACACATGCCCTTTTACCTCCTCCCTTCCCACTGTCCAGGGCCCCAAACACTCCTTCCAGGTGAAACAGCGATTTACTTGTACTTCTTGCAATTTAGTATACTGTATTCGCTGCTCACGATGCGGTCTCCTCTACACTGGGTAGAACAAACGCAGATTGGGTGACAACACCTCCGTTCAGTCCGCAAGGGTGACACCGAGCTTCCGGTCACCTGGCACTTTAATTCTCCGCTCCACTCCCACTCAGACCTCACCGTCCTCGGCCTCTTACACGGTTCCAATGAAGCTCAACGTAAGCTCGAGGAACAGCACCTCATCTTTCGATTAGGCACTTTACAGCCTTCTGGACTCAACAGAGTTCAACAATTTCAGACCATAACCTCTGCCCCATCTTTTTTTTCCCCATTTTTTTTCTCCCTCTCTCTCAGTTGGCAGCTGTCTTTCATTCTGCCATCGCCATTCACACATCATCTTGAGCCATCTTTTGTTTCTTAACTTGTCCCATTACCATCTCCTTTTGCCTTGCACCATCATCCCTTTTGTCTCAATCTCTCCTACCTTCCATCCTATCACAGACCTTCCCTTTTGTTCTTTCCTCCCCTCCCCCCTTTCCCTGCCCCTACACTTGCTTAAAAACCTGTTCCATCTCCAGCTTTTTTCAGTTATGACGAAGGGTCATCGACCAGAAACGTTAACTCTGTTTCTCTCTCCACAGATGCTGCGTGACCTGCTGAGTATTTCCAGCATTTTCTGTTTTTGTTTCAGATTTCCAGCATCCGCAGTATTTTGCTTTTGTATCCCAATATCTTGTTTTGTGGCTCGGTGTCAAATTTTGTTTGATGACGCTCCTGTGAAGCGCATTGGGACCTTTTACTACATTAAATTGTTGTTGACCCAGAACTGTTAGTCAACAGCTTCATGGGGGAGAATGGGGGCAGGGGGGAGGAAAGAGAAAGAGAAAATTATTTTAAAAGAAACAGAAGGATCATTGCATGTGAACTTTTTACATCTGTTCCCAGCTGTTTGTTCCCTAGTAACCAAGCCCAGAACAATGGCTCTCTCAGCCAGGTAAAATATCCATGGTTGACTAATTTTTTCATCATGCATCGCGTCTGACCACATTTCAGAGTCACCATTTCAACTTAGCTTTGCTGCAATTAGATATTTAAAAAAATCTAGACACTATGCAAGCTTACATAAAGAAAACCAGCTTGAAAAGGGAACCAAAAACTTGATCAACATATGGACCTGCACTATAGTTCACCATCTTCAAGAAGAGAGAATCAGATGGAACACAAAATTAACTGCAGATCATTACTCAAGAAACCTGCAGTGGTTCTATCAAAATAAGTCCTACAGCATTATAAAAAATGGTGGAACATAGATTCAGGTTGGGGGGGGGGGGGGGGGGGGGGGGGGGGGGAAAGAGAGAAAGAGGAAGAGAAAAAAAAAAGTGGCCATTGCAATCCAGCAAAGAGTTAACACTTTTAACAGAAGGGGATGGAGAAAAAAATTGTTCAACAAAAGTACAATATGAAAAATAAAACTTTCACTATATCTGCATAATGCAAGTTTTACACTTGTGTATTACAACATGAAAGTCAGAAACTGTACCATGGAGACAAAAAGGCCAATGAAAAAAAATTAAAGAACCATTTGTAATATTCTAGATTTAATTTCCTAGAAGTGGCATTGGGTTACATTCAACATTCAGACCTAAATTAAAACTATTTTTAAGCAACAAAAAGGATTTGCGCTATAATTTGTCTAAATCAAGAAGTTGAACAGTACTTACCCCTCTGTTCAGTACTATCCTTGGATGGAGCACAAGATAGGCAATTTTGCACCAATTTCACAACTGAGGATGATGGGTTTTCAGGGATATGGTCATTAAGGTTTATCTTTTTACATGTAATACATACACAATACCATTGCTGTTCAGTAACAGCAGCATTGTTAAGAACACAGCAGTGGGATGAATCATTCTGGTCCTCACAATTCACCCCCAACATGGATAAGTCATTCAGTTTAATAAACTCTCCTCACTTGATTACAGAATTGGATTACAGAATTACTAGTTGATTTCCTATGGCATTGCTCACAAGTAGTTCAGGGCACAGGAAAGGTTGCGAAAGAGTTAGGTAGGGTTAGATGAATGGGGTTTGAGGATAGGCAGTCAGGGAACAGCTGGGGAGCAATAATAGGTAAGCTGACCAATGCGGCATGTCATTCGGGGTCTATCTTAAGGATAACAAAAAACAGCTGTTGCCCAGGGAACAATAGTAAAATTGTCCACTTCAGCACACATTAACAAGTGGGAATCTTCTTATTTATATAAGAAAAGGTAAAAAAAAAATTAAAATGGCAAAAATAAAAGAATGGCTGCTTTTCTTGTGGGGCTTCAACTGCCTCATTGTGTTGAATTACTATAATGGACAGTGTCTTTACCTACCAGGTCATCAGGAAAGTTACATACAGTTTTCAAGTGCTATTTTTTTTAAAATAAGAATTTGCTACTTATTCACTTTTTTTTTTTAAGTACCTGCATAGCCTGTATCAACCATCAATAATTCAAGACTTACTACAATATTGCCACTCAGTGACATTACATACACATACATACAAATATAATTGAATGCTATGCAAATGAAGCAGTTAAAAAAGTTCTCAATTTTACAGTTTTGCTCTTCAATTTACTGCTGTCCCTATCAGATATAAATAACACAGAATGTACTAAGGCCAGTAAACATGAATGCAGCTGTCTAGTGTTACAAATCAAAAAGAGATCAAGACCTAGCAGTAAGCAAAGCTCTAATGGTTTAGTAATGTAGTTCCAATCATGAAAAATTATACCTGTAAATTATTGTCTAAAATTTTGAAAGTTTTTTAAAAAAACACAGGACATCAATGTCTAGCTAGGATATCAATGCTGATAGTAGCAGGTCCGTGACAATACACACAGATTATCAGTACTTATATTAATGATTGATACAGGAAAATACAGTATATACATAATATGCACAACATGGAGCAAACTACAAGTTGAAGAATATCAAGTTTTATCTAGCAAACAGTTGACATGGACCTCTTGTGGTTTACATGAAGCATTTGAACACCAAGATTAGGTTACAGTTACAACTTGATATCATATATACAGTTTCTCCTCAGTTCTGAAGGTACTGACTCCAGTAGCCCACTGGTACCTCACCCAAGTTACTATTCTTGGCAGGTTATTACACCTCGCCCAATGGCCACACACGCGCACTTCCCAACAAAAAGGTCACACGTACAGCAATCCAGAATGGGGAAAAGTGGCTGATTTTTCCTTTCGCTAGCCCAGCCAACTTCACTGATGCTAATTGTTGCGCCCAACAGCTATGCCAACTAAGATCAGCTAATTCGGGACAGACCAAGAACCAAACCTGGCTCAGTGCTTCACTGGGTAGTGTCTTTAAGCGCTTTGGGACAGTTTACTACATAAAAAGGTGCTATATAAATACAAGCTGTTGATAATGATCATCTACCAGGCCAGTTAGGGAGCTACATGCAGGTTTTTTTTTTTTTTTAAGTTTTTTTTCCAATTTCAGTGCTCATCACTTTTTTTTCTAGTTTCAGTGCAAAGCCCAAGGATGTTCACAGAAGTGCATTATACTCTTCTGTGACATCGCTATGGCAAATTTATCAGAAAATAATTTTCTGCAGATGACAGAGGGAATTCCTTACACAGGGCTGATTGCACACAAGACACAGTCTTCAGTGGGTTTCAAGTCAGTCACACATTTAGGATCCTCGGTGACATTATGCACCTTGAAGCACAATATATCGACAAACTCTGAGATTTACCATTTTTGCCAACAGGGCATCATGCAGATAGCAATGGTCAGTGGGATCCTGCAACTGAATCACACAAATGGACAAGCAACAATATTCTAGGATACAATCACACATTATAGATTTACAAATAATTTAATAATCTTAATCACGTAGGTTGCTCCTACTCCTGTCACCAGTATTGTAGCTGTTGTCAATGACAATTCCGTGTACTATAAATTTAAAAATCAAATCCATACAAAACTGTACAATCCTCTTACTATGCTGGAAGAATTTCACTTTACCTTTAAGCCCACTATTTTAATATAAAAAAAAGACAAGTATTAGCACACAGATGCAGCATCTCAGTTTTGTGTGTGCCTCCCTACTGTAACATGGCAATGCATTTGGATAATAAACACCTCAATGCACATAAAACCTTTCCAAGAACAACAAGCTACACGAAGTGCAATTTTACGCAAAATGCAAGTGCGGTGCCTGCTGTAATTTTACAGCTAAAACAAATGCAACAGCCTGCAGAAATACATCTAATAAAATAGTATAAAGGACCGTCCCGTGGCTTGCTTACTGGCTCAGCCCCGTCTCTGCTTTCACACACAAACACACCGGAGTTAGAATGGGCTCTGACAGAAGGCACCAAGTGGCGGCGGATGCCCGAGCCCAGCGGCCATTACAGGACCCTCACCACCCCCCCGCAGTCTGCAAATAGCGTTAATTTAATAACCCTATTGCACGCCTCAAGAGTTAAGAAGGTGGGGAAAACAATCCAATTGAAAATAACTAACCCCAGGGTGTCCTTCATGTCACACCCCCCTCCCCTCCACCCTCCGTCTCGTTCAATGGCCTCCCTCTCTCACTGAAAGCCGTCTTCACACGGACAGCTCTCTCTTTCTTTCTTTCTCCGTTCTCCGCTTCCCCCTCTTCGGCAAATGGCGCCCAATACCCGCTGCCCCTCCCTTCCCAAACCCATACCCCACACCAACCACCTTTCCAACCACCACTTGCCCGCGCGCGCTCACTCACCCCTTGGGTTTAAACGCCCGCACGAGAAGCCAGCCAACAGCCAAGCCAGCCAGCCAATCTTCACACCGGAAAACTCGCCGCCCCGCCCCGCCCTCATCTGACCGACACGCGAGCTGACCAATCAGGATGCCGAAAGCTTCCACCCGCCCACCCTCCCCGGGCGCGACCAATGGCCGCGCAGCTGGGAGGCGGGGCTTCACAGGCGCCAGCAGTTGAGGTTCGGCCGAGTCGGAGACCATGACGTCACATATAACGGGTCCCCCGGAGCTTGATTGACACGGTCTTTAACCAATCAAAATGCCAATTGTCCTGTTGCTGTGTCTGGAAGAGGCAAATCACAGTAGGGGGCTGAGGCGGGACTTCAATTGTTCCTTTCTGATGCATAGAAGCAGAGATTGCAAGCAATAGGGAAATAGCACACCTGTCCGTTCTTTTGGTAATATGCAAATGGTATATAATTTGGGGAATGTATTCTTTGGAGAATTTTCTTTCTTTGGGAAATTTGTGCATCTAGACAGTGCCAGTAAGCAGTAGAAAGAAAAAAGACTTGTATTTATATAGCGCCTTTCACGACCTCAGGACGTCCCAAAGCGCTTTTCAACCAATGAAGTACTTTTTGAAATGCAGTAGCTCTGCCACTTTCAACGATTTATGCACACATACCCCCAAGTCTCTCTGTACGTGCACCCCCTTTAGGATTGTACCCTTTAGTTTATATGTCCTCTCCTCATTCTACCAAAATGCATTACTTCACACTTTTCTGCGTTAAATTTCATCTGCCACATATCTGCCCATTTCACCAGCCTGTCTATGTCTTTTTAAATTCATTTTATGCGTCGCTGACAAGGCCAGCATTTATTGCCCATCCCTAATTGCCCTATGTCTTCCTGAAGTCTATCACTCTCCTCCTCACTGTTCACTATACTTCCAAGTTTTGTGTCATAGAAACATAGAAAATAGGTACAGGAGTAGACCATTCGGTCCTTCGAGCCTGCACCGCCATTCAATGCATTCATGGCTGAACATGCTACCTCAGTACCCCATTCCTGCTTTCTCGCCATACCCCTTGATCCCCCTAGTTGTGAGTGTTATATCTAACTCCCTTTTGAATATATTTAGCGAACTGGCCTCAACAACCTTCTGTGGAAGAGAATTCCATAGATTCACCACTCTCTGGGTGAAGAAGTTCCTCCTCAGCTCAGTCTTAAATGGCTTCCCCTTAATCCTTAGACTGTGACCCCTGGTTCTAGTTTTCCCTAACATTGGGAACATTCTCCCCGCATCTAATTTGTCTAAACCAGTCAGGATTTTAAATGTCTCTATAAGATCCCCCCTCATTCTTCTGAACTCCAGAGGATACAAGTTCAGTTGACCCAATCTTTCTTGATATGTCAGACCGGCCATCCCAGGAATCAATCTAGTGAACCTTCGCTGCACTCCCTCAATAGCAAGAATGTCCTTCCTTAAGTTAGGAGACCAAAACTGCGCACAATACTCCAGGTGTGGCCTCACCAAGGCCCTGTACAACTGCAGCATCACCTCCCTACTCCTGTACTCAAATCCCCTTACTATGAAGGCCATCATTCCGTTTGCTTTCTTGACTGCCTGCTGCACTTGCATTCCCACCTTCAGTGACTGATGTACCATGATGCCCAGGTCTCGTTGCACCTCCCCTTTCCCTAATCTGCCACCATTCAGGTAATAGTCCGCCTCTCTATTTTTACCACCAAAGTGGATAACCTCACATTTATCCACATTGTACTTCATCTGCCATACATTTGCCCATTCACCCAACCTGTCCAAGTCACTCTGTAGCCTCCTAGCATCCTCCTCATTGTTCACACTGCCTCCCAATTTAGTGTCATCTGCAAATTTTGAAATTGTGCCCTGTACACCCACGTCCAAGTCATTAATATATATCAAGAAAAGCAGCGGTCCTAGAACCGACCCCTGGGGAACACCACTGTATACCTCCCTCCAGTCCGAAAAACAACCGTTCACCACTACTCTCTGTCTCCTGTCACTTAGCCAATTTCGTATCCATGCTGCCACTGTCCCTTTTATTCCATGGGCTTCAGTTTTGCTGGCAAGCCTATTATATGGCACTTTGTCGAACGCCTTTTGGAAATCCATGTACACCACGTCAACCGCATTACCCTCATCAACCCTCTCTGCTACCTCATCAAAAAACTCAATCAAGTTGGTTAAACACGATTTGCCTTTAACAAATCCATGCTGGCTTTCCTTAATTAATCCACACCTATCCAAGTGACTGTTGATTTTGTCCCTGATTACTGTTTCTAAAAGCTTCCCCACTACCGAGGTTAAACTGACTGGCCTGGGTTTATCTTTACATCCTTTTTTGAACAATGGTGTAACATTTGCAATTCTCCAGTCCTCTTGCACCACCCCCGTATCTATGGAGGATTGAAATATTATGACCAGTACCTCCGCGATTTCCGCCCTCAATTCCCTCAGCATCCTAGGATGCATCCCATCCGCTCCTGGTGACTTATCTACTTTAAGTAAAGCCAGCCTTTCTAATACCTCTTCTTTATCAATTTTTATCCTATCAAGTGTCTCCACTACCTCCTCCTTCACTATGTCTATGGCAGCATCCTCTACCTTGGTGAAGACAGATACAAAGTACTCATTTAGTACCTCAGCCATACCCTCTGCCTCCATGCATATGTCTCCTTTTTGGTCCCTAATCGGCCCCACTGTAGGATCGATTCCTTCCCCCAACGGTAAAAATATTGGACTATGAAATATAAAAACCCAGAACTGCAGAGCCCGCAAAAAGGACTCAGCAATAAAGGGTTAATTCATACATTGCAGCCGAAACTACGACTGGATCACAGACAATCTGAACAAGAATATTTGCATATTCATGTACCTTAAGGGGTTACATTGTTCACCTTAGACCATGGCCCCCGAATAACCAGTATCAGTGCAGGCCTAGACAATGGGTCGGTCCTTGAACTTTTTGAATACGAATGCTAACAGAAACCAACAACTTCGCATATGCAGTCACTTTGGGAAGGTTGCATTGTCAGAAAGGTATCTCTAATCAATGGACAATACGAGGGACAATTCACACATTTTGAAACGGTCATCGTATGCTCAGGAGGGGGCCAGGAAATGTGTGTCAAGATACTGCAAGTTGGTTTTGGTTTAAAGTAAGATCACTTCGAAGACAGCGGTGTGGGAAGCCGACGGCAGAACAGCGAACAGAAAGATTCGGGCCTACAATCAACTCCAAGAGACAGCCGATCGGGAGTGGTGATTGTATGTTTCAGTCAAATCATAGTGGGGGCTTTTATGATTGAGTCTGAGTAAGTTTGTGAGTTTCAGTCAGATCACAATAAGGGCTGTGTGATTGAGTCTGGGTAACTTTATATGTAACAGTCAAATCACGGACGGGTTTAACTCTGTCATATTGTGTCGATGCAAATGACCCTTGCGTAGGGGTTTGTATTTTGGGGTTGTTAGCCTGATATAAATCGTAGGGATAATCAAAGGTTGAGCCAAAACCCTGTGCCGTGTGTATTTTGTTCTTATAAATCCTCTCGTCCAAGTACTGTGTGTAACAGGGGACCAGTATTGGAGAAAACCCCTTACACCACCCCTCCTCTTACTACCCTTTTATGCCCTTTGGATTACCTTTTATGTTGGCTGCCATTCTATTCTCATATCCTCTCTTTGCCCCTCTTATTTTCTTTTTCATTTCTCCTCTGACCTTTCTAGATATAGCCTGATTCTCAGATGTATTTGCAACCTGACATCTGTCATACGTGCTCTTTTTCTGCTTCATCATATTCTCTATCTGTTTCATCATCCAGGGAGCTCTGATTTTAGTTGCCCTACCTTTCTCCCTTGTGGGAATGTACCTCGACTGTACCCAAACTATTTCCTCTTTAAAGGCAACCTATTTTGCCTGCCAATCATTGATTCCAGTTTACCTGGGCCAGATCTGTTCTCATCCCACTGAAATTGGCCTTCCCCCAGTTAAACATTTTTACTCTAGATTGCTCCCTGTCCTTTTCTATAGCTAATCTAAACCTTATGATATTATAATCACCATTAGGGTTTATTTCTAGAGGGATAGAATTGAAAAGTAGAGAAGTTATGCTAAACTTGTATCGAACCTTGGTTAGACCACACTTGGAGTACTGTGTACAGTTCTGGTTGCCATATTATAATAAGGATATAGTGGCATTGGAGATGGTGCAAAAAAGATTTACAAGGCTGATACCAGACATGCAAAGTTATATCTATCAGGAAAGGATGAACAGGCTGGATCTCTTTTCTCTTGAAAAGAGAAGGCTGAGGGGTGACCTAATAGAGGTCTTTAAAATTATGAAAGGTTTTGATAGAGTGGATACAGAGAGAGTGTTTCCGCTTGTGGGGAAGAGCAAAACTAGAATCAATATAAGATATTCACCAATAAATCAAATAGGGAATTCAGAAAAACTTCTTTACCCCAGAGAGTGGTCAGAATGTGAAACTTGCTACCACAGGGAGTGGTTGAGGCGAATAGTATAGATGGATTTAAGGGGAGGATAGATCAGGGAGAAGGGAATAGAGGGTTATGATGATAGAGTTAGGCGAGGAAGGATGGGAGGAGGCTCGAGTGGAGCATAAACGCCTGTTTCTGTACCGTATATCCTATGTAATTCTATGTATTTGTTTCAATCATTTGTGTATTGAAGTGGTGTGGTGGCATGCTGCATTGCAGCTCTGCTGACGGCCGTAGAGAAGTAAGACATGGGTTTGCACCAGTAATTCCCCACAGAATACATTACTGTTCACAGGAATACTTTCATGTGAGATCCTGAGCAGAAGACAGGTGTTTCCTCCACAAGCAGAGACGGAAAATTGAAGTGAAAGCATCCTCAAGACACGTGGTATTTCCTAGCAGCAGATTTCAGAGTGTCACAGATGTAGGTCACCTGCGTATCCTTTTAGTTTGTTTTGCAAGCCACTGGGAGACCAAACAAGGGTAAGGAGAGGAAAAATCAATACCATTAGAAAATAGATACATGTTAAGAAAGAAAGAACTTGCATTTATATAGCGCCTTTCATGACCTCAGGACTTCCTAAAGCACTTCACAGCCAATGAAGTACTCTTGAAGGGTAGTCACTGTCTATGTTCCCTGTAATTTATTTTGGTCCTGCGCGTCCCCTTTAAGTGACTACACAGGCCATTCAAAATACTGCGCATGCGCGGTTTTTACATTGAAATGCCAACAACCTGGGTGCGCGGGTTCCCTGGAGTAGTGCGCGGTCGCGCACCTTATAGAGAACACTGGTCGCTGTTGTAATGTAGGGAAACGCAGCAGCCAATTAGCACACAGCAAGGTCCCGGGGAGAATGTGCAAACTCCACACAGACAGTCACCCGAGGCCGGATTCGAACCCGGGTCCCTGGCGCTGTGAGGCAACAGTGCTAACCACTATGCCACCATGTTGCCAAATTTGTTTTAGTGATGTTGGTTGAGGGATAAATGTTGGTCAGGACACAAGGAAAACTCCCCTGCTCTTCTTCAAATAGTGCCCTGGGATCTTTTACATGTATCTGAGAGGGCCTTGGTTTAACGCCTCATCTGAAAGACAGCACCTCCGACAGTGCAGCACTCACTAAAGTGTCATCTTAGATTCCATGCTGAACTCCTGGAGTGGGCCTTGAACCCACAACCTTCTGACTCAGAAACAAGAGTGCTATCAGTAAGCCACTGCCAACAATATTAAAACTCAATATTGCTGTAGTCCATCTCAAATCTCTTCAGCACCTATCTTGTGGACATTAACACTTCAGTTCAAACAACATCATTCGATTGTGGAAGATTGGTGCTTCATCTTCTCTGCCACAGTGCCCTGCACTAAAGAAAATTCATCAAAAGCAGGATAAAATTGCCACTTGCAGATTCCACTTGTGTACATATTTGATGCACAACACAGACTGGAGTGTGTTTCAGGAACAGACGGGATATTCAGACAATGCTGAAAAACTGCTCAAATTTAATTCCTGCAATTTATGACATTATCCTGATTCCCTCAAGGTGTTGGTGCCTTATTGCAACACGCTCAAGCCTATCTGCTACTCTATTTCAAATCATGTGTAAAAAGATAAAACTTGCATTTATATTACATCTCACATCACACGTCTCAGAAACATGAAAGTGCCCCAATACAATAAAGAAGCTTGACCGTTGTTATGTAGGTGGGGTTGCCAACGCTGGTTGGACATATTTCTGGAGGTTTAATCACATGAGCTCCAACCGCCCTGCCCAGTCAATCAGCCTTTCTCCCTCTTCTTCAATATTTTTATAACTGATAAACAAAAGTGTTCAAAGAAAATGACAAAAAAAGCATACTGCATGTTTTGTGAGTCCCACAAGGTTTTTTTTCCCCCCAGGTAGCTTGCAGCAGAGATTAATCTTGAATTTCTGGAGATTCCAGACTATCACACAAAGCCGAGTATAATTCTGGAATTCTCTCCCCCAACAGGCTGTGGATGCTGGGCAACGCTCCCGCTAATGTTTTTTTTGGGCGCGCGGCCCATTCAAAATTCCACGCATGCGCGGTTTTCTCCAATTAAAAGCCGGTGAACCGGCTGTGCGGGAGCTCCAGAGCGCTGCACGGCCCGCAGCTTAAAGGGAATATTGATGCCGGGACAATTCAAAATCAGCTATGAGCTAATTGAATGGTGGAGTAGGCTCAAGGGGCTGAATGGCCTACTCCTGTTCCTATGTTGCTATAATCCCGGTGAGATAGGAACCTTATATGTTGGAAATATGGCAGGTATTTTTGCACACAGCAAGTTCCCATGATCAGCATGAGATATAACGTGGATAAGTGCGAGGTTATCCACTTTGGTGTCAAAAACAGAAAGGCAGACTATTATCTGAATGGCAATAGATTGGGAGAAGGGGAAGTGCAACGAGACCTGGGTGTCCTTGTGCACCAGTCGCTGAAAGTAAGCATGCAGGTGCAGCAGGCGGTGAAGAAGGCAAATGGTATGTTGGCCTTCATAGCGAGAGGGTTTGAGTATAGGAACAGGGATGTCCTGCTGCAGTTGTACAGGGCCTTGGTGAGACCACACCTTGAGTACTGTGTGCAGTTTTGGTCGCCTTATCTGAGGAAGGATGTTCTTGCCATGGAAGGAGTTCAGCGAAGATTCACAAGGCTGATACCTGGGATGGCAGGAATGACATATGAGGAGAGATTGGGTCGATTGGGCTTATACTCACTGGAGTATAGAAGAATGAGAGGGGATCTCATCGAAACATATAAAATTCTGACAGGTCTGGACAAACTAGATGCAGGAAGAATGTTCCCGATGGTCGGAGAGTCCAGAACCAGGGGTCATAATCTACGGATAACGGGTAAACCATTTAGGACAGAAATGAGGAGGAATTTCTTCACCCAGAGAGTGGTGAACCTGTGGAATTCTCTACCACAGAAGGTAGTTGAGGCGAAGTCATTAAATATATTCAAGGATGAGTTAGATATATTTCTTAAAGCTAAAGGTATCAAGGGATATGGGGAGAAGGCAGGTACAGGGTACTGAGTTTAGATGATCAGCCATGATCTCATCGAATGGCGGAGCAGGCTCGAGGGGCCGAATGGCCTACTCCTGCTCCTATCTTCTATGTTTCTATGTTTCTATGTAATGACTGGTTAAACTATTTTTGTAAAAAGTCCCAAGGTGCTTCACAGGAGCGTTATCAAACAAAATTTGACACCGAACCTTGTAAGGAGATATTAGGACAGATGACCAAAAGCTTATCATAGAATCGTAGAATGGTTACAGCATGGAAGAGGGCCATTCGGCCCGTCAAGCCTGTGCCAGCTCTCTGCAAGAGCACCTCAGCTAGTTCCACTCCCTCGCCCTTTCCCCGTAGCCCTGTAAAAAATGTCTTTCAGGTACTTATCCAATTCCCTTTGAAAGCCGTAATTAAGTCTGGCTCCCCCACCCTTTCAGGCAGTGCATTCCAGATCCTAACCATTCGCTGCGTAAAAAAGTTTTTCCTCATGTCGCCTTTGGTTCTTCTGCCAATCACCTTAAATCTGTATCCTCTGGTTCTCAACCCATCTGCCAATGGAAACAGTTTGTCTCTATCTACTCTGTCCAGACCTCTCATGATTTTGAACATCTCTATCAAATCTCCTCTCAATCTTCGCTGCTATAAGGAGAACAACCCCAGCTTCTCCAGTCTATCCACGTAACTGAAGTCCCTCATCCCTGGAATCATTCTCGTAAACCTTTTCTGCACCCTCTCTAAGGCCTTCACGTCCTTCCTAAAGTGCGGTGCCCAGAATTGCACACAATACTCCAGTTGAGGCCGAACCAGTGTTTTGAACAGGTTTATCATAATTTCCATGCTTTTGTACTCTATACCTCTGTTCATGAAGCCCAGGATCCCGTAAGCTTTTTTAACTGCTTTCTCAACCTGCCCTGCCACCTTCAATGATTTGTGCACATATACCCCTAGGTCTCTCTGTTCATGCACCCCCTTTAGGATTGTACCCTTTAGTTTATATTTCCTCTCCTCATTCTTTCTACCAAAATGTATCATTTCGCATTTTTCTGTGTTAAATTTTATCTGCCATGTGTCCCCCCATTCCGCCAGCCTGTCTATGTCCTCGTGAAGTCTATCACTATTCTCCTCACTGTTCACTATACTTCCAAGTTTTGTGTCATCTGCAAATTTTGAAATTGTGCCCTGTACACCCACATCCAAGTCAATAATATATATCAAGAAAAGCAGTGGTCCTAGTACCGACCCCTGGGGAACACCACTGTATACCTTCCTCCAGTCCGAAAAACAACCGTTCACCACTACTGTTTCCTGTCACTTAGCCAATTTCATATCCATGCTGCTACTGTCCCTTTTATTCCATGGGGTTCAACTTTGCTGGAAAGCCTATTATGTGGCACTTTGTCGAATGCCTTTTGGAAATCCATGTACACCACGTCAACCTCATTGCCCTCATCAAACCTCTCTGTTACCTCATCAAAAAGCTCGATCAAGTTGGTTAAACACGATTTGCCTTTAACAAATCTGTGCTGGCTTTCCTTAGTTAATCCACGCTTGTCCAAGTGACTGTTAATTTTGTCCCTGATTACTGTTTCTAAAAGCTTCCCCACCGAGGTTAAACTGACTGGCCTGTAGTTCCTGGGTTTATCTTTACACCCTTTTTTGAACAAGGGTGTAACATTTGCAATTCTCTAGTCCTCTGGCACCATCCCCGTTTTTAAGGAGGATTGGAATATTATGACCAATACCTCTGCGATTTCTTCCTTCACTTCCCTCAGTGTCCTAGGATGCATCCCATCCGGTCCTGGTGACTTATCTACTTAGCTTAGTCAAAGATGTAGGTTTTAATGGGCATATAATTGGCAAATGAAGTTCAACACAGATAAATGTGAGGTATTACATTTTGGTCGGAAGAATAGGGAGGTCACTGATCACTTGGAGGATGCGAGTCTAGGTGGGGTAGAGGAACAAAGGGATCTCAGAGTACAAATACACAAATCACTAAAAGTTGCGACACAGGTTAGCAAGGCCATAAAAAAAAGCAAACCAAGCACTAGGGTTTATTTCTAGAGGGATAGGATTGAGAAGTAGGGAAGTTATGCTAAGCCTGTCTCGAACCTTGGTTAGACCACACTTAGAGTACTGTGTACAATTCTGGTCGCCATATTATAAAAAGGATAAAGAGGCACTGGCGAGTGTGCAGAGAAGATTTACAAGGATGATACCAGAAATGCAAGGGTATACATATCAGGAAAGGATCAACAGGCTGGGTCTCTTTTCTCTTGAAAAAAGAAGGCTGAGGGGTGACCTAATAGAGGTCTTTAAAATTATGAAAGGTTTTGATAGAGTGGATACAGAGAGAATGTTTCCACTTGTGGGGAAGAGCATAACTAGAGGCCATCAATATAAGATAGTCACCATGAAATCCAATAGGGAATTCAGAAGAAACTTCTTTACCCAAAGAGTGGTGAGAATGTGGAACTCGCTACCACAGGGAGTGGTTGAAGCGAATAGTATAGATGCATTTAAGGGGAGGCTAGACAAGCATATGAGGGAGAAGGGAATAGAGGGTGATGCTGATAGAGTTAGCTGAGGAAAGACGGGAGGAGGCTCGAGTGGAGCATAAACGCTGGCATGGACTGGTTGGACCGAATGGCCTGTTTCTGTGCCGTATATCCTATGTAATCCTATGTAAGGAGCATCTTAAAGGAGGAGAGAGAAGCAAAGAGGTGGAGAGGCTTAGGGAGGGAATTCTCGAGCTCAGGGCCCAGGCAGCTGAAAGCACGGCTGCCAATGGTGGAGCGATTAAAATCGGGGATGCGCAAGAGGCCAGAATTGGAGGAGCGCAAAGATCTCAGAGGGTTGTAGGGCTGGATGTACAAGACCAGTACATCTCTTATACCTGTCATTTCCAAAATTGTAAGGAGCACCATTAAATAAGGATTCTGAAACTAAAAGTTCTTTCAGAAGCCTGTGTCCAATTATGAAGAGTGGAATTTGGATTGAAGGAGTAAAATGTTGATCCACTGCATACTTGGACCTGTAGTCAGAAGTAACACGCTCCTGGGGCTCCAAATCACATTCATAAATATTTTGAACTTAGTCGCTCTTCTTTATGATGTAAACTTAACCAGGTGAGTCTTATAATACACACCCAGCCATTAGTTTCCCTCTACGTAACATTAGAACAGGACAAGCAGAAGTGGAGAAGTGTTTTTAAGAAGATGACTATAAGAATATCACTGAGGCAAATTCCCACCCCAATGAGAAAGCAAATTTACATTTTAAATGATCACGACTTTACTACAAATGGGGGAAAAGTTCAACTCACACCAGTTACCGGTGCAAAATGGGCGGTACAATCAGAACACATGCCCGGAGACGTCGACAAGATGCCTAAGGCAATTCAGCATCGGGCCTCACTTGCATCAAACTGGCAAACCATGGACCTCAATTGGGCATCCTGATATAGCTCACCGGCTCTGAGGTCAAACCGGCCCGCACGTAGGTCCGAGGGGGAGGGAGGGAGAGAGAAAGCCCAGGCTGGCTGCTGCCCATAGTAGCATAAGAGTATGGTAGCATAGTGGTTATGTTACTGGACTAGTAATCCAGACATGAGTTCAAATCCCACCACGGCAGCTGGGGAATTTAAATTTAGTTAATTAATAAATCTGGAATAAAAAGCTAGTATCAGTAATGGTGACCATGAACTACCGGATTGTCGTAAAAACCCATCCGGTTCACTAATGTCCTTTAGGGAAGGAAATCTGCCGCCCTTACCTGGTCTGGCCTATATGTGACTCCAGACCCACAGCAATGTGGTTGACTCTTAACTGCCCTCTGAAATGGCCGAGCGAGCCACTCAGTTGTACGAAACCGCTACAAAGAAATATACTGCAGCGGTTCAAGGAGGCGGCTCACCACCTCCTTCTCAAGGGCAACTAGGGATGGGCAATAAATGCTGGCCTCACGAGCGACGCCCACATCCTATGAATTAATAAAAAAAAGTATTTGTGTGGGAGCCAGGAGGAGCGAACATTCCTGCTCCTCCTGTCTCCAAAGAAACGTAACTTGTAAAAAGTTAGCTGGTCACTTTTTAAGCGGCCTTCAGCAGTCCCTTTAAGGACCACTGGTGAGGCTGCTCAAGACCCTGAATAACTGGGCAGAGCATGCATGTTGCAAGCTCCATCCATTTGTGCACGGAATTCAATAAAGGTCCTACAATCGGCATTAGGACCCTAATTCGCATACGCAAGGCACCTAATACCAATTTCAGACAGGCGTCCTACACACCTAAAAGATGTCGGCTTCCAATTTGGCAGCTGGCGCTCTTTCAGCGAAGATCAGGCGCAGGCGTTCGCAACCTAAAATTTGTCCCCCATCCTTATGTCGAATTTCTCCCCCAATATGAGTTGAGCTAGAAATACAGCAAAACAAGCAAACTCTTTGTTTTTAAATATACCCATGAAGGTTATTGGCCTTCACGGTTACTTAATTAAACAACATCTGCCAAATGTGAAAGAAAAATACCAAATATGCAACACTGGCATATTCTATGTTAAGATTTACGAGAATGGTTTCAGGGACGAGGGACTTCAGTTACGTGGATAGACTGGAGAAGCTGGGGTTGTTCTCCTTAGAGCAGAGAATTGTTGAGAGGAGATTTGATAGAGGTGTTCAAAATCATGAGGGGTCTAGACGGAGTAGATAGAGAGAAACTGTTCCCATTGGCGGAAGGGTCGAGAACCAGAGGACACAGATTTAAGGTGATTGACAAAAGAACCAAAGGCGACATGAGGAAAAACTTTTTTACGCAGCGAGCGGTTATGATCTGAAATACGCTGCCTGAAAGGTGGGGTGGAGGCAGATTCAATCATGGCTTTCAAAAGGGAATTGGATAAGTACCTGAAGGAAATATATTTGCAGGGCTACGGGGAAAGGGCGAAGGAGCGGGACTAGCTGAAGTGCTCTTGTAGAGAGCCGGCACGGGCTCGACGGGCTGAAAGGCCTCCTTCTGTGCTGTAACCATTCTATGATTCTATGCACACACCACCAATTCAAACTGGGACCTCCCTGGTCTGCACGGCAAAGTAGCTATGTGTCCTGGACTTGTGAGGAATGGGAGGGAAGCTGTGCTATCAAGTCTTATTTTAGATTGAACTGAGTACACACTGGCATGAATAAAGCATATCAAGTGCTAGGTATTGTACAGAATGATTCTATTTGGTTAAATCTCTCCCAAGTGCCAAGTTCTTCTTTTTATCACTGACACTGGAGAAAATTCTTTCAGAAACCTCTGTCTGTCAAAATATCATTAGGCTGGGTGACATGGTGCTGCGGCACATTGGTCACCCAGTGCTTTTTGCTATGTAGTGACAGGACGCAAGCTGGCGTTCTACTCACTTACACTTATAGAGCGCCTTTAACGTCGCAAAAACATCGCAAGGTGCTTTACGGTCAGGAGTCAGATCTGACCAGGAGTAGGAGGGAAATTTAGGGGGAGGTGGCTGAAGGCACTGTCAAAGAAGTATTTTTTAAGGCAGTGCTTGAACATGGCGAGAGAACGTAGTGAGGCAAAAGGGCTTGGGGAGTGTTCCAGAGCGTAGGGGCAAGAGGGTAGCCACTGACGGTAGACAGGGGGAGGGAGGGGCACATAGTAGACTGGATGTGATTAGTTACATCCGGCACTCTCCGAGAATGCTCCAGACAACAACAACAACTTGTATTTATAGAGCGCCTTCAACGTAGTAAAACGTCCCAAGGCGCCGCACAGGAGTATTTTAAGACAACAAATTTGACACCGATCCACATAAGGATAAATTGGGGCAGGTGACCAAAAGCTTGGTCAAAGAGGTAGGTTTTAAGGAGCGCCTTAAAGGAGGAAAGAGAGGTAGAGAGGCGGAGAGGATTAGGGAGGGAATTCCAGAGCTTAGGGCCCAGGCAACAGAAGGCACGGCCACCAATGGTTGAGCGATTATAATCAGGGATGCTCAAGAGGGCAGAATTAGAGGAGCGCAGATATCTCGGGGGGTTGTGGGGCTGAAGGAGATTACAGAGATAGGGAGGGGCGAGGCCATGGAGGGATTTGAAAACAAGGATGAGAATTTTAAAATCGAGGCGCTGCTTAACCGGGAGCCAATGTAGGTCAGCGAGCACAGGGGTGATGGGCAAACGGGACTTGGTGCGAGTTAGGACACGGGCAGCCGAGTTTTGGATGACCTCAACTGTCCCACCAGAGATGGTTCAGAGTAACACTTCTCCCAGAAGTAGAAGCAGCACCGGGCAAGTTGTTACAAACCTCTGCTGCATGCCACCTAGAGGGTGGGTGCAGATCCATCTTGGTGAGATAACCTCCAAATGAACCGGCCAGTGTGTGACTGAGCATTTCAGATCAGGAGGGCTTGGGAGCAAATACCTGCCTATTTTCTCGTCTAAGCAATGGCCCATTTTGCGGGGACTTCAGAAAAGATGAGAAAACAGACAACAGCAACTTGCATTTACGTAGCGCCTTCCACGTAGAAATGTGTCGCAAGGTGCTTCACAGAGGCGCAAAAATGGATGCCGAGACAAAGAATGAGATATTATGAGAGTGTGACTAAAAGCTTGGTCAAAACAGGCGGGCTTTAAAGAAAACCTTAAAGGATGATAGGGAGGGGGAGAGGCGGAGGGGTTTAGGGAGGGAATTCCAGAGCGTGAGGCCTACACATCTGTAGGCATGGCCACAAATGGTGGGACGAAGGGAGGGGGGAAATGCATAAAAGGGCAGTAAGAGTAATGGAGAGTTTAGTGGGGTGGTGGTAGGGGGGTTGTCGGAGAAATTCTCTCTTTTAGGCTGGCCTCCCACGTTCTACCCTCCGTAAACCTGAGGTGATCCAAAACTCGGTTGCCCGTGTCCTAACTCGCACCAAGTCCCGTTCACCCATCACCCCTGTGCTCGCTGACCTCTATTGGCTCCCGGTTAAGCAACGCCTCGATTTTAAAATTCTCATCCTTGTTTTCAAATCCCTCCATGGCCTCCTCGCCCCTCCCTATCTCTGTAATCTCCTCCAACCCCACAACCCCCCCCCCCCGAGATATCTGCGCTCCTCTAATTCTGGCCTCTTGAGCATCCCGATTTTAATCGTTCAACCATTGGCGGCCGTGCCTTCAGCTGCCAAGGCCCTACGCTCTGGAATTCCCTGCCTAAACCTCTCTACCTCTCTTTCCTCCTTCACAACGCTCCTTAAAACCTACCTCTTTGACCAAGCTTTTGATCACCTGCCCTAATATCTCCTTGTGTGGCTCGGTGTCAATTTTTTTTTGTCTTAAAATACTCCTGTGAAGCGCCTTGGGATGTTTTACTACGTTAAAGGCGCTATATAAATACAATTTGTTGTTGCTTTTAAAACCTGTCCAGATTTTAATACGTATTATCTTGCACATGCAGAGTCACGCTGAAGGTGTTAGAAACAATATCCAAGACACTGGAGAAACCAACTGAGTTATATAAAATTTTGTGCTGCTTTTGGCAAAACACTGACAGAAATTATTGAAATTCTAATTGTGCTATTTTCTTTCAGATCACACACAGTCTCAATCTGTCTATGGTTCGTACAGGTTACAAACCATCTACCCGCAGCATAAAGCTTTCAAAGCTAATAGCCTATAAAATCTTCTTTTAATGACTGTTCCTGTGGATCGCATTAGTGGTTGGCTGGTACATCAGGAGATTGTAAAACAGAACACAAGTCGAAGACTAAGGCCGCGATTTTGCCGGCGCTCGGGGGGCGGGTTTGGAGGCGGGTCAGGTGGTAAAATTGCAAAAAACGACGGCGGGTTCCGATCCCGCCATCAACCTGCCTCCGCGCAACTTTCCCAAAGGCGGGCTCCCAGACTCCCATTCAGTCCCGCCACTAAGCGGCGGGATAGGCTCTTAAGGCAGTTAACTGCTTGTTAACTGCCTGGATAATGCCATTTTGACAGCCGTTTAAAATTTTACCACTTTTTCTGCGTGTTCCACGCTGTTCCCAAACCACGCCAGCTGATTGTGGCGGGTTCACAAGTGGCTGCCTTCTTGACTGCAGCTCCAGCATAAAAACGGAGCTCTCAACAAGGATCAGTTGCAGGTGGCAGAACTTTGTTTTTTCAGGTCTTGGAAAACTTTTTGCAGGTCTACTGATCTTGGAAGTGATGAAGCTGAGATCCATCTCCACTGTGACCTCCTGGGAAAACCCTCTCCCCACATTGACTGAGCGCTTCTTCAACTGAGATATCTACCAGCAGCATGGGAACCATTTATTTCCTCTCATCCTGGTCCTCAGATTCGGAGGAAGAGCAGCCGCGGCAGCAGCAGAACCAGGCACAACAGCAGCACCAACAGCAGGAGCGCCAAACTCCTGCTCACCCACCTGATGGTGCACAGGGTAGAGGGCATCAGCGCAGGGATGCACGTCACTGCAGGAGATACCCCCAACACAGGGTTTACAGGCCGAGGATGACCTTCCTCAACATGACTGAGCAGCAGTGCCAAAGGAGGCTGAGACTTTCGCGAGAGGTAGTCGGTGACATCTGCGCAATGCTGTACCAACACCTGGAGCCCAGAGGAGCGGGTGGACACCCCTTACCAGTGGCTGTCAAAGTCACCACCGCCCTCAATTCTTTTGCTTCAGGGTCCTTCCAGGGCTCATCAGCAGACATCAGCGGCATCTCCCAGTCGGCCGCACACACTTGCATCACGCAGGTTACCGATGCCCTCTTTGCCAAGGCGCACAATTACATCCACTTCTCGATGGATCAAGCAAGTGTAACCGCGCGTGCGGTTAGCTTTGCAAATATGGCAGGCTTGCCAAGGGTGCAGGGCGTCGTAGACTGCACACATGTGACCCTTAGGGCACCCCATCACAACCCAGCTGTTGTTGTCAACCGCAAGGGCTTCCAATCCCTCAACGTGCAGCTGGTGTGTAACCACAGGAAGGACATTTTGCATGTTTGCGCAAAGTATCCTGGCAGTTGCCATGACTCGTTCATCCTGCGGCAGTCTAATGTGCCTCCGCTCTTCAATCCGCCAAACCAACTTTCCGGGTGGCTACTTGGAGACAAGGGCTATCCCCTGAAGAAGTGGCTGATGATGCCGTTGAGGAGGCCATCGAACGAAGCTGAGGAGCACTACGATGCCAGCCACATTTCGACCAGATCCATCATTGAGCAAACCATCGGCTTGCTGAAGATGCGATTCAGATGCCTTGACAGATCAGGTGGAGCCCTACAGTATTCAGCAGCCAGGGTCTCCAGAATCGTCGTGGTCTGCTGTGCACTGCACAACATCGCACAGCATCATGGCTTGCAGCTGCCTGAGGAACAAGTGGCTCAGCACATAGCCTCCTCAGATGAGGAGGAGGAGGATGAGGAAAAAGACCTTGCGGAGGCGGATGCGCCAGTTCCAGCAGCACGCGAGCACATTGCTGCTTGTGATGCAAGGGATGCACTAATCTTTGCCAGATTCGCTTAAGTAGACGAATCAAACAAATGTGGCTGGCACCTTCTTAACACACCATACACAATGTACAAGAACCTGTGGGTTCCTATCACTCTCACCACCATCATTACAAATGCAAGTCGCCCTGAGCCCTCAATGTGGAACTTCCATTTCCGAGATCACATAGGCCAGAACTTCACAGTTTGCCATCACTTCTGTTTAATCCATTCACAAAAGGATGACAATGTCAAAAATTATATACAACAGAACAGAACAGAACAGAACACCCAAGTGACTACCCTTGTGACTAATTGTGCTTTATCTTCCTCTTACACGTGCTTCTACGTGGTGCTTCCCCTGTGGCTTCAGCAGATGCGGAGGCACCTTGCTCACTTTCATGCTGCTCCTGCTTCGACACCTTTGGCGGGTGTCCTCTGGGTTTGCAAGCCTCTGAGGGCTCGGCAACAGTCTGCTCCTCCTGCATCTGTGCAGGGGCTGAGATGCCCATCTCAGTTGGGTGAGGACTCTGGTGGGGCTCTGACCAAGGGCTACTCAGTGGCATGGGAGTGTGAGCGCTTGGAGAGGAGCCCCCACTTCCTTGTTGCCTGCCACCAACATCCCTCTCATGGGTCAGCCCCACCTCAGTGTTAGCAAGTGGCTTGACAGCATCTTGCTGCACATCAGGGGGGCCATGAGGACCCGTATCTGCACTGGCAGTCCTACTCAAAAAGACTTCCATGAAGCTCTGGTTTCTCTGCTCAATAGCTGCCCATCGCTCCTCCAGAGATGTCAGTCTATTCTGAACATTCACCATGTTTTCCTGACTCTGGCGACTTATTTCCTCCATGGCCGTAGCCAGCCTTTCCACAGAGGTTGCCATCCTTTCCATGGTGGTACGTTTATGCGCCATTGCCTCCACAATGGCACTGCTCATGTTAGAGATGGACTCCTCCATCCTCTCCACACTCGCAGTAACCCTGGAGACAAAACCTGCCAGAGACTCCTGCACCTATTCCTGGAGTTCCAGCACCGCTCTCTTTCTGGATGAACCCGGAGGCACAGGGTCCACATACAGCTGAGCAGGGCTGGGAGCGCCCTGCGGCCTCCGACGAGGACTCTCCACTGTTGTCCCTGTCTCCACCATCTGCTGCTGCTCACTTGTGAGCTGTGATACACCAGGAGACAACCCTACTCGATCTCCCGAAGGTCTCACCAAGGTGTGTGTATCTGCGCTGGTGCTGGGTGCACTTAATTCTGCTGACGCTGCGCCCTCAGAGGTTGCAAGTTCCTCTGAGGTGTCTTCTGGCTCCGGCTCTTCCACCTGGACAGTGGGGAGGGAAGCTGTCGATGGTCCTGTGGGGGAGTAAAGGCATGAGTTACACATGTGATATTAACGTAGCATGCTCATGGAATAGTGCAGATCATCATAAGTCAATCTGTATGAGCATCAGATGCCATATCAGTCACTCATGCAATGTAAATGAGAGAGATGCAAATCTATTCTGTCACCAGCTTGCTCTGATGCGCCCGTCTGTCCGTCCCCCACTTCCAGATCCTCATCAGCTCCAATGATCTCTAGGGCCGCCTCCTCAGCGCTGGTGAGATGGGCTATTGAGGGTGGCCCTCCTCCTGTCTTAGCCCTTTCCCTCTTATTGTGGGCTCTCTTTTCCTGCAATGAGGGACACAAGTGGAGTTTGAGTGAGAATGATGGAGTGAGTGTAGAGAATCCACAGCATAGATGCTTAGAAGGAGACAAACATGGAGTGAGGTGCCAATGCCAAGGGCCCTCCCTGTGCGTTGTTAGTTGTTGGCATTGCATCACAGTGATAGTGAGTGTGAGGGCAGCATAGTCGAATAGTGAAGTGATTGTGTGCATAGAGAGAGAGGGATGGTTAAGGGTGCAAGGGATGTAAGGATAAAGTGGGACGTGGAGGAGTAGGTTGACAATGCAGCGCGCTGGTGATGAGAGGAGATGGGGTGCAGATTGACGGTAATGGTGATGTTATACTCACTTTCCCTGAGCGGACCAGGTCATTGAACCTTTTTCGGCACTGCACCCAGGTTCGACTGCACATCAATCTCGAGCTGACCTCCTGTGCAATTTGCAGCCACACAGCTTTGGTCTGCTGTGGTGGCTTCTTCCTCCCAGAGGATGGGAAGAGTACCTCCTTTTGACCTCTGACACCCTCCACAAGAGCATGGAGGGAGTCAGCAGCAAATCGTGGTGAGGCCTTCGCCCTTGAAGTTGCCATGTCAGCAGTAGTCAGCAGAGTAGTCAATCCAGAAGCAAAAAAATGAGAGAATGAACCAAGGGCTGCATGGGCCCCTTAAATGCAGCTGGTTCATAGACGTCAGCACAGGCGAGTTCCAGGCCCAAAACAGTAATTGGCCAGGGGAGCGCACACGCAGGGACTCAATTGCCCAATTAGGGCAAAATCGCAAATTTTTACCGGCTGAAAGTGGAGGCGGGACCGGGACCCGCCGACCACCTGACCCGCACCCACCCCGCCACCAATGATAAAATCGCGGCCTCAGACTGTAGCCATGCAATGTTTAAAGGGGCAATAGGGAAGAACTCTTTGACAACTTTAAGCTCCCCTGATGGATCAGGTGGTAAAGGCAATGTGTAACTGAGCCAACCAAAACTCTGGAGTACCACACCTGGAGTACCACACCTGGAGTACCACACCTGGAGTACCAAACTCTGGAGTACCACACCTGGAGTACCAAACTCTGGAGTACCACACCTGGAGTACCACACCTGGAGTACCAAACTCTGGAGTACCAAACTCTGGAGTACCACACCTGGAGTACCACACCTGGAGTACCACACCTGGAGTACCACACCTGGAATACCACACCTGGAGTACCACACCTGGAGTACCACACCTGGAATACCAAATTCTGGAGTACCAAACTCTGGAGTACCACACCTGGAATACCACACCTGGAATACCAAACTCTGGAGTACCACACCTGGAGTACCACACCTGGAGTACTGTGAGCAGTTCTGGGCACCACACTTTACGTGCAGCGTAGGTTTACCAGAATGATACCCGGACTCAAGGGGTTAAATTACACAAAGATTACACAAACTAGGGTTGTATTCCCTGGAATTTAGAAGGTTAAGGGGTGATTTCATCAAAGTTTTCAAGATATTAAGGGACATAGGGTAGATAGAGAGAAACTATTTCCGCTGGTTGGGGATTCTAGGACTAGGGGGCATAGTCTAAAAATTAGAGCCAGACCTTTCAGGAGTGAAATTGGGAAACACTTCTACACACAAAGGGTGGTAGAAGTTTGAAACTCTCTTCTGCAAATGGCAATTGATGCTAGATCAATTGTTAATTTTAAATCTGAGATTGATAGATTTTTGTTAACCAAAGGTATTAAGGGATATGGGCCAAAGGCGTGGATATGGAGTTAGATCGCAGATCAGCCATTGAATGGTGGAACAGGCTCGAGGGGCTAAATGGCCTCCTCCTGTTCCTATGTTCCTATATGTTCCTATCTCAGCTGTGGTAGCATTTTGTATGTTAGAATTGGTTTCAGTGCCCCTGTACTATGGAGGGGAGGAAAAATCAGCCAGGGTACCTGCTCTTGATCTCCATCAAGTTACTGTCCTGCAATGTGTGTATGTGTGCACATTAAGCAAGGGCAGGATTCAGCTCAACCATATTACTCCCCCCCCCCCACCTTGTGGAATAGCCAGCTGATACTCGCTGTCCTGGCTCAAACATGGCTATTTGGTCAACCTACTGGAGAGTAACTGGCAACCATGAAACCCATAAATGCCAACCTTCTGCTTTTCATACGGACAGCAAGGAAGGTATGGTAAACCTTTATAAATCACTGGTTAGGCCTCAGCAGGAGTATTCTGTCCAGTTCTGGGCACCACACTTTAGGAAGGATGTCAAGGCCTTGGAGAGGCTGCGGAGGAGATTTAGTAGAATGGTCCCAGGGATGAGGGACTTGAAAGACTAGAGAAGCTGAGATTGTTCTCCTTGGAGCAGCGAAGGTTAAGGGGAGATTGTCCAGTAGGTTGACCAAATAGCCATGTCGGGGACTGGGGTGTGGGGGGGTTAAAGGATCCATTTCCTCTCCCATCACTGAGCAAAGACAGGGGGAACAAAAAACTTTTGTCATGTTACAAGGGTGAGATGGTGGATGAAAATAGTGGACACCCACCTCACTCCAATATCCCTGCAACTGGCAGCAATTTAGACAAAACGTCACTCCTACCCAACCCCCTCCTCAAATACACACTTAAGACAGCAGCGCACTGCAAGCCTGCTACACTGTGCGCATCGTATAGCGTGCAGTGGCTGTAGAATTGTATTGCATCTCAGATCATGTTGCAAATGCAATTTTGCACAACCGCATTGAACTATCAAATCTAGCTTTGTCATCTTTTCCCATTTATTGCGAAAAAAATTGCATTATTGCAGAGATACCAGTGCACAGTTCTGATTTCCATGTTAGAAAAAGGATATAGAGGCACCGGAGAAGGTGCAGAAAAGATTTCCAAGGAGGATACCGTTTACGCGAATAAGCGGTGTCTCCGCCCAGATGTCTGCCAAGGTTGTGGCGGCAGAGCAGGAGAAGCTGCGATAAAATTCACCCCCCATCATTTCATAAAGCAAGAGGCCCCTTTAATTCACTGCAAAGTGCGTTTAAAAAAAAAAGTTAAAAAAAATAACATTCCTGCAGTCTCCTAAGGGTTAATCAAGCTCTTAAATATAACAGGTGAAAACGAACCAATGACAAGTTGCCTAGGCAAGACAAGAAGTGTAAAATGTTGAGATGTTCGAGCCAGGACCACAGAGATTGAGTTTGTTATGCAATCTACATCTGTCAGCGAACTACTGCATTGTTCACGCGACAGTAATTCATACACATCCAGTAGAAACAGCACATCTTTACACTCAGCAAAAGAAAAAGACGAAACACAACATTGCAAAGCATTTGGCCCTATTGTGTTCCATTAACCATTTCATCTTTATTCTTTTCCATATGCCAATTACCCACCCCACCCCATTTTGTCCCTTACTTTCCTGACTCAGAGGGGTAGATTTTAACCTTGGCCCGCTGCCCGTCCTGACAGCGGAAGAGGCCAGAGCCACTTTTGAGGCCCAAGCCTCACTTAAACTGAGCCAGCGAGCAGCCTGTCCCAGACGGGCAGCCCGACACAGCTCACCAGATTCCAGCATCCCTCCGGTACCCCAGCCAAGTGCCTATTTTTTTATCTGTGATCCAACACAGTGAAAGTCAGCAGGCTATTCAACCAAGGAGGCCATCACAAACTGAGCCATCCCACCTGACATCTATATACATGTACCTTCTAGTGAAGGGGGGGCGCGGTGGTTGGGTCACGGCATAGCCATAGGAAGTGGGTGCTCTAAGAACATAAGAAATAGGAGCAGGAATAGGCCACTTGGCCCCTCGAGCCTGCTCTGCCATTCAATAAGATCATGGCTGATTTTGGGCTCAAAGCCACTTCCCCGCCCGCTCCCTATAACCCTTCACTCCCTTATCTTGCAAAAATCTGTCTGTCTCCCCCTTAAATGTATTTAATGACCCAGCCTCCACGGCTCTCTGGGGCAGAGAATTCCACAGATTTACGACCCTCTGAGAGAAGAAATTCCTCCTCATCTCAGTTCTAAAAGGGTGACCCTTTATTCTAAAACTGTGCCCCCGAGTTCTAGATTTCCCCACGAGGGGAAACATCCTCTCCGCATCTACCTTGTCGTGCCCCCTCAGTATCTTATATGTTTCAATAAGATCACCTCTCATTCTTCTAAATTCCAATGAGTATAGGCCCAGCCTGCTCAACCTATCCTCATAAGTTAACCCCCTCATCTCTGGAATTAACCTAGTGAATCGTCTCTGAACTGCCTCCAATGCAACTTTCCTCTCCCTAGCCAATTGTAGAATCCCAATTGCTCCCCATCAGACGTCAGCTATCCCAGCACAAACCAGGGATCCTCTGGTTTATATGGCTCAGTATTAAGCCGCAAGATTACTTACCCACCAAGCTATTAAAAGAAGTTGCAAATCCCAATTTTCGAACACTAGTCTTACACACCTGCCTTAACAATCCTAAATGAAAGAAAGACTTGCATTTATATAGCACCTTTCACGACCTAAGGATATCCCAAAGCACTTTACAGCCAATGAAGTACTTTTTGAAGTGTAGTCACTGTAGTCATGTAGGAAACACAGTAGCCAATTGTGCACAGCAAGCTCCCACAAACAGCAATGTGATAATAATCAGATAATCTGTTTTTTGTTATGTTGATTGAGGGATAAATATTAGCCAGGACACCAGGGATAACGCCCCTGCTTTTCTTCAAAATAGTGCCATTGGATCTTTTACGTCCACCTGAGAGAGTAGACAGGGCCTCGGTTTACCATCTCATCCGAAAGACGACACCTCTGACAGTGCAGCACTCCCTCAGTACTGCACTAGGAGTGTCAGCCTAGATTTTTGTGCTCAAGTTTCATAGAGTGGGACTTGAACCCACAACCTTCTGATCCAAGAGGTGAGTGTGCTACCCACTGAGCCACGGCTGACACATACAACACTGAAGGAGGCCATTTGGCCCATCATACCTGTGCTGGCTCTTTGAAGGCGCTATCAAATTAGCCCCACTCTCCCGCTCTTTCCCCAGAGCCCTGCAAATGTTTCCTTTTGATCGTTACTATCAAACTCCCACCACCCTTTCAGGCAGTGCATCCCTGATCATAACAACTCGCTGTGAAAAAAAATCTCCTCTCTTTTCTGCACCTCCTGATTTCGTATTCTTCAGCAATGTTCCTGTGGCGTTGGCTTACGTGTTCAGATGTTGCACAGACGTGCACCATCTCTGAATGATATTCACATTACTGCGGCTTCTGATCCAATCAACGTGTGTGCGCTGAATAGTCGAACACGATACATCTGGTGTTAACAATCTCTGCTGATTCAGCTCCTCTCACCCTGGGTCTATAAAGTAAAATCTAAACTACAACTGCCAGGATGGGGCAGCACTTAAATCAATTGCGTGGCGTAGTTCATAACCAGGACGGTGTCAGTTGCAATCCATAGTCTGTGCTGTGTCGGCTGGTCTTGTGGGGGTGAGGGGAAGTGGGGTGCGATAATGGGACTGTACAAACTCAGAGATCAGGTCGGCGCGAGAAAAATAACAATTGAAAAACTAATCCCGTGGGCAGAGAAATAACCAGCCGTGCCAGGTTTAATCTGCATAATTTTTATTTCAAATGCCTCCTATTTCCTCCTTTCTTGCTTAGTTGTGCTGTGGAATAGATTTCATAGGATAAAACGATTCAACAGGGTAGATACAGATGAACTATTTCCACTGGTGGGGAATCAAGAACAAGGGGGAATAATCTTAAAATTAGAGCCAGGCCATTTAGCAGGGAAATCAGGAAACACTTTTTCACACAAAGGTTAGTAGAAATCTGGAATCCGCTCCCCCAAAAGGCTGTAAATGCGGGGATAATTGGAGTTTGCAAGACCGAGAGCGATAGATTTTATTGGGTAAGAGTATCAAGGGATCTGGAGCTAAGGCGGGTAAATGGAGTTGAGGCGCAGATCAGTTATGATCTTAATTGAATGGAGGGGCTGAATGGTTTACTTCTGTTCCTAATGTTCTGATGTTGGCAGGCAGAATCTGGGCCACTCCGCTGAACAAATCTATGTTCCTAAAACTGTCAGTGCTCCACAAGCAACCAGGAGTCCTTCACTGGTTGTGCATCCAAAATTCTCATCTCCCCGCCAAAAATCTGGCTCCCCATTCCCCCTCCCCGCCACCCCACTCCCCCCCCGCCACAGTCTCACGGTACCCGGACAACCAGAAAAATATTCAAATAAGCTGATCTTGCATTATTGGTCAAGGTCAGCTCCTACCAACCTAAGCAAGTAGAGTACTTGAACAGTACTAGCGCCAGTAGCACTGTGTAGGGGCCATGTTATCCTCCCTGGAATATCCCGAGCGTATTCACCATGGGGAGCATGACAGTTGATCCCGAACCTGATCCCACATCCACACATGGGCACATCATGTGGTACAGTAACATAGTGGTTATGTTACTGGACTAGTAATTGCAGAAGTCCTTGACTAATGATCTGTGATGAGACATGAGTTCAAATCCCACCAGGACAGCTGGGGAATTTAAATTCAATTAATTTTAAAAATCTGCACTAAAAAGCTAGTATTAGTAATGGTGATCATGAATACTACCAGATTGTTGCAAAAACCCATCTGGTTCACTAATGTCCTTTGGGAAAGGAAATCTGCTGTCGTTACTCGGTCTGGCCGGTATGTGACTCTAGACCCCCAGCAATGTGGTTGACTCTTAATCTGCCCTCTGAAATGGCCTAGTAAGACATTCAGTTATGTTCAAGAAGGCAGCTCACCACCACCTACTCAGGCAATTAATGCTGGCCATACCACATCCTGTGAATGAATAAAAAAAACATCCTCATGGATGATGAGCAGGAATTATTCATGATTAGCTTTTTCATTTCCCTGGTCCAGGGAGACTGAGGATAATTGTACATCCCCATTGATAAATCAGCTCAAAGCACAGATTGAATCTGGGACCTACCTGGTCTCTATGATCCAATAACACACCAGGTAGCATATTTACCCACTGAGACATCAGTGGAACACTTTGCACAAGTTAAAGTTGTCCTGTTCCAGTGCAGCTACAGCGATGAACAACATGAAGAAGCTATCTATTTCTTTTCTTATTTTTTTTACCTCCCTTATTGTTTGGTCTTCTTTGTTTTGCAAGATTTTTTAAAACTTTGCCCCAAAATTTGCTTCCCTCCTGTCCTGAAGGCATTGACATGCTAGGGTAAGGTGCCAAGGATGCTGGCCATGGCCACGCTCCAGTACCTTACTCAAGTGGCCTTTTTTCACATGCGTTGGCACCACATGGGCGCCTGACATCCACACACTTGGACTTTCCAGCAGCTACCATTTGGTCGTGCCAAGAGTCGCAACACTGGCTAAGTTCCCCCCAACCTCATACCACACTGGGTGGTGTGTTTCCACAAACCATAGGGGAAGCTTCATTGTGTGTCAGCCGTGGCTCAGTTGGCAGTACTCTTGTCTCTGAGGTTGTAGATTCAAGCCCACTCCAGAGACTTGAGCACAAAAATCTAGGCTGACACTCCAGCTGACACTTTTCTAGGGGAATCAAGGGATATGGGGATCGGTCGGGAAAGTGGAGTTGAGGTCAAAGATCAGCCATGATCTTATTGAATGGCAAAGCAGGCTCGAGGGGCCATATGGCCTCCTCCTGCTCCTATTTCTTATGTTCTTACGTTCCAGTGCAGTACTGACTGAGTGCTGCACTGTCGGAGCTGCCGTCTTTTGGATGAGACGTTAAACCGACACTCTGTCTGCTCTCGCAGATGGATGTAAAAGATCCCATGGCACTATTTCGAAGAAGAACAGGGGAGTTATCCCCAGTGTCCTGGCCAATATTTATCCCACAACCGATATCACAACAACAGATTATCTGGTCATTATCACATTGCTGTTTGTGGGAGCTTGCTGTGCACAAATTGGCTGCCGCGTTTCCTACATTACAACAGTGACTACACTTCAAAAGTACTTCATTGGCTGTAAAGTGCTTTAGGACATCCAGTGGTCGTGAAAGGCGCTATAGAAATGCAAGTCTTTCTTTTAATTTATTGCTAGGTCTTCAACTGTGATACCACAACAGGTCAAGGTTTCATTTACAATCTCAGCTGGGCTGTTAGGTTGACTCCATGATTAGAAGCTATGTGGTGCTCAACAAAGAGGGAAGGAAGACAGTTGGGCCAGTCCCCTCTGGCTGCTATCTTGCAGTGCTATTTCAAGACTGGCTTCAGCATCAACTGAGAACAAAAAAAGGAAAAAGACAAGACTTGCATTTCTAGAGCGGCTTTCACAACCTGAGTACGTCCCAAAGCTCTTTACAGCCAATTAAGTACTTTTGAAGTGTAGTCACTGTTGTCATGTAGGAAATGCGGCAGCCAATTGCGCACAGTAAGCTCCCACAAACAGCAATGTGATAATGACCAGATAATCTGTTTTTTGTTATGTTGATTGAGGGATAAATATTGGCCCAGGACACCGGGGATAACTCCCCTGCTCTTCTTCGAAATAGTGCCATGGGATCTTTTGTGTCCACCTGAGAGAGCAGACGGGGCCCTCAGTTTAACATCTCATTCAAAAGACGGCACCGCCAACAGTGCAACACTCCCTCAGTACAGCACTGGAGTGTCAGCCTAGATTTTTTTGTGCTCGAGTCTCTGGAGTGGGACTTGAACCCACAACCTTGGGACACAGAGGCAAGAGTCCTACCCACTGAGCCACGGCTGACACAGGGTTAGCTAGTGCCATATCATGGCTGCAGAATAATGCATTCATTGAGGGGGGAACCTAAAAGAAAGAAGGGTGGAAAAAATAAGAAGGAAAAATAGATAGCTTTTTGGGCTGTTCATCGCTGTACTTGCACTGGAACACGAGACCCAACAACTTTAACCAGTATTGATGAGGTACCGCCGATAATTTCTCACAATCATCTTTGCGAGCAATGCACTCTGCTGGCTTGCTATCACTCTCACAGCTCTGACACTGCAGCCTAAACCCCATCTTCACAAAACCTAGCACAGGAGAGCTCTAACGAAGGGACCTATCGATAATGTTTGTCCTTGTGTGACCTACTGCAAAAATCGAATATCTTTGAAAAGCTTCGGCTGATTTAGAAGTGACTGTGCGGCTTGCAGATAAGAATTTTTTTTTTGTGTTACTTTTGTTATCCTTGCAATTTTTTCTCCTTCAAGTATTTATCCAATTCCCTTTTGAAGGCTACTATTGAATCTGTATCCCCCACCCTATCAGGAAGTGCATTCCAAATCCTAACCAGTCGTTGCGTAAAAATGTTTCTCCTCATGTCGCCTCTGGTTCTTTTGCCAATCATCTTAAATCTGTGCCCTCTCGTTGCGGTGAACCATCACCAAAAGATATTTAATTATGTTTTGTTCTTCTGCATTCTTTGCCACCGATCGCCGCCCTTCCTCACTAACCTGAGGGCCGCTGCTAGCCTCTTACTCCCTACTTTAGGATCAGTGCTGGGACCACTGTTGTTCACAATTTGTATTAACGATTTAGACTTTGGAATCAAAAGCACAGTTTCTAAATTTGTGGATGACACCAAATTTGGGGGGGGTGGTAGTCAATACTGAGGTGGACTGCAACAAATCACAGGAGGACATTAATAAACTTGCAGAATGGGCATATAATTGGCAAATGAAATTCAACACAGATAAATGTGAGGTATTACATTTTGGTAGGAAGAATAGGGAGGTCACTTATTACTTGGAGGGTGCGAGTCTGGGTGGGGTAGAGGAGCAAAGGGATCTCGGAGTACAAATATACAAATCACCAAAAGTAGCGACACAGGTTAACAAGGCCATAAAAAAAAGCAAACCAGGCACTAGGGTTTATTACGAGAGGGATATAATTGAAAAGTAGTGAAGTTATGCTGAACTTGTATCAAACCTTGGTTAGACCACACTTGAAGTAATGCGTACAATTCTGGTCGCCATATTATAAAAAGGACATAGAGGCACTGGAGAAAGTGCAGAGAAGATTTACAAGGATGATACCAGAAATGCGAGGGTATACATATCAGGAAAGGATGAACAGGCTGGGTCTCTTTTCTCTTGAAAAAAGAAGGCTGAGGGGTGACTTAATAGAGGTCTTTAAAATTATGAAGGGTTTTGATAGAGTGGATACAGAGAGCGGTTCCACCCGTGGGGAAGAGCATAACTAGAGGACATCAATATAGGATAGTCACCAAGAAATCCAATAGGGAATTCAGAAGAAACCTCTTTACCCAGTGAGTGGTGAGAATGTGGAACCCGCTACCACAGGGAGTAGTTGAGGCAAATAGTATAGATACACTTAAGGGGAGGCTAGATAAGCATATGAGGTAGAAGGGAATAGAGGGTTATGCTGATAGATTTAGATGAGGAAAGACGGGAGGAGGCTCGAGTGGAGCATAAACGCCGGCATGGACTGGTTGGGCCGAATGGCCTGTTCCTGTGCCGTATATCCTATGTAATCCCCACGGCTCGCCCCCTTCATAGCAATAAGGCCCGATGCCCAAAATCGGGGCTGCCTTGGGGCTCACCATTCAGGAGTACGGATTGCACCCGAGCACCTCCCCCCGCCCCCCCCCCTCCCCCAAACCCCACGGACCCAAAAATGAACGCATCCAAATTTCTAGGCCCATTCATCCAAATTTTCCTTCCTTTCCTTCGCTTGATTTCGGCTCACTGTTTTCCCCTAATGACAAGAGGTCATCATGTGGGGAACCAAATGGAAGTTCATGAACTTCAGCACTCTATAGCACAGCTCATTAGAGCCCTAACTGGCTTCATCACTCTGCCAGCCCACTGTTCTGATAGAATTCCTTCTTTTGTCCTTCTTCCAATTCTGAGGCTCAGGCTCCTGCTGGGGGACAGATCTGAAGGCGGTGGCTGCCTTCTGGAATCTCTCCCAATCTTCTTCAACAAATCTCGAGTTGCTGATACTGACAAATCTTTGGTGCTCTCATTCAGCATTCATCCACCCATCGAGGCAACATCACGAAGAGCTGCCCTTTCCAAAGCTCCGGGCTCATAACAAACAGGGCAAACCAGAAATATGAGCACAATTAGGTCTGAGCTTCCTGGGCTTCAAGGGACGAATTGCCAGGGCTTGGGAGTTGCAACCGTGGCAACCGTGCCCCAGTGCATCCGAGCTCGCGATCCCAACATTCTGCAATTTAAAGAAAGTAGCCCTGTGTTTTCCCATGCAAATCCCCTCCATGGTTTAGTCTGGCCATTCTCATATCAGTAAGCCAGAGTTTGGTTGATGCCTATCTGGGATTTCTAAGCATTACTTTCCACTCCAGCAGTAAAGCTTTTGGAATTAAGCGAGCTTTGTTGTCCAAGGCACTTAAGCACGTAAGGCCGCCATTGTCGCAGGGTTCCCATTGCGCTTGGCTCCTGCTCCTTCCGGGTAAAAGGACGAGATGGACGTATTTAGGAAATGTAAGATGCAACTGACCTTGTCAACCGTGTGCCGCCCATTATAGAAATGCTGCTTTAGTACTCAGAGCTTAAAATGAAAGAAAGAGGCAGAGAGAACAAAAGAAAAGAGAAACAAAAATTTCCATTCATACTACATGCCCTGAAGAGATTGCATTCATTGCGCATCAGGATGACCTGAATTGAATGTAACCTCCCAGGGGTTATAGTGAGGACTGGCCGTGTTCAGTCAATGCGTTGAGTGCTGGTAAATTTCCGGCCTGGCACATGAACTCAGCTTTCTTTTGCTGCACAAAGCGACAGGAGAGACACATTAAGGGGTGATACAGGCTTGATGTGTATCTGCTTTCAACAGCACTGAGTTTGAGGTTTACTCTGAGGTACAGTTCCAGTAATTAACTCTGCCCTGCTTATACTTGACCACTCAATGTCAGCCACTACATAAATGTGGATGAGGAAAGCCATTCAGCCCAACTTGGCTCATTCATCCAGAAAGACTTCTATCATGGAGCCCAATCATTCCACACTGCTTGCAACCTTGGCGTCCTATTTGATCCTGAGCTGAGCTTCCGATCTCATATCTTCTCCATCACTAAGACCAGCGACTTCCACCTCCGCCCCTGCCTCTGCTCATCTGCTGCTGATGGATCTCTCATCAATGCCGGCCTCCCATCTTCCACCCACCATAAACTTGAACTCATCCAAAACACTGCTGCCCGCGTCCTAATTCGCACCAAGTCCCGTCCACCCATCATCTCTGTGCTCGCTGACCTACATTGGTTCCCAGTCTGGCAATGTCTCAAATTTAAAATTCTCATCCTTGGGTTCAAATCTTTCCATGGCCTCACCCCTCCCTATCTCTGTCACCTTCTCCAGCCCTACAACTCTCTGAGACCTCAGCGTGCCTCCAATCCTGGCCTCTTAAGCATTCCCAATTACCATTGCTCCATCATTGGCGGCCGTGCTTTCAGCTGCCTCAGCCCTAAGCTCTGGAATTCCCTCCCTAAACCTCACTAACTCTATGGGGGAGAAATTCGGTATCGCCCCGTTTGGGGTGCAATTATCAGCCGGGCGCAAAGCGCCTGGCACTAATTATCACCTCCGACTGCAAACTTGGCTTCTATCGCCCCTGGAGGTGATTGGAGCGCTAAATCAGGCGCTACACACCTCTCTTAAGGCGCTAACGCCGAGGAGCGAGGCGCTACCTCAGAGCGCTGGCGAAGCTCATGTGATGTCAGTCAGCAATGGAACACAGACACACTGGCGCCAGCCAGTTCTTAAAGGGGAGGGTCGATCTTGCACTCCATCCACACCCTGCTCATTGCAGCCTTGAATCTCGGCCTGGAGAGACCTGTACATCAATTCTGCTGGAAAGAATAATGGAGAGACCCAGGGAAAGGAAGGTCAAATCAAAATGAACCTGCAAAGTGCTGCTCAGTACCCAAAACTCCTTCACACAACGTTGAATCTCTCCAGAAGTCTCTCTCTCTCTCTCTCAGAATCTCTCTCTCTCGCTCTCTCAGAATGCGTGGTGCAAAAATGTCTCCGACAAAAAAAGGCAGGAAGAGGCCACCTTTAAATAGCGCTCCCCCAGCCCCTTCCTGACTGCAAAACGTTCCCCTCTACCTGTCGTTGCTAGTGGCAGGCGGAAAGGAAGGGGGTGCCACTCAATATCCGGTCCGGGGCGTAACTGAGGTGTTGCACGCTCGACTGACGTCATGATCTGCGGGCGCAGGACATCGGGGCGGCAGAGTTTAGCGCCGCCGCAAAAACTCTGGTCAATTTCGCGAGCGGCGCAAACATCGCTGCGCCCGGGTGCTAGTTGCTTTGCGCCCCGTTAGCGCCCTCTTAGGGCGCAAACGGGAGGCGCTAATCAACCGAATTTTTCCCCCTACCTCTCTCTCCTCCTTTAAGACACTCCTAAAAACCTATCTCTTTGACCAAGCTTTTGGTCACCTGTCCTGAAATCTCTTTATGTGGCTCGGTTTCAAATATTGTTTGATAATCGCTCCTGTGAAGCGCCTTGGGACGTTTTACTACGTTAAAGGCGCTATATAAATGCAAGTTGTTGTTGTTTTGCTTCCATCACTCTACCCAGAAATCCATTCCACGTGCCAATCACTCTTTCTGCAAAGAACTTCCCGCTATCAGTTCTAAATTTATATTTGAACTTTTACCCCCTTGTCCTAATCTCATGATTTAGTTTCAAGTAATTTTTTTTGCATCTACCTTTTCCATATTGCTTATTACATTCAGCTGTGTAAGTGGGGTAAAGTGGCAGAGAGAGAGAGAGATCGTGCGCTAATGTCCAATATACACTAACGCACCCACGTTAGTACTTAGAAGATGGAAAGAAAAAATCAATATATGCAAAGAAGCACAGGTAAAGAGAGAGAAAAGGCAGACTAAAGGAAGGAGCGAGAGAAAAATTCAGAGAAAATGAAGATCGACGGAAAGATAGAAATGAGGAGGAGAAAGCAAATGGCAAAGAAGAATGGAAGACGAAGTGAGAGAGAAGGAAAGGGTAAATGGGAGAGAAAGAGAAGGGCAGAGTAAAGAGGACGAGAGCCAGAGAGAGAGAGAGGAATGATAAATGGCAGAGTAGAGCACAGCGAGAAGGACAAAGGAGAAAGGGAAAGAGAGAAGGTAGCAGGACAGAGATTTAAGAGATTGACAGCTGATCGCTCCCTCTGGGCCGTATATTTCCAGCTACTTCAATGATGTGAACTGAAGCGTTTGCAAAACACGCTGTTTAGAAAGTATTTTATGTGGTGCCTGAGGTGGAACAGTGCAGTCAGCTTTTAAATCTGTCTCCTCAGACTGCAGTGTACTCCTTTTTCAATCAACATATTTTTCAGCATCAAAAAAATAAAAAACACTTAAAAAAAATTCTACTGAAGGGTCCGATCCTGAACGTTGGGGTAGATTTTATCCCACGGGCGTGACGGCGGCGGCCAAGCGACCAGTCGGCCTGTCTGGGAGCAGCAGCAGCGAAGCTCAGCTGATTTTTAACGGCTGGGCCTCATTAGCCTGCCGCTTGCCGACTTCCTGACTAAAAGGGCTGGGAAGCCAGCGGGAATCAGTGTGGATGTGCTTGTGGGCATGTATATCAGTCTTCTTCTTAGGCAGTCCCTCGGAACCGAGGATGACTTGCTTCCACATTAAAAATGAGTTCGCAGGTGACTGATGAGTCTCTGTCACAGGTGGGGCAGACGGTGGTTGAAGGAGCAGGTGGGTGGGGTGCTTGGGTTGACGTGCGCTCCTTGCGCTGCCTGCGCTTGGCTTCCGCTTGCTCCCGGCGAAGAGCATGTATATCAGTGTGGATGTGTTTGTGGGCATGTATATCAGTGTGGATGTGCTTGTGGGCATGTATATCAGTGTGGATGTGTTTGTGGGCATGTATATCAGTGTGGATGTGTTTGTGGGCATGTATATCAGTGTGGATGTGCTTGTGGGCATGTATATCTGTGTGGATGTGCTTGTAGGCATGTATATCAGTGTGGATGTGTTTGTGGGCATGTAAATCAGTGTGGATGTGTTTGTGGGCATGTATATCAGTGTAGTGGTGTGTATCAGTATATTTGTACATTTTGTGTGCACTATGCAGCATTGCATTTATCAAGGTGAGGAATGGCAAGTCTGGAAATAATCAAACATTTTGCACAGCATGACAGCACTACCGGGTAACCCAGGCCCGTGGGATAGATGCAATGTACAGCTACCCATAAATTATCTTGACAAGAGAACTCAAGTGCAACGTCAGAAAAATAAAAATCCTTCGGACTCCACAGCTATTTCCATTTCCATTTCCCACACTCCCAGCAGTGCCAACAAGTTCAGACTCCAGAGGAAATGTATGTGCAGGGCACTTGTGTCCACTCAGAGTTCGGCTCTGCCAAGACCAAAGTTTCCATCCATAATCTTTGATGTGAGATATTAATTGACACCGTTTCCTAACTCCTCCGACGTGAGTCTTCCTTCCTCCTCCTAACCCCGCCACTCCCAAAGTTCAAGTTCCAGTGGATTCAGCTCACGATCAAACTCATTTTAATTTACAAAATAAAAAAACCCCAGATAATTGGATCATGTTGGTGCAGAGATGTATCATCAATGTTTAGCTGTTCCTGGACTGCCCTTTCCTGACACAGTTGAGTTAGTGTGGTTAGTAAACTCGAGAAATACTGTGAGTTAAACTTCATTAGTAAAGGCGCTCCTAAAATAAAAAGTCAAACTTAAAACAGTTGTACTCGGGAGTGTAAATTCTGGCCAGAGAGCAGGAGGATCGAGATTCCATAATATAAAAATAAAAAATGGTGTCCTCCAAAAAATGTTTTGATCTCTCTCCAGATTCAACAGAATGATACCGGGGCTTAGAGTTAAATTATGAGGACAGGTTACACAAATTTGGCTTGTATTCCCTTGAGTTTAGAGGATTCAGGAGTGATCTAATCAAGATGTTTAAAATGATAAAGGGATTCGATAGGGTAGATACAGAGAAACTATTTCCTCTGGTGGAGGGATTCCAGAACAAGGGGGCATTATCTTAAAAGTAGAGCCAGGCCGTTCAGGAGTGAAATCAGGGAAATCGGTTTCACACAAAGGGTAGTGGAAATCTAGAACTAGCTCCCCCAAAAAGCTGTTGATGCTGAGCCAATGGAAATTTTCAAGACTGAGAACGATAGATTTTATTTGGGTTAGGGTGTCAAGGAATATGGAACAAAGGTGGGTAAATGGAGTTGAGGTACAGATCAGCTATAATCAAACTGAATGACAGCACAGGCTCGAGGGGAGGACATGAGCGGACTGCGATCGGGAAAGAGGGAGGGAAGCCCAGGGCATGGGAAGCCCAAGACTTCCTCATGGGGCTTGGAGAGCCCTTAATATTACAATTGATAGGATCAGTGTGGGAGGCCAGCGGGTAAGTCGCCTGCTCCATTTTAAGGGCCCCAATGACTAGTTTGGTCTCTCTTTTTGTTCATGAAGATAGCAAACCATCAACGTCAGGAAATGTTTGTGGAGGCCAGCATCTGGGACAAATCCATATCAGCAGGCCGCCTAGCTTCCCTCCCCGCTTCTCAGACCACAACTCCCTCCTGACCTCCTCTCAAGCCTGTTCGCCATTCTATTAGATCATGGCTGATCTGCACTTCAACTCCATTTACCCGTCTCTGTTCCATATCCCTTGATGTCCTTACCCAACAAAAATTTAGCAATAGCAGTCTTGATAATTTCAATTGACCCCCAGCATCCACAGCCTTTTGAGGGGGGAGCAAGTTCCAGATTTCATAAGAACATAAGAAATAGGAGCAGGAGTCGGCCATTCGGCCCCTCGAGCTTGCTCCGCCATTCAATATGATCATGGCTGATCTTCTACCTCAACCCCACCTTCCTGCCCGATCCCCATATCCCTTGATTCCCTTATTATTCAAAAATCTATCGATCTCTGTCTTGAATATACTCAACGACTGAGCCTCCACAGCCCTCTGGGGTAGAGAATTCCAAAGATTCACCACCCTCTGAGTGAAGAAATTTCTCCTCATCGCAGTCCTAAATGGCCGACCCCTTATTCTGAGACTGAAATTTCCACTACCCGTTGACCCTTTGTGTGAAAACGTGCTTCCCGTTTTGGTCGGGAAGTCAACCAGCGGCAGGTTAATGAAGCCCGGCCTGTTAACCGGCCGGGCCTCCACACTGCCGCTCCCGGCTAGGCTGGCCGCCCGCTCGGCCGCATTCCCGCCACGGGAGTTCAAATCGACCCCAGTTACTCCAGACTAACAAGCCCATTGCTGGATCTTCGGGGGGCCCGGTTCAACAAAAGGATGCTAATGAGACAAAAATAGATTGTGATGATCTGTTAAACTGAGACTATTGACAGGGGACTTCAAAGAAAAAGATTTATGGGTTGTCTTACTCACCTTGAGATGTTTAATTTTATTCATGCACTGAGCTCTGCTCAGAGAAGTGAAATCCCGCGAAAGTGAGTGCATCAGTCCATTTTAATCTGAACACATTCAGTCAGCTGTAAGCTACTCGACAACAGATATTAATCATCCATTTTTAGAATGAAAAACTACTACGCAAGTGTTAATAAAATTGCGGGCAAGCACTCTGCGCCATGAACTGATTGTTAAAGTATTGATAACAGCGTAGAGAGAGAGAGACTAGGGCACGGAAAGAGACTGAGAGAAAGAGTAACATAGAGGCGGGAGACACACAGCAAGAGGAAAAACAGACCACAACAGAGGCGGATAATTTGATAATCAAAAAAGTGGATATAAGATGCAGTCAGCAAAGATTTATTTCCCAGGAATCAATTGCAGCTTGTTATTTTGATAAACTGGCATTGATGATATCACGTTTTTTAATCCTATTGTGTAGTCATTATCAGGCATTATAGCGATAAAACTCACTGACAGCAAAATACATAGAATCATAGAAATTTACGGCACAGAAGGAGGCCATTCGGCCCATCGTGTCTGTGCCGGCCGAAAAAGAGCTCTCCAGCCTAATCCCACTTTCCAGCTCTTGGTCCGTAGCCCTGTAGGTTACTGCACTTCAAGCGCATATCCAAGTACTTTTTAAATGCAATGTGGGTTTCTGCCTCTACCACCCTTTCAGGCAGCGAGTTCCAGACCCCCACCACCCTCTGGGTGAAAAAAGTTCTCCTCAACTCCCCTCTAATCCATCTACCAATTACTTTAAATCTACGCCCCCTGGTTATTGACCTCTCTTCTAGGGGAAATAGGTCCTTCCTGTCCACTCTATCTAGGCCCCTTGTAATTTTATACACCTCAATTAAATCTCCCCTCAGCCTCCTCTGTTCCAAAGAAAACAAACCCAGCCTATCCAATCTTTAAAAAACCCAAATTGACCAAAATTCCTCACATTAAGTTAAAACATTTTATGTTATATATACTAGGGAATAATTCCAAAGCAGAAACTCATTTCAGGATATGGCTGATAGATATAAACCTCTCTAATATGAGGCCATCTGTAGCAGCCCATCTACTGCCTGGGGAAAATCCTGCTCCTTCCCCCTGCCGGACAGTGGATGTCATAGGGGGAAAAACACGTTTTGATTAATGCACCAATGACATGAGGCACACTGACCATCGGTGACCTCACGACACCCATTACTGGCAAAATAAAAAGACTTAAAATGGAATCAAACTATCTCCATGAGCTCCACAGTTAATCTCATAAAAATGGACATGTGGGAATGATTGCTAGTCAGCACTCCCTGGATACAGCGATAAATCACTCGCAGTCCACTCTCACAATTTATGATATCTTCATCACTCATCAGCGGGATTATTGTCTTGTATTCACTTGTGGGTATTCATTAATCTCAGCAATAATACATCAGGATATACCATTGTTACTGTCCTCATGGTATGTTCATCAATGTGTTTGCTTCATTCGAATCTTGCTGCTCATGAGTTGGAGTCCCGGTGGCGATGGACCTGGGATTTAGTATCCATACTTGGGAAAATGTATACTTTAGTGTTGCAACAAGAATCCAAGATATCAGAGCCATCACCTCCTGTCTGTGACATTGTATATTGTAAGGTGGTTTCATGAATGAGGAGAGGGGTGAAACAACACGCTTTACTCAGAGCGTGGTGATAACGTGGAACTCGCTACCATATGGAGCAGTTGAGGCGAATAACATAGATGCATTTAACGTGAAGCTAGATATGCGGAAGAAGGGAATATAAGGGAATGTTAGGGTGAGATGAAGTAGGGCTGGGAGGAGGCTCGTGTGGAGCATAAATGCAAGGCCGAATGGTCTGTTTCTGTGCTGTACATTCTGTGTCTATGTCATTCTATGACCCTCCCTTGGTGGTGGTGGGGAGGGACTAAAGCACAGGGCAATAACACTTGGCCCACTCTCCATCTTAGTAATAAGCTGAAACTCACATCGGCTTTCGTTCATCCACAAGGCTCTGGCTTTGACTTCATCAACCTCCTTGGTTGGCCTCTCAGGCTGAATCTGGTGGTGCCGACCTTCGTGTCCTGTTCAACTGTCTGCTGAAACTTTTACCCCAACATCCAGTATGTTGCTAAGATTTTATCCTTCCACCTCTAGAGCATTGCACACCTACACTTCTACCTCTCCCTGTTGCTGCTGAAACCCTAATCCATGTCTTTATGAACCTGAAGTTTGACTTCACAAAAACTCGTCAAAAACTCTTCTTTCTGATTTCCTCACCTCCAAACTTCCCAAATAAGCAGGGTTTCTTTGAGATTCAGTTGGCTCCAAAATGACATGCCTGGCAATTTCTTCAAGAAAGAATAAAGAACTTGCATTTCTATAGCACCTTTCGGACCTCAGGATGTCCCAAAGCGCTTTACATCCAATGAAATGCAGTCACTGTTGTAATGTAGGAAATGTGGCAGCCAATTTTCACACATACAGCAATGTTTATGACCCGATAATCTGTTTTTAGTGATGTTGGTTGAGTGATAAATATTGGCCGGGACATCTGAGAGAACTTCCCTCCTCTTCTTTGAAATAGTGCCGTGGGATCTTTTACATCCACCCAAGAGGGCAGACGGGGCCTTGGTTTAACGTCCCATCTAAAAGATGTCCCCTCCAACAGTGCAGCGCTCCCTCAGTACTGCACTGGAGTGTCAGCCCGGATTATGTGCTCAAGTCTCTGGAGTGTAAGTTCAAGGCTGCGGGATAGCCACTCAATACGAGGTGTGGGAGAAGAGTGACTGCCTTTGTAATTGTAGCCCAGCCAGAGGTCTTCAGGAGAGGAGAATATTGGAGAGGGAATTAAAAATAAGAAGAATAAATGCAAGCTACACTAAGAAAATAAAAGCTTAAAAAAAATCTGCAATGGGAGGGGAGTGTGTGCGTGAACAGTCATTTTATTCAGCCCATCAGCAAATGTTCCTTTCAACACAACATAATAACGCTTCATAATAGTGCCAGAGCCGAGCTGCAATTTGAAAATCATGAGGCCAAGGTGCTTTGATATCTAAAGAAGACCAGATTGAATTGTTTCCTTCCTTCCCCCCCGCCCCCCCCCAGACCCTGCAGAAAACATTCCCTCTGGCTGTGCCGTGTGGAATAGATGCATGAAAGGATTCATTATTTCTCATACATCTATTCAAGCACCCCGCAAAAAAAGGTTTTTAGCCAGGGCAACTGTGATGGGACTAAAGAGACTCTTAAGAGTGAGCCTCTCGGTGCCTGTGAATAGGGAAAGAGCTGCTACTGCTGTAACCGCCCTACAAAGGGCACTCACTTTTTCAATTATACTGCAACACACTCTCACCGAGCTGTGTTGTTTCTCGTCAGCTTTGCAGTGTGACGCTGGGGGGGGAGCTGAATTTTAATCACCTATTACTCTCATCTATTTCAACTATTGGGACTGCTTCTGGAGAGTATCATCCCCACACGGCTGGGGGTTTTCTCTTTCTCCCTTAAAATAAACGAATTTGATGCCCGCCTAAAAATAACACACCGAGGAACATGGCCCAAATCGCCAGCCGGATAATGTAGCCTCCTGTTCTGTGCAGCTCAGTTACGCATTGACTTTATCAACCGAGCCAATTAAGGGAGGCTCAAGTTGACAAAGTGAAAATCTTTACAGCAAAAAAAAACCCCACTGTGATGAGCTTAAGTACAAGACTAGATCGAGTAGATTGGGCCTGTACTCTCTGGAGTTTAGAAGAATGAGAGGTGATCTCATTGAAACATAGAAGATTCTGAGGGGGATTGAAAGGGTAGATGCTGAGAGGCTGTTTCCCCCTGGCTGGAGAGTCTAGAGCTAGGGGTCATAGTCTCAGGATAAGGGGTCGGCCATTTAAGAATGAGATTAGGAGGAATTTCTTCACTCAGAGGGTGGTGAATCTTTGGAATTCTCTGCCCCAATAAGGGCTGTGGATGCTCAGTCGTTGACTATATTCAAGGCTGAGATCAATAGATTTTTGGACTCTAGGGGAATCAAGGGATATGGGGATCAGGTGGGAAAGTGCAGTTGAGGTCGAAGGTTAGCCATGATCTTATTGAATGACGGAGCAGGCTTGAGGGGCCGAATGGCCTACTCCTGCTCCTAGTTCTTACGTTCTGATGTTCAGACATAGAGAGGGACTTTACAATGATGGTGAGAAGTCACAAGATCACACGATGATTACGGATGAAGAAAACCATTGAGCCCATCTTAATTCACATTTCCAGAAATATCCTACACTGCCCCCATTGCTGCATAGAATTGTTCCTTAAATGATTGCAACAACAACAATAACTTGCATTTATATAGCGCCTTTATTGTAGTAAAACGTCCCAAGGTGCTTCACAGGAGAGTTACCAAACAAAATTTGACATCGAGCCACATAAGGAGATATCAGGACAGATGACCAAAAGCTTCGTCAAAGAGGTAGGTTTAAGGAGAATCTTAAAGGAGAAGAGAGAGGTAGAGAGGCAGAGAGATTTAGGGAGGGAATTCCAGAGCTTGGGGCACAGGTAGCTGAGGGCACGGCCGCCAATGTTGGAGCGATTAAAATCAGGGATGCGAAAGAGGCTAAAATTGGAGGAGCGCAAAGATCTCGGGGGGTTGTAGGGCTGGAGGAGGTTACAGAGATAGGGAGGGGTCGAGGCCATGGAGGGGTTTGAAAACAAGGATGAGAATTTTAAAATTGTGGCGTTGCCGGACCGGTAGCCAATGTAGGTCAGCAAGCACAGGGGGTGATGGGTGAACGGGACTTGGTGCGAGTTAGGACACGGGCAGCAGAGTTTTAGATGAGCTCAGGTTTATGTAGGGTGGAAGATGGGATGTCGGCCAGGAGTGCATTGGAAAAGCCAAGTCTAGAGGTAACAAAGGCATGGATGAGGGTTTCAGCAGCAGACGAGCTGAGGCAGTGGGGGAGTTGTGCGATGTTACGGAGGTGGAAATAGGCGGTCTTGGTGATGGAGCAGATATCTGGTCGGAAGCTCAGCTCGGGGTCAAATTCGACACCAAGGTTGCGAATGGTCTCGCTCAGCCTCAGACAGTTGCCAGGAGGAGGATTTTTTGGCCTTGACTTCTTTGTTTGGACAATTTGGGTAAAACCCAAGGGGGGAGAAATTTGGTATCGCCCCGTTTGGGGCGCAATTATCGGCCGGGCGCAAAGTTAAGCGCCTGGCGCTAATTATCACCTCCGACTGCAAACTTGGCTTCTATCGCCCCTGGAGGTGATTGGAGTGCTAAATCAGGCGCTACACACCTCTCTTAAGGCGCTAACGCTGAGGAGTGAGGCGTTACCTCAGAGCGCTGGCGAAGCTCATGTGATGTCAGTTAGCAATGGAACACAGACACACTGGCGCCGGCCAGTTCTTAAAGGGGAGGGTCGATCAGGCTCTCCATCCACATCCTGCTCATTGCAGCCTTGAATCTCAGCCTGGAGAGACCAGTACATCAATTCTGCTGGAAAGAACAATGGAGAGGCCCAGGGAAAGAGTTCAGAGTGCAGCCCCCACAGTCTCTTCTAAATCGATGCAAGGAAGGTCAAATCAAAATGAACCTGCAAAGTGCTGCTCAGTACCCAAAACTCCTTCACACAGTGTTGAATCTCTCCAGAAGTCTCTCTCTCTCTCTCAGAATGCGTGGTGCAAAAAAAGGCAGGAAGCGGCCGCCTTTAAATAGCACTCCCCCAGTCCCTTCCCGACTGCAAAACGTTCCCCTCTACCTGTCATTGCTAGCGGCAGGCAGAAAGGCAGGAGGCGCAGGAGATCGTGGTGGTAGTGTTTAGCGCCGCCGCAAAATGTCTGGTCAATTTCGCGAGCGGCGCAAACATCGCCCCGCCCGGGCGCTAGTTGCTTTGCGCCCCGTTAGTGCCCTAATTTTTCCCCCAAGGCCTTTAATAAACAGGAAGAAGACATTGAGATGACATTGGGGCTGGAAGTGGCAAGAGAGGAATTGCAGGCTGGGAAAGAGTTTATGTATGGTGGCAGTCGTATGGCAGGTGATGATGAAATGTTGAGTAATGATGAAATAAACATGTACGGTGAACATCTGCACTGGCAATGTTGGAAAAACCTGAACAATATATAGAGATGCATAGACATTAGCATCAGGGATATGATTCAAATAACTGCAGTTTCAAAAATGGAACTCTGCCATGGATATAATGTTTCATCCATAAGTCTACCCTGGCTCTCCCCTTAAAAACCCTGAACTTTCTGGGATTGGGAGGGTGTAAAGTAGATGGATTATCTGCAGTGCAGGGACAGGAATTTGGGACAGGACAGATCTACCGAGCTCCCATCCTATGCAACCCACGTCCCAAATTTGGCATCGGGGGGGGGGGGGGCGGTGGGGGGAGGTGGGGAGACAGGTGAGTCATCCTCCCATCCTCTCTACGTCCGCAGGCAACTGTTGGGGCATCGCTGGGGGGCCATTCCCAGGCTAGCCCGGGAATTCCGGCCAATACACCCACCTTAGGCCCAACGGAAGCCACGCCAGAAACAACCTTCTGAACTGAGGTACTTGGTTTCACTGCCAGGAAAATAAATGCCTTTAAATTAATCTTTGACCTTTCAATTGCCTTTGGCATCCTCCATCAGAGCTCCGGTATTCCAGGCCGTCATCGGCGCGGGAGGGTTGTTCTGCAACGCCTTTACAGGCACGGACCACCCATCCTGATTATTAAAATGACCCCATCCCCGGCATTTGGGACGTGGTCAATATCCAAGGTAGCAGGTGGCCAGACGTCCGCCTCCACTGCGCATCCACTGGCAGAGCAGGGCGTACTCCAGAATTTACGGGCCACTGTATCTTTATTTTATTCATTCTCGGGATGTGGGCGCGACTGGCAAGGCCGGCATTTATTGCCCATCCCGAGTTGCCCTGAGAAGGTGGTGGTGGGCCGCCTACTATTTGATGCAACTCAGTGGCTTGCATAATAACAACAGAAAACGCTGGAAAAACTCAGCGGGCCAGACAACATCCGTGGAGAGAGAAAGAGAGTTAACGTTTCAGGTCGATGACCTTTCGTCAGAACTGGGAAGAGCCGGAAATCAAATAGATTTAAGGCCAGGGTAAAGCTGGGAAAAGGGGGAGGGGATAAAGGAACAAAGGGGGAGATGAAGAGACATTAAGAGACATTAAGAGATATGCAAGGCTAGAGGTGGCGGTCACCCAACCTGCAATTTAGTATACTGTATTCGCTGCTCACGATGTGGTCTCCTCTACATTGGGGAGACCAAACGCAGATTGGGTGACCGCTTTGCGGAACACCTCCGTTCAGTCCGTAAGGGGGACCCCGAGCTCCCGGTCGCCTGTCACTTTAATTCACCGCTTCACTCCCACTCTGACCTCACCGTCCTCGGCCTATTACACTGTTCCACGGAAGCGCAGCGTAAGCTCGAGGAATAGCACCTCATCTTTCGTTTAGGCACGCTACAGCCCTCTGGACTCAATATCGAGTTCAACAATTTTAGATCATAACCTCAGCTCATATCACATTTATATTTTATTTTTTCCACCCTTTTATTTGCCCCCCCCGCACCTTTTTTTTTCCCTCCTAGAAGCTGGTAGCTGTCCTTCATTCTGCCAGTGGATTTCACACTTCTTTCAGCCTTAATCTGTCACATTAACACCACCTCTAGCCTTGCATATCTCTTAATGTCTCTTCATCTCCCCCTTTGTTCCTTTATCCCCTCCCCCTTTTCCCAGCTTTACCCTGGCCTTAAATCTATTTGATTTCCGGCTCTTCCCAGTTCTGACGAAAGGTCATCGACCTGAAACGTTAACTCTCTTTCTCTCTCCACGGATGTTGTCTGGCCCGCTGAGTTTTTCCAGCGTTTTCTGTTGTTATTTCGGATTTCCAGCATCCGCAGTATTTTGCTATAGTATCAGTGGCTTGCATGTTTCATTCTTCTGTCTCTGTAATTCTGTGTATCCCGCCCCTCCAGTGGTAGGGCCTTCCTCCATTGCACCCTGCACTGTGGGTTTCTTCCTTTAATGCCCTCTGTCTCGCTGCCTCTCTCCCCACTTTCAAAAGCATCCGCAAAGCCGATGGGGGAAAAATTCGGTTGCTTTGTGCCTCCCATTAGCTCCCTAAGAGGGCGCTAACGGGGGCACAAAGTAACTAGCGCCCGGGCGCGGCGCTGCCAATGCCTCCTGCGAAATTCAGTGGGAGGTTAGTGGCGGCAGTAACTGTTAGCGCCCCGCAGCGCTGTGCCGCCAGCGATGACGTCACGCCCCGGCCGCGATCTTCGGTAGCGCCCCCTGACTTACCGCCGGACGCTATGTCCGACGGGGTCAGGGGGGCCTACCTGCGGCCAGGGCGGCGCTAATTAAAGGCGAGGTGCTGGGTGGCCATTTTTGTTGCTGGCCGCCTGCCAGCACCTGCCCCCGTTGCCGTCCCCGGCCTCCTCTTCAGCCCCCCCCGCGGAGTGCCGGCTGCGCTCCGTGATCCCGGCACTTCTCGAGTGCCGGGCTCTTCTACCGGCACTCCGATCCCTGGTGGCCCAGCTGGGCCCCGGGTTGCGCTGCGCTAGGCCCCTCCCCTTTAGGGGGCGTGACTCAATTTTTCCCCCTATTTGTTTCATCGTGACTTTGGACATCTCTCTTGCTTCCTGCTCAGTGCCCACCTCTCCCTCTGTGAAGAAACCTTGGGATCATTTTGGTAGATGAAAGGAGCTGTGTAAACGCCATGGCGTAAATCCAGAGCACCAGTGCATGGCAAGCCACGATAACGGAACATAGGTTCAAACTAGTGAAAGGCAAATTGAAGACTGACGTCAGGAAGAATTTCTTCACACGGCGCTTGGAATAGACTTCCTGGTAGGGTAGTGGAGACAAAGCCTTAGGGTCATTCAAGACCCTGTTGGATGCTGATGGGGGCTGCTGCAGGTTTTTCTTTCTTTCTGGATGCGTTAAGATGGGCTGAATGGCCATCCTGTCTGTATTTATCTTGTGATCAGCAAGCCCCATGAAACAATTTCCCTCTCTCAATCTATCAATAAAGAAACCAATTAAAAATTGGTATTGATTTTCGGAAAAGAAAGGGTCTTATTGCAGCACGCTAAGGAATAGAACAGAATGCTGAACTGGCCAACTCTTGGTGCCTATCACACAGAATAAAGGTAACACAGGAAAGGATACAGTTTCAACTAAGCCAGTGACATTGTTTGCTCAGGCAGTCTCATAGATGGACAGATAAGATCGCTGTGGGACTATTTGGATGTCACCTCTCTTCAGTGTGACTTTATTTTCTTGTGTGATGAGCTGAAACATTAAGATTTTGGTGCTACATTCTGCTTGCCTGGTTTGTTTGCTTTATTTTTTTCCTACTACTTGTCTCCACCTCCCTCCCCGCCGCCCGCGCCCCCCCCCCCCACCCGCCCCACCTCCCCCCCGCCTCCCCCCACCCATGGCTGAGTGGGTAAATGCCATTTACAACTGGTACACTGTGGCTGCAGTATGTATAATGGACAGGATGCACTGCTGCAACTCACCAAGGTTACTTAGGCAGCATCTCCCTCACCCTGCGACCCCTACCGCCCATAAGGACGAGGGCAGCAATGTTGTGGGAACACCATCTCCTCCAGGTTGCCCTCCAAGTTGCATACCATCTGACTTGGACGTAGACCCCCCCCGATCCTTGGGATATCCTGGAATTGTCTACCCAACAGCATTGTGAGAGCACACCTTCACCACAAGGACTGCAGTTATTCAAGGAGAAGGCCCACCATCGTCTTCTCAGGGCAACTAGGGATGGGCAATAAGAAAAAAAATGCAACCTTTCAAGTGTCACCCACATCCCAAGAATGTTTTTTTTTGAAATGCAGCACCTGGTGTAGCATTGAGACATACAGATCAGCCAGATCCAGGCAATCCCTTGTCTGTATCGTTAGCTCTCAGGAAAGGCAGTGGTAAGGACAACTGGCCTCAGTGGCTCTGAGTTAGAGAGAGGTGAACTGGCTAGGGTTCCTGCTCCTGTTTACTATCCAGTGACACCTATTTTTTTTTATTCGTTTATGGGATGTGGGTGTCACTGGCAAGACCAGCATTTATTGCCCATCCCTAATTGCCCTTGAGAAGGTGGTGGTGAGCTGCCTTCTTGAACCGCTGCAGTCCCGTGTGGTGAAGGTGCTCCCACAGTGCTGTTAGGGAGCGAGTTGCAGGATTTTGACCCAGCGACGATGAAGGAACGTCGATATATTTCCAAGTCAGGATGGTGTGTGGCTTGGAGGGAAACTTGGAGATGATGGTGTTCCCATGTGCCTGCTGCCCTTGTCCTTCTAGGTGGTAGAGGTCGGGGGTTTGGGAGGTGCTGCCGAAGAAAGTGCACACTGGAAGAACACATGTAGGTATTGTATGAGGACAGGTTTGGACTTGGCTGTGATACCCCCTACACTCACTGCCTGGACTCACTCGATAACCACACACCAGTGGGTGCTTGGTGCCCATGGAAACGTACCCCAGCAGGAAGTTAATAGCTTCAGGAGAGGAAGGGGTGAAGTGCAAAAAAAAATTATAAAAAAAGAGAGAGAAACCTTTTTTTTAATCACCATATCATAAAGACACAGAGGCAACAATCCCTCCAGTGGACTCCTGCATAGAACACTAGTATATTTCCAGAGTGCATCAAAGTGCCATGCATGTCTTGTTAGCCTCAACACAGCATCCGAGCTGGTTCCCAGCAGGTGGAAGAAGATGCTGTCAATGAGAAATATGATGGGATTTCTCCGCACTTTGATGTAACAATGATGAATAATTCATGCCCTATCTATTCTCCACACTTGTATGTTGTTCGAAGATACATATTTTTCCAAACCAATATTTCTGGTAGCATTGACGTTGACACATTTTTTTTTATCATACAATGATTGGGATTAAATTTTAAAAACGTTATACTATCTCATGCCATTGGAAAGCCACTGCCTCGTTATATCTTGCAGTCATTGGTACAGCTCCACCAGCTCATAATAAATAACTGTGCCAAAATAATACCATAACATTCTTTTTTATTCGTTCCTGGGATGTGGGGGTCGCTGGCAAGGCCAGCATTTATTGCCCATCCCTAATTGCCCTCGAGAAGGTGGTGGTGAGCCGCCCTCTTGAACCGCTGCTGTCCGTGTGGTGAAGGTACTCCCACAGTGCTGTCAGGGAGGAAGTTGTATGATTTTGACCCAGCGACGATGAAGGAACGGCTGATGTATTTCCAAGTCAGGATGGTGTGTGACTTGGAGGGTGAAAGTGCCTTTACTTTGGAAATACCTTCCCTCCCTCTGCCATTTCTGCCACCTCCAGCGTGATCCCACCACCCACACATCTTCCCCTCCCCTCCCCTTTTAGCATTCCGAAGGGACCGCTCCTCTGGCCCACACCTCAATCACCCCAACAGCCCATCCCCTCCCCACGGCACCTTCCCGTGCAAGCGCAGGAGATGCAACACCTGCCCTTTTACCTCCTCCCTTCCCACTGTCCAGGGCCCCAAACACTCCTTCCAGGTGAAACAGCGATTTACTTGTACTTCTTGCAATTTAGTATACTGTATTCGCTGCTCACGATGCGGTCTCCTCTACACTGGGGAGACCAAACGCAGATTGGGTGACCGCTTTGCGGAACACCTCTGTTCAGTCCGTATGGGTGACCCAGAGCTTCCGGTCGCTTGTCACTTTAATTCTCCGCTCCACTCCCACTCTGACCTCTCTGTCCTCGGCCACTGTTCCAACGAAGCTCAACGTAAGCTTGAGGAACAGCACCTCACCTTTCGATTAGGCATTTTACAGCCTTCTGGACTCAACATTGAGTTCAACAATTTCAGACCATAACTCCTGCCCCTATTTTTTCACATGGCAGTTGTTGATGATTCTGCCATCCCATTTGGAACATTTAATCTCTCCTGCCTTCCACCCTAGCACAAACCATCCCTTTTGTTCTTTCCTCCCCTCCCCCCCTTTCCCTGCCTCTGCATCTGCTTAAAACCTGTTACATCCCTAACTTTTTCCAGTTCTGACAAAGGGTCACAGACCTGAAACGTTAACTCTGTTTCTCTCTCCATGGATGCTGCCTGGCCTGCTGAGTGTTTCCAGCATTTTCTGTTGTTATTTCACAAATACTTGTTTGGTCGTAAGTTTACCATAGTTACTGATCCTAGTTTACCATAGTTACTGACTAAGCCCCTGACAACAATCTTCCATCCAAAGTCCCCAGTTTCAACCTTAGCTGCAGCCCAAATGCAGAGATGGGCTTTGATTTTGTCAGCGTATACGTATGACATTGAGTACAGATGATCAGCTGATCACAGCAATGCTGATGCTGTCTAGGTTGCCATCCCTATCACAAGTTACACCCAATAAGGAAGAAGTGTTCTAGTTCTCATACATTGATGAGCTGCCAGTCACAGCTGAAGAGATTGGTAGGGCAACCAAACGTGACCCAATGATGTCAAAGGTGTATGATTACATAGCAAATGGATGGCCAAACCAGGTATCAGAGGAAGATATCCATCCATACTTCATTCATAGGAATGAATTGTCAGTGGATAAAGATTGTATCATGTGGGGAACAAGAGTGGTTATCCCAAATAGGTTCAGGTCTAAATTGTTAGGAGATCTTCATGACCAGCACCTGGGAATGTGCTTGACCAAGAGCTTTGCACGCAGTTACTTATGGTGGCCAGGTTTAGATAAAGAGATAGAGTACATAGTCAGTCAGTGTACAACATGTCAATCGGTGAGCAAGAAACCACCATCAGTACCATTACAGCCATGGAAATGACCTCCCAGAGTGTGGCAAAGGTTACATGTAGATTTTGCTGAGCTAGAAGGACAGCAATTGTTCATAGTGATAGATAGTCACTCGAAGTGGGTAGAGGTGTTTCCGATGCGGATAATAACAACAAGCAAAACACTCGACAATTTGCGAAGATTGTTTTCTTCATACGGCCTCCCAGAAGAAATTGTGTCTGCTAATGGGCCGCAATTTTGTTCAGAAGAGTTCACACAGTTCATGAGCAGAAACGGTGTGAAACATACCAAAGTTCCACTGTACCAACCTGCTTCAAATGGTGCAGCAGAACGCACAGTACAAATTGTCAAACGTGCCCTCATCAAACAAATGTTGGATCCAAATCCAAAGAAACGTCAGTTGTCATTGGACCACAAACTGGCAAATTGTCTGATTACCTCCTCATACCACTACTGGTAGAAAACCAGCAGAGTTGTTTCTCAAATGACAGCCACGAACCAGGTTCTTGTTGTTAAAGCCAAACTTGGCACAGTCCGTATCCGACTAATAAAAAACCCTCTGTCTGTTGACTATAAGGGTCCGACATGAATTGAGTTGGGACAGTCTCAATCCAGCTCCCTGCCCACCGCACTAAACTGCCCTCCAGATGAATGCTACATTGGCAGTATCGCTCAGAGAGGATACAGGATAGCTGATGGGGTAAATGGAAAACATCACACTGATGAAGAAGGGGTGCTTTTAAGATGATTAAAGGAGTTGATAGGGTAGCTGGAGAAAAAACTATTTCCTCTAGTGGGGGAGTCCAGAACAAGGGGGTATAACCTTAAAATTAGAGATAGGTCATTCAGGGGTGATGTCAGGAAGCACTTCTTCACACAAAGGGTAGTGGAAATCTGGGACTCTCTCCCCCAAAAAGCTGTTGAGGCTGGGGGTCAATTGAAAAAATTCAAAACTGAGATTGATAGATTTCTGTTAGGTAAGAGTATTAAGGGATATGGAACCTAGGCGGGTAAATGGAGCGAAGATGCAGATCAGCCATGATCTAATTGAATGGCGGAACAGGCTCAAGGGGCAGAATAACCTTCTCATGTTCCTAGAGTTTTACTCTGCATCTAGTCATAGCGGCACAGAAGGAGGCCATTCGGCCCATCGAGTCCGTGCCGGCTCTCTGTAGAGCAATCCAGTCAGTCCCATTCCCCCGCTCTATCCCCGTATCTAGCAGTGATTTATTTGGGTGCACTTCATACTGACACTGGGCGCTTGAAGTACCTTGCTGAGTACAAAATCTCTGAAAAGCCCATTTAAGATTGCTGTGCTATGGGTTAATGTGGCTTGGATAGTATTTGAATATGGATAGTCGCAGTATTATTCTCAATGCACCATGTCTGTCTTCCTTTTTAACATTTTCCTGGTGTTCTCATTGTACTTGTGATGCACGGACTTTAATCTGCTGGGGCAGTGGGAGAACTGATGGAATCTGGAGGGGGAGCAGCAGACCCGATTGGCACATTGCAAAATCTGGAAAAAGCAAAAGTTAACCACTGAAATATGCATAAAACTAACAGTTCAATTGAAATAGACAGTAATGCAAATTAAATATCTGCCCCGTTGCAATCTGTTAAAAATCAAACGTCGGAACACTCTTGTGTCCTTTCCCATTTCCGTTTCGAATACTAAAATTCTTGATCGAGTGCCAGCCCTTCATGCAGAGCCCAGGGGAAGAGAGGCACTGACAGCTGTTCCTGTGACTCCATGCACAGCTCGCCACTAGACCATGATTGCTCCATTCAGTGCGTCTGCGGAAGTTTGCTTTCAATTCATGTGCTTTTCTATCAATCAGTTCCTTGCTGTTCTTTCTTAGTGAGCTTCCTCCTCGTCACTTACCCCTCGCTATCAATAAGACATTGAATAAAATCGCGCCGTCCGCCAAACTGTTAATGTTTTTGTAATTTCAGATGGATGCGCAATGTCCAAGCTTTCCTATTCCCTCCCCTTCCTTAGATGTCTGAGCTGACCTTGTTGCGATTGAGTTATTGCTTGTTTATAGCAATAAACACCTCCAGTATCTGCCCTTGGTTGGAGCACGAGTGTCAGGTGCGGCTACTCTCATGTAACTGGGTCAGGTGAAACGATATTAGAGGCTGTCTCAAAAGGAGCTGGACACATTTTAAAACAGGAACATTAAATCTGGTGAAGGTTTTCAATCTAAAAATAACAAAATAAAATGCACAATACTTGCATTTTTAAAGCATCCTATTTGTGTTGAGAAGTGTGGCGCATTGATTACTGTTTGGGCAGCCATTCTGCCCCTGTAACGTTCCACAACGTTACTGTCATGGCTCCTCAGTGGGTAAATCTCTCGCCTCTGAGTCAGAGGGTTGTGGGTTCATAGTCTCACTCCGGAGACTTGGGGGGGGCGATTTTCCGAGCCCCGAGGAGGCGGGTATGGAGGCGGGACTGCTGGGAAAATGGCAGAATTTGGGGGCGGGTGCCCAACCCGGCTCCATGCCATCTTGCCAGGAGGCGGGTAGCCGTCCCGCGCCAGGTCCCGTCTCCTTGGAGGCGGGAAAGGATTAAAGCCCATTAACTGCCTGTTATCCCCTTTTTGCCCTCACAAGTGCGAGATTCCCGAAGGCTCCAAAACACGCCAGCTCAGCGAGTCGAGTAGTGGGTCTGCGGGGGTCGGAGGGGTGCAAAAGTGTGGTGTGAAGGTAAGTGATGGGTGCAAGCGTGTAGAGGTGAGTATCTGAGGTAAGTGCAAAGTGTTTTTAAAAGTGTACTTACCTTTGTTTCTTCCTGCAGGCTTCAGTTGGTTTGTATGCGAAGAGTCTCGGACCTCCGCGTTGGGATTGACAGGTGGCCGTTGCATTCACAGATGCAACAACCATCTCAATTCTGTTAAAGAAAGAGGTTTGATGAGGTCTTGTATTCAAGACCCCATCAAACTGCAGAGAATGTCACTGTTTGACAGCTTCACAGAGCTGTCAAACGATGACAATTCATCTGTCAAAAGTTTTTGACAGATAAAACGTCATACGTTGACGTTCTCTGCAACCGGCTTTCCCTTAATTGGCCTGCTAAGCCCGCTGGGTGGGCTTAATAAGGTCAATCAAGGGAAAATAGCGTGGGTTGGCCACAAATCGATGGAGGCAGGACATCGACCCGCCCAGCAGCAGTCCCACCTCCAACGCGCCCCCAGTCACAAAATCACCCCCTTGAGCACAAAATCCTGGCTGACACGCCAGTGCAATAATGAGGGAGGGCAGTACTGAGGGAGTGCTGCACTGTTGGAGGAGTTGTCTTTTGGAGGAGATGTTAAGCCGAGGCCTTGTCTGTCCCTCTCAGGTGGACATAAAAGATCCCATGGTACTACTTAGAAGAAGAGTTCTCCCCCCGTATCCTGGCTAATATTTATCCCTCAACCAACAAAACAGGTTATCAAGTTGTCACCGTGTCAGCCGTGGCTCAGTGGGTAGCACCCTCGCCTTCTGAGTCAGAAGGTTGTGGGTTCAAGTCTCACTCCAGAGACTTAAGCACAAAAATCTAGACTGACACTCCAGTGCAGTACTGAGGGAATGCTGCATTGTTGGATGGTGCTGTTGTTCAGATGATGTTAAACCAAGGTCATATCTGCCCTCTCAGGTGGACATAAAAGATCCCATGGCACTATTTTCGAAGAAGAGCAGTTCTCCCCAGTCTCCTGGCCAATATTTATCCCTTCAATCAATAAAACAGATTATCTGGTCATTAGCACATTGCTGTTTGTGTGTGAATTTGGCTGCCGCGGTTCCTACACTATAACAATGATTACACTTCAAAAGTACTGTAAATGCATTTTAGGACATTTGGAGGTTGTGAAAAACACTATATAAATGCAGGTTCCTTCTTTCTTCCACAAACAGCAACAAATGAATGACTGGTTAATCGTGGTTTATTCTGATGGTGTTGGTCAGGGCATTGTGAGAACTGCTTTTACATTCCACCTGAGCGGGCAGAGGAGAAGGGGTCTTGGTTTAAGACCTTGTAACGTCCAAAAGAAGGAGGTTAAATAGATTCATTGAATGGAGACTGCATGCCAAATGGTTAAGAAGGCAGATGGTTGTATAACAGAATGCCACAGGGGTTTTAATCATGCTTTTATGAGACCCTGTTTTTTTTTTTTTTGCCCAATCAAGGTTTCCAGGAGAGAAGGTTAATAATTATCTGAACAGATTGGACCGTGCGCAATTATCGTACAGGATGGTGAGCAACTGGATGCCAAACCTGAAACCTTTAAAGTGTGCAAGTTAGAATTGCTGGGTTCCCCACGGGCAAGGTTCACATTGGCCAAGCTCTTGCAGAACTGTTTGTCTCTACCTGCTAAACTCCAAAGTACCTTCAGGACATTTGCCATTAGTCTTGGCCACACAAAGGGCAGACATTGCACTTGAACAAGCTCCTCCTTCACCTTAACTGCAGCCTTAAGATCACCACTTGGTCACCACCCTCCAGACGAAGTTGGAAATGTTATTAGCAAAGCTTGCACGTGTGAACGGTATGGCTTTTTATTAAGCGTTAGCAGCCACTGATGGTATTAGGAGAATCCTTAATCCTTCAAACTGCTAGTAATTTAAAATATCAACTGGTTTCATCAATCTCCTGCTGCCATGGGGTTACAAATCAGTGGATTAAAAACCTTTCATCACAAACGGAAGATGTTGCAGATGAACAGCTTATAAGGAGAAACAGTGCCAGGAAAAAGAGGGCGGTGGGGAGAGTTCCAGATTTCCACTATCCTGATTTCACTTCTAAATGACCCAGCTCTAATTTAACGATTATGCTCTCTTGTTCTGGATTCCCCACCAGAAAGAAAAGAAAGACTTGCATTTCTATAGCGCCTTTCACGACCTCCGGACGTCCCAATGCGCTTTACAGCCAATGAAGTACTTTTTGAAGTGTGGTCACTGATGTAATGTAGGAAACGCGGCAGCCAATTTGCGCACAGCAAGCTCCCACAAACAGCAATGTGATAATGACCAGATCATCTGTTTTTTTTTGTTATGTTGATTGAAGGATAAATATTGGCCAGGACACTGGGGAGAATGCCCCTGCTCTTCTTCGAAATAGTGCTGTGGGATCTTATGCATCCACCTGAGAGAGCAGACAGGACCTCGGTTTAACGTCTCATCTGAAAGACGGCACCTCCGACAGTGCAGCACCTCCCTCAGCACTGCACTGGAGTGTCAGCCTAGATTTTTGTGCTCAAGTCTCTGGAGTGGGCCTTGAGCACAAAAGGAAATAGTCTCTCTGTATCTAAACTATCAAATCCCTCAATCAATTTAAATACCGTTGATTAGATCACCCCTCAACCTTCTAAACTCAAGGGAATACAAGCCAAGTTTATGCAACCTGTCCTCATAATTTAACTCTTTCGTAGTGGTTTTCATTGGGTTGGATGTCCATGTAGTGCGAGAGAGCCCACTGTCATTCCCAGTTTGCATATCTTCCCTCCAAAATTATTCTGATTTTCATTCACTTAATTCCTAGGTTGCTTTCTTCAATTGCTTTGTTGTGACATAGTCATGTCTGTAATTAAGGTAATTAATTCCTCACCCCAGAAATTATTGTTTTCACCTGTCTCACCTCACTGAAATTTTGGTCCAAACACTCTTCCTGAGGGCAAACAGTATCATGGCAGAACTAAGAACATATCGGTTGCTGGACTTTCTATAATAACTTTCCTGACCTTTAGAAAAAACAGCTCAGGCACCATGGCACCAATCCTATTGCCATTGACACACAATGCTGCCAGTGATACCTTTGTCACAAAAGCTCCACGAATATCCTTGTGACTGAAAGCACTGTCTGATGTGATACTAAGCCACAGGCATCAGCAAAGTGTCTGGTTCGATCCCTTTGCCGTGTTGATCTCAGCCAGAGGTGACACCACAACTGTCCCTGGATTAGGAGGGGTGGGGGGAAATGTCTGGCTTTCCTGCTTCTGGACGTTGAGTGAAGGACAAAGAAAGAAAGACTTGCATTTCTATGACGACCGGGTGTCTCAAAGCGTTTTACAGCCAATGAAGTACTTTTAAAGTGTAGTCACTGTTGTAATGTAGGAAACGCGGCAGCCAATTTGCGCACAGCAAGCTCCCACAAACAGCAATGTGATAATGACCAGATAATCTGTTTTTTAGTGATGTTGATTGAGGGATAAATATTGACCAGGACACTGGGGAGAACTCCCTTGCTCTTCTTCAAAATAGTGCCATGGGAACTTTTACATTCACCAGAGAGAGCCTCAGTTTAACATCTCATCCGAAGGACGGCACCTCCGACAGTGCAGCACTCCCTCAGCACTGCACTAGGAGTGTCAGCCTAGATTTTTGTGCTCAAGTCCCTGGAGTGGGACTTGAACCCACGACCTTCTGACTCAGAGGCGAGGGGGCCTACCAACTGAGCCACTGGTTGACAGGATCAAGCTTCATAGAATCATAGAATCATAGAAGATAGGAGCAGGAGTAGGCCATTCGGCCCCTCTAGCCTGCTCCGCCATTCAATGAGATCATGGCTGATCATCCAAATTCAGTACCCTGTCCCTGCTTTCTCCCCATATCCCTTGATCCCTTTAGCCTTAAGAAATATATCCAACTCCTTCTTGAATCTATTTAATGAATTGGCCTCTACTGCCTTCTGTGGCAGAGAATTCCACAGGTTCACCACTCTCTGGGTGAAGAAATTCCTCCTCATTTCTGTCCTAAATGGCTTACCCCTTATCCTTAGACTGTGATCCCTGGTTCTGGACTCCCCGACCATCGGGAACATCCTTCCTGCATCTAGTTTGTCCTGTCCTGTCAGAATTTTATAAGTTTCAATGAGATCCCCTCTCATTCTTCTAAACTCCAGCGAGTATAAGCCCAATCGACCCAATCTTTCTTCATACGTCATTCCTGCCATCCCAGGTATCAGCCTTGTGAATCTTCGCTGAACTCCTTCCATGGCAAGAACATCCTTCCTCAGATAAGGCGACCAAAACTGCACACAGTACTCAAGGTGTGGTCTCACCAAGGCCCTGTACAACTGCAGCAAGACATCCTTGTTCCTGTACTCAAACCCTCTCGCTATGAAGGCCAACATACCATTTGCCTTCTTAACCGCCTGCTGCACCTGCATGCTTACCTTCAGCGACTGGTGCACAAGGACACCCAGGTCTCGTTGCACTTCCCCTTCTCCCAATCTATTGTCATTCAGATAATAATCTGCCTTTCTGTTTTTGACACCAAAGTGGATAACCTCGCATTTATCCATGTTATATTGCATCTGCCACGCTTCTGCCCAATCACCCAACCTGTCCAAATCATACTGGAGTTTCTCGGCATCCTCCTCGCAGCACACATGCCCACCCAGTTTTGTGTCGTCTGCAAACTTGGAGATATTACATCTAGTTCCCTTGTCTAGATCATTAATATATATTGTGAATAGCTGGGGTCCAAGGACCGATCCCTGCGGTACCCCACTAGTCACTGCCTGCCACTCGGAAAAAGACCCATTTATTGCAACTCTTTGCTTTCTGTTTGCCAACCAGTTCTCTATCCAAGTCAATACCTTGCCCCCAATCCCATGTGCCTTAACTTTACACGCTAATCTCTTATGCGGGACCTTATCAAAAGCCTTTTGGAAGTCCAAATACACCACATCCACTGGTTCTCCCTTATCTATTTTACCAGTTACATCATCAAAAAATTCCAATAGATTAGTCAAGCATGATTTACCTTTTGTAAATCCATGTTGACTTTGTCCGATCCTGTCACTGTTTTTCAAGTGCTCAGCTATTACATCTTTTATAATGGACTCTAGCATTTTCCCCACTACCGATGTCAGGCTTCCCTGTAATTCCCCGTTTTCTCTCTACCACCCTTTTTGAATAGTGGGGTAACATTAGCTACCCTCCAATCCATGGGTACTGTTCCAGATTCCATCGAATGTTGGAAGATGATCAGCAATGCATCTACTATTTCTAGGGCCACTTCCTTAAGTACCCTAGGATGTAAATTATCAGGCCCTGGGGATTTATCGGCCTTCAATCCCTTCAATTTCCCTAACACCATTTCCCTACAAATACTGATTTCTTTCAGTTCCTCCCTTTCATCAGACCCTATGTTCCCCAACATCTCTGGGAGGTTATTTGTGTCCTCCTTTGTGAAGACAGAACCAAAATATGTATTTAATTGGTCTGACATTTCTTTGTTCCCCATTATAAGTTCCCCTGATTCTGACTGCAAGGGACCTATGCTTGATTTCACTAATCTTTTTCTCTTCACATATCTATAAAAGCTTTTACAGTCAGTTTTTATGTTCCCTGCAAGCTTACTCTCGTATTCTATTTTCCCCTTCTTAATTAATCCCTTTGTCCTCCTTTGTTGAATCTTAAACTGCTCCCAATCCACAGGGTTACTGCTTTTTCTGGCCAATTTATATGCCCTCTCCTTGGATCTTATGCTATCCCTAATTTCCCTTGTTAGCCATGGTTGAGTCACCCTTTTTGTTTTATTCTTATGCCAAACTGGGATGAACAAATTCTGTAGTTCGTCCATGCGGTCTTTGAATGTTTGCCATTGCCTCTCCACCGTCAACCCTTTGAGTGACATTCCCCAATCAATCCTACCCAACTCGCACCTCATACCATCGTAGTTTCCTTTATTTAAATTCAGGACCCTAGTCTCTGAGTCAACTACTTCACTCTCCATCCTAATGAAGAATTCTATCATATTATGATCGCTCCGACCCAAGGGGCCTCGCACAACAAGATTGCTAATTAATCCTTTCTCATTGCATAATACCCAGTCTAAGATGGCCTGATCTCTAGTTGGTTCCTCGACATATTGTTCCAGAAAACCATCCCGTAAACACTCCAGGAATTCCTCCTCCATAGTATTGTTACTAATTTGGTTAGCCCAATCTATATGTAGATTAAAGTCACCCATGATGACTGCTGTGCCCTTATTGCACGCTTCTCTAATTTCCCTTTTAATGCCATCCCCAACCTCCGCATTACTGTTTGGAGGTCTATATATCACTCCCACTAACGTTTTCTGCCCCTTGTTATTTCTCAGTTCAACCCATACAGATTCCACATCATCAGAGCTAATATCCTTCCTTTCAATTGTGTTAATCCCCTCTTTAACCAGCAATGCTACCCCACCTCCCTTTCCTTTTTGCCTATCTTTCCTGAATATTGAGTACCCCTGGATATTAAGTTCCCAGCCTTGGCCACCCTGGAGCCATGTTTCGGTAATCCCAATCAAATCATATTCGTTTACCTCTATTTGCACAGCTAATTCGTCCACCTTGTTCCGAATGCTCCTTGCATTAAGACACAAAGCCTTCAGGCTTGTTTTTTTAACACTCTTAGACCTATTAGAATTAGTATTTACTGTGGCCATGTTTGATTTAAACCGTTGTTTTCTCTGACTGCAACTTTTGTTTTTCTCCTTCCTATCTTTTGCTTTTATCCTTGTTTCCCTTTCCTCTGTCTCCCTGCTCAGGTTCCCAACCCCCTGCCATTTTAGTTTAAACCCTCCCCCAGAGCACTAGCAAACACTCCCCCTAGGACATCGGTCCCGGCCCTGCCCAGGTGTAGACCGTCCGGTTTGTACTGGTCCCACCTCCCCCAGCTTGGCTGTGATACCCTCCTCACATGAAGAATGATACTTGGTTGAGGAAAGTGAAGACTTTCCACCACACTTGTGACCCTGTCCTCTCACAGGGCAGTGCTTTCAGAGAAAGGGGAAGAAATTTAATTAAGAAGAGTTGGACACTGTCTATGTATTTATTCTAAGCTTTTAGCCTCTTACAACATGGACTTTTTAGGTTTGTATCCATGGCAATAACTTTTTAAAATCACTTTAAAGGCATCAGTTACAATAACCTCACACTGCATCTTATGGACTACGAGCATCATGATGATCTGTGTTCCTTTAATCGTTGTCCCAAAGCATTAATTGTTTTGTTCCCAGATGATTATAGGCAATAAAATTCTAAAAAACCTGGATGTTAAAAAGAAAGTGCTTGCATGTATATTGTGTCTTTCACACCCTCAGAATGTCTCAGAGCGCTTTCACAGACAATTAATTACTTACGAAGTGTAGTGGATAAACACAACAAGCAACAATTGAGATTAATGACCACTTGAATCTGTTTTGGTTGACAGGACAACTCTTAGTCAGAGAACCAGAAGAACTCCCCTGCTCGTTTCAGATAGGACCATGTGATCTTTCATGCCTACCTGAACAGATAGATGGATCCTTCATCTAACATCTCATCTGAATGACGGTATCTCTGATAATGCAGCATTCGCTACGTGCTATACTGGAGGCTTAGTGGGTTAAATTATGAAGATAGGTTGTATTAACTTGGCTTGTATTCCCTTGAGTATAGAAGATTGAGGGGTGATCTGAAAGAGGTGTTTAAAATGTTAAAAGGATTTGATAGGGTGTATACAGATAAATTATTTCCTCTGATGGGGGGAATCAAGAATGAGGGGACATAATCTTAAAATTTGAGCTATGCCATTTAGGAGTGAAATCAGGAAGAGCTTTTTCACACATAGGGTAGTAGGAATCTGAAATTCTCTTCCCCAAAAGGCTGTGGATGCAGGGACAATTGGAACTTTCAAGACTAAGATTGACAGATTTTTGTTAGGTCAGGGTATCAAGGGATGTGAATCAAAGGCAGGTAAATGGAGTTGAGGTGCAGATCAGCCACGATCTAATTGAATGGCAGAGAGGACTCGAGGGGTTGAACGGCCAACTGCTGTTCCTAATGTTCCTATGGATTGATATGTGCTCCAAGTCCTAGACAGTCAGTTACCCAATACCTTTCTGACTCAAGAGACAAGAGTACTACCATTAGCCAAGCTGACATACATTGTGGTATCTATTCCAGATGTTACCGGTGTTTTGATGATGATTTATTAGTGAGGGCAGAGGCCGAGGGTAAAGGTTAAGGCATTGGAGATCCCCCCCAATGGTTCAATTCGTAAAGCCAGTTGGAGCGGCTGTTGGGCACTACAATTGGCTTCAGCAGCTAAAGAGGACAAAAAGAATCAACTGGGGTTCCCGCTCCCTATCGCTATCCAGGGACCCTTGCTGGAATATCTGCTCAGGCTCCGGTGTGATGGCCTCCATTAGTTGAATAACCTGCCAGCCCTCACCATCGAAGCCCATGGAAGAATGGGCACTTGCGTGAGATACACGTGAGCGACTGGCACCCGTGGAACTGTACCCCAGCAAGGATTCAAGGCCTTCGAGAAAGAAGGAAGAAGAACTGACGGAAATAAAAATGTATTCCAACGATTGGGGTACCTGTTTCTGATGTGTGTGTTTCACCGATGGTTTGGTAAACAGGGCAGGGCCTCGGATATAGGCTTAGACAATGTGAGGACAAATGGTGTGGTGCGATGCAGTGCACCATGTCACCACACAGTGACTCCATCTACCCGACGATGATCGGAGGAACCTATCCCTTCAAGATTTCCCATGGCTCATCTGGGTGTCCCGTTTTTTCTAAGAACATGTCCTGGGGCTAGAAATACATAGAGGCTCAGTTAATTTGGGATGCAGACCTTTGGGACACACCATCTGTGCACCTTGGTAAACATCATGACTTCTCTTCAGGAGACCATACCATGTGTTTCAGGGGACTAGTAGAGAATAGATGATAGTAGCTGGTCAGGCATTTTTGCCCGATTGTCTTCCTCAAAGCCACTTTTTCTTGCTGAGATACAGTTCCACCAGTGCTTCTTACTCTCTAGTACTTTACCCATTCTTCATTTGTGAGCCTAGACAGGTTTTTTTTAATTCATTCTCGGGATGAGGGCGTCGCTGGCAAGGCCGGCATTTATTGCCCATCCCTACTTGCCCTTGAGAAGGTGGTGGTGAGCCGCCTTCTTGAACCGCTGCAGTCCCGTGTGGTGAAGGTGCTCCCACAGTGCTGTTAGGGAGGGAGTTCCAGGATTTTGACCCAGCGACGATGAAGGAACGGCCGATATATTTCAAGTGAGTGTTGCCAGGTTATTTAACCAGGGTAAATAAAGAAAGAAAGATTTGCATTTCTATAGCGCCTTTCACGACCACCGGACGTCTCAAAGCGCTTTACAGCCAATTAAGTACTTTTTTGGAGTGTAGTCACTGTTGTAATGTGGGTAGGTGGGGTTTGGGAAGGGAGAGGGAGTTATGGGAGGGGAATTACATACAAGCCCAAACCAGCCTTCACCAATTGTTCATATTGTCCAGGGGTGGGGGTCGGTGGGGGGGACACCAGGTTGCAATCAGGACTGGAGATCTTGACTGAATTTTGTCCTCCTTAACCCACCGTGCGGCAGTGCATTTGTAGCGCCCCCTACTGCCAACCTCTGCTAAGCTCAGTTCTCTGAGCACAGACCAGCAACAGAGCCAGGCATCATCCTACTCTGTATGAATCTGTACCACATCAGGTGGGACCTTTATCCACAAAACTACGGAGGCCTTTTTCTGGGCAGATATTTTCAATGAAAACTCTGCTGGGTAATTTTATGAATTTCCACTCCGTGTGGTGGCTCAGGTGTGATGGCCTCCGTAGTTGAATAACCTGCCATAAAAGAAAGAAAGACTTGCATTTATATAGCGTCTTTCACGACCTCACGTCCCAAAGCGCTTTACAGCTATTGAAGTACTTTTGAGGTGTAGTCACTGATATAATGCAAGAAACGTGGCAGCCAATTTGCACACAGCAGGCTCCCACAAACAGCAATGATCAAATAATCTGTTTTTTAGTGTTGTTGATTGAGGGATAGATATTGGCCAGGACACCGGGGAGAAACTCCCCTGCTCTTCTTTGAAATAGTGCCGTGGGATCTTTTACGTCCACCTGAGAGGGCAGATGGGACATCTCCGGCTGCATGGGAAACAAAAATACAGGCAGGCAAACCCGAGCACTACTAAAATCAAAACAAAACAGATTGCGGCCACAGAGGAGCAATGGTAAAATCAGCCTCTTAGTCAAATCAGCTGTATACAACTTAACGGGCCTGTGTGTTTACCGATAGCAGTGTCTTACGAAATTTAAACGTCAAGGAAAAACTTTCATCGACACTTGTGCAAGTCACGTTCATGGGATGTGGGCGTCGCTGGCACACGCTTGTGGAAAAAAAACCAGGACGTGCGTTCACTTTTAGTGAAAAAGTGTACTGCAAGCACAAGAAATGGTAACTCCTTTGGGCAGCTAAACATACATAAATATCCTGGACCATTCCTGGATGAGGAGTGTGCGGAGGATTGGGCAAATTCTCAGTCCGTATCACCTTTGCAACAGAATCGAAGAGAAGGAAAGAAAGAATGACTTGCATTTCTGTAGCGCCTTTCACGACCTCCAGACGTCCCAAAGCGCTTTACAGCCAATGAAGTACTTTTTGAAGTGGAGTCACTGTTGTAATGTAGGAAACGCGGCAGCCAATTTGCGCACAGCAAGCTCCCACAAACAGCAATGTGATAATGACAAGATAATCTGTTTTAGTGATGTTGATTGCGGGATAAATATTGGCCAGGACACCGGAGATAACTCCCCTGCTCTTCTTCGAAATAGTGCCTTCTACGTCCACCTGAGAGGACGGATGCGACCTCGGTTTAACGTCTCATCCGAAAGAAGAGATGAAGTCACAGATCATCAGTCAAACCTAGTGCATTAAATAGTGCTCAGACCCCAGGTAACCATTAGACAGTTGGCAGGAATATGTCAGTCTTCTAAATCTATTCTCAGCTTCTCCATATTCTATTCCAGCTGAGAAAAATAGTTTGAAATTGGCCATGCTTGGAGTACTGTGTACAATTCTGGTCGCCATATAAAAAGGATATAGAGGCACTGGAGAGGGTGCAAAAAAGATTTCCAATGATGTTACTAGAAATGCGAGGTTATACCTATCAGGAAAGGATGAACAGGCTGGGTCTCTTTTCTCTTGAAAAGAAAAGGGTGACCTAATAGAGGTCTTTAAAAATTTTGAAAGGTTTTGATAGTGTAGACACAGAGAGAGTGTTTCCACTTGTGCGGAAGAGCAAAACTAGAGGCCATCAATATATGATAGTCACCAAGAAATCCAATAGGGAATTCAGAAGAAACCACTTTATCCAAAGAGTGGTGAGAATATGGAACTCGCTACCACAGGGAGTAGTTGAGACGAATAGTATTCCTAATTCTACCTATGTCGTTGGTTCCTACATGGACCACGACAACTGGATCCTCCCCCTCCACTCCATGTTCTTCTCCAGCCGCGAGGAGACATCCTTTACCCTGGCAGCAGGCAGGCAGCACAACCTTTGGAACTCCCAGTCGCGGCTGCAGAGAACAGTATCTATCCCCCTGACTACTGTCCCCTACCACTACCACATTCCTCTTCACTCCCCCAACTTGTATGGCCTCCTGCACCATGGTGCCATGGTCAGTTTGCTCATCCACCCTGCAGTCCTTGTTCTCATCCCCACAGGTAGCAAGTACCTCGTACCTGTTGGTCAAAGTCAAGGGCCGAGTCTCCTCCATCACTACATCTTGGGTCCCCATACCTTCCTGACTCGCGGTCACACCCTCCTGTCCCTGACCATTGACGAACTCTAAAGTACTACTTAATCTAAGGGGTGTGACTGCCTCTGGAGCAAAGTGTCCAGGTAACTCTCCCTCTCCCTGATGCCCCGCAATGTCTGTACCTCAGACTCCAGCTCAACAACTCTGAGCCGAAGTTCCTCGAGCTGCAGACACTTACCGCAGATGTGGCTGCTCGGAATCTCACTGGGCTCCACAAACTCCCACATACTGCCGTTACAGCACACCACCTGCCCTGCCATGTCTATCTAACCATCTTTATGTATCTGATTAGTTAATTAATTATTATTATTATTTTTTCAATCAATTATTTTATTGAACAGTGACCAGGAGCAGATACCTTGGTCCTAATAGCACAGAGGCCTATTGGGACAGCTCAGGAGAGTTACTGACAGTTAGGTTGACTCAATGGTTAGCCCTCTTACCTGTAAGTCAGAAGGTTGTGGGTTCAAACCCTCCTCCAGAATTTCAAGACTTTATCTAGGCTGACACTTCAGTGCAGTGCTGCATTGATTGGAGGAGCTGTGTTTTCAGATGAGATATTGCACCAAGGCACATCTTCCTGTTCAAGTGGACATAAAAGATCCTACGCCACTTTTTCAGAGGCGAGCAGGGTGTTCTCCCAGTGTCCCTGGCCAACGTGCCCTCCATCAGAACCACCAAAACAGATTAACTGGCTATTGATGCTTGTGGGATCTTGCTGTGTGCAAATTGGCTGGTGCATTCGCCTACCGAACAGCAGTGGCTCTACTTCAAAAGTAATTCATCGGCTGCAAAGCAGCTCGAGGCGTCCTGACGATGTGAAGGGTGCTCTGCGTCATTGTTGAGGTGAGCTAATTCAGCACAGAGCGTTGAACCTTCTCGATGTGTGGGCCTCAGCTGCACGCTGGATAGGGCATTAACCCAATGAGCCATTTGGAGAAGCCAAGAAACAAAAACCTTTAGCTGAAAAATATAAAAAATAAATAACAGGAGCGGAATTGTATCTGTTACTGTTAATCATATTGTCGATTTACTGCTGAATTTAATGATTGGAATGAGCTGCTAATCCTGATCATCCCAGTTGACGAGCTGTGTGGGAATCTCTTGCATTACATTAAGTGCAGACCCACACCTGAGGAATACTTTCAGCAAATGCTTTTCCAGTGTCTGCCGAGCATAATTGCACAGATAATTATCGCACAGGGGCCAGTGAAGTAACGGAAGAATCCCAAATATTGCTTTTTGTTTCTCTTCTCTTCTGAAAGCAGAAATTCCTCGCTGGGGGTGTAGTACAGTGGATGCTGACAGTCTCCCAGTCCCTCAGCCCAGTGGCCTGTCTTCAAATGGGAGCCAGGATAGTGAGCGCCAGCTGGCTATTCACCAGAGAGTGCATCACAGCCGAGCCCAGTCCTGCCCTCATCCATGCACATGTGCACACATTCCAACAGACATTGCTGGATAATAATTGGGAGCAGGAATTCTGTCTGACTTTCAGTGTCAGCTGTGGCTCAGCAGGTGAGTCTGAGTCAGAAGGTCGTGAGTTCTGAGTCCCACTTCAGACACGTGAGCACAAAAATCTAGGCTGAGTGCAGTGCTGAGGGAGCGCTGCACTGCCGGAGGTGCTGTTTCTCTCGGGTGAGACGTTAAACCGAGACCCCGTCTGCTCTCTCAGGTGGACGTAAAAGATCCCATGGCACTATTTCGAAGAAGAGCAGGGGAGTTATCCCCGGTGTCCTGGGTCAATATTTATCCCTCAATCAACATCACAAAATCAGATTATCTGGTCATTATCACATTGCTGTTTGTGGGAGCTTGCTGTGCGCAAATTGGCTGCCACATTTCCTACATTACAACAGTGACTACACTTCAAAAGTACTTCATTGGCTGTAAAGCACTTTGGGACATTCGGTGGTTGTGTAAGGCGCTATAGAAATGCAAGTCTTTCATTTTTCTTTTCCGTCACTAGCCCGGGGTGCTAAGGTGAATTGTAGCACAGCTACTGGTGAGATTAGGTAATGCAGACCAAGTATTGTAGCCACAACCTTCCTAGTGGCTCTTACAACCTTTCAGAGTCAAACATCGAGTTCAACAATTTCGAATCATAACCACCGCTCCCATTTTCTTGGACAGCAGGTGCTGGTAATGATTCTGCTATTCCCATTTACACCTCCTCTAGACCCATCTTTTGTTTCTTTACTTGTCCTATTACCATCCCCTTTTTGCCATGCGCCATCATCCCTTTTGTCATTTAACCTCTCCCACCCTCCACCCTATCACATCTGTAACATTTTCCAGTTTTGATGAAACGTTAACTCTGTTTTTCTCTCCACAGATGCTGCCTGACCTGCTGAGTATTTACAGCATTTCCTGTTTACCTTCCTAGTCTTGTATGGCTTACAGTATCATCAAACCGTACTTACTAGGACTACTGAAATTTCCATATTGTAAAGGAACAATAAGTATTGTACTAATTAAATTATTAATATAAGAGCATAAGAATTAGGAGCAGGAGTCGGCTATTCGGCCCCTCGAGCCTGCTCCGCCATTGACTAAGAATCATGGCTGATCTTCGATCTCATCTCCACCTTCCCGCCCGATCCCCATATCCCTTGATTCCCTTAGTATCCAAAACTCTATCGATCTCTGTCTTGAATATACTCAACGACTGAGCATCCACAGCTCTCTGGGGTAGAGAATTCCAAAGATTCACCACCCTCTGAGTGAAGAAATTTCTTCTCATCTCAGTCCTAAATGGCTGACCCCTTATTCTGAGACTGTGATCCCTGGTTCTAGACTCTCCAGCCATGGGAAACATCCTCCCTGCATCTACCCTGTCAAGCCCTGTAAGAATTTTGTATGTTTCAATGAGATCACCTCTCATTCTTCTAAACTCTAGGGAATTTAGTGTCAGATACAATAAGAGGCACAGAAGTGGGCTGATGTGATCTGCCCTGTGTAACAGGTTGCCTTGAATATTATACAATAGAGACAGTTTAAAGGTCGAGCTGAAATAACATGAAATGAATCTGTCCTGATGGGTCAGTGCACCATTCGTTGTGGTACTGAGCCACACAGACCAGTAAGGTGCAAGGTGTGATCTCTGGCCTGTGCTGACTTAGTTGATCTTAGCTTGGGGGAATTGGTGGGGCCTACGATTGACTTCAGTGTCCCTGAGCGAAGGAGGAGAAACGTCTCAGGTTCCCCCTCCTAGAAACCGTGTACGGGTTTCAAGTGAGGCCCGGCTGTAAATCTCTAGCACGATCAAATAGCCTGCCCGCACGCACTGGCTGGGCTATGGTATAAAACATAGTGATCTGGGTTAATATCAGGGATCAGCCGGTACCAAAGTGACCATACCCCAGCGTGAGGTGGGAGACAAGGGGAAGAAAACTGAGGGGAAAATAAATGCGAGCTGAGAGTAATACAGTGATGTGATTCACAGGCAGGTATATAAGGGAATTACTTTGAGACTAAAGAAAGGAAAGAAAGAAAGACTTGCAGTTATATAGCGCCTTTCACGACCTCAGGCCATCCCAAAGCGCTTTTCAGCCAATGAAGTACTTTTTGAAGTGCAGTCACTGCTGTAATGTGGGAAACGCAGCAGCCAATTTGCGCACAGCAAGCTCCCACAAACAGCAATGAGATAATGACCAGAGAATCTCATTTTTTTTGTTATGTTGGTTGAGAGATAAATATTGGCCAGGACACCCGGGAGAACTCCCCTGCTCTTCTCCAAAATAGTGCCATGGGATCTTTTACTTCCACCTGAGTGGGCAGACGGGGACATGGTCGGAGAGAGAGACTTCAGAAACTTGCTCCAGAGCGGCACTTAATGACCACAGTCTGCAGCGACATAGGAAAATCGAATGGAAAATGTTGACACAACAATTTACAATGGTAAACAAAAGTGACAGAAAAGTGCGATCAAAAAACGTGACAACAGGAAGTAACGTTTGTGGACAGGAGGTGTTTGATACAGATCTGTATAGCTACTTGTAAATTTAAAAAATGATCTTTAGGTAAACTTATTTACATTCATGATCAACAGTAGATGAGTGAGCTGTTTCCTTTTATAATGCGAGCCCACAGGATTGTTATTTCACTGTGTGAAAATTCAAATTGCTGTTTCAGACACAGTTGATAATGCCTAACAGTCAGGGACAGCGTGTGAAAACTCTACCACTGTGCTCTCATAATGACTTCCTTGATGAATTTACATTGTGGCAGATGCCATCGCTGCTTTTGTAACACCTTCTGCATTGCTTATTTAAAAAAAAATCAGCTGTTATTAAAAGAAAGAACTTGCATTTATATAGCGCCTTTCACAATCTCAGGACGCCCCAAAGCGCTTTACAGCCAATGAAGTACTTTTGAAGTGTCAGCACTATTGTAATGTAGGAAATGGGGCAGCAAGGTCCCACAAACAGCAATGAGATAACGACCAGATAATTTTTTTTTAGTCATGTTGATTGAGGGATAAATATTGACCAGGACACCAGAGAGAACTCCCCTGCTCGTCTTCGAAATAACATCATGGGATCCTTTATGCTCACCTGAGAGAACAGACAGGGCCTCGGTTTAACCTCTCATCCGAAGGACGGCACCTCCAACAGTGCAGCACTCCCTCAGTACTGCACTGGAGTGTTAGCAGAGAGTTTGTGCTCAAGTCTCATGGAGTGGGGCTTGAACCCACAACCTTTGAGAACTCAAAGGTCCAAGTACTACTCACTGAGCCACAGCTGACACCTAAACTGACATAAACTATCTCCCCTGATGGCTCAGGTGGTAAATGCCCTGAGACATTGAAAACTGAGTAAGCACCAGGAGAGGTGTAGGTTCAATCCTCAAGCATCCAGCATCAAGAAGTGTCAGTACCTTCAGGAGAAGCTCTTGCTGGGGCAGAGATCACCTCTTATAGAAGGAAGGTACTGTAGGGAATTCAGGGCCAGATCTCCTGGACTAGTTTCGACCGCCTAGATGGGTCAGAGAGGAATTTCCTAGATTTTTTTCCCCCCCCAAATTGGCCTGGGTTTTTTTAGCTGGTTTTTTCGCCTCTCCCAGGAGACCACATGGTTCCGGGTGGGGTCGGGAGTGTATCTATTGTGATACACAAGGTATTGCAATAGTGTGGGACAGGCTGGATGGACCAGACGGTCTTTACCTGTCCGTCATTGCTCGTATGTTCTTATATAAGAGAAAAGGAGAGCAAACAGGGGAAAGCAATAAAAGATCTAAACAGTCCCTCAGATTCATAAACGATAAAACATATTTTTAGCAGCATGCAGATGGTAATGCAATGACATTATTTCGCTCTTGTTCTGTTCACGAGTGACCATAGGCACAACCACTGGCACAATGCTGGTACACTGCAGCCCACCCAGACAATATAATAACTGACCCACATGCGTGCCCCCCCCCCCCCACAAACTTTCACTCAATTTAAACAAGACTCTCAGATTCACTGGTCCTCAAACTTTGAGCTGGACTCGACCAAAGAACTCAGCCGATCAATCCCCTCGAGCTAAAAACACCAGCTGCAGTAAGTGTGCAAAATAATGTATCTCTCCTACTTCGCTTCTGTCTATCTCTTGCTCTCCGTTGATATTTTTCTTCCCTTCTCCCTCACTTAAACTTCACTTCTCCAATATCTGTCTCTCTCTTCCCTTACTTTAATTTCTCTCGCTCTTGTCTTGCTTTCTTCCTTCACTTTTCTTTTGTTTTTACCTTATTTTTCACTTTCCTTTTTTTCGGAACTTTCTTATCACTTTTTTCGCCTCCTCAGCGGTTTTCGTTTCACTGTACTTCTTATGGCATTGGGAGCTGCTGGCTGGGGAGCCGCACGGGACAGGTGAGGGTGTCCGACTGGTCGCTCAATCAGCCAGGGAGCGGGAATGAGCAAAATGCACTAGAAGCAGGACTTTGTTTAACAAAAACACAGGGGGTGAGACTTATAACAAGCAGATGGAGTGAGTGGCACTCTCGCCTCTGAGTCAGAAGGTTGTGAGTTCAAGCTCCCACTCCACAGACTTGAGCACAAAATCTAGGCTGACACTCCAGTGCAGTACTGAGGGAGTGCTGCACTGTCGGAGGTGCCGTCTTTCGGATGAGACCTTAAACCAGGTGAATGTAAACGATCCCAAGGCACTATTCAAAGATCAATGGCGTTTTCCCAGTGTCCTGGCCAATACTTATTTCTCAACCAACATCACTTAAAAAAAACAGAGACTATCTGGTCATCATTACATTGCTGTGTGTGGGAGCTTGCTGTGTGCAAACTGACTGCTGTGTTTCCTACATTACAACAGTGACTACACTTCAAAAGTACTTCAATGGTTGTAAAGCACTTTGGGACGTCCTGAGGCCATTGAAAGGCACTATAGAAATGCAAGTCTTGCTATTCTTTTTTTAAAAGGTGCCGTAGGATCTTTAACATCCACTGGAACGGGCGAGACAGGGTTTCGGTTTTAACATTTCATCCAAAAGACAAGGTGAGAACGCAGCTTTAAAAAGAAAGGTCTTCCATCTATTGGAGATGACTGCATGTTGTATGAGGCCCCTTGGATCAGAGTGATCATAATATGATAGAATTCTTCATTAGGATGGAGAGTGAAGTAGTTGAATCAGAGACTAGGGTCCTGAATTTAAATAAAGGAAACTACAATGGTATGAGGCGCGAATTGGGTAGGATTGATTGAGGAATGTCACTCAAAGGGTTGACGGTGGATAGGCAATGGCAAACATTCAAAGACTGCATGGATGAACTACAGAATTTGTTCATCCCAGTGTGGCATAAGAATAAAACAAAAAGGGTGACTCAACCGTGGCTAACAAGGGAAATTAGGGATAGCATAAGATCCAAGGAGAGGGCATATAAATTGGCCAGAAAAAGCGGTAACCCTGAGGATTGGGAGCAGTTTAGGATTCAACAAAGGAGGACAAAGGGATTAATTAAGAAGGGGAGAATAGAATATGAAAGTAAGCTTGCAGGGAACATAAAAACTGACTGTAAGAGCTTTTATAGATATGTGAAGAGAAAAAGATTAGTGAAATCAAGTGTAGGTCCCTTGCAGTCAGAAGCGGGGGAAGTTATAATGGGGAACAAAGAAATGGCAGAACAATTAAATGCATATTTTGGTTCAGTCTTCACAAAGGAGGACACAAATAACCTCCCAGAGATGATGGAGAACATAGGGTCTGATGAAAGGGAGGAACTGAAAGAAATCAGTATTTGCAGGGAAATGGTGTTAGGGAAATTGACGGGATTGAAGGCCGATAAATCCCCAGGGCCTGATAATCTACATCCTAGGGTACTTAAGGAAGTGGCACTAGAAATAGTAGATGCATTGCTGATCATCTTCCAACATTCGATGGAATCTGGAACTGTACCCATGGATTGGAGGGTAGCTAATGTTACCCCACTATTCAAAAAGGGTGGTAGAGAGAAAGCGGGGAATTACAGACCAGTAAGCCTGACATCGGTAGTGGGGAAAATGCTAGAGTCCATTATAAAGGATGTAATAGCTGAGCACTTGAAAAACAGTGACAGGATCGGACAAAGTCAACATGGATTTACAAAAGGTAAATCGTGCTTGACTAATCTACTGGAATTTTTTGAGGATGTAACTGGTAAAATAGATAAGGGAGAACCAGTAGATGTGGTGTATTTGGACTTTCAAAAGGCTTTCGATAAGGTCCCGCATAAGAGATTAGCGTGTAAAGTTAAGGCACATGGGATTGGGGGCAAGGTATTGACTTGGATAGAGAACTGGTTGGCGGACAGAAAGCAGAGAGTAGGAATTAATGGGTCTTTTTCCGATCTAGATAAGGGAACTAAATGGAATATCTCCAAGTTTGCAGATGACACAAAGCTGGGTGGGCGTGTGTGCTCCGAGGAGGATACTGAGAAACTCCAGGATGATTTGGACAGGTTGGGTGATTGGGCAGAAGCGTGGCAGATGCAATATAACATGGATAAATGCGAGGTTATCCACTTTGGTGTCAAAAACAGAAAGGCAGATTATTATCTGAATGGCAATAGATTGGGAGAAGGGGAAGTGCAACGAGACCTGGGTGTCCTTGTGCACCAGTCGCTGAAGGTAAGCATGCAGGTGCAGCAGGCGGTGAAGAAGGCAAATGGTATGTTGGCCTTCATAGCGAAAGGGTTTGAGTATAGGAACAGGGATGTCCTGCTGCAGTTGTACAGGGCCTTGGTGAGACCACACCTTGAGTACTGCGTGCAGTTTTGGTCGCCTTATCTGAGGAAGGATGTTCTTGCCATGGAAGGAGTTCAGCGAAGATTCACAAGGCTGATACCTGGGATGGCAGGAATGACATATGAGGAGAGATTGGGTCGATTGGGCTTATACTCGCTGGAGTATAGAAGAATGAGAGGGGATCTCATCGAAACATATAAAATTCTGACAGGTCTGGACAAACTAGATGCAGGAAGAATGTTTCCGATGGTCAGAGAGTCCAGAACCAGGGATCACAGTCTAAGGATAAGGGGTAAGCCATTTAGGACAGAAATGAGGAAGAATTTCTTCACCCAGAGAGTGGTGAACCTGTGGAATTCTCTACCACAGAAGGTAGTTGAGGCCAAGTCATTAAATATATTCAAGAATGAGTTAGATATATTTCTTAAAGCTAAAGGTATCAAGGGATATGGGGAGAAGGCAGGTACAGGGTACTGAGTTTGGATGATCAGCCATGATCTCATCGAATGGCGGAGCAGGCTCGAGGGGCCGAATGGCCTACTCCTGCTCCTATCTTTCTATGTTTCTATGTGTGTTGGGCAGGAGGAAGGGAGTCCAGTAGTGAAAGGGTCAGTCGGCGTGCAGCTTGATGTGAGAAGGCAAGGGGTGAATTCAGTCAGCAGCAAGCTGAGAAGACCTCCTGTCCCATTGTGCATTCAAGGCTTGTCCTTCCCAACCCGCTCTCCCAAGGCAACAGCAGAGAGCTTAAAATACCGAAGGTGCAGATGGTTGCTACGGCAACACACCAATGACGCATTTACAATGCTCCCAAATCCCCCGAAGGAGAATTCGCAATTTATAATCGTACGCCACTGAGTATCTTTTCATCGCATTCCATTTGTTAGACTCCATCACGGCCACATCAACATTAGCATACAGAGAGAATCAGTCAAGCGAGGGGGGAAAAAATTGCCTGCATCTGCACTTCTTAATCATTCCCATTAGATTAAAGCCAAGGAGGTGTGCAGCAGTATTTTAAACACGCTGTTGACAAATCATTACATAAATGTAGCAAATACCCAATTCCTCTCTGTCTGAACAGTTTTAAAATGCATTATTGGACTGGCTTTTATGGCTGAGAGATTCCGGGATCATTAATCAGCGGGATAATTAATGACCCTCATGATAGTGTTTTTCAGCCTATTACAGATACATTAAAGCTGAGAGCCCCCATTCCTGTTACTCCTAAACTCACGGAAATAAAATGTGCTGCATTTACTACCCAAGATGTTTATAATTATTCATCACATTTGGTGATTTTCTTTTTTCATTTAGAATTTTTAACTCTCCCCAAACTGTCCTTGGACACGGTGCCATGTGTGCCAGCCCAGTCGCCCCCCTCCCTCCCTGCCGGACCTCACACGTAAGCCGAGACAGTGGGTATCCACTGGCTATTTCACCATGCGGGGAGGGGGTGGGGGGGCAGTTCATCGCAGCTGAGTCCATCATTGCCTGACATTCACACATTGTCCAGTAGGGGTCAACGGAGGGCGGTCAGGAACTTGAACCCTGACTGATTTTTGCCCCTCTCGAACCTTGGAATACTGAGGTCAATTATACTGCTGCCCTACCTGGGATCAGCTAACACGGCACAGACCAGGGATCAAGCCCGGGAATCTCCTTGTTTGGTTCAACCTTACAGCAGATAGTGGTTGCGGGGGGGGGGGGGAAATCTTGACTTTGTGCGATAGGGTAAATCGGGGTATTCGAGAATCAGCAGCCCCTATTCCATCACTCCTGACTTTCTTATTTCCATTGACTTCAAAATCAGGAGAGATGTAAAACGCGTTATCACCCATGTTACACTATTGCACCAGTCAAAATTACCCCGAGGGCATTGACCCACTTGGGTGGGTGGTGGCGGTGGGTGCCAGCCCTGCTATTAGTTATGCTTTTTTTAAAAAACTTGGAACAGTGCTGTGATTAAATAACTCTATAATTCTTGAAGAATTTTCTGGAAACATTTCGCATTTTAAGCTGAAAAAGGCAGGATTGGAAAATGCTGTGATCAGCTGCAGCCCTGTCAATCCCAAGAGAGCCAGTCCTGCTTACTCAAGCACTTTCGAACAGATGAAAACCTGAATTAACAGAGTGTGATTGAACTACTGCAAGGAGTTTATATAAATCTGTGTATTTATATAACATTCTTTAAAATGACAGGGAACTGCTAACATGAACCAAGACGCCGTTTGCTTCAGGAATAGCAGCCTGATTTAAACAAATGCATTAAAATTTTGCATCTTAAATGTTTACATAGGATTACAGAGTATTTACAGCACAGAAACAGGCCATTCGGCCCCACAGCTCCATGCTGGTGTTTATGCTCCACACGAGCCTCCTCCCACCCCTTCATCTAATCCCACGAACGTATCTTTCTTTTCCTTTCTCCCTCATGTGTTTATCTAGCTTCTCCTTACATTTCAAGTGAATTTCATATCGTCAATTTCTCTTAAATATAAATGGGATTTTCCATTGGTTTACGGGTAGCTTCCCCCCCCTCCCCCCCCCCCCCCTATTGACTCCACGTGGAACTGATCACAGCTGGGGCAGCAGGAGGACCTGGTACAACTCGCCTCAGCACCAGGGGCTAAGGAATGGACCAATCAGCCAAGCTTCCTGGTGCTCAGTACTATCAGTCCCCAGCAGTCAGGTAAGTAGTTGGCGGGTTGGGGGTGGAAATGATGTCCAGAGCATGGAAGCCCAGGAGCCAGGAGTGGGCCCGGAGAAACATAGAAAATTAGGAGCAGGAGCAGGCCATTCAGCCCTTCGAGCCTGCTCTGCCATTCAATATGATCATGGCTGATCCTCTATCTCAATACCATATTCCCGCTCTCTCCCCATACCCCTTGACGCCTTTTGTGTCTAGAAATCTATCTATCTCCTTCTTAAATATATTCAGTGACTTGGCCTCCACAGCCTTCTGTGGTAGAGAATTCCACAGGTTCACCACCCTCTGAGTGAAGAAATTTCTCCTCATCTCAGTCCTAAATGTCCTACCCCGTATCCTGAGACTGTGACCCCTCGTTCTAGACACCCCAGCCAGGGGAAACATCACAGAAACATAGAAGCACTCCTGCTCCTTGTGGTCCGCAAGGAAACCTTTTTTTTTAAAGAAAAATGACTTATCCTGTTCTCTGCAGCTCCTTCGCGCCCAGTGCTCCTGGCGAGCCTGGTACTGGGTGCCGATCGCGGCTGCCCAGCGATAGCATAAGAACATAAGAATTAGGAGCAGGAGGAGGCCATACGGCCCCTCGAGCCTGCTCTGCAATTCAATAAGATCATGGCTGATCTTCGACCTCAACTCCACTTTCCCGCCTGATCTCTACATCCCTTGATTCCCCTAGAGTCCAAAAATCTATCGATCTCAGCCTTGAATATAATCAACGACTCAGCATCCACAGCCCTCTGGGGCAGAGAATTCCAAAGATTCACAACCCTCTGAGTGAAGAAATTCCTCCTCATCTCAGTCTTAAATGGCCGACCCCTTATCCTGAGACTATGCCCCCTAGTTCTAGACTCTCCAGCCAGGGGGAAACAACCTCTCAGCATCTACCCTGTCAATCCCCCTCAGAATCTTATCCGTTTCAATGAGATCACCTCTCATGCTATGCTCGGGCATCGCTGACTGGCCAGAATGCGCCTGTTAAACCGGTGTGGGATGTGAGGCCAGCGAGGATCTGGTGATCTGCAAGAATTTTAACCCCCCTTCCCCCTCCGCACACCCTGTTCTCATCGGGTGCGGGGGGTTAAAATCAGGGCTGGTGTTTATCCTCCACATGGGCAGTCGTCCTTGTCCCGCTCTGTTCCCTTTAGTCCTCTTTCCTACAACCACCTATCTAACCTATTCTTAAATTACAAAGTATCACAAAGCACAGGAACAGGCCGTTCGGCCCAACAGGTCCATGTTTATGCTCCGCACGAGCCTCCTCCCACCCTTCTTCATCGAACCCCATCAACAGATCCATCTAATGTTGACATGGTCTCTGCTTCAATCACTAACTCTGCTAGTGCGTTCCACAGACTCACTTACCCTTTGTGTAAAAAAGATTCCTCAAATCACTGGAAACAATCTGGGCTGGATTTTGCCAGCGCTCAGAGGGTGGATTTGGAGGCGGGTCAAAGGGTAAAATCGTTTTGATTGATAGCGGGTTGCGATCCCGCCGTCAACCTGCCTCCAAACAATTTTCCCAAGTGTCGGGTCCCCGATTTGCACATGGACCCGACACCTAGCGGCGGGAAGAGGATTAAAGCCAATTACCTGCCTATTAACAGGTAGTTGATAGTAGTTGACAGGCTATTTTTTAATTTTGCCGCTTCTGCCTCGGGTTTCCCGACGTCCGGACACCACGCCAGGTAAGTGTGGCGTGTTGTGAGTCTGCTGTAATGTTTCTGCATTGATGACAGCTGCAGAAGTGGTGTGAAGGATCCAATGGTGCACTGGTGAGTCTCAGAGGTAAGATAATGTTGGGAAATTCATTTTTAATGCATTTACACATTTCTTTAGGTAACAAGCTTTGAAATCCATGTCCAGTGCCACCTCATTGGGAGAACCTCTCTCAACAGTGACAGATCGCTTCTGCCACCTCACCTGCAGCTGCCATCTATTCCAGCCTATGGAGGGAGTCATTGGAGAGCCTGGGTGCAAGAGCTCACCTTTTTCCAGTGATTGTCAGTGTTTGCAGCACCTCAATGCTGTCAAACACTGAGAAATCAACTGTCAAAAAAAATTGTGCGTCATCTGACTGGCTTCCTGTTAATTGGCCGGCAAGCCTGCAGAGTGGGCTTAACAAGGTCAATCAACGTAAAATCACATCTGTGGGCCAGATGCAGCTGGGGGCGGGACTGGAAGCCGGAAACAACCTCACCCGCACCCAACCCGCCTCCATTGAAAAAATTGCGGCCTCTCTTTCTGTCTACCCTGTCCCATCCCTTCATAACTTTAAACGCCACCATCAAAGCACCTCGTAAGTTTCTAACAGAATCAGCCCCAATTTTTCAAGTCTTTCTTCATATCTAAATTTCTTCATACTAGGCAGGATCTTAATCTGATGAAAGGTCATTGACCTGAAACGTTAACTCTGTTTCTCTCTCCACAGATGCTGCCTGATCTGCTGAGTATTTCCAGCATTTTCTGTTTTTATTTCTTAATCTGTGCTGTACCCTCTCTATTGCCTCAATATCCTTCCTATAATGTGGAGCCCAAAACAGCACACTGCACTCCAACTGTGGCCTTACTAAGGTTTTATATAGATTTACTGTTACATCTTGACTTTTATATTCTATACCTCCTGGCATAAAACCCATTAGCTTTTTTATGGCCTTATCTACTTGAGGTACTGCTGTTAATATCTTGAGAACTTGAACCCCCAAATCCCTTAGCTCTTCCATATCATCCAGCTTTCCCTCATTCAAAGTTTAATTATTGCTTATTTTTTTAAAAAGGTACCACTTCACATTTACTGACATTGAATTCCGTTTGCCACTTTTTTGAACATTCCATCATCTTATCAATAGCCCTTTGCAGCTTCCCATGTCCTCAGAATTATTTATTATGCCTCCTATTTTAGTATCATCTGCAAATTTGGACATCACTCCATCTAGCCCTATATCCAAATCATTGATCTACAAAGTGAACAGAAGTAGTCTCAGAACAGAACTCTATGGTACACTGCTATCACTCTGAGAAACTGCCCTTGACTCCTGTTCTCTGTTTCCTCCCCCCGAACCAGTTTGCTACCCTCCCTCTAATTCCATATCGCTTAACCTTCTCCAATAGTCTTGTGTGTGGGAAGCTTTCTGAAAGTCCATATTCACCACATCCACTGCATTCCCTCCCCCACCTTTTCTGTCACCTTCCGCAAAGAAATCTATCAAGTTTGTCAAGCATGATCTTCCTTACTGGAATGAGTGTTGGTTGCTTCTAATTATTTTTTCTTCATCTAGATATTTTGTAATTGGGGGTTCTTGAAGCGGAATGTTGCAAAAGCATCGGTGCTTTTAGCATCATCTGTCTTGTCCAATAGGATGTTGCCACATGAGGTCACATGGCAATATTTCACCTATCATAGGGACATAGGAACAGGAGGAGGCTGTTCAGCCCCTCGAGCCTGTTCCGCCATTCAATTAGATCACGGCTGATCTGCATTTTAACTCCAGTCAGTCATTGCTGCTCTGCAGAAGCCATCTTGAAAGTGGTGCACAACATACAATCAGTCGAGCTGTGAAATGAGCAGGGGAGGGATCAGTGGTGACATGCAGCGCGCTCTGAGATATTTGAGGGTGCATTCATACTACATACTACATAGCACTGGGGCGAAGCACTTTTGCTTTGCACCAATGTTGCAGTTATCAACAACAATGGGTTGCATTTATATAGCATCTTTAAAATCCAAGGCACTTCACAGGAGCATTTTCAAACAAAATTTGACACCGAGCCATGTAAGGAGATATTATGACAGGTGACCAAAAGGTTGGTCAAAGAGGTAGGTTTTAAGGAGGGTTTTAAAAGAGGAGAGAGAGGCGGAGAGGTTTAGAGAGGGAATTCCAGAGCTTAGGGCCCAGGTAGCTGAAGGCACGGCCGCCAATGGTGGAATGATTAAAATCGGGTACGCACAAGAGGTCAGAATTGGAGGAGCGCAGAGATCTTGGAGGTTCTGGAGGAGGTTACAGAGATTGGGAGGGACGATGCCATGCAGTGATTTGAAAATAAGGATGGGAATTTTAAAATTGAGGCGATGCCGGACTGGGAGCACAGGGGTGATGGGTGAACGAGACTTGGTGCGAGTTAGGATACGGGCAGATATCTTGTAAATGCAGCTTGAGTCTGGAGGGAATGCTTGGCCTGATACTATAGAAAGCAGTGTGAGAATCCCTGGAGGAGGAAGCATCACTCTGCTTCACTTTGGAGTCAATTCACCCGATTTACACCACATAAGCTTAGCGTGGATGTGAAGCCAAAATGCACGGTTTGAATGTCCCATTAAACTGTGCTGGAGGTTAATGTGCTGGAGGTTAATGTGCTGGAGGTTAATGTTCTAGAGGTTAATGTTCTAGAGTTTAATGTTCTAGAGGTTAATGTTCTAAAGGTTAATGTTCTAGAGGTTAATGTGCTGGAGGTTAATGTTCTAGAGTTTAATGTTCTAGAGTTTAATGTTCTGGAGGTTAATGTGCTGGAGGTTAATGTGCTGGAGGTTAATGTTCTGGAGGTTAATGCTCTAGAGGTTAATGTTCTAGAGGTTAATGTGCTGGAGGTTAATGTTCTAGAGCTAATGTTCTAGAGGTTAATGCTCTAAAGGTTAATGCTCTAGAGTTTAATGCTCTTGAGGTTAATGTTCTAGAGGTTAATGTGATGGAGGTTAATGTTCTGGTGGTTAATGTTCTAGAGGTTAATGTTCTAGAAGTTAATGCTCTAGAGGTTAATGTTCTATATGTTAATGTTCTAGAGGTTAATGCGCTGGAGGTTAATGTTCTATATGTTAATGTTCTAGAGGTTAATGTTCTAGAGTTTAATGTTCCAGAAGTTAATGTTCTAGAGGTTAATGTTCTAGAGGTTAATGTTCTAGAGGTTAATGTTCTATAGGTTAATGTTCTAGAGGTTAATGTGATGGAGGTTAATGTTCTATAGTTTAATGTTCTAGAAGTTAATGTTCTAGAGGTTAATGTTCTAGAGGTTAATGTTCTAGAGTTTAATGTTCTAGAGGTTAATGTGCTGGAGGTTAATGTTCCAGAGGTTAATTTTCTAGAGGTTAATGTTCTAGAGGTTAATGTTCTAGAGTTTAATGTTCCAGAGTTTAATGTTCTAGAGGTTAATGTTCTAGAGGTTAATGTTCCAGAGGTTAATTTTCTAGAGGTTAATGTTCTAGAGGTTAATGTTCTAGAGTTTAATGTTCCAGAGGTTAATGTTCTAGAGGTTAATGTTCTAGAGGTTAATGTTCTAGAGGTTAATGTTCTATAGGTTAATGTTCTAGAGGTTAATGTGATGGAGGTTAATGTTCTATAGTTTAATGTTCTAGAAGTTAATGTTCTAGAGGTTAATGTTCTATAGGTTAATGTTCTAGAGGTTAATGTGCTGGAGGTTAATGTTCCAGAGGTTAATTTTCTAGAGTCTAATGTTCTAGAGGTTAATGTTCTAGAGGTTAATGTGCTGGAGGTTAATGTGCTCGAGTTTAATGTTCTGGAGGTTAATGTTCCAGAGGTTAATGTTCTAGAGTTTAATGTTCCAGAGGTTAATGTTCTAGAGGTTAATGTTCTAGAGGTTAATGTGCTGGAGGTTAATGTTCTCGAGTTTAATGTTCTGGAGGTTAATGTGCTGGAGGTTAATGTTCTAGAGTTTAATGTGCTAGAGGTTAATGTGCTCGAGGTTAATGTTCTAGAGTTTAATGTTCTCGAGGTTAATGTGCTTGAGGTTAATGTTCTAGAGTTTAATGTTCTCGAGGTTAATGTGCTCGAGGTTAATGTGCTTGAGGTTAATGTTCTAGAGTTTAATGTTCTCGAGGTTAATGTTCTAGAGTTTAATGTTCTCGAGGTTAATGTGCTCGAGGTTAATGTGCTTGAGGTTAATGTTCTAGAGTTTAATGTTCTCGAGGTTAATGTTCTGGAGGTTAATGTGCTGGAGGTTAATGTTCTAGAGTTTAATGTGCTAGAGGTTAATGTGCTCGAGGTTAATGTTCTAGAGTTTAATGTTCTGGAGGTTAATGTGCTGGAGGTTAATGTTCTAGAGTTTAATGTGCTCGAGGTTAATGTTCTAGAGTTTAATGTTCTCGAGGTTAATGTGCTCGAGGTTAATGTTCTCGAGGTTAATGTTCTCGAGGTTAATGTGCTCGAGGTTAATGTTCTCGAGGTTAATGTTCTCGAGGTTAATGTGCTCGAGGTTAATGTGCTCGAGGTTAATGTTCTCGAGGTTAATGTTCTCGAGGTTAATGTGCTCGAGGTTAATGTGCTCGAGGTTAATGTTCTCGAGGTTAATGTGCTCGAGGTTAATGTTCTCGAGGTTAATGTTCTCGAGGTTAATGTTCTAGAGTTTAATGTGCTCGAGGTTAATGTGCTCGAGGTTAATGTTCTCAAGGTTAATGTTCTAGAGTTTAATGTTCTCGAGGTTAATGTGCTGGAGGTTAATGTTCTCGAGGTTAATGTGCTCGAGGTTAATGTTCTCGAGGTTAATGTTCTAGAGTTTAATGTTCTCGAGGTTAATGTGCTCGAGGTTTATGTTCTCGAGGTTAATGTGCTCGAGGTTAATGTTCTCGAGGTTAATGTGCTCGAGGTTAATGTTCTCGAGGTTAATGTGCTCGAGGTTAATGTTCTCGAGGTTAATGTTCTCGAGGTTAATGTGCTCGAGGTTAATGTTCTCGAGGTTAATGTGCTCGAGGTTAATGTTCTCGAGGTTAATGTGCTCGAGGTTAATGTTCTCGAGGTTAATGTTCTCGAGGTTAATGTGCTCGAGGTTAATGTGCTCGAGGTTAATGTTCTCGAGGTTAATGTGCTCGAGGTTAATGTTCTCGAGGTTAATGTTCTCGAGGTTAATGTGCTCGAGGTTAATGTGCTCGAGGTTAATGTTCTCGAGGTTAATGTGCTCGAGGTTAATGTTCTCGAGGTTAATGTGCTCGAGGTTAATGTTCTCGAGGTTAATGTGCTCGAGGTTAATGTTCTCGAGGTTAATGTTCTCGAGGTTAATGTGCTCGAGGTTAATGTGCTCGAGGTTAATGTGCTCGAGGTTAATGTTCTCGAGGTTAATGTGCTCGAGGTTAATGTGCTCGAGGTTAATGTTCTCGAGGTTAATGTGCTCGAGGTTAATGTTCTCGAGGTTAATGTGCTCGAGGTTAATGTTCTCGAGGTTAATGTGCTCGAGGTTAATGTTCTCGAGGTTAATGTGCTCGAGGTTAATGTTCTAGAGTTTAATGTGCTCGAGGTTAATGTTCTCGAGGTTAATGTTCTCGAGGTTAATGTTCTCTCCTACATTGTACCTTGAGGAACTTCAAAAATTCATCCCCCTCCCCAAGAAAGCCCTAATTGGAAAAATTGCTTGACAAGACATAAATTATCCCTTAGATATTGTTGAAAACAATTATTACATGGCTTTAACCTCCGTTACTTTGAGATAGTGTTCGTGCAAGGAAAATAAAAGGATATTCTCACTTAAAAAATAATAAAAATAGAAAATGTCTAATTCTGGTTGAGCTAGACTCTAGAATCTGGCGTGAGATCACTCCAGACTATCTACAGAGCCGCCCTGGGCTGTCCCAGCATGATCATTAGAGCCAGAGCATCACAGGATAGATCTTCTGATCAATGAGGTTCAGGGACACAAGCTTAACCTTCCTCTGTGCACGGTTCTTAAGCCTGAAAATAAGACATACAGGAATGTTGTAGGAGTGTGTTAATTATTGAGAGACTTAACTGGACCAGCCACAAAATACTGTGGCAACAAGAGCAGGTCAGAGGCTGGGTATTCTGCAATGAGTGTCTCACCTCCTGACTCCCCAAAGCCTTTCCACCATTTACAAGACACAAGTAAGGAGTGTGATGGTATACTCTCCACTTGCCTGGATGAGTGCAGCTCCAACAACACTCAAGAAGCTCGACACCATCCAGGACAAAACAGCCCACTTGATTGGCACCCCACCCACCACCTTAAACATTCACTTCCTCCACCACCGGCACACCGTGGCTGCAGTGTGTACCATCTACAAGATGCACTGCAGCAACTCGCCAAGGCTTCTTCGGCAGCACCTCCCAAACTGCCCTGCAACCTCTAATACCTAGAAGGACAAGGAACACCATCACCTGCAAGTTCCCAACCAAATCACACACCATCCTGAGTTGGAAATATATCGCCGATCCTTCATTGTCGCTGGGTCAAAACCCTGGAACCCCCTACCTAACAGCATTGTGGGAGTACCTTCACCACACGGACTGCAGCGGTTCAAGAAGGCATCTCACCACCACTTTCTCAAGGGCAATTAAAGATGGGCAATAAATGCTGGCCTTGCCAGCGACGCCCACATCCCGCGAATGAATTAAAAAAAATTCATACCTGAATTTTGTCAGGTGGAACTCTACCCCTATATATTCAGATACCAGTATCACAACGCAGGAAAACATTTATACTTTTCACCCCAGTTCTCTATCCTTTCCCCTGACGTACGCTGGGGTACGGTTCCACGGGTGCTGACACCATCTGGCGCCTTGCCCAAGTTGCCCAGTGGGTGAGCATCCAGTGGACTATTCAACCCCTTGTGAGAATCACAGTCAAGTCCAATTCTGTCCTCACCTGATGCACCATTCAAAGAAGAGTGCGTGTGGGTGGGGTGTTCTCCTGGTGCCTTGGATGACATTCTCCCCTCAAACAACACCACCAAAAACAAGTTAAAGATTATTTATTGAATTTGCTATTTTTGGGATGTTGCTGTGTACAAAATGGCTGCCACGTTTGCCTGCAAATCAGCAGTGACTACTCTTCAAAAGAAATTCATTGGCTGTGAAGTTCTTGGAACGTCCTGAGGACATGTTTAAAATCATGAAGTATTTAGATAGAGGAAATAAATAAAGAGAAACTGTTTCCAGTGGCTGAAGGGTCGATAACCAGAGGGCACAGACTTCAAGTGATTGGCAAAAAAAAACAGAGGCGACATGAGGAAAAACTTTTTTACACGACGAGTGGTTAGGATTTGGAATGCGTTGCCTGATAGGGTGGCGGATACAGATTCAACAGTAGTCTTCAAAACGGAATTGGATAAATACTTGAAGGAGAAACAAATTGCAGGGATATGGGGAAAGAGTGGGAGAGCGGGACTAACTGGATTGCTCTTCGAAAGAGCCGGCGCAGACTCGATGGGCCGAATGGCCTCCTTCTGCACTGTCCTATTCTATGATTCTAGTTTATGATTCTATGTAAGTGCAAAGTCTTTCCCTGCACTTTCCAGCAAGGGTCACTGGTCGGCGATCAGGAGGAGGAATCCTGGCTGCTATTTTTCAGGGACGCGGAGGTGAAACGCAGCACGACATTGCCTCACTCGCTGAGATCAGCTAGCTCAGAAGAAGGCAAGGGCTAAAACCTGGAAGCATCCTGCTCTGTAATTGGGTCATTTCCATTCAAGACAGGGCACCGACCCATTTCGCCCCTTGGTTCAGTATATTTAATCATGTTGTGCAAAAGCTGTAGGGTGCAGTTTAATTGTCTCTTATAATTGTCTCCTGTTCACACAAAAAACAGCAGCAGCCATATTGCCAGCATTTTATTAGTAAAAACACATTCAGCAAACATGTTACAGGGAGGAGACATGGCAACAGTTCATATGTTAAAGGAAGACTATCGTCTACAATAAACCGCAAATTTCATAAAAATATTATCCTGTGTAATTCTAGCCTGTTGGAGTTGCAGTGTCGATTGGCGTCCTTTCATGCACGGGAGTAAATAGATGTCATGATGCAAACATTTACTCTACTGTGGCGAGCACTTTAGTGCCCCATGGCCTAAACTCTATTGCACTGCACATAATGCAGATAACTGGTCAGCCTGCAAGGTTCAGTCTGGCTGGCATTCCAATTTGACATGCGCCTCTAAGTAAAGCCTGTGCTCACTAATGCGTCAACCCATGTGTTGAACTATGCTGTATAAGTTAACTATCTCTCAGTATCATAAAAAGCTGGTGTGTTCTCGGAGACTGAAATTCTGTGTCAATTGCATGATTCCACGGGGCAAATGGTTATCAAACGGGAGTCAATTAGTCTGCTTGAGGTAAGCGAAAGATGGAAAGCTGGGGAAAGTTGTGTTGAGGTCCTACTTAATAGAGGGTGGCACTGAGACTAGGAACTAGATCAATAAATGTCCTGGAGCCAACAGGAAGTAGACAGGAAGGTCACAAAATATCAGGGAGTAAATCATGTTTGTTTCTAGTAATCCAACTTTGCAATGAGAATTTGAAAATCTAGGTCTGGAGCGAAACAAGAAGTTCTCCGCTTAGCGGAGTAGGCTAAGATGACGTTTGGCAATCTCAGTACAGTTCCTCCACTGGGCACAATGTAATTGCATGATGTTGCCTTCGATTCTACAGCCTCAACTCTGATGAACCTGGGACTGAGTGTGTGGAGATTGAGAGTCCCCTGATCCAGTGATTGCTGTGTTCTGATGTTGCGTGCTGAGGCTACACTGTCAGGGCACAAGTCCCAGTGTGAGAATGTCTGGTGGCCGGAATACTGCTATCAAGATGCCAAGTGATCAACTGGTCCATCCACGAGAATTGGAAGGAAATTTATGATAATGCAGGCAATACTAATTCAACACAAACACCAATGAAATTAAGTACATGAGCACCATGTGTGTGTACATAAGATAAATATTTTGTGTAATACAATTATATTTAGGGATAGTCGCAGTGCTCCAAGAATAGCACTGCTTAAAGTGCTGAGAATTCAGCGAAGTTTACCAGTAAATCAACCTTTCTACAATGGAATAGATCATAATCCAGAGGTCAGGCAAGCTATGTGTACTTTCATTTTACTGTTGCTCAGTAATGATGAGGATATTCCTAAATATAGAACAGTAAATTGAGCCGTATCAAAAAATATATATAATTAAAATAACATTACCTTTTCTTAGCCTTTTCTCTCCCCTACATTTGCACTGTAACAGATGATTTTATTTTTAATCAAACAAATAGTGGCCTGTTTAAAGAGCTTTAATGTGTACTGTGCCCCAGTGCTTTCTACCAACTCCACAGACCTCTAAGCAGATAAGTGCTTAATTCTGGACCATATACAGAGAGTTTTTATGTAGGAACAGGAGAAGTCAAAACCAAACTGGGATGTCTAGTGCAAAAACATCGGCGGATTAAATAGTTAAAGTTCTCTTACCCCGCCCCCCCCCCACTCTCTATAGGCACTTATACCATGTTTTATATCTGTGTGGGTATTTGGTGCAGGGTTTGCATGTTGCCTAGCTTGCTCCCATCTGCCCAATATTGTGCTTCTAGTGTCATTGCTTGTCCTTATCCTGGTATCTCCCAGTTACCACAGTTACACTTGAAGTGAAGAGTAACTAATAATTTACTTAAATGAGGTTGAATATAGTTAGAAAACTTCTGAAGCTGGACAGCCTGACTATTGTGTAACTATTATAGTTTTTATGCTCATTTGTGGCAATTTATACCACAGGCCACAGAGTCTACTGAGATTACAGTGAATGTGCTTTTTACATATATAAGTTTAAAAAGTTAATACATTCAGTAAATTACATTATGGTGAAGGGGCATGGGTGGATAATAGCCACAGAGACCCAAAATACATGAACTAATCACACCTACCAGGGTCATATATGCAACCACCATCCTACCTAGAACTTCACATGCAAGGGGATACTTGGAAGAATGGATACTCAAAGGAACTCCTATAACAAGACCGTAGGGGAATGATTCCAGTGGAGACCAGCTAAAGTTCATCTGCTTGGGTCTGAGTCACGTATCTTTGCCTTTGATTAACTTAAGTTATTTGTTATTTATATGCGCAGAATGTTTAAGAAGTTCTATTGCCTTAACTGTAAATAACTAGAAAGTGCAATGAAATCTGATGTTGGTGAGGCACATATCTCCAGTAAGCTTAGAGGACAGGATGTAGGGTTAGTATGCAACAGAGGATGGTGCAGCATTGATGCTCTTCCTTACAGTTGTTCTAATAGTCTTACTGAGATAAGCAAAGCCACCCATTGGACTGAAGAGTAGAGTCTACATGATGCTGCACTTTCCCTTTAATTTCTCTGTTCTCTTCTGCTGTTTGGACTTCTTCCCATCAATATTCAGGCTCATGGATCTGCGCTTTTCCAAATTAAGCAGTTCCTGGAAAAGCTCCTTGACGTTGTGATTCAGCTTGGCTGAGGTCTCCATGAAGGCGCACTTCCACTCCTTAGCCAAGGCTTCCCCGACCTTACTGTCCACCTCCTTGACCGTTTCGTCACACTTGTTCCCCACCAACATGACTGGGATGTTCTCGATATTGCCTTTGATCTGAAGGATCTGTTGGTAGATGGGTTTCAGCTCCTCCAGGGACTGTCGGCTGCAGATCGAGTAGACCAAGATGAAAGCGTGTCCCTTGGATATGGAGAGGCGCTGCATTGCTGGGAACTGGTGGGACCCTGTGGTGTCGGTGATCTGAAGGGTGCAGACACTCTTATCACAGCTGATCACCTGCCTGTAGGTGTCTTCAATGGTGGGAATGTAGGTCTCTCGAAATGTCCCCTTGACAAAACGTAGCACCAGGGAGCTTTTCCCAACACCCCCAGCCCCAAACACCACCACATTGTAATCATTACTCTGTTCAGGCATGTTCTCAGCGTCTTCTTGCCTACAAATAAACAATAAAATAATAATCCAACAGGTGTTACCAGTGACCAATTTTAATGAAGAATTTGGATCATCACTGCTGCTGTGACACTTTCCCAATGATTTAATCATTAGTTTTAGTTTAATTGCATCAACTTAAAGGCAACCTCTGTTTTTTTGGATTATAACAAGAACCATTAACAAATAGGTATGTTGCAATAATGAACAAAGGGGAGATATTGAGTTCTATTTCTGGTGTGCAAGCCAGAAAAATCCCATCTGTTAGCATCGATGCAACTCATTAATGCCTAAACCATCAGTGGGAACACATGTGCTGCTCAAATAACTTTTCAAGATGAAAAGTGATTGGAGTGGATAATTCTAGATGGAGCCAATTTTGTTCCATTTTGGATTTCAACTCAGGCCAATGTAAAAATGTCAATCCAGAGTTCCACTTATTTCAGGGGAATGCATGAGGTGTGTGCTGTAATAAAGGGGAGTCTGAACACATTCTGTAATAGGGTAATGTTCTGGTGCGTGGGAAGGGGATGGAAAATTATAAAGAAATCCAACCAGATGACTTTTCCTAAGACAGTGCAAAGGATGAGAAGCAGGGGGTATTTTCACTAGAACAAGAAGATTGCAACTAGAGGATATAAATTTTAAGATCATCAACCAAAGAATGAAGGGAGTGGTTAGGTGTCAGCTCAGTGGGTAGCACTCTCACCTCTGAGTCAGAAGGTTGTGGGTTCAAACCCCACTTCGGAGACTTGAGCACAAAAATCTAGGCTGACACTCTAGTGCAGTGCTGAGGGAGTGCTGCACTGTCAGAGGTGCTGTCTTTCAGATGAGACATTAAACCGCAGCCCTGTCTGCCCTCTCAGGTGGATGTAAAAGATCCCATGGCACTATTTCAAAGAAGTGCACGGGAGTTATCCCTGGTGTCCTGGCCAACATTTGTCCCTCAACCAACATCATTAGAACAGATTATCTGGTCATTTTCACATTGCTGTTTGTGGGAGCTTGCTGTGCGCAAATTGGCTGCTGTGTTTGCTACATTACACCGTGACTATATGTCAAATAGTACTTCATTGGCTGTAAAGCTCTCTGGGATGTCCTGAGGTCGTGAAAGGCTCTATATAAATGCAAGTCTTTCTTTTTATTATTATATAGAGAGTTGGTAGGACATAGAATGCCTATCAGAAACTGCGGTGGAAGGAGAATCCATAATAACGTTTAAACATTTGAAAATAATTTTTTATAGGGTATGTGGAAAAGGCAGTCGTCTCACACTTGTTAAGTTTTAGTGTAAATCCAGTGTGGGGTCAAATGTAGTTTACAAACTTCACTGGGGCCTTCTAGACACTTTGCAAACTTACCTGACCTCACTTTAAATGTTTAGGGAGCAGGATTCTCCACGTGCCGCACTCTGAAGATTCACATTTCTCACAATTGGGAGCGAGCTCTATCAGGCGTGCACAGATCTCTTTCCTGGGCAGGACAATTAGAATCCCAGACAGACTCAGAGCCGAGCAATGTGAAAGCAGTTCTGCCTGCTCAAAAACCCGACCTGCCGTGTAAACGCACCGTAAGTTGACAGACTTGTCCTGGAGTTGTTCGAGGATTCAATTCCCTGGCAGTGGGAAAGCTGATGTGTCATAAACAAACAATCACTTATTTTTCTCAGGCTCCCACCTCCTGCCAATTCCTTTACCTATACCTGCCACAGGCCAATTGTATTACCATTGTATTCAGGGTCCTTCCATTTTCGAAACTCTCTGTAACCTGTCCCCTTCTGTCTTACGTTTCTTTATTGTCTTACGGATTGGATTCATCAATAACTTAGTACTTGCATTTCTTCCATGAGAGGGCCCTTGGTTGACTGCTGGTGCCCCACCATGTATTCTGTAGCCAGTAGGATTATTTATGTGCCACACATGTTCTTGTGTAGTTGCTATAGTTGTACCCTGTCATTATAGCCACCTTAAAAAAAAATTCCCTTTCATTCAGTTAGCTTTCATTAAAAAGACTTTTTCTGCCATGCCCATTTAGTGATCTCACCCCTAGTTCTAACTCTCTCTACCCCTCCAAGTAGATGTTCCCCAAGTTAGTTAAAGTCAAGAACCAATCTCCCCCCTAAATTACATTCTCAGCAACTGACTCCATTCTGACCCTATCTCTTCTGTCTTTCAATCAGGACTTACACAGAAATTTGATCTCACCACACAGACAGGAAAAATGTTCTACAACAGAATCTTTAGCAAATTTATCATTTGGTGCAATAACAGTCTTTCAGATGCCAATAGCTATTATTTCTTAGTTAGCAGCTTCTCTGTAGAAAATCACTATGAAGTCCTTTGTCTCTACTTAGATGTTCTAATTCCCTTAAGTAGATAGAACATCAGTTTATCCTAAGTATGAATGTAATGTAAGTATTTCTTTCTTCCACTTGTCCTCAGTTGATGATTTGATTATTCTACTTTGGTCCTGCCTTGAGTATCAAACCTTCAATTGTACAAAAATCTCATCATGAGCTTAGTCACTCCATCAGGGCACAGTTATTATTGACCACATTCTTCAATAGGATTGTTAGTGCTTCCATGTAAAATGTTACAGTTGCTTCTGTTCAATTTTTATGGTTTAGGCAAATTCACTTGAACCTGACTCCTTGGTGTAGGCTGGTCTTTTTTCCCCAGCTGAATGTATCTCACACATCTCTTTTCTCAGCTTACTCTTGGCATGGTCAAAGCATTAATACCTGCTCAAGTATTCTTGGCACATTTTTACAAGAATCAAATTGGATATTACCAGGAATCCAAACATTTTTTTCATGGGTTTCCTTAAATAAGGACCTCAGATTTGACATGGGTGTCAACGCAATGCAACATAATTTCCCAGCAGAAAAATAAACTAGAATACAAGTTCAAATAGCTCTGCATCTACCCAAAGACTCTAACTCATGTTGTAACACAGCAGCTTGGAACTTTAAGCTGTTGCTTTGTCACTGTGACAGCAGTCGCTGACAGTAACTGCAGAGAGGGAGCATTCATATACCAGCGATTAGACAGTACTCTAGGTGTGAATTGCTACCAAGAGATTTTGTGTGGTAGCATTCTATGGGCAAAGACAGATGATTAGGAAGCACCAGTGTTTCTTGAATGTACTTCAATAAACGGGTAGCTATATGCAGTCAGTGCGCATCTTAAGGTGAAGTTTGGGGAGTGAAGAGTGCTCCAAATGGCAGTCCTCAAAGGACCCATTGTTCAGTTGAACTGGAGTTTTATCTTTCATTTGAGGACTTGCATTCCAATTACTCCCTAAAGAAGTCCTTTAAATGGCAATTTACCATTATACCCAAGAGAGTACAGTTGATTCATTCATAAACTTAGGGGAAAACATTTTTATTTGTGTGGTATCAAGACAAATTCTCATCTTTCCAGCATTTGTGGAAGGAAAATAATGAAACCAGTGTAGTTCAACTAATGAAAAGAAACTGAGTCGCGTAACAAACACAATTAATCACATCCAATATAACAGGAGATAGAACCAAGTATCTGCCTTAAAGAGACTGTGTTTTGACAGAGCAGCTATCTATAGTGATCACAGTTGACAAAAAATAAATGAATGAATCAGACTAGAAACAATGCTGCAAAACAACATGACCATTAAAAACAACTGGAGAGAGTGCCAAAGTTGGCAACCATAGACAAGTTCCATTGCATCTTACTAACAACATTTAGATAAGCACAGTATGCAAGCAAAAGGATTTTTTAAGGGAAAAATCAGACCAAACCACATAATAGTGCCACATGCACCTACAGGTCTAGGCACATATCTATAAATACAATGCCACACACTGATGTATGTTACAGCCCTAAAGTGTGTGCTCGCTAGAAAATACTTTACCCCAGGACTTCAGGGTCTCTCCCCAACCCTGCCCAATTTTCTGGAGAGATTGGTTCCTGAACTGTCCACCACACTGCTCTTTCACCTATGGGATATGGGGTGGAGGGGTGGGGGGAGAGGTAGACGCGTGAAATTAAAGTCTCTCTTTCATAGTGAAATTGGACAGTTTCAACCCAATTCCGAATGGCCCATGGCACAAAAACTATCCACAAATTGGCAGTAAATGGACAACCTTGCTCAACTGTAATAGATGGATGGAGGAGATTGGAAAAACTTGACCAAAAGTGGTCATGTAGGGTTTTGAGGGGAGGAGTGGAGAGGGAGGTGCAGAAAGAGTTTTACTTGGCACCTGCTTGTGCTACACTTGATGTCAGAGTGCTTGATGCTGCTACTGAAAGCCTAAAATAGAATAGTGTTATATTCCCCAGTGCGGGCATGGCACACTCCTGCTGATATCCGTGATCTTGATAAGCACAAACGTTCAAACCCTAGCCAAAAAAGCGGGGAGAAAGGTTTTGCAACACATATTCCTGTTGAAAAGTTCTCTGCCACCCCTCCACACACACACACACACACACACACACTATAACAACTTGCATGTACATAGTGTCTTTAACATAGGGAATCATCCCAGGCCGCTTCACAGGAGCTCAGTCGGACAAAAATTGACACAACACACACATAAATGTAGGGAGAACTTTCAGCTACAGAACAGATTGTTTTTCTCCATCCTTGTTTTGTCTCGGGCACATTCTTGCGTCGCGCTTAAGACAGTAATATTCTCAATTCTTGAACCGTGCCAACTTTAATTGGATCTTCCGGAAGGCTATTTTCAATATATTATTTATACATAGTAAGATTTTTTTTTAAACTATTTTATTTTCTGTGGTTACACCTGTTTCATCACTTGGCGTGCATTGTTGCTACACTGGCCAAGGATTGCAGGGAACGATACTGCCAGTCACTCTGAACTTTTAGGTCGTGCCTTCAGAGATCACAGTCATTGCCGACCAGAATTTCACTGTCCCTCACAATGCAGTGTATAAGCATTAACTCTAGTTTAAGTGCATTCCCAAGGACCAAGCACGAGAAGAATCTCCCTGTTTTAACTGACGAATATAATCTGAAGTCCCCTGGACCATGATTTTAGCTCTTTCTCGTTATCTCCTTAATGGAGCTAATAGTCGGTTACATTGTTTTCTCGGATCCCTGGAATAATTTTCGGAGCTCCTCCTTAATTTATACCCGCCTCCTGTACAAACACAAATGGTAGTCTGTTTAATTAGATAAAACTTTTTTTTAAACTCCAACTAATACCCAGAAAGTAGTTGTCTATTCCATCTTGCCTTCTGACTGGTGTAAGTGCTTGGCAATAAACTCAATCCTGTTGTCTTCATTCATCTCTTCAAAATTTCCCCACTCCCTGAAAAAAAATCAGCATCAGTCGAAGAAAACCTTCGGAACATTCCACTCATGCATGGAGTATGATTTGAACGGGGAGAAGTGGAGCGCCGAGGCTCAAAACGCCTTGAAAAATGTTAACACCCACAGACAGCGTTTGATTGTTCAGCTCGTCCAATTTCCAACTCAGTTGAAATCATCGAGGCACAACAGGCCATGTCTGAACTTAAGCCAAAGGCTTCCCTCCCCTGGTAGCCGGAATGTACTCGGAGTGAAATTCTTTTATATATTATTTAATAAAGCTTTGTTCCGTTACTTGGATGGCTTTAAAATCTCAGTGTAAGAAAGCCTGGCAAGCTAAATTATCACCTCGTTATTGTCGGATCAGCGAAACTTTCAAGCTCTGGCTTGATGAAATTCTTGAACAACCGATTGAACTATACGCCTGCTGAATGGAGATTCACAGAACAACCTGAATTCGCAGGAGTGCCTCTTTTCAGCCTCCGAATCTGCAGATGTCGGTGACTTGTAGACTCCCGCTCTCACCGGCACACACACACATTATCCTTTGCACACTTCCACTTCCACACACTTACACGCTATTCCTGGCACGCAGTCACTTACACACGCACACTCGATTACTTACACACTACCGTGTGCACACTCTCAATTGCACACATTATCCCTTGTACACTTACACACTATCGTGTGCACACTCTCAATTGTACACATTATCCCTTGCACACTTACACACTATCGTGTGCACTCTCAATTGCACACATTATCCCTTGCACACTTACACACTATCGTGTGCACACTCACAATTGCCCACATTACCCCTTGCACACTTACACACTATCGTGTGCACACTCACAATTGCACACAATGCTTGCACACTTACTATCAATTGCGCATAGACTCGATGACAAGGACTGACAGTTTTCATGCATTGATGTTTCTAAACACTCCGTGTTTAATATTCCCGCTCACGTGCACAAACATTTAAGCAATTGAAGGTTCTCGCGCCACTTCCCCCCCACCTCTGAATTAAAATATTTTTTTTGTTCTCTCTCTGTGATCTACTCGGCACTTTGAACATCAACTCATAATAATCCCGTTTATTGGGGGGGGGGGGGTTCCAACAACAAAAAATCCTACCTCTCTGCAGGTTCCTATTGCAAAGGCTGTGGGATCTCACCCTGCCGTCGGAGCAGCTCCTCGCGAACAACCGGGCACGATTCCCTATTGACACATTGCACAGACTTTGGGGAAAAAAATTCCCCGTGTCAGCAGCGCGACAGACGGAAGGAAAGAAAGTGCATCTACACTGCACTGCACGTCAGCGAGATGAGCATTACCTTCAGCGTGCGGTGGAAAGGTGCAGCGCGATGTTGCCCGGCTCCAGTCTCTTTAGTCTTGTTGGGTCTGTCTCTCTGCTTCACATTCTCGCTCAGTATTTCAGCACCACACCACCGGGGACAGCTCCGGGACTCAGCACATTCCGCCAGCCTCCTGGATCTGGAGTTATTTATTTTTACACACACACACGCACATATAGACAAAACATTAATTCCTTACAACCAGAGCGCAGCAGAAATTTTTCCTCTCCTGTGTCTCACCCTGGTGTGTAATAACTATAAAGAGATTTCCATAGTCAAACAGAAACAGTGCTGATATTTACAGAGCTGGCAAGGCAATCAATTTTCCCCCTCTCGCCCCCGCCCCCCACCACCACCAGTCTCCATTCATCCACGAATTTTATTGCATTTGACACGGCTCGTTTCCATCGTACGCCGCGTTTGCTGAGAATAAAATTAGCAGCATGCACAAATCACTGACTTGCTTTCCCCCCCCCCCCCTTCCCCCCTCTCTCTCTCTTCCACCGGCTCACAAGGGGGGTGGGGGGACAGAGCCCCGGGATGTGCACAGGCACCGTTTGCAAGAGACAGGGAGGGAGACAGGCAGGCCGAGAGAGATTTGTCGCTCTGACACAACCGGCTGTAGATTCTCTTGCATTTGATTCAAACCCCACTTCCAGGTCCTCGGGGGAAGCGCTTTTCAAGAAACTCTGTGACAATCAAAACGCTTTATCGGCGACTGGGAATTTTCAATTTGGAATTAAAGGTCCAGTACTTTCCTGGGGTTTTTCCCAATCTAAGCTCACAACACTGTTCCCATTCAATTTTACTCCTCGCAATAACTTATCCAGCCTTTTAACTCCGAATAGATGACTTCTTAAACCCCAGACACAATTCCTATTGCCTTCAAATAAATTGCCCTTTATCCCCAATAACTCCTAAACAGAGAATAACCCCCCCACCCACCCCGCAAAAAAAAAAAACCCTCTGTAACCCTTTGTTCCATCTCGTCCAAGCTTTCTAACCTCACCAGCACAATTTTCTTCAGCCCGAATTTGGCTCGGAAATGACATTGTGTGATACCAGCACACCGTGTCAAATTCCTCTGCCCGCTATTTTAAACCGATTCCTTCAAAATAGGATTTGGTTTTTTTTTTAGCAACGTTTTAAGCACAATTCCCAGCTTTATATTACTGTTTACCTTCAATTAAATACTGCCTTTACCCTGAAGGAAGTATAATTTGCAGCCTTTTTTTATGGCCCCGCTAATCGCATTCTCCAGAATTACCTCTTGTAGATCCAGAATCAAGACTAGAAGTGGAAAGTACCAGAGCCGAGTGATAGTCGCTTTGCTACAAAACACGTGCAATGCAAGAGTTCATAAAGCGTTTCCGAAATTATATAGAGAACGCTGGCTACATTGGGGGTGGTGATCTAATGGCTGGGTTCAGGTCACTTGACAAACCAGCACAAATAAGCACCTTTGGGTGGTAATTTTATTGCTAATTTATAACCAGCTGATTCACAAATTCCTTAAGCCACTTAAGGCCACTTTTCAGTTAAGGCGACAAAATATCTTATTAAGAATTTGGATTAAGCAAAAAAAAAATCTTTATAGTCACTTCTGTTTGGTTATAACACAATATACATTATATTCATAATACACACGTATATGACACAGTGTGGTAAATTAGTGAGTTTACTGAGTGGCTGGAGATGCAGACAATCCTCAGGACTGATTCCCAGTAAAAAAAAGAAAGATTTGCATTTATATAGCGCCTTTCACGACCTCCGGACGTCCCAAAGCGCTTTACAGTCAATAAAGTACTTTTAGCGTGTAGTCACTGGTGTAATGTAGGAAACGTGGCAGGCAATTTGCGCACAGCAAGCTCCCACAAACAGCAACATGATAATGACCAGATAATCTGTTTTAGTGATGTTGATTGAGGGATAAATATTGGCCAGGACACCGGGGGAGGCTCCCCTGCTTTTCTTCGAAATAGTGGCCGTGGGATACTTTATATCCACCAGAGAGGGCAGACGGGGCCTCGGTTTAATGTTTCATCCAAAAGATGGCACCTCCGACAGTGCGGCACTCCCTCAGTACTGCACTGTCAGTCTAGATTTTTGTGCTCAAGACTCTGGAGTGGGACTTGAACCCACAACCTTCATGACTCAGAGGCAAGTGTGCTACCAACTGAGCCACAGCTGATACCACAGTGACAGTGGTGTACTGAGAGGAACAACCAAAAAAATTCCCAATCACAACACACGTGTAACATTCGGTCTTTAATATTTTTTCAGCAGCTTTGAGTGAAATGGCTCACCCAAATATGGGCAGAATCCCAATTTCCCCAGGGGGCCGTGCTCTTCCACTGCCTTGTAAGACAAGTCAAAAGGGAATATTCACAGTTCCCTCTTGATGAGCAACAAACTCTTTCTAATGCCCAGAACCCCACTTGCTGCACAACTTCATTTTGATGTGTAGCTTGACGACATAAATAAACCTTCAAGTTCTACATTTTGTGCCAAATTCAAATTGGTTAAAGGAAAGAAAAGTTTTATAGATCATAGACTGTGAGAGACAGTGCAACCACACTTCCATATTAATTCTTTCATAAGAGATCTTGATACTTGCATTTGCTGAGCTTGCACTTATCATAGTGATGATTTTCTTGTTAACAAACTTCGTCAAACCCTAAGGTTCTCCATTGTGAAAACATGAAATATAACATGGTCTGTAAATAACGGGTTGACATCCAACACATGGAACCCAGAGTCAGCTGTGGCTCAGTGGTTGTGGGTTCAAGTCCCACTCTAGACACCTGAGCACAAAATCTAGGCTGACACTCCAGTGCAGTACCGAGGGAGTGCTGCACTGTCGGAGGTGCCGGCTTTCGGATGAGATGTTAAACCGAGGCCCTGTCTGCCCTCTCATGTGGACGTGAAAGATCCCACGGCTCTATTTGACAAACAGGGGAGTTCTCCCCGGTGTCCTGGCCAACATTTATCCCTCAACCAACATCACTAAAAAGAGGATAGCAAAATACTGCGGATGCTGGAAATCCGAAATAACAGAAAACGCTGGAAAAACTCAGCGGGCCAAACAACATCCGTGGACAGAGAAAGAGTTAACGTTTCAGGTCGATGACCTTTCATCAGATCACTAAAAAGAGATTAGCTGGCTGTTTGTGGGAAAATGCTGGCTGCCACGTTTCCTACATTACAGCAGTGACTACACTTCAAAAGTAGTTTATTGGCCGCAAAGTGCTTTGGATGGTCGTGAAAGGTTCTAAAGCAATGCAAGTCTTCCTTTCTTTACTCGTGACTGGAATGAAGTGACTACTGGTTCAGTTGTAGTATTCCCACCTCTGAGTCAGAAGGGTTGGGCTTGAGCCCCACTTCAGACAGCCCTGGTGAGTGGAGACCGGTACTGGATTGACATCCAGCAGGGATTCGTGCGCCTCATGGGTGCACCTGATCTCCCCACACCCACCGCCAACTCAGCCCACCTAGGAGAAGATAATCTGAAGATAAAAACCTTGAGGAAAGCAATGGGAATCCACCTTAGCCACCCTTCCTTAGTAAATAGGTTAAGGATCTGTGAGCCTTGAGTTGGGACCTGCCCCTAAGACAGAACACAATAGACAGATGGATCTGGGATGTCCTAAGGGTTAGCAAGAAATGCAACATTCACTACAAATTGCAAATTCTTGCCGATACAGATCCTTCAAAAAGGTTTCATTTGTTAGCATGAGGATGCCTAGCAGGCTTTGCAGATGTTGTCCGTATTCCACCCACATTACTGCAGCAGGTGGCATATGGAAATAGTACAGGGGTGTATTTTTAAACGATGGACACGTTCGTTCTTGTTCCTGGAAATATGACAAATTCAGCCTGAAACCCTTTATCTAAAGAGTAAATGCTGGAAATACACAGCAGGTTAGTGGGCATCTGTAAAGAGAAAACACATAAAGTTCAAGTGTATCACTTTTTGTCAGAAATGGAAATCGTAGATAATATTAATTTTCTTCTATTCCATCAATAATTTTTTCCGGTTTGCTTTCAGCTTCCATTTTAATTTTTCTCAGCTGATTTTCCACGGGGTTCGTCAGTTTCTTTATTTGTGGATGGCGCTGGCATTGATTGCCGATTGCTCTGAAGAGGTGATGGTGGCTCTTCTTCTTGAACCGCTGCAGTCCGTGTGGTGATGGTGTTAGATGAGTTCCTGCAATGTGGCCCATGATGAAGGAATGGCAATATATGTCTAAATCTGGATGGTGTGTGACTTAGGGGGCGGTGGGGGGCGTTACTTGGAGGGGATGATGTTCCCATGATATTGCTGCTCTTGTCCTCGTAGGCTGAAGCCATAGGATTCTTCTCCTGTTTGGCTGTTCGCCTTGCCTGGCCTTTTAAGGCCACTGCTCACAATTCCCTGTGGGGAGGTGATCTAAGGAGGAACTGTCTTCAAGGAGAGGGTTGTTGTTGTTATTGTGGTTGTTGGGGTTGTTGCTAGGTTGTCTAGACTGGCAGCTGCTTAGCTCCTCACCTTGTTATCACACCATCTTCAGGTTATATCAAGAACGGAGGGAAAATGGCAAGAAATAGCGTTTTTATGTTTGTTTGGTTCTGATCTATCTGTGTTTCTTACAATGTGTGACATCTGGTGTATGTGTAATGCTTGGAGTGTGAAAGAGACTCAAAACTTTTATACAAATAGATTTACTCCCACTCACTTCTTTTCATTGGCCTCAAACATGCCTCCTTATGGGTTTATTAGAAAAGGCAGTAGAGAATTAACTGAGCTGCTATAAAACCCATCAAGATTAGTAGAGAATAGAAGTCCCTGATCCTAACTTGAGGCCAATAACATAGATGCATTTAAGGGAAAGCTAGGTAAACACATGAGGGGAGAAAGGAATAGCAGGATATGCTGATGGGGTGAGATGAAGAAGAGTGGGAAGAGGCTCGTGTGGAGCATAAACACCAGCATAGACCAGATGGGCCGAATGGCCTGTTATGTGCTGTTAATTCCATGTAAACAGTAAGCGCAATTTAAAAAAAATCAGTGTTTCCAAACTTAATGATGGGGGAAGGAAAGTTTAGTTCAGACTTTCTTTATTGTAGTGACATTATTAAAAAAACACTAGGAACCATAAAACTCAAAATAACAATTGCCCCGTGCCTGTTGTATATCCCGGTATTTGAGGATAAAGATGAACACATACGAAATCCCATTATGTGTGTAAAATAAATGGGCTAACACCTGCACTTAAAGAGCAGAGGAAGGAATTTCTTAAGGACACATCAAGCGTTTGCACACTGGTATCCCACCGTGTGATTTAAAAAATATGGCCCGAAAATTCTTGGGTCTGGGAGGATAGAACATGATGTCCGCTGGATGGAGAGACTGGAATTTGGGGCTGGATGGACCCACTTCTGCTGGGGCTCCGCCCCTTTAGACCCAATGAGGGGGAATTCCAGTGGTGGGGGTGGCTGCTTTGTAACTCCTCTTCTACCTCACAGAAAGCACTCGTGCATGATGCAAGGGTGCTTTGCAGCGATCCGGCACAAGTGGGCCCCACAAGGGCCTATTCCTCGCGGCAAGTTTACAATCAACTTAAGGTTCGGGATTGTCTTCAGGCCTAGGATCCTGACAGAGCGGCAATGCGCCACTCGAATATTCCTGGCACCCCCCCCACCCCCCGGCGGGCGGGGTTGAAACTGAAGGGGCACCATAAATGGCTCAGGTAGTAGCCCCCTTTTGTGCTAATAACACTTCCTCGGGATCCGGGACAAGCTCGATTCTGGAGCCGACTAGCGGCCAAAAGACCCATAACTGCCTTGCTTCTGGCAAAAGAATGGGACTCGTGGAATTTCATGGCAACTGTATCATTAACACCGCCAGACAGCAGAATAACAGCTAAAATGTGGGGAGTTTTTTGTCTCTCAAGGGTGTTAAGGACACAATTTTTATCCCTAAATACCCTGAGCTATATTTTCCGACTGGATTTAATACAAGGGAGTTTGTGCAAGAGCATTAGGTATTTGTCTAGGAATATTGCTGCTTGGAAAATATCTCTCTCCATGCATATGCCGAGGAATTTGATGAGGCATGGGAAACAAATCCGGATATTGGAGATGAAATGACCATGAAGTAAAACAAAAACACTGATTAGAAAGAAAGAAAGAACTGTTCTTGCCGTTTATGCCTTCTTCGGTTGCGATTGACAATTTAGTGGCAATTAGTGCTAAGATGTGTGCAGTTATTACACTGTGGACTCATACCTACTTAATTAAGATGGTCAAACTCATTTCATTTCGAACTATTAGAGATAGGAGACTTTCAGTCCATCAGTCTGGATTGGATTTTAACCCAAAATCCCCAAGCTTAAAGGAGATTGCTGTAACTGGAGCAATCCCCGCAAGGCAAGACAGTCCAAAGGCAAAAATGAGAGGAAGAGCATGAACAGTAATACAAAAGCAAAAATACTGTGGATGCTGGAAATCTGAAATAAAAACAGAAAATGCTGGAAATACTCAACGGGTCAGGCGGCGTCTGTGGAGAGAGAAACAGAGTCAAGGTTTCAGGTCGATGACCCTTCGTCAGAACTGGAAAAAGTTAGAGATGTAACAGATTTTAAGCAAGTGCCGAGGCAGGGAAAGGTGGGAGGGGAGGAACGAACAAAAGGGAAGGCCTGTGATAGGATGGAAGGCAGGAGAGATTAAATGGCAAAAGGGATGATTGTACAAAGCAAAAGGAGATGGTAATGGGTACATACATTCATTCAATAAAAACAGAAAATGCTGGAAAAACTCAGCAGGTCAGGCAGCATCTGTGGAAAGAGAAAGAGAGTTAATGTTTCAGGTCGATGACCCCTCGTCAGTACTTTTGAAGTGTAGCCACTGCTGTAATAACATAAGAACATAAGAGCCCCTCGAGCCTGCTCCGTCATTCAATGAGATCATGGCTGATCTTCTATCTCAGCTCCACTGTCCTGCCCTGTCCCCATATCCCTTGATTCCCTTAATATCCAAAAATCTATTGATCTCTGTCTTGAATATACCCAATGACTGAGCCTCCACAGCCCTCTGGGGTAGAGAATTCCAAAGATTCACCACCCTCTGAGTGAAGAAATTTCTCCTCATCTCAGTCCTAAATGGCCGATCCCTTATTCTGAGACTGTGACCCCTGGTTCTAGACTTCCCAACCAGGAGAAACATCCTCCCTGCATCTACCCTGTCAAGCCCTGTAAGAATTTTGTATGTTTCAATGAGATCACCCCTCATTCTTCTAAACTCGAGAGAATATAGGCCTAGTCTACTCAATCTCTCCTCATAGGACAATCCCCCCATCCCAGGAATCAGTCTGGTGAACCTTCGTTGCACTCCCTCTATGGCAAGTATATCCTTCCTTAGGTAAGGAGACCAAAACTGTACACAATACTCCAGGTGTAGTCTCACCAGGGTCCTATATAATTGCAGTAAGACGTCTTTACTCTTATACTCAAATCCTCTTGTAATAAAGGCCAACTTCCTAATTGCTTGCTGTACCTGCATGTTAACTTTCAGTGATTCGTGTACAAGGACATCCAGGTCCCTCTGAACACCAACATTTCCCAATCTCTCACCATTTAAAAAATACTCTGCTTTTCTATTTTTCCCACCAAAGTGGATAACTTCACATTTCTCCACATTATATTCCATTTGCCAAGTTCTTGCCCACTCACTTAGCCTGTCTATATCCCCTTGAAGCCTCTTTGCATCCTCCTCACAACTTACATTCCCATCCAGCTTTGTACTGTATCATCAGCAAACTTGGATATATTACATTTGGTCCCCTCATCCAAATCATTGATGTAGATTGTGAATAACTGAGGCCCAAGCACTGATCCTTGTGGTATGCCACTAGTTATAGCCTGCCAACCTGAAAATGACCCATTTATTCCTACTCTCTGTTTTCTGTCCGTTAACCAATCCTCAATCCATGCTAGTATATTACCCCCAATCCCATGAGCCTTAATTTTGTTTAATAACCTCTTGTGTGGCACCTTATCATAGGATTACATAGGATATACGGCACAGAAACAGGCCATTTGTCCCAACCAGTCCATGCCGGCATTTATGCTCCACTCGAGCCTCCTCCCGTCTTTCCTCATCTAACTCTATCAGCATAACCCTCTATTCCCTTCTCCCTCATATGCTTATCTAGCCTCCCTTTAAATGCATCTATACTATTTGGCTCAACCACTCCCTGTGGGAGCGAGTTCCACATTCTCACCACTCTCTGGGTAAAGAAGTTTCTTCTGAATTCCCTATTTGATTTCTTGATGACTATCTTATATTGATGGCCTCTAGTTATGCTCTTCCCCACATGTGAAAACACTCTCTCTGTTTCTACTCTATCAAAACCTTTCATAAAGACCTCTATTAGGTCAGCCTTCTTTTTTCAAGCGAATGTAGGAAACGCGGCAGCCAATTTGCTCACAGCAAGCTCCCACACACAGCAATATCCAGATAATCTGTTTTTAAGGTGTTGTTGAGGGATAAATATTGACCAGGACACTGGGGAGAACCCCTCTGCTCTTCTTCGAAATAGTGCCGTGGGATCTTTATTTGGTCGAGAACCCTTGAGCTCCCTGAAGAACAAGCCTTGGTTTACTTCCTACAGTGACCAAACTTTTGCTAATGTTCTCTCCCTACCAAATGTCATTCCCTGGGCCGAGAGGCAGAGGCAATGTTTTACTGATTATATTAATTGATAACCTTGTAGATTCAGTTAGCATAATTATCAACATGGATGTCAAAGACAGAGGAGCACACTGCTATAAAGGGGAACTTACCTTTAATATATTTTTTTAAAACTCAGCACACTCCACAGTATCTTATGAGTCTGAAAGAGTGAGATTCAGTGTAAACTGAGAAAGGAAAAACGATAGATATTCACAACAGGTTTCATTACCCAGCTCAGGCATTTGAAGATTGAATTTCAAAGAAAGCCGATGTATTCTAACTTGCTTCAAACAGCAGAGGGAAGCCTCGAGAGAGAGAGAGAGAGTGAGAGAGAGAGGGTGACCCTGTATTTCGATGAGCAGCACAGAGGAAATAAGATGAAAGGCTTTGATGTCACGATTAAATTAGCCGTATACTTCTGACCTAGATGGAGTGGAGATTGATAAATTCGATCACGCTTAGGGTAATTCTGGGGCACACACAGCATAGGATTAGTTTCAATTTCAGCTGCAGTTTGTTTTCTGTGTTTAATTAAGGACTGCGGATTAGGGCTCAATGTCATCAGAAATTAAAGTAATTTTTTCAAGCGCTGGTTGACAAGTTTGATAAAGGGCCAATATCAGGGCTGGACAGACAGGGTGCGGCACATTGGGGAGCTCATGGTGACAATAAAGCAATGAGGTAAGCAGCAATGCTAGTCATCAATAGTGCCATAAGCGACAGCTACTCACCAGTACCCTGCTTTCTAATGCGGGTTCTGTCAGAACCACTTAGCTCCAGACCGCATCGCAGCTTTGATCTAGACATGGACTCAAGAGGTAAATTCAAGAGGAGAAGTGAGATGATTGCCCTTGACACGAAGGTAGAATTTGGCCGAGTGTGGCACCAAGGAGCCCGAGCAAAACGGAAACACTCTCCCGTGGCTGGCACATGGGAAGATGATCATGGTTATCGGATGCCAATCATCGCAGCCCCAGAACATCAATACTGTAGCTCCTCAGGGACATATCCTAGGCCTAACCATCTTCAGCTGCTTCATTAATGACCTTCCCTCTACCTACTTATTCTTCTTGTGTTCAGCTCCATTGAAAATGCCGAGGATAATGAAGCAGCCATGCTAGCCTGGAGCAGGAGGTGGACAACATCCAGGCTTGGGTTAACATCAGTGCCATCAAAGTGCCAGGCAATGACTATTACCAAGATGAAAAAGCCCAACCCCTCCCGTCCGACCTTAAGCAGCATCACCATTGCAGAATCAGCCACCACCAACATCCTGAGCATCACCAATGACCAGTAGACAGGTTGGGTGCTTTGCCAAGTAGCCCACCTCCTGACCACAACTCCCCCCGCCCCCCGCTCCTCCCCAAGCCTATACACCTTCTACAAAGCTAAAGTCAGGAGTGTGATGGAATACTCACCACTTGCCTGGGCGGATGCCGCTGCATTAACACACAAGGAGCCGAACACCATCCAAGACAAAACGCGCCACTTGATCGGCAGCTCTGCCACTGAACTCAATGTCCACTTCCGGTGCACTGTGGCTGCAATCTACTATCTACAGGATGGACTGCAGCAACTCTCCAAACTTACTTCAACAGCACCTCCCAAGCCTTGCGTCTTCTACCATCAAGGACAAAAGCAGCAACGTCATGGGAACACTGTCCCCCCACAAGTCACTAGCTATCCTGACTCGGAAATAGATCAAAAGGGAATTGGCTAAATACTTGATGGTGGTAAAATTGCAGGGATATGGGGAAAGAGTGGGGCAGTGGGACTAACTGGATTGCTCTCCGAAAGAGCCGGCACAGACTTGATGGGCCAAATGGCCTCTTTCTGTGCTGTACTATTCTAAGATTCTATGGGGTAGAAATTAGGTCGCGCCCCATTTGGGGCGCAAATATCGTCCGGACGCAAATATTAGCGCCTGGCGCTAATTATCGGCACTGACGGGAAACTTCACTTTTACCGCCCCGGGAGGTGAGTGGAGCGCTAAAGCAGGCGCTGCACACCTCTCTTAAGGCGCAAAGGCCGAGCAGTGAGGCGCTAACTCGGAGCGCTGGCGAAGCTCATGTAATGTCAGTCAGCAATGGAACACACACACAATGGCACGGGCCAGTTCTTAAAGGGGATGGTTAATCTTGCTTTCCATCCACATCCTGTTCATTGCTGCCTTGAATCTCGGCCTGGAGAGACTTGCACATCAAATGTGCTGGAAAGAACAATGGAGAGCACCAGGCAAAGAGCTCAGTGTGCAGCTCCCACGGTCTCTGCTAAATCGATACAAGGAATGGCAAATCAAAATGAACCTGCAAAGTGCTGCTCAGTACCCAAAACTCCTTCACACAACGTTGAATCTCTCCAGAAGTCTCTCCCTCTCTCTCTCAGAATGCGTAGTTCAAAAATGCCACCAACAATAAAAGACAGGAAGAGGCCCCCTTTAAATAGCGCCCCCCCCAGCCCCACAGCGATTGATAGCGTTCCAGTCTTCTGGTCGTTGGAAGCGCCAGGCGGTAAGGCAGGGGGCGCCACTCAATTTCCGCTACGGGGCACCCCAAGGGCGTTGCACCATGGAATGACGTCACAATCTGCGCGCGCAGGTGGTCGCAGCGGTAAGTTTTAGCGCCGCCGCACAATCTCAAGTTAAGTTCTCGAGCGGCGCAAACATCGCTGCGCCCGGGCGTTAGCGGCTTTGCGCCCCATTAGCGCCCACTTAAGGCGCTAACGGGTGGCGCAACCAAGTGAATTTTTACCCCTATGTTCCTTCATTGTCACTGGGTCAAAATTCTGGCATTCGCTACCTAACACTGTTATGGGAGCTGCAGTGGTTCAAGGATAAGGACCACCAACACCTTTATAGGACAACTAGGAATAGAAATAAATGTGACCTTGCCAGAGTTGCCCACATTCCAAGAACAAATAAAAAATCTCCTCTGCTAAACCGTTCCAGATCCTCCAAATTGTGGAACTCCTTCCTTCTGCAACAGAGGCTTTTAAAACTGAAACTCGGTATCACTTAACCACTACTTGATTACCATATCTTAGTCACAGTCTCGTCACCTGTACAATGGGCTTGGCCCTTCACCATCAGTCCCCTCAGTTTAAAAACAAAGCTTATAGTTGAGGGTTCTCAGGAACGCAAGACATGGTTTCAGTGGATGTCTGGTAACAACAACAACTTGTATTTATACAGCGCCTTTAACGTAATAAAAATATCCCACGGTGATTCACAGGAGCGTTATCTGAGGCTGAACTAGATTGTTCGCAGTCCTGGTGTCATATTTGACCCTGATGAGAATCCGGCCATATATCTGCGTCATAACTAAGACCGCCTATTTCCACCTCCGTAATATCCCCCATCTCCGCCCCTGCATCAGCTCATCTGCTGCTGAAACCCTCATCCATGCCTTTGTTACCTCTAGACTTGACGATTCCAACGCACTCCTGGCTGGCCTCCCACATTCCACCCTACGTAAACTTGAGGTCATCCAAACCTCGGCTGCCCATGTCCTAACTCGCACCAAGTCCCGTTCACCCATCGCCCCTGTGCTCACTGACCTACATTGGCTCCCGGTTAAGCAACGCCTCGATTTTAAAATTCTCATCCTTGTTTTCAAATCTCTCCATGGCCTTGCCCCTCCCTATCTCTGTAATCTCCTCCAGCCCCACAACTCCGAGATATCTGCGCTCCTCTAATTCTGGCCTCTTGAGCATCCCTGATTTTAATCGCTCAACCATTGGCCATGCCTTTAGCTGCCTAGGCCCTAAGCTCTGGAATTCCCTCCCTAAACCTCTCCGCCTCTCTACCTCTCTTTCCTACATCAAGACGCTCCTTAAAACCTACATCTTTGACCAAGCTTTTGGTCATCTGCCCTAATTTCTCCTTATGTGGCTCAATGTCAAATTTTGTTTGAGAACGGTCCTGTGAAGTGCCTTGGGACGTTTTACTACGTTAAAGGCGCTGTATAAACACAAGTTGTTGTTGTCAAACAAAAAATTGACACTGAGCCACATAAGGAGATAATAGGACAGGTGACTTAAAGCTTGGTCAAAAAGATAGGTTTTAAGGAGCGACTTAAAAGACGAGAGAGAGGTAGAGAGGTTTAGGGAGAGAATTACAGAGCTTAGGGACCATGTAGCTGAAGGCCAGTGGTGACAAGTGTCAAGTTGGGGTGAACAGCATAAGTTGGGAAGGACAGAAGGAATTGGGTAACTGAGATCGAACACACATTCTTAAATGTAGCATGCGGAAATTACAGCAAGTTAAATCTTTAAGGCTGTGAAGTAGTGGTGAAGCAATATCAAGTTTTAAAAATCACTAGATTATAGGAAGAAGCGAAGAATGGGGGGAAGTAATGAGTTGCACAGTTTTGAAGTTCGAGGGAATAATGAAGGTTGAGGGAGGATGATGAGAGTGCAGAATGTGTATCTTCTCCATCTGAAGATCAGGTTTTGCTCATCTGAATGTGTTCAGCTGAAAACATTTGTAAAGCCAGGAGAATGCATAAATTCCAATGACTTACTGGCTGCTGAGGAGTCCTTTGATAGGAGTGAGGAGAAGTTCGTTGGGCAGCAGATAGCGGACCAGTGTTCAGCAGGATAAATCAGGCTCTGTGCTGTGGTCACATGCCAGCAAGTGTAACACACTGTTTCCTCTCACTCCTTAAAGTAAGGAAGGGATAGTAGACGGGGTTGTTACTGCTATTTCCGGAGTCATAGCTGCTGCTATCAGAGGCATTCAAAGTTATGGGGCAGAGACAGGTGACAATTAGTCTTTATAATCGATAATCTGCTACTTGAGACCAACAAATACTCAACTATTGAAATTACGTTTCGGGATAGTAGTGTAGAACTGTTTAGCATTTTCATTGGAAATTCTTCTCACCACTATTTCAGTGGAGGTGTTAGCCCACTTAACACTTGGGTTGCCGACTCTGGTTGGGTGGTTTCATCACATGACCTTCTGCCTCCAAGAGCCCCGCCCCCAACACCCACCATTGGTCGCTCGACGCTGGGAGGTTGTTTCCCCCTGGCTGGAGAGTCTAGAACCAGGGGTCACAGTCTCAGAATAAGGGGTCGGCCATTTAAGACTGAGATGAGGAGAAATTTCTTCACACAGAGGGTGGTGAATCTTTGGAATTCTCTGCCCCAGAGGGCTGGGGAGGCTCAGTCGTTGAGCATATTCAAGACAGAGATCGATAGAGTCTTGGATACTAAGGGAACCGAGGGATACGGGGATCAGGCAGGAAGGTTCAGTTGAGGTAGATCAGCCACGATCTTATTGAATAGCGGAGCAGGCTCAAAGGGCTGAATGGCCGACTCCTGCTCCTATTTCTTATGTTCTTATGACACGCCCATCCTCGCACGGCCCCGCCTTCCCACACCAACTGGACAGCAAACAGACGCTTCTTTACCCGATTGGACGACTCTTGACTGCCAGGCAAACAGCCAAAAATATTCAAAAGAGAAAAAAAGACGTGCAATTTCTTTGTTGCCCCTATGATTTTTCTGCCAAGTTGCTTTCAGCAGTGTCCAGGAAATTACTATTTAATTCCTCAAGACTTAGCGACTCTACTTAGCACCTAAAATAGCAGATGGGGAAAATTAGCAGAATTTATTTAGCCCTCGTCCACTAGGATCCGGTGGCGCAATTCCAGGGCGGACGTTTATTTTTTTTAGTGCAGTCTATTGCTTAGAATATCCTATCGTTCCCACCGCGGCAGGTGGCTTCAGTAGCAGGGTGATTACCACTTTGGATTTTTACCACCCTCCCTGTAGTCAAGGAGCCAGGTGTCTGCTTGACATTTGCTCACTGCGACACGAGTGAGCTCACCTCCTACAACTCCTGTAGTCTCACCGTGTGTTTGATTATAAGCAATCTGCAATTATGAACCGCATCATCAAATACCATTGGGGAAAGAAGAGAATAGATTCCCTGGAGAATCCACTGGGTGACCTGGAGCAGAACGACTGACTCATCCCGACTCAAACACAGCAATTAACACCTGCAACGGTTAATTACAGCCAGCTACTCATGGATCCCCACGATTTATTTGGAGACTGCACGTCACTTCAAAACAATTCAACCGGGAGGGGAAGCTCAGCAGTTAATATAAAAAAAAAAGGAACTGTAATTATTCATTTTTAGTTCTGAAGCATTACATTAAATTAGATGTTAAATTAGTACGTCACTTTTTATTGGCTCATGGCTTTGATAATGACATCACTGTGGCTGTAAATTTCATAGCTCACTTCGACATCACCCTTATTCACGTAATTATCAATGAGCGTTACTGCTGCTGGCCGTTAAGAAAAAGTTTTTTTTGAAGAACTGAACGTTTTAGCTGTACGACAGCCATGGCTCAGTTGGTCGCACTCTCGCCTCCGAGTCAGAAGGTTGAGGGTTCAAGTCCCACTCCTAGACACTTGAGCACAAAATCTAGGCCGACACTCCAATGCAGCACTGAGGGAGTGCTGCATTGTTGGAGGTGCTGCCTTTCAGAGGAGATGTTAAACCGACTGCCCTCTCGGGTGGATGTAAAAAAAAATCCCATGGCACTATTCGAAGAGCAGGGGAGCTCTCTCCGGTGTCCTGGCCAATATTTATCCCTCAACCAATCACTAAAACAGGTTATCTAGTCATTATCACATTGCTGTTTGTGGGACATTGCTGTGCATAAATTGGCAGCTGCGTTTCCTACATTACAACAGTGACTACACTTCAAAAAACGTACTTCCATGCAAGTCTTTGTTTTTAAACTGAGGCAGAGGTCAGGAACTGGTTCACAGGTGTTCTTGTAATCCAGAATTTATAGGGATAGATTTTATGGAGGGTCTTAAAGGACGAGCGGCAGAGAAGGTTTAGGGAGGGAATTACAGAGCTTAGGGCCTAGATGACTGAAGGCACAGCATCAACGATGGCGTGAAGGAAGTGGTGGATGCACAAAAGGCCAGAGTTGGAGGAACGCAGAGTTCTCGGAGGGTTGTAGGGCTGGAGGAGGTTACTTAGATATGGCGGGGGCGAGGCCATGGAGGGATTTGAACATGCGGATGAGAATTTAAAAATGAAGGTGTTTGGGGACCGGGAGCCAATGTAGGGCAGCACAAGGTGCTGGGTGAATAAGAATTGGGATATGGGCAGCAGAATGTCAGATGAGCTTAAGTTTATGGAGGGTGGAAGCAGGAAAGCCGGCCAGGTAGCATTGGAATAGTCGAAACTGGAGACAACTAAAGCACAGATGAGGATTTCAGCAGTAGATGGGCCGAGGCATGGGGCGGAGACAGGCGATATTGCAGAGATGGTCTTTGTGATGGAGAGGATAGGAAGAAAGATTTGCATTTATATAGCGCCTTTCACGACCTCAGGACGTCCCACAGCCAATGAAGTACTTTTTGAAGTGCAGTCACTCTTGCAATGTAGGAAACGCAGCAGCCAATTTGCGCACAGCACAGTCCCACAAACAGTAACGTGATAATGACCCGATAATCAGTTTTAGTGATGCTGGTTGAGGGATAAATATTGGCCAGGATGCCGGGGTAACTCCCCTGCTCTTCTTCGAAATAGTGCCGTGGGATCTTTTACGTCCATCTGAGAGGGCAGACGGGGCCTCGGTTTAACGTCTCATCCAAAAGGTGGGGAGGTTGGAAGCTCAGCTCCAGGTCAAATAGGATGCCAAGGCTGCGAAAAGTCTGGTTCAGCCTGAAGCAGTAGCCAGGGAGGAGGATGGAATCGGTGGTGAACGGAGCTTGTGGCAGGGTCCGAAGACAATGCCGTCGGTCTTCCCAATGTTTAATTGGAGGAAATTTTGGTTCACCCAGGACTAGCTATCAGACAAGCAGTCTGACATCCAGTTCGAATGAAAGGTCTCCACCCAGAAATGTTAACCCGTCTTTTCTCTTTACAGAAACTGAGGGACCTGGAGTGCACTTCCTCCATTTTATTTGTTTGTTTCAGCTATTCAAGATTTGGGTCTTCAAAGGGAGGGAGGTAAGGGTGTAAAAAAATCAGAGGGGGACATCCTGGGGAACCCACCTCTCAACACCTTCCTGACAATACCACTAGCAGAGGTTTGAGAAACAAATATTCCCACCTTTCCTCTTGGATTATTGCATGGCTTTTAACAACCTAAAAGGGATTAAATACTATTGTTTTATTGAAGACGTGGAATAGGACGTTGCATAAAGAAAGACTTGCATTTCTATAGCTTCTTTCATGACCACCAGATGTCCCAAAGTGCTTTACAACCAATGAATTACTTTTTGAAGTGTAGTCACTGTTGTAAGGTAGGAAACGCGGCAGCCAGTTTGCACACAGCAAGCTCCCACAAACAATAATGTGATAATAACCAGATAATCTGTTTTAGTGATGTTGATTGAGGGGTAAATATTGGCCAGGACACTGGGGAGAACTCCCCTGCTCTTCTTCAAAATAGTGCCATAGGATCTTTTACGTCCATCTGAGAGAGCAGACGGGGCCTCGCTTTAACGTCTCATCCAAAAGACGGCACCTCCGATAATGCAGCACTCCCACAGTACTGCACTGGAGTGTCAGCCTGGATTTTTGTGGTCATGTCTCTGGAGTGGGACTTGAACCCACAACCTTCTGACTGTGTCAGCTGTGGCTCAGTGGGTAGTACTCCCAGCTCTGAGTCAGAAGGTTGTGGGTGCAAGTCCCATGCCAGAGACTTGAGCACAAAAATCTAGACTGACACTCCAGTGCAGTACCGAGGGAGCGCTGCACTGTCGGAGGCGCCGTCTTTCGGATGAGATGTTAAATCGAGGCCCCGTCTGCCCTCTCAGGTGGATGTAAAAGATCCCACGGCACTATTTCGAAGAAGAACAGGGGAGTTATCCCTGGTGTCCTGACCAGTATTTATCACTCAACCAACATCACAGATTATCTGGTCATTATCACATTGCTGTTTGTGGGAGCTTGCTGTGTGCAAATTGGCTGCCGCGTTTCCCACATTACAACAGTGACTGCACTTCAAAAAGTACTTCATTGGCTGTAAAGCGCTTTGGGATGTCCTGAGGTTGTGAAAGGCGCTATATAAATGCAAGTCTTTCTTTTCACAGCTGGCCTCCGCTCCCCTACCTAGCAAGGGGACAAAAAAAAAAACGAGCCAGAATTCCCAACTCAGATCACTATCCAGTAATCACTACTGGAAAGTGCAGGCTCTTATGGATGGATAAGCCAACATTGGGCAGAATAGTCTTCCTCGTCTGTACCTATCCTGCGATCGGACGAATGCGGCAATAGACTTGGCTGTGATGGATGGCACGGTTGAATAGCCTGCCGACACTCACTCACTAAGCTCACATGAGAGAATCAACCATGGATCAGAGGAGGGAGGCCAGCACCTGTGGAACTGTACCCCGCCACGAGTCAGTGGATTCAGGAGACGAGGGCGAAAGAACTGCAAGAAAAAGACACCCGTCACTGATGCATTAATTTTATACCAGAGAGAGAAGATCCGAAAACCAGATGTGTTTTGGAGGCAGAGTGGAAGTTCACCCAAACACTTAAAAGAATTAAAACAAATTTGAAAACATGAACATACAACAATATCTGGAATTATTTTTTTTAATTGTAATACTCCACGGTTCTCGATTTTAAAAAAAAGTTAGTATTTCTACAAAACAAATGTTGTTACCCAACACATTCAGAGTACAGTACACAAAGAGAGGTGCGCGCTTTGTCACACACAAGGTCTGCTGCATTGATCGATCTGTTTAGCTCTGTTTTCAAGCTCTGCTGAGGGCCTGTTTTTGGAAAAATTTCTGGTCTGACAGTCAGGAGCCGCACAACGGCAGCTTTATCCCAGGAAAGGTAGCAGACTTCTCCCCACTTTCCCTGCCTCCCTAGCCCAGCTACACCAAGCACTTTTAATTTAAAAAAAACTGAGGATCATTTGCCGTGAAAAAATAAAAGATTTGCATTTCTATAGCGCCTTTCACGATCTCAGGACGTCCCAAAGCACTTTACAGCCAATTAAGTACTTTTTGAAGTGTAGTCGCTGTTGTAATGTAGGAAACGCGGCAGCCAATTGGCGCACAGCAAGCTCCCACAAACAGTAATGTGATAATGACCAGATAATTTTTTGTGATGTTGGTTGAGAGATAAATATTGGCCAGGACACCGGGGAGAACTCCCCTGCTCTTCTTTGAAATAGTGCCATGGGCTCTTTTACACCCATCTGAGTGAGCAGGCAGGGCCTTGGTTTAACATCTCATCTGAAACACAGCACCTCCGGCAGTGCGGCACTCCCTCGGTACTGCACTGGGAGGGTCGGCCTAGATTTTGTGCTCAAGTCTCTGGAGTGGGACCTAAAGCACAAACCTCTAACTCAAGAGGCGAGAGTGCTGCCCACTGAGCCACGCCCGACACATTAAAAAAAAAAGCCTTACAATCATTCAAAGTTTGCCCCATTCTCTTAGATGAGGTGCGCTTTGGTTTGTTGGGAGTCACAATCCTAAGTAGTAACTTGCTCAAGGACCACACGAAGATTGATTGCGAAACTACTTTTTTTTTTCTTAAATATCTCTCTCCCTCTGCCTGCACTATTTTTCCTGCTCCAACATATCCCAAACGCTGGGCTAGGACCCGAGGCCCACAGAAACGGACATCCATGGAGGGCCATAAGAACATAAGAAACAGGAACAGGATTAGGCCACTTGGCCCCTCGAGCCTGCTCCGCCATTCAATAAGATCATGGCTGATCTTGGGCTCAAAACCACTTCCCCGCCCACTTCGCATAACCCTTCACTCCCTTATCTTGCAAAAATCGGTCTGTCTCCACCTTAAATGTATTTAATGACCCAGCCTCCACAACTCTCTGGGGCAGAGAACTCCACAGATTCACGACCCTCTGAGAGAAGAAGTTCCTCCTCATCTCAGTTCTAAAAGGGCGACCCTTTATTCTAAAACTGTGCCCCCGAGTTCTAGATTTCCCCACGAGGGAAACATCCTCTCTGCATCTACCTTGTCATGCCCCCTCAGTATCTTATATGTTTCAATAAGATCACCTCTCATTCTTCTAAATTCCAATGAGTATAGCCTGCTCAACCTTTCTTCATAAGTCAACCCCCTCATCTTTGGAATTAACCTAGTGAATCGTCTCTGAACTGCCTCCAATGCAAGTATTGTGGCTCCAGGTGCAGTACGAGAACTAATTGTAGATCCTCTTTAGGAACTAAGACTAGCCATTTTCCTCACCTCTTTCCTGCCTCAAACCCATACTATTCCACGCTCTAAATTACAATTATCTCGACTTTCTTTTTGCTGAGTGTTCACCGTATTAGCCGGTAGCTTCATTCTCTAAAAAGGTGAAGCTGCTTCTGTTTAAGTTAAATGTTTAGCCCGTGTGTCGTCTTCAACTTGTACACGTGTTCTCTTAATTTGGCTTCACACAAAATACCTCCACACAGCTCCCGCCACCTAGAAAGTGGGGTGGCAGACATTAGATCGATGCTGTATTTTGTCAGGTTGGACAAATTGGAAGGCGTCAGGTTTCCTGGCACTAGAATTTCAGTAATGTGTAATAACAGATGCATAAAATTTTCATACCATGCCCACTTAAACTGTGAAATTATAGATTTTGTCCTTCCAAACCGGGAAATGGCTGGAGAAAACATTTTCAGTGTTTCCACGAAACAGGCAGCAGGGCTGGTGGTTGCAGGTCAGTCACTGATAATGGCAGAGCCAGCAGCAAGGTAAGGAGATCGATTAAGAATATCATACGGAAAATGTATTGGCACAATGTCAAAACATAGTGATTTTTCTTGTAGATTATAGGCATAAAAGTAAGTCTAGTGACAACACTACCTGGGCAGGAATGTGCCTTCTATGTGGCACTGCCATCTGGCAGCCTAGTTGGGACCTGATAAAACTCTCCGAGACAAGGAGAGTACAGATAACGGGCAGGCCTGGCGCTTGCCTCCCATTAGAGGGTCTTCAGGTGCTGGGCTAGTGCATGGCATTGGTAGCACTCTTGTGCGAGAGCAGCACAAAATGGCAACGGTTGTGAGGGTGGACAGAAAGGACAAAACAAATACTGTGTAACTAAAATTACCACAAATAATAAACAAAACACAAACATAAATGAGAAAATGTAATGCACTTATAGAAACACGAGGCCAAAGTTAATTAAAAAAAACAAGCTCAATTTGAAGAAATCAGGGGTTTGAAATTTTGTCTGTTCATTTTAGTGCACCCATTAACGTGTGTTAAAATACTGCGCACAGAAATTTGCCGCAAATTCCCTATTCTTTTTTAAAATATCGGTTTGGTGCTTTCCGATTTCCTGCAGCTGCCCTCCCAGCTAAGGATGCTACACAGAGAACAGAAATAGCTTAAAAGTATAAATGCAAATGGTTGGGATCCAGATTAACAGTTCAGAATTGACTTATAATTGTATCACTTCACTGAGAAATCAGAACTGCTGGCGTGAAAAGCAACACACTTTAAAACTTATCGAGAATGCTCCATTGAGGTTTATGCTCGGGAGTTCTGCAAACAGCACTTTGCACACAGATAGAGTGATACTCATAAAGGGAGGAGTCCCCCGCCATTAAAAATACGAGTGTACTTAGGCGTATTTACACTACAAATATGCTGAAGATGCAAAGTGCAATTTGCTTTGTACTGAGGCTGCATTTATAGCGTAAATGCAGCCTCAATGCAGAGTCAGGGCTCAATCTGACACTGGAATCAGGTGGAGCGAGGAGCTCTCACTCCACTTCAGAGTGAGTCTCACTCCACTTCAGAGTGAGTGCGGGCCTTTGCACCTGATTTACACTCCATGTTTAGTGCCTGTGCGAAGCAATTTTGGCTTGGTACGGATGCAGAGCTTGTTAAGATTCCTAGACTAGCAGCAGACTTTAAAAAAAAATCTCCCATCCTCTTCTGAAGGTGCCGAGTCACGTTGGGGTACAGTTGCACAGACGTCAGCTGCCTTCCAGTCCATCACCAAAACCCCTAATCATGTGTGAGCCTCAGCAGCAGGTGCTGGCGTCACAGCCATACCCCTACCTGTCCGCACTCAATGCGCACAGGTGTGCAGTTAGCAGCATGGATCACTGGACTGCCATCAACAGCTGGATGCATGTTTGATTTTTCCTACCCTAGCCCAGGGACACTGCGACTCTATCGCTGACCCAAACCAGCGAGGACTGGGGAAATCGAACCCAGGACCATCCTTGTCTATATTGATCAGGGTCTTTCATTTACCCGTGAAATGATCAGGAAAGCAGGCAGACTTATTCTACACCCACTACTAGTAGCTGTGTGTTGGCATACTCAGTACATCGAATATACGGCACAGAAACAGGCCATTCGGCCCAACCAGTCCATGCCAGCGTTTATGCTCCACTCGAGCCTCCTCCCATCCTTCCTCATCTGTTAGCATAACCCTCTATTCCCTTTTCCCTCAAGCTTCTCTAGCCTCCCCTTAAATGCATCTATACTATTTGCCTCAACCACTCCCTGTGGTAACGAGTTCCACATTCTCACCACTCTCTGGGTAAAGGCGTTTCTTCTGAATTCCCTATTTGATTTCTTGGTGACTATCTTATATTGATGGCCTCTAGTTTTGCTCTTCCCCACAAGTGGAAACGCTCTCTGTGTCTGCTCTATCAAAACCTTTCATAATTTTAAAGACCTCTATTAGGTCATCCCCTCAGCCTTGACATCCTTTCCTGATAGGTATAACCTTGTAACATCCTTGTAAATCTTTTTTGCACCCTTTCCAGTGCCTCTATATCCTTTTTATAATATGTTACAAGATTGCAATTAAACATTAATGGACCTCCCTCCTTTCCCCTCCCGCCAAATTGAACAGTTGCATTTCCAGTCCAGATTGGGATCCAAACCTTTAAAGCAAAGCAGACTGACGGTTTACAGGCTTGCAGCAGAGTTGACACAAAGCAGAGAGACTGTCAGCACAGAAGGTGCACCTCAATTCAAGCACATCCTGCAAGAGCACGAGCCCCAAAAAAACAGCATTATATCTTAAATAAATACCAGTTTCATACAGCTCCATTAGAGAACAGAGCTTAACACAAATAAATAACCCAATATCACAGTTCTTCATTAGGCATGAAGGTGCTGCCAAACCTCTATTAAAATAAAATCTATCAAAATCAAACCGCTTACAAGAAGTGCTCCCTGATGGTAGTGCAAAAAACCCCACCTTGCACCAAAACACACACTTTATTACGTCTCTCAAAGTGCTTCACATACAAATTACTTTGAAATGCAAGGCTGCCTTGCGAATATATTTTAATATTGTTTGAAGGATAGGTTAACATTTCTGCAACAATTAAAAATATCAGTTTCTCTAATAATGCTTACTGAATCAATTCAATTAATGAAGTGACTCGTTGCTCCACACTTCCACCTAATACTACTTCAGTCAGCGCACTCCACTTAAAATGCGACTAGGTTCCCATAATTTGCTCTAATAGGGTGTAAAACATGTTCTATTAAAAAAGAGCAAAATGCATTATACATTTACAGTAATATAGTTCCAGACGCCTTCTGCAGCAAAGAGCCTCATGTTTACATAGGGGAGACTCAGGTGCTTGCAAGCGACATATCATTTCACAAAAGCATTCTCTTCCTAGAGTCCTTCATGGTCGAATAGCCAAGAGACACACACTGTCGAGACGCACAAGGGAAGGTAGGCCCACTTGAGTGAGGTACAGGTTGGCACGGCCCGTGGGACTGTACCCCCAGCATGAGTCAGTGCCTTCAGGGGAGAAAATGGAGGAAATAAAACCCATCAGGATGAAAGTTTCTCAGGCTCACGATGTTGGGAGGAAATGGACTCGTTTCTAAATCACTTACTGAGAAGTCTCACAACAACAACAGTCGGTGCTTTGAGAGAACAGGACAACAACACAGACAACAGCAAACTGCTTCCGTGCACCATGGTGAGGTGTTACCCAGGGCAACAGCTTTTTGCCCGAGAGGGCACGCTCCACCCATCTTCTGCCAATTCCATTCACAGGAAACAGCATCCTTCCGGAGGCTTTCAAAGCACGCACGGAATCCCTGCCACATGTGTCAGGACTATTTCCTGTGCAGCTCCTACTGTTTAGAAAGCAAAGCAGTAACCTTTAAAAAAAAAGTTACAAGCAACACTTTATTTTGCCATTTTTCAACCTAAAGCACCGACTGCTGGTGCGTACTTTCACAGGCACTGGATGCCCTCACTCTGAAGTGGCTGCCCTTTGTTTGCGCACCTACACACTCTTGCTACACCATCTCTGGGTGGTGCTGGTGGCATCACAGCATAGCAGACTTCGATTCTGTCCTCACCTGCTGTGCAAACGTACACGTTCCAGCAGAAGTCACTAGAGCGAGTCACCAGGAGCAAGAAACTGCGCTGATTTCCCCCCCAGCTCCAGCCCTGCGGCACTGAAACTGATTACAGGGTCCCCCGACTGTCACCGCAGGGGAGAATAGTTAACGCAGCACAGAGTTATAGAGCCCAAAAACACGAATGAGCTGCATTAACAAGCAGAATGGAAGCTGATGCTTGGCAAGGTTAATGACTGCATCACATAAGGGGAGCTGAATTAACAAAAGTACATTAACCAAGGGGTGCAAGTTAATTCAATTCTTTCACACTGCTGGGGTCAGTGCCTCCTTCCTTCCAGACTACCTCAGTGAGGTCATTGGCACTGGCTGTTTAAACAAGTAAGAATGTCCAAAAGCAGCCAGGATAAAGTAGGAAGTTATTCTCTCTTTGCCTCCTCCCATCCTGATGCCATGGCACAATTTCACTGTTAACAACAAACCAGTGCCTCGTCTAGACGGCTATTCTTCACACGCGAGGCTTAGACAGCTAGTGTCGGCAGGCTATGAACCACGGGTGGAGAGGAAGAGGGGGGAAATCACAGTCCAACCCAGTCCTGCCCTCGCACCACTTCAACAACAGGACATGTTTTCTAACAGACCACGGGGTTCAGTAGTTGGAACCATGGCGGATTTCCCCCTCCCTAGTGCAGGGGTGCTGAGGCCACGTGTAACAGCTGTACCACCAGCCTGACTGAGATCTGCCAACTCAACACAAACTGGAGATCGAACGTGGGACCTTTCCGCTGTGGCACAACGGGGAAAATTAATAATAATTCCTGTCGATTTCCTTAGTTTCGACACTGGCACTCTCCTTTAGTATTAACTAGCATTAGAGAAACATGTTGTACCACAAGACTCTAAAACCAACCCTGGAGCAATTTGTTAAATGCTTATAAATAGATTTTTATGCAGAACTGCTGCTGCAGTCCGTAAGGAATTCAATGCGCAAGCTTTAAAAACCCCGCCAATAACTTAAACCTGATACAGTAAAGACACACCTAGACATATTCAGCAGCGTTGCCACTAGGAATTCAGTAAAGTGTAACGATTGCCGAGTAAATGCCCCAACTGAACTGTGAAAACACCCAGCAGTGATAGCGCCTTGCCAGAGAAACTAGTTTGAGTTGTATAACACTAGGCTGACATACTGATGGAAGCAAGTTAATATGAACTAGGAATGCCACATTAGATATACTGGCAAATTATTATAGTGCAGTGGTTTAAGTATGTTTTTTTTAAACCCCTTTTGCATATTGACACTCAATACACAAGGTAAGCCCAGGGTCAACCCTGCATACTTGCTGCAAACATCAATCCACTTAAGATACTTACAGCAACATTGGCTATTGTACTATTACCCATAAGAAAAGAAAGTCTTGCATTTATAGTGCTTTTCACGACCACCGGACGCTTTACAGCCAATTAAGTACTTTTTGGAGTGTAGTCACTGTTGTAATGTAGGAAACGCGGCAGCCAATTTGTGCACAGCAAGGTCCCACAAACAGCAATGCGATAATGACCAGATAATCTGTTTTAGTGATGTTGATTAAGGAATAAATATTGGCCAGGACACCGGGGATAACTCCCCTGCTCTTCTTCGAAATAGTGCCATGGGATCTTTTACATCCACCTGAGAGGGCAGACGGGGCCTCGGTTTAATGTCTCATCCGAAAGACGGCACTTCCGATAGTGCAGCGCTCCCTCAATACGGCACTGGGAATGTTAGCCTAGATTTTTGTGCTCAAGTCTCTGGAGTGGGACTTGAACCCACAACCTTCTGACTCAGAGGCGAGGGCGCTGCCCACCTGAGCCACGGCTGACAGATGTAATGATAGGTTAAAAAATATCAAAACTGCGACCCGAGAAAATAGCCAACCACACTGTCTAACCTGGGCATGTGCCTTAGACATAGTGCAAGCTGAACCCAGGCAAAATGTTACCACTTCAGAAAGACAAACCCGGCCAGCAGTGCGTAGCCCAGGATCAGAGAAAGGACTTTCAGAAGGCGGTCATGCTTGTCTTCAAACTCCTTCACCAGAATTTCAAAGAACGTGACAAACAAGAAGGTCCCGGCAGCGAAACCCTGCAGCAGGACCGACGCGATGTGACTGCCGAGGCTGTCGGCACTCTGGATGCCCATCCCGATGCCTATCCCGGCCGGTATCATTGCGCTGACCATCAGGGCCAGCTTCAGTGCGTCTTTCATTGGCAGGGCTCCTTTCGCCATGCTCGCCCCCAGCGCCACGGCGGCCAGCGACTCGTGCACCGCCACGCCGACGAACAGGCGGGCGACCTTGGCACCTTCCTCCTGCAGGCCCAGGGCCAGGCCCTCGAAGACGGAGTGGGCGGACAGGGCGAACACCAGGCCGAGCAGTCGCATGGGGCTGGCGCGGTGCACCTCGGACATGTTCAGGGAATGGCTGTGCGAGTGGGGGCTGCGGCTGTACAGGTTGACCTGGCCTCGGCCTGGTGAAATGAAGGGGCTCTCGTACTCTGAGTCGCTGCCGCCCTCCGAGCCGGCGTTGAACGTCTCCAAGTCGATGAAAGACGGCTTCTCCTTTCGAAACGTCAGTATCAACTGCTCGACGAAGATCGTCAGGAAGAATCCCACCATCATCGTCGTCTCAGCCAGTGGATAGTCAGTCGAGATGTTTCCGATTTTAAGAACCTCTTGAATCTGCAACAGGAAGTTAACAGTCTATAGGACACGCTTTTAAAGTCGAGCAGCGGACAGAATGATGTACAAGACTGGTCAGGGTGCAAAAACAAGAAGTGCCAAAATGTTCGATAGTTCATTTCACCCTGTAACTAATATTTATGGTGATTTTTTTTCTTAAGTTCCTAGTGGGAATTCCCTTCACTTCTATGATTAAAAAAGAGGAATCTGAGGCTCCCTTGGCGATATACTTGGTAAAAACAAACAGAGTATAATTGAACCAGGAGAGCACCCCAGGCTCGACTCTCAGCCTTTGCTGGTGTTAGCTCGTGACAGTAAGGCTGATATAGTTTGCTTCAGTGCCCATAGACTAGGAAAGAGGAAAATAAAAGTTAGCCTATATTAGAAATCCCCGGCTGAAAATTACATCGGGGACTGTGCTGGCTGCCGTGCTTAGTGTCCGGCTCTTTTAGCGTCCTGGGGATGACGAAGTGAGGGAATCCAGCAACAGATCCCAAAGGGGTTTGTTAGTTATTCAAGGCAAGTTACATCATGCCTGTGTGAATAACAGGTGCGGCATATGGGACACTGGTGTTTCCCTCTGGTAATGGAGCCCTGCACCAGTGGCCAAGAGTGATGCAGTGTACAATTATAGAAGATGAAGTCAATACAAGATCTGCACCCCCTTCAGAATTGCTTTCTGCCTACTTTATTTCAAAGGAATTAGGACCTGGGAGACTAGTCGGTGTCTTAGAACACTGCTCCTTCACTTCTGCAGCCTGGCTTTCAATCCAGCGCCAATCAATGGGATGCAAGTTCTTTCTCTTCCTGGGAGGAAGGGTGGTGTGGGGTGTAAAAAGGGACAAGTGGATCATTTTACCTTTTCTCAAATCAGTTCTAAATTGCTGCAATTCCACAATGCACAACCGATCTTCCATAGAATTATATATATGTTACAACACAGAAACAGGCCATTTATATTAGAATTTTATAATAAGTTTGAAAGTGATTTAGTTAAATCCGAAACTAGGGTCTTAAATCTAAACAAAGCAAACTACGTAGGTATGAGGGGCGAGTTGGCCAAGGTAGATTGGGAAACTGCATTAAAAGGCATGACAGTAGACAAGCAATGGCTAGCATTTAAAGAATTAATACATAATTTACAACACATATACATTCCTTTAAGGCACAAATACCCCCACAGGAAAAGTGGTCCAACCGTGGCTAACAAGAGAAGTTAAAGATAGTATTAGATCAAAGGAAGAGGCTTATAACGTTGCCAAAAAGAGCGGTAAGCCTGAGGATTGGGACTATGCCCCCTAGTTCTAGACTCTCCAGCCAGGGGATACAACCTCTCAGCTTCTACCCTGTCAATCCCCCTCAGAATCTTATAGGTTTCAATGAGATCACCTCTCATTCTTCTAAACTCCAGAGTTTAGGCCCAATCTACTCAATCTCTCGTCATTAGGACACCCCCTCATCCCAGGGATCAATGCAGTGAACCTTCGTTGCACCACCTGTAAGGAAAGTCGATCCTTCCTCAGATAAGGAGACCAAGGAGACTTAAATGCATCTAAGCTATTCGCCTCAACTACTCCCTGTGGTAGCAAGTTCCACATTCTCACCACTCTCTGGATAAAGAAGTGGCCTTTAGACAGTATTTTAGACTGATGCCACAATGTCAGCCTCACTGAAACCACGAGGACCATCGGCGAGGGAAGTGGGAAGAAGCACATTAGCGTGTGCTCCTTGAGATTAAAGCATGTTGTTGCAACGCTGCAGATGGAGGTTTGCCCTGGGTCTATCATATGACTTGGGAGTGCTCGATACGTACATTGCAAAATGTACAAAGTATCCTATAATCCAAGCACTAACAACCCCCAGCTGGAGTTATAACCTTGTCTCATTTCGATCTGTCACAGGGAGCTTCGCTCCAACAGAAGGCACCCTCAACGCACAGGAAATGTAGAAATAGCCAGAACTGGAAAAGACTGTTTCATTCCATCTGGCTAGCTCCAGAGTTCAAAAACAGAATACACAGGTCACTATTAACATTCCTCAATTCATTTTCCTGCCAATTGCCTGACCAACTTCCTGAGTCTGTACAAATACAATCTCTGAACAAAACAGTTCCAAAAGTCACCAGCAGCTCGTGAATATCACTGCTCACGATCAGAGGATGTGCTGTTTACAACAACTTGCATTTATATAGCACCTTTCACGTAGTAAAACGTCACCAGGCGCTTCACAGGAGCGTTATCAGACAACAGGAAATAATGGCAGGAAAAATTATACCATGTAAAATTGAATGTAGGTGTATGCCCCTTTAAGACTAGATGCAATTGCTCTGTGGGTTTACTTAAGAGTTCGGGTTGCAGATGAAAACCACAGCTTTGTTTGATGGACAGACCAATGTAGTAGCCGTCGTGGAACCTGTATGTTTTTGGAGAGAAAGAGAGAGAACGGAAACACAGTACAACAACTTGTATTTATATAGCGCCTTTAACGTAATTAAAAAGTCCCAAGGCGCTTCACAGAAGCGTTAACAAAATTTGACACCGAGCCACATAAGATGATATTAGGACAGATGACCAAAAGCTTGGTCAAAGAGGTAGGTTTCAAGGAGCGTTTTAAAGTAGGAGAGAGAGACGGAGAGATTTAGGGAGGGAATTCCAGAGCTTGGGTCCTAAGCAGCTGAAGGCACGGCTGCCAATGGTGGAGCAATTAAAATCGGGGATGCGCAAGAGGCCAGCACTGGAGGAACGCAGAGATCTCACGGGTTGTAGGGCTGGAGGAGGTTACAGAGATAGGGAGGGGAGAGGCCATGGAGGGATTTGAAAACAAGGTTGAGAATTTTAAAATTGAGGTGTTGCCAGACTGGGAGCCAATGTAGGTCAGCGAGCACAGGGGAGATGGGTGAACGGTGAACAGTATTTTAAGATTACTTTGCATCTGTAAGAACAAAGGAGTGCAGGATGTAGAAAGTATAAATGAAAGCCCATATTGGGCTCAGAAGAGTTTAAAATGGCCCTGAGAATGGGAGGGTTAACAGTACAGTAATCCTGTACAATGAAACATCATCCCAAAGCTTCCAAACAAAGCTATGCGTTCACTGCTCATCTGTTAAGGTTCAAACAGGGAATCTCACACCACCAAACATGTGTAAGAAAGACTTGCATTTCTATAGCGCCTTTCACGACCACCAGACAGCCCAAAGCACTTTACAGCCAATGAAGTACTTTTGAAGTGCAGCCACTGTTGTAATGTAGGAAAAGCAGCAGCCAATTTACGCACAGCAAGCTCCCACAAACAGCAATGTGAAAATGACCAGATAATCTGTTTTTGTTATGTTGATTTAGGGATAAATATTGGCCTGGACACCGGGGATAATTCCCCTGCTTTTCTTCGAAATAGTGCCATGGGATCTTTTACGTCCATCTGAGAGAGCAGACGGGGCCTCGCTTTAACGTCTCATCCGAAAGACGGCATCTCCAACAGTGCAGCACTCCTTCAGTGCTGCACTGGAGCGTCAGCCTAGATTTTTGTGCTCAAGTCTCTGGAGTGGGACTTGAACCCACAACCTTCTGACTCAGAGGCGAGGGTGCTACCAACTAAGCCACAGCTGACACTGAGATAAAGAAAACGGAGTTTCGTTTCACTGACACAGTATCCAAGGCACGAACAAGCACCAGTCCAACCATTGTACTATAGACTCCTCCAGTTTCACAGGTGAACCATCATGTCACAGCAGGTTTTCCAAGAGTTTACTTCCAGGATTCCTTAAGGTTTAATCAATCAATGAATTCTGGTTCGCAAATGATCCAGACCAACCCTTTATAAATTACCCTCCCCGCTCCTCCTCCTCCCCCCATGGCATTGCCCTCGCCATCAATGACAATTAACAGGTAGACAGTCCTCACCTTTTCCCTTACAACTGGCAACAAAGCATTAAAGCAGGTAGCCAGAAATATTCCACCACCAAACGAACTGCAAAGCGAGAGCACCTTCTTGTACTTGTGCGCTTTCTCATAGTCGGCTTGGATTATCCGAACGGGCAACAGGGAGCCCAACATCATCAGGGTGAAAACCCCGGCCATGCAGAGGAGTTTAGTTACCAAAATATTCATCTTCGAGTCCGGGCGATGAGGTCTCGGCCTTCAGAAAGGTGGGTTCAGAGACACGTAGAGATGATGGCGCTCGATTTTTTAAAAAAAGATTCAATTATGCTGTCGACTTCTGTCCTCTGACATCTTTTCTTTCCTCAAAAGGGCAGAGCAGTCCTGTTAAACCCCCTCTCAGATGGCCTGTGAATGCCTCCAATTTCATCGTAACTGGGGAGAGAAAAACAACATCATGACAAAATCATTTTTTCTTCGTCACTACAATTTGTAAACATATGGTGGTAAGGGAACGAGAAGTTTTAGGTTAACACATCAGTTAGTGGCTTTTCACTCGTTGTCCAGGGTCTGGTGGGAGGGTGGGGGGAGGAGGAGGGTGGCGTAATGGGATGACTTCAGGTCACATCTATTGCATGCGATAATTAAATTGGAGATCAAAGTATATCCTGATGGGTGAGGTTACAGTACAGAGGAATGAAAAAAAGACAGCACACCCTACAAAAATGAGAAAGAACTAAGCAGCATGTCCAGTCATCATAACAGCACGAACTGAAACATATTTACAATAAAATCCAACAAGACATCAATTAGTTCCCCGTCCCAAGATTTCTCACCCCCCCCCCCCCCCCCCGCACCTTCGCTCTCGCTGGATGATGGCGGCTCAAAGTGAGGTACAATTCCGCTAGTGTCGTCTAGCCGTCAGGCCAAGTGGCAATTTCGCCCGAGCTCACATCCAAGTAGTAAGCATCAACGGGCTATTCCACTGCGGAGTTCACGGAACCCGTGATCAACAGATTTCCAGCCGGAATTGCTGGATAGTGGTCAGAAATGGAAACCCTGAGAGATTTCTTCCCCTTCCCAATGCCAGGTGGACAAACCGAGGACAATATTGTCACCAGCACTGTTCCCTCTAAGGTGTGCGGCCACCTGGCCGCGCACACGTTCCAGAGCTCGCGCGCACTTCAAATTAAATGCCGCGCAGAGAACTGGACTGCCGGACAGCTGGAGCGGCCCAATACACAATGGCCCGGAATGAGACAGAGTCTTTTGTGAGTCTTGCGACCTCAGGAGTAAAGGGGCCTTTAGGGAAAAGTGACCATAATATGATAGAATTTTATATTGAGTTTGAAAGTGATTCAGTTAAATCCGAAACTAGGGTCTTAAATCTAAACAAAGCAAACTACGTAGGTATGAGGGGTGAGTTGGCTAAGGTAGATTGGGAAACTACATTAAAAAGGTAGGACGGTAGACAAGCAATGGCTAGCATTTAAAGAATTAATACATAATTTACAACAAATATACATTCCTTTAAGGCACAAAAACCCCACAGGAAAAGTGGTCTGACGGTGGCTAACAAGAGAAGTTAAAGATAGTATTAGATCAAAGGAAGAGGCTTTTAATGTTGCCAAAAAAAAGTAGTAAGCCTGTGGATTGGGAGGATTTTAGAATTCAGCAAAGGAGGACCAAGAAATTGATAAAGAAAGGGAAAATAGAATATGAGAGTAAACTAGCGACAGACATAAAAACAGACTGCAATAGCTTCTATAGGTATGTAAAAAGGAAAAGATTAGCGAAAGTAAATGCGGGTCCCTTACAGGCTGAGACAGGAGAAATTATAATGGGGAATAAGGAAATGGCAGAGAAATTAAACAAATACTTTGTGTCAGTCTTCACGGAAGAAGATGCAAAAAACTTCCCGGAAATAGTGGCGAACCATGAGAATGAGAAACTGAAAGAAATTAGTAAAACAAAAAAATAGTACTGGAAAAATTAATGGGACTGAAAGCCGATAAATCCCCATGACCTGATGGCTTCCATCCTCGGGTTTTGAAAGAGGTGGCTATAGAGATAGTGGATGCATTGGTTATCATTTTCCAAAATTCCATAGATTCTAGAACGGTTCCCGCGGATTGGAAGGTAGCAAATGTAACCCCACTATTTAAGAAAGGAGGGAGAGAGAAAACGGGGAACTACAGACCAGTTAGCCTGACATCAGTAGTAGGGAAAATGCTAGAATCTATTATTAAGGACATGGTAACAGGGCACGTAGAAAATAATAATAGGATTGGGCAGAGTCAACACGGATTTATGAAAGGGAAATCGTGTTTGACGAATCTGTTGAGTTTTTTGAGGTTGTAACTAGCAGAATAGATAAGGGGGAACCAGTGGATGTGGTGTATTTGGATTTTCAGAAGGCATTCGATAAGGTGCCACACAAGAGGTTATTAAACAAAATTAGGGCTCATGGGATTGGGGGTAATATACTAGCATGAATTGAGGGTTAGTTAATGGACAGAAAACAGAGAGTGGGAATAAATGGGTCATTTTCAGGTTGGCAGGCTGTAACTAGTGGGGTACCGCAAGGATCAGTACTTGGGCCTCAGCTATTCACAATCTATATCAATGATTTGGATGTAACATATCCAAGTTTGCTGATGATACAAAGCTGGCTGGGAATGTAAGTTGTGAGGAGGATGCAAAGAGGCTTCAAGGGATATAGACAAACTAAGTGAGTGGGCAAGAACATGGCAAATGGAATATAATGTGGAGAAATGTGAAGTTATCCACTTTGGTAGGAAAAATAGAAAAGGAGAGTATTTTTTAAAATGATGAGAGATTGGGAAATGTTGGTGTTCAGAGGGACCTGGGTGTCCTTGTACACAAATCACTGAAAGTTAACATGCAAGTACAGCAAGCAATTAGGAAAGCAAATGGTATGTTGGCCTTTATTACAAGAGGTTTTTTTTTAAATCGGAAAATTGATTAAAATTGATATACGGGAAAGTGATGTTAATATTACCGTAAACAAAGTTGCAGAATGGGCATGTAAATGACAAATGAATTTCCATATAGAGAAGTGTGAGGTGGTGCAATTTGGTAGGAGGAATAAGGAGGCTACCTACTCCTTGGAAAATAAGAGACTAAATGGGGTAGAGGTGCAAAGGGATCTAGGGGTATTGATTCACAAATAATTAAAAGTAGCAACGCAGGTTAAAAAAGCCATAAAAGTGCAAATAAAGCACTGGGGCTCATTTCTAGAGGAATAGAATTCAAAAGCAGAGAAGTTATGTTAAACTTGTATAGAACCTTGTCTGATTGTCTCATGATTTGAGACGGTGGGGTGGCAATAAGGCATTACTGTATATATGCTTTTAAGTGGTTGCTGTTGCTGTCATTGTTGGTGTAAAAGTTGTTGTTGTTGTTAAATTTGCCCACGGACGAAAAGGTCGTGCTCAAAGGAGTTCGTTGCCCGCTCAGTACAAAAAAAATTAGAGTGAACATTGGTCACCAGCCATTCATAAAAAAATAAAGAGAAGCAGGGTTTTTGAAACAACTATAATACTCCGTATTAAAGTGTGCATAAATGTTATGCTGCAGCATTTAATCCTTTGATAACTGCAGCAGCATTTTAACACTAAAACTATTATAACCATGCACCAACATTAACAATGTGATTTACCCAAATCTTGGTGATAAATTTATGAGGACATCTTTTGGCAAAAAAAAGTATATGTGCACTCCAAGTTAATAAATGCATTGTCCAGTGCAGAATAGTTTAGAAAGGTCCCAGATTTGACTCCTGGTCTCAATACTACAGGCTACGGAAGGGGAAACAAACTGCTAGGGTTCCAGCTGCGAATTACTATTCAGTGACTCCTTCTGGGATGTGAGCATCTGTGCACATTGTGATGCCCCCACAGTCAAACAGCCTGCCAATACTTACTGTCTGGGCTCACACACAAAGTATAGCCACTGGAAGTCAGACAATAGATGTGGGTTGAAATCCCATCATGCATCACCACCTACAGAAGTAGAGGAAAGTGGAAAAAAAATATTAAAATGCAAAGACTGGCTTATCACACCATTCAGATATGGCAATGCCAATAGAAACAGATAGCTGAGGTACCTATCACTACACCCAAAAAAGTCCTTCAATAATTTATACTCGGGAAGCCCCCATTCCCCAGCCCACTCACACTCCAGCAGCCCTTGTACCTAATCTACCCACTGAATATATCTGAAGGATCCACAAACCCTCACACACATTCAATACGTTTTACACTCAGGAAGCCCCCTACATAGTGATGCTTCCCACAGTCAAACAACCCACTGCTTCTTGCACTCAGGAAGCCCCCTACATGGTGATGCACCTCACAGTCAAACAGCCAATGCTCTTGCACCCAAGTAGCCCCCCTCTACAGTGTAATGCCTCCCACAGTCAAACAGCCCACTGCCTCTTGCCCTCAGGAAGGCCACTAGACGGTGATGCCCCCCACAGTCGAACAGCTCACTGCCTCTTGCACTCAGGAAGACCCCCCTAGACGGTGATGGCTCCCACAGTGAAACAGTCTACTGCCTCTTCCACCCAGGAACATCCCCCCCCAGAGTCAATCAGCTCACTGCCTCTTGCACTCAGGAAGCCTCCACCCCACTGACTACGATGCCCCCCCACTGTCAAACAGCCCACTGCGCCTCCCTCAGCCCCAACCTCACTCACCTGCCTCTCCTCCCGCTGACAGCCCCGGATGAGCACCCCGACCGCTCTGATTGGGCGTTCAATTGCACGGGAAAGACGAATCTCGCAACTGATTGCTCGGTCCCCACGTCAATCACAGATGCACCCGCCCACACTGGGGTAACCTGAAAAACACGCCGCCGCGCTTCGCATTCCCCGTTTATTAAACACGTAATTAACGGCATATTTCAGCTTAGGATGAACTTAAATGCGAACTTTAACAGCAAGAAACATTAAGGACTCAGTTGCGAAATAATTAAATCTAAACGCTGCCCGTCTCGTAATTTTCACCGGCGTTACTAAGCGGCTGGTAACGGTGAATTGGTTCCGAATGTGCGGAAAAGGAGGAGATATTAGTTCCGGCCCGAATTTCTTTGCCCCTTATGTCAGAGAGAGTTTACCAAAATCACCCATGTGTGTAATGCTTGGGGGAGGGCGGGCAATCACGTTTAAGGTGCTCTTCCTGGTTGGCATTTTTGACACCACGGATTAATTAACCCTATTTGATCCTTGCCCTTATACCTCCCCTCTTCCCACTGTCCAGGGCCCCAAACACCCCTTCCAGGTGAAACAGCGATTTACTTGTACTTCCTGCAATTTAGTATACTGTATTCGCTGCTCACGATGTGGACTCCTCTACATTGGGGAGACCAAACGCAGATTGGGTGACCGCTTTGCGGAACACCTCCGTTCAGTCCGTAAGGGGGACCCCGAGCTCCCGGTGGCCTGTCACTTTAATTCACCGCTTCACTCCCACTCTGACCTCACCGTCCTCGGCCTAATACACTGTTCCACGGAAGCTCAGCGTAAGCTCGAGGAACAGCACCTCATCTTTCGTTTAGGCACGCTACAGCCCTCTGGACTCAATATCGAGTTCAACAATTTTAGATCATAACCTCAGCTCCAATCACATTTATATTTTATTTTATCTACCCTTTTATTTGTCCCCCCCACCTTTTTTTTCCTCCTAGAAGCTGGCAGCTGTCCTTCATTCTGCCAGTAGATTTCACACTTCATTCAGCCTTAATCTGTCACATTAACACCACCTCTAGCCTTGCATATCTCTTAAATGTCTCTTAATGTCTCTTCATCTCCTCCTTTGTTCCTTTATCCCCTCCCCCTTTTCCCAGCTTTACCCTGGCCTTAAATCTATTTGATTTCCAGCTCTTCCCAGTTCTGATGAAAGGTCATCGACCTGAAACGTCAACTCTCTTTCTCTCTCCACGGATGCTGCCTGGCCTGCTGAGTTTTTCCAGCGTTTTCTGTTGTTATTTCCTATTTGATCCTTATTCGTCCACCCTCACAGTCCACACTCAGTAGAAACTGGAAGGAAGCCCAGGGTTGCCAACTCTGGTTGGACACATTCCTGGAGGTTTGATCATGTGATGTTTAATCACGTGACATTTTCTGACAGTTTGCAAATGTCACTGTATTTACCTTAGTTAAGTACTTAGCATTCCTAAAATAGTGTAAGATAATTATGTCGTAGTACATAAGATTTTTTTTTAAACTAGCACTATTTGCACAGAGATGGTTTTGAATTGTAATACGATAGCAAAATACTGCGGATGCTGGAAATCCGAAATAACAACAGAAAACGCTGGAAAAACTGTAAAAGCTGGAGTTTTTCCAGCGCTTTCTGTTGTTATTTTGGTTTTGAATTGTGTTATGTCGACATTCATTAGGTGTATCGGAATTGGAGTAGCCAGGGACAGAATCTGTGGCCAACCATCCATATACACCAGCTACTTTGCATAGATTACAGAGAGCTTACTTTGTCATAACCAACTGATTTACAATTGTCTTATGCTATAAAATAAGGCATGCTACATAATAGATAACCGGGTACGGTAGTACAGGTTGAGCGTCCCGAATCCGGCAACCTCAGGACCGAGGCCGAGCCGGTTTTCGGGTTTTTCCGGACTTCGGAACGTGTTTCTGATGTCCGAAGTCCGGAAACGCCCGAGCCCAGGTTGCGATATTTCCGGACTTCGGACATCAGAAACACATGCCGAGTCCTGAAATGCCTGGGCCCAGGTTGCGCTATTTCCGGTTTTTGGTAAGCCTCCCTTAGGGTGTCCGGATTCCGGAACATTTTACGGATTCCGGACCCCTGCCACCAATCGTCCCGGAGTCTGGATTCCGGAACTCCGGATTTGGGATGCTCAACCTGTATTACAAAGTAATTACAGCACAGAAACAGGCCATTCAGCCCAACATGTCTATGCCGTTGTTTATGCTCCACATGAGCCTCCTCCCACTCTTCTTCATCGAACCCCATCAAGATGTATGCAATCTGCTGCCCAGACGTTCAATATTCAGATATAGCTCTTCAATGTGTTACTTCTGGTCTTAGAAGTTCAGCAGCCTTTTCCTGTTTGCTAGCTTGACCAAATTCAAACAAACTACACTTCCAACACCAACTAGATCTGAATCCCACACATGCCCATGGTTAGACAGTCTTTTGTGTCAGACTGTATTCATATTTTTAAACAAACTGTGTAACTCGAACGAATATATTCTTTTAGATTTTAGACTCAGTTAAGAAAAAAAGTTTCTTTTAATTTTATGTTAATTTAAAGAAATGTTCTTTTAAATCCTAGGGAGGGATATATGATACCTGTACTAAGAGGGGGAATAAAACATACAAAGCTATGGGATAAAGGTAAGTAATCCCAATTTTTTTTTGAACAACAACAACAACTTGTATTTATATAGCGCCTTTAACATGGTAAAATGTCCTGAGGCGCTTCACAGGAGTATTATAAGACAAAAAATTTGACACCGATCCACATAAGGATAAATTAGGGCAGGTGACCAAAAGCTTGGTCAAAGAGGTAGGTTTTAAGGAGCGTCTTAAAGGAGGAAAGAGAGGTAGGGAGGCAGACAGGTTTAGGCAGGGAATTCCAGAGCTTAGGGCCTAGGCAACAGGAGGCACAGCCACCAAAGGTTGAGCGATTATAATCAGGGATGCTCAAGAGGGCAGAATTAGAGGAGCGCAGATATCTCGGGGAGATCGTGGGGCTGGAGGAGATTACAGAGATAGGAAAGGGCGAGGCCATGGAGGGATTTGAAAACAAGGATGAGAATTTTGAAATCGAGTCGCTGCTTAACCGGGAGCCAATGTAGGTCAGCGAGCACAGGGGTGATGGGCGAACGGGACTTGGTGCGAGTTAGGACACGGGCAACCGAGTTTTGGATGACCTCAAGTTTACGGAGGGTAGAACGTGAGAGGCCAGCCAGGAGTGCGTTGGAATAGTCAAGTCTAGAGGTAACAAAGGCATGGATGGGGGGGTTTCAGCAGCGGATGAGCTGAGGCAAGGCCGGAGACGGGCGATGTTCTGGAGGTGGAAATAGGTGGTCTTTGTTTTGCTGCGGATATGTGGTCGGAAGCTCATTTCAGGGTCAATTATGACACCAAGGTTGCGAACTACATAAAGCAAAGTTTTTTTCACATATGAAAAAATGAGACAATCAAAATTACACTCATTATATTTGCTTATAAAGGAACAGAAGGAGGCCATTTGTCCCGTCGAGCCTACTACACCATTTTGTTAGCCATAGCAGCTCCATGTATTTAATTTTAATTCCCTGCCCATTTCTCGCATGCCTTAATACTCTTACTTCCTTAATACCTTTGCTTATTTCTTTTCATCACGCTCTTTATTTTCAGCGTATCCCAGCTCCCCAGAAGATTGATTTTGTATTTTGTGTGTGCAGTTGGTGGGGAGGGCTGAGTAGGGTATACACACTGGGGCTTTTCCCCAACTGTTCCTATTGCTCCATTTGTACATTGATTGGCACTACTTTAAGAAGTCATGTGTGTGTAATGTGAGAACTAGTGACTTACCTCTTTATTGTTCGAGTCTCACCGATCCATTTCTGGATTTGTCTGCCCTGCACTCAGGTTTTTAATGTTTAGGACTTGAGCTGATCATATTTAAACAAAGAGCGAATGAATGGACTTGGTTTTTTTGTGCCGACTTCTATCAAAGTGCTTCACAGCCACTGAATTTCTTTCCAAGTGCAGTCACTATTATCAGGTGAGTAAATGCAGCAAGGTGCATGGGAACATCACTACCTCCAAGTTCCTTCCTTGGAAATATATCAGCCGTTCCTTCATCGTCGTTGGGTCAAAATCCTGGAACTCCCTCCCTAACAGCACTGTGGGAGTACCTTCACCACACGGACTGCAGCGGTTCAAGAAGGCGGCTCACCACCACCTTCCCAAGGGCAACTGGGATGGGCAATAAATTCCGCTCTTGAAAAATGAATTTTAAAAAAGCAACCAACTTGCACACAGCAAGGCCCCACAAACAGAAAATTAAATGACTAGTTAATCTGTTTTTGGGGGGACGTTGGCTGAGGGATGAATATTGGCCAGGATACCAGGAAAACTTCATGCTCTTCTTCAAATCGTTCTATGTGAACAGGGAGACGTTTTAACATCCCATCTGAAATAAAGCGTCTCCAAGCATTGCAGCACTCCCTCAGTACTGCACTGAAAAACCAGCCCAGCTTATGTGTTGAGGGTTTGCAATAGGGCTGGAACCCACAACCTTCTGACTCAGGCTATCAAATGAGCCAATCTGACTGTAATTTTGAATAATTGTTAAAGAAAGATTATTAACTCCAGTGCCTTTATTTCATAACAATTGTAAAACACCCAGAGACAAAAAGCAAACCCTGTAATAGTCACTTTTTTTTTTAGGCAAACACAGTAACCAATTTGTGCACAGCAAGGTCCCACAAACAGCAATGAGATGGATGACCGGATAATCAGTTGGTTGAGGGATAAATGTTGGCCAGGACACCAGACCAGGACATCCCTGCTCTTCTTTGAATAGTGCCATGGGATCTTTTATGTCCACAGACAGAAAGGATCTTGGTTCAATATCTCACATGATAGACGGCACCTCCGACAGTGTAGCACTCTCTCAGTCCTGCATTGAAATGTCAGCCTAGATCGCATGTACTCAAATCGCTGGAGTGGGACTTGAACCTACAACCTTCTGACTCAGAGGCGAGGGTGCTACCCACTGAGATAAGGCTGACAAAAAGCTAACCCATCTTTTCTCTTTATAGACACTGAAGGATCTGCTATATTTTATGTAAAACACCCATCTTTATTCAAATTTTATATTCAGACTTTTAATTACATTTCTTTTCTTTTCAACACAAACCTCGATTCCATTAACCTAATTTGTTTGCTTCATTAGATCTATATTTGTTCATACATTTTTGTTCCTCTTAAAGATGAGATGACACCCATCTTTAAGCATTTCTTAAAAAAAGGTTCACTGCAATGGTCAATGATACATTTTATTAAACGATCCCCTTAAACTTTCCTACACCTGAATGTAGTCCAGTGAGTGCAGGCTGGATCACAACTGCCTTGAGCATCTTGCAAATAAACTAACATCCAATAATTTCGCACAATTTAATCACTCTAGAAAAGAGAAGGCTGAGGGGTGACCTGATAGAGAGGTCTTTAAGATTATGAAAGGGTTTGATAAGGTAGATGTAGAGAAGATGTTTCCGCTTGTGTGGGGTGACCAAAACTAGGGGCCATAAATATAAGATAGTCACTAATAAATCCAATAGGGAATTCAGGAGAAACTTTTTTAGTCAGAGAGTGGTGAGAAAGTGGAACTCGCTACCACAGGGAGTGGTTGAGGCGAATAGCATAGATGCATTTAAGAGGAAGCTGGATAAACACATGAGGGAGAAAGGCATAGAAGGATAGGCTGATAGGGTGAGATGAAGAAGGGCAGGAGGAGGCCCGTGTGGAGCCCCATAGACCTTGACAGCTCATCCAAAGCACACAACTCTGCCACTGGAGCTCTCCTTCAGTACTGCACTGATCAGCTTAGATTCTGTGCGTGAATCCAGAGGGGAACTTGAAACCACAACCATGGCAGTAAAAGTTAAATCGCAACGTATCAGGAGCACAACTAAAAGACGATTTGTAACCTCTTTAAAGCACTTCTCTCCAACGTGAAGTAAGGTCACCAAGCAATAGCACCATCCTGTGGTTAGAGATAGTAAAATACTGTTAACTGCTCCGTATGCTGCGCTGAAGCTGGGCAGTGTAAAAAAAAAGGGTCCTGTCACTCAGACAGAAAGTCTAGCTGTCATTTGGACAAGTCATGTGAGATGGCTTTAAAATTCTCATCGTTTTCAAATCCCTCCATTGCCTCGCCCCTCCCTATCTCTGCAACCTCCTCCTACTACCCTCCGAGATCTGTGCGCATCACCGATTTTCATCGCTCCACCATTGGTGGCTATGCCTTCAGCCGTCTAGACTCCAAGCTCAGGAATTCCCTCCCTAAACCTCTCTTTCCTCCTTTAAGACGCTCCTTAAAACCTACCTCTGTGACCAAGCTCCTGTCCTAATATCTCTTTATGTGGCTCGGTGTCAAATTTTGTTTGATAATCGCCCCTGCGAAGCACCTTGGGACGTTTTACTGTGTTAAAGGCGCTATATAAATATAAGGTGTTGTTATGACAGGATGGAGGGGTAGAGGAAGAGACAGACAGGCCAACAATCAGAATTGCACCCAAGCAGGAGCCTTTAGCAAAAGGGTGGCGAAGGAAAGAAAAACTTATTTTTAAGCTGCATCGGTCAACTGTTTTACAAGTTAAAAAAAATTGTATATTTTAATAAACTTGCACGGGGGGAAGGTGACACAGGATTTCATTGCATACTTCCTCCCAGTTTAAAATATAATACGACAACAACCCTGTTTAAAAACAGTTAAAGTTAAAACGAGGTTCCATTCATTTTGCCCTTTTGTCACTTGGGTGCAATAACTTTATGCAACATGACTGCTATGGTCAGCATTTGTATGCAACTGAGTGTTGCGGTGTATTGATCCAGTCTATGCTTTGGCTCAAATGCTTGATTATAATGATTTGATGTATTGATCCATTCCATCTTTTGTAGCAGCTGCCTGATGACGTGTATTGATCTATTCCACGTTTTGTATCTGACCTTAGCACAGGCTGATCTGGGACTCCAATAAAGTGTCAGCCGTGGCTCAGGGGGTACCACTCTCGCCTGAGGCAGAAGGTTGTGGGTTGAGGTCCCACTGCAGAGACTTGAGCACAAAAATCAAGGCCGACACTCCAGTGCAGTGCTGAGGGAGTGCTGCACCGTCCGAGGTGCCATCTTTCGGATGAGACGTTAAACCGAGGCCCCGTCTGCCCTCTCAGGTGGATGTAAAAGATCCCATGGCACTATTTTGAAGAAGAGCAGAGGAGTTCTCGCCGCTGTCCTGGCCAATATTTATCCCTCAATCAACATCACTGAAACAGATTATCTGGTCATTATCACATTCCTCTTTGTGGGAGCTTGCTGTGCACACATTGGGTGCTGCGTTTATTACAACAGTGACTACACTTCAAAAAGTACTTCATTGGCAGTAAAGCGCTTTGGGATGTCTGGTGGTTGTGAAAGGCGCTATAGAAATGCAAGTCTTTCTTTCATGATAGGCTAGAGGCAGCATGTAGGGAAGCATCAGATACAGTAGCTTAGTGGTCATGTTACTGGACTAGTAATCCAGAAGCCAGGACTAATAATCTGGAGTATATGAGTTCAAATCCCACCACGGCAGTGGGGAAATTTAAATTCAGTTAAATAAATAAATCTGGAACAAAAAGGTAGTATCAGTGATGGTGACCCAACTACCGGATTGTCATAAAAACCCATCTGGTTCACTAATGTTCTTTAGGGAAGGAAACATGCTGTTCTTTACCTGGTCTGGCCGATATGTGACTCCAGACTCACAGCAACGTGGTTGACTCTTAACTGCCCTCCGAAATGGCCCAGCAAGCCACTTGGCTATATCAAAAACCACTAGGAAAACTATAATCCACACGGACTGCAGTGGTTCAAGAAGGTGGCTCACCACCACCTTCTCGAGAGCAACTAGGGATTGGGCAATAAATGTGGCCTTGCCACCGACACCCACATCCTGTGAATGAATTAAAAAAATATAGACCTGAGAAACTGGTTAGTCTGGTGAATGTTGTTTAGCGATACATCAGAACTATTCCAAGTTGGTCGAATACTTTTACACTACAGATACCATTGACACAAAAGATGATTCAAAAAGTTAGTGAGAGTTCGTGTCAACTTTCTCTCAGAGAATGCAGTGGTGGTTACCAGGTCACAGGTTAACGGGAAGAATTTAGATAGCTCAAATGTTCAGACAGAATGATGCACATTTTAGTCCCTCGGTCATAGGTAAGCGGGAAGGAGGGGTGAAAGAGGGCGATGCATGACTACAGCGGAACTGTATCCAGCATGAGTTGTCCTGCAGCAGGGAAGGGTTAGGAGGAATATCTGTCTGTCTATCTACTGTTTTAATGAGGAGGTGGTGTCCTGCAGTTGTCACACACTGCAGAGCCTGGAATAGTCAACAGCATGACCTGAGTTACAAAGAAAGGCAAAGCTGCACATAAACTTCATCAATTTTCCCCCTCCTACAAGAAATGTTAAATGACCACCACAAAATGAAAGTTATTGCTAAAAGGGTTATTGCAGTCTCCTCTACATTGGGGAGACCAAATGCAGATTGGGTTATCGCTTTGCTGAACACCTCTGTTCAGTACGCAAGTATGACCATAAGCTTCCGGTTACTTGCCATTTTAATTCTCCGTCCCCACTCCCACTCTGTCCTCCAACACTGTTCCAATGAAGCTCAACAGAAGCTCGAGGGAACAGCACCTTTTCTTTCGATTCGGCACTTCACAATCTTCCGCACTCGACATCGAGTTCAACAATTTCGGATCATAACCACTGCTCCCATTTTTTCCCCCAGACAGCAGGTGCTGGTAATGATTCTGTTCATTTAATCTCTCCTGCCTTCCACCCTGGACACAGACCCTCCCTTTTGTTCTTTCTTCCCCTCTCCCTGCCCCTGCACTTGCTTAAAACCGGTTATGTCTGTGCCATTTTCCAGTTCTGATGAAAGGTCACCAGCCTGAAACGTTAACTCTGTTTCTCTCTCGCCAGATGCTATCTGGCCTGCTAAGTATTTCCAGCATTTTCTGTTTAAATTGCTAAAAGGTGTTTTTCCAATTTTCAAAGGGCTGACTCGTCCTTACTGTCACCAGACTTAAATAAATGTCCTGTTTTTCAGATACACTGTGCACTACACAGGTATAGTTAACACCAGTGGGCCCAGTAACCAGATTCAAGTCAGCCAATAATTACCTCTTCCAATGTTTGAATTCCAGTGTGTACAATTATTTTTTTTTGTGCACAAGAACATATTAAGATGTTTCTGCACATGTTTGCATTTTGAGGCAGGGGTCAAAATTCTTAATTTAACATACTGATAAAGCTACTCCTCCTTCAATTAAAAACTGATTACATTTAAGCACAAAATTAACAAAGGCTCAAAGTAGAAAATTAGTTGTTTTGTTTTTTAAATACATTCATCAACCAGTTAAAGGCTTCCAATAATTGGTCTGCAAACTTTTACATGGCATGTGCGGTGGGTGGAATATCAGGTGTGCAAAACCAGTGCCTAAAGTGTTGACATTTTTCTCAGTTGACCTGCTGCAGACGTCCAGTTTTTATTGCATGTGTGATTTAATCAATTGTCAGAACGGCGCAGAATGATTGCAAACTGCCTTGTATTTCAATGATCAGCTCATGGTGACCAGTACGGGTACGGTAGCATAGTGGTTATGTTACTGGACTAGTAATCCAGAGGCCTGGACGAATGTTCAAATGCCACTGACAGCTGGAAATAAATCTGGAATAAAAAGCTACTATCAGTAATGATTGTCGTAAAAACCCATCTGGTTGACATGTCTTTCAGGGAAGGAAATCCGCCGTCCTTACCTGGTCTGGCCTATATGTGACTCTAGCAATGTGGTTAACTCTTAACTTCCCTCTGAAATGGCCTAACCAACCACAGTTATATTCAAGGCGGCGGCTCACCACCACTTTCTCAAGGGAAATTCGGGATGGGCAATAAATGCTGGCCTTGCTAGCGACGCCCACATCCCGGGAATGAATTTTAAAGAAGAGCCTTAGAATAGCCTGTCCAACGTCATTGGATAGATGTACCCTCCAAAATACTGAGCCATGCAGACCAGCGAAGTATTGGTTTCCTAGCTGATCTCAACAGGGGGCTGCAGTTGGGACATAAAAATTGGTTGCATAGGAACAGGAGGAGGCCATTCAGCCCCTTGAGCCTGTTCCACCATTCAATTGGATCATGGCTGATCCGTACCTCAACTCCATTTACTTACCTCTGTTCCAAATCTCTTAATACCTAACAAAAATCTAGATGCCAGTCTTGAAAATATCAATTGACCCAGCAGCCACAGCCTTTTTTGTTGGGGGGGGGGGGGGGGGGGGGGGAAGAGGAGAGAGTTCCAGGTTTTCACTATCCTTTGTGGAAAGAGTGCTTTCTGATTCCACACCTAAATAGCCTAACTCTAATTTTAGGATTATTCTCTTGCTCTGGATTCCACCACCGGCAATGTTCCCTTTAAGCTGCTTGGCCGCGCAGCACTCGACCTCCCGCGCAGCCGGCTTGGTGGCTTTTCAATAGGGAAAAATCGCGCATGTGTGGTATTTTGAATGGGCCCCTTAAAGGGGTAGCGCATCGAAAAAAAAATTACAGGAACATTGCCCACTGGAGGAAATTGCTTCTCTGTATCTAAACTATCAAATCACTTAATAATTTTAAATACCGCGATTAAATCACTCCTCAACCGTTTAATATCAAGGGAATACAAGCCAAGTTATTGCAACATGTCCTCATAATGTAGTTGGGCCGAATGGCCTGTTTTTGTGCTCTATATTCTATGTAATCCTATGTAATTATTGTGGTGAATCTGCGCTGTACCCCTTTCCAAGGCCAATATATCCTTCCTGAAGTTCGGTGACCATAACTTGGAGTACTGCGTACAATTCTGGTCGCCATATTATAAAAAGGATAGAGGCACTGGAGAGGGTGCAGAGAAGATTTACAAGGATGATACCAGAAATGCGAGGGTATCCATATCAGGAAAGGATGAACAGACTGGGTCTCTTTTCACTTGGAAAAAAGGCTGAGGGGTGACTTAATAGAGGTCTTTAAAATTATGAAAGGTTTTGATAGAGTAGATACAGAGAATGTTTCCACTTGTGGGGAAGAGCATAGCTTGAGGCAATCAATATAAGATAGTCACCAAGAAATCAAATAGGGAATTCAGAAGAAACTTCTTTACCCAGACAGTGGAGAGAATGTGGAACTCGCTACCACAGGGAGCAGTTGAGGCGAATAGTATAGATGCATTTAAGGGGAGGCTAGACAAGCATTTGAGGGAGAAGGGAATAGAGGGTTATGCTGGGAGAGTTAGTTGAGGAAAGACGGGAGGCGGCTCGAGTGGAGCATAAACACCGGCATGGACTGGTTGGTCCAAATGGCCTGTTTCTGTGCCGTATATCCTATGTAACTGAACAGAGTACTCCAGATGCAGTCTGACCAAGGTTCTGAACAATTGCAGCATTGCTTACTCACATTTTAATGCCAGTTCCCCTCATTATCCATAGTCTAGGAAAAGGTGGGGGTGGAAAGGGAGAAAAATCAGCCAGGGTTCCTGCTCACGGTCTAGCGATCTTTGTTGGGAAGTGCACACATCAGATGCCAAACAAGGGCAGGATTGTGGTTTGAAGAATGGGAATTAGGGTTGGGTGCTGGAGGGCAACCAGTATTTGTGGATCTGTGAACTGCATTTTAGTTCATTACACCTTTGGGTAAGGCGAGAAGATTGGAGGGGAAGTCAGAGGCTGTCACTTTGGGCTAGGATTCAAAGCCACATCCGAAACAAAAGGGAACAGCTTTCCAAACACAAACACAACAAACACAATGAACTGCTGTACAGAACTTTATCAGTTACTGTTTTACATAACGAGATCCTGACTGGTGACAAAATTCTGATATTTTAACAGTTACTGGACTCTTGTGCGGATGAAATAAACACTGTCACCCCCCTCCCCTCAATTTTTTTTTTAAAACAATACAAATGTATAAAGGCTCTGCAATTCAAGTAGTATTAAAAACTTTAAATAAGCAGATTACTCTGGGGGTAGCAGTATGTTTACGGCAAAGTATTAACCTTCATTATTACAAATGGAAAAAGACGACATCTGGTGGGCTGAAACTCTGCTTAAATATTCACTTCAAGAAGGGTGGCTGTACATGACTGTTCATCACACTAAATGGGAACAAGGAACTTGAGAAGTTGCATCTTGTGTGGAAGATTCAGTTGCAATCCACTCCCAGGAATAATTGTGCGTGTGTGTTTTTTTTAATACTTGCAATTAATTTGTTGTTCTTTGAATATTGAAACATTGTGCATCAAGAACAGGGGTGTCCTGGTACTCAAAACTCCCAGGCGACTCAGTCTTATTTGTGTTTTATATATTTCTTGTATGCTGGTTTGTCCTGATTTGCATTTTAAGGGCCTGGCAGTTTTGAAAGGGCTGTTCTTAGCACTGTTGCCTCATTGCTGGACAAATCCTGGGCCAGAACATCAGGATCTGTTAGTATTTGAAACTTATGATAGATGCAAATCAATGGGACCGTGGACTTGGTATAACAAGACAAATGCTTTGCTTGCGACACCCCTGCCCGGGAACAGGTCAGTTAGCTACTTGCAGAACCACTGGTTTATGGTGACTGAATAAGCCAAATTAAATTATGACCTGGCATTCCAGGATTTTTTTTAAACCAGTGTTTTGCAGATTGCATTCTGTGATCCAGTAAGTTTAGAACAAATTAATTCGAGCCACTAGTTTGCTGCTGACTGAATAAATCAAATTTATCACAGGGACATCCACTGACGTTTGAGGTTTGCATTCCCTCTATTTTTCCATGAAAACTGCACACTAGTGGTCTTGGCCATGTGGCACAGGCTGAATATATATGTGCACAAACAGGACACCAAAACACTTCCATGAATACCTTATGTGGATTTTTAAAAAAGAAAAAAAGATTCCATAAGGGAGTTTTACAGAAATTGAAGGGAAATGTTTCGAGTGACAGAATGGGAGAACTTTCGCTTCAATTTGTCCCCTCCTTTTACGAGCAGGCGTTGGCCACAGACACTGGCTGCTAATGAAGACCTTTTATTCCTACAGCTAGAACAATGCACATTACATGCTCAATCCTCGGGAAACGTGGAGTTTCGGCAATGCTGGGGACAGCCGCTGTCCAAAACAGTGTGGCTGAAACTACCACAATGGGACTCTCTACCAATCATAAAATAAAAGTAGTCGATTAGATTTTAAATAACTGGATGCCTTTTTTTTTTGTTGCACGCAGCATCTGAAGTCTACACTGTAAAAGAATTCCTTATAATACATCAACTACAAATTGGAAGTAGATCTCAGTTCTGTTGACCTGGTGATGCTAGCGATTTCTCAAACAACTGTCACTGAAAAAAGTTCCACCATTTCACTCCCGGGGCCAACTTAAGATTCGTGTTCACCTCTCGTTCTCAAAGTCAAGTTTAAAAAGACTACGCACAAATCCTTCTGCTATTATTTTCATACCATCTTCTGCGCCATTAAAAAAGCCTAGGTGAATGAAAAACACAAGTGATGTTAATCAATCAGACTGCAAGCTGAATTAGTTTGTATTTATAGATATGGCTTCTGCTGTTCCATTCTCCTGAACAGACGAAATGCTGGAAAAAAATGCTTCAGACAACAAAAAAATTCTTATATAAGCTTTGTAAGCCTAAACAGTACAAAGCGAACGAGGGTAATGTCAATATTGTGAGAAGGCGAGGTATGGAGCCATTGCTGTTCCGTTTCTTTATTTTAAAAGGAACAGTGGAATCTTACAGGACGACAGGCGTTCTGGAGAAGTGATAGAGAAGCTAGGTGTTCCTCTGTGAACATTCTGATTAAAAACTTAGAGAATCACAGAAAGCTCAATACATAAATTCCACAAAAAGGTTGATAAGTGGCTTTTGCAAGCTTGAAAACCCAGTTTTTTTTTTATTCCGTATTTACAAGTTGTCTGTTCTTCGCTCAGAGGATCCGCCTGAACATGCAAGTGACAGTACAAATCATTACTTCAAGTTCCTGATGGCAAAGTGAAGAACAAACGACCTCAACTCGTAGTAGTAAGGGTTGGACTGACTCACATCTCCTGCGAAATTAAAACATCCAAAAATTAATCAACATGCGCAATCTTAACTGAGAAATGTTTTTTTTTTTTTAAAGCTGTATGATTGGAAACCTTTCTTTTACTTAAGAATTAGGAGCAGGAGGAGGCCATACGACCCCTCGAGCCTGCTCCGCCATTCAATAAGATCATGGCTGATCTTCGACCTCAACTCCACTTTCCCGCCTGTTACCCATATCCCTTGATTCCCCGAGAGTCCAAAAATCTATCTCAGCCTTGAATATACTCCACGCTTCAGCATCCACGGCCCTTTGGGGTAGAGAATTCCAAAGATTCACAACCCTCAGAGTGAAGAAATTCCTCATCTCAGTCTTAAATGGCCGACCCCTTATCTAAGACTTTGCCCCCTAGTTCTAGACTCTCCAGCCAGGAGAAACAACTTCTCAGCATCCACCCGGTCAATCCCCCTCAGAATCTTATATGTTTCAATGAGATCACCTCTCATTCTTCTAAACCCCAGAGTATAGGCCCAATCTACCTCCCTAAAGACCTTTGCTGGGGTGCAGTTCCACTGGCAAGTCACCCTCACATGCTGTGTAATGCGCTATTCTTCACACGCGAGAGTCTGCAGGGCATTCGACAATGGAGGGCGTCACATCCAAGCCCAATTTGTCCTCACCAGCCGGCCATACATGTGCACTTCCCAGCTTGGGGGGTGAGGGTCCATTGAATAGCAGTCTGGAGGAGGACAGCACTCCTACCGTTGTCCTGAACGCGACCAGCTAAGTCAGTAGAGGTGGGAATCAAAAGTGGTCAGTAAAATCAGCAAAATGTTGGAAATGCACAGGTGAGCCAGCAGCTGAAAACCTCAAAATTCCTTAATTCTCAGATGCTGAATGACTGTGGATTTTTGGTTCACTTTCCCCCTTAAATTCTGGTGTTGCTGCCCTTTTCCTTTCTCATCTCTCTTTTCCAGCGGGTTCGACGATTAGATCTGCTGGTCTTGCACTATTCAGTGATGATACTTTGACCTTCAAACAAGACACGGGGGTAGGCGGGAATGTGGAGTAATCAGATCAGCCATGATCTTATTGAATGGCGGAGCAGGCTCGAGGGGCCTACTCCTGCTCCTAATTCGTATGTTCATATGACACTGAATAGAAGAAGCTACTGGACCAGTGGATTCCCTAGCACCAGAGAAGGCACCTCACCTCCCACCTCCTCAGTTAAATAAAGGTTTTGCACAAGTTTATCTGTCAACAACTTGCATTTATGTAACACACTTAAAAAGGTAAAAAAATGTCCTAAGCTGCTTTGTAGAGGAACAGACAGCCTTGTGGAAGAGTGAAGAGGTGACTGAATATTTGATCATAGAGATGGGCTGTTAGTGGAGGCTTTGAGAGAGAAGGGGACAAGGGTTTAAAGAGGTGTCCAGACAGCAGAATTAAAAAGCTTCTGCCTTGGTTTGGCTTTTGTCCCACCACCTTAAGGAGATTCTCCTGGATAAGGCCCTACACCTGCAATGACCGAGTACATTTACCTCCCTGCTGTCCACAAACTTACTTTATATTCACACCGATTATTTTGCTAACTTCAAAATGAGGAAAATATACCCCTTTATCCTCTAGTACTCATTTTATTTAAGTGAGAAGATCATTGAAAAATTCGCATCAGGCTGCCTGACCGACAATGCTATTTTCCCATATCTCTGAAGATAGCTTCTGTACGTGCCTACATCTCCCAAATCGCTGTCAAACAGCACTCACCTCGTCTGCTGTTAGGACTGTTCCTCGTTGCTGGCACTGGGGGTCCGGCTCCGGATTTGGCTCCGTAACTGTTCAATTAACTCTGGGTTCTGCTGCTGCATCTGCTGTGCAAACTGTTGCCCGCTGGTTTAAAAAAAAGTAAAGAAAACTAGTCACAACAGAAATGAGACATGATTTGCGTGGACTTTGTGCCATTCCCCAGCTCGAGACAACCTGCTCCCCCCTAACACACTTCCCATCGGGTGTCTGAAAACAACACTGGGAACAGTTGGGGGGGCCAAGTAATTTAGTGCAGGGTAATGTCCCATCAATTTCTACATGACTTGTTCGCAGAGTATTTCAATTTTAAATACAAGTCCCAGATGCAGTGAAAATGCCAGTTTCTAAACTATAAAGCATTTGTCATAACAAGTCAGTTAACCCAGTAAGGGTGCATGGCAGCCCAAGATACCTGGAGATAGTAAATGACCCAAACAAAAGCACGAGAGTAGATGCCCATCACACGTATTCATTCTACAATTCAACACATTTTTCAAATTAATGACACAGGGAGCCTACAAGCAAAGAAAGAACTTCCATTTATATAGGATCTTTCACATCCTCAGAAGGGCCAAAGCACTTCACACCCAATGACATACTTTTAGTGTTGTCATTGTTGTAAAGTAGGGGAACGTGGCAGCCAATTTATGCACAGCAAGGTCCCACAAAAAGCACCGAGATAAATTACATTTTAGTGACTTTGGTTAAAGGATAAGTGTTGGCCAGGACACCAGGAAGACTCCCCTGATCTTCAAATAGTGTCAAGGCGTCATTCGTGTCCAGCTGAGGGGACAGACGGTATTAGAACCGAAGAATTAGGAGCAGGCCATATGACCCTTCGAGCCTGCTCCGCCATTCAATAAGATCATGGCTGATTTTTGACCTCAATTCCACTTTACACGCCTGATCCCCATATCCCTCGAGTCCAAAAATCTATTGATCTCAGCCTTGAATATACTCAACACTTCAGCATCCACAGCCCTTTGGGGTAGAGAATTCCAAAGATCCACAACCCTCAGTGAAGAAATTCCTCCTCATCTTCTAGACTCTCCAGCCAGGGGAAACAACCTCTCAGCATCCACCCTGTCAATTCCCCTCAGAATCTTATTGGTTTCAATGAGATCACCTCTCATTCTTCTAAACTCCAGAGAGTATAGGGCCCAATCTACTCAATTGGCATCTCACCCCAAAGACAGAACCTCTGACAGTGCAGCACTCCCTCTGCAGTGTACTAAAGTGTCAGCCTCAATTATGTGCTCAAGTCTCTGGAATGAGGCTTGAATCCATGACCTTGACTCGGAGGTGAGTGTGCTCCCACTGAGCCAAGATTGACACGTTCGTTGCTGTTGAAGATAAGTCATCCAAACTACACAACAGAATGGATTTGAGTAAAATGTTCTCTTTATCAGCTTCAAGTCCCAGAAGTGAAAAGAATTCTGGGCACCACACTTTAGGAAGGATGTCAAAGCCTTGGAGAGGGTGCAGAAGAGATTAACTAGAATGGTACCAGGGATGAAGGACTTCAGTCATGTGGAGAGACTTGAGAAGCTGGGGTTGTTCTCCTTAGAGCAGAGAAGGTTAAGGGGAGATTTGATAGAGGTGTTCAAAATCATGAACAGTGTTGAGAGTGCACACAAGGAGAAACTGTTTCCAGTGGCAGAAGGACACAGATTTAAGGTGATTGGCAAAAGAACCAAGGGCGACATGAGGCAACTTTTTTTTTTAAAACACAGGTTATGATGATCTGGAATGCACTGCCCGAAAGGGTGATGGAAGCAGATTCAATAGAGAATTGGAGAAATACTTGAGGGGAAAAAAATTACAGGGCTATGGGGAAAGAGGAGAGTGGGATTAATTGACTAGTTCTACCAAAGAGCCGGCACGGGCCCGATGGGCCGAATGGCCTCTTTCTGTGCTGCATCATTCCAGATATATGCAGAGAGGTTTGTTATAAAGATTTGTTTGACTTGTCACGAAGACAAGAGCAAGAATAAAAAGTACTCACGCTTGGATGAGGCCTGCAATATCATTGGCTCCTGTCCCAGGCCCTGCTGCGGCACCTGCTACCGGACCATATGACCCAGACATCATTCCAGACATTCTGCCCAACAGAATTGGAAACAAGTCATTAGCTGAATGGAAAAACCTCGGAATTGACAGTAACTAAAAGAGAAACTATTGAAAGAAAGAGACTTACAATTGCTGTACTTGTGAATTCTGCATTAGGTTAGATGCCTAAAAGAGGAAATCATTGAGAAATCACTGATAGGTCAACTAGAATTAGTTTATTTTTATATATTTTAATAACTGTTTCTTGCATACCTTGAAGTTTCTTTTAAAGATTCAAGTATAAAGTAATGGAAAATATTTCATATTACAAGATGCAAATGACATTCAGCAATAAAGAGTTTGTTACTTGGTATGATACCCTCCTAGTTATAATGCTGATCTTCCAACCAAATTTGGAGAAGTTTTTTTTAATTCATTCATGTGATGTGGGCGTCGCTGGCAAGGCCAGCATTTATTGCTAATTCCCAGTTGCCCTTGAGAAGGTGGTGGTGAGCCGCCTTCTTGAACCGCTGCAGTCCGTGTGGTGTAGGTACTCCCACAGTGCTGTTCGGGAGGGAGTTCCAGAATTTTGACCCAGCGACGATATACTTCCAAGTCAGGATGGTGTGTGACTTGGAGGGGAACTTGAAGGTGATGGTGTTCCCATGCGCCTGCTGCCCTTGTCCTTCTAGGTGGTAGAGGTCGCAGGTTTGGGAGGTGCTGCCGAAGAAGCCTTGGCGACTTGCTGCAGTGCATCTTGTAGATGGTACACACTGCAGCCACAGTACGCCGGTGGTGGAGGGAGTGAATGTTTTAGGTGGTGGATGGGGTGCCAATCAAGTGGGCTGCTTTGTCTTGGATGGTGTCAAGCTTCTCGAGTGTTGTTGGAGCTGCACTCATCCAGGCAAGTGGAGAGTATTCCATTACACTCCTGACTTGTGCCTTGTAGATGGTGGAAAGGCTTTGGGGAGTCAGGAGGTGAGACACTCGCCGCAGAATACCCAGCCTCTGATTTGCTCTTGTTGCCACAGTATTTATATGGCTGGTCCAGTTAAGGTTCTGGTCAATGGTGACCCCCCAGGATATTGATGGTGGAGGATTCGGCGATGGTAATGCCGCTGAATGTCAAGGGGCGGTGGTTAGACGCTCGTTTGTTGGAGATAGTCATTGCCTGGCACTTGTGTGGCACGAATGTTACCTGCCACTTATCAGCCCAAGCCTGAATGTCGTCTAGGTCTTGCTGCATGCGGGCATGGACTGTTTCATTATCTGAGGAGCTGCGAATGGCACTGAACACTGTGCAGTCATCAGCGAACATCCCCACTTCTGACCTTATGATGGAGGGAAGGTCATTGATGAAGCAGCTGAAGATGGTAGAGTGTAGAATCTACCTCGTTATTACATTGCTGAGATGATCTATTGTTACTGGGCTTATTCAGCGTATTGGCGACCAATATGCTATTGGAATAATTGTGCTTAAGTCAACATGCTTAATGTTGGCAATATCTTTCTTAATTCATCACCATAATCTGCTCCCATCACCCACCAACCTCTGTATATCAGTACTTCACCCCAGTGTTGCACAGCTGATAATACTCTCCCCAGACACAACCCAAGATTAGAAGGGGAAAATCTGGAACCAGACTGACAGCATCAGGCAGTACAAGTGGACACAGTAGAGAAATTTCACACTTGAACCATCAAACCTGACTACAATCCTAGTGGCAAAGTCGTCCATCATCAGCAGCTCCCACCAAGGCCACTTGGAGGAACCTTTCATGAACGGAATGATCCATTTGCGAGATGTCAGGTATGAGAAAGCAATCGTACAGATAGTGCATCTCAGCCAAATGGAACACAGCCAAGTTGCTGGTCACAGAGCAGTAGCGGGAACAGGTCAGGGATATGTTCAGGGCACGGGATTTCTTCACCCAATCAGGGGGAAGGTTATTTGGTGGTAAGTGACCTTGTGGGGGGACAACCGATTAGAAAAATATAAAATCATAAAAGGAGCAAGTAAGAGACCAAGCAGCAGAATTACCATATTCATGAAGCCTGGGTTATTCAGTAAACCTGCCAGATCGAACCCACCGCTGCCTCCTGTCTGGGGGGAAAAGAACAAATACTCTGTGAGCTAAAATGAGAGGCGTTTTTTTTGTGGGGGAACAGGGGAGAAGGGCCGACATCAAGACGAGGGCACATGTACTCTAGAGAACTGCACTTCCACTCAATTGCACGGTGAAACATTCTCCCATTTCAGTAGCCGGTCAGCCACCAAGCTTGAAATGCAAAAGTGAACTATTCTCTGCTCACAAATTCGATAGAAAAACAGCATCAAACTCCCATTCAAGGAGTTACGAGATATTTGAATTGCATCTACACCCCCGCAAATGTTTCCAAATTATACCCCCGTCTTCCTGTAGCTCCTAGTTAAAAGAACCTCAAGTACAAAGGTTCCCCTGTATCAAAAAAGTTTATAAAGTAGCAGGCACACAAAAGGTACTGTGTTTACATCCATCACTGGGATGACAGGAAAAGGCGGATTGCTCTTCTACTACTCTTGCACAGGAGTTATCCCACTATTGCACAACAGCTTGCATTTATATAGCAGCTTTAACATAGCAAACGTCCAAAGCACTTTATATTGGGCCGGGGGGGTGCCCGATGGAGCAGGACAACAAAATAGATAAAAAGGGATAAAAGGAGCAGGAGAGGTGACCAAAGGCTTCGTTGACAAGATGGGTTTTGAGGTGGAAGAGAAGTAGAGGTCTTTATGCAGAAAGTTCCAGGGAATATGGAATATCGAGCATAAAAGCTCTGCCACCAATTGCAGAGCAAAAAGACTTCAGCAGGTTAGAAACATTCTACCTCCAATATGACCACCCTAGTCAAAGTTGCCCAAACCTCCAATTCAACGCACAAAACTTTGAAATAATATTGCGGTAAGTTTTTGTTATTTAATCCTTTGCATGCTACATGTAGATTTCTGCTGTATACGGAAAAGAATTACATAGAATATAACACACAGGAACGGGCCATTTGGCCCAATTAATCTATGCCAGTGTTTGTACTCCACAGGAGCCTCCTCCCACTTGAATTACCTCTTCCCACCCTGCCCACAGAACCCACAGTCCTTTGTCCCTCATGTATGCATCAAGCCTCCCCTGAAAAGCATCAATGCTATCTGCTGCAACTACTCCATGTGGCAGCAAGTTCCATTCTCACCACTCTCGGTGTAGAGAACGGTCTCCTAAAGTCTTTATTTGATCTGTTAGTGACTATCTTATACTTGTGGACTCAATGGAAACAGTTTCTCCAAATCCACCCAATCAAACTCCTTCATGGTTGTAAAGCCAGGTCTTCTCTTTTGCAGAGGAGCCTCAGCCTGCTCAATCCTTCCTACTAGTTGCATCCCCTCAAATTCTGGAAACATCCTTGTACATCTTTTCTGCACTTTCTCCAGTGCTTCGATATCCTTTCTGCTTTGGAGACCAGTACTCCAAGTGTGGTCTAACCAAGGTTCTATATAAATGTATTACCTCCCTGCTGTTGTAGTCTATTCTTCTAGAAATGAACCCAAGTAAATGGTTTGCACTCTTTATAGCCTTATCAACTTGCATTGCTGCTTTTAGCGATTTATGCACCTGCATTCCCAGATCTCTTTCCTCTACCCCATTTAGTTTTTTGCCTTTCAAGGTCTCCTTGTTCCTCCTACAAAAACGAACCTGCCATAGCAGGATAATAAAGGTTCAGATGTGCTGGAATACAGTTCAAAAGTGCTGGATTTCTCCCCTCAACCAAGGGACACTGAACAATTGTGCCCCCTAACAATGCCCTTGCTAAAATTGGCTACCTCAGCACAGACTAGGGATCAAACCTGGGAACTTGCTGGTTACTCAATACCACACTGGACAAAGGATTTATCTGCTGAGTCAGTCTGAAATACCATGCTTTTAATCTCGTCCAGCTCTACCTTGCTTCCGTTCTTTTGCACACAGCAAGCCAAGCACGTACAACTGAGGTGGTTAACCTTTTAAATTTCTTTTGTAGCTTTTAAATTGCGTGCGTGATCATGCAGCATTTGCGAAGCATTTTTCTGAAGGATTCTAATAGATATTTCTAAAGCAGAGAAATATAAAACAGCATTGCATACCGAAAAGGGATGGAAAGTCTGCTCTGCATTGCCAACCGGGTGGACTCTGTCCTGGAGTCAAGTGGCTCCAGACTGGCTAGCAGGCCAGTCTGAAATCACAATCCCCGCATTTCAATCTACAGATTCGCTCTGGACAGCTTCTCTTCATTGACGGCATGAGTGGCTAGCAGCAAGGACGCAATCAGCCAGGAACCCCATTCACAGAAAGATTAGAATTTTAAAAAAAATGTCGAGGATAATTTTTCTCAACATAAATAAATATAGAACAGGGGAATACTTGGACTTGAAAGTATTCCCTCTCTCTACTTCCCTCTCATTTATTTCACAGAATTGCTGAAATAAAATTTTGAAAGAAGCTTCTTGTGCAGACATGTTACTGCAGAGAAAGACCCTTGAAAATTGATTGCAGCCAAATCTTGCTTTTATGTGAACTTAACAAAATCTTGTGTGTTCACAGAATTACGCGATATGTGCAGACCATTAGTTCATTTCAGCACTTACTGGACTTGGAGCATCCTTGATCTTCTGTTCTGCGACACCGAGGTTTGCTTTGTACGATTCGTTGTCAGGATCCAGCTCCAGAGCCTTCTTATAGTAATTAACTGCATCGCTGTATTTATTTAGACTAGCCAGGGCCAACCTGAAATGAATCAAACCAATTAACTGTCTTTATCCAGGTAGAAACACATTTTGTAACCTTAGAATACACACCATCGCTGCACAAATTTATAGAAAATGTAAAACGCCAGAATTACAGTTTGTGCATTCCAGAATTTTACAAAAACTAAAACGAGAACTTGGCGCTTTATCACACCCAAAGCGCTTCACAGCCAATGAATTACATAATAAATAAGAGCAGGAGTAGGCCATTTGGCCCCTCGAGCCTGCTTCGCCATTCAATAAGATCATGGCTGATCTTCTACCTCATCTCCACTTTCCTGCACTATCCCCATATCCCTTGATTCCCTTAATATCCAAAAATCTATCGATCTCTGTCTTGAATATGCTCAATGACTGAGCCTCCACAGCCCTCTGGGGTAGAGAATTCCAAAGATTTACCACCCTCAGTGAAGAAATTTCGCCTCATCTCAGTCCTAAATGGCCGACCCCTTATTCTGAGACTGTGACCCCTGGTTCTACACTCCCCAGCCAGGGGAAACATTCTCCCTGCATCTACCCTGTCAAGCACTGTAAGAATTTTGTATGTTTCAATGAGATCACCTCTCATTCGTCTAAACTCCAGAGAATATAGGCCTAGTCTACTCAATCTCTCCATCCCAGGAATCAGTCTGGTGAACCTTTGTTGCACTCCCTCTATAGCAAGTATATCCTTCCTTAGGTAAGGAGACCAAAACTGTACACAATACTTCAGGTGTGGTCTCACCAGGGCCCTATATAATTGCAGTAAGACGTCTTTACTCTTATACTCAAATCCTCTTGTAATAAAAGCCAACTTACCATTTGCTTTCTTAATTGCTTGCTGTACCTGCATGTTAACTTTCAGTGATTTGTGTACAAGGACACCCAGGTCCCTCTGAACACCAACATTTCCCAATCTCTCACCATTTAAAAAATACTCTGCATTTCTATTTTTCCTACCAAAGTGGAAAACTTCACATTTCTCCAAATTATATTCCATTTGCCATGTTCTTGCCCATTCACTTACCTTGTCTATATCCTCTTGAAGCCTCTTTGCATCCTCCTCAACTTACATTCCCACCCAGCTTTGTATCATCATCAAACTTAGATATATTACATTTGGTCCCTTCATCCAAATCATTGATATAGATTGTGAGTAGCTGATGCCCAAGCACTGATCCTTGCGGTACCGCACTTGTTACAGCCTGTAAATGTCCCGTTTATTCCTACTCTGTTTTCAGTCCATTAACCAGTCCTCAATACATGCTAGTATATTACCCCCAATCCCATGAGCCCTAATTTTGTTTAATAACCTCTTGTGTGGCACCTTATCAAATGCCTTCTGAAAATCCAAATACACCGCATCCACTGGTTCCCCCTTATCTATTCTGCTACTTACAACCTCAAAAAACTCTTACAGATTAGTCAAACAGGATTTCCCTTTCATAAATCTGTGTTGACTCTGCCCAATCCTATTATTATTTTCTAAGTGCCCTGTTACCACATCCTTAATAATAGATTTTAGCATTTTCCCTACTACTGATGTCAGGCTAACTGGTCTGTAGTTCCCCGTTTTCTCAAATAGTAGGGCTACATTTGCTACCTTCCAATCCGCAGGAACATTTCTAGAATCTATGGAATTTTGGAAGATTACAACCAATGCATCCACTATCTCTATAGCCACCTCTTTCAAAACCCTAGGATGTAGGCCATCAGGTCCAGGGGATTTATCAGCTTTCAGTCCCATTAATTTTTCCAGCACTATTTTTTTTACTGATACTAATTTCTTTCAGTTCCTTATTCTCGCTAGACCCTTGGTTCTCCACTATTTCCGGGAAGTTTTTTGCATCTTCTTCCGTGAAGACAGACACAAAGTATTTGTTTAATTTCTCTGCATTTTCCTTATTCCCCATTATAATTTCTCCTGTCTCAGCCTGTAAGGGACTCAACGTTTCCTTTCGCTAATCTTTTCCTTTTTACATACCTATAGAAGCTTTTACAGTCTGTTTATGTCTCTCGCTAGTTTACTCTCATTCTATTTTCCCTTTCTTTATCAATTTCTTGGTCCTCCTTTGCTGAATTCTAAAATCCTCAGGCTTACTGCTCTTTTTGGCAACATTATAGAAACATAGAAACTAGGAGCAGGAGTAGGCCATTCGGCCTGTCGAGCCTGCTCCACCATTCAATACGATCATGGCTGATCATCCAAATCCAGTACCCTGTCCCTGCTTTCTCACACAGAATCCCCATCGAGCCTGCAACGACACATATCCCACCCTATCCCCGTAACCCCACATATTTAATTCCCCCTAACATATCCCATCCTATCCCCGTAACCCCACATATTTAATCCCCCCCTAACACTAAGGGTCAATTTATCATAGCCAAATCAACCTAACCCGCACATTTTTGGACATTATAAGCTTCTTCCTTTGATCTAATACTCTCTTTAACTTCTCTTGCGAGCCACGGTTGGACCACTTTTCCTGTGGGGTTTTTGTGCCTTAAAGGAATGTATATTTGTTATAAATTATGTATTAATTCTTTAAATGCTAGCCATTGCTTGTCTACTGTCATACCTTTTAATGTAGTTTCCCAATCTACCTTAGCCAGCTTGCTCCTCATACCTACGTAGTTTGCTTTGTTTAGATTTAAGACCCTAATTTCAGATTTAACTAAATCACTTTCAAACTCAATATAATATCATTATGGTTACTCATCCCTAAAGGCCCCTTTACTACAAGGTTATTAATTACCCCTTTCTCGTTGCACAATACTAGATCTAAAATAGCCTATTCCCTAGTTGGTTCCTCAACATACTGATCTAGAAAACTATCTTTCATACATTCCATGAATTCGTCCTCTACACTATTACTTCAAATTTAGTTTGCCCAGTCTATATGTAGATTAAAGTCCCCCATGATTACTGTATTACCCTTGATACATGTGCCTCTAATTTCCTGATTTATACTCTACCCTACATTACAACTACTGTTTGTCGGGGCTGTAAACAACTTCCACCAATGTTTTCTGCCCCTTGCTGTTTTTTTAGCTCCACCCAAACTGATTCTACTTCTCGATTTTCAGAGGTAAGATCCTTTCTCTCTATTGTCTTTATCCCATCCTTTATCAGGGCTACCCCTCCTCCTTTTCCATTTTGCCTATCTCTTCTAAAAGTTAAGTATCCTGGAATATTTAGATCCAACCTTGGCCACATTGCAACCACGTCTCCGTAATGGCTATTAGATCAAACCTATTAATTTCTATCTGCGCGATGAATTCATCTATTTTGTTGCGAATGCTTTGCGCAGATATCGTGCCTTTAGCTTTGACTTATTTCTATTTTTCCCTGATGCCTTATTACCTTTGTTACTCTCTCTGTCCCTTCCTGACCCACTCTGCTTATTTTTACCCAAAACTTTACTGTTCTAGAGCCTTGACATTTCTTTTAAATTTACTCTTTCCTGAATCCTCCCACCCCCCACCCCCTCATTAGTTTAAAGCCCGGTCTACTGCCCCAGTTATTTGGTTCGCCAAGACACTGGTCCCAGCCCGGTTTAAGTGGAGCCGGTCCCAACGGAACAGCTCCCCTCTTTCCCCAGTACTGGTGCCAGTGCCTCATGAACTGAAACCCCTTCCTCCCACACCACTCTGAGCCACGCATTTAAACCTCTAATCTGTTTGTCCCCATGTCAATTTGCACGTGGCTCAGGTAACAATCCAGAGATTATTACCTTTGCGGTTCTGCTTTTTCATTTGGATCCTAGCTCCTTAAACTCACTCAGCAGAACCTCATTCCTAGTTCTACCTATATCGTTGGTTCCTACTTGGACCACGACAACTGGATCCACCCCCTCCCACTCCAAGTTCTCCCTCAGCCGCAAAATGTCGTCTTTAACCCTGGCACTGGGCAGGTAACACAACCTTCGGAACTCTCGGTCGCGGCTGCAGAGAACAGTATCTATCCCCCCGACGATACTGTCCCCTACCACAACTACATTCCCTTTCACTCCCCCAACTGGAATGGCCTCCTGCACCACGGTCAGCTTGCTCATCCATCCTGCAGGATTTTCCCTCATCCACACAGGCAGCAAGAACCTCATACCTGTTGGACAAGGGCAAAGGCTGAGGCTCCTCCAGCACCATACCTGGGGTCCCCTTACCTGCCTGAGTTGCAGTCCCACCCTCCTGTCCCTGACCACTAACCAGACCTGTACCACTACCTAACCTAATTATATTTGAAGTGCAATCATAGCAATGGCTGACAAACAGCAATTGTGATGAACGACCAGTTAACCTGTTTCTCGGTGGCGTTAGTCGACAGAAGAACATTAGCCAGGACTCTGGAAGAACGTCTTGCACTTCTGTGAATTGTACCATGGGATCTTTTATTTCCACCTGAATTGGCAGAAGGGCCTTGGTTTAAGGTACAAATGATGGCAGATCTCAGATGATGCAGTGCTCTTTCAGTACTGCAATGAAGTGCAGATAATGGGTTTAAGACCCACTCCAGGACTTGAGCACAAGTCCTTATGTTTCAGACGTGAGTGTGATACTAAGTAAGTTAAGTTGACACTTGTACCTCAGATAAATTCTTTAGCAGCCTGACAGACATCAATAGCGAAGAGTACATTTAAGTAAGCTATAAGTTTCAAATGTACTTCTGTCGTTCACAGACTCCCAACTGAGATCAATTGATCGTGATGACCTCTGTGGCTCTGGTGATAGCAAGTGCTGAAGTAGGAACTATTATTCTTAGCTTAGAATCTTTCCTCTTCCTGGTGCCTGTTTGTGGGAAGCTCGAGAGCGAGTGCCGGCAGAGGATGGGATTTAAACCAGGGTCTCCCTGCCCATTACAAAATGCATTATGTTACACCATCAGTCTGTAAATATCTCGCTTCTTTATTTGATTGCAGGGCTCACGAACGGAAATGCTGAACTTAGAATCCCTGCTTTGTTACTTTCCCCATGACCTTGAAGGATTTATGGGGAGGAGGTTACAGTAATAGGGAGGGGCCAAGTTACAGAGCGATTTAAACACAAGAATAAGAATTTTCAATTTGAGGTGTTGTAGGACCTGGAGCCAAGGTAGGTCAGTGAGGACAGAGGTGATGGGCGAGGATACAGGCAGCAGAGTTTTGGATGGGCTGAAGTATATTCAGGGTGGAAGATGGGAGGCAGGCCAGAGGAGCACTTGAGCAATCGAGTCTGGAGTTGTCAAAGACTTAAATGAAGGTTCCAGCGGCAAATGGGCTAAAATAAGTGTGGAGGCAGGTGATGTTACGGAGGTGGAAGTCAACAGTCTATGTGATGGAGAGGTACTGGGGTCGGAATCGTGGGTCAAAGTCGAGTAGGACGCTGGGGGGTTACAAAATCTGCTTCAGCCCAAGAAAGTAACCAGGGAGGAGGATAGAGTTGGTGGCAATGGCTTTAGTCTTCCCAATATTTAACTGGAAAAAATTATGGCTCATCCATGGCTGGAAGTCAGAGAAAGAGTGCAAGGGTCGAGGGGCGGTAGAGTTGGGTGTCAGCGTGCATGTAGAGAGAAGTCTCCCACCAGCAGTAAATAGGTGTCCAGTCAGTGGCAGCAATAACTTGAGTTTATGATAGGCTGCAGCAGTAAAATAGCAAGGCCACTGAGAAACCCAATGTCTTCATCTCAGATTGCTAAAGTTGCAGAAGGGTGGCTGGATGATTTTCAAGGGTTGGTGGTAATATTGGCATGCATTAAATACTTCATTGCCTGCCTTCCTCTCCCATAGTCTCTCAATTTATCTAGTTACATTTTAAATCTTTACAGATACTATCCACGCAGAAAATCATCAGAGTTTAGATAGTGCTCCAGTCTTTCACTGGAGCAAACACAAATAGCAAGAACAGGGGGAATGAGAAATAAAAGGAAGAGAAAAAGCAAACCCATGTCAGTATAACCAACAACTAATCCCTTAAAAGAAAACATCTGGGTTCTCTGGTGGCACTGCTATTTGACTACTGCTGCTGCCAGCTGGTCTTCTAGCTACTGTCCTGTGGGAAACTCCTGCTCACAAACCTACATCACCCAGAGACCCTAACAACTGATTACTAAGGGAAGTCCTTAACTCAGTTTTGTGGCTTAAAGCACAAGATTTAGGAGCACTGCACAATATAATTTTTCTCAAATGTCAGCACTGATTAAAAATGCTGTGCATCAGTTCTATATCTACAGGTACAAGTCACATTGTAAACAGCACCTCCAAAGGCTCGACTAAGGCAGTGAGTGACAAATACACAGACCCGGTTTGATCCCTGGCCTGTGCCCAGTAAGCTGATACTAATTAGTTTGGCGGTAGAGTGACAACAACTTCCCTCAGCGTCCTGGGTTAGTGAGGGGAAGGTCATCGAGGATTCCTGCTACCGTTTTCTTGCCAGTAACCTCCTGTGAGCCTGTGGACATCCAGTAAGGGTGAGCTCAAGCTAGCCTGTGATGCTCTCCCATGCTTGAATAGCCTGCCAACACACAATATCTAGATTGATAAATGAAGAATGCCTGCTTGAATAGGTGGTGTCCAGAATCACCCTCCATGGAACCATTGAGTCAACACCTTCAAGAGTGGGAGGAGAGAAATATGTCCAAAAAAAAAGTACTATTCACCCCATTCTGCCGTAAGCTTTGCTGTAGCTCGGGTCAAAAGCGATCGCTTTTTCACAGTCTTCCACTGCTCCAGTATAGTTTCCTAATTTACTGAACGCTGCTGCCCTGCAAAAGAACACAAAATGGTGACCGGTAAAACCAAATCATTTTCCACCCAATAAAGCTTGGAACATGAGAGTGTTGGATTCTGCTGTAACAAAGCAAGTTAGAGACAATACATCTGAACCACCTTATACCCGTGTAGTCAGAGTAACTATAGATGCTCAGTCATAACCTAATACTTACTCAACATTAACAGTCCCACAGACAAAAGGTCGTCGACCTGAAACGTTAACTCCGTTTCTCTCTCCACAGATGCTGCCTGACTTGCTGAGCATTTTCTGTTTTTATTTAACAGTCCCACACGCTGCACCCTTCGCACATCTCAACTCAAATGCAAGCTTGGTTTTCTATTTCACCGAATTTCCTTTCTCTCGAAAGTTAAGCATCCTTCAACTGTTTTGAGGACATTTTCTCTTTACTGGTAATCTGCATCTCAATAGCAATAATATTTCCGTCTATTTCTCATGTCTGATGTTCACAAGATAGTTATGGATGAGGAAGGCCAAAAAAAGTCGTTTCATCACAACATGCAACAGCTTCTGAAATGATTCAAAGGTTTTTGTCTTTACTACCCTACCTGGAAGTCCATTCCATAGAATCATGGAATGATACAGCACAGGAGGCCATTTGGCCCATCGTGCCTATGCTCTTTGGTAGAGCTATCTAATTAACCCCACTCCTCTGCCCTTTCCACATAGCCCTGTAAATTTTTCCCCTTCAAGTATTTATCCTATTCTCTTTTGAATGTTACTATTGAATCTGCTTCCGCCATCCTTTCAGGCAGTGCGTTCCAGAACACAACAACTCACTGTGTAAAATGTTGATCAATCTTCATGTGAAGGGCTGACACTACTCCTACAGTTCCTATGTGTAAATTGGCTGCCATGTTTACCTACAAAATCACGACTGTACTTCAAGAGTAAAGAAATGGTTGAAGAGAGTCGTGGGATGCCCCGAGGATGTGACATGGTGCCAATTATGAATGGAAGTTCTTTTTTCTTTCAATTTTCCTTTCACTCACTATAGTTAAATCTATCCTCCTGTTACACTTTAGCTTGGAGTTGGTCCTCGATTTTACCTTCTCCATCCCATTTATTGTTTTATAAAATGTTAAGCGCAGGAGGAAACCATTCAGCCCATAGCTCCTGCACTAGTCCTCTGTATACTTAGTCCCATTGCCCTGCCCCCATATAAACCTTTTTTTAAAAAAAAAAGACATGCTGCAATCAATTTTCCCGTTAAGCTGTGCGGCCACGCAGCAGTCTGGAAGTCCCATGCAAGCTGCTCACTGGCTTTTACATGGGAGAAACCGCGCATGCGCGAATGGGCCGCACAGCCAGTTAAAGGGGCCACGCACCAAAAATAATTATTACAGGGACACTGGCTGCAATGCCTCAACATCTTTCCTAAAGTAGGGTACCCACAATAGTTCAAATGCAGCCACTTTTAAATACCTCCACGACAGCAGTGGACAAACTTTTCTTTTTGTCAACTGGGTGCACAGGAGCGTACCATCGAGCCACAGGTAACATTTGAACCCATGCCCCCATTCATTTACATCTCTCGAGTTGCTGATACCGACAGGAGCCGAGTGCTTCGATTTAGAATTTATCCAACAATGTGGCAATGACATTAAAGCCAGCCCTTTCCAAACCTCCATGTGCACAAGATGCAAACAGGACAAACCAGCAAAAAATAAATGAAGCACAGATAGGATGGAGCTGTCTGGGCATCGAGCGACAGCTTCCTGGGGCTCAGGGGCCCCTGTGCAGCTCTAGGATTGAGTTTGGACACCTTTTGCTGCAAGGAGACCCCACTTAGTCACCTTCTTATGAGGCTGAATGGATAGTCTTCCTTCATAATTCAGTCCTCTGACAGTGCAAATCTGCTTCCTGGCTCTTGTCTGCAGCCTCTAGAGCCTGAATGTCACTTTTGTACTACCAAGACTAGAAGTGCTGATATACAACTGAACTCGCATTTATATAGCACCTTTCATGACCCAAGGACATCCCAAAGCGCTTCACAGTCAAATGAAGTACTTTTTGAAGTGTAGTCACTGTTGTAATGTAGGAAATGCGAAAGGCAATTTGCACACAGCAAGCTCCCACAAACAGCAATGTAATAATAACCAGATAATCTGTTTTATTGATGTTGATTGAGGGATAAATACTGCCCAGGACACCGGGGATAACTCCCCTGCTCTTTTTCGAAATAGTGCCGCGGGATCTTTTACATCTACCTGAGGGAGCAAATGGGGCCTTAGTTTAACATTTCATCTGAAAAACGGCATCTCTGACTGGAGTGAAGTGCCAGCCTAGATTTTATGCTCAAGTCTCTGGAGTAACCATCAAACATCGGGACTACATTAAGTGGTGTCATTTCAACTAAATAAAAAAAAAAGTGTTATACAGAAAATGTTCTATTCTTTCACATTTTACCCTCAACTACACAAATCACACACTGCAGAACAAAGTCCCTGTGGTATCAGGTTACAGAACCCATTCAAGCTTTGGGCGGCAGGTCTGACATTCTGGTATATTTTTGCATAAATCACTGCTCTTCACTCATGATTTGTTCAATTGCACTCCTTGTAGGTATAAACAATTTCCTCACGAATGCATTTCATCAAAAAATGTTGTTCCAAGGGTGCTGGCCCAAGACCAGCTTGTATTGAAGATAACTGGTTCTGCCTTCAACACTCCAGTGCATATATACTCTCCGGGGAAAAGGATACACAGACTATTGAAGTTCAGCAAGGCTCTATTTAAAACTTTGAAGAAAGCAAGCTTTAATGGAATATCAATTTCCCCTCTCTATAGTCATAGGTAAGGCTGTAAAAAGATTAGAAAACGGGGTCACATGGGGGCCAAACATTCACCTCGTAAGGCATTAGAGAATTGGCATAGTTGAAGCATAAATTCTGGAAAGATGCAGAAGAAGCCAAGAAAACATCAGGACCACTAAGTGGGGAGGAATCTAAACTGGATTAGCACGGGGATAGATGTGAATTAGGCACGGTGGAGAGGAGCAGGATCTATCCTTAGCTTAGATTTTAAACAGCTAATATTTAGATACAGCCAAGAAGGATATTTGGGAGGGATTGTACAGCAGTAATCTCGTCAAAGGGTTCAGATGACATCAGAAACTGCTTGGGAATGCTCATCTAAACATCAAAGTAAAATTTAGGTTTATTGAAATAAAAACATACCATAGCATTTGTAAGGGTGTTCTAGGTCATTTTTACCATGTTCTAGGTCATTTTTTGTCTGCTGTCACTGGGTATCATGGCAGACTCCCATGACTAGGGTGGTACATACACAACACATTACACTGACATACACGATACAGTCCAACAGGTAGCACACATTTAAAAGTGTCATGGAGAGGCCTACCAGTCCGTTACAAGAATGAATGATTCTACGCTAGTGATTTGGCATGGTAGCCCTTGGTTTCATTCCCGTGGATTGCCTCGTTCTGTGTTTTTCTCTCCTTAGTCTGTTTGCCCGAGCAAAGTGAGAGACTTTGGTTACGTGGGAGCTGTAGATGTGACTGCTCTTGGCAGGTGGTCAGCAAATAGCATCAGAAAGCCAAACGTCACAAAACAAAATACAACTGCTGCTCAAGATGCATGTGCTCATTGCTAAATAGCTCACCGCTGAAGTCACCTTCCTGCTAAAGATCAGAGCTCATGCGAGAGCCTCCAAATACAACTGTAACGTGTATCCAAAAGGTTGACAGACACACACTCAACAGAGAAGGAAACAAAACTGGTGTCCATCATACCTGTTGCAAAAATAAACTGCATTGCTCGGATTCAATTCAATGGCTTTTGTGTAGTAATCCACAGCACTCTGGTAATTTTCTATTTTCATTTGCTCATTTCCTAAATGATTAAAAGAAAATAAGAATCAATTACATGTATCCTTAGGAAGCCCGGCCACCCCTTGTGACCAAACTTGTAACCAAACATGTAGCTTCTAAGGTTTTGAACACACTTCTAATCACGAGACCACTGCCTTTTCCAAACCACTTTCATGTTCTGCCCCTCCTCCTTTTCTTCATATAGCTTGTAATGCCCAACTTTGTTATTCAAAGCTTCAGAACATTTTGGATAATTGGGAATGGCTCCAATATTATTTTTGGAAGTGTGACCACATGAATATTAATTAAAGGCTGAAAATTGAGATAGAGAAAAATGGTTGAGTGAGGGCGATTAAAAGTAATTATCAAACGGCCATAAACCATAAGGGCAAAGCTGGGGTGGCAAGTTGTCTATATCCAAAGATGAAATTGCTTTCTTGCAATTACTTCCATGCAAATAAACCTGCACACATGGTTCAACAATTCAGCTGGCAATAAGTTTAGCACTGAGGCACCACCAGAGTCCTGCTCAAGACTGTAATACAACTGGAAGCAGAAAGCTCATAGAATCATACAGCACAGAAAGAGGCCATTCAGCCCATCGTGTCTGTGCCGGCTCTTTGGGTACCCAAATTAGTCCCAGTCTCCTACTCTTTCCCCATAGCCATGCAATTTTTTTCTTAAGTCTGCATATTGAAACAGTTGCTGCAGTAAGTTTGTTAACCAAAAAAACATTTACAGCTAGGGTGATTTGTGCATTGAGAAGTCACAACTCTATCAGCAGCTCTGCTGATTGCTAGCCGGAGAGTGAAAATTTTAACCTGCCGAACTAGGAAATTTACTAGCCCAAACACTGAGAAGAGGTGTGTTACTTCAGTAAAAATGTTTGCAAAAGTTCTTGGCAAGAAGCCATTGTTTCAGCCAGTAAATAAATTAGCCAGGGGGCGATGAAGCACACACAGATTGTGACAAATATTCACTGCAAGAAATTATTTTTACCTTCTGTTTTCAGCAGCTCAGCTTTCGAGAGATCTTCAACAGTTGGCGAGTCAGGTACACAGTCCACAATTACATTAGGTATCTCCTGTAAACAAACACGGGGGGAAAAAAAGTTAATTTTTTTTTAAATCTTGATTTCAACTCCAATATCAGAGATCAATGAATCTTAAACATGTCTTTCTAGGGTTAAGAGACTCAGGTAGGATTTCATAAGTGACATGAAAAACAGACATTTAGCCAATTTTCAATGTAGCGTAATGTAATTTTGATGTAGGATCTACAAATATGCTGGAGGAAATCCAAGTTTCATTCAAGCACTTTCAACATAAAATGGTTGAATTGAGGGGCATCCAGTTAGGAAATAAACAAACAGAGAATGTATGTCTTATTTGGTTTCAAGTAACCGCCATTTCACAGATGCATTTAGCTCATGGATCAAGCCAGTTACACAACCACTTGGAAGTCAGAACCAGAAAGGTACAGCAAAGAGGAAGCATGAATAAAATAAAAACACTTATGCCTGGGTATGGAGGGAGACATGCAAAATCAGAATATTTGTTTATTACTAAAAGATCATCCAACTGCAATAATTAGTGTTTAAGAGCCAGTTGTACCATGTTTATTGAATGACTAATACTTTAAAATGTAGTATGACACACAGCTACTAATTCTATAAAAATGTCAAAACCACCAAATGAAGTAAACTAGTTAAATGACTAGGGATATCTTTGAAAGTGCACTTTAATTTCCAATTTTTCCCTTCCTCTCCTCTTCTGACTCTTGCAAGGCTACAACCGCATGGGCACAAAGGTTTCACGGTACCCAAGACATTGAATAACTGTAGGTTATCTGACTGTCTCTATTCCCTGATGGATCAAGAGTAAGAACACATTGATTATTTTCCTCTTTAGCCCAGGGGCATGCTGAGGGCTACTGTAACATGGCAAAGCCAACCTAGATCAGGCAACCACCTAACAGCATAGACCAGAACCTACCTAATGTGCATGGCTCAGTTAGATGCCGCCATTGTCAAATTTAACACAACTTCCAAACAATTATTGTCAGCAACATAGTGCTTGAATTCCCAACTTCCTACATTAGGGAGTACTGAGTCTCCACACAGTTCTTGATTTCAGTTGGTGCTGCAGTCATGCAGAGGAGAATCAAGCAACACATCTGGAAGTGGCCGTGTAGGTCCCCTGCCAAGATGATGTGTAGAATGGAGACATGGATAGATCTTATAAAAATATATACATCATCTTTGGCAGAAAGAACAGAAACAGAATTTTTAGGAATTAAAGCCTACACAATCGAAGAACCACATAGTTAACTATCAATTTAGCAACATCACGTACTTGTGGCTATTTTTACTCTCTTTTAAATTCAGCTCTTACCTCGCCAACAGCAGCCGTAAAAATCTCTGGGAGTGTCCGAGACACAGCAAGATCCTCATTATCCACAGAGATGGCAAATGCTGTCTCCAAGCACTGGACTGCAACTGGGGACAAGATCACAGGCCACCATTTAAAATAAGATCAACGACTAACCCAGCATTTCAGTCGGCTGAATTATTTCAACTTTAAACCAAGTCTTGATCTTTCATAAGACATCACATTTTTCACTCAGCTACTCTTAATTTCGGTGTACCCGAACGGTTTTAAATTTGCTCAGGGTTGGGTTGGTAACATCTTGTATTCAAGTACAAGATAAGTTTTTAATTTTGCAGACTTCTTTAGAAATTGTTTCTTTTGCGTTTTTCAGCTCCCTGTCCCCACGGTACTATTTATGCAAAAACCCACTCCTTACAGGCGAGGACCCATTTCTAGCTCCTCACCAACACTGCTCCATAATCACCCAATAGGTGTTGTAACTCAGACTATTCGTGCATCAGCTGCTTATTTTCTGCCTTTCCCTATGGGGAAACACGAAGCCTCCACCCAGTACTTCTCTCCGTGTGAGGCATTGAGCGGAAGCTGCCCTCGGAATGCACCAATACACACTCCACCACCGAGGAGTCCATAATGGAATGGCTTACCTGGATGCCTGCTCCGATCAGACGAGTAAGCAAGGCTGCGTGACTGGCATGCAAAAGTAATGCCCAACATTGTGCATTGAGCAGACAATGCGTGACAGCTTTGCTATAAAAGCATAGCTACCGTAGAAAAGAATGCAAATCATATTGTTACCCATCCGATCACACAAGTTTTTTTTTTAAAAACGAAACAGTTCTCTGGTGTTGGGCTATAGCGCTCAATTTCAACATTGTTCAGCTTTTGATTCTCACCATCCTTCCCCCACCAACATTTGTCACTCCAAATTGTCACTTACCCTCTAAGCTCTCCTGAGCATCTGAAGTCAGATCCCCAGACTGGAGCTGGTCACGTAAAAACTGAATGATGGAATATGCGAGGCGTTTATTGTCCGTCATTATTGTGTTTCGAGGCTAAATTGGAGGTCAGCTCAAGCACTAAAAACAAAACAAAAACAAATCCTTCAATTACTCGAGTCACTCGAAGGTTTCAACAACATACTTTAAAATGTTGAGGGAATATGCTTTATTTGTCATAACATACAAGATTCATCTTCAAAGGGAATTGACACAAAACTTTCCTGTAACAGCCCCACACTCAAAAGTAAGACTTGCATTTATATAGCGCTTTCATGACCACCGGACGTCCCAAAGCACTTTACAGCCAATGAAGTACTTCTTGAAGTGTAGTCACTGTTGTAATGTAGGAAACGCAGCAGCCAATTTGCACACAGCAAGCTCCCACAAACAGCAATGTGATAATGACCAGATAATCTGTTTTAGTGATGTTGGTGGAGGGATAAATATTGGTCAGGACACCGGGGATAACTCCCCTGCTCTTCTTCAAAATAGCAGCATGGGATCTTTTACATCCACCTGAGAGAGCAGACGGCGCCTCGGTTTAACGTCTCATCCGAAAGACGGCACCTCCGACTGCGCAGCGCTCCCTCAGTACTGCACTGGAGTGTCAGTCTAGAATTTTGTGCTCAAGTCTCTGGAGTGAGATTTGAACCCACAGCCTTCTGACTCAGAGACGAGGGTGCCACAGCTGACACTACTCAAGTGATACTGGCGATTAAATGAACAGCAATCTCCAGTTTTTAATCTAGCCTTATACTGCTAGAAGGTATTAGTTTGGATTCCAAGGATCCTGAGCCAATATGCAGGAGAAATAAAAGAAAAAAAAATTCAAGCAGTGGAAATCTGAAATAAAAACAGAAATTGCTTGAAATGCACAAACAGGTACTCCAATCACCAGGAGGAAGTTAATGGGTTGAATAACCCGCAAACTGCTCAGAGAAGTAGGAACCTCTTAAATTATGTAAAACATCTCAGTGAGGCAATGAAGACTTTAAAAGAACAAAATGACACGAATAATAGCCAAGATTATGAGAAGTACGGGAGAGGCACAAGATTTGAAATGAAATGAAAACTATAAATGCTGGAAACACATTGTGAGGTGTGCCAGTCCCAAAATGAGGGAAAAGAAAATGCCAACAACTTGCACTTATATAGCGCCTTTAATATAGTAAAATCTCCCAAAGTGTCTAATAGAGACTTAATCAAAAAGTAGTAGCTGTGCTAAGGAGGGGTGACCAAAAGCTTGGTAGAATAATTGGATTTTAAGGAAGGTCTTAAAGCAGGAGGGGGGTGGGGGCTCAAGGAAGGAATTCCAGAGTAGAGTAAAGAAAGCACTTGCATTTATATAGCGTCTTTCACGACCTCAGGACGTCTCAAAGCTCTTTACAGCCAATGAAGTACTTTTGAAGTGCAGTCACTGTTGTAATGTAGGAAACATGGCAGCCAATTTGCGCACAGCAAGCTCCCACAAACAGCATTGTGACAATGGCCAGATAATCTGTTTTTGTTATGTTGATTGAGGGATAAATATTGACCCCAGGACACCGGGGAGAACTCCCCTGCTCTTCTTTGAAACAGTGCCGTGGGATCTTTTACGTCCACCTGAGGGAGCAGACGGGGCCTCGGTTTAACGTCTTATCCGAACGGCGAGAATCTATGGGAGAACCGATACCCATGAGAATGCACATCCCAAGATTGAGAACGAACTTCAGCATTGCTCTCCCATGACCCTAATCAAACCAATGTAAAAGCACCTATTAAGAATTCTGGGACTCTAGATACTTAAATCAAAATTAAATGGGTAACTACGCAAAACATCAACTCCATCCGTCACCACATCTATTTAAGAAAAGATTCATTAGCAGGTACACGTGCATGCAAATGCTCAGTTTTTAAAAATGACCTATTCATTTCAATCATGGATCCTACAGAAGGTCAATTATCAGTAAAATATATTTACAGAGGAAGAACAGAGACTATTACCAGAACTGATCCGAGCCAGAGCTACATTTCACTCAAATTAATTCAGATTTGCCCTACATTGCTGAGGTTAGACGAGATTCCAAGGAGCTGGCTCTTATTATCCACTGAGAAATAATCAATCATTCACTTTTACTCTCCATTAAATTATCTTTGTATGTTGATGATGGGAAAACAGAAGAGCTTAGCAAATGCAACGTCTTGTAGGTAGAACTGTGCACGGATGGAAAGCAGCACAAATTCAATGGAACAAGACTAACTGCAGACTCCCCTATCAATTTCTTCACAAATTTGTGGAAAATGCAGAAGGATGAATCATAGCCCCCTGGCTGCATTTGTTCTTTTTGACAATTTTCCTCAGATTTTAAATAGTAACGGTTGATTTTTAAATTTAGAATAATAGATACCTTGGTATGTGTTTTATGACAGTAACACAGAGGGCACACTAGATGATCTATTAAAAACTGCATTACCGGTTTATCAATGTCATTGAAACAAGAACTGTTACCGCCCTCAAAAATTCTCCTAGTTATTATCCTCTTACAAATAAACACAGTTACCGAAGGAAGATATTACTGACGTGCATAAGATGCTGGAGAAGTACGATGAGTTCACAATGGTGAAATAAATGCTCCTACATGACCTAATAGAGGTCTTTAAAATGATGAAATGTTTTGATAGGGTAGACATAGTGAAGATGTTTCCACTTGTGGGGGAGTTCAAAACTAGGGACCATAAATATAAGATAGTCAGTAAAAAATTTCCCTGTAGGCTGCACTATGGTCTGTGCGGCCCCTCTAAATTCCTGCGCACGAGCGGTATTTCCAATGTAAAAGCTTGTGAGCGGCCTGCGCAGGACCTTGCGGTTTACTGCGTGGCCGCGCACGCGCGCAGCTCAGAGGGAACACTGGTCAGTAATAAATCCAATAAAGAATTCAGGAGAAACTTCTTTACCCAGAGAGTGGTGAGAATGTGGAACTCGTTACCATAGGGAGTGGTTGAGGCGAACAGCATAGGTACATTTAAGGGGAAGCTAGATAAGCACATGAGGGAGAAAGGAATAGAAGGATATGCAGATAGGGTTAGATGAAGTAGGGTGGGAGAAGGCTCGCGTGGAGCATGGGCCAGTTGGCCCGAACAGCCCGTTTCTGTGCTGCACATTCTATGTAAATCTATGTAAATATGTATCACAATACTCCAATATTCAAATGGTCTCACCTTTATTTCTGCTTTTAGGATTCAGTCACATTTATAGAAACCAATAAGTCAACCCATTCAAATAGCTTCATGTATAACGCTCTTTATGAATGACTCAGGTGCTTTGTTAAATCAAATTGAAAGACTAAAAACAGGAGGAATAGGGCACTTTTGGGAACTAAAGCTTTACAAGTCTCATGCTATTGGTCCTGCATGCGCGTAACCCGAGCTAGTTTTATGCTAGGGCCGTTCAGATTCAGGGAAACCAGAAACAGCTGTAGATTAATCCCACAAACCCTTAACTATTTTAACCCTAACCCCAAGTTGTGCGATAGGACAACAAATTAAAAATGAACAAACCTCTGGTGGGCTGTATGGCACAGTGGTTAGGCACTGGCTTTCACTTCTGGGACCCAAGTTCAAATCCAGCCCAGATGGATGGGACAAAACTATACTCTGTCTGTTGAGAGACACTGCTGTCCATAAAATGGCTGCTGTAGTCATCTAAAAATAACTCCATTTGAAAGCAACTTCTACATGAAGCATTTTGGGACATTTTAAGGGATGTGATAAGGGGACATAAATGCCATTTTTTTCCCCCTTTCGTTCAAAATTATCCATAGGGAGACAAAAACAAGTCTCTGAGATCCCAAAGTACATCATCACATAAAGAGATTGGAATAAAGCACAGCATTTTTCAACTACAAAGAAATAAAGCTGGAAATACACAGGTTAGTCAGCAGCTAAGACAGAAAGGGTCCCTTCAATCTCAGACTTCCAGTATACACTGAGTTATGATGATCTGGAATGCGCCACCTGAAAGGGTGGTGGAAGCAGATTTAATAATAACTTCCAAATATGCTTGAAAAGGGGGGAAAAAAATTGCAGGGCTATGGGGAAAGAGCGGCATAGTGGGACTAATTGGATAGCTCTTTCAAAGAGCCAGCACAGGCACGATGGGCCAAATGGCCTCCTTCCGTGCTGCAAGATTCTGTGATTCTATACATGGCATTTCTTTTTACCTCTGAAAAATACTGATTAGTCAAATAACCGCAGGAAGCCCACAAACACTCTTTCCCAGACTTAACACGTTAGCAAAGCGTCACCAACTTCAATGCATTTTTATATCATGATTGAAATGAGCATATGCTTTGAGAACAGTATTCTCCAGTATGATCATGTCACCAGCCGAGTGTTGCAATCCTGTAGCCTTGGCAGGCTGGAGGGGGTCCGGATGGAAGAAAAACTGTTTATACACTATTTATTCCTGACCAGGTTTCCCCAGGGAAACGGAACTGCATTGCCTCCCAGTTACCTAGTAAATGAGTCAGTTAACTTTGTTAAACTTTTGTAGAATTATTAACGTTAAGGATTACATTTTTAACTTGCAAGCTGAATTTCCCAATATATTTTTCTGCCCAATAGTAAGTGTATGTATAGGTGTGTAATATTTATATATACACACACACACCCCCCTATACACGGAGCTGAGAACTGTCAATTGACTGTGCGAAGCATGTAAATAAAATAACTCATCTGACATTGGTCCAGAACAAGAACTGGTGCCCTAATGCTATGGTCAAAGGCCATTACTAACAACCTGCTTCTGCCAGGTTTACTCTGTTGAGGGGGATTGACAGGATAGATGCTGAGAGACTGTATCCCCTGGCTGGTGAGCCTAGAACTATGGGGCCTCCAGCCTGCCAAGGCTACAGGATTGCAACACTCGGCTGGTCTCAGGATAAGGAGTCGGCCTTTTAAGAATGAGATGAGGAGGAATTTCTTTACTCAGGAGGGTGGTGAATTTTTGGAATTCTCTGCCCCAGAGGGCTGTGGATGCTCAGTCGTTGAGTATATTCAAGGCTGAGATCGATAGATTTTTGGACTTGAGGGGAATCAAGGGATATGGGGATCGGGCGGGAAAGTGGAGTTGAGGTTGAAGATCATCCATGATCTTATTGAATGGCGGAGCAGGCTTGCAGGGCCAAATGGCCTCCTCCTGCTCCTGATTCTTATGTTCTTTTTCCGAACTCTCTGCCTTGGTTCAAGACCAACCCAATGCTTTTCTAGCTTCCTGGTTTGGGTTCCACTTTCCTTACTCCTTTATGTGACACACCTTGGGTGTTAAAGGCACGACATAAATGCAAGTTGTTGTTTCCGTTGCCGACGTTTCATTTTATCATTTGAAAATATTTCCAGTTATTTGTCCTTTTAAAGAAAAAAAGTCAATTGGGAGGCTCAGCCTCTACTTTAGCCCTGTGGATCCAAGGCACTATTCGATTATTTCTAAAATACTTGGGTAATAAAATAGACTTTTTAAAGAGAGTTTCTTCTCATACCAAACAAACACTGACGCTTGGCGACATGCTCAGTTCAATTTCTGGGTTTGTGTATTCAAAATTTTCTGAACAGGCTAATGCTGAAATTCTAACATTAAGTCATAGAAACAGCGCCCTGCTAAAACAAAACCACTATATTTAGTCACAGAGAAATATGTGGGAGTGTGACTGTCGGACAGATTGTACAGCAATAAGTGTTCACTTCACTCTGCTCACATAGGAAACTTCTCCAAGACACATGACAAACTTTGTTCAAACTTTTGCATGTGTAAATACTTGTAGAAGACGGTCAAGCCCTACACTAGCTAAATGACTTAAAAGCTACGGAGAGCCCCGTGACTGGGTGGGAAACAAAGCATTCACCTATGAGAGTGCGTAGGGGAAGGGTTTTAAGTATGTCGGCAGGGAAATGTATGTAGCTCTCTGAAGAAAATCCATCATCCATCACATTAGTCTAGAATGGAACGCTCGAGGCCATTGGGTAGAGTGGGAAAAGCAGCCCATCTTTCTGTACACGGGCTCATTCCTTGCCAGACCATTTGTCCAGAGATCCGACTACCAAAATGCTAAGTTAAAAACTTCCCTGGTTGCATACAGAGGAAGACCTGGGGCTATCTGGAGACAGAACGGTGGGATTAGTTGTGAATTGTTCCAGTAAAAGAGCCGACACAATGGGCCAAATGGCCTCCTTCCATGTTGTAAACTTCCATAGTAAGTCTTAAAGGAATACCAGGAACCTGCCAACAAATGGAGTCTGTCATCACAAGCTTATCCTAAAGAAAGCTTCACACCTCCAGTCACCAGCACAGATTAAAGAACAATTCAATTGTGAAAACTATTTTCAGCTACCAGAACACCCACTTACCTTGGTAATCGGCATCATATCCCTGCATTTCAAACTGAGTACAACTAACAAAACAAACACAAAAGGCAAAATACTGCAGATGCCAGAAATCTGAAATATAAACTGAAAATGCTGCAGATATTCAGCAGGCCAGGCAGCATCTGTGGAGAGAGAAACAGAGTTAATGTTTCAGGTCGATGAAACGCTAACTCTTTCTCTCATCACAGATGCTGCCTGGCCTGCTGAGTATCTCCAGCATTTTCGGTTTATAGAACACAAGACAAACACTGCTCGTCAATGTTTTAGGTTTGAGAATAGTTAGATGCTACAGTGAGACTAGCAAGTAATTTAAATAAAGATGTTCCGATGATTACACAGAATATACAGCACAGAAACAGGCCATTCGGCCCCACTGGTCCATGCCGGTGTTTATGCTCCACATGAGCTTCCTCCTACCCCTCTTCATCAAATCCTATCAGCATAACCTTATATTCCTTTCTCCCTCATGCGTTTATCTAGCTTCCCCTTAAATGCATGTGTTATTCGCCTCAACCAAGCCTTGTGGTAGTGGGTTCCACATTTCTCCTGAATTGAACAGCCAGTGCAAAGTTTAGCTGATATACAAATGTCAGTAGAACCCAGAATAATTTAACTCCCTTCTCCACCAGGATTAAAAAATAATTAAATGTCTGTTCTGAATGAGGCACAAAGAGAGAGACTGAGGCAGCCTGATTTTAAAATAACTTTGCCCTAAAAAAAAATCCACTGATTGCCATATTGGCCATTATAGCTTGAAGCAGAAGACAACTTCTTTACAATTTTTCCTGCTACAGTTTTATACATATGTAGGCATCCACCCTACAAGACCCTATGGTACTAAGCAAGATAGAGTAAGCTGAGAGATCTGCAACCTTGCCCTGACTGGTGAAAGGTACATATCCAAAACATTATAACCCGTCTTTTCTTTTTACAGATGTTGACTGACTTGCTATTTATTCCTAGCATTTCTGTTTTTATTATCGGTTCCATCATCCTACGTTGAAGTATTTTCTGTTGTTCATGGGGAGAGGGATGATGCAGTTTCTCTGTACAAGCCAAATAGCTGATTTATATTTTCCTTTCTCCAGAAAGATTTTTGCAAGAATTTGCCTTGAACCTGCTTAAAAATTGTGACAGATGCGTGAGGTGCCACACAAGAAATTCACAAAAAGTTATTTTATTAGATTATAAAATAGATTTTTCCTGTGAACTAAAAGCTTTTGAAACCTGAGCAGTCTCACCGTTACAATCTATTCTTGATATTCAGATAACTGCTCCAAGTCCTTGTGTTCCGTTCCTGAGATTTAGGACTTCTCAGGAGGACAGTTCATAGCAGGATGGAAATTTTTACAGCACAGAAGGAGGCCATTCGACCCATTGTGTGTCTGTGCCGGACGAAAAAGAGCTGTCCAGCCAAATCTCACTTTCCAGCTCTTGGTCCATAACCTTGTAGGTTACGGCACTTCAAGGACATATCCAAGTAAACGCGATGGAGGGTTTCTGCCTCTAACACCCTTTCAGGCAGGGAGTTCCAGACCCCCCACCAGCCTCTGGGTGAAAAAAGTTCTCCTCAACTCCCCTCTAATTCTTCTACCAATGACTTTAAATCTATGCCCCCTGGTTATTGACCTCTCTGCTAAGAGAAATAGGTCCTTACTATCCACTCTATCTAGGCCCCTCATAATTTTATACACCAGTTCAATTTGCTCCCATTACTTGCCATCCAACTACATGCATGGATGAGTTATCAATGCTTCTTTTGATTTTGTAACCACTATTCACTGGCACAGTGTCTCAGTCTTAAATCACTGTACAACTGCAATAAAAAAAATGCTTCAAAGAGGGAGGTCAGTGACAACATGAAATACACTAAAGCTGTGCATGGCATGGAGCGGTAGAACAGGCAGAGACAGCAATATTTTCCACCTAGGCAGGCTCGGGGGAAGAAGAAAAGCACACACTTACAGGCAATTAACCCAGGTTTTGTAACTTCATAGCAACCAGCTACTGTAACATGGGTAGAGGTCTGGGAGCAGATGAACTGCAGATTCTCCAGGGTGAAAGGTTGCAGTCAAAAGAAAAAAAATTATAGTAAAAGGATATATTTTGCAACCAAGCCCAACATCAAGAATGCACGTGCATGCTGAGGACTCCATTTCTCTTTGCTCTGTGACATTGGTTCCAGATCTTTTCCCACTCTCTCTGTAGAGCTAGTCCAGGAAGAAGAATGAAAGATAAAGAGGGAGCGTGTAACACACTGGGCTAAATTAAAGGACAGAGAGTAAATGAAAAACAAGGTGAATAATAGTCTGGAAGCCTATTCTATTAAGTTGTATAAAGATCTTTTTGAGAATCAGCACAGTTCTGTATTAATAATTGTGACAATTATCTATATATAGGTAACAAGATTTTTGTAGATTTGTAAGCAATATTCCCTCTAATTTTTATTTTAGGTTGCGGTCCCTTTAACTGGCTGCATGGCCCATTCAAATTTTTGCACATGCGCGGTTTCTTCAATGTAAAAGCCAGTGAGCAGCCTGCACGGGACCTCCTGACCACTGCGCAGCCACGCAACTTAGCAGGAATGATATTTGTAAGCAAGTTAAATTTACAATTTGAGTTTAATGATTCACAGATGCAGTTTTGTCTCAAGACTCTTGATTTTCTTTGCTGTTTTAAATCAAAAATACTCCAAGAATAGACTTCTCTGAATTTGACACAAAACTGTACAGATTTTTCATCAGCAAAGAACACGTTGCAGACTGGCAATCATATCAACTCCTGAAAATCTCTGGTGGCATCAGGCTATGAATTTGGGGCAGAAATATTCAGATTTTTGTACATTACTGGCAATGGGAAGTGCTGCTACAGAATACGTATTGATTAGTGGTGCAATGGCCATAACAGAATTATTTTCGTATCTCCTAATGCGAAGGGAATGGAGCATGATTCCATGCGTACCCTCCACTGTCTTTTCCACACGGTCATTCTTCATGTGTACACCTAGGAACTGAGTGCTGGCAGGCTATTTGAGGATATCACAGCCCAGGTGGATCCTATCTTCACCCAATGTTTACACTTGCACCCATTTCAGTGGAGGGTCAATGGATACATCAGGACTTCTTGCTGATTTCCCCACTGTTTTGCTCAGGACGAATTGTAGCACTCCTACCCTAGCTAGGATTAGCTAATTTAGACCGGCAATAAAAAGAAAGACTCACATTTATGTAAGAACATAAGAAATAGGAGCAGCAGTAGGCCATTCTGCCCCTCGAACCTGCTCCACCATTCAATAAGATCATGGCTGATCTTCGACCTCAACTCCAGTTTCCTGCACGATCCCCATATCCCTTGATTCCCTCAATATTCCCCAAAAAATAGAGCCTTTCACGACCACCGGACATCCCAAGGCACTTTACAGCCAATGAAGTACTTTTTGGAGTGTAGTCACTGTTGTAATGTAGGAAACGCAGCTGCCAATTTGCACACAGCAAGCTCCCACAAACAGCAATGTGATAACAACCAGATAAGCCATTTTAGCGATGTTGATTGAGGGATATATATTGAGCAAGACACCAGGCAGAACTCCCCTGCTCTTCTTCAAAATAGTGCCATAGGATCTTTTACATCCACCTGAGCGCGCAGACGGGGCCTTGGTTTAATGTCTCATCCGAAAGGCGGCACCTCCAATAGTACAGCACTCCCTCAGTACTGCACTGGAGTGTCAGCCTAGATTTTTGTGCTCAAGCCCCTGAAGTGGGGCTTGAAACCACAACCTTCTGACTCAGAAGCAAGGGTGCCACCAACTGAGACACGGCTGACACTTAGACAATCAAACCCGGGATCTTCTGATCTGTATGACTCAGTTTATTTCATAAGTGAAAATGGCTTCTATGCTTGAATATGTACCAAATCTCCCATGGTTTAACTCAGAGTAAACCACGTGGTTTCATAATAAGAGCAGTATACCATGCAATGCACAATGCATTGTTCTAAGATGGAGCCATGTTTAAACTGGCATGTCCTTTTAAAGACCATAAAGTCTAATCTCTACAAGTCAACAGAACCCAAAGTCAGTTTAATTGTTGCTTGGTTAGGGAACTTTGCAAACTGCAAAAAGTGTTTGCCTCTTTCATCTCAGAAGTGCCCAGCATTTTATAACTGTTTGGCAAAGAGTTTTTTAACAGCTTAAAATAGGTTTGATATCACAAAGGATAAACACAGCAAGTTACTAATTTGACATTCTACATTGCTTATCAATAATGCTATACAGTACTCTATGATTCAGACAACATCCCCCAAAGTCAAACAGCAAAATACCTCATTAGGAATAATTGCAGATTGGACCATTTTAATCAAAGAGCATAATTACCATAATGGATTTCACAAATAAGGTTATGCAAATGTACAAATAAAAATAAAGCTTGAATTATTATAGCAGCTACACAGACTGCTCGAGTGTGGGATGAGAGTAGAGCTACCAAATGCCATACATCTGTTGAGTTATAAAATGAGCCAAAAACATCACACCTTGCATCTAGATCATACAACAGCATGAAGTACTGGGATCCCCATCTAATTTTCCTTGTCCACCTCCCACTGTTTTCTCCTGTTCCTGGAGAGAAAATCAGGGAATATACTGGGAGACAGGATTATCCCTTCCGCCATTGCAGTGTAAAAACAGTCACTTTCCCTGATAAGTGATAGAATAGTTCTCTTTCAATTGGGGTTGGAGAGAATGGGGAAATGAGGAAGAGATGAGTCAGCTCTGCCTCTTAGTAAGCCTAATGAACAAGAATAGAAGCCAGGCGGCATATTTAAAGGACAGAGAGAACCAGGAAACAAACACGGCAAGAGGCATTAGGCATCCAAAAAGGGAGAAAAATCCATTTGTGGAATAAAGCAAACAAAAGGGTTTGGAAAAGAGAATATAAAATAAAAAGAAAAATCCCAAACAGCAAAAGTAACAAAGCAGCAAATCAGCATATACAATAGATTTGCACATAGTACATGAAAAAAATCCCATACAGATGCCAAAAGGAATATGTGTTATTTCAATCTCTACCAGGTTTGTTTAAAAGAAACGCACAATATTATTTTATTTATTGTAATTGACTGTAGAAACTTTATACTAGTTTAGGGGAAGCAGAGTAGACCATCCAACACCCACACTTTCAACATGCCAATTAACTAAAAATGTAGTGCTGTCAGTAAGTGGGCTTGCAAAATGTTCATACCTTGCCCACTTGAACTATGAAGGCCCAGCAGCATAATTCTAAATTCAGTCCTTTCAAAGTTGGATTGTGCAAGAAGGGAACATTTTATGCTGAAGTACTGGTGGTTCATAGAATCATAGAATGGTTACAGCACAGAAGGAGGCCATTCAGCCTGTTCAGCCCGTGCCAGTTCTCAAGAGCACTTCAGCTAGTCCCACTCCGCCACCCTTTCCCCGTACCCCGACAAATTTTTTCCTTCAGGTATTTATCCAATTCCCTTTGAAAGCCACGCTTGAATCTGCCTCCACCACCCTCTCAGGCAGTGCATTCCAGATCCTAACCACTCGCTGCGTAAAAAAGTTTTTCCTCATGTCACCTTTGGCTCTTCTGCCAATCACCTTAAATCTGTGCCCTCTGGTCCTCGACCCTTCCGCCAATGTGAACAGTTTATATCTACTCTGTCGAGACCCCACAGGCTACGTTACAGGTCTGTTCTGGGCATTTGAGGGAATAATAAACCAGCAACCAAATATCACATGATCAATGAAGTGTCCTTATGCCATGTTGGTATCAATATACCCTACTGAATTATCACCAAATTTCACCTCGCCCCTTTCCCCTTCTTCCCTCTTAGTCTTGGAGGCCTGTCCGTGCAACAGAAGAACGACTGTGCAATGGCTTCAGCGAGGAATGTGCCAGCTATTAGCGCTTGAAACGGACTCTCACTCTCACACACACACGTAACCCAAGACCGAGTAACACAAGGACAGAACATTCCAGCCTGGGCCTACTGCCCCTGAGCGCCTCCTCACTCACACCGACCGACACAGCCGTCGGGAGAATAACCCTCCCCCCCAGGACCTAAACCGCAACATTACCCTCCCCCTGTAATCAAGACTTAGCTAGGGCACAGAGCCATTCCCTCGCGTCTCCCCACGTCCCCGTTAAGAAAGACTCCCTTAAACTCACCGTTTTCTGACTCACTGAAACACGGACAGCCTCCTCCACCGACTCGGCACCTCGCTGCGCAGGCGCCGTCAGCAGGCACGTCCCGATCTCAGCGCGCACGCGCGGTTTCCCCGGCGCCCCAGTCTCAGCGCGCACGCGCGGTTTCCCCGGCGCCCCGGTCTCAGCGCGCACGCGCGGTTTCCACGGCCACCCGGTCTCGGCGCACAGCGCGGCTGCCGCGCCTTGCCTTCAGTCACGGCGCAGCGTTTTGCGTATGCTCCGGCAGAGGAGCGGGACTTCCGTGAACTTGTTTGCCACGTGTGCGCTTTTTAAAAAAAGACTTGCATTTCTATAGCACCTTTCACCACCTCAGGACGCTTTGCAGCCAATGAAGTAGTTTTGAAATGTAGTCACTGTTGTAATGTAGGAAATGCAGCAGCCAGTTTGCGCACAGCAAGCTCCCACAAACAGCAATGTGATAATGACCAGATCATCTGTTTTAGTGATGTTGATTGAGAGGCAACTCTTCTTCAAAATAGTGTTTTCCATCCTACTACAACTGACGAAGAGTCATCGACCTGAAACTTAAACTCTGTTTCTCTCTCCACAGATGCTGCCTGAACTGCTGAGTATTTCCAGCATTTTCTCTTTTTATGTCTTTTACATCCACCTGAGAGAGCAGACGGGGGCCTCGGTTTAATGTCTCATCCGAAAGGTGGCACCCCCGACAGTGCAGCGCTCCCTCAGCACTGCACTGGAGTGTCAGCCTAGATTTTTGTGCTCAAGTCTCTGGAGTGGGACTGATCCCACAACTTTTTGACTCAGAGGCGAGAGTGCTATCGTCTGAGACATGGCCAAGGGCAGTGAGCTGATTTGCTTTTGAGCAGATATATATTTTTATTTTGTTAAAAATGTAAGTGTATGGTGCTTACTATGTTTGTAAATTAATCAAGTGTTTGTAAATTAATCAAGTGTATTAACTACTAAAGCTGACAAGTTACACAAAGATGTATAAATTATATGGTTAGTTTTTGTCAGGCTTAATAATTCTGATTTGATAAGTTGACTCTTACATAGAATTACAGAGTATTTACAACACAGAAACAAGCCATTCGGCCCGACAGGTCCATGCCAGTGTTTCTGCTCCACACGAGCCTCCTCGCACCCTTTTTCATCTAACTCCCATCAACATTTCCTTCTATGCCTTTCTCCCTCATGTGTTTATCTAGCTTCCCCTTAAATGCATCTATGCTATTCACCTCAACTACTCCCTGTGGTAGCGAGTTCCACATTCTCACCACTCTGGTAAAGAAGTTTCTCCTGGATTTATTAGTGACTATCTTATATTTATGGCCCCTGGTTCTGGTCTGCCGCGCAAGTGGAAACATCTTCTCTACGTCTGCTCTATCAACTCCTTTCATAATCTTAAAGACCTTTATCAGATCACCCTTCAGCCTTCTCTTTTCTAGAGAAAAGAGCCACAGTCTGTTCAATCTTTCCTAATCGTTATAACCTCTCAGTTCTGGTATCACCCTGTGAAAAGTAAGAGGAGCTGGACTTTTTATACATAATCGAGTTTGTTTATATTATATGACATCAAGATTAACTACATTAGACCAAAGCCCCATGGCAGCTATTCAAATGCAATCGAGCCTGGACGGAACAAAATTAACATTTGAAAAGTTGTTAATTTTGTCATAATTTGGAACTTATTATTTGTGCCCCTTTAAAAAAAAAGGGCACTTACGGTTTAGAATCAAAGAAACTTACTGCACAGAAGGAGGCTATTTGGCCCGTCGTGCCTGTGCTGGCTCTTTGAAAGAACAGTCCTGCTTAGTCTCACCCCCCCCCCCCCCCGCCCCCCCCCCGCTTTTTCACAGCATCTACCCTGTCAAGCCCCCTCAGAATCTTACATGTTTCAATAAGATCATCTCTCATTCTTCTAAACTCCAATGAGTACAGGTCCAACCTGCTCAACCTTTCCTCATAAGACAACCCCTTCATCCCAGAAATCAACCTCGTGAATCTTCTCTGAACTGCCTCCAATGCAAGTATATCCCTCCTTAAATAAGGAGACCAAAACTGTACGCAGTACTCTATGTTTGGTCTCACCAACAGTTGTAGCAAGACTTCCCTACTTTTATACTCCATCCCCCTTCCAATAAAGGCCAACATTCCATTTGCTTTCCTAATTACTTGCTGTACCTGCATGCTAATTTTTTGAGTTTCATGTACGAGGACACCCAGATCCCTCTGTACCGCAGCATTCTGTAGTCTCTCTCCATTTAAATAATATTTTGCTTTTTTATTCTTCCTACCAAAGTGGATAACCTCACATTTTCCCACATTATACTCCATCTGCCGAATTTTTGCCCACTCACTTAACCTATCTATATCCCTTTGCAGACTCATTGTGTCTTCCTCACAACTTGCTTTCCCACCTATCTTTGTATTGTCAGCAAATTTGGCTACAGTACACTCGGTCCCTTCATCCAAGTCATTAATATAGATTGTAAATAGTTGAAGCCCCAGCACTGATCCCTGTGGCACCCCACTAGTTACAGTTTGCCAACCTGAAAATGACCCATTTATCCCGACTCTCTGTTTTCTGTTAGTTAGCCAATCCTCTATCCATGCTAATATATTACCCCCAACACCATGACCTCTCTTCCCTCAGTTCCGACGAAGGGTTTCGACCTGAAACGTTAACTCTGTTTCTCTCTCCACGGATGTTGCCTGGCCTGCTGAGTTTTTCCAGTGTTTTCTGTTGTTATTCCATGACCTCTTATCTTGTGCAGTAACCTTTTCTGTGGCACCTTATCAAATGCCTTTTGGAAATCCAAATACATTACATCTACTGGTTCCCCTTGGTCCACCCTGCTCGTTACATCCTCAAAGAACTCTAATACATTTGTCAAACATGATTTCCCTTTCATAAAACCATGTTGACTCTGCTTGATTGTATTAGGATTCACTAAATGTCCTGCTACAACTTCTTTAATAATGGATTCCAGCATTTTCCCAATGACAGATGTTACGCTAACTGGCCTATAGTTTCCTGCTTTCTGTCTCCTTTCTTGAATAGGGCCGTTACATTTGCGGTTTTCCAATCCACTGGGACCTTTCCAGAATCTAGGGAGTTTTGGAAGATTACAACCAATGCATCCACTATCTCTGCAGCCACTTCTTTTAAGACCCTAGGATCTATTTTCTCCCTCTATTATTTTTCTAGTCATCCTTTGCAAGTTTCTAAAAATTTCCCAATCTTCTGGCCTACCACTAATCTTCACAACATTGTATAATTTTCTTTCAATTTGATACCCTCCATAACTTCCTTAGTTAGCCAGGGATGGTTCATCCTTCTCGTAGAGTCTTTCTTTGTTGAGAGTTATGAAATATCTCCTTAAAAGTCTACCACTGCTTATCTACCGTCTTACCTTTTAATCTATTTTCCCAGTCCACTTTAGCCAACTCTGTCTTCATGCCCTTGTAATTTCCTTTATTTAAGTTTAAGAAAGAAAAGAAAGACTTGTATTTATATAGCGCCTTTCACGACCACCGGACGTCTCAAAGCGCTTTACAGCCAAATGAAGTACTTTTGAAGTGGAGTCACTGTTGTAATGTGGGAAATGCGACAGCCAATTTGCGCACAGCAAGGTCCCACAAACAGCAATGTGCTAATGACCAGATAATCTTTTTTTGTTATGTTGGTTGAGGGATAAATATCGGCCAGGTCACCGGGGATAACTCCCATGCTCTTCTTCAAAATAGTGTCATGGAATCTTTTACATCCACCTGAGAGAGCAGACAGGGCCTCGGTTTAACTTCGCATCCGAAATATGGCACCTCCAATAGTGCAGCACTCCCTCAGCACTGCACTGGAGTGTCAACCTAGCTTTATGTGCTCAAGTCCCTGGAGTGGTATTTGAACCCACAACCTTCTGACTCGGGGTGCTACCAACTGAGCCACAGCTGACACTAGTTTCAGACCTAAGTTTCTCACCCTCAAACTGAATGTGAAATTCTATCATGTTATGATTACTCTTCCCTAGAGGATCCTTTACTATGAGATCATTAATTGACCCTGTCACATTATCAGAGCTAAAACAACCTGGTTCCCTGGTTGTACTGTTCTGAGATGAACAGTGGAGTTCCATCCAAAGAGCAAGCCACATAAATACTGTGGCAACAAGAGCAGGTCAGAGGCTAGGTATTCTGCGGCGAGTGTCTCACCTCCTGACTCCCCAAAGCCTTTCTACCATCTACAAGGCACAAGTAAGGAGTGTGATGGTATACTCTCCACTTGCCTGGATTAGTGCAGCTCCAACAACACTCAAGAAGCTTGACACCATCCAGGACAAAGCAGCCCGCTTGATTGGCACCCCATCCACCACCTTAAACATTCACTCCCTCCACCACCGGCATACTGTGGCTGCAGTGTGTACCATCTACAAGATGCACTGCAGCAACTCACCAAGGCGGCACCTCCCAAACCTGCAACCTCTTCCACCTAGAAGGACAAGGGCAGCAGGCGCAGGGGAACACCACCACCTCCAAGTTCCCCTCCAAGTCACACACCATCCTGACTTAGAAGTATATGGGCCGTTCCTTCATCGTCGCTGGGTCAAAATCCTGGAACTCCCTCCCTAACAGCACTGTGGGAGCGCCTTCACCACACGGACTGCAGTGGTTCAAGAAGGCGGCTCACCACCACTTTCTCGAGGGCAATTAGGGAATGGGCAATAAATGCTGGCTTTGCCCACATCCCATAAACGAATAAAAAAAAGCAGCTGCTGTCAATCACCTTTGAGCAGTCCGTTATCCCCGCCTCTTTTGGGGGGGAGGAATGGGAGGATGATTGACAGTAGAACCGACCAATGATGATGACGGAAAGGCAGATGCGCGGGTGGGGGCAGGGTGATTGACAGTAGAACCGACCAATGATGATGACGGAAAGGCAGAGGCGCGGGAGGGGTGGGGGGCAGGGTGATTGACAGTAGAACCGACCAATGGCGATGACGGAAAGGCAGAGGCGCGGGCAAAGTTAGCCAATGAGGGGGATGGGGAGGCAGGACTCGGCGTGTGACGGTTGGCGAAGGGCTGAGTTTGAATCGTTGGGCTTTGCCGGCGTGACAGGATCCGAGCGTGACAGGCGAGGGCTTCACCTCAGCCTCCATCATCACCCGACCGACCGCTCGAAATTTCCCGTGATCGGTACAAATAAATATATATTTTTTGTTTTTTTTAAAAAAACACCAAACACCACCATGTCTCCCACCGGCGAGTCGCTGATCGGCAGCGGCAGCGGCAGGGGAGAGCCCGTGGGCCCGAACCGCCTGCGCTGGAACCTGAGCAAGCAGCAAATCGAGGAGGAGGCCCGGGCCCTGATCCAGCGAACAAAGCAGGTGTACAACCGTGTCGGCTCGCTCGACTTGGCCGAGGTCAATTACGGGAACACGCTGAAGGAGCTGGCGGACATCGAGGTGGAATACACGGGTAAGGGGGAGCGAGCGAGTGTGCATTGATTTGGAGGGGGAGGGGAGAGAGAGGAAGCCCTGGAATTTAATTAATTAATTAATTTGTGGCAAAACCCTTAAAGGGGCTTTGGTTGGCAATTTTGGATTTAAAAGGGGCTTTGGTTGGCAATTTTTGATTAAAAGGGGATTTGATTGTCAGTTTTGGATTAAAAGGGGATTTGGTTGTCAATTTTGGATTTAAAAGAGGCTTTGGTTAACAATTTTGGACTTGCTAATCTTTTATTAAGGCGTGTATTGCATTTTTAAAGAGAAGCATTGGATCAATATTTACACAGCAAGTTGTTGTGATCTGGAATGCACTGCCTGAAAAGGTGGTGGAAGCAGATTCAATAGTCATTTTCAAAAGGGAATTGGATATATACTTAAAAAGAAAAAAATTGCAGGGCCAATGGTAAAGGGTAGGGGACTGGGACTAATTGGAAAGCTCTTTCAAAGAGCCGGCACAGGCACGATGGGCCAAATGGCCTCCTTCTGTGCTGTATCATTCTGTGAATATTTGAACCTGAGGAAGATGCAGGGCTATGGGGAGAGAGAGCGTAGGCTAATGGGATTAGTTTTAGATTGTTCTATTGAAGAGCCAGTACGAACACGGTGGGCTGAATGGCCTATTTCTGGGCTGTAAGCTTCTGTTCTAAGAAAGTTTTTTCCAGGTTATTGTGCCAAGACCGAACTCCCATGAGCATCAAAGAGCGTGCTTTGGTAAAAAGCATCTAAGGACTCTTAGAATTAAAGCTCATAATAGGTTGGATTCAGAAACTGGTTTCATGTACTAATAAAAGTTAGTACTGTATTGCTAATTTCATTTTTTTTAATTTGCTTATATCTCAAAAGACTGATCATTGTCAGTTTGGAAATTATGTCAACCACGACTGATATATCTCATAAAATGATATCAAATTGCATTGTTAACAAAAAAGAAAGCATTCCAGTTGAGTTAGCTGATTTCACTGGGACACCAGTTGGAGTGTTACAGTTCATAGAATCACACAGCACAGAAGGAGGCTGTTCGGCCCTTCGTGCCTGTGCTGGCTCTTTGAAAGAGCCATCCAATTAGTCCCTCTCCCCTGCTCTTTCCCTATAGCCCCGCAGTTTTTTTTCTTTTTCAAGTATATATCCAATTCCCTTTTGAAAGTTACTATTGAATTTGCTTTCACCACCCTTTCAGGTAGTGCATTCCAGATCATCATCACTTGCTGTGTAAAAAAAAAAAAAAATTCTTCTCATCTCCCCCTGGTTCTTTTGCCAATTATCTTAAAGGTGTGCCCTCTGGTAACTTTACTGCCAGTGGAAACACTTTCTCCCTATCAACTCTATCAAAACGCTTCCTAATTTTGAACACCCCTATTAAATTTCCCTGTAATCTCTGCTTTAAAGAGTACAATCCCAGTTTCTCTATTCTGAAGTCCCTCATCCCTGGTACTATTCTAGTAAATCTCCTCTGCACTTTCTCCCAGGTCTTCACATTTCCTAAAGTGTGGTGCCCAGAATTAGTCACTATACTCCAGTTGAGGTCTAACCAGTGATTTATAAAGGTTTAGCATAACTCCCATCCTTTTGTACTCTTTGCCTCTATAAAGCCCAGGATCCCATATGCTTTTTTAACAGCCTTATCCACTTGTCCTGCCACCTTCAAAGATTTGTGTATGTGAATCCCCAGATCTCTCTGTTCCTGCACCCCTTTAAGATTGTACCATTTAGTTTATATTGCTCATCCTCATTCTTCTGTCCAAAATGCATCACTTCACACTTCTCACCATTAAATTACATCTGCCATGTGTCTGCCCATTTCACCAGTCTGTCTGTCCACCTGAAGTCTGCTACTATCCTCCTCACTGTTTACTACATTTCCAAGTTTTGTGCCATCTGCAAACTTTGAAATTATGCCTGCTATACCCAAGTCCTGGTCATTAATATATCAAAAAGAGTTGTGGCCCTAATACCCATCCCTGGAGGACACCACTGTATACTTCCTTCCAGTCTGAAAAACATCTGTTCACCACTATTCTCTGCTTTCTGTCTCTTGGGCAATTTTGTCTCCATACTGCCACTGCCCCATTAATCCCATAGACTTCAATTTTGCTAACAAGTCTATTATGTGGCACTTTATCGAATGCCTTTTGAAAGTCCATATACACAATATCAACCACAATACCCTTAATACTTCTCCATTACTTCATTGAACAACCTTCTCCATTACTTCATTGAAGAACTCAATCAAGTTTGTCAGGCACGATTTGCATTTTACATATCCGTGTCGGCTGTCATTTATTACCCCAAGTGACAATGACACTTTTCCTGGATTATGGTCTCCAGAGGTTTCCCCACCACCGACGTTAGGCTGACTAACCTATAGTTTATCCCTCTCCCTTGTTTTGAATGGTTAGCCTCTGTCCTCTGGAGCAGGAATGGGGAAGAAAAATCAGGCAAGTTTCCGGCTCCTAATCACAACCCGGACACTTCTGAAAAGTGGACCTCTGGCGCGGACAGAATTGGGCTTGGCTGTGATAGCTCCTGTGGTTGAATAACTTGCTTTCTAGACTGCAAGGTAGCTGCAGCTGCTGGAACTGTATCCCGCCTTCAGATGACAAGGGGTGAAATCTAATGGGGAAAATAATAAAACCGACTTGTAAATCATTTCTTGAGCAATGGGTGAAAATCAGTTGCTCTTTACATTTATTGTGTAATAATGGCTTTCCACATGTGCAGTTTAATAACAAAAATGCTTCCTGCAAAACTGAAACATTGTCTATATTTCTAGCTGGGAAGATGAGCTAATAACTCACTTATGATTTTCACTCACGAGCTGTTGGATTGTCCTTGCTCGTGGAGACATAAATAGCAGTTGAATACAGTACAGCAAACTCCTTGGGGAATGGTTTAGAAATAACAATGTGGTAACGCTGTATTTATTACACACTACTGAACTCAGTGTCTCCTGTGTCTCAGTGGTTGATGGGTCTGTGCACATCTGATGTCTTTTATGTCGGCAGTTCATTGTTGAGACTTGTATATAAAGATTGGCGTACCAGAAGGTAGCCAACACCCATGGAATCAAACACCAGCGTAAGTCACAGAGGTGAAGAGGGGAAAGATGGCAGGTAAATGTATTCAACCGTTGGCCACTGTGACGCCACTTGGACTACTTGGTATTTTTGTTCAGTGCCTCAAATGCCAGTTGACCACGATAAATCCCTTTTATTTTCAGCCTGTATCCATAATGTTCTAATTGCAAACACTGATCTGCGCACATTGTGAATGGGAAAACTCCACTTTGCTGCTAATTTCTAAAATAAAATTATTTAAAAGTGAATGGTGATGGGGGTGGAATTGTCACACTTTTAGTCTGAACTGACATTGAAGCATAAAGAAATTTCTCTGGTGACCCCTTCAAACTGACCGACATTGTATCTAGAAAACGCTGGTCAGAGCGGTACGTATTGTGGAAAAACCTTTGTAAGCAGATGTAAGCAATAGTCCAAACATTCAGCAGTTTTGTATGGGGATAGCTGCTGACTGGAGGCTTTACCTTGCTCTCTCCATGGCTTTGTTGGCCTAATAATTCTGAGTTTATGTCAGTTTTCACAATATATAGTAGAACCTAGAAGTCACACACCAAAGTTATGAACTGTCCAGTCAACTAAATACACTGTGCCCATTAATGGAACAGTTCAGTACCTTACTTTAAAAAAAAAATCAAGTTTCAACTATTAATAATACGTGTATCGTAAATTGAAATACTAATTCTTCTACCATAAAATTCTTTTCAATGCTTTGTCCTCATTTTAAAGAAACACATTGCGATGATTTCATTTAAAAGAAAGACTTGCATTGGAATTGAGACAAACAACTTTCCTATAACACAGCCCCACACTCAAAAGAAAGACTTGCATTTATATAGCGCCTTTCATGACCACCGGACGTCTCAAAGCACTTTACAGCCAATGAAGTACTTTTTGAAGTGTAGTCACTGTTGTAATGTAGGAAACGCGGCAACCAATTTGAGCACAGCAAGCTCCCACAAACAGCAATGTGATAATGACCAGATAATGTTTTAGTGATGTTGGCTGATGGATAAATATTGACCAGGACACCAGGGATAACTCCCCTGCTCCTCTTCAAAACAGTGCCATAGGATCTTTTACGTCCACCTGATAAACTGAGGGCCCCGTCTGCTCTAACATCTTATCCAAAAGACGGCACCTCCGACAGTGAAGCACTCCCTCAGTATTGCTCTGGAGTGTCAGCCTAGATTTTTGTGCTCAAGTGTCTGGAGTGGGACTTAAACACACAATTTGCAGGAAACCCAACCCCAGTTGCTATCCAATAAGCCATGTTGGAACGTGTGCGTATGTAGAATCGGGTGAGGACAAGGTCAGGTTACATTGGGATGCCCTTCACAGTGTTCATTGACTTTTACCCCAGTATGAATCAGTACCTTCAAGTGAGAAGCAGAAATTTTGAAATACAGGCGTTGGGGAAAGTAAAAGTGCCCTTCCTGATGTGCTGTACCATCCTTATTAAACTGGACCTGCTCCTACCACCCTCTCTAGTATCGTAAGATTGATCTGCTGAACACTTTGTTTCAGATGCTGAGACTTTGTTGTTTGATATTTCAGTACAACGGAATATTCTAGACTTCCCCCAGCATGTTTCTCCTTGCAAAGAAGTTCGGGCTGCAAGCACCGAGGCGGACAAACAGTTGTCTGAGTTTGACGTGGAGATGAGTATGAGAGAAGACGTTTACCAGAGGATTGTCGCTCTTCAGGTGAGAATTGAAAACCAGCTGATGAGCTGGTGTGGCAAGCGGTAGCATTGTTAAGGCCACTTTTATTTTGCAGGATTCCTTCTGACAGTTTGAGAATATTAGTTTAAAAATTTATGGGTTGAGCAGTCTTGCAATTGCGCTGCTGCAATTGACCTCAGCTCCTCAGGCTAAGGAGAAAAGAAAAGAAAGAAAAGTTCCTGCTCCTGATCACTATTCAGTGCCCACTCATCTGTGACACTTTCAGCAAAACCTCCCCCTCAACAAAAATCAGCCCCTTTGGGAGAAGAGGGGAGAGATTTTTGGGGGGGCGGGGGAATTATGAGCAGTTTTTTTTTTAAATCATTCAATGGCAAGGCTGGCATTTACTGTCCATTCCTAATTGCCCTTGAGAAGGTGGTGGTGAGCCACCTTCTTGATCTGCTGCAGACTGTGAGGTGAAGGTTTTTCTAGTGGTTTGATACAATTGAGCGGCTCGCTAGGCCATTTCAGAGGGCAGTTGAGAGTCAACCACATTTGCTGTGGGTCTGGAGTCACATATAGGCCAGACCGGGTAAGGGCAGCAGATTTCCTTCTCTAAAGGACAGTAGTGATGCAGATGGGTTTTTATAACAATCCGGTAGTTTCATGGTCACCATTACTGATGCTAGCTTTTTATTCCAGATTTATTTAATTTACTGAATGGTGGGATTTGAACTCATGTCTCCGAATCATTAGATTACTAGTCCAGTAACATAACCACTATGTTACTGTTCCCATTTATAGTTATTGACCAATTGGGTTTAAATTGTTCCAATATCAGACACCCTGGGGGTGATTTTGCCAATGGGGACGTGATGGAGGCGGGACTGCTGCTTGTTGGGTTTTAGTCCCGCCTCCATCGACGTCCGGCCAACCCACGCTATTTTCCCTTGATTGACCTTGTTAAGCCCGCCCAGCGGGTTTAGCAGGTCAATTAAGGGAAAGCCGGTTACTGGTGACGTCAGCGAGAGACGTTTCATCTGTCAAGAGCTTTTGACAGATGAATTGTCATTGTTTGAGAGCTCTGTGAAGCTGTCAAACACTGACAATCTGTCTTCTAAGTTGAGACCTGGGACACAGGCTTACTTAGAGATCTATCCTGAGCAGAAAGCAGAAGGCTGATGCAATTGAGAATGCAGCGTCCATTCTGCTTTCTCTGCCGGTGAGATGAGGGACTCCCAAGACCTGAAGGGATGAAGCCGGGAGGAAGAAGCAAAGGTAAGTAAAGCTTTTAAAACACTTAAGACTCACCTCACACACTTACCTCTGCACACATGCACCCATCACTCACCTGCACACCGGACATCTCGGCCCCTCTGACCCCTGCAGACCCACGGCTCGCCTCGCTGACCCTGGTGAGGTTCGGAGCCGTCGGGAAGCCCACACTTTAGGTGGCAAAATAGGGATTATCAAAAAAACTACCTGTTAACAGGCAGTTAATTGGCATTAATCCCCTTCCCGCCTCGAGGAGGCGGCTCCCAGCGTGGGTCAGGTACCCGCCTCCTGGGAAGATGGCACGGGGGCGGGATGGGTACCGCCCCCAGATTCTGCCATTTTCGCAGCAGTCCCGCCTCCCCAGGGCTGGCAAAAGCGCCCCCCATGATTGCTCATTTTTCTGAGACCATGAATGTCTGTCAGTTTTCTAATTGGCCTATCACATTCTTTGTAGCACACTTTGAACAGGTCGGCTCACTTAAATCCCAACAAAAAGAGAACACTCTTGAAAATGTCAGCTTGCCTGAGTTAGTAGCACATTTGCTTCTACATTAGAAGGTTGTGGGGTTCACTGGCACACCAGGACTTGAGTGCATAATCTAGGCTGGCATTCAAGTGCTATACTGAGGGAATGGTGCATTGTTGGAAGTGTTATTCTTCAGATAAGATGTTAAACGGAGGTCCTCTCTGCATGCTGAGATGAATATTTAAGATCCCATGTCAATATTTGAGAGCCGAGAGTTCTCCCGATGCCTTGGCCATCATTTCTCCATCAACCAATATGACCAAAAACAGATTAACTGGTCATTCATCTTATTCTATTCCACTGGTGCAAAATGGCTTGGAGTCTTTACGTAACTTTCACTGCACTTTAAAAGATGTGTGCGATATTTGACAATATGATAAGTGCAACCATTGTTAATTACCATAACAAAGATTTGCTAGGGATTGTGTTGTAAAATGGTTCATCTTGCAGCTATCTCTGAAGGAATGCCATGTTATTTTGGAGTGAGATCCTCTAGCTGTCACTGTTCTAGCTGGCAAAACAGTAGGGTACTAAAAATCATGTTGGCAAGAAATACGAACTTTGTTCACGCACAAAGATCTTTTCTACATGCCATTAGAAGAAAAATAACTATATTTGAGATAATTTCTCGCTGCTGCGTCACTCTGGGGGTTTGTTCTTTCAGGATAAGTGTCAGGCTGAAGACCTACGGCCAGAGGCTAGGCGCTACATGGAAAGGCTGCTGAAACTAGGAAAAAGAAATGGACTCCACCTGTGTAAAGATAAGCAAGAGGTGAGTAGCAGTAAAAATGGCATTTGTGGATGAGTCATCCAACCACAGCAGAATGCTGAAAATACACAGCGGGGTTGATATTAACCTCCCCCACAACGGTCAGCTGGTGGGGAGTTAAAAATTAAAAATCAGAGAATGTGTCACCAACCCACCATGTACGTGCCTGCCGCCATTTTTATGGCGGCGGCTAGTGTGCATCCCATCTTGGGGCAGCGGGATGCATGATTTTAATGTTTAAATCAACGCGGTTGGGAGCTTAATTTAAATTTAACAGCTGCCAGCTGGGTTTCCCAGGGCTCGGGAAACCTGGCAGTGAAATGGAGACGGGAGCAGCTGGCTCCAGCAGTTAAGTGCTTTTTAGAGCACTGCTTGTGGGCCGTGAGGAGCAGGAGCGCTTCCACAGCTGCCCTGCGCGCACCCCCCCCCCCCGGCTCCTTTCCCTACTGCCACTCAAGCAAACCGTCGGCTGCCAATCGCAGCCTCCACTTACTGCCATGATCAGCTGACCACCGATTTGCCGCCCTCCAAGCCCCGATCTGTCCCTCCTTTCACCATTGCTGGGCTCTTTTCCCGTCTCTTTCCCTCCCACTCTCCCTACAGCCCCGGAGTGTTAGCCTGAGTGTCTATTGACCCCACTGTCTCAGCCAATGAGCTGGAGGTGGGGTAGGACTTGTGGCCAGCCGGACTTGCAGTCAAACAGTGCATTTTTAAGCAAACAAAACAATGTTTATTTACTCAGCAAATAGCAAAGAAATCAAAGTCTAGTTTATTTAAAAAGAGTCTACAAATGCAACAAACAGAACTCCTGCGTAAAATCAGTCCCAGTCACTTGCAGCAATGCGGTTTCTGGCACCAGTTAAGACCATTTAACTGAGCACAGAACAAGGATGGAACCTGGGACCTTCTGGTTCATATGTCTGAGTATCACGCCACATAGATTTATCCACTAGGCCTTTGGCGAAACTCCAGCCTTTTATTTTTAGCCTAATGAATAGCAGTTTAGTTAGGATACCTTGGATCTTTCTGCGGTATCTAACACTGCATCTAAATAAATGCCTTATTCTGGAAGTACAGAGTGCCCCCTCCCTACCCCTGCCGAAAATCTTGGTAAACCATGAGTTGCTAGTGAAAAGTACTCACTGCACATTTATTCTGTGCTTTAGGAGATCAAAACAATCAAGAAGAGAATCAGCACTTTATGTATAGACTTCAGCAAGAACCTGAACGAGAATACTACCTTCCTGGAGTTTACACGGGATGAACTGGGTAAGGAAAAAGTTATTTTGTAGGTGAAAACAGGATTGGAATTTAGCCCAAACTATATCCAATTGTGCAGCCAAGTAGCCCTAGGTTTCAAGCACAAGATCATCACCCTTCAGAGGGCTTGTGCATTTGACAGTGGGGTACAGCCCGTCACTATAAGGGTTTAATTGGACCTTAGGCAGACTGATCGTAGATGAATATGACATGAGGTTACTCATTTATGATCTAGCTTTGGTTGTGGCAATGACTGTCTGCCCTTTTTGGAGGGGTGATAACAGAAATTGCTTGGCAAATATTAATTGGAGGCAATGGAATAAAACCAATCCCATGTGCCCAGTGTTGCCATGGGGAGTGTTTTCTCTGAACATATCTTTTTTGAATGTATACCATGGTGGAAAACTTTGAGCAAAAAGTACCCCCCCCCGCTGGACTTTTCTTCCACATTTAGCCAATATCTTTAATGTTTTACCAATATGCTTCTTGTGTGATGCTCTCAATTCATCACCTGAAATTACTCCCAGCCATACTATCAGCAGTGAAAGTATTGCAAGGTGTAGCCTTGGCTCAGTAGTAGCACTCTCACCTCTGAGGCAGAAGGTTGTGGGTTGAAGCCCTGCTCCAGAAACTGGAGTATATTATCTAGGCAGACACTTCAGTGCAGTACTGTCTGAGGTGTCGTCTTTTGGATGGGTTGTTAAACCGAGGACCTGTCTGCCCTCTCAGGTGGACATAAAAGATCCCATGGCATTATTCAAAGAAGAGCAGGGAAGTTCTGGTGTCCTGGCCAACTTTTATTCCTCAACATCAAAAGTACTTCATTGACTGTGAAGTGATTTGGGAGTTCCTGATGGCATGAAAGACGCAATATAAATGCAAGTTCTTTCTTTATTTCTTACTTCACCCTAGCACTATACAGCTCAAAATCCTCTCCGCACATACAATTAGGTTCAGAATGATAGTCTAGAATTGTACTATTGGGTGTTTCTCACAGCTAAAGTCAACACAGAAAAAATTCACACCTCCGGCATTAAGCTTTGCTGAAATACTGACTGCATGGTACCCTTGGGGATGAATATTAGTTTCTGCTTCCAAACCATTCGTTATCCCGTTTCTTTATTGTGGTAATTTTCTCCCCATTTTTCCTCCTCTCTTGAGGGAGTAGGATTCTGTTGAGATAATGGTCCCTTGGGTCCTAGACACCCTCTGATAACTCACCCAAGTGGCCATTCTTTATGTGTGAGTAAAAAATAGTATTTTGGCGGGCCGTTTCAACATGGGGGCATCACAGCCGAGCCCAATTTCATCCTCATCCGGCATCCTCACAGCATGCTTTCAAGCAGGGCTGACTGGATAATGATCGTATTGGCACCTTGGCCTGCTCTCCCGTTGTTTTGCCATGGTGGGGGTACTGAGGCCAATTGGAGTTTCCCTACTGCAGACCGATTTGAGTTCAGATAACTCAACGCAGACTGGGGATTGAACCAGTGACTATTTTGGCCTCTATAAATGAGTTACATGCTGCATTTACTGGCTAAGCCAGCAGGGGTGCACCTCAGTTTCTCATTTCATCCAGTAATCTCTTATTGCGGCATTGAAGATTAATAAGTGATATGAATAGTTAGTTTTGTTTCATCAAAGTGATTTCCGTTCAGTGGTGTTGATTTATATTAATATATTGTGCTACTAGGTGGTCTCCCTGACGACTTTGTCAGTAGCCTGGAGAAAATGGACAATGGGAAGCTGAAGGTGACGCTAAAGTATCCGCACTACTTTCCCTTAATGAAGAAATGTTATGTTCCGGAAACCAGGAAGAGGATGGAGCAAGCCTTTAACTCCCGCTGTATGGAGGTGGGTCAAGCCTTACTTGACAGTCTCTGGTCTTTTTACATAGAAGTTACAGCACAGAAAAAGCCCGTTCGGCCCAACTGGTCTATGTCGGTGTTTATGATCCACACAAACCTCCTCCCACTCTATTTACTTCATCTCACTTTATCAACAGATCTTTCCATTCCTTTCTCCCTCATGTACTTATCTAGTTTCCTCTTAGATCCATCTTTCCCATTCGCCTTAACTACTCCCATGTGGTAGTGAGTTCCATAGTCTCATCACTCTCCGAGAAAAAGAAGTTTCTCCTGAATTTCAGTAGCTCTATCTTTTTAATCCCAAAACCTTGTCTTTTCTTCATGTCCCTTAGTACCCTTACTCTCCAAGTAAATACCTATCTCCCTTTTAAATACTTAAGTGATGTTGCCTATGTGTTCCATATTCACACAATCTGTTTCCCTGGATATTTTTAACTGGTTCAGGTCGAATCCTAAAGATTATGTCCCCTTGTTCTGGATTCTCCTTCTAAAGGAAAGAGTTGTTCCCTATCTACCTTGTCAATTCCCTTCCTTATTGTAAACACCTTGATCAGATCACCCCTGAACCTCCTCATCAGCCGGGAATATAACCCAAGTTTATACATTGCAGCCAAGCCTGATCCTCTGCATCCAGCATACTTTCCAGCGGAAGTCACTCGATTGTGATCGGCAGCAAGAGCCTGGGCTGATTTCTCGTTCCCCGCCCCATCCCAGAGTAGAGAGGCTAATTGTAACACCCCAGCTAAGATCAGCTAGGTCGGTTCAAATGGGGAGGGGGAATCAAATGAAGGACGTTCCTGGTCTGTATGGCTCAGTGCCACACCGGGTGATGCAACTATTCATTTGGGAAAGCTCAATGAGTAGTTCCAAAGCATGCGATAGAGCAGCAAGGAAGTGTATGGAACACCATCACCTCCAAGTTCCCCTCCAAGTCACACACCATTATGACTTGGAAATATATCACCCTTCCTTCATTGTTGCTGGGTCAAAATCCTGGAACTCCCTAACAGCACTATGGGAGTGCCTTCACCACACTGACTGCAGTGGCTCACCACCATCTTCTCGAGGGCAATTAGGGATGGGCAGTAAATGCTGGCCTTGCCAGCGGCACCCACATCCCATGAATGAATAATAAAAAAAAAAAATCTGTTTTATTGCATTGAGGATTACTGGGCAGTTCAGCAAAATGTAATTCTACTTTAAGAAATATTGCTTAGTGTTGAAAACAAAGTCAAAAAGAAATCACTTTCTCTTGACTGATCTAGGACAATGCAAAAATCCTTAAAGAACTGGTGGAACTTCGTACAAGGAAGTCAGGTCTTCTGGACTTTAAGACCCACTCGGATTTCGTACTCGAAATGAACATGGCTAAGAACAGCAAGAACGTCAATGTCTTTCTTGGTAATGAATGTCAATTTAGAACCATTATACTTGCCTTGGGTGAAGTGAGTTAACGCACTGTCCTTTCTCCTCGAGGATCTAGGTTTGACACCAGCCCCGCCTGGTGGGGTGAAAGCTTCTGCATTCTGCTAACCAGAAGGGCCCTTTATAAAATTAACATGTACAGTCTGATTCCATTTTTTATTGGGTCCGATACTGTACCATAGAGCTGTTCACAAATTGGCAGTCTTGGGCAGTAGGATTGCTGTTGTGGAAAATGGGAGGAAGAAAAACTTGCTGTGGTGCAGTAAGGTGTGCTCTTACTGGTTGGGATTGTGTGTATGTTTGGTGATGACAGCATTGGGTTAGATTGTAATGAGTCCTAAAATTGAATAGTCTACCTACAATCTAGACTGTTGTTTTGCTGAGTTGAACTAGAAAAGAAATAACGGAGGCGATTTTAACTATCTGCCTGGTGGAAATGGGGTAGTAGCACTCTGAAAATCATGGGGATTTACTTGCTGTCCCATTCCCACCTGCCCCCATTTTGGTTGGGGAGGTCTCTGACAATTGGTACCTGGCTTAAGCGGCCTATCCAGCAGTCCTTAAAGGGCTACAAACTGCTCATGAAAGGATATGTTTGATGTTTTTTTTTAATTTTCAGCTTGTTTGGTTTCCTTAATTTTTGTGGGCTATCCCATCCACACTGACATCCCCAACCAGCGAGCACTAAAACAGCACTCGCACCTCACCGGGAATATGGGAATGAGGCTCGGGCCTTGTGCAGAGGACATCTATGCCCGCCTGGGGGCAATATCAGTGCTTCTAAAGCTTTCAAATTCATATTTCAGATGAACTAGCACGGAAGCTGAAACCACTTGGTGAAGAGGAGAGGGCAGTTATCATAGACCTGAAGAAGGAAGAATGTGAGAAGCGAGGGCTGGATTTCGATGATATTATAAATGCCTGGGATCTGCGTTACTACATGAACCAGGTGGAGGAGTTGAAGTACTTTGTGGATCAGAATCAACTGAAGGAATATTTTCCGATGGAAGTGGTAACATCTGGCCTGCTGGGAATCTACCAGGAACTGCTGGGATTGACCTTTCAACTCATTGAGAAGGAACCTGTGTGGCACGAGGATGTAAAGCTGTACTCTGTGAAAGACACGGCGACTGGAGAGCCGATGGGACAATTCTATTTAGATTTATATCCAAGGTGATTTCTTAATCTACGTTCAAAAACATAGATAGTCCTGCACCAAATTACAGTTCATTAAAGTGGCCCTCTAATTTCATTACCAAAATATCTTATCTGGGTGAAATGCATTGCCTACTGTGAAACTGATCCAGATGGACTAGACAGTCTTGATCCCTGGTCTATGCTGAATTAGCCAATACCAACTCGGTCAGTAGATGGGACAGCACAATTAGCCTCTGGATGAGGGAGGAGAAAAAAATCAGCTAGGGTTCCTGTTCCTGCTCAGTATCCAGTGACTCTTATTGGAAAGTACACATGTGGATGTTCATAAGAGAACTTTTATAGCATCTTGGAAACATCCCAAAGTGCTTCACGTACAATAAATTACTTTTGATGTGCAGTCACTGTTGTGTAAGCAAAAGCGGCAGCTATTTGGTGCACAGTTAGAACCCACAAATAGCAAATCAGATGAACGACAAGTTAAATTCTTTTTGGCTGGATTTGGTTGAAGGAGGACAGTTCTGGTCACCACATTACAGGAAAGATGTGATTGCGCTGGAGAGGGTACAGAGGAGATTTACGAGGATGTTGCCAGGACTGGAGAATTTTAGCTATGAGGAAAGATTGGATAGGCTGGAGTTGTTTTCTTTGGAACAGAGGAGGCTGAGGGGAGATTTAACTGAGGTGTATAAAATTATGAGGGGCCTAGATAGAGTGGATAGGAAGGACCTATTTCCCTTCGCAGAGAGGTCAATTAGCAGGGGGCACAGATTTAAAGTAATTGGTAAAAGGATTAGAGGGGAGTTGAGGAGAACTTTTTTCACCCAGAGGGTGGTGGGGGTCTGGAACTCACTGCCTGAAAGGGTGGTAGAGGCAGAAACCCTCATCACATTTAAAAAGTACTTGGATATGCACTTGAAGTGCCATAACCTACAGGGCTACGGACCAAGAGCTGGAAAGTGGGATTAGGCTGGATAGCTCTTTTTCGTCCGGCACAGACACGATGGGTCGAATAGCCTCCTTCTGTGCCGTAAATTTCTATGATTCTATGAGGAGAAGTTGACCGGGATCCCATGGCAGATTTGTATTGCAACGAGGAGCACTCGTATGTAGTGCCAGGAGATCTCTAACATTCACCTGAACCACTGGAACAGAGAAGCTGTTTAAGTTGCACCAGTATGAAGGCACCTCTGACAGTGCAGTGCTGAAATATCAGCCTATGTTGGGGGAGATCAGGACTGGGCTGAGCTGTGATGGGCCACGGTTGAATAGCCAGCCAGTACTCACTGCCTAGGCTCACTGATGAAGAATGGCCACTTGAGCAAAGTACCAGGAGACTTCAAGTGACATGGGGAGAAAATTGCCGTGGGGATTTGTAGGGCTATGGGGAAAGAGCAGGGGACTGGGACTAATTGGATAACTCTTAAGAGCAGGCACAGGCACTATTGGCTGAATAGCCTTCTGTGCTGTATGATTCTGTGATGATAAAATATTTTTACTCCTTTATTCAACATTACATAGTAATTATTTTTTAAATGGCTATTTCAGGGTTAGGGTTGTTGCCACCTGTGCATTGTTTGATAGAATATCCAGGACTTTCTCAAATGTAAACTGAACCTCAAGGGCTGGATTTTACTCCCCACTGCTGTCCGAGCTCAGCCGAGAAGCGGGTCAGGGTGCTGCTCGGGGAGATAGGAAAGCTGTACTGTTCCAGTTTCATTTGTCAAAGTCATGGAATATAAGTGACTTCTTTTTTTATTATTGAGGCACCCAGACAAAGTGTCCTTAGAGCAGATAACAACCAAGATTGAAAAGTGTAGGTTAGGTTAAGCTTGTTTATTTTTTCTGAAGCTGTTAAATTGTAAGATGAAGCGAGGTGAGGAGTTCCACTGTATTGAGTTCCTGGGTCTAAATGAATCCGAGTAAGAAATGGTGTGATAGGTTTAGATCTGAACACAGTAAAGCTGCAGAAAGGAGGAAGAATGTGGTGTATTTGGAGCTGAAGAGGAACAAGAGAAGAAAGATCAGGGAAGCAGCGACCATAGAATAGTACTGTATCATTAAAGTAGAGGAAGATAAAGAACAGAGAAGAGGTTCATTGGGGGCCAACGGCAAGAGAAGAATTGTGTGTCACTTGACAAGCTTTCTCTTGTAACCTGCCCAGGAGTAGGGCAGAGGTGCGACAGGAGTCTTAAGCTACGAGAGTAATGTTCAAGTCACTAATTAATATAAATTCGACACACAGCTGATTGTAATCTAAGAAGTAAATTTCATTCACGCCCATTGTAAACAAAACCAAATTAAAGTATTACCTTTCTCTGCAAACTATTTAAGACATTATCAGGTTATGTTTTTTTTTGTTATTCGTTAGTGGGATGTGGGCGTCGCTGGCAAGGCCAGCATTTATTGCCCATCCCTAATTGCCCTTCAGAAGGTGGTGGTGAGCCGCTTCTTGAACCGCTGCAGTCCATGTGGTGAAGGTACTCCCATAGTGTTGTTAGGGAGGGAGTTTCAGGATTTTGACCCAGTGGCGATGAAGGAACGGCGATATATTTCCAAGTCAGGATGGTGGGGAACTTGGAGGTGGTGGTGTTCCCATGCGCCTGCTGCCCTTGTCCTAGGTGGTAGAGGTCACGGGTTTGGGAGGTGCTGCCGAAGAAGTCTTGACGAGTTGCTGCAGTGCATCTTGTAGATGGTACACAATGCAGCCACGGTACGCCGGTAGTGGAGGGAGTGAATGTTTAAGGTGGTGGATGGGGTGCAATAGCAACCACCAGAGGAGTTGATATCCTTGTTTGTTTTACAGGGAGGGAAAGTATGGACATGCTGCTTGCTTTGGCCTTCAGCCAGGATGCTCGCTACCTGACGGTAACAGGCAGATCACAGTGGCCGCTATGGTGGCAAACTTCACCAAGCCGACTCCCAGTGCTCCATCATTACTTCAACACGATGAGGTGGAGACCTACTTCCACGAGTTTGGTCACGTAATGCATCAGATCTGCTCTCAGGTAAGAACTCTTCCCCTCCCAACACTGCCATTATAGTTGCTGCTGTTGGAATCAATGTCATGAAACCCAAGGTTTTTCTCCCCTTCCTCTTCTATAGGCACCAATTCCTGCTATGCTGCAGTACCAGCAGTCCTTCATTACATATTACATACAGCACAGAAACAGGCCATTCGGCCCAACCAGTCCATGCCGGTGTTTATGCTCCACATGAGCCTCCTCCCATCCTTCCTCATCTAACTATCAGCATAACTCTCTATTCCCTTCTCCGCCATATGCTTATCTAGCTTCCCCTTAAATGCATCCATACTATTTGCCTTGATCACTCCCTGTGGTAGCGAGTTCCACATTCTCACCACTCTCTGGGTAAAGAAGTTTCTTCTGAATGCCCTAGAATTATGAAACCAGCGGAAAGAAAATAGAGAAAGAGAACAAAAAAACTTGCATTTACATAGCGCCTTTCACAACCTCAGGACATCCCAAAGCGCTTTGCAGCCAATGAAGTACTTTTGAAGTGTAGTCACTGTTGTAATGTAGGAAATATGGCAGCCAATTTGTGCATAGCAAGCTCCCACAAACAACAATGAAATATATGACCAGATCATCTGTTTTAGGTGTTGTTTGAGGGATAAATATTGGCCTGTTGCCATTCTTCATGTGTGAACCTCGACAGTGTTTATTGGCAGGTTATTTGATTTTGGAACACGCCACAGCTGAGCCTGAAACTGTTCTTGCCCAATGGCCACACATGCGCCATCTAACAAAGTCCAACAGGTGACTGTAAGGAATGGGAACACTGATTTTCTTTCTTTATATAGTTTTGCCAGCTTGTCTTCATTGTTGTTCTTAAACATTGATTGTGGAGATGACCTAACCGCCTATTTTGCTTCATGAGCTGCCAGGCTTCACTGTGGTAGACAAGGACAGATAATAAGAACATAAGAAATAGGAGCAGGAGTAGGCCAATCGGCCCTTCGAGCCTGCTCCGCCATTCAATAAGATCATGGCTGATCTGATCCTCACCTCAAATCTAAAGAACACAAGAAGTAGGAGCAGGACCCGGCCACTCAGCCCCTGGGCCCGCTACGCCACCCACATAATACCAAACTCTTGCAGTTCTTCAATTTAGTATTCATGTTAATATTCCGTAGCTTTCATATCTTTGACAGCTGCAGAAAAATACCAGCAACGTTGCCAATTCTCGCATTCGCTTCCTTTTTTCACTTCTTGCATTATCAGGCTCCCCAAAAAAATGAAAGAACTCACATCCTCCAATAGCTTCCCCCATGAGGGACAATTCCTTGTTGACAATCGGTCTTCGTGGTCTTAGTCTTTGGTAACTGAGAGAAGCGAGTTTGTCCCCATACCGTGGCTTTGAATGTTGGTGCTCATTGCCACTGACCCCACCCCCTCTACCTAAAGAGGAAATTGATTACGGGTGAGGTATAGAAATGTCTGAAATGAGCCATCCGGAGGAAGGTGCCCTTTATGTAGTTCATGGACAAGATCGTAATGTTGCCACTGGCAGTAAAGAGTGTCTTAATAGTTGATTGCCTCGGTGACTCTCCTGTTGGTAACCTGGGCTTACATTTGGTTGCATATGACATGAAGAAGACCCTACAAGGTATTGTCACTTTTACAGTCAAAAATCTTCCACAAAAGGGACGCCTGTGCTTGTATTGGTGTATCTCAGCTGTTTGAACTCGTCTCATAAAACATTGTCTAAAGGGTCCCCTGACTGCTTAGTTGGCAACTGCCCTACACCATGAGGAACAGAGCCAGCAGACCAGGAAGGTGCTCGGTTTGATCCCCCCAGGATGTGGTGTTAGCTGATTTCACCCAGGCTGCGGCCTCTGCGCGACACGGTTAGAGGGGGAGGAGAACAAGCTGCTACCGATGGTGATCCAGTGACTCCTGCTGGCAGTTACACGCACATGGGCTTTGGCTGTGGTGCCTGCCCTGGTAAAGCCTCTTGGGCGAGGTACCAGAGGGTGACTGGTAACTGTGGAACTGTAACCCATTGAGTCAGCACCTTAAGGAGAGATAGCGATGGGAGGCGGGGGTGTGGGGAGAAGTTGTTCTTCGTACAGTTAAACTGAACCCCATGTTCCATGAAGTGAGTTGATGCAGTGATCCTATTATTGCCTGATAGGCTGAGTTTGCCATGTTCAGTGGAACACACGTTGAGAGAGATTTTGTGGAGGCTCCGTCTCAGATGTTGGAGAACTGGGTTTGGGAGAAGGAACCCCTACTCCGGATGTCCAAGCACTACAAGGATGGGAGCGTGATTCCACAAGATCTGCTGGAAAAACTCCTCAAGTCCAGGCTAGCTAACACCGGTAGGTATTGACACCAATTTTCACACCTGTGTAGTCTTACAGCAAATTAACAGGCGAGCAAAAGTTAAGAGCTCACAGGAGGTTTGCATCAAAGTTGACTTGCTTTCCCACTTTGTGCCTGATGCAGGCATTCCGGTGATGGATTTATTAAAATGGCACTTTTGATAATGTGGTATCATCAGTGGGCACATGGTGTTCCTGTAGCTGACTACACAATAATATCACTGTTGAGGAAGTAAATTGTACACCTCTGATGTCACTTTTCTGTGGGTCCCAAGCAATGCTCCCTCGAATTATTTTTTTTGGACCGCACAGCCCCTTTAAGGGGCTGGGCGGTCCGTTCAAAAATTTGCGCATGCGTGGTTTTTGCATTTTACAGCCAGCAGCGCGGGAGCTCCAGAGCACTGCGAGGCCGCGCAGCTTAAAAGGAACATTGGTCCCAAGAGCTGCCGTGAGAGGCAACACAAATGTGGAACTCCAGTCTCCTGACCCACTACTGAGGACTGAAGGCAGACAGTCAAAGAAAGCCAGGGAGAGTGGTGTGCAAGGGACAGTTTCAAAAAGGCATAAAAGACATTTTCTTTAAAATTATTAAAATTTCTATCTGAAAGAGTATCTTTTTGTCAATCCAGGAAGCCGCTTGGAGAAGATCTGCCATAAATGGAGGCCCATGTTTTTAATGTTGCCTCTGATAAGTATCCTGATCAGAAAAGACCCGCTTAGGTTATATATTTGATGGTTCTATGTCGCTGGCATCCTTTCCAACCCTTGATGTTGGTTGAGGTCTGTGGTTGGCACCTGAGCCAAGTTGCTTTTGAGCTTATTTCTGACACCGTGGCAAGGGTTAGACTTGGGTTCAATTCTCCGCAGCAGTGAATTGCTGTGGACGGTGTCGGGCAAAATTCAGACCGCTCCTTACAGAGGAGAGAAGAAAACCAGGGGGAGATTTGTCACGTGCTTCTTCATGGAATCTCCAGAGAGACGTTCGCTTAAACATTCACGCCCTCCACTACTGGCACACCGTGGCTGCAGTGTGTACCATCTACAAGATGCACTGCAGCAACTGGCCAAGGCTTCTTCAGCAGCACCTCCCAAACCCGTGACCTTTACCACCTAGAAGGACAAGAGCAGCAGGCGCATGGGAACACCATCACCTGCAAGTTCCCATCCAAGTCACACACCATCCTGACTTGGGAATATATTGCCGATCCTTCATCGTCACTGGGTCAAAATCCTAAAACTCCCTCCCTAACAGCACTGAGAGTACCTTCACCACATGGACTGCAGCGGTTCAAGAAGGCGGCTCACCACCACCTTCTCAAGGGCAATTAGGGATGGGCAATAAATGCTGGCCTTGCTAGCGACGCCCGCATCCCGTGAACGAATTGAAAGAACAAGGGCCTGGGAGTAGTTTGCCTACTTGCTCTTCTGATCACAATGTTGTCTAGCTTGGGAGACCAAGGCAGGCAGGGAAACTAGGAAGAAGATTCGTGCTATTGCAAATTAACGAACTATTTCTTTCCTTCTTCAACAGGTCTCTTTAATTTGCGACAGATAGTTTTGGCAAAGGTTGACCAATCGCTGCACATGAGCACAAGCAAGGATGTGGACGCCAAGGAAGAGTACGCCAGGTTGTGTAAAGAGATAATGGGAGTTCCAGCATCACCAGGTAACTGAAAAGAAAAACTCTCCTTCTCTGGCTTTGATGCACATAGAAAGAAAGACTTGGATTTATACAGCGCCTTTCACGACCTCAGGACGTCCCAATGCATTTTACAGCCAATGAAGTACTTTTTGAAATGTAGTCACTGTTGTAATGTAGGAAACGCAGCAGCCACTTTGTGCACAGCAAGCTCCCACAAACAGCAATGTGATAATGACCAGATAATCTGCTTTTGTTATGTTGATTGAGGGATAAATATTGGCCAGGACACCGGGGATAACTCCCCTGCTGTTCGAAATAGTGCCATGGGATCTTTTACGTTCACCTGAGAGAGCAGAGGGGGCCTCGGTTTAATGTCTCATCTGAAAGGCGACAACTCCGACAGTGCAGCACTCCCTCAGCACTGCACTGGAGTGTCAGCCTAGATTTTTGTGCTCAAGTCTCTGGAATAGCCATCCAGCCCAGATGAGCTGCTGCTTTTGTCGGAGATGCGCTACCTCAGCATAGACTGGGGACCATTCTGGTCTGTGTGGTGCAGACACTGACTTTGTCAACTGTGCCATCAGTGAGCTTCTGTTTATTGTTTGTTTGACGAGACCCTTCCGCCCCTCCCCGGCAAGGGATAGTCAGAGTGTGAAAGGCTTAGAGGGTGCGGAATTCTTAAAATGCATCCAGGAGAGCTTTTTGAGCCAGCATGTAGAAAGTCCTACAAGAGAGGGGGCGGTACTGGACCTAATTCTAGGGAATGTAGCCGGGCAAGTGGTACAAGTGTCAGTACGAGAGCATTTTGGTGACAGTGACCATAATTCGGTGAGATTTAAGGTAGTCATGGAAAAGGACAAAGATGGACCGGAAATAAAGGTTCTAAATTGGGGGAAGGCCGATTTTAATATGATAAGGCAGGATCTGGCCAAAGTGGACTGGGATCAGCTACTTTTAGGAAAATCCACATCAGAGCAGTGGGAGTCTTTCAGAAAGGAAATAGAGAGAGTACAACGCCAACATGTTCCCGTAAAGGTCAAGGGTGGGACCAACAAGCCCAGGGAACCCTGGATGTCAAGGGATATACAAGAATGGATTAGGAAAAAAAGGGAGGCTTTTGGCAGATACAAAGGACTAAAAACAGTGGAAGCCCTAGAGGAGTATAGAAAGTACAGGGGGGTACTTAAAAAAAGAAATTAGGAGAGCGAAGAGGGGGCATGAAAAAACACTGGCGGGCAAAATAAAGGAAAATCCCAAGGTGTTTTATAAGTATATTAAGGGCAAGGGGATAACCAGGGAAAGAGTAGGGCCCATTAGGGACCAAAGTGGCAATCTGTGTGTAGAGCCGGAAGATGTAGGTGAGGTTTTAAATGAATATTTTGCATCTGCGTTCACTATGGAGAAGGACGATGTAGGCATCGAAATCAGGCAGGGGGATTGATATACTTGAACAAATTAGTATTGAGAGGGAGGAGGTACTAGCGGTTTTAGTGGGCTTAAAAGTGGATAAATCCCCAGGCCCAGACGAGATGTATCCCAGGCTGCTGTGTGAGGCAAGGGAGGAGATTGCAGGGGCTCTGACACAAATTTTCAGAACCACTCTGGCCACAGGGGAGGTGCCAGAGGACTGGAGGACAGCTAACTAGTACCATTATTCAAGAAGGGTAGTAGGGATAAAGCAGGGAATTACAGGCCAGTGAGCCTAACATCATTGGTAGGGAAATTATTGGGAAAAATTCTGAGGGACAGAATTAGTCTCCACTTGGAGAGGCAAGGATTAATCAAGGATGGTCAGCATGGCTTTGTCAGGGGAGATCATGTCTAACCAATTTGATTGAATTTTTCGAGGAGGTGACTAGGTGTGTGGATGAGGGTATTGCAGTTGATGTAGTCTACATGGACTTCAGTAAGGTTTTTGACAAAGTCCCGCATGGGAGACTGTTCAAGAAGGTAAGAGCCCATGGGATCCAGGGCAACTTGGCACATTGGATCCAAAATTGGCTTAGTGGCAGGAGGCAGAGAGTGATGGTCGAAGGTTGCTTTTGTGACTGGAAGCCTGTGTCCAGTGGTGTACCGCAGGGATCGGTGCTGGGTCCTTTGCTGTTTGTAGTGTACATTAATGATTTAGATATGAATGTAGGAGGTATGATCAGTAAGTTCGCAGATGACACGAAAATTGGTGGAGTGGTAAATAGCGAGGAGGGAAGCCTCAGGCTACAGGACGATATAGACGGGTTGGTCAGATGGGCAGAACAGTGGCAAATGGAATTTAACCCTGAAAAGTGTGAGGTGATGCATTTTGGGAGGACTAACAAGGCAAGGGAATACACAATGAATGGTAGGACCCTAGGAAGGACAGAGGATCAGAGGGACCTTGGTGTGCATGTACATAGATCCCTGAAGGCAGCAGGACAGGTAGATAAGGTGATTAAAAAGGCATACGGGATATTTGCCTTCATTAGCCGAGGCATAGAATATAAGAGCAGGGAGGTTATGATGGAGCTGTACAAAACGCTAGTTAGGCCACCGCTGGAATACTGTGTGCAGTTCTGGTCGCCACACTATAGGAAGGATGTGATTGCATTGGAGAGGGTGCAGAGGAGATTCACCAGGATGTTACCTGGGCTGGAGCGCTTTAGGTATGAAGAGAGACTGGACAGGCTGGGGTTGTTTTCCTTAGAGCAGAGAAGGCTGAGGGGGGACCTGATTGAGGTGTACAAAATTATGAGGGGCATAGATAGGGTAGATAGAAAGGAACTTTTCCCAATAGTAGAGGGGTCAGTAACCAGGGGGCATAGTTTCAAGATAAGGGGCAGGAGGTTTAGAGGGGATTTGAGGAAAAACTTTTTCACCCAGAGGGTGGTTGGAATCTGGAACTCTGCCTGAAAGGGTGGTAGAGGCAGGAACCCTCAACATTCAAGAAGCATTTAGATGAGCACTTGAAATGCCATAGCATACAAGGCTACGGACCAAGTGCTGGAAAATGGGATTAGAATAGACAGGGCTTGATGGCCAGTGCGGACACGATGGGCCGAAGGGCCTCTTTCTGTGCTGCATAACTCTATGACTCTAAGGAAGAGGCTGCCATTTGCTCTGTGATACAGCTAAATAATTAACCATGTGCAGCACTGCATGTGTGTACCCACTCTGTAACCTAACACAAACCTGGCTAGATCTCGCCTATGAAAATGTAATAAATATAAATGACACTAAATTTAATGACTTTAGTTTTTTTTTTAAAAGAATTCAAGCAGGTGAGAAGATAATGTCATTGTTTTTATTTTTCAGGAACTAATATGCCAGCCACATTTGGGCACCTGGCTGGGGGATATGATGCCCAATATTACGGTTATCTCTGGAGTGAGGTCTACTCCATGGACATGTTCTACACCCGATTTCGACAAGAAGGCGTCATGAGCTCAAAGGTACTGATCAATTTTTACCCATAGTTCTGATTTCTGATTTAAAAGAAACCTGATATCCAAATCTGTAACCAGATTGTTTTTACAAGAAAGGCTACTAAGTACTGATGAGAAGCAGGAACCCTGCCTGATTTTTAATTATTTTTAAATGTTGCCCTCCCTAGCCCTGGCTGCTGAGGCAGGTTAGATTGTCTCCAATACTTGGCTACAGTGCCAGTACGAGTGAACACCCTCGGGGAAGGGGGAGCAGTACCATTAAGAGTTGACAGCACAGAAGAAAGCCATTCGGCCCATCATATCTGTGCTGGCTCTTTACTAGAGCAGTTCAAAACTAACCCCCCTTACACTTCTCTCCCCAGGGCCCTGTATTTTCCTCCACTTCAAATATTTATCCAATTTTCCCTTCAAAGATGTAGTGGTTTCTGACAGCACCACACTCTGTGACAAAGCATTCCATGATCCATCAACCTGCTATCTTATGCAAAGAATATCTCCTACCCTCTCCCCTCACTCAAAATGATAGTATTAAGTCACTGACTCCCCAGCCAGAATCTTATTCACACTTTTAAAACCCTTCCTAATTTTAAAAACTTCTATTAAATCTCCTTTAAGCCTACTCTTCTCAGAAATTTGGGAATCTTTTGAACATGTTCTAGAGCAATTTTTAAAAATTGCTGCTCTCTTTGTTTTATCCATTTGCATTCTGAATCTGCAACCTGATTGCAGTTGATTGTGGAGTTACATTACATCTTTTGTGTCGATGCAAATCTGTTTGGTGCACATTGACATAAAAGTGGCATTATTACTCAAACGTCATGTCCCAATCTGAATGCACTAAAACCAGGTGATCTGTGGAAGTTTAAAAGGCACAGATGACCCGTTGGATCTTGTAGGCACTTTATAAAATCGCTATAATCTTTTTAATGTTATGAGAAAGCAGGTATTCAAACTCACATATTCCCAACATTAAAAAATAGTGCACATACTTTGAATTTATAGCACAGAAACAGGCCATTCACCCCAGTAGGTCTATGCTGGTGTTTCTGCTCCACACCAGCCTCCTCCCCATCTAATTCATCTCACTCTATCAGCATATCCTTCTATTCCTTTCTCCCTCATGTACTTAACTAGCTTCCCCTTAAATGCATCTATGCTGCTTGCCTCAACTACTCCACATGTGCAGAGAGGTCTGCTGGCAGCCTGAGAGCAGCTCATAGTCAGCAGCACAACACAACTTGCTGGTTCCTCCTCCCACTTTGCAGCTACCGTCCCCCTAATACAATATGATCACAGGCAAGTCCTGGTTTTCCTTTGTTGTGCACTCCAGTTATAAACTTTCCCAACGGGCAAGCTTATAATAAATTAGCACTTGATGAAAGTGCACCCTATTCACATTTTTAAAAGAACACCCTAACCTATCCATTTTGTGCTCGGGCCCCTCTAGGTCGGTGTGGATTACCGAAACTTCATTCTTAAACCGGGCGGTTCTCTGGATGCCGAGGAGATGCTGAAACATTTCTTGGGGCGTGAGCCAAAGCAGGAGGCCTTCCTTCTGAGCAAAGGGCTGATGGTGGATCAGGACAAACACTCTGCCCCTTCTGCCTGTTGAGGTTGTTCGTTTCACTGTGCATCGTGTGAGCACCAATCTCCTTCCACTGTGGCACAGGAATCTCTCCTTATCACGAATGGACTGCTCTGCAAATGGATTTTTTCCCGAATGTTAATTTATTGTGCAACTGCAGTGGGGTAACAGGTTAACCGCAGCTCCCCGAGTTGTAGTAGAAGCCTTACATTAAACCCGAAGAAACAAGACCGATAATTTATGTGAAATCCTTTGAATTGTAATCTCTGCATAATCAATGGGGAAAGAAGGTCTAAGAAACAAGCTCTTTTCACATTAATAGACCCTTCACTGCAACAGTTGGGGTGGCGGAATTTCCTTCAGTGTCCCTGGGCTGGAGAGGGGGAAAATCAGCTGAGGTTGCTGCTCTTGATCATGATCCAGCGACAACCCGTGCTGGATAGTCTGTGTGTGAGGGTATTGAGTGAGGGCAAGATTAGGTTTGGTTGTGATGCCCTCTAGAGTAGGATAGCCTGCCACTACTCACTGTCTACACTAACACGTGAGGCACGGCTACTTGGGCAGAGGGCACCATACCCCTAGGAGCATTTGGCACCTTCAGGAGAGATGGTGGAAGGAATATCCACTTCGTGTTGGTAATAAATATTTACCTTTTACAATCACCAAAAAAGCAACAGAGGCATCTAAATGTCAGTGCGAACAAATTAATGGCCTAAGATTAGAACTTAAATATTTTATTACAGGTGCTAAGACTAAGGGGACGTTTTTGTGGAAGTGTGCTTGTTTTTTTTACAATTGTCTTTCCCTTTTAAATTTTGCTCCATGATAAAAAGAATATGCAGTGAGTGTTAAAGGAATGTTGTTTAATCAGATGACCTTGGTGATTGACCATTGACCAGAGTTCCCCGATGGCCTGGTGGGTAAATGTACTCCCCCGTGAGGTACTCGGCCACACCAACCAGGAGGGTTCCCAGTTTGTGCTCAGTTAGCTGCTCTCAACTGGAGACACTACAATTGGTTTGCACTCCTGGTTTAGGGACCCCTGCTCCTGAATGCTATCCAACAACCATATTTGAAAAGCTGCTGCACAAGTGATGGGAAGAGAGCCTCTGCCGCCTGTGGAATTGTATCTGAGCATGAGAATAAAGGCAGAAAATTAGAGAAGAAACATAATTTGGGTTTAATACTGCATTATATTCCTTTGCGCTTTGGTCCCAGTGCAACTGGAGGCAATATGAGTGTGGGCTAACTGATTATATGTGATGTGGGTTTACAATATTTATGCTTTGAACACTCGTCAAACTAATTTTTAATGGGAAAATAATTTCAGTAAACAGAAATGACACTGTCACACATGGGAGGGTTTCCCCTAACTCTTTGCCCAGGTTCACAATCTTAAAGCCGTGGCTTGCTCGAGGGCCACTTGGGAGTGTTCCAACACACTGTTACTAGATGATGCGATGGAAGGTTTGTGTCCATGCATCCTCACCTGAGCTCCTGATTTCATATCGGACAGTTGCTGAATGTATTTTCTCTGGTCGGTGAACATTGGGATAACCTTGTCTCCTTGGTGTTTTCTCACCAGCGAGCAAGAGGAGAGGGAACAGCGTTGAATCCCAGCTCTAACAACATCCCACAGCCAGCTGTGCTGCAGATTAAGCCCCAGAGACACACTGAGCAGCTGGGGACCAAATGTAGAGGAGCACATGTGGTCTTCCGGCAGCATAATGAGTGCGACTGCCGTACAGTATGAGGAACTGAAACCACTGTGGAAATGGATGAAAGGTCTTCTGTGTAAGCAGGGTGTACAGTGAATAACCAGCGAGAATTAATTTTCTTAGTAGTCTGAATCGTGGCTTTTATCAACTTTGTCAACTTCTCGGGCAGAGATGCTAGAAAACATGCCCAGTGAGAGCAGTGCGCTTGTAATAAATCAGTGACATGAGATTTGACTGTATGTGATGCAAAGAGTTGCTCCTCTTTTAAAAACATATATAATAAAAAGAAAGACTGGCATTTATACAGTACCTTTCACGACCACCAGACGTCCCAAAGCGCTTTACAGTCAATTAAGTACTTTTTGAAGTGTAGTCACTTGTAATGTAGGAAACTCGGCAGCCAATTTGCGCACAGCAAGTTCCCACAAACAGCAATGTGATAATGGCACAGTGGTGACTCACTTGTCAAGGGCCACAATCGCAACCAATATCTTTCTCAGACACTTCTGGGCTACCACTCCATGGAGTGATGAGGGTTGTGGGTCTGGGCCTGTGACTAATGTATTTTTAGTGGGACAATAGGCCAAAAGCTGATTTTATCGCATGGCAAGACTGCTAATAAGTGACTTCACACACACACACAGTTCTCGTCCATTATTAAAATCTTTACATTACAACATTATCCTGTGACCTCCCTAAGCATTTTTGTGCCTTTCTAATGGTGTGGTTTGGTGACTGTATTAGCAAGAAAACAGTTGGGAGTCTAGTAGGGTCATAACTGGGAATAATTATAATAAAGATAAGGCATGTTTTAACTACAGATAAAATATATGCAACAACAAAAAACCTAAGGGAGTAGCAGTCACGGGGTTTAAGAGTGATGATCTCACACTAGAAGGTGACTTTCGTAATCTCAGAGACTTGTACCAGACTTTAAACAAGGTGCGTTACATAACTCAGTAATTAGATAAAGTTTATATTGCTGCCAGTGTGGTGCTCAAGCGGAGTCCTACGACCTCCTATTTTTACTGTAGAACTGGTCCTGTGTTTTGCTGTGCCTCACATCTACACACTACACAGAACATCAAGTCCTGGGCACCATCGGAGGCATGGTATTCGCCTGGTTTACATTAATACAGCAATGGGAATACTGCGCCCCTGCCATTAACAGCACATCATTGATACACACCTGCCTAAATGAGCACATGGGGAAGTACACAACGGATATGGAGCCCCCGGAACGCTGCTGTTCATTAAACACATTTACAATCCCTGATGGTTTGGCTTGAGCTTTCTGTGGAACAATTTCTTAAATGAAAGGTGATTTGCTGAGGTTTTGGTGCACGTGCGCAGAATGATGCAAAGACTGCTACCAGAAACGGTTCATATATTTTGGAAATTGATTTAATAAAACTAGATCACAGATAATTTTTGTGTGTTTTTATTACTTCAGATGTGGAAAGAAAGACAGACTTGCATTTATATAACACCTTTCATGATCACCGGATGTCTCAAAGCACTTTACAGCCAATGAAGTGGAGTCACTGTTGTAATGTGAAAATGACCAGATAATCTGTTTTTGTTATGTTGGTTGTGGGAGAAATATTGGCTGGGACATTGACCGGGGATAACTCCCCTACTCTTTGAAATAGTGCCATGGGATCTTTCACATCCACCTGAGCGTGCAAACGGGGCCTCGGTTTAACGTCTCATCCGAAAGACGGGCACCTCCGACAGTGCAGCACTCCACTGGAGTGTCAGCCTCACTTTATGTGCTCAAGTCCCTGGAGTGGGACTTGAACCCACAACCTTCTGATTCCGAGGCGAGTATGCCACCAACTGAGCCATGACTGACACTGGAGTAAGTTGTTTAGGGTAGAAAAGAGTTCTGAAAGATAAATGCAAAATTCTGTTTCTCTCTCCACAGATGCTGCCTGACCTGCTGTGTGTTTCAAGCATTTTCTGTTTTTATTTCAGATTTACAGCATCCACAGTATTTTGCTTTCAAGTTGGATACCACGTATTTTTCACAAGGTTTTTTGACCTTTTTCCATAGTAACCTCATTTGTCTCCCCTTCCTTTTCCAAACACACTGACTTATACAGTTCCATGGGCACTAGCATCCCTCAAACACCTCACTGGAGTAGCCATTCTTCCCGTGTGAACCCAGACCAGTGTCTGCGGGTTATTCAACTGCAGGCAACAAGCATCACAACCAAACTTGATCTCTTCCTGATCTGACAGGCACACTTTCCAGTAGAAGTCACTGGCTAATACTCAGGAGAAGGAACCCTGATTAAAGGCAGCAGCTGTCAGCCCTGTAAATCAATCCTTTAGCTGGACGTAAAAGATCCTATGGTTCTATTCGAAGAAGAGCAGCAGAGTTCGCCTGCTGTCCTGACCAACATTTATTACTAAATCAAGACCAAAAAACCCGATTAACCGGCCATTATCTCATTGCTGTTTGTGGGACCTCGCTGAGCGCAAATTAGATGCTGCTTTTCCCTATGTAACAACAGTGACTGCACTTCAAAAGTACTTAATAGGCTGTGAAACGCTTTTGGATGTCCCAAGGTCATGAAAGGCACTATATAAATATAACTTTATTCTTCCTTTCTCTACAATAAAGACATATCTATCTGTCTTTGTTGACTGACACTGGCATCCGGTCCCCCTAAGGGCTCAAATTTAAAATTCTCATTCTTGTGTTTAAATCCCTTTATGGCCGTGCTTTTCCCTATCTCTTACCTCCTCCAGTCCTATAACCATTCTCCCTGCTCCCATCCTCCCTCATTGGGGGGACACCTTCAGCCGCCAAGGCCCACACTCTGGAATTAACCTCCCTAAACCCCTTTGCCTCTCCTCCTTCAGGGTACTCCTTAAAACTCACCTCTTTGACCAAGCTTTTGATCGCCCCCCTAACACCTCTTTCGCTGGCTCAGCATCCATTTATTTTTAAATTACACCTATGTGAAACACCTTGGGACATTTTTCTGCGTTAAACATGCTATATTAATGTAAATTGTCATTTTTGTGTTGGTGCTATCCCTCAGACATCCAGCAGAGGGAGTCAATATGTAATTTAAAGTTAATTCTCTGGGCACTGATTCTCCTGTATAAGTCTTTTAGAGGGACAGTGTTGCAATGATATATCATTGCACCGACAGCTCATCAGTTAAATGCAACCACGTGGTGTTTAACTAATCCTTACAACTAATAGGTTCCAGAGTTAATCCACAACCTATACTGAGTTCATTGATCAGAGATGGAGCAGCAGTAGTAATATAATTGTTCTCAGTGTCCTCACATACTGGAACCGCCTCCCTAATCCCCTCTGCCTCTCCACTTCTCTCCTTTAAAAACCTTCCCAAAATCCATCTTTTCAAACAATTTTTGGCCACTCCTCCTAATCTCCTCATGGCTCAGCGCCTTTTATCTATTTTTTTCCTCCCTGTGTAAAGAACCTTGGGATGTTTTCAAAGTTAAAGCTGCAAATTATTGTTGCTGATGAACCACTGGGGGAACACCAACACCTTTTCTTTTATGTAGAATCCTAGATGAAGATCCAGGACCCATCGCGCAGGACATTACTTGAAAAGATTAAGAGAGGAGACGGGATAAATCAAGAAGGTAGTTAATAGATGGTGTCAAGCTTGGGTTTCAGAAGCCTGTGGATCGTAGGTGGAAGGGAATACTTGGAGGAGGCCTCCAGTGTCATGACACTGGCCTCAAGATGATCATACAACATCTAGTGCTATGAGAAGATGTATCATCTTACACCAAAACCAGAAGGAGTTCTTCTATGAAGTGTCAACTATCATATTTCAAGTTTATTGCACTTTCTCTGTTCAATCTAACACTAATCATCACAGGCTAACATTTACAACAAATGGTGTTCCTAATAAGGCTGTTTTGATTAAGTACTTCCTTCTTGTTACAATTTTTAACGTGCTCTTAAGGATAAAAGATATAGTCACAACTCAAAGTTATTTTTTTTTCATTCACAGGATGTGGGCGTCACTGGCAAGGTCAGCCTTTATTGCCCATCCCTAGTTGCCCTTGAGAAGGTGGCGGTGTGCCGCCTTCTTGAACCGCTGCAGTCCGTGTGGTGAAGGTACTCCCACAGTGCTGTTAGGCAGGGAGTTCCAGGATTGTGACTTAGCGTCGATGAAGGAACGGCGATATATTTCCAGGTCAGGATGGTGTGTGACCTGGAGGGGAACTTGGAGGTGGCGGTGTTCCCATGCGCCTGCTGCCCTTGTCCTTCTAGGTGGTAGAGGTCGCGGGTTTGGGAGGTGCTGCCGAAGAAGCCTTGGCGAGTTGCTGCAGTGCATCTTGCAGATGGTACACACTGCAGCCACGGTGCACCGGTGGTGGATGGGGTGCCAAAATACCCATTCTTCATGTATGAGTTACTTTCCCACTTAAAAATAATGGCCCGGATCTGCTCACCTCAGCAAGGGTTGATGGCAGGGGAACTACAATTGGTCTCAATTGGGTAGGGAAAAAAATGAGCATGGGGACCCTGCTGCTGATTGCTGTCTAGTGAGGGAGTGCATGCATGTGGACACAGGCCAAGGGCAGGATCACTTTGCAGTAGTCAAATAGTGTATTGGCACTCATTTCACTCACACATGCTTTGGAGAGGATCAGTCCACCAAACCATATCCCAGTATGAGTCAGCTGTGGCTCAATGGTAGGGGTGGTGATGAGTAAGTGATCTGTGAGTCAGTGAGCTGTGGCTCAGTGGGTAGCACTTCCACCTCTGAGTCATGAAGGTTGTGGGTTTAAGTCCCACTCCAGAGACTTGAGCACACTAGTGCAGCACTGAGGAAGTGCTACATTGTCAGAGGTGCCGTCTTTCGGATGAGACATTAAACCGAGGCCCTGTCTGCTCTCTCAGGTGGACGTAAAAGAGCCCATGGCACCATTCTGAAAAAGAGCAGGGGGGAGTTCTCTCTGGTGTCCTGGGGCCAATGTTTATCCCTCAACCAACATCACTAAAAAACAGATTATCTGGTCATTATCACATTGCTGTTTGTGGGAGCTTGCTGTGCATAAATTGGCTGCTGTGTTTCCTACATTACAACAGTGACTACACTTCAAAAAGTACTTCATTGGCTGTAAAGCACTTTGGAACATCCGGCGGTTGTGAAAGGCGCTATATAAATGCAAGACTTTCTTTTCTCTTTAAACATTTCCGAGATGCCTAGACACTCAGATGATGGTGAGAACAGATTCATTGTAAAGGGTCTTGCCTCTGAGTCAGAGATTGTGGTTTCAAGATCCACACAAAGGGGCTTGGGTCAGTTATAGGATATATTTGACATTGCCCCTTTAAACAGAATTTCTCCCGTACAGCAATGCCCAGATCATTACTGTATAAATTTACTGTAAGAGGCATTGCTATTTAGGAACATATTTTCCTTGTTACCAACACAAAGCACACTCAGAGTGATGCAATGCTTGGGCAATGATCTGTGCCTCTTTGTCCTGCCAGCGCCTGAGTCATTGTCATCATTTTGAAAAGCTTTAAACTCAGTTTAAATGCCTGTTTTGACACACACAAACTGGCAGATGATTGGATGGAAAGCGCGGGGATTCCCACCTGTCTCCCGTCTGATTGGTCAACGAGATTTCCCAGCAGGCAGAATTTCGCGGGAAAGACATTTACAAGAACTGCACTTTCCATCTCTCTCTCTTTATTTTTTTAAAAAAAAGGAAAAATCAATGTATATTATTATGTCTGGGAGCGCGGGTTGCGGTTCGCCCAAGCGGATGATGGTGTCTGTGATTAAATCCACGCCGTTCAAATCCCAGTGCGGCGCCGAGGAGTTAAATCTGGGGGATTTTTCAATGGTTTTTCCCTACAAATGGCCGGAAAACTCCAACAGCATAAGCCTGAGCCCGACTCCCAGCATCGGATCGACAGGGTCAGCGTCACCCGGGCAGAGTCCTGACATCCCTGCGTACAAGGTACGAGGTTCTCTGTTCGTGTGTGTCCCTGTAGCGGATCTTGCAGGAGACGTGCAGACAGGCAAGGAGCTGTCAGCTCGGATCTTAATGCACAATATATTAACCGTGCCAGCAAGATTCTAGATAGATGGATATTCAAGAAAGAAACGAGCTTGCATTTATAGTGAATTGATTGTACTTGGTTTGTCACTATTGTAACTATATTTTTTTTAATACAATTATAAATATTTATATTTATAATTATATTTATAATTGCAATATGTAAGTTAGTTAAAAAGGTGCAGTGCTTCTCGAACTTCTAATTGCAGATCTATATTTGGTTTGGGGCCAGCAGGATTTACTGGTAATCACTTGCCGTTCATTTCCCCTCCTCCAAGAGTAGCGTGGTTTACAGATGTTAAAAAATAACAGATGAAATTGGACTCCCAACCGAACTCCCAACCGAACAGGTCAATTTCCAGATTTATCAAAATCATTTTTTTTAAATGCCACGCATTTTTTCATTTTAATTTGTCTGCAAATTGCATTTTTTGCAAAGTTTCCTCCCCACCTTTTTTTTCCTCCCCGATCGTGGCCTTGATAATTATAATTTAAATCGTGCATTTAAAAAAAAATCATTGAGATTGTTGCTGCATGTTCCGTCTTGTTAATCCTTTTTTTTTGAATGAGCTGAAATTGCAAATATCCGCGCGGAACCCGCCAAAAATGTTGCAGGCGCCAACGTTCCATCACCATGGAGACGGGACACCGGGCGGCCCCGCCCCCGGCACGCACGCACGCGTGTCTGATTGGCTCCTGCCCGAGCGCCACACTGCGGGAGCGCCCATTCATACCGACTGTCCAGCTGAAGGGAATCCTGGGGCTTTCTGCAAAGGGCGTTTAAACATGCTCTTCCTTTTGTATTTAGCTCTTCGCCGTTATTTAAATTGCAGCAAGGTGATCATCACTGTGATAGCTGTGTAGATGTGTGTTTATATATATATTTAATATATAGTTATATTTTTATATATAGTTTTATTTTTATATAGTTGTTATATTGATTAGGATATATACATACATACGATTACATTTCCCTTAGCAGAAGGGTCAATAACCAGGGGGCATAGATTTAAAGTAATTGGTCGGAGGTTTAGAGGGAATTTGAGGACAATTTTTTTCACCCAGAGAATGGTGGGGGGTCTGGAACTCACTGCCTGAAAGGGTGGTAGAGGCAGAGCCCCTCATCACATTTAAAAAGTACTTGGATATGCACTTGAAGTGCCGTAACCTACAGGGCTACGGACCAAGTGCTGGAAAGTGGGATTCGGGTGGCTAGCTCTTTGTCGACCGGCGCGGACAAGATGGGCCGAATAGCCTCTTTCTGTGCTGTAAATTTCTATGATACATACATAGGATATACGGCACAGAAACAGGCCATTCGACCCAACCAGTCCATGCCGGCATTTATGCTCCACTTGAGCCTCCTCATCTAACACTGTCAGCATAACCCTCTATTCCCTTCTCCCTCATATGCTTATCTAGCCTCCCCTTAAATGCATCTATACTATTCACCTGAACTGCTCCCTGTGGTAGCGAGTTCCACATTCTCACCAGTCACTGGGTAAAGAAGTTTTTTCTGAATTCCAAATATAATTGATTGCTTAGGAAAGTACAGGACTAGGAAAGGCTCTGCAGTTGCCAAAACCTAATGCCACTCAAGCACCCACTACCTTGAAATAGCTTCTCAAATTTCCCTTAAATTTCTCCCGCACTTTTAGCCTGCACTGCGGTCAGAGGGGTAAAGAAAAACTTGCATTTATCTAGCATTCTCAAAGCTTCGCAGCCAGTGAATTCCTTTTGAAGTGTAGTTACTGTCATGTAGGCAGTTGTGTCAGCTGTGGCTCAGTGGGTAGCACCCTCGCCTGAGTCAGAAGGCTGTGGGTCCCTGTCCCACTCCAGGGACTTGAGCACAAAAATCTAGTGCCAGTACTGAGGGAGTGCTGCACTGTCGGAGGTGCCGTCCTTCGGATGAGATGTTAAACCGAGTCCCCGTCTGCTCTCTCAGGTGGACGTAAAAGATCACATGGCACTATTTCGAAGAAGAGCAGGGGAGTTATGCCCGGTGTCCTGGGCCCAATGTTTATCCCTCAACCGACATCACTAAAAAAAACAGATGATCCGGTCATTATCACAATGCTGCTTGTGGGAGCTTGCTGTGCGCAAATTGGCTGCCGTGTTTCCTCCATTACAGCAGTGACCACACTTCAAAAAGTACTTCATTGGCCGTAAAGCGCTTTGAGATGTCCGGTGGTCGTGCAAGGCGATATATAAATGCAAGTCTTTCTTTCTATAAAGGATATGGCATGGACTGCCCATGTTGCTGTACAGTGGAAACAGCCCTCCAGTACCATTTCCCAAGTGGCCGTTCTTTCTAAGCCTAGATACTGACCGCTGCGAGGCTATTGTGCTCAAAGGGCTTCAGAACTAACACAAAAGCAAAAATACTGCAGATGCTGGAAATCTGAAATAAAAACAGAAAATGCTGGAAACACTCAGCAGGCCAGGCAGCATCCGTGGAGAGAGAAACAGAGTCAACGTTTCAGGTCTGGGACCCTTTGTCAGAACTGGAAAAAGTTAGGGATGTAACAGGTTTTTAAGAACGTGCAGGGGCAGGGAAAGTGGGGGGAGGAGGAAAGAACAAAAGGGAAGGTCTGTGATCGGGTGGCAGACAGGAGAGATTAAATGACAAAAGGTATGATTGTACAAGGCAAAAGGAGATGGTAATGGGACAAGTTAAGAAACAAAAGATGACTCTAGATGAGGTGTAAGGGGCAATGGCAGAATGATCGACAGCTGCCATGTGAAAATATAAGGACAGAGGTTATGGTCTGAAATTGTTGAACTCAATGTTGAGTCCGGAAGGCTGTAAAGTGCCTAATCGAAAGATGAGGTGCTGTTCCTCGAGCTTACGTTGAGCTTCGTTGGAACAGTGCAAGAGGCCGAGGGCAGAGAGGTCAGAGTGGAGGTGGAGTGGAGAATTAAAGTGACAGGCGATCGGAAGCTCGGGGTCACCCTTACGGACTGAACGGAGGTGTTCCGCAAAGCGGTCGGCCAATCTGCGTTTGTTCTCCCCAATGTAGAGGAGACCGCATCGTGAGCAGCGAATACAGTATATTAAATTGCAAGAAGTACAAGTAAATCGTTGTTTCACCTGGAAGGAGTGTTTGGGGCCCTGGACAGTGGAAAGGGAGGAGGTGAAAGGGCAGGTGTTGCAACTTGGCTTCAGAGATAAGCCTGATGTGGTTCTGACCCGATGCCCATGCATTCCCTTTCTGGCAGAGGTAGTTGAATAGTGAGCGGGAGCAGGGACCCTGGCCGATTTCTGTTAATTTTGCTGGGTTCAATGGAGCTGGAGCCAATTGCAAGGTGCCAACTGCCCCACCCTCCCGAGCTGAGATTGAGAGATCGGACGAACTCCGCTCAGGCCGGGGATCTAACTCGGGAATGTGGGGGTTGATAAGTGATGCCCTCGGGCTGTGTGTTGCAGGATGGGATGCGACGTGGCCGCCCGAGAGCGGAAATAGTCCGAGATTTGATCACCGAGGGCACCATGTCCACCAGCCGGATCCGCTGTCACATCTGCAATCGAGTATTCCCGCGGGAAAAATCGCTGCAAGCTCACAAAAGAACGCACACCGGTGAGTAGAAGAGGTAGCTCATCGTTCCCGCCCATGTACCTTTGAAAATATTCTCTGTCGTTCTCTTCGCCGCTCTTGCCCCACCTTCTCACTCACTCGCCAAGCTCAAGACACCTCACAATCTCTCTGACTCGGTAGCTCATTCCTTCCAAGGCTCTCGGTTATGGAACTCCTGCACTCCTTCAGTGTTACCTTCCTTCTGTGGTCTAAAACTACTTCCATTTACAAAGCGCCTTATCGTGAATCTAAAACTGTATCAAAGTGCTTCACGTGATCTACTTTTTGAAGAGTGGCCATGATGCGGAGATGCCGGTGTTGGACTGGGGTGGACAAAAGTGAGAAGTCGCACAACACCAGGTTATAGTCCAACAGTTTTATTTGAAATCACAAGCTTTCGGAGCTGCTGCCCCTTCGTCAGGTGAAGTGAAGGAATACGAATCGGCAAAGCATATATAGACAGAGAACAATGCCTGTGTAGCGTACAATGTCAGACAACTACAGTTAATCTTTCTCTGCCGAGGTGTGATAAAAGGCAGTCAGAAAGATTAACTGTAGTCGTCTGACATTGTACGCTACACAGGCATTGTTCTCTGTCTATATATGCTTTGCCGATTCGTATTCCTTCACTTCACCTGATGAAGGGGCAGCAGCTCCGAAAGCTTGTGATTTTAAATAAAACTGTTGGACTATAACCTGGTGTTGTGCGACTTCTTACTTTTTGAAGGTTAGTGTTGGGGAATCAAGGGATATGGGGATCGGGCGGGAAAGTGGAGTTGAGGTCAAAGATCAGCCATGATCTTACTGAATGGCGGAGCAGGCTCGAGGGGCCGGATGACCACCTCCTGCTCCTAATTCTTGTGTTCTTATGTGAATCTATAGGCTTTTAATATTCAAGTCTGGTGTCACCCAACACTGCTTTTCAATTTACCTCCGCTTCTCTCTTACAATCTGCACTTTGGACCTTAATCTTCCACCCCGAACCCCCCCCCCCCCCAACCTACCCTGTAGGTATCTCAATTTTGAAAGAAACCCAAAATAAAAACAGAAAATGCTGGGAAACACTCAGCGGGTCAGGCAGCATCTGCGGCGAGCGAAACAGAGTCAACGTTTCAGGTCGGTGACCCTTCGTCAGAACTGATGATGTGTTCTGACGAAAGGTCATCGAACTGAAACGTTAACGCTGTTTCTCTCTCCCCGCAGATACTGCCTGACCCGCTGAGCGTTTTACAGCATTTTTCTATTTTTATTTCTGATTTCCAGCATCTTTTGTTTAAAAAATAAATAAATGATGTTGGGAGTTTCCCCCCCCGCCCCCCGTTGGTAACGCGGAAGTGGCTGAGTGATTCGCACCGGACGGTTGCAGGTTTGATTGCTAGTCCGTGCTGAGTTAGCTGATGTTAATTGGGGAATCTCCAATTGGCCTTGGTGCTCTTGGAGCAGGGAGGCAGAAAAATCAGCCAGGACTTCTGCTCCTGGTTGCTGTCCAGTGACTCTTCTGACTCGCTGGGTTTTGGGCCTTCACCTAGGCTTCTCAACAATAAAGCATGGGGGGTCGATTTTCACTGCCTTCACCTGGCGTTCACCGGGGGGGGGCAGGGCAAAGGTAATGGCCTCAAGATGGGGTCGGTAGAAAAAAAATATAGGAGCAGGAGTAGGCCATTCGGCCCTTCGAGCCTGCTCCGCCGTTCAATATGACCATGGCTGATCCTCTATCTCAATACCATATTCCCGCTCTCTCCCCATACCCCTTGATGCCTTTTGTGTCTAGAAATCTATCTATCTCCTTCTTAAATATAGAAACATAGAAAAATAGGAGCAGGAGTAGGCCTCGCCGTCCCGTTGCCGCTGGCGATGCGACCGACCCCATTTTGAAATGGGGCCTACTACCGGGGTGTCCGACACACCTGCCTGTTTCAGGCGACAGGCCCCTATTTTGATCTGGAAATCGAGGTCCAATGACGTATATAGGACCCCGATTGCCACTTTTGTTCGGAGCCTGATACGTGGTAACTTGGAATTGAGGATCCCCGACCAAAGGCAAGAGACAATAATTTGACTCTTTAAGGGACGGTTAAAAATAAACGTCTAACTTTTGCCGACTCCAATCAGTTGTATGTTGGCCTCACCTTTGTGTCTGCGCTCCCCGAAACCGAGTCTTGGGATAGAATCATAGAAACTTACAGCGCAGAAGGAGGCCGTTTTGCTCCCGGTTAAGCAACGCCTCGACTTTAAAATTCTCATCCTTGTTTTCAAATCCCTCCATTGGCTCACTCCCTCCCTATCTCTAATCTCCTCCAGTCCAACAATCCCCCCTGAGGTATCTGCGCTCCTCCAATTCTGGCCTCTTGAGCATCCCTGATTTTAATCGTTCCACCATTGGCGGCCGTGCCTTCAGCTGCCGAGGCCTTAAGCTCTGGAATTCCCTCCCTAACCCTCTCCGCCTCTCTCTCCTCCTTTAAGACGCTCCTTAAAACCTACCTCTTTGACCAAACTTTCGGTCACCTGTCCTAATATCTCATGTGGCTCGGTGTCAAATTTTGTTTGATAATCGCTCCTGTGCAGCGCCTTGGGATGTTTTACTATGTTAAAGGCGCTATATAAATGCAAGTTGTTTAATTTTTTTGTTCCTTTCTTTTCCCGCCTCCCCTCCCTCTCTGTTTGACCGGCGTTCAGGTGAGAGACCGTACGTGTGCGACTACCCGAGCTGCGGGAGGGCGTTCGTGCAGAGTGGGCAGCTCAAGACGCACCAGCGCTTGCACACGGGGGAGAAGCCGTTCATCTGCTCCGAGCCAGGTGAGCGAATGAAGGAGCACGAGGGGAATGCAAGAGCTCTCGGTCCGAGGGTAACATGGTGCGGGGGGTCGGGGTGGGGTGAGGGGGGAGCTCAGCTGACCGATTCAGAGGGTTCGTAGAATCATACAGCCACTCGGCCCATCGTGCCTGTGCCGGCTCTTTGAAAGGGCTATTGTAGGAGCAGGAGGAGGCCATTCAGCTCCTCGAGTCTGCTCCGCCATTCAATCCGATCATGGCTGATCTGTACCTCAACTCCGTTTACCCGCCTTTGCTCCGTATCCCTTGACACCTTTAGCCAACAAGAATCGATCGATCTCAGTCTTGAAAGCCCCAATTGTCCCCCAGCATCCATCGCCTTTTGGGGGGCAGAGTTCTGGATTTCTACTACCCTTTGTGCAATGTTCCCTTTAAGCTGTGCAGCGCTCCAGAGGTCCCGCGCGGCCGGCGAGCTGGCTTTTAAATTGAATAAATCGCGCATGCGCGGACTCTTGAATGGGACCTGCCACCCATTAAAGGGGCCGTGCGGCCCGAAATAAAATTACGGGGAACACGCCTTTGTGTGATAAAGCATTTCCCGATTTATTTATTTCCCCCCCCCCCCCCTCCTAGCTCGCATCTTAAGATGATGTCCCCTCATTCTTGGCTCCCCCACCAGAGGAAACAGTTTCACAGTTTCTCCGTCTCTAGCCTATCGAATCCTTTTAACATTTTAAACACCTCCATCAGATCACCCCTCAACCTTCTATACTCAAGGGAATACAAGCCAAGTTTATGCAACCTGCCCTTGCAATGTAACCCTCCTAAGCATTAATATCATTCTATCCAATTAGTCGCAACCCCCCTGCAATTTACCCAAAGCCCTGCAAATGTTTCCTGTTGAAGAATAATGTATCTTCAATTCCAAAGGTTGCGTGTGTACACACATGTATATCTAAACCGCACCTGTACTTGACGACACATAAACACACAGCAATAAAATCATCGGATGGATGGGCTCACTGTTGTGTTCCTGTATAAAGTTAGAACAAAGGTGGTGGAGGGAAAGGTAGGAAATGTGGGTTGGGGGCTTGGGATCTTGCCACATCGGGCTTGTAAGCCTTTGGGTTACAGTAGAGCAGTCAGACTCATAGAATCATAGAAATTTACAGCACAGAAGGAGGCCATTCGGCCCATCTTGTCCGTGCCGGCCGACAAAGAGCTCTCCAGCCTAATCCCACTTTCCAGCTCTTGGTCCGTAGCCTTGTAGGTTACGGCACTTCAAGTGCATGTCCAAGTAGTTTTTAAATGTGATGAGGGTCTCTGCCTCTACCACCCTTTCAGGCAGTGAGTTCCAGACCCCCACCACCCTCTGGGTGAAAAAATTTCTCCTCAAATCCCCCCTAAACTTCCGACCGATGACTTTAAATCTATGCCCCCTGGTTAATGACCTCTCTGCTAAGGGAAATAGGTCCTTCCTATCCACTCTATCTAGGCCCCTCATAATTTTATACACATCAATAAGGTCTCCCCTCAGCCTCCTCTGTTCCAAAGAAAACAACCCCAGCCTCTCCAATCTTTCCTCATACCTAAAATTCCCCAGCCCAGGCAACATCCTTGTAAATCTCCTCTGTACCCCCTCTAGCGCAATCACATCCTTCCTGTAGTGTGGTGACCAGAACTGCATGCAGTACTCTAGCTGCGGCCTAAGTAGTGTTTTATACAGTTCTAGCATAACCTCCCTGCTCTTGTATTCTATGCCTCGGCTAATAAAGGCAAATATCCCGTATGCCTTCTTAACTACCGTATCTACCTGTCCTGCTACCTTCAGGGATCCGTGGACATGCACTCCAAGGTCCCTCTGTTCCTCTGCACTTCTCAGTATCCTACCGTTTATTGTCTATTCCCTTGCCTTGTCAGCCCTCCCCAAATGCATTACCTCGCACTTGTCTGGATTGAGTTCCATTTGCTAGTGTGAAGCAGCGGAGACGAGCAGTGAGTTCCGGCTGAGCTGCTGGTCAGGAAAGCGGGGGCCCCTGAACTGGAAGCCCTCTTGCCACCTGCACAGTCCCGGTACCCAGTCGGCCTCAGCACCATTTGGTGAGCATGCGCGGCAGTGCTACTCTTCCCCCCCAACCTTTGTCACCCGGCTCCTGCTGTGATCGGACCTGCACTTTCTCCTGGACTGCAGCGGGTCACGAAGCAGGCCCGCCAGTCACCACCTTCTCGAGGGCGACCAGGGACGGGCAATAAATGCCGGCCTTGCCGACGACGCCCACATCCCGAGAATATATATTTTTTAAGTTTTAGATTTCACTGTATAGTCATAGTCATAACGGCACAGAAGGAGGCCATTCGGCCCATCGAGTCCGCGCCGGCTCTCTGTAGAGCAATCCAGTCAGTCCCATTCCCCTGCTCTATCCCCGTAGCCCTGCAAGTTTATGACTGCGCTCATTTAGTCAACGTGGTTTCTAAAGGCAGGCAAAAGATTTTTTTTTTAAATGGAAAAGTACGACACTGGAAATTAAAACGCGAAGAGCTGGGACCACATGGCGGGTTAGCAGGTTAATGTCTCGGGCAGGGACCCTTCCTCAGGAGGGTCTCAGCCATGGCTCAGTGGGCACCACTCTCGCCTCTGAGTCAGACGGTTGTGGGTTCAAGTCTCGTTCCAGAGACTTGAGCACATAAAGCTAGGCTGACACTCCAGTGCAGTGCTGAGGGAGTGCCGCACTGTCGGAGGTGACGTCTTTTAGATGTAGACGTTAAATCGAGGCTCCATCTGATCTCTCAGGTGGACGTAAATGATCCCGTGGCACTATTTTGAAGAAGAGTTGGGGATTTATCCCCAGTGTCCTGGGCCAATATTTATCCCTCAATTAACATCACTAAAACAGATTATCTGGTCATTATCACATTGCTGTTTGTGGGAGCTTGCTGTGCGCAAATTGGCTGCCGCGTTTCCTACATTACAACAGTGACTACACTTCAAAAAGTACTTCATTGGCTGTAAAGCGCTTTGGGACGTCCGGTGGTCGTGAAAGGCGCTATAGAAATGCAAGTCTTTCTTTTCTCTTCAGAGGCTGGTTGCCCTGCAATGTAATTCACGCTGTTTCTCCTGGAGGGGAGTCTGCATGGGATGTAGTTTATTTTTAAACCCACTTCGCCCCATTTATAAATAACTAGATTCCACTGCGGATTATTTACGGAGTGCACCCAAAGGAAGAGCCTGCGAGCTGATCGCTTGAGATAGTTAAGGAAATAGAGCATGCAAATTTGGAACGTTACTTTAATTTAAATTAGTAGGACATTGGTCGTATATTCAAACTAGTAATGGGTATTTATAGGACTGACAGCAGGAAAGTTGTGTTCGCACAGAGAGTGTTCAACGTGTGCAGTAAACTTGCTGGTAGAGCAGTGGAGGCTAAAACTCTGCAGTCATTTAAGAAACAACTGGACGCGGCAATGTTGGGACTTTCCGATCTCGATGAATTAATCTTCTTGTCAGCTGTGGCTCAGTGGGCAGCACCCTCGCCTCTGAGTCAGAAGGTTGTGGGTTCTAAGTCCCACTCCAGGGACTTGAGCACATAAAGCTAGGCTGACACTCCAGTCCAGTGCAGTACTGAGTGAGTGCTGCACTGTCAGAGGTGCCATCTTTCGGATGAGGCATTAAACCGAGGCCCCGTCTGCGCTCTCAGGTGGATGTAAAAGATCCCACGGCACTGTTTCGAAGAAGAGCAGGGGAGTTCTCCCTCGTGTCCTGACCAATATTTATCCCTCAATCAACATAACAAAAACAGATTATCTGGTCATTATCACATTGCTGTTTGTGGGAGCTTGCTGTGCGCCAATTGGCTGCCGCGTTTCCTACATTACAACAGTGACTACACTTCATAAAGCACTTCATTGGCTGTAAAGCGCTTTGGGACGCCCTGAGGTTGTGAAAGGCGCTATAGAAATGCAAGTCTTTCTTTCCTTTATGGTGGGCGTCACAGCCGCGCCCAATCCTTGTCCTCACCAGACTGCCCCACACAGCCACTTACCGAGGGAGTGCTGCACTGTCAGAGGTGCCGTCTTTCAGATGAGACGTTAAACTGAGGCCCCCGGCTGCTCTCTGAGGTGGAAGTAAAGATCCCACGCCACTATTTCGAAGAGCAGGGGTGTTAACCCTGGTGGCTTTCCCAATATTTGCTGTGCACAAATTGGCTGTTGTGTTTCCTACATTACAACAGTGACTGCACTTCAAAAAGTACTTCATTGGCTGGAAAGCGCTTTGGGGCATCCAGTGGTCGTGAAAGGCGCTATAGAAATGCAAGACTTTCCCATTAAGATGGGCCGAAGGGCCTCCCTCCTCCATCATTATCTTGTTCATAGAATCCCATCAGTCTGAAAAGCCCCGAAGTGCTTCACACACGGCCTGTGTTTGGAAGTGCAGTGACCGTGATGTGTGCAGGCATCGCTTATTGTTCGACTCTGCAGGCCCTCCCAGGAAGAGCTAGGCCTGTCCTGCAGGACTTTAGGAAATGAGCACCTTGTAAAATCAGAGTCACGGTGACTTTCTGTCTCAGTCAGACTGGCGTTACGAGAAGGCTTTTTTTAAAGTTAGTTAGAGGTCATGGAAAGCCCTACAAGGCACAGTGGGGGAAGCAGAATCCACAATAGGTTTAAAAGGGAAGAAGGTGGTTGGGGAAAGGATTTTAAAAAAAAATTTGTTCCTGGGATGTGGGCGTCGCTGACAAAGCCAGCAGTTGTTGCCCATCCCTAGTTGCCCTCGAGAAGGTGGTGGTGAGCCGCCTCTTGAACCGCTGCAGTCCGTGTGGTGAAGGTGCTCCCACAGTGCTGTTAGGGAGGGAGTTCCAGGATTTTGACCCAGTGACGATGAAGGAACGTCGATATATTTCCAAGTCAGGATGGTGTGTGACTTGGAGGGGTATTTGGAGGTGATGGTGTTCCAATGCATCTGCTGCCCTTGTCCTTCTAGGTGGAAGAGGTCGCAGGTTTGGGAGGTGCTGCCGAAGAAGCCTTGGCAAGTTGCTGCAGTGCATCTTGTAGATGGTACACACTGCAGCCACGGTGCACCGGTGGTGGAGGGAGTGAATGTTTAAGGTAGTGGATGGGGTGCCAATCAAGCGGGCTGCGTTGTCCTTTGGATAGGGGAGTGGGACTAAGTGGATAGCTCTTTCAGAGAGACAGCACAGGCACGATGGGCCGAATGGCATCCTTCTGTGCTGTTAAAAAGAAAATAATTGTACATGTGGGAACCTTCTTCAATTTGGTTGTTGGGTAACTGAGCACGGGCTTGAACAGTCGCGAGATAGACTGCAGCGTGACTCCCCAAGCACGGATTACAGGCACCAACGTTCCTCTGACTCGTAGCTACAGCGCTGGGCTGGTTTTTGTAGTTTGCAGTGTTGGGGCTGCAGTGCATTGTTGGAGCACAGCACCACCAGGTGTCCAATACAAGCTACTGCCAATTCCGTACTCACCTTTAGGGTTTCTGCTTCCCCAGTGTGGAGTTCAACACTCTCTCCCTGGAGGCCACGTCTCAACTCCCTAAACCCAGAGAGTTTCGGTGTGGTTTGCTCAGAGCCAAGACTTAGGGGGTCTCCAATTGCGTGCCGGGATGTGACCATGGAAAACCTCACTGCTTACCAGAGCAGGACAAAGAAAGACTTGCATTTCTATAGCGCCTTTCACAACCTCAGGACGTCCCAAAGCGCTTTACAGCTAATGAAGTACTTTTTGAAGTGTAGTCACTGTTGTAATGTAGGAAACGCGGCAGCCAATTTGTGCACAGCAAGCTCCCACAAACAGCAATGTGATAATGACCAGATCATCTGTTTTAGTGATGTTGATTGAGGGATAAATATTGGCCCAGGACACCGGGGAGAACTCCCCTGCTCTTCTTCGAAATAGTGGCCATGGGATCTTTGAAGTCCATCTGAGAGGGCAGACGGGGCCTCGGTTTAACATCTCATCCGAAAGACGGCACCTCCGACAGTGCAGCACTCCCTCAGCACTGCACTAGGAGTGTCAGCCTAGATGTTTGTGCTCAAGTGTCTGGAGTGGGACTTGAACCCACATTTGTGACTCTGAGGAGAGAGCGCTGCCCACTGAGCCACGGTTGAGAGCTTTGGTAAACGTCCTGGTGTTTATCCAGCAAGGACCATCCTACCTGTTACTACTTTGCCCTGCAGCGTTATCGGAATCTGAATGGGGAAAAATCTCAGCAGTAAGTGTTTACCCTACAGGTTCTCTGACTGTTAGATCAGTGGAGTAACGCAGATCTCCCTGGCCCAGGCCTCGGGGAGCGTTTACCAAGTCTGCGATTGAGAGTTAACCGTTGTTCTGTACTTCCACAGCCTTTGTTTGGCGATCTTCATCAAAACTCTGCGCCTAACCCATTGACTCAGCCCAGAGTTCAACTGTATTCAAATCCCTCCACGGCCTCGCCCCTCCCTATCTCTGTAACCTCCTCCAGCCCTACAACCCTCCGGGAACTCTGCGTTCGTCCATCTGTAGCCTCTTGTCCATCTCCCACTTGCTTTGCCCCACCATTGGCGGCCGTGCCTTCAGCCATCTAGGTCCTAAGCTCTGGAATTCCCTCCCTAAACCTCTCCATTTCTCTCGCTCTCTCTCTCTCTGTAAAAGTAGGGCTGTATTCACTAGTCAATGAGAACATTAATGGAACGTCTAATAGAATGGCTCCATTCCGGTCCGGCAACGCCTCAATTTTAAAATTCTCAACCTTGGTTTTCAAGTCCCTTCCTGGCCTCGTCCCTCCTTATCTCTGTAACCTACCTCCAGCCCTACAAGCCTCCGAGATATCTGCGCTCCTCCGATTCTGGCCTCTTGCGCATCCCCGATTTTAATCACTCCACCATTGGCGGCCGTGCCTTCAGCTGCCCAGGCCCAAAACTCTGGAATTCCCTCCCTGAACCTCTCCACCTCACGCTCTCTCTCTCTCTTCTCTTTTTAAGATGCTCCTTAAAACCTACCTCTTTGACCAAGCTTTTGGTCACCTGTCCTAATGGCCCAGAAATTGATCTCGCTCTGTTCCCGCGGGGGTAAGGCTTTCCCGCGATCTCTCACCTCGCTTGTGCTTTTTCAGATCCAGCTCGCACGAACTTCATGTTCTAGAGATCAGCTGGGCAGTGCTTGCGTATCCCAGCGGCGTAGTGAATTCGTGCGAGCTGTGGGATCACGTGACTCAGTTAGAGCCAATGGCAGCACACCATCTTCCATTCATAAGTTTCACAGCACCCTGTGAAATCTATGAATCTTACACCCCCCCAAAATAACAGCTAAACCTCAATTAAATTAAAAAAAAACCATCACATTAATAAAATAAGTATAGTTAATTAAATTAACCATTTTAAATAAAAAATTAAATTTTTGAAAAAATTTAAAATCTTTTAAAAAGTTTTAAAAATAAACTTACCTGTCTTTAAAGTCTCTAAAAAAGATATACCTGTAAAAAAAAATTCAAAAAAATACTTAATTCACTACTTACCTTCTTAAAAGCGGGTCTTACTCCTCCTTTTTACATTTCCAAAATCTTCCCTACTTACCTGCGCGTCCAAAGCATGAAGTGCACAGCGTGCGCGCAGCCTGTAGCGCGCACGCGATGCACCCAGGCCCCGCCCCCTTTTCAGAAGAGCAATTGCCGGTTTTCAGCGCATGCGCAGGGCATGCAGAAAACCGGCAATTGGAGTGGGAATACGCGAGAGTACGCAGTGCGTACTCTCGCGTCCCGGGATCAATTTTCGGCCCAATATCTCCTTATGTGGCTCAGTGTCAAAGTTTGCTTGATAATCGCTCCTGTGAAGCACTTTGGGGCGTTTACTACGTTAAGGGCGCTGTATAAATGCCAGTTGTTGTTGTATGGTTCTCCGTTGAGGTGGAGCTGACCGTGGCGGATCCCTGCTCCCTGGGAGGAGGCAGCAAAAGGCTCCCAGTTTTCATCAAACTTTGTGCCATTTCACCCCAGGGAGGCGAAGTTTGAATAAACAATGCACCTCTGCTGGGCCTATGAGATCTTGTTGTTGTATCTCTGGGGATTAAGTACAGCTAAAGTATCTCTGTTAAGTAAAGTGACTGTGGAAATGTTTTTTAAATTTTCCTCCAGGTTGTGTCAGCAAATTTACTCACGCCAACCGGCACTGCGTGAAACACCCGTACTCCAGGCTGAGGCGGCAGGAGGGCGCGACGGACCAGGGCAAGGCCGCGACAGCTGAAGATAAGGCGGTGGCGGAGTGGCTAGCGAGGTGAGTGGCTGAGCTCTCCGACATCCCATAACCAGTGTGTGTGTGTGAGAGTGTGTGTGTGAGAGTGTGTGTGTGAGTGTGTGTGTGTGAGTGTGTGTGTGTGAGAGTGTGCGTGTGTGTGTGAGAGAGTGCGTGTGTGTGAGTGTGCGTGTGTGTGAGTGTGCGTGTGTGAGTGCGTGTGTGTGTGAGTGTGCGTTGTGAGTGTGGCGTGTGGTGCTGTGAGAGTGAGTGTGCGTGTGTGAGAGTGAGTGTGCGTGTGTGAGAGTGAGTGTGCGTGTGTGAGAGTGTGCGTGTGAGTGTGAGTGTGTGCGTGTGCGTGTGTGAGAGTGTGCGTGTGTGAGAGTATGTGAGTGTGCGTGTGTGAGAGTGAGTGTGCGTGTGTGAGAGTGTGCGTGTGTGCGTGTGAGTGTGTGCGTGTGAGTGTGTGCGTGTGTGAGTGTGCGTGTGTGAGAGTGTGCGTGTGTGAGAGTATGTGAGAGTGTGTGAGAGTGAGTGTGCGTGTGTGAGAGTGTGCGAGTGTGTGTGAGAGTGAGTGTGTGTGTGTGAGAGTGTGAGAGTGTGTGTGTGCGTGTGTGTGTGAGAGTGTGTGAGAGTGAGTGTGTGCGTGTGTGAGAGTGTGAGAGTGTGAGAGTGTGCGTGTGTGAGAGTGTGTGTGAGAGTGTGTGAGAGTGAGTGTGTGTGTGTGTGAGTGAGAGATTGTCTGTGTGAGAGTGTGTCCTGTTTGTTCCCTCTCCTCCTCTCTTGATGCCAACTCCTGCTGCCCTACAGTCCCACAGTGGCTGGAAATCCCCCCCCCCCCACCCGAGACATCGCCCCAGTGACCCCTTTTCCTTGTGAGAGTTGGCGGGCTATTCAGCCATGGGGGCTTGGCGGTATGACAGTCAGACCTCACGACCAGACCTCTGTTCTTTCCAGCCAAACTTGCTGTGGGACAGGGGTGGGTTAGAATTGTATCATCACAATACGACCATGGCCAAGACCAGCAAAGTCATCCCAGACAAGTGATTAAACCTCGGAGATTCCTGGCCTGTACAGGCCCCACTCTCTGGAATTCACTCCCTACATTACAAAGTATTTACAGGTCAGAAGCAGGCCATTTGGCCCAACTGGTCTATGCCGGTGTTTATGCTCCACACGAGCCTCCTCCCACCCTTCTTCATCTCACCCCATCAACATATCCTTCTATTCCTTTCTCGCTCATGTACTTATCTAGCCGCCCCTTAAATGCATCATACTATTCGCCTCAACCACTCCCTGTGGGAGCGAGTTCCACATTCTCACCACTCTCTGGGTGAAGAGGTTTCTCCTAAATTCTCGATTGGATTTATTAATATCTCCACTTCCCTCCCCTCCTTTTAGAGGCCTTCCTTAAAACCCACCTCTTTGACCAATCTTTCGGTCGCCCTTTCCAAGCTCTCCTCCTTTGGATCGGCATCTGGTTTTTTCCCCCCCTGTGAGGCGTCTTTTTGGGATGTTTTTCTGCGTTTAAGGCGCTATATAAATGCAAGTTGCCGCTTGAGTGGGAGTGCAGCCCAGGACGGCACTGGGGGTGGAATGTACCAACTGAGCTGTCGGGTGGGGAGTGCAACAAAATTACAGACTGAACCATTATGGGGTGTGGGGGGGAAACGGAGTGCGGATGTAAAAACGACGGTTGGACTGCTGTCGCGTATTCTACCCAGCTTGAAGTTCGTTTCTTCTTGACCGTGCGTCTCCCTCAGGTACTGGCAGAGCCGAGAGCAGCGGCTGACCCCTGCGATGGAAGAGACGGTCGTCCAGAAGTCTGACCAGGAGCAGAAGAATCCGATGGGCAGCCACCGGGAGGAGGAGGAGGTGGAGGAGAGGGAGCAGCGATGCTCTGGGCAGCACCTGCAGGAACAGAAGGAGCGGTGGCACGGGGCGCTGGCACTGATCCAGTTGGCAAACCTCTCCTCGCCTCAGCCTTGCTGAACCACTTTTCCCCCCACTTCCCTCCCCTCCCTTGCATTTCTACAGCGCCTTTCACGACCTCCGGACGTCCAAAGCGCTTTACAGCCAATTAAGTCCTTTTTTAAAATTGTAGTCACTGTTGTAATGTAGGCCAATCTCAAAACAGCAAGGAGATAATGACCAGATAATCTGGTCTTTTAGTGATGTTGGTTGAGGGAATAATATTGGCCCAGGACTCCCCTGTGCTTCTTCGGAATAGTGGACGTGGGATCTTTTACGTCCACCTGAGAGAGGCAGACGGGGCCTCGGTTTTAACGTCTCATCTGAAAGACGGCACCTCCGACAGTGCGGCACTCCCTCAGCACTGCACTGGGGCGTCAGCCTAGATTATGTGCTGGAGTGGGGCTTGAACCCACAACCTTCTTACTCAAGAGGCGAGAGTGACTCCTTAAACCGTTCATATTTTTAGTGGCGGCGCTAGCCCTCTTAAGACAAACTGGCTAACGCCGAAGTTAAAGCAGCGGACAGACCAATCGAAAGGGACGCGTGTGTCGAGCACTCGCTTAACAGCGTCACATTCCTGTCCTGTTTCTGTGTTCAGCAACAATAACCTGACAGAATATATTGCCACCTACTGGTGTGCCTAGAAACTGCAGCACTTAACAGCTCCCACATTAACCACAGTTCCGTCTTGTATTAATCACAATTCTTTTACGTCTTCATTCAACTAATCAGTAGTTTGGCTTTATTGCCCTGCACACGCGCGTGGACCAAGAATAACATAACGTTCGGACATTCTCGCTTGTGCAGTGCGTTAAGTGTTTATTAATGGCTCGACTTCTGTGTTATGGGGTTGGAGGAGGTTTGCAGAGATGGGCAGGGGCTGGCACACGGCCTGGGGGAGGGGTGTGGGGGTGGGGGGAGAAACTCCAGATGAGGATTAAGATAGATTCAAAACTTACAAAACCAATTTAAATGATGGAAAGGTAAGCCAAGCTTGTAATTTTTCAATTTTAGCACCCCACCCCACTGGCCAGTTGGTACGTTCCTCTCCCAGTGAAGAAGGATGGAGGGTTGTAGGAACTAAGAGAATGGGGAGGGGGGGGAATTAAGGGTAACTCCAGAACAGGGAAAGGCCACTAAGCCCATCGAAGGCTGACTACAGCTCTCCATTTAGACCCTTCAAACGCCTCTAGTGGTTTTGTACTCGACTGTTGGATTATTCCAAATATTTCTGACTGAGTAAAGAGGATTTCTGTAATACTGGTTCCCTATGAGGGAGGCAGCAAGTGAGGGCGGAGGGGAGTGGGAGGACAACAGGGCAGGGGAGGGAACGGCAGTGTGGAACAGAGAAGAGGGACGAGGTGGCGGTGAGCAGGCAGAGAAGGGGCCTGGAGGATGAGTGGGAAGAAGGGAACTGAGGAGAAGATGGGGCAGGGAAGGAAGAAGCAGAAGGGGGCAGAAGGTAGAGTGGGTTGGGGGGAGAAGGAGCAGAAGTAGAGTGGTCGTGGAGGAGGGGACGAATGGGGACGGAGAAGCTGAGTTTGGAAGAGGAGATGTAGAGTAGACATGGGGGAGGGGGCGAAGAGGAGGAGAAGGAGCAAGGGGAGGGATTAGTGGATGAGGGGAGAGCTATATGTACGATGAGGAGAGGAGGTACTGCCCATACCTGGCCATACTTCCTATGGACTTCCTCATGTTTATGCCCCAGAGCTGACTTTATGCGTAGAACAGCAGCTACAGCACTTTAAAAAAAAAATTAAACTAATAACTGATGGAAAATGCAACTTAACAACACAGCCAGGAAACAAATCGGTGCAGGGATGGGTTTGTTGGCGATTTTTATTTCTCTTCCCCCCCCCCGCCAGCTCCTGTTTTTGTGACTCGCACAGTAAATCACACTTTGTGGAAAGGCAGCGCTATTTAAGTTATGAATTTGCACTGCAGGGCAAAACCACTTCTTTTTGTGCGCTGTGAGACGGAAGGTACTGAATTGGGTCAATTGGCCATTGTGGAAAGGTGGTTTGGGGGGAGAAACAAAATGGATGCCGGATCCAACGGGAAGAAGCATCAGTTTAAAATGGCGGCTGACTGGCTGTAGCCATCTTTTAAAAAAATATATATATATTTTACGGTTACTGTCAGCCACTATATCGTTTTTGTCCGCTGCGTGGTGCGTGTTGAAAGCTAACAAAGGGACAAATTCCTTCTTTGAGATGCGGTAATCGGAAATGGAACCGAAATTTAAGTCCTCGTGTTCCTGGAGACTGAGGCGGGGGCTGAGGAAAGACTGGGTGCAGCAGTTCAGTAAGACTGAAGGCTGCTGGTCTGGCACTTCAGATTCTGTGTACAACACTTTTATTTTTGAAAAAAGGCTATTTTAAGAATTGGGAGGGGGTGGGTGTGGGGGGGGCGGTTGCAAGAATGTACAAATTTATCCCAAATCTCTTTAAAACATGTAAATAGTCGGGAGGCAGGGAGTGCAGCCCAAGTGCTGATCTTTTGAAATTAAGCTCTTTAAAATATTTTGAGAGGGTTTGAAGAACTTTCAGTATCGTGTCGATTAGAAATCAAAGGATTGTACTGCGCTGGGACTTGTACTCATATTTTTAATGTGGGAGCAAGTCATCCTCGGTTCCGAGGGACTGCCTAAGAAGAAGAACTAAAACACTTAAACGCACGCTTGCACACACCGCAGAGCTGACAGATTTGAAATCATTGTTGGGAGAAGCTTCTAAAGCATTAATGTTCTTATCAAATTCTTTCCTTTTGTACACTGAAGATATTTCAGCTGAATAGCTGCCTGTAAACTACCAGAGTGTGGGATCTGGCTTGTGTGAATATGTAATTTAGCACAAACAAAAAGATTGATTTTTGAAAAGAGACGGTAGTTTAATTGCACTGTATATAAACTATTTAATAAATGCCGAAAAGGAATCTAATAAAAAATCTTTTAGTTGAAGGCAGCTGGCTTGTGTTAATCTTTGATATCCGATTCTCAAAAGGTTTCGATGATGCAGAGCTTGTGTCGTCTCTAAAACAGCACACCTTGATTCTCCGGCCCACAACCGGTGACTACACTTCCCACTGGGGTACCTGACCCTGCAGCCTAGAACGTCCCAGGTTCGATATCCTCCCCACTGCCCTGCGGTTATCATAGAATGGTTACAGCACAGAAGGAGGCCGTTCGGCCCGTCGAGCCCGTGCCAGCTCTCTGCAAGAGCACTTCAGCTCGTCCCACTCCCCCCCGCCCTTTCCCCGTAGCCCTGCAAATTTTTTTCCTTCAGGTACTTATCCAATTCCCTTTTGAAAGCCACGCTTGAATCTGCCTCCACCACCCTCTCAGGCAGCGCATTCCAGATCCTAACCACTCGCTGCGTAAAAAAAGTTTTCCCTCATATCGCCTTTGGACCTTCTGCCAACCACCTTAAGGCTCTTTGAAAGATCTAGCCAATTATTCTCACTTCCCCCCCTGCTCTTTCCCCATAGCCCTGCCATGTTTTATTCCTTTTCAAGTGTTTAACCAATTCCTTTTGAAAGTTACTATCGAATTTGCTTCCACCGCCCTTTCAGGCAGCGCATTCCAGATCATAACAAGTCGCCGCGTTTTTAAAAAAAAGTTTCCTCACGTCGCCTGTGGTTCTTTTGCTAATTATCTTAAATCTGTGTCCACTGGTTACTGACCCTCCTGCCAGTGGAAACAGTTTCTCCTTATTTACTCTATCACAACCTTTATATCATTTTGAACACCTCGATCAAATCTCCTCAACTTCTCTGCTCAACCCCAGCTTCTCCAGTCTCTTCAAGTAACTGAAGTTCCTCAATCCCTGGTACCATTCTAGTAAATCTCTGCACCCTCTCTTAAAGCCTTGACATCCGCTCTGTGCTGAGATCAAGGGCCTCGGGCCGGGAGGTAGTTGGGGCTGCTACCATTTCTTTTTTTTTATATTTGTTCACGCGATCAGGGAGTCGCTGGCAAGGCCGGCATTTATTGCCCATCCCTAATTGCCCTTGAGAAGGTGGTGGTGAGCCGCCGCCTTGAACTGCTGCAGTCCCGTGCAGTGAAGGTGCTCCCACAGTGCTGTTAGGGAGGGAGTTCCAGGATTTTGACCCAGCGACGATGAAGGAACGGCCAATATATTCCCAAGTCAGGACGGTGTGTGACTTGGAGGTGAACTCAGCACAGTCAGTAAGCAGGGGCCAGAGTAGCTCTGTGACTGGGGAATCACTGTTTCCCCACCAGCCCTCATGCATAGGGCAGAGGAAGGGTTATCTCCTGCCTCCTCCCCTATTGCACTATGTGGATTTCCCAGGCTCTAACTGGGGCCTGTGGTTAGAGGCCCGGAGATCAAATTCCAATGAAGTCGGACTGGTATCCTCAGGGTTCTGCCGGAAGGGAATCTGTTGAAATATGGAGTTAGGTCACAGATCAGCCATGATCTCATTGAATGGCGGAACAGGCCCGAGGCGGCTAAATGGCCTCCTCCTGTTCCTATGAAAGTGCCCCTGACTCCCCGTCTGAGGGGAGGGGATGAGGCTGGAGGCAATCAAGACAAATGGTCGATTTGTATTTCGAGGCCTTTCCCTGGAACAATCTCGGCCCCTCGTGGGTGTCACCTGACTGCTGCTCTCCAGAAGGCCATGACACGGGCCACTTCGGAGCTCAGCTGAATGCCTCTTGGACCTGCAGAGAGGAGAAAATAGGCCAGGGAGGAAGAACTGTGGAAGCGACCCCTTCCTAGAAACAACGCACCTGAGCTGCACTGCGCTTGTTTGAGCACTCAGGGTAGGGGTTGCCAACCCTCCAGGATTGCCTTGGAGTCTCTAGGAATGAAAGATTAAATCTCCAGAACATTGCTGCCAGCAACTCTGGGAGAAAAATCACAGGGCCATTAAACAAATTGTGTTTTTTTTAATTTTCCCTTGTTTATTCTAAAGGTATTGGAGGTGGGGGGAAATGAAGGCTGTTTGACCAGGTGGGGCGGTTGGAAGCAGGAGGTCCTGGGATGAAACCTCCAGGGTTTCGGCCAACCAGAGTTGGCAACCCTACTCCCAGGGGGATACCCACAGAGACAAATCTCCCTGTCGCCTCCCGAAGAGCAAGACTTGGCTTTTCCCATCAACAGAGACTTGTTGATTGGAAAAACACAGGCTGGAGCAGAAGAAAAACAGGCTAATGACAACGTCCCAGTGTGTTTGCTGACTGAGGCTGAGCTCACAGACCTGTTGCGTGAGATAATCGTGAGTCACGGGTGTTTGCTACAAGAACGAGTTAGCAGTAAAGTCTGGCTATCAACTTCCGAGAAACTGAAGTCGACTGATAATCGCACTCGGCACCTCCAGACGCTCTCCACCTTGGGGGGAGGGGGGGGGCCCTCATGATCCAGACGCTCGCATGACATAACCGTCTGCGGCGGTGGAGACCGCCCTCGGAGCGGGACTGCAGCCGGCAGATAGTGGTTAACGCTGCCAGCTTGGGGGAGGGGCGGGCGCCCCGACTGATTCCGGTGCTCCCAGTGGGGCAAGGAGCCACGCCCTGGAAAATCGCAGGTTGTGCTTGAACTGTATAAAACACTAGTTAGGCCTCAGCTCGAGTACTGTCTGCAGTTCTGGTGATGTGATTGCGCTGGAGGGGGTACAAGAGGAGATTTGCGAGGATGTTGCCAGGACTGGAGAATTTTAGCTGTGAGGAAAGTTTGGTTAGGCTGGGGTTGTTTTCTTTGGAACAGAGGAGGCTGAGGGGAGATTTAATTGGGGTGTATAAAATTATGAGGGGCCTAGATAGAGAGGATAGGAAGGGCCTATTTCCCTTAGCAGCGAGGTCAATAACCAGGGGGCATTGATTTAAAGTAAAAGGTAGGAGGATTAGAGGGGATTTGAGGAGAACTTTTTTCACCCAGAGGGTGGTGGGGGTCTGGAACTCACTGCCTGAAAGGGTGGTAGAGGCAGAAACCCTCATCACATTTAAAAAGTACTTGGATATGCACTTGAAGTGCCGTAACCTACAGGGCTACGGAGCAAGAGCTGGAAAGTGGGATTAAGCTGGATTAGGCTCTTTGTCGGCCGGTGCGGACACGATGGGCCGAATGGCCTCCTTCCGTGCTGTAAATTTCTATGATTCTACGCGGCAATGCACCGTGGTCCCAAGATGCTCCCCACCCTGTGCGTGATCGCCACTAAAATCTCAGGAGGTGCGATAGTAACACACCTCCATCAAATTCCTGCGCTCGGGTGTTCAGCTGTTTCATTTATAACAGTAGAGCAACTTGATGCAAACACTTCGCTCCCAGTATCGCCAGTGTGCTCTCTACCCGTTTACAGCGTCTTTAGCCACAAAAGGCTAATGGATCTGAAATTATTTTTGTCCCGCCCTTAAAATAAACGATTCTCTTTTGTCCGACGTTGCAAAGAAGAGGAGAGAAGACGAGATCATTCAAGAAGTTAGGTGACGCCACGCTTGGGTGTTGTCAGAGGAAGGGAAGAGGGGAGGGAGGCAAAAAAGGTTGGAGTCTGTGTCAGCTGTGGCTCAGTGGGTAGCACACTCGCCTCTGAGTCAGAAGGCTGTGGGTTCAAGTGCCCACTCTAGGAGACTTGAGCACAAAAATCTAGGCTGACACTCCACTCCAGGGGAATGCTGCACTGTCGGAGGTGCCGTCTTTCAGATGAGACGTAAAACCGAGGGCCCGTCTGCTCTCTCAGGTGGACGTAAAAGATCCCACGGCCACTATTTCGAAGAAGAGCAGGGGAGTTCTCCCTGGTGTCCTGGGGCCAATATTTATCCCTCAATCAACATCACTAAAAACTGATTATCTGGTCATTATCACATTGCTGTTTGTGGGAGCTTGCTGTGCACAAATTGGCTGCCGTGTTTCCCACATTACAACAGTGACTGCACTCCAAAAGTGCTTCATTGGCTGTAAAGCGCTTTGAGACGTCCGGTGGTCGTGAAAGGCGCTATAGAAATGCAAGTCGTTCTTGAGGCCTAGGAAGGGGTTGAGTTGGAGTAGGAACATATGAAAACACAGGACAGGAAAGACCAGCTAGAAAGAACGAGAAGGCTGAGGGGTGACCTGATAGAGGTCATTAAGATTTTGGAAGGGTTCGATAGGGTAGACGTAGAGAAGTTGCTTCTACTTGCGGGTGAGACCAGAACTAGGGGCCATAAATGAGATAGGCGGGAAAGTGGAGTTGAGGTCGAAAATCAGCCATGATCTTATTGAATGGCGGAGCAGGCGCGAGGGGCCGTGTGGCCGACTCCTGCTCCTATTTCTTATGTTCTTATAGTCACTAATGAATCCAATAGGGAATTCAGGAGAAAATTCTTTACCCAGAGAGTGGTGAAAATGTGGAACTCGCTACCACAAGGAGTAGTTGAGGCGAATACAAAAGTGGGGAGGTTATGGTTCAGTTATACAGGGCATTGGTGAGACCACATCTGGAGTACTGTGCACAGTATTGGTCTCCTTATTTAAGGAAGGATATAAATGCACTGGAAGCAGTTCAGAGAAGGTTTACTAGACTAATACCTGGAATGGGCGGGTTGTCTTATGAGGAAAGGTTGTACAGGCTAGGCTTGTATCCGCTGGAGTTTAGAAGAATAAGAGGTGACTTGATTGAAACATATAAGATCCTGAGGGGTCTGGACAGGGTGGATGTGGAGAGGATGTTTCCTCTTGTGGGAGAATCTAGAACTAGGGGTCACTGTTTAAAAATAAGGGGTCGCCCATGTAAGACAGAGATGAGGAGAAATTTTTTCTCACAGAGGATCGTGAGTCTTTGGAAGTCTCTTCCTCAGAGGGCGGTGGAAGCAGAGTCTTTGAATATTTTTAAGGCAGAGGTAGATAGATTCTTGATAAGCAAGGGGGGGTGAAAGGTTATCGGGGGTCGGCGGGAATGTGGAGTAATCAGATCAGCCATGATCTTACTGAATGGCGGAGCAGGCTCGAGGGGCCGAGCGGCCTACTCCTGCTCCTAATTCGTATGTTCGTATGAATAGCATAGATGCATTTAAGGGGATGCTAGATAAATACGAGGGAGAAAAGGAATGGAAGGGTATGTTGATGGGGTTAAATGAATAAAAGTGGGAGGAGGCTCATGTGGAGCATAAACACCGATATTGACCAGTTCGGCTGAATGGCCTGTCCCTGTGCTGTAAATACTTCCTCATACTTTGCAATGAGGATTGTGAAATTTGCATCCACTAGGGGGATGAAGGAGTCAATGGAGGTCAGCAATGATACACTTGCCCACCAACCATGAAACCTGGGAAAAAAACCTTCAGCCATTTTTGGAAAAAACTCTTTGAGAAATTCCTCTCCAACTTCTGAAGAAGAGCAAGCAAGTTCCAGGTACCCATGGTGACTGAGAGACACATTACCCCAATACCCACCTACCTTCCATACATAATTACATCGCCTGCACCCAACAACAACAACAACTTGTATTTATATAGCACCTTTAACATAGTAAAATGTCCCAAGGCACTTCACAGGAGCGATTATCAAACAAAATTTGACTCCAAGCCACATAAGGAGACATTAGGACAGGTGACCAAAAGCTTGGTAAAATCGGTAGGTTATAAGCAGCGTCTTAAAGGAGCGTCTTAAACATCCCCACCGACACCTGGGAATCGCTGGCCCAAGACTGCTCAAAGTGGAGGAGAAGCATCCGGGAAGGCGCTGAACACCTCGAGTCTCTTCGCCGGGAGCAAGCGGAAGACAAGCACAAACAGCAGAAGGAGCACACGTCAACCCAAGCACCCCACCCACCCGCCCCTTCAACCACCGTCTGCCCCACCTGTGACAGAGACTGTAGGTCCCGCATTGGACTCATCAGTCACCTGAGAACTCATTTTTAGTGTGGAAGCAAGTTATTCTCGGTTCCGAGGGACTGCCTAAGAAGAAAGGAGCAGAGAGAGGTAGAGAGGCGGAGAGGTTTAGGGAGGGAATTCCAGAGTTTAGGGCCCAGGCAGCTGAAGGCACGGCCGCCAATGGTGGAGCAATTAAAATCGGGGATGCGCAGGAGGCCAGAATTGGAGGAGCGCAGAGATCTCGGAGGGTTGTAGGGCTGGAGGGAGGTTACAGAGATAGGGAGGGGGCGAGGCCATGCAGGGATTTGAACACAAGGATGAGAATTTTAAAATTGAGGTGTTGTCGGACCCTCCCAGCTCCCTTTCAAATGCTTGCAGTGAATCCCACACTCGCTGCACGCACTGACAACTTGTTCAGTATATCAGCGACACTGCAAAAAGAAGTTCCTCCTGATATCTAGAACCATAGAATTATAGACTGATACAGCACAGAAGGAGGCCATTCGGCCCGTTGTGCCTGTGCCGGCTCTTTGAAAGAGCGATCCAATTAATCCCGCTCCCCTGCTCTTACCTCCCTAGTTCTATTCTTAAGTAACTAATACTTATATCCCCTGGACCTCCCTAACCTATCTTGCTCGAATAGTCCATCCAATTGGACCAAATCTAATCCTTGCATTCTGTTGAAGACCTCATTCAAATGATGGTGCGATGAGTCTTGATTTCAACGCAGGATGGAGGGAGGGGTGGAATATTGTGTAGGGTGGTGTACTTGGAGCTTAGGAGGAATGAGAGTTGAAAGTTCTGAGGAGCAACGAGCACAGCAGTATTGAGAAAATAGAGATGTGATGGCGAGGTTGGAGGTGAGAGTGGAATCGTCTTATTAGATGACTAGCTTTTTCTCGTGTCCCATCCAGGAATGCGAGAGGTCCTGTTCAAGCACCGGAGGTCATTTGATGAATCAGTACTCCTCCATGTTGAACACCACTTGGAAGAAGCACTGAGGGTAGCAAGGGCACAGAATGTTCTCTGGGTGGGGGACTTCAATGTCCATCACCAAGAGTGGCTCGGTAGCACCACTACTGACCGAGCTGGCCGAGCCCTGAAGGACATAGCTGCCAGTCTGGGCCTGCGACAGGTGGTGAGAGAACCAACACGAGGGGGAAAAACCTACTTGACCTTGTCCTCACCAATCTACCTGTCGCAGATGCATCTGTCCACGACAGCATTGGTGGCAGTGACCACCGCACAGTCATTGCGGAGACGAAGTCCCGTCTTCACACCGAGGACACCCTCTGTCGTGTTGTGTGGCAGAGAGCTGCTGAAGGGAACAGAGGTTCGGATGAAAAGAGGAAGTTCAACAAACTGTGACTGACAATAAAAAGGGAGGTGCAACCTCAAAGGGTTTTCATTTACACTTGAATGTGCATCACACAAACAAACCGGGCAGGAAAGAAAAATGCAGATCGGGTTTTCACATGCTGCTCACTATTTCAGCTGGCCGAGCGGGGAGTTCCGGTGGGCTCTTCTCCCTCCCTCCCTCCCTCCCTCGCTCTCTCTAACCCTCTCTCGCTCTCTCTCTCGCTCGAGACGGTTCACGGCAGATGTTGCTTCAACCTTTGGCAAACACCAACTTGACGTTCACAGGAAAAGCCGAAATGCAGTTGGGCTGGTGCGGAGGGATTAAAATATTTAAAAGGAGACGAGATAGGTGTGTTTATTGCTCCCCATTCCGGCCTGGTCTCTGTCCTTTTCTGCTGCAGTTCAGTCGTTGGTGATCTTGGAATCAGGCCCCCCCCCCCCCCCACCTTTATGGCTCAGTGGGTAAGTGCGCCTGCTAATGTGGAACTGAGCCACACTAGACCAGGAAGGTCCCACGTTAGAAAGAAAGACTTGCATTTATATAGCGCCTTTCACGACCACCGGACGTCCCAAAGCGCTTTCCAGCCAATGAAGTACTTTTTGAAGTGCAGTCACTGTTGTAATGTGGGAAACGCGGCAGGCAATTAGTGCACAGCAAGCTCCCACAAACAGCAATGCCATAATGAGCAGATAATCTGTTTTAGTGATGTTGATTGAGGGATAAAATTTTAGCCAGGACACCGAGGATAACTCCCCTGCTCTTCTTCGAAATAGTGCCGTGGGATCTTTTACGTCCACCTGAGAGGGCAGCCGGGGCCTCGGTTTAACATCTCATCAGAAAGACGGCACCTCCACCAGTGCAGCACCGGAGTGTCAGCCTAGATTTTTGTGCTCAAGTCCCTGGAGCGGGTCTATGAACCCAGAACCCTTCTAACTCAGAGGCAAGGAGTGGTACCAACTGTGCCACGGCTGACACAGTTTGGTCAGTGCTGAGTTTTGCTGATTTCCGGGTGCTAACAAGTGACCTCAGAGCACCCTGGCCAGGACTTGGGAGGTGGGGTGAAAGGGCAACCAGCCAGCGTCCTTGTTCTTTATCTGGGCCCATTGACGCCCCTGCTAGAAATTGTCGGGGGAATTTTAACTCCCACCACTTGGTTGAACCCACAACCTTCTGACTCAAAGACGAGACCATTGAGCCACGGCTGATACGACCTTTACAATGGTACGTTACCGGTGCCTACATAGCAACAGTGACTGCACCTCAAGTGTGATTCATTAGCTGTCAGGCATTTTTTGGATGTCCTGAGGACGCGATAAGGTCTTATATAAATGCCAGCTCCTTCTTACATTAACGTTACCCTCTGCGCTCATTCACACGCATTGTTTCAAACCTCTGTCACTTTATACCAGTACTTCATTGTCTGTGAAGCGATTTGGGACGTCTTGAGGTTGTGAAAGGCGCTTTATAAATGCAAGTCTTTCTTCTTTTGCAAGCATCTGGGTGGGGCTGAGTACAGACTCATGGAAGCTTGCCCAACATGAGCTTAGAAAGGAGAGTATTTGCATAAGCAACAGCGCACAGCACAACTGCTGCCCCGCCCTAACTGCCTCTTCCTGTGGGTTGCTGTGGTTTTCAGAGTGGGCTATTTTCAGACTCTCTGGTGCTGTCTATGGGTCCTATCTTGACGTTCCACCTTGGAAAAACCTAATGAAAGAATGAAAATCTCCTCTCCCAAACGTATTCATTCCTCTTTTTTCCGGACAATCTTTCTCCCCTCCCCGCCTCTCCTGAAAGCGCAGAGCCGCGCTGGGGAGGTGGGGGCAGGGGGCGGGGAGGTTAAGTCCACTTTTCATGCACCAGCTCGGGGTTGCCAACCCTCCAGGATTGCCCTGGAGTCTCCAGGAATGAAAGATTAATCTCCAGGGCACTGCCGGGAGCAAAAACCCAGGAGAAAAATCATAGGGGCGTGAAAAAAAGATAGGTTTTGGACCAAAATTTCTGTGAACATTTTTGTTTATTAGTTGTAAAAATATTGGAGATGGTGGGAGAAAAAAAGGGCTGTTTGACCAACAGTCAAGAATCGTCAGAATCAGGTCATGCATAGAGACTGTTCAGTTTCCAATCGGTGGAGGGAAGGCGCTGCATCGTGAGGATGGACAACCAATGGCGTGAGTGAGGGGGCGGGGCGGGTTGGAGGTGGGAGGTCATGTGATGAAACCTCCTGGAATACCTCCAACCAGAGTTGGCAACCCAAGCACCAGCCCAGATGGTGAGTGTTGGCAGGGCACTTCAGCACAGGGGGCATCACAGCCAGGCAGGATCTTTGCCCTCGTCCAAGGTGCGCGCACACACACACACTGGCATCAGGGGCCCTGACTAACGATCAGGAACAGGAGCCCCTGGCTAATTTTGCTAGCCAAAGTGGATGCTGAAGCCAATTGTATTACCCTGCCTTAGAGTGGTGCACGCATCACAGACCAGGGATTGAGCCCGGGACCTTTCTGGGATCAGTGCTGCTCTGGGCGGTGCCGTTTTCCCACCCCACCCCGATCAATTCCCTCCCCTCATGGAGTGTTAAGCAAGGCTTATAAAGAAAGACTTGCATTTCTATAGCGCCTTTCATGAACACCAGATGTCCCAAAGCGCTTTACAGCCAATGAAGTACTTTTTGAAGTGTAGTCACTGTTGTAATGTAGGAAATGCGGCAGCCAATATGCGCACAGCAAGCCCCCACAAACAGCAATGTGATAATGACCTGTTTTTGTTATGTTGATTGAGGGATAAAATATTGGCCCCAGGACACCGGGGATAACTCCCCTGCTCTTCTTCGAAATAGTGGGATCTTTTACGTCGACCCGAGAGAACAGACGGGGCCTCAGTTTAACGTCTCATCCAAAAGTTGGCACCGCCGACAGTGCAGCACTCCCTCAGCAACGCACTGGGAGCGTCAGCCTGGATTTTGTACTCAAGACTCTGGAGTGGGGCTTGAACCCACTATCTTCCGACTCAGAGGCGAGAGTGCTGCCCACTGAGCCACGGCTGGCACAATATCTCACTTCTCGGGTATGCTCAGTGCCTGGTCAAAATTTAAGAAACATATTGATTGGGTGCGGTGATGCTATCCTCGGTGCAAGCGCGTCTAACTCTATGTACGATCCTGGGATTTCACGCCAGGCTTTGAGCAAGTGGCAATTCCCACAGTCACCGAGAGAAAACACACATGGTTACGTCAGCTGCGTTAAGCGTTTCAAAAGAAAGAAAGACCTGCGTTTCTATGTCGCCTTTCAGGACCTCAGGATGTCCCAAAGCGCTTTGCAGCCAATGAAGTACTTTGGCTGTAGGAGGAGGCTGGTGTGGAGCATAAACACCGGCATGGACCAGTTGGGCCGAATGGCCTGTTTCTGTGCTGTAAATACTTCGTAATACTTTGCAATGAGGATTGTGAAATTTGTATCCACTAGGGGGATGAAGGAGTCAATGGAGGTCGGCAAATTAGGGTGAGAGGCAAACAGTGGAATAGGCGACCGTCACTTGTCTAGACCCACAATGGAGAGTGGGCTTTAGGGTGGGGTAATTGAAGAGCTAGCGGTGGCTGTGAGACTGTACCCCATCCGAAAAGGAGGGCAAAAGAATGGAGCTTTAGTAAGAAGAACATTAAATAACCGAACAGGCTTGTGACAGCCGCAAAAAAAAAAACGCCTTATCATAGAATCTTACAGGACAGAAGGAGGCCATTCGGCCCATCGTGCCTGTGCCAGCTCTTTTGGTAGAGCTCTCCAATTAGTCCCACTCCCCCCCCTGCCCTCTTTCCCCAGAGCCCTGCAAATTTCTTCCTTTTCAGGTATATATCCAATTCCCTTTTGAAATTTGCTACTGAATCTGCTTCCTCCGCCCTCTCAGGCCGTTCATTCCCGATCTGTTACCGTTGCAGCAAGCTGTAAACCTCAGCCGTGTACCTTCACCTTGGGTCTAGATTCTAATATTCAGGGTTATAACGGTTATGTTCTACGGTAACGCATGGTGCAATTCACCTGCACAATTTGAAACCCACTGAGGACTCAATGTACATTCCGCTCAGGAGTCCTCTATGTGATCAAGCTTCACCGCGGAGGTTTTGCAATGAAGTAGGAAGAAACAACACACATTTCCTTAATATTTTGTAATGAGGTTTTGTCAGTAACTGGCAGAAGAGCGAAGTATGATGACAAATATTTCTCACCAAGTATTACAAAGTATGTACAATCTCAGAAACAGACCGTCCAGTGGGCAGCACTCGCGCCTCTGACTCAGAAGGTCGTGGGTTCACAGTCCCACTCCAGGGACTTGAGCACAACAATCTAGGCTGACACGCCCAGTGCAATACTGAGGGAGTGCTGCACTGTCGGAGGTGCCCTCTTTCAGATGAGATGTTAAGACGAGGCCCTGTCTGCTCTCTCTCAGGTGGATGTAAAAAGATCCTATGGCACTATTTTGAAGAACAGCAGGGGAGTTATCAACATAACAAAAACAGATTATCTGGTCATTATCACGTTGCTGTTTGTGGGAGCTTGCTGTGCGCAAATTGGCTGCCGCGTTTCCTACATTACAACAGTGACTACACTCCAAAAAGTACTTCATTGGCTGCAAAGCGCTTTGCGACGTCCGGTGGTCGTGCAAGGCGCTATAGAAATGCAAGTTTTTCATTCGGCCCAACTGGTCCGTGCCGGTGTTTATGCTCCACACGAGCCTCCTCCCACCCCTCTTTATCTCACCCCATCAACATATCCTTCTGTTCCTTTCTCCCTCGTGCTTATCTAGCTTCCCCTTAAGTGCATCTACGCTATTCGCCTCAACTACTCCCTGTGGTAGCAAGTTCCACATTCTCACCACTCTCTGGGTGAAGAAGTTTCACCTGAATTCCCTATTGGATTTATTAGTGACTGTCTTATATTTATGGCCCTTAGTTTTAGTCTCGCCTGCAATTTGAAACATCTTCTCTATGTCTACCCTATCAAACCCTATCATAATCTTAAGGACCTCTATCAGGTCACCCCTCAGTCTTCTCTTTTCGAGAGAAAAGAGCCCCAACCTGTTCAATCTTTCCTGATAGATATAACCTCTTGGTCCTGGTATCATTGTAGTTCATCTTTTTTGCACCTTCTCCAGTGCTTCTATGTCCTTTTTATAATGTGGAGACCAGAATTGTGTGCAGTACTCCGAGTGTGGTCCAACCAAGGTTCTATACTGCTTGTAAACTATACAAGCTTATACTATAACTTCTCTGCTTTTCAATTCTATCCCTCTAGAAATGAACCCCAGTGCTTTGTTTGTTTGCTTTTTTTATGGCCTTCTTAACCTGCGTCGCTAAGTTCTCAATACAAGAGAAGGCTTATCAGATATTGCAGATGGATACAATAAACCCACTGTGCTTTACAGCAGCAAAATGAAGCCATCATCCCAATGTGTCTGTGCCGGCCCTGTGCTAGAGCAATCCAGAACTAATCCCACTGCCCGGCTCTCAATCCCCATGGCCCTGTATCCTCCTCTGTTGCAACTGGTTTTCCATCGACGCTCTTCATCGTTGCTAAAGAGGAAATACCTGTTTTTTTTTGTGAAGCACTGATAAAGAGACTCGCGGGACGACTTTCCTTGTTTTTCTCAGAATTTAAAGTTGTTGCCAGGAAACACATGACCACATGAAGATTAAATCCGCCAAATAAGTGATAAAAATCGAGCTGATTGGCTGATTCCGAGAAAAATGAAAACAACAACATGTATTTCTAGAGCGCCTTTAACGTAGTAAAATGTCCCAAGGTGCCTCACAGGAGCGTTATCAGGCAAAATTTGACACCGAGCCACATAAAGAGATATTAGGACAGGTAACCAAAAGAGGTAGGTTTTGAAGTGCGTCTTAAAGGAGGAGAAAGAGAAAGGCGGAGAGGTTTAGGGAGGGAATTCCAGAGTAAAGGAAAGAAAATTGTCAAGGAAAATACCTGCAAGAGGTTTCTTTTGTGTCAATTCCACTTTCTGCTCCCTCAATTTATGCTCCAAACGCTTGGCCAATCTCCTGAGTGCCAACTAAGCCTCTCCGAGCACTCTTCAACACGTGGTCCAGCATTGTCGCTGTGGGGAGCCATGCTCGAAGGGATTCTGGGTGATGGGTAGTGCTGCAGCACTGCAATGCTGATTCTTCATCCCGAGCTCCCTTTTAATGGACGCTCTGTCCCTTCGGATCACAGGATTGAGAAGGTTCCCGTAGAACCCACATATGCGCTGTCCCCATGTGCCTGAACAGGATGGACAGATTGTTCTTGGACAGCGACCAGCCTTGCCCAAGCTTTGCCCATTATTTGTCTGACCTCTCCCCTTTGACCTTCCTCGCACCAATGGTCCTACTGTTGGGCAAGACTTAGCTCCGATGTAGCCCTTCAGATCACAGAGGCACTCAAGCCCCACCACCACTATTAAGGTCGTAGTCGAGAAGGATATACAAATTTGATTGGTATCATTGGATTACTTTAAAACAGGTTGGGGCAGGACAGGAAGTGCCGTCCTTTGAATGAGACGTTAAACTGAGGCCCCGTCTGCCCTCTCAGTTGGACGTAAAAGATCCCATTGGCACTATTTGAAGAAGAGCAGGGGAGTTCTCCCCGGTGTCCTGGCCAACATTTATTGCTCAACCAACATCTAAAAAGCAGATGATCTGGTCATTTAGTTCATTGGTATTTGTGGGACCTTGCTGTGCTCAAATTGCCAGCTGTATTTCCCTATATTAAAACGGTGACTACACTTTAAAAGGCATTACATTGGCTGTGAAGCGCTTTGGGACATCCTGAGGTCGGGAAAGGAGCTGTAGAAATGTAAGTCTTTCTTGCTTCACCGTGCCAATAGCTCCTCCCCTGGTTGCCTTGGAGATGCCAGCACCACACCCATTAGCCTTGCGACAATCGTTGAAAGCCACAACGATTTATCGACAATCTTGATGGGGCAGAGCCCAGTGCTAAATACCGATTCGGATTATAACAGCTTGCTCACGTCGCCTGCAATATTATGATACAGAAATACATAGAGGTTATACAAAATAGCCTTATAATTAATGGGTTGCATATTCCTGAGAAGTGTTTGGGGTACAAATTGGATTCTCCCAGTCGTGCATGCACACGGAGATGATAGGTGCAATGGCAAGGGTGCCCGAAAGCCTCTCGGCAATGGTAAGGAGCGTGGAGGAGTCCACCTCCAACATTGCACAAGGCTCTGCGCACACCATGGAGCCCATCATTTCCAGTCAGCAAAGGATGGTAGTCTCCCAGAGAGACCGTGGCGACCCAGACCTGATGCCACGTGTGATGGGTGATCTGGCAGCTTCCATTGCAGCCCAGGTGGAAGCGACGCAACATCTTAGTGCTGTAATGCAGTCTATACTTGGTGGCATCCAATCTCAGACTGCTCTCATGCAGTCTCAGCTTGATACCACGCAAGCTCTGACTGCTACCATCGTGGCAGGGTCTACCACCATCGACCGGGGCTCCAACAGATTGGTAGTGATGCTGAGGTGCTGCCCCGGGGGAGTGGCAGTGGGTCAGTGGAGCAGTAACCTGCTGTCCTCTATCAGGATGACAGCATCCCTGCTCCCACCACTGGCACTCCGCCATTGCCCTTGTCGCTGCCTGTCATCCAGCCAGCCCAGACAGCTGCCGCCCATGCTGAGGTGGTGCAGTCTACAGCCGGGCCTTCCAGGCCCAGAGCTGGTCAAGGGCGTCCTGCAAGGCCATCTGAAGTCTCCCGCACGGACACTCAGCAGCCACTGGGTCAACACTTCATAGGAGCACTAGAGTAGGCAAAGGCACAGTAACGAGGGGCACTAAGGGATTGCACAAGGGTGAATAGCTAATATTTTTGTTGTAAATATGTGTTCACTGATTATTGATAAATTTATTAATTCAATTTGGATGCTTTTGTGGTGTGTCTTATTTCAGCTTTGCACTGTGATATGGCCTGTGACAGGGATGGAATGATGGGGATGTGGTGAGCAACGGAGATCTGGATTTAATTTATTCGAACCGCAGCCTGATGAGATGGTCACGGACCGACCTTCTAGAAGGCCGATTGAGTGGCTGCCCCCTCCCTTGCTCCTCTTCCTCCTCTCCCTCTTCCTCCTCCTGAGGTGGTCCCGCAATCCCTGGTGGCAAGGGCTGGACCCTCATGATGGCCAAGTTGTGGAGCATGCAGCAGACCACGACTAAATGGGACACCCGCTCCGGCAAGTACTGGAGGGCTCCTCCCGAGCGGTCAAGGCAGTGGAACAGTTGCTTCAGCAGGCCGATGGTCTGCTTGATGATGTTCCTGGTGGCAGCAAGGCTCTTATTATATGAGTGCTGGGCCGGAGTGTTGCGGTTGCGGAGGGGAGTCTTAAGCCAGGTGGAGAGCGAATAGCCCTTGTCTCCGAGCAGCCAGCCGTGAGCTTGACATGGTGGCTGGAAGAGTGCTGGCACACCGGTCTGGCGCAGGATGAAGGCATCGTGGCTGCTGCCAGGATAGCAGGCATTGACATTGAGGATTAGCTGTCTGTGGTCGCGCACCAACTGCACATTAAGTGAGTGGTAGCCTTTGCTGTTATGGAAGATCTCAGGATTGTTACGCGGTGCCCACAAAGCCACATGGGTGCAGCCAATGGCGCGCTGCACTATGGGGAATCCCACTATCTTGGCAAAGCCACATGCACGCTCACGCTGCTTCTCTCTGGTGATGGGGAAGGAAATGTAGACCCTTCTCCTACTGCAGAGAGCCTCTGTGACCTCCCGGATACAGCGATGGACGGCGAACTGCGAGATGTTAGCTATGTCTCCTGTTGCAGATTGGAAGGATCCGCTGGTGAAGAAATTGAGGGCGACGGTGACCTTGACTGCCACTGGGAGAGCTGTGGTCGCCCTGGTCTGAGGCTGGAGGTCTGCTTGCAGGAGCTGGCAGAGTTCTATGACCACCTCCTTGGTGAAGCGGAGTCTTCTAATACACTGCTCCTCACTTAATTGGAGGTAGGAGAAGTGCTCTCAGAATACCCTCGGAGGGTAAGGCCTCCTGTTGAGAGCCCTGATGGCCCTCCTCCTCCCTCTGGCCACATGTTCCAGCCTTTCTTGCTGCCTCTGCTCCCTCCACCGTAGATCCTAGAGGGTGAGGTCGACTGCCAGTACAGCCCCCATTAATGTAACCAAGTGTGGCAGTTTAATTTTTTAAAGAATAAATGTAGCTAATTTTCAGTTACCACAGCACTCCTGAAAGAAAAGAATCTTGAAATTACGGAATGAGACTGTTGCACTATGTGAAACTGACAAGAAAGCACTGAAACTCCACTCACCTACAGCTGCGACTCATTACTGACGATCTCTTTAAATAACGTCCCTGGAGCCGGCTTCCGCTTGCTTCACGCCAGCTCTCCCTGTTGCTGTTTCCTCCAGGCGCTCAGGTAGGTGGCAACAATCAATTTCACAGATCGGGCGGCCAGTGAGCATTGCACACTCACTGACGTCACGATCCACCTGGCGTTGAGGCTCCCGACGATAACTGTTAGCGGCGGCGCTGTGGAGGGGGGCGGGATTTGGCGTGCAGCGATAATGCTCTAGCGCCCCGTTAGCGTCATCTGTTGCCGCTAACGGGGGGTGCTAAGGTACCGAATTTTTCCCCCATTCTCTTTATGGGAGGAGCCATGTAGAAATGTAAATTGTTGTGGTTGTTTGAAGGTGATTTCTTTGCGATGAAATTCATCCATGCATTTCTGTCTCTTCCTCCTTCCCTGACGCTAAAAAAAATAGGTAAGCCAGACTCGTTTTCGTGAAGGTATTACCCCTTAAGTGATCCTAGTGCCTCTGGCTCAAAGAAAGAACTTGCATTTATACAGCACCTTACGCAACCTAAGGACGCTTTACAGCCAATGAAGTACTTTTGTAGTGTAGTCACCGTTGTAATGTAGGAAACGCGGCAGACAATTTGCGCACAGCAAGCTCCCACATACAGCAATGTGATAATGACCAGATAATCTGTTTATAGTGATGTCGATTGAGGGATAAATATTGGCCCTGGGACACCGGTGAGAACTCCCCTGCTCTTTGTCGAAATAGTGGCTGTGGGATCTTTTACGTCCACCTGAGAGAGCAGACGGGGCTTTGGTTTAACATCTCATTCGAAAGATGGCACCTCCGACAGTGCGGCACTCCACTGGAGTGTTAGCCTAGATTTATTGTGCTCAAGTCTCTGGAGTGGGACTTGAACCCACAACCTTCTGACTCAGGCGAGAGTGCTGCTCAATGAGCCACAGCTGACAGTGGTGCATGGTATGGTGTCACAGTGTGTGTTGGAGCTGTAACATCTTCACTCTCGCCTCTGAGTCAGTAGGCTGTGGGTTCAAGTCCAGAGACTTGAGCACAAAAATCTAGGCTGACGCTCCCAGTGCGGTACTGAGGGAGTGCTGCACTGTTGGAGGTGCCCTCTTTCGGAACGATACGTTAAGCCGATGCCCCGTTTGCTCTCTCAGGTGGACGTAAAAGATCCCACGGCACTATTTCGAAGAAGAGCAGGGGAGTTATCCCCGGTGTCCTGGGCCAATATTGATCCCTCAACCAACATCGCTAAAACAGATGATCTGGTCATTATCACATTGCTGTTTGTGGGAGCTTGCTGTGCGCAAATTGGCTGCCGCGTTTCCTACATTACAACAGTGACTGCACTTCAAAAAAGTACTTCATTGGCTGTAAAGCGCTTTGGGATGTCCTGAGGTTATGAAAGGCGCTATAGAAATGCAAGTCTTTGTTTTTCCTTCCAACGGTTTTTCATTTCTCAGCCAAAACTTGATGGAAAAGGAGGCCATCGCGCCACAACATCGCGATTGATCTTACATGGGCCTGTCCTAATTCTGTTGCCGATTAGTGTTAATTACACGGCCAGCGGACATGTTGCTTTGCTGGAGAGTAGCGGATCCAACACGGGAGAGGAAATACAATTTAAAAAAAATTTGGAAATGAAAAAAAATATTGAGATGCAATAATGGCTTATCATGCACTTGGTAAACATTTACACAGAACTTTTCACAATAGCTGAGTGGCAACTGAAATTGGTAAACCGTATTACCGTCTTGGCTCATGCATTTCAACACTTTTACGTGGGAGACTGCGTGCAATCTGTTAATGTCGCAACAACTTATTATTTCCTTGCAAGTATTTTGTTTTCCAACCCTGCTCGCTTTGTCCTCGTGAAGCCGTTGATTTATTCTGGGCATGGCACCAAGGGGTCGTCCTACGTTGCCCACCCCAAAAAGTGACTGCTCGTCATATGTGAGCCTGGATTGTGAGTGTGCTTAGCACTGGGTGGGAGGAGGGGGCTGAAAATGTCACAGTCGAGCCCCCTTTCCTGTCCTCGCCTGAAGCCTGCCTGCAGGTGTCGCTGGATGGTGACCAACAGCAGGATCCCAGGCTGATTTTTCTTTTGTTTCTCCCCCCCCCCCGCCCCCCCCTCAGCCTTGTCTCAGTGGGTCGCACTCTCTCTGCATCTGAGTCAGAAGGTCATGGGTTCGAGTCCCACTCCAGAGACTTGAGCACCACATCTAGGCTGACACTCCCATTGCACTGCTGAGGGACGTAAAAGATCCCATGGCATTATTTCAAAGAAGAGCAGCAGAATTATCCCCGGTGTCCTGAGGCCAATATTTAGCGCTCAATCAACATAACAAAATCAGATTATCGGGTCATTATCACATTGCTGTTTGTGGGAGCTTGCTGTGCACAAATTGGCTGCCGTGTTTCCTACATTACAACAGTGACTGCACTTCAAAAAGTACTTCATTGGCTGTAAAGTGCTTTGGGACGACTGGTGGTTGTGAAAGGCGCTATATAAATGCAAGTCTTTCTTTTCTTAAAGGCATCTTCAGATGTGTGGGGGGCGGTGGGGGGGAGGTGAAGGATATTCTCTCTGGATAAGGCAGGGCTGAATAGGTTAAGATGGCGTGACGTGGAGGGGAGTTTGTTTCTTGCCCTGTGCTGTGCTGCTTCACAAGCATGTGCTGCGCAGCCTTATCAGCTTGTTCAGTCTGCCGTGTCATCCTGGGCGGTGCAGAACCGATCACAACAAGTCTGTGGGCAACTTCTGTAATTCGTGGAGACCATGTGCACACAGTCAGGCCAGGCGTAGCGAGAGGCAGCTGCTGAAGTACCGGCGCAGGGCAAAACCGCGATGGAAGGACAAACCCACGGCACCAGCACAGTAAGTCCAACCTTCCCCAACTGCCTGTCGCGCCACCCGGGACTGAGAAAGTGCAAGCAGAATTGTTGCTGCGCCTCTTAACTTTGCTGCACCTGACTGGGCAAAAGGAAGAACTTTACGTAAGAGTGAGTTCAATGCTGTCTGGACAGATCCAACAGTCTGCATTGATAGGCACTCCAGCCAGGTCAAATAATGCAGGTCTGCAACACTGCTCTGTGGTGCAGCATTTCGAGTGTCTTCTGTAAATATATATTATAGGTACAGTGTAAAAACTACACAGTGTGCATGATAGTGGATTTGTGTCTGTATCTGGGGTTGAAGGAAATTAATTTTTAAAGATTCAGACAGCCTTTTTCTTATTACTTAACTCTTTAAATATGCACCTTTGACAAATTTGCATGTTTCTATTCTGAACATATAAGTTGTTTTGAAAGAGTGACATTTAAAAATACTTTGTGGAAATGGGTCAAGGCAGACAGAGAAACAAACTCTTACCCTCTCTCACCTTCCCTCCCTCTTCTATCGCTCTCCTTTTCCCTTTCCCCTTCACTCTCTCCCTATTCCATTCCCCCTCTCTTCCCATTTCCTCTGTTCCGTCACTCCCCTCTCCTCTCCCTCCCCTCTCTCCCTTCTCCCTCTCACCTGCCTCTCCTTTTCCCTTCCCTCCTTCTCCCTGTCCCCCTCCTTCTTTCTCTTCTCTCTCCTCTCCCTCCACCTCGCTGCTCTCCCCTTCTATCCCTCTCCCCTACCCCTTCTTTTTTTCCCCAGTTCGCCTTCTATCCCTCTCTCTGTGTTCTGTTATTTTCTCTGTCGCCCCCGCCCTCTCCCTCCCTCCTTTCCCCTTCTATCCCTCTCCCTCATCCCTCCTTCTCCTTTTCTCTGCCCCCCTTCCCTCTCCAATGCAAAATGACACTCAAGCTGTACTGCGGAACACAGTGCAACCCTTCTTAAAAGGACAGCATCAGGGAATTTTAAGAAGTATTATTGAGAGACTTAATGTCCTTAGTGCAGGACACCACCAAGGTTGAAAAGAGTAGATGGGAAGATGAGGTTAGTCAAGAAATAGTGGTGGTTCTAAGCTTGGGTTTTGACAGCCTGAACCAAAAGGGTTGGGGAGGTGAAGTTCAAGAGAGTGAGACAGAGGGGGAGAAGAAATGAATGTAAAATAAAGGAGTCTGGCAACTACCCCAGGACAATGGAACATGCTGGGAGGTTGTTTCCCCTGGCTGGGGAATCTAGAACTAGGGGTCACAGTCTTAGAATAAGGGGTCGGCCATTTAAGACTGAGATGAGGAGAAATTTTTTCACTCAAAGGGTTGTGAATCTTTGGAATTCTCTACCCCAGAGGGCTGTGGATGCTCAGTCGTTGAGTATATTCGAGACAGAGATCGACAGATTTTTGGATACTAAGGGAACCTAGCACAAAGGAAGATGGTTGTGGTGGTTGGAGGTCAATCATCACAGCCCCAGGACATCACTGCAGGAGTTCCTCAGGGCAGTGTCCTAGGCCCAACCATCTTCAGCTGCTTCATCAATGACCTTCCCTCCAACATAAGGTCAGAAATGGGAATGTTTGCTGATGACTGCACAGTGTTCAGTGCCATTCACAACTCCTCAGATAATGAAGCAGTCCATGCCCGCATGCAACAAGACCTGGGCGATGTTCAGGCTTGGGCTGATAAGTGGCAGGTAACATTCGCGCCACAGAAGTACCAAGCAATGACTATCTCTAACAAGCGAGAGTCTAACCACTGCCCCTTGACATTCAATGGCATTACCATTGCCGAATCCTCCACCATCAACATCCTGGGGGTCACCATTGACCAGAAACTTAACTGGATTAGCCACATAAATACTGTGGCTACAAGAGCAGGTCAGGGGCTAGGTATTCTGCGGCGAGTGTCTCACCTCCTGACTTCGCAAAGCCCTTCCACCATCTACAAGGCACAAGTAAGGAGTGTGATGGAATACTCTCCACTTGCCTGGATGAGTGCAGCTCCAACAACACTGAAGAAGCTCAACACCATCCAGGACAAAGCAGCCTGCTTGATTGGCACCCCATCCACCACCTAAAACATTCACTCCCTCCACCACCGGCGTACCGTGGCTGCAGTGTGTACCATCTACAAGATGCACTGCAGCAACTTGCCGAGGCTTCTTCGGCAGCGCCTCCCAAACCCGCGACCTCTTCCACCTAGAAGGACAAGGGCAGCAGGCGCATGGGAACACCACCACCTCCAAGTTCCCCTCCAAGTCACACACCATCCTGACTTGGAAATATATCGCCGATCCTTCATTGTCGCTGGGTCAAAATCCTGGAACTCCCTACCTAACAGCACTGTGGGAGTACCTTCACCACACGGACTGCAGCGGTTCAAGAAGGCGGTTCACCACCACCTTCTCAAGGGCAATTAGGGATGGGCAATAAATGCTGGTCTTGCCAGCGGCGCCCACATCCCATGAACGAATTAAATAAACCAACGGATATGGGGATAGTGTGGGAAGGTGGAGTTGAGGTCGAAGATCAGCCATGATCTTATTGAATGGCGGAGCAGGCTCGAAGAGCCGAATGGCCTACTCCTGCTCCTAGTTCTTATGTACTTACTTATATTCTTATCCCGGTGGAACTCAGCATCCTCACTAGGGCGCCTATGTGTTACGAGAGTGCGAGCACCACAAGAGCAGATTTTCCCGCTGTTGGCTGCAGGGGTAACCATAACTGACCCGACCGGCACTGTTCTCTTGGCAGCTTCTCCTTGTCCCGTCAGCAGAATCATCGGCTCCGTTTCCGCCTCACTAAATGTGGGGAGCCGGCTTTATCTGCTCATTTATCTCATCGTTGTTCGTGGGAGCTTGCTGTGCGCAAATTGGCTGCCACGTTTCCCTATATTAAAACAGTGACTACACTTCAAAAAAAGCACTTCATTGGCTGAAAAGCGCTTTGGGACATCCTGAGGTCGTGAAAGACATTATATAAATATCTTTCTTCAGCACTGATAGCATCATGGGTTCAGAAGCTAGACAATTAAAAGACCCGGATTGAAATGGAGACCCGTAAATATGTCCTCACAGCGCACACAACCACAGAGGAACAAGGGTGGGGGGCGGGGTTGGGGGTTGAAGGAAGGGGATGGGAACCTCCCAATTCCCAGTCAGTGTACCACAGGCCTATGGAATACAGTGCTAAGCGGGATGGAAAGTATCTGGGTTTGAGGGGCAGTGTTCTCCTGACACTGGACACACAGCAGTTATCGTGTGGGAGGTCCTAACCAGGTGACCCCAGTAACTTCAGCAAAGTCAATACCAGCTGTTAAAGAGGAAGCTAAGTTGTGCAATAAAAACACATGGCGATTATATTTCAGATCTGCCAGTCATGGGTACAGTATATAAAATATAAACGCACATTGGTGCCGGTTTGCTCTTGACAGAACTTATTGCAGTCCGAGTGCAGAAGTAATATTTATTTAAATATCTGTGGTCTGTCTTCCAGCTGTTGCGACATTTTTCTTTTGGCAGCCTTCTGACGACATAAAAATATTGGCCCGAAAATTAGACCTAATACGCGAGAGTACGTACTGTGTACTCTCGCGTTTTAGGTCTCCAATTGCCGGTTTCCAGCATGCACTGCGCATGCGCGGGAAACCGGCACTTCGTGAATTCAAAAGGGGGCGGTTCCTAAGTGAACCGCGTGTGCGCTACAGGCTGCGCGCACGCAGTGCACTTAGTGCTTTGAACGCGCAGATAAGCATGGAAGATTTTACACATAAAGAAAGGAGGCGTAAGACCCTCTTTTAACAAGGTAAGTAGTTAATTAAGTATTATTTTAAATTTTTTTCAACAGGTTTATCTTTTTTAGAGACTTTAAAGAAAGGTAAGTTTATTTCTTTAACTTTTAAAAAGATTTTAAATTTTTTCAAAAATTTAATTTTTTGTTTAAAGTGGTTAATTTATTTAACTATACTTATTTTATTAATGTGATGGCTTTTTTTAAAATTTAATTGAGGTTTAGCTGTTCTTTTGGGGGGGTATAGTATTCATAGCTTTGACAGCCCTTGCTGTCAAAACTATGAATGAAAGATGGTGTGCTGCCATTGGCTCTAACTGAATCACATGATCCCAGAGCTCGCACGAACTAATTGCGTCTCTGGGTCACGCAAGCACTGCACAGCTGCAGCCTTGAAACTAAAGTTCGTGTGGGCCCGGAGGAAAAAGGTAGGCGCGGAGTGAGATATCGCGGGGAAGCCTTACCCCCGCGTGAACACTCAGTGTTTAATTTCTGGGCCATTAAGACAAACATATATTTCTTACATAATACAAAAGCTAAATACTGCGGATGCTGGAAATCTGAAATAAAAACAGAAAATGCTGGAAATACTCAGCAGGTCGGGCAGCATCTGTAGAGAGAGAAACAGAGTTAATGTTTCAGGTCGATGACCCTTTGTCAGAACTGGAAAAAGTTGGAGATGTAACAGATTTTTAAACAAGTGCAGGGGGCAGGGAAAGGGGGGAGGGGAGGAAAGAATAAAAGGGAAGGTCTGTGATAGAGTGGAAGGCAGGAGAGATTAAAAGACAAAAGGGATGATAGTGCAAGGCAAGGCAAATTTCTTACCTTCCTTTGTAGCCTTTGGTGTCAGCTGTGGCTCAGTGGGTAGCACTCGCGGCTTGGAGTCAGAAAGGTTGTGGGTTCGAGTCCCGCTCCAGAGACTTGAGCACAAAAATCTCGGCTGACACTCCCAGTGCAGTACTGAGGGAGTGCTGCATCTGTCGGAGGTGCCGTCTTTCAGATGAGACGTTAAAACAGCTGGTGGATGCAAAAGATCCCACGGCACTATTTCGAAGAAGAGCACAGGAGTCATCCCTGGTGTCTGGTCAATGTTTGTCCCTCAATCACCAACTAAAACAGATTATCTGGTCTTTGCTATTAGTAGGAGATTGCTGTGTGCAGAAACAACAGTGACTACCCTTCAAAAGTCATCTCATTGAAAGGTATAAAATTATTAGAGGGATTGACAGGGTAAGTGCTGAGAGGCTGTTTCCCCTGGCTGGAGAGTCTAGAACTAGGGGTCATAGTCTCAAGATAAGGGGTCGGCCATTTAGGACTGAGATGAGGAGAAATTTCTTCACTCAGGGGGTTGTGAATTTCTTTGGAATTCTCTACCCCAGAGGGCTCTGGAGGCTCAGTTGTTGAGTAGATTCAAGGCTGAGATCGATAGATTTTTGGACACTAAGGGAATCAAGGGATATGGAGATCGGGCAGGAAAGTGGAGTTGAGGTCGAAGATCAGCCATGATCTTATTGAATGGCGGAGCAGGCTCGAGGGGCCGTGTGGCCTCCTCCTAATTCTTATGTTATTATATACTTCATTGGCTGTAAAGCGCTTTGGGACTTCCTGAGGTCGGGAAAGGTGCTATAGAAACACAAGTTCTTTCTTTCTGACTGCAACGTGTCACCTGTGCGTTTTGTTTCGAATCTTCTCCTGTTACTAAGATACTCCGCCAGGAATCACCCAATCCCCTTGGCCGAGGCTATTCCCTCGAGGCCCAACACAGCAACCTAAATTTGCAATATTTTAAAAAGCAGATGTGTCTGTTTCTTTGTATTCTGTTTTTTTTTTTGGTGTTTATTTTAAGCACCGGGGCAAAGTCTGCCACCAAATCACTGGCCAATTCGGTATTTTTATAACAGGGGTGAGAGCCTGTCCACCGAAGCAAAAATAAAAAACAAAATCGACTAAAAACCTACAAAGCATTGGTTACAACTGCAGTGTGTGCTGTTTTGGGTATCACAATTATAGAAAGGTCACTGGAGCCTTGGAAAAAAACGATAATACCAGGGATCAGGTTTTTTTTTTGCCTCTCTCAGGAGATTACAAAGGGTTGCCAACTCTGGTTGGACGTATTCCTGGAGGTTTCCATCACATGACCTCTGACCGCCAACTGCCCCCACCCCCGGTCAAACAACCCTTCTTTCCCCATCTCAAACATTTTTTTATAACTAATAAACGAAAGTGTTCAAAGAAAATGAAAACAATAACACACACAATTGTTTTCTCCCGGGTGTTGCTCGCAGGAGTGTTCCAGGAGATTCATCTTCAATTCCTGGCGACTCCAGGGCAACCCTGGAGGGTTGGGAACCCGAGGATGACCCGGCTGCTCTTGGGTAGGGAGGTGTCTAATCATGATCACCACTCTATGGGGCAGGCTTGAAGGTCTAGCTGGTCTTTTCCTGCCTGTCATTTTCGTTTGAAAGGATAGAATTATGTCATAGGATTACATAGGATATACGGCACAGAAACAGGCGATTCGGCCCAACCAGTCCATGCCGGTGTTTATGCTCCACTCGAGCCTCCTCCTGTCTTTCCTCATCTAAATCTATCAGCATAACCCTCTATTCCCTTCTCCCTCATATGTCTAGTCTCCCCTTAAATGCATCTATACTATTCACTTCAACCACTCCCTGTGGTAGCGAGTTCCACATTCTCACTATTCTTTGGGTAAAGAAGTTTCTTCTGAATTCCCTATTGGATTTCTTGGTGACTATCTTATATTGATGGCCTCTAGTTAAGCTCTTCCCCACAAGTGGAAACATTCTCTCTGTATCCACTCTATCAAAATTTTCATAATTTTATAGACCTCTATTAGAAAAGAGACCCAGCCTGTTCATCCTTTCCTGATATGTATACCCTCGCATTTCTGGTATCATCCTCGTAAATCTTCTCTGCACCCTCTCCAGTGCCTCTAGATCCTTTTTATAATATGGCGACCAGAACTGTACGCAGTACTCTAAGTGTCGAGAGACTTAAATAAAAAATACTAGGAATAAAAAACAGAAAATGCCGGAAACGCTCGGCAGGTCAGGCAGCATCAGTGGAGAGAGAAACAGAGTCAACATTTCAGGTCGATGACCTTTCGTCAGAACTTGATGTTGGAGTTGTAACAGCTTACATAAGAACATAAGAAATAGGAGCAGGAGACGCCCATTTGGCCCCTCGAGCCTGCTCCGCCATTCAATAAGATCATGGCTGATCTGATCTTGGCCTCAACTCCACTTTCCCACCCACTCCCCATAACCCTTGACTCCCCTTTAGTTCAAAAATCTGTCTATCTCCACCTTAAATATATTCAATGACCCAGCCTCCACAGCTCTCTGGGGTAGAGAATTCCAAAGACAAATACATTACCACAAATAAGGTGATACCGTGGCCTCGAACTTTGGCCGCACAGCACCCATTTTCTGGGCGCTAAACGGCCTCCAGAGCCTCCAATATAGCGGATAGGAAACGCATTCTCATTATGAGCCGGAAATGCACTACTGCCATATTGGTAAAGGCCACAAAATCAAGTTCAGAGCAAGAGCAAAGCTGGGGGGAGAGGGGGGGGGGACATGGAAAGAATAAAAGGGAAAGATCTGTGATAGGGTGGAGGGCAGGAGTGATTAAATGACAAAAGTGATGATGGTGCAATGATGTTTCCAGCATTTTTTAATTTTTATTTCAGATTTGCAGCATCTAGAATATTTTGCTTTTGTTAAAATAAACTGGGGCTGTATTCTCTGAGACAGTGAAGGCAAATGGGGCGTCTAATAGAAGAGCTTTCTTCCGGTCCGGCAACGCCTCGATTTTAAAATTCTCATCCTTGTTTTCAACCCCCTCCGTGACCTCGCCCCTCCCTATCTCTGTAACCTCCTCCAGTCCTACAACCACCCCCCCCCCCCCCCCCGAGATATCTGCGCTCCTCCAATTCTGGTCTCTTGAGCATCCCTGATTTTAATCGCTCCACCATTGTCGGCCGTGCCTTCAGCTGCCGAGGCCCGAAGCTCTGGAATTCCCTCCCTAAACCTCTCTGCCTCTCTACCTCTCTTTCCTCCTTTAAGACACTCCTTAAAACCTACCTCTTTGACCAAGCTTTGGGTCATCTGCCCTAATTTATCCTTATGTGGCTCGATGTCAAATTTTGTTTGATAATCGCTCCTGTGAAGAGCCTTTTTACTACATTAAAGGCGCTATAAAAATACACGTTGTTGTTGTTGTTGTTCATAGCTACGAAAGGGTTTGAGAGGCGAAATAGGGAAACATTATTTCCAGTGTCCAGTCAATGGCTAGGAGCGGAGCGCAGACTTAATGGCCCATTTTAACTCTTGGCTGGGAGTCGTGCGAGAGGGATGGCCACCCCCCGCCTCCCCGCCCCCCCCCGGCCCTCTGCAGTGTGAGGACTGGGAGATTCTAACTCTCTGCATGGGAACAGGAGGAGGCCATTTACCACCTCCCCCCCACCACCACCCCCCCCGAGCCTGTTCCGCCATTCAATGAGATCATGGCTGATCTGCGACCTAACTCCACATACCCGCCTTTGCCCCATATCCCTGAATATCTTTGGTTAACAAAAATCTATCAATCTCAGATTTAAAATTAACAATTGACCTAGCATCAATTGCCGTTTGTGGAAGAGAGTTCCAAACTTCTACCATCCTTTGCGTGCAACCTGCCACTTCCTAACATCCCACGCTGGGAAGGCGGGAAATGTTCTAATCTGGTTTTTGAGCCTTTTGCTTCTCAGTGGCAGGCAATGCCAGCCACTGACAATGATTATGGTAGACTAATGACTCCCCGAAGCCTTTCCACCATCTACAAGGCACAAGTAAGGAGTGTGATGGAATACTCTCCACTTGCCTGGATGAGTTGCAGCTCCAACAACACTCAAGTAGCTCGACACCATCCAGGACAAAGCAACCCGCTTGATTGGCACCCCATCCACCACCTTAAACGTTCACTCCCTCCACTACCGGCGTACTGTGGCTGCAGTGTGTACCATCTACAAGATGCACTGCAGCAACTCGCCAAGGCTTCTTCGGCAGCACCTCCGAAACCCGCGACCTCTTCCACCTAGAAGGACATGGGAAGCAGGCGCATGGGAACACCATCACCTCCAAGTACCCCTCCAAGTCACACACCATCCTGACTTAGAAATATATCGGCCGTTCCTTCATCGTCGCTGGGTCAAAATCCTGGAACTCCCTCCCTAACAGCACTGTGGGAGCACCTTCACCACGTGGACTGCAACGGTTCAAGAAGGCGGCTCACCACCACCTTCTTGAGGGCAATTAGGGATGGGCAATAAATGCTGGCCTTGCCAGCGACGCCCACATCCCATGAACGAATTAAAAAATCACAACCATGGCGAGATTATCAACAGCTGATTAGTGAATAATACAATCAGCGTGCATATTATAAAGACATTGCAATCCTATAGCAGAATTGCAGGAAATGAAGAGTCTCAGATCAATTATTAACACTAAACTACAATTGCTTTGACTTTGCCTACACGCAGCAGAAACGTTTGCGAGGTGATAATACATTTCTCACTTTCTTTTCAGATTTTTTGAAATTGGAAAATTACGCTGGACGCTCTGTTCAAGAAACTGGTCGAATGTTCCGGAACCTCTGCTGAAGCTGAAGAGCAATCATTGCTCCTCGGAGCCAATGCTTCTTATCGAAATGAATAATATCAGTGAATGCCTGGATTTCTTCGCCAGACAGCAAGTAAATATCATTCTGCTGCATTACAACCGCACTGGGAAGCTGGAGAACAGGCGCTTGCCCAGTGAGGGCATGGGTGCCGCCCGAATTGTCTTCATGGCAGTTAGTTGCTTCATTGTCATAGAGAACCTCTTGGTATTCTTGGCTATCCTGAACAACAGTCGCTTTCGGAGCTGGGTTTACTACTGCATTGCCAACATCACGCTCTGCGACCTACTGACTGGCACCGTCTACATCGTGAACCTGTGCCTGTCGGGTGAAAAGACCTTTCACATCACCCCCACGCTCTGGTTCATTCGGGAAGGGGTCTTGTTCTTTGCCCTGGCCGCCTCGACATTCAGCCTGCTGATCACGGCGGTGGAGAGATACGCGACCATGGTCAAACCTGTGCCGTACGCCTCAGCGCGCAAAACCTATCGGGTGTACGTCCTGATTGGATTGTGCTGGCTGGTGGCTTCTCTCATCGGCCTTTTGCCACTGCTGGGGTGGAACTGCATTTGCAACTTCGATGAGTGCTCCACCTTGCTGCCTTTGTACTCCAAGAGCTACATCCTCTTCTGCGTCGTGATGTTCAGCATCATCATAATCGGGATAGTGGCGCTCTACAGTGGCATCTACCACCTTGTCAAGACCAGCGCCAAGTCTGTGTCCAGCAGCAAAAGCAGGCAGAAGTCTGTGAGGCTGCTCAAGACTGTTTTCATGATAGTCGCCGCCTTCGTGATCTGTTGGAGCCCCCTCTTTGTGCTTCTGCTTCTGGATGTCTTCTGCAACTCGATGTTTTGTGCCGGGCTGCACAGCATGGAGTGGACCATTGCCTTGGCGGTGATCAACTCGGCCATCAACCCGATCATTTACTCGTTTGGAAGCAAGGAGGTGAGGCGGGCCATTCTCAAGCTCCTGTGCTGCTGCTTCCTCAAAGCCGGCGCTCCCTTGCCTTTCCTGAGCAGGAGTGAGTCCGTCCTCGGAGCCTCCACCGACAGCTCCTACAGGCTGAGGGAGAGTTTCCGAAATTCAAAGCTGATGAGTCCAAAGAAATCTGTGCCTAAGTCAGGCGAGCCATAGACCTCGTCTCGAGATTCGGAGCGGACATTCCGGCTGGGAATTCCCCGGGAGGCTGCTCCCGTTCCCTCCCCCGCCGTAACTTCACCAGAAACACCCTTTACGTGTTAAAATTGGGTTTCCTTCCGGGTGAAGTTATGGCAGCAGAACCGGATTAGATGAAGGAAATTCCCGGCCTATGTGACAATAGTGTCAGCCTGGCTCGCCTCCGAGTCAGAACGCTGAACGCATCGTCCAGGCTGACACTCCCAGTGCAGCGCTGAGGGAGGTGCTGCACTGTCGGAGGTGCCGCCTTTCGGACGAGACGTTAAAACGAGGCCCCCGTCTGCTCTCTCAGGTGGACGCAAAAGAACCCGTGGAAATTTTGTCTGACAAGGCTCCTGCGAAGTGCCTTGGAACGTTTTATTACCGTGATGTTGTTGGAAGATCCGAGTGAAGAAGAGCAGGGTAATTCTCCTGGTGTCCTGGCCAACACTGATTGGCCATTAATCTCACTGCTCTTTGCGCGATCTTGCTGTACGTAAATTGGCTGCCATGCTTGCCTACAGCGAATATACTGTGAAATTAATGAATTGGCTGAGGACGTGAAGGGTGCTATATAAATGCAAGTTATTTCCTACTTTTGGTACCTCAGAAAGCACCACTGTTAAAAAATCAGTTCATTCTCATCTCAGACAAATCCTTTTCAACTCTGGCTCTATGTTTCCCGAAGCCCAACTGATAGGAATCGTGTTTTTTGGTTTTATCTGGTAATTCAAATCTCAGGCAGCTTGTTAAACAAGGTTGTTTTGATAAACCACATTGGCAGCATCAACCAATTGGAACACTGTGCTGGCTGGCACCAGTATATATGTGCAGTATTAGAATAAAACTACATAAGCGCTCAGGATCCACGCCAGTATGCTACTGCATCATCACCTCGTCAGAATGCTCTTATCCCTGTAATAAGTCCGTTTTCCACACATTAAAAAGCACACTCGGGGAATGAGAGATGCACAATTGCAGCCATTTTTATAGTAACATTAGGAACAGGAGGAGGCCGTTCAGCCCCTTGGGCCTGCTCCGCCAACCAATCAGATCACGGCTGGTCTGCAACTCAGTCCCCATTTACCCGCCTTTGCTCCACATCCTTTGATACCCTTACCCAGCAAAAATCGACCGATCTCAGGCTTGAAAGCTCCAATTGTCCAACAGCAGCCTTAGCCTTTTTTGTCATGACTGACGCTGTATGTGGGTGTTGCAATTTCGTTCTTGCGCCACAACATGTTTTGACACAAAGTGCGTTTACCACAACCGGGTGTTTGGCAGAAATATTCGAGAAGCACTTTCAGCAGGGAATTGGATAAATACTTCGAAGGGGAGAAAATTTGCAGGGCTAATGGGGAAAGAGCAGGGGAGGGGGACTAATTGGACAGCTCTTTCAAAGAGCCGGCACAGGCACGACGGGCCGAATGGCCTCCTTCTGTGCTGTATGATTCTATTCTCTGACTCGCACATGAAGAATGTCTACATAGATGAGGTACAGAAGGTGATCTTTCATAGTGGGGTATAGTTTCACCGCCCCTGCGCGGACCATACCCCAGTGTGAATTGTCACCACCAGCAGATGGATAAGAATGAAAAAAAAAATCAAATTAATATGTAGTTTTTAAAAGTTTGAAATCTCAACCATTGTAGAGACTCGGTCTTAAAGAGGAGGGACAGAGAAGAAAGGAGAATGTCTTTCAGATTCTGTGATTCTAAGGACTGCCGATTTACCATATGATCTCACATATTCGTTTGATAAAGATTTAACAAACCCTTATCTTTTTGTTTTAATGATGGGTTGCTGTGGTGGTTGAGGCACTTTATCTCTTAAAATAGGCGGTCTTACCAATAAAAGATATGTCAGTTAAACATTGGCCTGGGAAGGGAGAATGAGTCCACATGAAATGGAAAACAGTCCCAGATTCTCCAAACGTTATAAGTCACTGATATACTGTGCTAGAGACTTGAGTCCAATCTATTCCATGGCATAAATATGTTAAGGTCCACAGACTGATGCCTTTAAGGGAAGGCGAGATAAACACATGAGGGAGAAAGGAATAGAAGGTTCTGCTGATAAGGTTAGATGAAGAGGGGGTGGGAGGAGGCTCATGAGAAGCATAAACACGGTGGGCTGAATGGCCTGTTTCTGTGCTGTAAATTCCATGTAAATCTATGATGGATGTTCATTAAAAGATTAAAACTGCCACAAAGTAATTTCACTTAGAGACTCCTAACAGCCACTTTCTTACTCTGGACTAGACACTACCCAAAGCCAGAGTTTATATGTTTATAAATGGCAAAGATGTACAGGCCACAACTAGAGTATTGCGTCCAGTTCTGGTCACCACACTTTAGGAAGGATGTGAAGGTCCTTGAGAGGGTGCAGAGGAGATTTACCAGAATGGTTCCAGGGATGAGGTATTTTAGCTACAAGGACAGGTTGGAGAAGCTGGGGTTGTTCTCCTCGGCGCAAAGGAGGTCGAGGGGAGATGTGATAGAGGTGTACAAGATTATGACGGGTTTGGATCAGGTAGACTGAGAAAGGCTGTTCCCACTAGCTGATGGTACAAGGACTGATTTAAGGTTTTGGGCACGAGATACAGGGAGGATGTGAGGAAAAACTTTTTTTTAACGCAGCGAGTGGTGAGGACCTGGAACTCGCTGCCGACGAGGGTGGTGGAAGCGGAGACGATCAATGATTTCAAAAGGAAATTGGATAGGCAGTTGAGGGGAAATAAACTTGCAGGGCTACGGGGATAGAGCGGGGGAACGGGACTGACTGGATTGCTCTACAGAGAGCTGGCATGGACTCGATGGGCCGAATGGCTTCCTTCTGTCCCATTATGACTCTAATTTGCATCAGAGAAGATATGGATATGACTCAGAATAATATGAGTCTTTGATAAATATTTTCCTGTCTTTAGCTGTCGTCTTCCCATTTGCATGGCAAGCTAACTAAACACAGATGCATTTTTAAGATGAGCCATTTCATAATTTGTTTTTCCTCATTCATCGTGCCATGTGTGAGATTGATGAGTTAATAAATGCCGCAGGGTCAAAATCCTGGAACTCCCTCCCTAACAGCGCTGCGGGAGCACCTTCACCACACGGGACTGCAGCGGTTGAAGCAGGAGGCGGCGGCTCACCACCACCTTCTCAAGGTGGGCAACTAAGGGGCGGGCAATAAATGCCGGCCTTTGCCAGCCATGCCCACATCCCGAAAATGAATATATTTTTTAAAAAAACTTTTTGGTGAGATTTCATGACGTTTCCAAATTGACCGCTCACCTGAGAATGTGCAAATGTTATTTTAAGTGAATGAAAAGCCTTGGCTGTTTTATTGTGTCCGTGTTACAGGCTTGGGCGTTGCTGAAGGGTTTCACTGTTGTACAGCACAGTGCAACTTAATACAACTCGGCATTGGAAAAGCAAACATTTCCTTAATGTCAAGATTTTCCCTGAAGTGTTGGGGCTGCCTCGAGGTAGTAATGGGGTTGTGCTGATGTATTAATGGTGGATGTTGAAGTACTGGTTGAGTAGGTCAAGGTATTAATGGAAGATGTCAAAGCATTAACGGAGCATATCGAAGTATTGCTGGAGCATATTTTCTCTGCAAAATGAATTGCTTGCACAACACAATTCCAGTCATGTTTGTGTTCAACCATCTCAAACTGCATCTCAATTGTTCTCAAGTTTTCAAATTGTGAATAAATATTTTTGAATGTAATCAAAGTGCTGCTGTTGTCGATTTAACCTTGCCCCGTGTGAGTCATAAATCTTCCACTACAGGTGGAACAGACGCGCCGTGTACAGCTCTGGAGATTCACTGACGTTCACTGCGATCTGAATGTGTGTTGAGGTTCAGTGGAAAAGCAAGATGGAGCGTGGCTGAACTCGCGCAGAACAAGGTGGCACCCCCCAGACTTACCCAAACGTGGAGCCGGGAGGAGCAGGAGTGCTCCTGACCTGCTTTCACATTCCCGAGGGCCACTGTGACGTCAGCAGATGCCCGATCTTCAGGCACAAGTCAGGAGTGTGATGGAATACTCTCCACTTGCCTGGATGAGTGCAGCTGCAACAACACTCAAGAAGCTCGACACCATCCAGGACAAAGCAGCCCGCTCGATCGGCACCCCATCCACCACCTTAAACATTCACTTCCTCCACCACTGGCGCACCGTGGCTGCAGTGTGTACCATCTACAAGATGCACTGCAGCAACTCGCCAAGGCTTCTTCGGCGGCACCTCCCAAACCCGCGACCTCTACCACCTAGAAGGACAAGGGCAGCAGGTGCATGGGAACACCACCACCTCCAAGTTCCCCTCCAAGTCACACACCATCCTGACTTGGAAATATATCGGCCGTTCCTTCATCGTCGCTGGGTCAAAATCCTGGAACTCCCTCCCTAACAGCACTGTGGGAGTACCCTCACCACAGGGACTGCAGCGGTTCAAGAAGGCGGCTCACCACCACCTTCTCGAGGGCAATTAGGGAATGGGCAATAAATGCCGGCCTTGTCAGCGACGCCCACATCCCATAAACAAATTTTTTTTAAAGTCACCGGCAGCTTGAAATCCAGCCTGAGGCCTAATATCCCTCAAGGCTTGTCCTGGCATCTCCAGGAATTGAAGATTAATCTCCAGGACGCTTTTAAATTCATTTTCTGTGAGCTCTTTTTGTTTAATAGTTATAAAAATATTGGAGATGGGAATAAAGGCTATTGGACTGACAGTCAAATCATCCGATTCATTGAGTGATGAAGAGTCGATTTGCTTTCCACTTGATGGTGCACCACAAGGATGGGCGAGTTGGGTAACCAATGGCGAGAGGGTGTGGGGGCGGGGTGGTTAGCGACAGGAGGTCAGGTAATGAAACCTCCAGGAACACATCCGACCAGAGCTGGGAGCCCTGCATGGTGGGCTCCTCGGGCCTCACCATTCAGGAGCAGGGATTGGCCCGACTATCTTGGCCTCTGTCTCTAAACCGTTATGACAGCTGTCTGTCCTCCTGCCTTACTCAAAGACTTTGGGGGGGGAATTTTAACCTAAAAGAAAAGGGTGGGTTTGGCGCCTGGGGGAGTGGGGGGTAGTTAAATTGTTAAAATTCGGATTCCAGTCCCTGAACCCGCCTCCAACCCGTCCACTTCCCAGTTTTAATGGAGGTGGGACGGGGGCGGGCGACCAACCCGCTCCCAGGGGGGCGGAATGTCAATTTAAATATTATAATGAGGCTCAAAGCCTCTTTTTTCTCCTCCATTTTGAATTTAACTGCATGTGGTCGGGTTTCACACAATTCGTGAAACCCGTCAGTTAAACCAAGGCGGGGACTGCTGGATGCGGGAGGTAAGTGGCTTTATACCTACCTCCTGGATCCAGGGTCTCTGCCTAACCCACCCCTCCCCGCGAGGCCTCCGATCACCTTCCCAGGCATTCCACCCCCCACCCCCGATCCATTTAACGACCTGGCCCCTCACACGATCCCTCCCTCCCTCCTCTGTTCAGCCGAAGGCCTACCCGCCCTCAGCCAGCCTCTCTCAATCTGGCTGGCTGCGGGCAGGAACCCGAGGCCGCGCAGGCAAATCAGGCCCTGCCGTTATAGCCTGCGGGGAAAACCGGCCTCCCGGGTATCCCAACAGCCTCGGAGCCCCCCCCGGCCTTAGAGAATAAGGGATGCTCAACCACCACCCTGCAGCCCTGTGTAATTCCCTAGGATGTCCAGCAGAGGGACCTCACCACTGCACAGTTGCTGTGAGTTGCTTCGGTTTTCCTTTGGTAAATTGTTTGGGGTAAAAATTCACTTGGTTGCGCCACCCGTTAGCGCCTTAAGAGGGCGCTAATGGGGCGCAAAGCCGCTAACGCCCGGGCGCAGCGATGTTTGCGCCGCTCGAGAACTTAACTTGAGATTGTGCGGCGGCGCTAAAACTTACCGCTGCGACCACCTGCGCGCGCAGATTGTGACGTCATTCCATGGTGCAACGCCCTTGGGGCGCCCCGTAGCGGAAATTGAGTGGCGCCCCCTGCCTTACCGCCTGGCGCTTCCAACGACCAGAAGACTGGAACGCTATCAATCGCTGTGGGGCTGGGGGGGGCGCTATTTAAAGGGGGCCTCTTCCTGTCTTTTATTGTTGGTGGCATTTTTGAACTACGCATTCTGTGAGAGAGAGGGAGAGACTTCTGGAGAGATTCAACGTTGTGTGAAGGAGTTTTGGGTACTGAGCAGCACTTTGCAGGTTCATTTTAATTTGCCATTCCTTTTTTCGATTTAGCAGAGACCGTGGGAGCTGCACTCTGAGCTCTTTGCCTGGTACTCTCCATTGTTCTTTCCAGCTCATTTGATGTGCAAGTCTCTCCAGGCCGAGATTCAAGGCAGCAATGAACAGGATGTGGATGGAAAGCAAGATTAACCATCCCCTTTAAGAACTGGCCCGTGCCATTGTGTGTGTGTTCCATTGCTGACTGACATTACATGAGCTTCGCCAGCGCTCCGAGTTAGCGCCTCACTGCTCGGCCTTTCCGCCTTAAGAGAGGTGTGCAGCGCCTGCTTTAGCGCTCCACTCACCTCCCGGGGCGGTAAAAGTGAAGTTTCCCGTCAGTGCCGATAATTAGCGCCAGGCGCTAATATTTGCGTCCGGACGATATTTGCGCCCCAAATGGGGCGCGACCTAATTTCTACCCCTTTGTCTTTTATGGGTTAGTTTTCTAAAATCTTCCCCCCCCCCCCCCCCATCCTCTCCTGACGGTCTGACTCACGCTGGAGTATGGTTTCCAGGGCCTAAGTAGCTATTCTTCATGTGTGAGGCTTAACAGAAATGTCAGCCGGCTATTCAACACAGGGAGCATCACAGCCCAGACAGTGAGGGACCGCAGGATGTTAGACCAAAGCCGGGCCCGATCCTCTCTTCTTCTGCCAACCCAGAGGTTGTTGCTTAGTGACCAGGAGCAGCGACCTGGCTGATCTTCCCTTCTCTTGTCCATGGGCGACTGAGGCCGCTTGTGGCACTCCTGCCGCTGCTTGGCTGCACCAGGGATTGGAACCTGGGACCTTACGGATTGGTGTAGCTCGGCTATACACCAGGTAGTGCGTTTAAACACATTGAATCAAGCTCAAGCTCCAGGTGTGAGCCTTGGCTCAGTGGGTAGCTCTCTCTCTCGCCTCTGAGTCAGACTGTCACGGGTTCATAGTCCCACTCCAGAGACTTGAGCACAAAAATCTAGGCTGACACACCAGTGCAGTGCTGAGAGAGTGCTGCACTGTCGGAGGTGCCGTCTTTCGGATGAGATGTTAAACCGAGGCCCCGTCTGCTCTCTCAGGAGGATGTAAAAGATCCCATGACACTATTCGAAGGAGAGCAGGGGAGCTCTGGCCAATATCCCTCAATCAACATCACTAACACAAATTATCTGGTCATTATTACATTACTGTTTGTGGGAGCTTGCTGTGCGCAAATTGGCTGCCACGTTACACTTCAAAAGTACGCCATTGGCTGTAAAGCACTTTGGGACGTCCTGAGGTTGTGAAAGGCACTATATATTTTTCCAATATTTATCCCTCAACCAACATCACTAAAAGCAGATTAGCTGGTCATTATCACGTTGCTGTTTGTGGGAGCTTGCTGTGCGCAAATTGGCTGCCGCGTTTCCCACATTACAACAGTGACTACACTTCAAAAAGTACTTCATTGGCTGTAAAGCGCTTTGAGACGTCCGGTGGTCGTGAAAGGCGCTGGAGAAATGCAAGTCTTTCTTCTTTTTCACCCAGCTGAAATTCTATTAGGATGGCATCAGATGAGATAATTCTACTGTACTAGATCTTCTCAAGTGCGAGTTTGGCTCAGTTGGTTGCACTCCTGTTTCTGAGTCGGAGGGTCGTGGCTTCAAGGCCCCACTGCAGAGCTGTGAGCTCCGTCATCTCGGGCTGAGACTTGCATGACGTGCGATGCGGTCGGAGGTGCTGTCGTTTTAACGAGATGCTAATCTAAAGTCCAACCTGCCTCCTCCGTCGGCTCAGGAAAATTGTGAAAGATGCTGACGCACAATTTGAAGATTAGCAGAGAGCTATTCCGGCCATATTCCCCCCTCAATCGTTATAAAAAACTAACAAACAGATTAACTAGTCATTGGCTAGTTTGTGGGATCTTGCTGTGCACAATTTGACTGACCAGCTGTCAACAGTGACTGTCCTTTGAAAAGTAACTCATTGGGGTGTGAAGATGGTTGGGAAATCCTGAGATGCATGATAAGTCCCAAGTGAAATGCAAAGTCTGATTATATCTTTAGGAAAGGATAGCATGAGCAGAGTCTTCAGGCTAAGTTTGAAGTTAACATATAACATATAACTAAATTTTAAAAACTAAACGTAATTTAATTAATTTAATAAACTAAACAAGGTAAATAATTTGATTAACACTAATTAATTCAATAAGTAAAACAATGGGAGAACAGGAGATGTGTTGCTGCTGCAATATGTGGGAGCTTGTGGACATTTTTGTCCAGGGCGACTACATCTGCGGTAAGTGTCTGCGGCTCGAGGAACTTCGGCTCCGAGTTGAGGAGCTGGAGACCGAGCTGCAGACATTGCGAGACATCAGGGAGGGAGAAAGTTACCTGGACCTTTTGCACCAGGAGGCAGCCACACCCCATAGATTAAATACTTTAGAATTGACACGTGGTCAGGGACAGGAGGGTGTGACTGCGAGTGAGGCAGGTACGGGGATCCAGGAGGTAGTATTGCAGGAGCCTCAGTCCTTGCACTTGTCCAATAGATTCGAGGTTCTTGCAACCCTTGTGGACCAGTGCGAGGACTGCGGGGAAGACGAGCAAACTGACCGCGGCACCGTGGTACAGGAAGCCGTTCAAGTGGGGGGAGTGAAAAGGAAGGTGGTTGTAGTAGGTGACAGTATAGTTAGGGGAATAGACACTGTTCTCTGCAGCCAGGAGCGTGAGTCCCGAAGGCTGTGTTGCCTACCTGGTACCAGGGTAAAGGACATCTCCTCCGGGCTGGAGAAGAACTTGGAGAGGAAGATTTAAAGGAGACTGGCTCAAGTAGCACTCTCGCCTCTTCAGTCAAACCTTTGTGGGTTCAAGCCCCACGATGGACAATCTAGGCTGACACACCGGTGCAGTACCGAGGGAGTGCGGCATTGGTGGGGTTGCTGTCTTTCAGATGTGGTGTTAAACCGAGGTTCTATCCAACTCCACAAGTGGACGTAAAAAGATCCCATGGCATAATTTGCAGAACATAGGAACCTAGAAACAGGAGTAGGCCACTCAGCCCCTCGAGCCTGTTCCGCTATTCAATTAGATCACGGCTGACCTGTACCTCAACCCCATTTACCCGCCTTTGCTCCCTATCCCTTGATATTCTTACCCAACACAAATCTATCGATACAAAAACAAAATACTGCGGATGCTGGAAATCTGAAATACAAACAGTAAATGCTGGAAATACTCATCAGGTCAGGCAGCATCTGTGGAGAGAGAAACAGAGTTAACGTTTCAGGTCGATGACCCTTCGTCAGAACTGGAAAAATTTGGAGATGGAACAGGTTTTTAAGCAAGTGTCGGGGCAGGGGGGAGGGGAGGGGAGGAAAGAACAAAAGGGAAGGTCTGTGATAGGATGGAAGGCAGGAGAGATCTTAGTCTTGAAAGTTCCAATTGTCCCAGCATCCACTGCCTTTTGGGGGAAAGAGAGTTCCAGATTTCTACTACTTTGTGTGAAGAATTGCTTCCTGATTTTATTCCTGAATGGCCTGGCTCTAATTTTAAGATTATGTCCCCTTGTTCTGGATTTCCCCCACCTGAGGAAATAGTTTATCTTTATCCGTCCTATACACACAGAGAATGGCGTTGTCCCAGTGTCCTGGTCTGGCCAAGGGAGTTCTCCCAGTGTCCTGGTCTGGCCAAGGGAGTTCTCCCAGTGTCCTGGTCTGGCCAAGGGAGTTCTCCCAGTTGTCCTGGTCTGGCCAAGGGAGTTCTTCCAGTTGTCCTGGTCTGGCCAAGGGAGTTCTCCCAGTGTCCTAGTCTGGTCAAGGGGGTTCTCCCAGTTGTCCTGGTCTAGCCAAGGGAGTTCTCCCAGTGTCCTGGTCTGGCCAAGGGAGTTCTCCCAGTTGTCCTGGTCTGGCCAAGGGAGTTCTCCCAGTTTCCTAGTCTGGCCAAGGGAGTTCTCCCAGTGTCCTGGTCTGGCCAAGGGAGTTCTCCCAGTTGTCCTGGTCTGGCCAAGGGAGTTCTTCCAGTTGTCCTGGTCTGGCCAAGGGAGTTCTCCCAGTGTCCTAGTCTGGTCAAGGGGGTTCTCCCAGTTGTCCTGGTCTAGCCAAGGGAGTTCTCCCAGTGTCCTGGTCTAGCCAAGGGAGTTCTTCCAGTTGTCCTGACCAGCACTCCTCCCTTAACCAACACCACTAAAAACAGATTAACTGGTCAATCATCGCATTTGCTGTTTGTGAGACCTTGCTTATTGCAAATGAGCTGCCGCAGTGACCTACCGATACAAAAGTGACTGCACTTCAAGAAACAAAAAGGAATTAATTGGCGGCGAAGGGCGTTAGGTCATCCTGAGGCTGCGGCGGGCGCTACATAAACACAAGTTCTTCCTCTCACGTGTTAAATCTCCCCCAGGATATTGTTAGGCCCGACTCCAGTTCCTGCTGAACTGAGCCAGTACTTCACAAACTCACTGATATCAGCTCAGTAGGCACAGGAGATCACGGCCTGTTTCTCCGACAGCTCCCCACCACCGAGACCAGGCCCGATCCGAGGGTCAGCGGACCGGAGACGTTCTTTCCGCGTTGGGTTGCCACCATCTGGTCGGATGTATTGCGAGAGTTGGTTGCATAGGAACAGGAGCAGGCCTCGAGCCTGTTCCGCCGTTGTTTCATTACATGACGCCCCGCCACAAACTCCGTTCCCTAGCCACCGACTCAGCCCCCCTCCCTGGCCACTGTCCTGAGGCTGAACCAGACTGTTCGTGACCTCGGCATCTTATTTGACCCCGAGCTGAGCTTCCGACCCCGTATCCACTCCATCACCAAGACCGCCTACTTCCACCTCCGTAACATCGCCCGTCTCCGCCCCACTGCCTCAGCTCATCTGCTGCTGAAAAACTCAGCCGTGCCTTTGTTACCTCTAGACTCGACTATTCCAACGCACTCCTGGCCGGACTCCCACCTTGCACCCTCCATAAACTTGAGCACATCCAAAACTCTGCTGCCCATGTCCTAACTCGCACCAAGTCCCGTTCACCCGTCACCCCTGTGCTCGCTGACCTACATTGGCTCCTGGTCCGGCAACGCCTCGATTTAATATTCTCATCCTTGTTTTCAACTCCCTCCGTGGCCTCACCCCTCCCTATCTGTGTGACCTCCTCCAGCCCTACAACCCTCCGAGATATCTGCGCTCCTCCAATTCTGGCTTCTGTGCTTCCCTGATTTTAATCGCCCCACCATTGGCGGCCGTGCCTTCAGTTGCCTAGGCCTCAAGCTCTGGAGTTCCCTCCCTAAAGCTCTCTGCCTCTCTACCTCTCTCTCTCTCCTCCTTTAACTCGCTCCTTAAAACCTACCTCTTCGACCAAGCTTGTGGTCACCTGTCCTAATACATGTGCAAATTTTGTTTGATAACGCTCCTGTGAAGTGCCTTGGGACGTTTTACTACTCCTGAAACACACTCCGGTACCGAATCGATAGATGGAAGTACAGCAAGGGGCTTTATCTTCAGAGGAACCGAACTTAGCCACTGTGAACAGGATTTCACAGAAGGCACTGCTCTCCAAATAGCCAAGTTCTGCACCAGTCTAAAGAGAAGCTTCTCTGGAAATCAGAATCGATGATGCTCGGAATCAGAAAAGGGACCACTGGCCCATCAAACACCGGTTGCTGATGCTAAGCACACTAAACGCAGTTAGATGCAGATTAAAGCTTCCCTCCACTCTGCCCAAGCAACAGAACTTAGCTGCGCACACATGACAGCACACGCCAGTGTGATACTTTCTATTTCTCACTGCAGCTGTCCAATGTCTCCTCAGAGTGAGATTGCTAATTACAGCCGGCCAATAGAGGAGACTTCAATCCCATTATCCCGGGGCTGGATTCGAACCCACACACGCACCGCCCAATCCTTCCAGCCATCTGCTTTTTATTCTGTGTTAAAGACACTACTACTCAGAACCTGAAACAACCAGAACCAGTAAGATTTGGGTATTTAGGATGAACCCAGAGTGGCCGGGTGTAGGTTCTTAATTCAGTTCACGTCCTTATCACGGGAATGCGCCTACCACTGCATGTCTGGCAACAATTCACACCAGGGGCACTGTTATCTATTAGCAGGGCTCATAAATGGTCTGGGAGTTACCTGTGGCCATAAGTAGACTTGCTGCTCCAGGTGTGTACGGTGCAGAATTGCCCAGTTGGAGTGCGCGGGCTGCCCAGTTGGGTGTGGGCTGCCCAGTTGGACGTGGGGCTGCTCAGTTGGGTGTGAGGCTGCTCAGTTGGGCGTGGGGCTGCTCAGTTGGGCGTGGGGCTGCCCAGTTGGACGTGGGGCTGCTCAGTTGGGTGTGAGGCTGCTCAGTTGGGCGTGGGGCTGCTCAGTTGGGCGTGGGGCTGCTCAGTTGGGCGTGGGGCTGCCCAGTTGGGCGTGGGGCGTGGGGCTGCCCAGTTGGGCGTGGGGCTGCCCAGTTGGGTGTGGGCTGCCCAGTTGGACGTGGGGCTGCCCAGTTGGGCGTGGGGCTGCCCAGTTGGACGTGGGGCTGCTCAGTTGGACGTGGGCTGCCCAGTTGGACGTGGGGCTGCTCAGTTGGACGTGGGCTGCCCAGTTGGGTGTGGGGCTGCCCAGTTGGACGTGGGGCTGCCCAGTTGGACGTGGGGCTGCCCAGTTGGACGTGGGGCTGCCCAGTTGGACGTGGGGCTGCTCAGTTGGGTGTGAGGCTGCTCAGTTGGGCGTGAGGCTGCTCAGTTGGGCGTGGGGCTGCCCAGTTGGGCGTGGGGCTGCCCAGTTGGGCGTGGGGCTGCCCAGTTGGGCGTGGGGCTGCCCAGTTGGGTGTGGGCTGCCCAGTTGGGCGTGGGGCTGCCCAGTTGGACGTGGGGCTGCCCAGTTGGGCGTGGGGCTGCCCAGTTGGACGTGGGGCTGCCCAGTTGGGTGTGGGGCTGCCCAGTTGGACGTGGGGCTGCCCAGTTGGACGTGGGGTTGCCCAGTTGGACGTGGGGCTGCCCAGTTGGACGTGGGGCTGCCCAGTTGGACGTGGGGCTGCCCAGTTGGGTGTGGGGCTGCCCAGTTGGACGTGGGGCTGCCCAGTTGGGTGTGGGCTGCCCAGTTGGGTGTGGGGCTGCCCAGTTGGACGTGGGGCTGCTCAGTTGGGTGTGGGCTGCCCAGTTGGGTGTGGGCTGCCCAGTTGGACTTGGGGCTGCTCAGTTGGGTGTGGGGCTGCTCAGTTGGACGTGGGGCTGCCCAGTGGGGCGTGGGGCTGCCCAGTTGGGTGTGGGGCTGCTCAGTTGGGTGTGGGGCTGCTCAGTTGGGCGTGGGGTTGCTCAGTTGGGCGTGGGGTGTGGGCTGCTCAGTTGGGTGTGGGCTGCCCAGTTGGGTGTGGGCTGCCCAGTTGGACGTGGGGCTGCCCAGTTGGGCATGGGACGTGGGGCTGCCCAGTTGTATGGGCACCTCGGAACAGCTCAACGGCTATAGCATCTCTTTCTTTTGTTTCGAAATGGTGAACACCTCGGACTCTGAGTGGCGATAAGGGCATCTGCACCTGCGTTTAAGGAGGACGTTTTTTTTTAAATCCAGTTTAATTTTAATTTAGTACTTCCTTCTTCATAAAATCAGGATGAAGGTGACCTGCGGGATAATTTAATCTCCTCTCTCCAGAATACGGACCCGACTCTTACCCAGTTGTAGCATCTAATTTGTTGCTATATTTAAATGTTTTTAAAATTGCTTCGTATAATGTTGTGAGTTGGACTACAACAACAAGAAGCTAATGACCTCAGCCCCTGTGACTCACAAAACAGGAAGCCATTACTCTTCAAGTGTTAATCTTTTGTTGTCAGATCTCTCAGTAACAGCGGCCGTGCCTGTAACTGTGTGGTAATCCCTGGCAATGTGATTTTTCACTTTTATTTAACCACTAAATCACGATGCCAGGAACCCCCACAATCACAGCAAGAGAAGAGTGGGCTCGTATTCCTTGTTCAGTTAGGAGAGCTCTCAAATATCCATCTGATGGCAATCGGACGTCCCTGATGGGAACAGAACCAGATCTGGAAAACAAAAAGCAGAGAGTGAGAGATTGACGTGGTTGATCGCAGACCAATGCCGGCAGCCAATTTGCGCACAGCAAGCTCCCACAAACAGCCAGGCTGTTTGACCATGGGAGGGTGATTCGCAGCCAAGGCTGGTCGTGTCCTCACCCGGTATCTGCACACTTTCCAGCAGGGGACGCCAGATAGCGATCAGGAGCAGCAACCTTGGGCTCAAATTCTTCATCGTCGCTGGGTCAAAATCCTGGAACTCCCTCCCTAACAGCACTGTGGGAGCACCTTCACCACACGGACTACAGCGGTTCAAGAAGGCGGCTCACCACCACTTTCTCAAGGGCAACTAGGGATCAGCGATAAACGCTGGCCTTGCCAGCGCCGCCCACATCCCATAAACGAATAAAAAAAATTAACAGTGACTGCACTTCAAAAATACTTCATCGGCTGTAAAGCACATTGGGATGTTCTGAGGTCGTAACAGCCGCTATATAAATACAAGTTCTTTCTTTTCTCCCACCCTCAAAAGACACCTAACGATCAGAAAATAAAACTAGACAGGGGGAAAAATTCAGTTGCTTTGCGCCTCCCGTTAGCACGGGCGCAAAGCAACTAGCGCCTGGGCGCCACCAACACCTCTCGCAAAATTCAGCGGGAGGTTAGCGGCGGAGGTAACCGGTAGCGCCCCGTGGTGCTGCGCCGCTGGCGATGAGGTAATTACCGTGCGCAGCGCTCCACTCGCGCCCCGGCCGCGATCTTCGGGAGCGCCCCCTGACTTACCGCCGGACACTATGTCCGACGGGGTCAGGGGGGCCTACCTGCGGCCGGGGCGGCGCTAATTAAAGACGAGGTGCCGGGCGGCCATTTTAGTTGCTGGCCGCCTGCCAGCACCTGCCTCTGCTCCCATCCCTGGCCTCCTTACCCGCCCCCCCCTGCGGAGTGCTGGCTGCGCTCCATGAGCCCGGCACTTCTCGAGTGCCGGGTTCTTTTGCCGGCACTCCCGATCCCCGGGGGCCCAGCTGGGCCCCGGGTCGCACTGTGCAAGTCCCCTCCCCTTTAAGAAGGGGAGGAAGGCCTGCAATACCGCGGCGCGATGTGCCGCAGCGCATGGCGCTGCATCACATAGCGCTGCAGCACGTAGTGCCGCGATATTCCCTCGCAGCGCCCCAAGAGGGAGGCGGGGCGCTTCCAGTAGCACCCCGCTTCCCTCTTAGGGCGCTACCACTCAATTTCTGTCTCGGGGGTGCTAATTTTTCCAGGATGATAAAAGTAGCGCCCGGCGAAGTTAGCACCCCAAAGGGGGCACTACTCAATTTTTAGCCCCATGACTTTCTGTATAACCGCAGACTCATTTGACTGTAGCTGGTGCTATTGAATCAGGCCACAGTATAAACAGAGGGTATTCCTGTGAGGTTTGTTAGGTTAGTCACCAATCTTCTGACACCCTCCCCCGCCCCTGCCCGCCCCCCAAAGCTAGGCTGCTGTCGATGACTCGACCCTGCTCTGTGCTGAGCTCGCTGGTCTAGCCGGGGCATTGGCAGGTGCAGCGCAGTCGGCCACAGTCTCCCCTGGGCGAGGAACGGGAAAATTAGCCGGGATTTAGCTTCTCCTCATCAAATTTCCAGTGACTCCTGGTGGAACGTGGGCAAGGGATGAGGGTCCGGATGTGATTCCTCCCACAGTGGGATAGCCGACGATCGCTCGAGACTCGCGGATACATAATGGGCAAGGTATTGGAGAGAACCATAGAACCATCACCTGAGCAATGAGTCACGCCTTCAGGAGAGAGAGGGAGGGAGGGGGTGGAGAAGGAAGAAAGAGGGAACCTATTTTTTTTGCTTCTTTTTAATAGTCTGAAAAAAAAACACCCACCGTGAACAAAATAACTAATACTGATTCTAGAGTGCTGGGAAACCGGTCTAAAAACAACAACTGCAAGAAATGCACCTACTCGCAGCTCAGAAGTGTCAGATTGCACCTTTTATCCCTAAATCATCTCCCCACCCCCATCCCCTCAAAAAAAACATTCAGATTTCAAATACCATTTAGTTTTTGTGCTGCCGTTAAAGCCTTTTCTGCTTGGAGATTTGATTTTAATCCAAGCCCCCCCCTCCCACCCCCCTGTGAAATATTCCTCTGGGTGCATCGGCTGGGAGTCAGAGTAGGGAGGCGGACAACTTCGCCCATGGGAAGCGGGGCCACACTGTGGGGGCTGAAATCATTTTGGGGGCAAAAACTCAAGTGTTGGTACAAGAAGGTATTTTTGTACTTGTGCCAAAATTTTTCATCAAATTATCACTGGGAGGAATTTTGCCCTTGTTTGCAGGAGAGCGAGGGGAAAGCTTAGCCTCACCTGCTGGGCCTTGCAGTTGAGAGAGAATGGGAAGACCGGGGTGGGGGCGGGGGGTGGAGGGAGGGTGGCCTTTAGAGGTGCAAGGCCAGTTCTGTACGCTACTTTGTACAATCCATAGAGTTTCTCTTCTATGTGTAGACATCATTGAAAACTCAGAGGGACCTGGGTGTCCTTGTACATGAATCACAGAAAGTTAACATGCAGGTACAGCAAGCAATTAGGAAATCAAACGGTATGTTAGCTTTTGTTACAAAGGGATTAGAGTATAAGAGTAAAGAAGTCTTACTACAATTATACAGGGCATTGGTGAGGCCACACCTGGAGTACTGTGTACCGTTCCGGTCTCCTTACCCAAGGAAAGACATACTGTACTTGCTTTAGAGGGAGTGCAACGAAGGTTCACTAGACTGGTTCCTGGGATGACGGGATTGCCCTATGAGGAGCGATTGAGTAGACTAGGCCTATATTCCTTAGAGCTTAGAAGAATGAGAGGGGATCTAATTGAAACATAAAATTCTTAAGGGGCTTGACAGGGTTAATGCTGGGAAAAAGTTTCCCCTGGCTGGGGAATCTAGAACACGAGGTCACAGTCACAGAATAAGAGGTCGGCCAATTAGGACTGAGATGAGGAGAAATTTCATCACTCAAAGGGTTGTGAATCTTTGGAATTCTTTGCCCCAGCTGTGGATGCTCAGTCGTTGAATATATTCAAGACAGAGGTCAATACATTTTTGGGAACGAAGGGAATTAAGGGATATGGGGATAGTCCGGAAAGGTGGAGTTGAGGTAGAAGATCAGCCATGATCTTGTTGAATGGCGGAGCAGGCTCGAGGGGCCAAATGGCCGACTCCTGCTCCTGTTTCTTATGTTCTTAAACAGAGGAACGACTGTGGCATAGAGTGTGGGCACCAGGCGCGAGACCTGCTTCAATCCATTCCTCATCTGAGCCATGAATGAAAGAAGTGAAAGAAGAGAAAAGACTTGCATTTCTATAGCGCCTTTCATGACCTCAGGACGTCCCAAAGCGCTTTACAGCCAATAAAGCATTTTTTGAAGTGTAGTCACTGTTGTAATCTAGGATATATGACAGCCAATTTTGCACAGCAAGCTCCCACAAACAGCAATGTGATAATGACCAGATCATCTGGTTTTTTGGTAATGTTGGTTGAGGGATAAATATTGGCCCCAGGACACCGGGGATAACTCCCCTGCTCTTCTTCGAAATAGTGGCTGTGGGATCTTTTGCCTCCATCTGAGGGGGCAGACGGGGCCTCGGTTTAACGCCCCATCCGAAAGACGGCACCTCAGACAGCGCAGCACTCCCCTCGGACACTGGATTACGTGCTCAAGTCTCCTGACTCAGAGGCAAGATCGCTACCCACTGAGCCATGGCTGACACTCTTTCCTAAAACACTCTCCTGGTTGCAGTTTGTTAACAACATCCCGAATTATTATTATTATAAAACAGCGCATCCGCCAATTCACAATGAGCATCGCCACAGGAGATCTGTTAATAATTGTACCAGATCAGTCTTGAGGCAGGCCCAGTACAAATACAAAGTTGGGGCCCTCAGGTTGAACTTGGTATTAATTATCAAAGAGCTTATGGGCTCTCCTCAGTAAGAACATAAGACGTAGGAGCAGGAGTAGGTCATTTGGCCCCTCAAGCCTGCTCCGCCATTCAATAAGATCATGGCTGATCTGATCGTGGCCTCAACTCCACTTCCCTGCCTGCTCCCCATAACCCTGGACTCCCTTACCATTCAAAAATCTGTCTATCTCCACCTTAAATATATTCAATGGCCCAGCCTCCACAGCTCTCTGGGGAAGAGAATTCCAAAGATTCACCGCCCTCTCTGAGAGAAGAAATTCCTCCTCATTTCCGATTTAAAAGGGTGCCCCCTTATTCTGAAATTATGCCCCCTAGTTCTAGATTCCCCACGAGGGGAAACATCCTCTCTGCATCTTCCCTGTTGAGCCCCTTCAGAATCTTATATGTTTCAATAAGATCCCCTCTCATTCTTCTAAACTCCAATGAGTAGAGGCCCAACCTGCTCAACCTTTCCTCGGTTAATGTGCTAATCTGTTAATGTGCTCGTCCTTTTAGCTGGGGAGGTCGGAAATCAGTGGCTTTATCTAGAAGCTGCTGGATTCAATGACATCATCCTTTGGAACCATGTTGGATGTAAACCTTTGACATTTTGATGGTTCTTTTTGTTTGAATTAGTCTTTCAATCTTCTTCGAAGAAGAGCAGGGGAGTTCTCCTGAGGTTTTGGCCAACATTTACCCCTCAACCAACACCAAAACAGATTAACCGGTTATTTAAGTCACATGTTGTATGTGGGACCTGGCTCTGCATAAATTGGCTGCCAGATTTGCCTACATAAAACACTTCAAAATTAATTCAGTTCACTTTTCTCCCTTCCTATCATGGTTCCACATGTGCATTGACTGCCCGCTAATCCCTCATTCTTCCTGGGTGAGCCCAGACAGCGAGTGTTGGCTGGCTATTCAACAGACAGCCAGACACATGCACTGTCTACCAAGGGCCACAGGATGGTAATTACAAGTGAGATGTGTGTACAATTGTCCCTACCCTTCTAGGGCCACTGGAGTGAATGGTTGCACTCTTCCTGCTACGTCCCTGAGATCCACTAACACAGCACCCACCAAGGACGTGATCTTGGGTCTTCCTGATGCGTGCTGGCACTACCATTGGCTTCAACGGCCTTGGGCTGTCCTGCCAGGCTTCCTGCTCCTGCTCCCTACTCAGTATGTACCCCTGCTGGAAAGTGCGAGTGTGAACACTGGGTGGGAAAAAGAGGGTGAAATCAGGCTCAGCCAGGATGCACCCCTACGCCTCCCTCAATCAGATAATCTGCTGGCAGTCACTGGCTAGGTTGGGACGTGAAGAACGGGCACTTAGGGAAGGAACAGCAGGATGACAGGGAACACAAACTGCAGCAGAGCACATTAAGAAGAGGAGAGGGGAAAATTGGGGGGGGGGGGGCGGAAAATGACTGCATATGGTGACACCACAAATCCCGGCCAGCTGATTGGGAAATCCACGCCTGGAGACCGCACTGGGGCAAGTGACTGGGATTGATTTTACGCACGTTATGTAACTATCTTCCACTCGCTGCATTTTGCTGGAGAAATAATCCTGCTTTTATCGGGAGCCTCAGTTTATTGTAGTTTCGATCAGGAGTCTGATAAAAGCACAAGTCCCGCCCCGCCTCCAACTCATTGGCCGGCTGACACAGTGGACTCAATATTCACTCCAAAAAATATATACTTGGCTTGATCTGAAGCTTATTATTTTATTTTCTATGGGGTTTTATATCAGCAGATCTCCTGTGGTGTTGCTCATGTGGGTCATAGTGTCATAGATAGAGTCATACAGCACAGAAAGAGGCCCTTCGGCCTACCGTGTCTGCGCCGGCCATCAAGCCCTGTCTATTCTAATCCCATTTTCCAGCACTTGGTCCGTAGCCTTGTATGCTATGGCATTTCAAGTACTCATCTAAATGCTTCTTGAATGTTATGAGGGTTCCTGCCTCTACCACCCTTTCAGGCAGTGAGTTCCAGATTCCAACCACCCTCTGGGTGAACAGTTTTTTCCTCAAATCCCCTCTAAACCTCCTGCCCCTTATCTTGAAACTATGCCCCCTGGTTATTGACCCCTCTACTAAGGGGAAACGTTCCTTTCTATCTACCCTATCTATGTCCCTCATAATTTTGTACACCTCAATCAGGTCCCCCCTCAGCCTTCTCTGCTCTAAGGAAAATAACCCCAGCCTGTCCAGTCTCTCTTCATAGCTGAAGCGCTCCAGCCCAGGTAACATCCTGGTGAATCTCCTCTGCACCCTCTCCAATGCAATCACATCCTTTCTATAGTGTGGCGACCAGAACTGCACACAGTATTCCAGCTGTGGCCTAACTAGCATTCTGTACAGCTCCATCATAACCTCCCTGCTCTTATATTCTATGCCTCGGCTAATGAAGGCAAGTATCCCATATGCCTTTTTAACCACCTTATCTACCTGTCCTGCTGCCTTCAGGGATCTATGTACATGCACACCAAGGTCCCTCTGATCCTCTGTCCTTCCTAGGGTCCTACCATTCATTGTGTATTCCCTTGCCTTGTTAGTCCTCCCAAAATGCATCACCTCACACTTTTCAGGGTTAAATTCCATTTGCCACTGTTCTGCCCATCTGACCAACCCGTCTATATCGTCCTGTAGCCTGAGGCTTCCCTCCTCGCTATTTACCACTCCACCAATTTTCGTGTCATCTGCGAACTTACTGATCATACCTCCTACATTTATATCTAAATCATTAATGTACACTACAAACAGCAAAGGACCCAGCACCGATCCTTGCGGTACACCACTGGACACAGGCTTCCAGTCACAAAAGCAACCTTCGACCATCACCCTCTGCCTCCTGCCACTAAGCTAATTTTGGATCCAATGTGCCAAATTGCCCTGGATCCCATGGGCTCTTACCTTCTTGACCAGTCTCCCATGTGGGGCTTTGTCAAAAGCCTTACTGAAGTCCATTCAGAGAAATATATTATATATCAACCAAATATAATAGTCCATTCCCTACCTATATATGATCGATAGATTTTTGGATATTAAGCGAATCGAGGGATATGGGGATAGTGCGGGAAGGTGGAGATGAGGTAAAAGATCAGCCATGATCTTATTGAATGGTGGAGCAGGCTCGAAGGGCCGAATGGCCTACTCCTGCTCCTATTTCTTATGTTCATATGTTCTATATCCCTTTATTTTCAAATATTTAACTACTCCCCTTTTTAAATGTTACTATGGATTCTGCTTCCACCTCTGTTTGACAGGGCATCCCAGATCCTGGTAGGGCATCCCAGAGCCTAATACCCCTCTGATCACAAATTGTTTTCCTAACCTCTCTCTGCTCTTCTTCACATAGCTCCATGTGATCCTGTACATCCACCTGAACGGGCAGATGTGACCGGAGTTAAGAATCTCATCCAAAAGATAGCACCTCTGAAAATGCAGGGAGTTATGCTAAACCTTTATAAAACACTGGTTAGGCCTCAGTTGGGGTATTGTGTCCAATTTTGGGCACTGCACTTTAGGAAGGATGTCAAGGCCTTGGAGAGGGTGCAGAGGAGATTTACAAGAATGGTACCAGAGGTGAGGGACTTCAGTTATGTGGAGAGACTGGAGAAACATAGAAACATAGAAAAATAGGAGCAGGAGATGGCCATTCGGCCCTTCGAGCCTGCTCCGCCATTCAATCTGATCATGGCTGATCCTCTATCTCAATACCATATTCCTGCTCTCTCCCCATACCCCTTGATGCCTTTTGTGTCTGGAAATCTATCTATCTCGTTCTTAAATATATTCAGTGACTTGGCCTCCACAGCCTTCTGTGGTAGAGAATTCCACAGGTTCACCACCCTCTGAGTGAAGAAATTTCTCCTCATCTCAGTCCTAAATGTCCTACCCCGTATCCTGAGACTGTGATCCCTTGTTCTAGACCCCCCCAGCCAGGGGAAACATCCTCCCTACATCCCGTCTGTCCAGCCCTGTCAGAATGTTATACGTTTCAATGAGATCCCCTCTCATTCTTCTAAACTCTAGTGAATACAGGCCTAGTCGACCCAATCTCTCTTCATACGACAGTCCTGCCATCCCAGGAATCAGTCTGGTGAACCTTCGCTGCACTCCCTCTATGGCAAGTATATCCTTTCTTAGGTAAGGAGACCAAAACTGCACACAGTACTCCAGGTGTGGTCTCACCAAGGCCCTGTATAACTGTAGTAAGACATCCTTGCTCCTGTACTCAAATCCTCTTGCAATAAAGGCCAACATACCATTTGCCTTCCTAACTGCTTGCTGCACCTGCATGTCTGCCTTCAGTGACTGGTACACAAGGACACCCAGGTCCCTTTGTACATCAACACCTCCCAATTTATCACCATTTAAATAATACTCCTGAGAAGCTGGGGTTGTTCTCCTTAGGGCAGAGAAGGTTAAGAGGAGATTTGATAGAGGTGTTCAAAATTATATGGGGTTTTGATAGAGCTGCTAGGGAAAAACTGCTTCCACTCTGACAGGAGGGTCGGTAACCAGAGGACACAGACTTAAGATAATTGGCAAAAGAACCAGAGGGGGAAGAGGAGGAGAATTTACTTTAATTAGCGTGTTATGATGATCTGGAATGCAGTGCCTGAAAGGGTAGTGGAAGCAAATTCAATAGTAACTTTCTAAAGGGGAGTGGATAAAAACCTAAAACCGGAAACATTTGCAGGACTTTGTGACGAATTGGAGAGCTCTTTGAAAGAGCCAGCACAGGCACGATGGGATGATTGGCCTCCTTCTGTGCTGTGAGATTCTATGATTCCCTCAGTGCTGCACTGGAACATTAGCCGAGATTAAGTGCTCAAGTTGTGGAGTGGGGCTTGAAACCACACAAGCTGACGCAGAGGCAAGAGAGCGACCGACTGAGACAAGCTGACACAGGCAAGGTACGGATAACATAAAATATGGAACAAGGCAAGGTCATTCCAAACCATTAATTCTATTCACTCCAAAGACCATGTACAGTTTGCATTTTACCCAACCTCAAGGGAGAGGTGATTAATCACGCAAGAAAACCATCCAAGGAGATAGAACTCTGTGAAATTTCTCTCTGACCCTCTTAAGGTAATATAACAAATCTTCAGGATCTAATGCAACATTACAAGGGTAAATTCAGCCGCACTCTGTATATTTTCCCTCAGATCTGAAAACAGAGGAACCATCATCAAGTTCCATTCGCCATTTGGTCATCTCTTGTCTACACTTTTCTCCACAACCTGGAATCCAACTCTTAAAAAAAAAAGTGCTATTTATCCAGTTTTATTTTAATCAATATAGTATTAATTGCCTAAAAAAGGTAATCTAGCCCAGCATGAACTTGTCCATCCCATTGGTTAACAATTACAAAGGGGCATGTATCTTCACCCTAAAGTAGTATGTAGCTTGATGTTGCCTTTGCTTCCCAACCCCAAGTGGCTACTCTTCATGTTTGAGCTGAGGCAGTGAGTGCTGGCAGGCTATTTGACTATGGAGAGAGTCAGAAGTCTGATCCTGTCCTTACCTAATTTTCACACACACACACACACTAAGAAGCAGGAATCCTGGCTGATTTTTCCCTTCCATACACTAAAAGACTTGCATTTCTATAGCACCTTTCATGACCACTGGACTTCCCAAAGCGTTTTACAGCCAGTGAAGTACTTTTTGAAGTGTAGTCACTGTTGTAATGTAGGAAACGCAGCAGCCAATTTGCGCACAGCAAGCTCCCACAAACCGCAATGTGATAATGACCAGATAATCTGTTTTAGTAATGTTAATTGAGGGATAAATATTGACCACGACACCGGGGAGAACGCCCCTGCTCTTCTTCGAAATAGTGCCGTGGGATCTTTTACGTCCACCTGAGAGTGCAGACGGTGACTCGGTTTAACGTCTCATCCCGAAAGACGGCACCTCCGACAGTGCAGCGCTCCCTCAGCACTGCACTGGAGCATCAAGCCTAGATTTTTGTGCTCAAGTCTCATGGAGTGGGACTTGAACCACACAACGTTAGAGTCATAGAGTTATACAACACAGAAAGAGGCCCTTTGGCCCATCGTGTCTGCGCCGGCCATCAAGCCCTGTCTATTCTAATCCCATTTTCCAGCACTTGGTCCGTAGCCTTGTATGCTATGGCGTTTCCAGTGCTCATCTAAATGCTTCTTGAATGTTGAGGGTTCCTGCCTCTACCACCCTTTCAGGCAGTGAGTTCCAGATTCCAACCACCCTCTGGGTGAAAAAGTTTTTCCTCAAATCCCCTCTAAACCTCCTGCCCCTTACCTTGAAACTATGCCCCTGGTTATTGACCCCTCTACTAAGGGGAAAAGTTCCTTTCTATCTACCCTATCTATGCCCCTCATAATTTTGTACACCTCAATCAGGTCCCCCCTCAGCATTCTCTGCTCTAAGGAAAACAACCCCAGCCTGTCCAGTCTCTCTTCATAGTTGAAGCGCTCCAGCCCAGGTAACATCCTGGTGAATCTCCTCTGCACCCTCTCCAATGCAATCACATCCTTCCTATAGTGTGGCGACCAGAACTGCACACAGTATTCCAGCTGTGGCCTAACTAGCGTTTTGTACAGCTCCATCATAACTTCCCTGCTCTTATATTCTATGCCTTGGCTAATGAAGTCAAGTATCCCATATGCCTTTTTAACCACCTTATCTACCTGTCCTGCTGCCTTCAGGGATCTATGTACATGCACACCAAGATCCCTCTGATCTTCTGTCCTTCCTAGGATCCTGCCATTCATTGTGTATTCCCTTGCCTTGTTAGTCCTCCCAAAATGCATCACCTCACACTTTTCAGGGTTAAATTCCATTTGCCACTGTTCTGCCCATCTGACCAACCCGTCTATATCGTCCTGTAGCCTGAGGCCTTCTGATTCAGAGACCAGGGTGGTGCCCACTGAGCCATGGCTGACACTTAGGCCAAGTGTAGTGCCATTACCATCACCCCAGCTAACTGGGTCAACACAAAGAATTATAAAAAACAATTTAAATGACAAAATGTCTGGTGGTAATTTGAACCTCTGAAGGGGTGGCGAGATGTTATGTTCTAGACCGTAAACCACTGGAGATACCTTCGTGGTCTAAATCAAGCTCGACTGAATTGCTGCGTCATAGCTCACTGCCAACTGTCTACTATCTTATATTTATTGTGTGTACTATAACTGTTGATTTTTTTTTAAAGCGTTGCTAGGTAACTAAAGCATTAGTGGCTCCAGTTGATATATTGGTCCATTGCTCCTTCTACAGAGGCAAAGAGTAAGGCTGGCAGTGCGTGGATTGCGTAGGACACCTGTTATCTGATGTGTAATTTGCTAAATGTATTGCAATAAATACACTGAATTCCTGCATCCAGTGACTTGTACCGATTGCGTTGGTGGAATCTTGCTGTCATTGGCACTATTCAAAGAGCAGGGGAGTTCTCCCCTGTTGTCCTGGCCAATACTTATCCTTCAACCCACATCACTAAACAACAGATTATCTGGTCATTATCTCATTGCTGTTTGTGGGAGCTTGCTGTGCGCAAGTTGGCTGCCGCGTTTCCCACATTACAACAGTGACTACACTTCAAAAAGTACTTCACTGGCTGTAAAGCGCTTTGGGACGTCCAGTGGTCGTGAAAGGCGCTGTAGAAATCAAAAGTTCTTTCTTTCATTGCGTTTCTAGGTGGAATATCTTTGTGATGACAGAATACTGGTGTTTATGTTAGCTCTCTTTAAGACATCTCAAAACCGCGTGTTTTGTATCACTCCCATCCTTATCTGTGTTTGTACTTGACAGAACGCAGAGTTTGCTGACACCCACTGTCTGGAGCCACGGATGAGGTACCAGGGTTCTCGGTGTGCCATGGGGTGGGTGAAAGGTCAACTGAAGAATTTGTATCCATGAAACCAAGCCAGTACCTTCAGGGGAGAGAGAGAGAGAGAGAGAGAGAGGAGAAAATTGAAGGGAGGGCAATTGGAGAATCTCGATCTGGCAGTGTTTTTAGTCTGGTAACTGTACATTCAGGTTATCAACCTCCTCCTACAGTTTCCTCTGCTAAAAGACTCCAAGCATGCTGCCACATCTACTGTCCTCCACGGATCCTCACGGTGTTGAATTGAAGGCTCCTCGCACCATTTCCTTCTCTAAAATTAAGTGTAGGAGGCACGACCAGGTAAAAATCGAGAAGCAGCGGTTAGGTGACGCATTGCGGAACACCTCCATTCAGTCCGTAAGGGGGACCCCGAGCTTCCGGCCGCCTGTCACTTTAATTCTCCGCTCCACCCCCACTCAGACCTCACCGTCCTCGGCCTCTTGCATTGTTCCACTGAAGCTCAGCGTAAGCTCGAGGAACAGCACCTCATCTTTCGATTAGGCACTTTACAGCCTTCTGGACTCAACATAGAGTTCAACAATTTCAGATCATAACCTCGGCCCCTATCATATATATATTTTTTATCCACACCTTTTGTTTGTGTCTTTTTTTCTTCTCTCCCACAAGGCAGCTGTCCTTCATTCTGCCAGCGCAATTTACACTTCATCTAGAGCCATCCTTTGTTTCTTAACCTGTCCCATTACCATCTCCTTTTGCCTTGAATATCTCTTAATGTCTCTTAACCTCTCCTGCCTTCTATCCTATCACAGACCTTCCCTTTTGTTCTTTCATCCCCTCCCCCCTTTCCCAGCCCCTACACTTGCTTAAAAATCTGTTCCATTTCCTGCTTTTTTCCAGTTCTGACGAAAGGTCATCGACCTGAAACGTTAACTCTGTTTCTCTCTTCACAGATGCTGCCTGACCTGCTGAGTATCTCCAGCATTTTCTGTTTTTATTTCAGATTTCCAGCATCTGCAGTATTTTCTTTTTGTATAGGTGACACCCAGTTTGGGTTTTGTAAACCTCTGCGCTGCCGGAGAAACAGAAGCCGCTGTAACAGTCAGGATTTGCACATTTCTGAGAAAGAAGGAGTTAGAGGAGGTGGAGGTGCGAGGAGTCTTGATTTCAACACAGCGAGGATGGGAACAAGAGTAGAATGTTCAAAAAGACAACTGGCCAATAGACTAGAGAGAAGTTAGAGGGAGAGGTCGATAGAAAGGTTAGATAGTAGAGAAAAAACATTTATCAGACAAGAAGCTTCCACAGCTATGGGAGCACTTCAAGTCTTGGAGAGACCTGGGTTTATAATAGTTTTTTTTTTAATTGTTCTCGGTACAGGTGACATTAGCAAGGTGACACAGTATCAGCTGTGGCTCAGTGGGTAACACACTCGCCTCTGAGTCAGAAGGTTGTGGGTTCATAGTCCCACTCCAGGAACTTGAGCACATAAATCTAGGCTGACACTCCCAGTGCAGTGCTGAGGGAGTGCCGCACTGTCGGAGGTGCCGTCTTTCGGATGAGACGTTAAACCGAGGCCCCGTCTGCTCTCTCAGGTGGACGTAAAAGATCCCGCGGCACTATTTCGAAGAAGAGCAGGGGAGTTATCCCCCGGTGTCCTGGGGCCAATACTTATCCATCAATCAACATAACAAAAACAGATTATCTGGTCATTATCACATTGCTGTTTGTGGGAGCTTGCTGTGCGCAAATTGGCTGCCGTGTTTCCCACATTACAACAGTGACTACACGTCTAAAAGTACTTCATTGGCTGTAAAGTGCTTTGGGACGTCTGGTGGTCATGAAAGGCGCTACAGAAATGCAAGTCTTTCTTTCTTCTTTCATTTGTCCTGATCAATTGTTTTTACAACTGAGTGGTTTGCTAGGCCACTTCAGAGGGAATGAAGATTCAAGCACGTCGTGCGAGACTGGAATCACGTGGTAGGTTCCCTTCCCTGAAACACTTTAGTGAACCAGTTGGGCCTTTAGGACAATCCGGCAATTCAATTTTGCAATTTTTCAACTCATGATCTGTAGGTTGCTTATCCAGTACCATAACATTACGCTACCATACCCACTGTATAAGATGACTGTATAGTGCTTCCATTTTTTCGGATGGTAATGCAGAGGCAAGTGTCTAATATTCAATTATTTTGACGTTAGAATCTCCTGCATTAAAACGGTGGTTCAACGCCTTTCAGACGAGATGTTAAGCCAAGGTCCCGTCTGCCCTCTCAGGTGGACGTAGAAGATCCCACAGCAAACGAAAAGAAAGACTTGCATTTCTAAAGCCCCTTTCACGAACACCGGACATCCCAAAGCGCTTTACAGCCAATGAAGTACTTTTTGAAGTGTAGTCACTGTTGTAATGTAGGAAACACAGCCGCCAATTTGCACACAGCAAGCTCCGACAAACAGCAATGTGATAATGACCAGATAATCTGTTTTAGTGATGTTGATTAAGGGATAAATATTGGCCAGGACACTGTAAGTCCCCTGCTCTTATTCAAAATAGTGCCATGGGATCTTTTACGTCCACCTGAGATAGAGCAGATGGGGTCTCGATTTAATGTCTCATCCGAAAGATGGCACCTCCGACAGTGCAGCACTCCCTCAGCACTGCACTGGAGCCGAGATTTTTTGTGCTCAAGTCTCTGGAGTGGGACGTGAAGCCACAACCTTCTGACTCAGCGTTGAGAGTGCTACCAACACTATTTGAGGAAGAGTAGTGGAGTTCTCCCTGGTGTCCTGGCCAATATTTATCCTTCAGCCACCATCACTAGAGAAAACCAGATCATCTCGCCATCATCACATTGCTGTTTGTGGGAGCTTGCTGTGCGCAAATTGGCTGCCGGGTTTCCTACATTACAACAGTGACCACACTTCAGAAAGTACTTCATTGGCTGTAAAGCGTTTTGGGACGTCCAGAGGCGCTACATAAATGCAAGTCTTGCTTTATAATAGGAAACCTTTGTACAGAGAGATGTTAAGGAGATTCAATTCTCAAGAAGGTTAAACACGACAAAAAAAAAGAAGTGTTAATCTTTACACGCACAAAGGATTCTGTAGAAAATAGAAATTTTGTATTAACGGTGTTGCACACACAGGAAGAAAAAAAAAGCACTTATGGAATTCAATTCAATTACTGGGAAACCTTGGTCGATATGCTGAGCTACAGTCTCATTTTTTAATGAGTTTCTCTGGATGAGAGACATCCGTTTATGGGAACACTATGGAGACATACTGACAGATGGGAAACAAAACCAGACTGCACTTAAGTCTACTTCCTTGCTGATAATGAAACAAACAAAATGAAACAACTACATGTAGTTAACAAGAATTAAAAGAGTCACTTTTACAATGATTTGGTTTTAGCGAATAATATTGTTATAGAGCAGATTTAATTCAAATAGAACAGTACAGCACAGAAGGAGGCCATTGAGCCCATCGAATCTGCGCCAGCTCCTCCGAAGAGCAATCCAGTCAGTCCCAGTCCCCCGCTCCTTCCCCATATCCCTGCCAGCTTCTCTGCCTCAAGTATTTATCCAATTCCCTTTTGAAGGCTACTATTGAACATGTTTCCACCACCCTATCAGGCAGCGCATTCCAAATCCTAACCACTCATTGCGTAAAAAAGATTTTCCTCATGTTGCCTCTGGTTCTTTTGCCAATCACCTTAAATCTGTGACCTCTGGTCATTAACCCCTCAGCCAATGGAAACAGCCTCTCTCCATTTACCCTGCCCCTTGGCGACATCATCCGAAAACACAGCGTCAGTTTCCACATGTACGCTGACGACACCCAGCTCTACCTCACCACCACTTCTCTCGACCCCTCCACAGTCTCTAAGTTGTCAGACTGCTTGTCCAACATCCAGTTCTGGATGAGCAGAAATTTTCTCCAATTAAATATTGCGAAGACCGAAGCCATTGTTTTCGGTCCCCGCCACAAACTCCGTTCCCTAGCCACAGACTCCATCCCTCTCTCTAACATCTGTCTGAGACTGAACCACACTGTTCGCAACCTTGGTGTCATATGTGACCCTGAAATGAGCTTCTGACCAAATATCCGTGGCATAACTAAGACCGCCTATTTCCACCTCCGTAACATCGCCCGTCTCCGCCCTTGCCTCAGCTCATCCGCTGCTGAAACCCTCATCCATGCCTTTGTTACCTCTAGACTTGACTATTCCAATGCACTCCTGGCTGGCCTCCCACGTTCTACCCTACGTAAACTTGAGGTCATCCAAAACTCGGCTGCCCGTGTCCTAACTCGCAGCAAATCCCAGTCGCCCATCACCCCTGCGCTCGCTGACCTACATTGGCTCCCGGTTAAGCAGCGCCTCGATTTCAAAATTCTCATCCTTGTTTTCAAATCCTTCCGTGGCCTCGCCCCTTCCTATCTCTGTAATCTCCTCCAGCCCCACAACCCCCCCCGAGATATCTGCGCTCCTCTAATTCTGCCCTCTTGAGCATCCCTGATTAGAATCGCTCAACCATTGGTGTCCGTGCCTTCTGTTGCCTGGACCCTAAGCTCTGGAATTTCCTCCCTAAACCTCTCGCTCCTCTCTCTCCTCTTTTAAGATGCTTTGTTAAAACCTACCTCTTTGACCAAGCTTTTGGTCACCTGCCCTAATTTCTCCTTATGTAGCTCGGTGTCAAATTGTTAGTCTTATAACACTCCTGTGAAGCGCCTTGGGATGTTTTATTACGTTAAAGGCGCTATATAAATACAAGTTGTTGTTGTATTATGTTCCCCTCAATTTTATTCCCTTCCTTCCCCACCAGAAGACACGACTACAAGTAGGGTATGATTCTATGGGTACTGGATGCACTTTAGTCATCAGGCTATGCAACTATGGTGGAATTCTCAGCTTAGCCTGAGCCTGTTGTCACTGGATGTCCACATACAGATAGTCATTCCAACACAGGACACTGGATAATGATCAGGAACAAGAACCTTTGTTGATTTTCCTCTCCCCAACCCCCATTCCCACCTGGCTGATAACACAGGAACAGGAGGAGGCCATTCAGCCTCTCAAGCCTGTTCCGCCATTCAATTAGATCATAGCTGATCTGTATCTTAACTCCATCTACCCGCCTTGGTTCCGTAACCCTTAATAGCCTTGCCTAATGAGAGGCTCTCCCACTGACTCCACATACTCCAGCAGGGTCAATGGTGTAGGGTACCAGCAGGCATGATATGATTGGGCAGAGTCAGCATGGATTTATGAAAGGGAAATCGTGTTTGGCAAATCGTGTTAGTTTTTTGAGGTAGTAACTAGCAGGGTAGATAAGGGGGAACCAGTGGATGTAGTGTATTTGGATTTTCAAAAAGCATTTGGTAAGGTGTCACACAAGAGGTTATTACACAAAATCAGGGCTCATGGAAGTGGAGATAATATATTAGCATGGATTTTTTTTAAATTCGGTTATGGGATGTGGGCATCGCTGGCAAGGCTGGCATTTATTGCCCATCCCTAATTGCCCTTGAGAAGGTGGTGGTAAGCCGCCTTCTTAAACCTCTGCAGTCCATGTGGTGAACGTCCTCCCTCTTCTTCTTCTTCTTAGGCAGTCCCTCGGAACCGAGGATGACTTGCTTCCACATTATAAATGAGTTCTCAGGTGACTGATGAGTCCAATGCGGGACCTACAGTCTCTGTCACAGGTGGGGCACACGGTGGTTGAAGGGGCGGGTGGGTGGGGTGCTTGGGTTGACGTGCGCTCCTTGTGTCCTCCCACAGTGCTGTTAGGTAGGGAGTTCCAGGATTTTGACCCAGCGACGATGAAGGAATGGCCGATATACTTCTAAGTCAGGATGGTGTGTGACTTGGAGGGGAACTTGGAGGTGGTGGTGTTCCCATGCGCCTGTTGCCTTGTCCTTCTAGGTGGAAGAGGTCGCGGGTTTGGGAGGTGCTATCGAAGAAGCCTTGGCGAGTTGCTGCAGTGCATCTTGTAGATGGTGCACACTGCAGCCACGGTGCGCCAGTGGTGGAGGGAGTGAATGTTTAAGGTGGTGGATGGGGTGCCGATCGAGCGGGCTGCTTTGTCCTGGATGGTGTCGAGCTTCTTGAGTGTTGTTGGAGCTGCACTCAACCAGGCAAGTGGAGAGTATTCCATCACATTCCTGACTTGTGCCTTGTAGATGGTGGAAAGGCTTTGGTAAGGATTGATTAACGGACAGAAAATAGAGAGTAGGAATAAACAGGTCATTTTCGGGTTGGCAGGCTGTAACTAGTGGGGTACCACAAGAATCCGTGCTTGGGCCTCAGCTATTTACAATGTATACCAATGACTTAGATGAGGGGGCCGAGTGTAATGTATCCAAGTTTGCTGACGATACAAAGCTAAGTGGAAACGTAAGCTTTGAAGAGGACGCAAAGAGGCTTCAAGGGGATATAGACCAGTTAAGTGAGTGGGCAAGAACGTGGAATATAATGTGGAGAAACGTGAAGTTATTCACTTTGGTAGGAAAATTAGAAAAGCAGAATAATTTTTTAAAGGTGAGAGATTGGTAAATGTTGGTGTTCAGAGGGACCTGGGTGCCCTTGTACACGAATCACTGAAAGTTAACATGCAGCTACAGCAAGCAATTAGGAAAGCAAATGGTATGTTGGCCTTTACTACAAGAGGATTTGAGTATAAGAGTAAAGAAGTCTTAATGCAATTATATAGGGCCCTGGTGAGACCACACCTGGAGTACTGGGTGCAGTTTTGGTCTCCTTACCTAAGGAAGGATATACTTGCCCGAGAGGGAGTACAGCGCAGATTGCACAGGCTAGGCCTGTAGTCCCTTGAGTACAGAAGATTGAGGGATAATGTAATTGAGGTGTTTAAGATAATGAAACAAATTTATAGGGTAGGTAGAGAGAAACTATTTACTCTGGTGGGGAAATCCAGAACAAGGGATCCTTCTGAGATGACATCACGACTCCACAGTAGTTGACTGTCTCAGTAAGTATGACTCGAGTGGATAATCAGTTGGACTATCAGTTGAAGGACGATTTGCACATTGGGTTAGAATTGGCTAAGAGGTCAAGGCTCCACCAGTACAGAGAGAGCTTTGGAGTCAGATCCTGCATTTAGCAAGAAGAAAATAACGAGGAAAAGGCAAGGTTCGGTTCTGTTGCGTCTTTCTTCGAGACTCGGAGCCGTTTCCTGGGACCATCCTTGTTTTTCTCCTCCGCACACTCGCCAAGACTCTTCTGAGATAACATCACGACTCCAGAGTAGTTGACAGTCTCAGTAAGTGTGACTCATGCATAATCGTATAAATGCTTCCTTAACTCTTTCATATAATCAATACAGGCTTTTACATAAGAACATAAGAAATAAGAGCAGGATTAGGCCACTTGGCCCCTCGAGCCTGCTCCGCCATTCAATAAGATCATGGCTGATCTTGGGCTCAAAGCCACTTCCCTGCCCGCTCCCCATAACCCTTCACTCCCTTATCTTGCAAAAATCTGTCTAGCTCCACCTTAAATGTATTTAATGACCCAGCCTCCACAGCTCTCTGGGGCAGAGAATTCCACAGATTTACGACCCTCTGAGGGAAGAAATTCCTCCTCATCTCAGTTCCAAAAGGGCGACCCTTTATTCTGAAACTATGCCCCCGAGTTCTAGATTTCCCCACGAGGGGAAACATCCTCTCTGCATCTACCTTGTCGAGCCCCCTCAGTATCTTATATGTTTCAATAAGATCACCTCTCATTCTTCTAAATTCCAATGAGTATAGGCCCAACCTGCTCAACCTTTCTTCATAAGTCAACCCCCTCATCTCTGGAATTAACCTAGTGAATCGTCTCTGAACTGCCTCCAATGCAAGTATATCCTTCCTTAAATAAGGAGACCAAAACTGTACGCAGTACTCAAGGTGTGGTCTCACCAATACCCTGTACAGTTGTAGCAGGACTTCCCTGCTTTTATACTCCAACCCCTTTGCAATAAAGGCCAACATTCCATTTGCCTTTTTGATTACTTGTTGTACCTGCCTGCTAACTTTTTGTGTTTCATGCACAAGGACCCCCAGGTCCCTCTGAACTGTAGCATTTTGTAATCTCTCTCCATTTAAATAATAATTGCTTTTTTATTTTTCCTGCCAAAGTGGATAACCTCGCACTTTCCTACATTATACTCCATCTGCCAAATGTTTGCCCACTCACTTAGCCTGTCTATATCCCTTTGCGGATTCTTTGAGTCCCCTGCACAACTTGCTTTCCCACCCCTCTTTGTATCATCCGCCAATTCTCTATCCATGCTAATATATTACCCCCAACTCCGTGAGCTCTTATCTTATGCAGTAACCTCTTATGTGGCACCTTATCGAATGCCTTCTGGAAATCCAAATACACCACATCTACTGGCTCACCTTTATCCACCCTGCTTGTTACATCCTCAAAGAACTCCAGCAAATTTGTTAAACATGATTTCCCTTTCATAAAACCATGCTGACTCTGCTTGACTGCATTATGATTTTGAACATAAGAACATAAGAAATAGGAGCAGGAGGCGGCCATTTGGCCCCTCGAGCCTGCTCCGCCATTCAATAAGTTCATGGCTGATCTGATCTTGGCCTCAACTCCACTTTCCTCCCCACTCTCCATAACCTTTGACTCCCCTTTAGTTCAAAAATCTGTCTATCTCCACCTTAAATATATTCAATGACCCAGCCTCCACAGCTCTCTGGGGTAGAGAATTCCAAAGACAAATACATTACCACAAATAAGGTGATACCGTGGCCTCGAACTTTGGCCGCACAGCACCCATTTTCTGGACGCTAAACGGCCTCCAGAGCCTCCAATATGACGGATAGGAAACGCACGCTCATTATGAGCCGGAAATGCGCTGCCCGCCATATTCGTAAAGGCCACAAATAAAAATGGGCGTGCAGTGCCCAAACCTGAAACAGGCGTTAGGCTCTTTGCATATGCAAAAAAAGGCGACACCATTCAGGCAAAGGGATTGCTCCCTGCATCCCTCCGCACGCCCAAATATGGGCTCACCTGACTTTCTCAGCCTGCGTGTCCTGTGCAATGGTGTACTGTGCCGTGCAATGGTGTACTGTGCCGTGCAATGGTGTACTGTGCCGTGCAATGGTGTACTGTGCCGTGCAATGGTGTACTGTGCCGTGCAATGGTGTACTGTGCCGTGGAATGCTAAGACGTGGGTTCTCACCCACCATTCCCCACTGCGTCCTGTCTTTGAGAAACCGGTAAACACAGGTGAGGGGGCCGAGGTGAGGATAAGGAGAGAGGGGAACATCTCTTTCAATTCTCGCATTTTAAGCAGGATGCCTTTGCACGACACGGTGCTGCCGAGAAAATAAGCAGTGGCCTCCAAGACTCTAGAATCAGCAAAACCAGTTGATTTGACGATTCCACAGAAAGCACCAAATTACGGGGGCTACGACTGGATCCAAGGGGAATCCAACTTTTGAACAGAGGTTGGGAAGTACTGTATGAAACAAGCCAACCGGTTGCCTGTTTGACACTCTCACACCCCCTAGTGGCAAATCTTAATGCAGCAGGTCACACAGAGGGCCAGGACCAAGTTGTCCGTCCGCCCAGTCATTCAGGAAGTGGTGTGTAGTGTGGGGAAACCCTAGGAAGTGAGACAATAATAAGCTTATAATGGGGGAGGCAGTGGGTTGGCACATTGCACGGCCACATCTGCAACCAGGGTGTGAAACCGGATAAAACTGAGGGATGGAATGACTCCTCGTTCTGCTACAACGGTTTAATGTGAAATGAGCTTGGGTAGTCTCACCGCAGTACTGCAGTGCCTACGGGCATAGCCCTTAATTTGACCATAGGAACTAGAGTATTGTTAATGGTTCCCTCTCCTCGGGTACTGTCCCCTTTTCCTTCAAATCTGCCGTCATCACCACTCTCCTCAAAAAAACACTTGACCCTTCCGTCCTCGCAAACTACCTGCCCCATCTCCAACCTCCCTTTCCTCTCCAAAGTCCTTGAACGTGCTGCCTCCTCCCAAATCCGTGCCCATCTTTCCCGAAACTTCATGTTTAAATCCCTCCAATCGGGCTTCTGCCCCTGCCACAGTACCAAAACGGCTCTTATCAAAGTCACAAATTAATTCCTATGTGACTGTGACAAAAGTAAACTATCCCTCCTCATCCTTCTCGACCTGTCTGCAGCCTTTGACACGGTTGACCACACCATCCTCCTCCAACGCCTCTCCACCGTTGTCCAGCTGGGTGAGACTGCAGTCGCCTGGTTCCATTCTTATCGTAGCCAGAGAATCATCTGCAACAGCTTCTCATCCCGCTCCCGCATCGTTACCTCTGGTGACCCCAAGGATCTATCCTTGGCCCCCTCCTATTTCTCCTCGACATGTTGCCCCTCGGCGACATCATCCGAAAACACAGCATTGGTTTCCCCAGGAAGCTGTGGAAGCTACATCATTAAATAAATTTAAAACAGAAATAGACAGTTTCCTAGAAGTAAAGGGAATTAGGGGTTACGGGGAGCGGGCAGGAAATTGGACATGAGGCTGAGTTCGGATCGGTCAAGGCCCTGTGGGTGGCGGAGCGGGCCCAGGGGCTGAGTGGCCGGGTCCTGCTCCTACTTCTTGTGTTCTTTAGATTTGAGGTTAGGATCAAATCAGCCATGATCTTATTGAATGGCGGAGCAGGCTCGAGGGGCCGATTGGCCTACTCCTGCTCCTATTTCTTATGTGAGAAGTCGCACAACACCAGGTTATAGTCCAACAGTTTTATTTGAAATCACAAGCTTTCGGAGCTGCTGCCCCTTCGTCAGGTGAAGTCCTATTTCTTATGTTCTTATGTTCTTATGTACGCTGACGACACCCAGCTCTACCTCACCACCACTTCTCTTGACCCCTCCACGGTCTCGAAATTATCAAACTGTTTGTCCGACATCCAGTACTTGATGAGCAGAAATTTCCTCCAACTAAATATTGGGAAGACCAAAGCCAATGTTTTCTGTCCCCGCCACAAACTCCGTTCCCCAGCCACTGACTCCATCCCTCTCCCTGGCAACTGTCTGAGGCTGAACCAGACTGTTTGCAACCTTGGTGTCATATTTGACCTAGAGAGGAGCTTCCAACCACATATCCACGCCATCACCAAGCCCGCCTATTTCCACCTCCGTAACCTCGCCTGACTCCGCCCCGCCTCAGCTCATCTGCTGCTGAAACCCTCGTCCATGCCTTTGTTACCTCTACACTTGACTATTCCAACGCACTCCTGGCTGGTCTCCCACATTCCACCCTACGTAAACTTGAGTTCATCCAAAACTCTGCTGCCCATGTCCTAACTCGCGGCAAGTCCCGTTCACCCATCACCCTGTGCTCGCTGACCTACACTGGCTCCCGGTTAAGCAGCGCCTCGATTTCAAAATTCTCATCCTTGTTTTCAAATCCCTCCATGGCCTCGTCCCTCCCTATCTCTGTAATCTCCTCCAGCCCCACAACCCCCGAGATCTCTGCGCTCCTCTAATTCTGCCCTCTTGAGCATCTCGATTTTAATCACTCCACCATTGGCGGCCGTGCCTTCAGCTGCCAAGGCCCTAAGCTCTGGAATTCCCTGCCTAAATCTCTCCGCCTCTCTACCTCTCTTTCCTCCTTTAAGGCGCTCCTTAAAACCTACCTTTTTGACCAAGCTTTTGATCATCGGCCCTAATGTGGCTCGGTGTCAAATTTTGTCTGATAAGGCTCCTGTGAAGCAGCTGGTGATGTTTTACTACGGTAAAGGCGCTATATAAATACAAGTTGTTGTTGTAGTAGGCCATTCATCCCCCTCAAGCCTGCTCCGCCATTTGATCAGATCTGTAATTCAACTCCATTTACCCGCATTATCTCCATATCCCTCGATACCCTTACCTAACAAAAACCTATCGATCTCAATCTTGAAAACAACCATCTTATTGAAAAAGACCACAAAAGATGTTGGGTGTAAGAATTCATCTTGGCGTGATAGAAGATACTCCACTGAGGTTGGACTTGAGCCATATGGTTGGCGCAGAATAGAGGGAGCTCTACACTCAGCTGGCTGTGTTGTAACTGACCTGGGAGTGCCTGATGCTGCCTGAACTAGAACCGGGCTCTGGCCTCCACTGATAGTAACCATTGCCTTGATGATGATGATGGTCACAAAAGTTCACTATAAAAGAAAAACAAAAGTGTGTGTGTGGGGGGGGGGGGGGGGGGGGGGGGGGGGGGGGGGCGTGGAGAAGAATAGGGAGGATGGGTTAGTCACCAACTGACAAAAATCCAAGTAGGGCAGCAAAAAAAAAAGAAAATGTTTTGAGAGCAAAGCTTCACCCTTTAAGAAACAAACGTAGAAGAAGGAGATTAGGTGGTGCAGTCAAGGGTTTTCACCCTGGTGCTCGGAGTGGGGGCACGAGTGTGTCTCTCCGATGTCCGTTTCGAGTCCTAAACTACATGAGTTTGGGTTGTTTCCACCCTGTTTCCAAGGGATTCACAAAATAGAATCCTAACCGGCACAAATAGTGAATGGTGCACAGTAAACAGATCACAAGATGGGCGAGGAAGATAACGGGTTTGGGCTATTTGATTTCATCCAAAACAAAGGCTCCGGCCTAAAGGCTTTCTGTTGAAACCCATATCTAAAGTGATACCAGTGTAACAGGAACTCCCTGCACCCAGTTGCCTTTTATGATTTTCAGTGTTGCAATAGGCTTGGCCTCAGCACAAAAGATTCCGTACACATTCCACAGCAGCCTACACTGCTCATCCCCGATTTCAAATCCTTCCATGGCCTCGCCCGTCCCCATCTCTGGTAACCTCCCTCCAAGCCCCACAATCCACCGAGAACCCTGCGCTCCTCCAATTCTGGCCTCTTGCGCATCCCTGATTTTAATCGCTCCACCATTGGCAGCCGTGCCTTCAGCTGCCAAGGCCCTAAGCTCTGGAACTCCCTCCCTAAACCTCTCCGTCTCTCTCTCCTCCTTTAAAACTCTCCTTACAACCTACCTCTTTGACCAAGTTCCTGCCTTAATATTTCCTTATCTGGCTCGGTGTCCAATTTTGTTTGATAACGCTCCTGTGAAGCATCTTGGGACGTTTTACTACATTAAAGGCGCTACATAAATGCAAGTTGTTGTTGCCTAGAGAGGTGATGTATAACATGTATGTGGCTCCTATCCCTTTTTTTTATTAGTTTATGGGATGTGGGCATCGCTGGAAAGGCCAGCATTTACTGCCCATCTTCTTTGATAATATTTGGGGTGGATCTCCAGGAGCATGCCAGCATTTTGAGGGGGCTCTAAGCGTGTGTCAGCATTTGCAAAGGGGTCTACACACAGTAATGTTTCTTAAAACAATCATGGATTAAAAGGCATCAAAGGGATCAGAACAAAAGACTTTCGCCCCCCCCCAAAATCTTTATACCATACTGTCTGAAGGAACCAGATTATATTAACAGTTTTACTAGCTGTTCTGTCCATTTTGAACTCCAGTAACAAAGGTAATACACAACTGAGGCAAGTTAACCAAGCACAGAGCAGCGATTGATCCAGAAACCTTCCTATTTTACACAGCAAGATCCCACAAATGGCAATGAGATAAATGGCCAGTTAATCTGTTTTGGTGGTGTTGGTTGAGGGAGGGAGGGAGGGAGGAACATTGGCCCAGGACAGCACAAGAGCTCCCTGCTCCTATTTGAATAGCGCCATGGGATCTTTAACATCCAGCTGAACAGGCAGAAAGGGCCTCGGTTCAATGTCTCATCCGAAAGACAGCACCTCCGACAATGCAGCACTCCCTCAGTGCCGCACTGGAGCGTTGGCCTAGATTACATGCTCAAGTGGGACTTGAACCCACGACCTTGTGACTCAGCGGTGGCAGAAAACGGGGAGCAGCTACAGCCCCGCCCGAAAGCCGAGTGTAGAACAGCGACAAAAACAGGCGTTAAGCGGATCAGTCACCATTGTACACTCTGCCCGATTTTCGGGCGGGACTATAGCCAACCCACTACTGCCCATTTTCCGCCATCGCTGAAAGTTAAAATCAGGCCCAGAACCGAGCTTGGAGAGAAAACGAAAAATTCTGATCGTCCAACCTCTACAATAGTTTTAGTCCATTCTTAATTACTGAAGGACACAACGACAATTAAAATGAATATCCAACCATTTCAGCAATAAACTAATGAATAAAACATCTGCTTGCTCAATCAGGTAGGAAATAAAAGAATGAATCCACAAGCAAAATACATCTTTGGGCGGGTCCCAGCAAAGCTTCTTCTGGTCATCAGGACTGCCTATTGATAAATAATTCATCACTTTTAATTGGGAGGCCAGTTGTCCCTCCAGCCCCTGCCAGGGCCAAGTGAATACGAATACGAGAACAAACAGTGGCTGCCTGCCTAATGCTCAATGTCGAGTCATCGATGGAAAAAGCATCTCAACAGCACTTAACATTTATTGCCTTGTACAGTCAATCTCTGGGGCGACTGCTGGGCTGTATAAATAAACAGGGATACACATTACTTCACTAATCCTGGAAATGTTCTTCAATAGAGAGCGAGAGAGAGAGATGGAAATGCAGTCCCTGGGTGAAATGTCACTTTGAGGTCATGAAGTGCGCAGCGTGTGGGGCCGAAGCATGAAATCAAATAAAATTCTACCTGCAAGGTCCCTTGATGCGCCGAATGTGCTCCTCGGCATGGACCCATGATGGGCTTAATGGGTAAAAGTGCAGTGGAAATTTGCTATACTGACCCTTTTTGTTCTGAGTTGCTTGAGGCAGAGGTAGGGGTGCTTCCTTTACCCCAGCGACTAGGGGAAGGGAAAAACGAAAATCGACCAGGTTTCCCGAGAGTGCACGTGTGGTTCAAGAGTTGATCAGGCTCAGCAGAGATACCCAATGTTCCCTCTAATTTTCTTTTTCCTGCGCGGTATCTTCCAGCAGCAACAGCTTGTGAGTGGCTGTGCGGGACCTCCCGTTTGATGACGATTGGTGATGCTCCCCCCCCCACCCACGCCTCTCACCCTTCTTGTATGCAACCCTACCATCTTCTCAAACACAGTACCCAGCAATTTCTTAAATGGAGCCCGGTGTTCAGGCCTCAACCACCCTTGCATTTGTTGATCGCACTCTTTCAAGTGCCAGCCTTGGCTCGCTGGTAGCTTTCCAACCTTGGGGTCAGAAGGTTGTGGGTTCAAGCGCCAACTTCAGAGATTAAGCCCACAATCTCAGCTAACATCTCAGTGCGGTACTGACGGGAGTGCTGTATTGTTAGAGGTTCTGCATTTTGGATGAGACATCAAACCAAAGCATCTGTCTGCCCTCTCAGGTGGATGTAAAAGATCCCAGGGCACTATTCAAAGAAGAAAAACAGGAGTGTTCTGCTGGCTGATATATATTCCCTCAACCAACATCACTAAAAAAACAGATTATCCGGTCATTATCACATTGCTGTTTGTGGGAGCTTGCGGTGCGCAAACTGGCTTCTGCATTTCCTACATTACAGCAGTGACTCCACTTCCAAAATGCTTAATTGACTGTTAAGTGCAAGCCAACCCGAGGTTGTGAAAGACACTTTATAAAGACGAGTTCTTTCTTGCTCGGTATAAAGTAATACTTCCAGGGCCGGGCCTCTGTCCTAAGCTTGCCCTTCACAATCCTGAACTTGTACACAGAGACCTACTGAGAGCTGGTTGCCATCCAATCCTTAGAAACATAGAAGATAGGAGAAGGAGTAGGCCATTCGGCCCCTCGAGCCTGCTCCGCCATTCAATGAGATCATGGCTGATCATCCAAATTCAGTACCCTGTCCCTGCCTTCTCCCCATATCCCTTGATCCCTTTAGCGATGAGGAAACAGGATTAAAAATAATGGAGAGAGAGAAAAAAACAAACATACTAAAAATCTGGGGCAGAATTTCCCCCTCCTCCCCCCCCCACCTTAATCAATACTCCTTATTCGCTCCTCAAAAGAAAATGGAAATCTTGCCAGAGTTCCAAGTTTCCATGTGAAAACGTCCGGAATAAGAATCAAAATGTTTTTCTGAACAGTGATCCCAGCAGAGGCTCAAGTTCCTGACTCAAATCTATTAAACCCGAATCCCTCCAGGCCATATTCAAAAACCCTTCCTTCCTGGGTCCATTTAAAATACGCAAATACTGCAGGCCATTCCCCACTACACTTAAACAGGCTCTGTGAAGGACTCCAAATGGACAACTGCACTTAGAACACGGAAAAGAAAATCTCTCTCACTACATCCTGCTTCCAGTTTTTTTCCCCCCAAGCTTGTAAATTCTAAGTTCTTCCCCCACCCCTCCCCCTCTCCAATTTTCTTTCTATCTCTCCCTGAAGGTGCTGATTTATTCTGGCGTACGGTTCAACAAGCGTTCAAAGTTATCAGAGGCGTTGATAAGGTAAATCGAGGAAAGCTATTTCTGCTGGTTGGCGAGCTGGTAACTAGAGGGGATAAGTTTAACATTACCCAAAAAAAACAAAGGGAGGGGTCAGGCGATGCTTTATTGTCAGCTGTGGCTCAGTGGGTGGCACTCTTGCCTCTGAGTCAGAAGGTTGGGGGTTCAAGTCCCACTCCAGAGACTTGAGCATAAAAATCTCAGCTGACACTCCCACTGCAGTGCTGAGGGAGTGCTGCACTGTCGGAGGTGCCGTCTTTCGGGTGGACGTAAAAGATCCCACAGCACTATTTCGAAGAAGAGCAGGGGAGTTATCCCCGGTGTCCTACCCAATATTTATCCCTCAATCAACATCACTGAAACAGATTATCTGGTCATTATCACATTGCTGTTTGTGGGAGCTTGCTGTGCGCATAATTGGCTGCCGCGTTTCCTACATTATAACAGTGACTACACTTCAAAAAGTACTTCACTGGCTGGAAAGCGCTTTGGGACATCCGGTGGTCGTGAAAGGCGCTATAAAAATGCAAGTCTTTCTTTTTATTTCTAGTGTTAAATGAGGCTTTAAGAAACTTCTGGAAACAGCACGCCTGGGAAACCTCCCTCCTTGTTGTGCTTTGGGTGTCGCCAACACACAACGACCAGAGGGAATCTTCGCTCGAAAATATCTTAAAGAAAAGTCTAAAATATCGAGGAACAGCATCTCATCTTTCGATTAGGCACTTTACAGCCTGCTGGACTCAACATCGAGTTCAACAATTTCAGACCAGAACCTCGGCCCCTATTTTTTCACATGATAGCTGTTGATGGTTCTGCCATCCCCATTTACACCTCCTCTAGACTCATCTTTTGTTTCTTTACTTGTCCCACTACCATCTCCTTTTGCCTCGCACCATCATCCCTTTTGTCTTTTAATCTCTCCTGCCTTCCATCCTATCACAGACCGTCCCTTTTGTTCATTCCTCCCCTCCACCTTTCCCCTGCCCCTGCACTTAAACATAGAAACATAGAAGATAGGAGCAGGAGTAGGCTATTCGGCCCCTCGAGCCTGCTCCGCCATTCAATGCGATCATGGCTGATCATCCAAATGCTTAAAACCTGTTACATCCCTAACTTTTTCCAGCTCTGAGGAAGGGTCCCAGACCTGAAACGTTAACTCTGTTTCTCTCTCTCCACAGATGCTGCCTGGCCTGCTGAGTGTTTCCAGCATTTTCTGTTGTTGTTTCAGATTTCCAGCATCTGCAGTATTTTGCTTTTGTGTTAAAAGAAAAGCCAGCTCCTTCCTCAAAACACAAATATTACAGAGGACAGCAGAGTCAGCAACTGCGCGTCTGGTCACGATCCAGTGGCTCCCGACTGAAAAGTCGTCGTTGGACGTTGGATTGAAGCAAACTTGCTGTGATGCCCTCTGCAGCCAAATAGTTTGCTCAAAGCTCAGAACATTCTGCGATTGGATGGTCTCCGGGGGAGGAGGAACCCGTTTGATGTTAAAAACAGTCCGGGGTGTGGGGGGAATAGATGCTTTTTCCCTTGCTCTTTTTAAAAATATATCCAGTCATGTGAGTCAGAGCTGTTTTAAGATGCAGAGGGTCACGAGAGACGCCACATAATCCAAATATTACAGGGAAACAGGGTCGACTGGGGAGTCAATGACGGGACACGATTGTTGACGAATAAATAAATGCATTTGCAAGGAGCGAGAGGGAATATCTACACACACAAAACTGGAGCCAAACTTTCTTACACACTGGTTGAACACAAGTTGGTGAATTTCTGCCTGGCTTACTTGAAAATGCTGCTCCCCATCCCAAAGACATGCTTCGGTAGAAAGTTAGAATTGAAGCAAAGTTTGATCTTTGCTCAGCTGGTGCGCGGCATTCATCCAAATATCAATTTCAATTTAGCCCAGAGAAATTAACCAAAATCAGCTTTTTTTTTGTTGTTGCAACAGGCGTACTTTACAAATCAGAATACATTTACAACAGTTTGGGGAAGGAGAGAGCAGTGTGGGGTGGGAGGGATTTGAACTGAGAATAATGCATTGACAATTATTTGCGTTCCACGTTTCATCCCCCACCCACGGACACACTGAAATAACTGCTCGGATAAGACTGCAACTTTAATATAAGGAACTCGACATTCCCATGCAGCTGCGATCAAAAATAAGACTTACCTGCTACAGATGCAAGATTAAAACTGACTTTAACCCGGGGAGGGGGGAGAGAATGCATTCAATTGTCTGCAATTAAATTAATATACATTATCGACATCTTCCATCTGCTGGTAAATTCTGGAGAAATTAAAAACAAGCACAGCCTTCCAAGCCCGGCGACACTCCCTCTGAGCTGGTAATCCGTGCCTTTTAAATCTATATAAACAGGCCGTATAAAACGTGGCCTGCCTGTTGCTGACGACTCGGTCTGGCTAATGCAGCAGGAAAGACATTATATACCCTGCCGATCCCGTGGGGAGGTGGCACAGAGGCAGCAAACAGCACGGTTCCACTCGCACTGGGGTCAGAGCTATCCTCTCTCATCCCATTTACCAGCGCATCGCATCGCTCCTCTGAGACTTGCAGTCTCTTGTTTTTTTGCAATCAAATTAGCCTGCAAGCTGGAGAGAGAGGCTAACTCCGCCATGCAACGGACCCGAGGCACTGAATCATATTGTTTATGAAGTTAAGTGCTTTTAAAAAAAAAGTATTCAGATTCCTTTAGGAAATAGGTCACAGTTACAATCATATCATATGAAGCACATTTCTTTTGCAGTAATAACCATCTTGCTTTTAACCCTTTCAATCTAGCAGAATTCCCCTCTCCTCCTTTATTTTTGCCTAGTTCCCCCCTTCCCCTTGAAGGCCCTTGACCCCCACCCCCACCCCCCTCCCTCACTGGGGTACGGTTCCACTGGTGTTGCTAGCCCTCCAGTAATTTGCCCAAGTGGCATGTGTGAGTTGTCCGCAGGCTATTTGAGGGCAGTGAGGGGGAAGCAGTGGACCAGAGCTGAGCCCTATCCTGTCTTCTCCCACAACAACAACAACAACTTGCATTTACGTAGCACCTTTAACACAGTAAAACATTCACAGGAGCGCCAACAAACAAAATTTGACACTGAGCCACATAAGGACATGTTGGGACCGGTGACCAAAAGCTTGGTCTCAGAGGTAGGTTTTAAGGAGCGCCTTAAAGGAGGAGAGAGAGGTAGCGAGGCGGAGAGGTTTAGGGAGGGAATTCCAGAGCCTGAGGCCTAGGCAGCTGAAGGCACGGCCGCCAATGTTGGAGCGATTAAAATCGGGGATGCGCAGGAGGCCAGAATTGGAGGAGCGCAGATGTCTCGGGGGGTTGTGGGGCTGGAGGAGGTTACAGAGGTAGGGAGGGGGCGAGGCCATGGAGGGATTTGAAAACAAGGATGAGAATTTTAAAAGCCAGGTGTTGCTTAACCGGGAGCCAATGTAAGTCAGCGAGCACAGGGAGTGATGGGTGAACGGGACTTGGTGCGAGTTAAGATACGGGCAGCGGAGTTTTGGATGAGCTCGAGTTTCTGGAGGGTGCAAGGTGGGAGGCTGGCCAGGAGAGCGTTGGATTGGTCGAGTCTGGAGGTAACAAAGGCATGGATGAGAGTTTCAGCAGCAGGTACGCTGACACATCCACGCACATGCACTTCCCAGCCAAGGTGCACAGAGGTCACTTTCACCTGACAGGAGCAAGAAATCCCCGTAATAACAAAATGTCTCAGAATAAGTATTGGAAAGGATAAGTGGACAATAGAAAGGAGGATGGTAGATTGGTAGATAGCAGAAAGAACATAAGGACATAAGAAATAGGAGCAGGAGTGGGCCGTTTGGCCCTTCGAGCCCATTCAATAAGATCATGGCTGATCTTCTACCTCAACTCCACTTTACCCATATCCCTTGATTCCCTTAATATTCAAAAATCTATCGATCTCTGTCTTGAATATACCCAATGACTGAGCCTCCATAGCCCTCTGGGATAGAGAATTCCAAAGATTCACCACCCTCTGAGTGAAGAAATTTCTCCTCATCTCAGTCCTAAATGGCTGACCCCTTATTCTGAGACTGTGACCCCTGGTTCTACACTCCCCAGCCAGGGGAAACATCCTCCTTGCATCTACCCTGTCAAGCTCTGTAAGAATTTTGTATGTTTCAATGAGATCACCTCTCATTCTTCTAAACTCTAGAGAATATAGGCCTAGTCTATTCAATTTCTACTTATAGGACAATCCCCCCATCCCAGGAATCAGTCTGGTGAACCTTCATTGCACTCCCTCTATGGCAAGTATATCCTTCCTTAGGAAAGGAGACCAAAACTGTACACAATACTCCAGGTGTGATCTCACCAGGGCCCTATATAATTGCAGTAAGACGTCTTTACTATTATACTCAAATCCTCTAGTAATCAAGGCCAACATACCATTTGCTTTCCTAATTGCTTGCTGTACCTGCATGCTAATTTTCAGTGATTCATGTACAAGGACACCCTGGTCCCTCTGAACACTAATATTTCCTAATCTCTCACCATTTAAAAAATACTCTGCTTTTCTATTTTTCCTACCAAAGTGGATAACTTCACATTTCTCCACATTATATTCCATTTGCCATGTTCTTGCCCACTCACTTAGCCTGTCTATATCCCCTTGAAGCCTTTTTGCATCCTCCTCACAACTTACATTCCCACCCAGCTTTGAATATATTACATTTGTTCCCCTCATCTAAATCATTGATGTAGATTGTGAATAGTTGAGGCCCAAACACTGATCCTTGCGGTACCGCATTACAACCTGCCAACTCGAAAATGACTCGTTTATTCCTACTCTCTGTTTTCTGTCCATTAACCAATCCTCAACCCCTCAAAGAGGGGTTTAGATTGTTCTAAAGCTGAAAAAATGTGTTAAAAGACCAGGAGAGAGCCTGTCCATATGATGTACCTGGCAAGTTGAATGTCTGGCGTGGAACAGAATCATGTAGACCAGGTTAGTCCAAGGTTTGATCCCCAACCTGGGCTCAGTTGACTGATTTATTTTGTTTGTTCCTGGGATGTGAGCGTCGCTGGCAAGGCCGGCAATTATTGCCCATCCCTAATTGACCTTGAGAAGGTGGTGGTGAGCCGCTTCTTGAACCGCTGCAGTCCCTGTGGTGAGGGTACTCCCACAGTTCTGTTAGGTAGGGAGTTTCAAGATTTTGACCCAGCAACGATGAAGGAACGGCCGATATATTACTAAGTCAGGATGGTGTGTGACTTGGAGGAGAACTTGGAGGTGATGGTGGTCCCATGCGCCTGCTGCCCTTGTCCTTCTAGGTGGAAGAGGTTGCAGGTTTGGGAGATGCTGTTGAAGAAGCCTTGGTGAGTTGCTGCAGGGTAGCAGTACGGGCGCTTTAATTGTCCTCAGCACCCTTGCTTCAGGAAGGGAGAAAAACCAGCCATGATTCCCGCACTTAATTGCTATCCAGTAATCCACCCCCCCCCCCCCCCCCCCCCCCACCATTGGAAAATATGCATGAGTAGATGTAGAATGAGAACAGGACCAGGGCTCGGCTGTGATGCCCAACCCACAGTCAAAAAGCCCACCAACTCTCACTGTCTAAGCTCACTCATGTGTGGTCACTTGGGCGAGATTCCACAGAACAGCTGGCACCTGTGGAACTGTACACCAGTACGAGTCGGCACTTTCAGGAGAGCCGGGAGAACATTGGAGGAGGAAATAAAGACACAAGGAGGGTTTCACAGAACTTTATCTTGTTGGAAGTTTTGCCTGTGCTCACACACCTCCCTTAGAAGATTAGAAAGAGTTCCTAACAGACATGGTCCATTGGAAAGAGTTAGCTTGATGGAAGAATAGGCTTTACTCAGTCAATATTCTCTTACTTTCTTATGGGAGGCACAGAATCTTCATTTACCTTTACAGATGAGTAAATACAAGTGGTAGCTTTCTAGAGCATCAACCTGCCACAGTTGACTCTGGGCCAGAAGGATGTGGGTTCAAGCACCACACCAGCACTTGAGTGTATGATCTAGGTCGATACTTATGTAGTCAGAAATGCCATGGTGTGGATGAGATGTTAAACCAAGGCCTCACCTGCATTAAAGTTGGAATGGGAACATTGGGGCATAAAATCAAATGGATTGAAGTAGCTTCTTCATTTGAACTGATCTTCTGACGATCTACCCCAAAGTGTAGACCAAATGCACTGCGCACATTTGGTGAAGGGTAATAAATGTGAGTTTCTGTGCCATTTCCCTCCAATGCAATGAAAACAGGATCAAGCTCAGTTATGATGCCCACCCCTTGGTGAAAAAGCCCTCCAACACTCACTGTCTGGGATCATTCATGAATGCCAATTGGCGGAGACACCACAGAACAGCTGGTACCCACCATGGAACTGTACACCACCACAAGATTATGAGCAGATACATATCCACTCAACTCCACGACAAACGGACACATGCCTGAGTTAAAGGCACTGAGGACTATAAGAAGTCCAGATAGTGAGCCAATGTGTGTGGGACCATGAAAAATCATGTGCAAGGGAGGAAATTGGTCAAGAACGAATAATGAAGGATGCAGGAATAATGTGCCATGCTTTGGATGAGATGTTAAACCAAGGTTCTGGATCAAACTAAAACAAACTGTAGGTGCTGGAAATCTGAAACAAAGACAGAAGACGCCAGTAACACTCAGCAGGTCAGGCAGCGTCTGTGGAAAGATCAGACAAGTTGTCCATTCTGATGAAATGGCCACACCTGAATTTTCAAGCCTGTCTGCTCTCTCATTGAGCTTTCCCAAGTTTTTCCCGTAGATATTCTAGAGTTTAATTTACCTTTGGGGACGGGTTGCGGGGAGAAACTCTGCAGAATGGTGGGAACAGTGGCATAGTGGTTATGTTACTGGACTAATGATCCAGAGGCCTGGACTAATGATCCGGTAGACAAGAGTTCATAATCCCACCACAGCAGCTGGGGAATTTAAATTCAGTTAATTAAATAAATCTGGAATTAAAAGCTAGTGTCGGTAATGGCGACCATGAAATTACTGGATTAGTTGTAAAAACCCATCTAGTTCACTAATGTCCTTTAGGGAAAGAAATCTGCCGTCCTTACCCGGTCTGGCCTATACGTGACTCCAGACCCACAACAAAGTGGTTGACACTTAACTGCCCTCTGAAATGGCCCAGCAAGTCAATCAGTTGTCAAGAAGGCAGCTCAGCACCACCTTCTCAAGCGCAATACGGGGTGGGCAATAAATGCTGGCTTTGCCAGCGACGCCCACAACCTGTGAATGAATTTTTAAAAAAGAACCTCTTCCTCGGGAGGGTTGAATGGTTGGGGTGGAGTCCATCTTAGAGCAGACTGTCAGAGATCTGTGCGGGGAGTGGACGTGTTGGGCTGAATGCCTTCTTGTTGTCAGCTGTGGCTCAGTTGGTAGCACACTTGCCTTCTGAGTCAGAAGGTTGTTGGGTTCAAGTCCCACTCCAGGGACTTGAGCACATAAATCTAGGCTGACACTCCAGTGCTAGTGCTGAGGAAGTGCCGTCTTTCAGACGAGACGTTAAACCGAGGCCCCGTCTGCTTTCTCAGGTGGACGTAAAAGATCCCATGGTGCTATTTTGAAGAAGAGCAGGGGAGTTCTCCCCGGTGTCCTGGGTCAATATTTATCCCTCAACCAACATAACAAAAACAGATGATCTGGTCATTATCACATTGCTGTTTGTGGGAGCTTGCTGTGCGCAAATTGGCTGTTGCGTTTCCCACATTACAACAGTGACGCCACTTCAGAAAAGTACTTCATTGGCTGTAAAGCGCTTTGAGACGTCCGGTGGCTGTGAAAGGCGCTATATAAATGCAAGTCTTTCTTTCTTTTCGTTATTCCATATTTTGCAACCTCCTTCCTCACAAAACCTCCCCAATGAGAAATATTTTTTTTTTGGATAAATAACTTAGCTTTGCTCTTACTCCCAGCTCAAGAGAAACAACAACCATGTGGATTCATCATCTCATAGCACTAAGCAATAAATTCACATTGACAATTGAGCAGCAGAATTGAGACACTAACCTATTGTTACTTCCTTCAGAGAGTGCATTGGCAGTTGACGTACGCACACACAGAGCGATCTGTACATGCCATTAATAATCTGGAACTAATGACCCAAATTTCCGACTCTTAGTCTGCCTTACTAAAAGCATCCATTCAAGACGCCTTTCAGATCAAGAGCTGTTGGTAGGAGGTTAGCTGCCGTTCATTATCAGAACCTTGCTTGTCACGTTAGGCCCACACATATGCTTCCCACTCGGGTTAGTTTTTTGTCTTAGAATTGGGGGGCAACATTTAGAAGCATGACACGCAGGCCTAGGTCCACTGAGACCTGTGCCAAATGTGCATTCCCAGCAAGAGAGGCCTCTCACTACCCTTTATGCATTTCTTCTTCTGTTTTTCTCCCTCCCTCTACTGAAGTCGTGGACACATACTGTGGGACGGTCGCACAGGCGCTGGCACACTCCGGCTCCTCACTCAGGTGGCTGTTATGTGAGTCTACTGTTTGACTGTGGAGGGCATCACAGCGGACTCCGATTCTGTTCCTGGCAACATGCGGGCACTTTTTTTCCAGTAGGGGTCACTGGAAAATAATCCCCTGCTGACCCTCCCTAACCTGGGGGTCACTGAGGTCAATCGCAGTACTCCTCGTTGAGATATTGGGAAATATGGGTGAAGCAGTGACACTGAAACCCTAAATTTGTAACAAACCCTAAATTTCCCCTGGCTGGAGTGTCTAGAACTAGGGAGGCATAGTCTCAGATAAGGGGTAGGCCATTTAAGACTGAGATGAGGAGGAATTTCTTCACTCAGAGGGTTGTGAATCTTTGGAATTCTCTGCCCCAGAGGGCTGTGAATGCTGAGTCTTTGAGTATATTCAAGGCGGAGATCGATAGATTTTTGGACTCTCGGGGAATTAAGGGATGTGGAGATTGGGCGAGGAAAGTGGAGTTGAGGTCGAAGATCAGCCATGATCCTATTGAATGGCGGAGCAGGCTCGAGGGGCCGTATGGCCGACTCCTGCTCCTATTTCTTCTGTTCTTCAACACCTCATCCTGTGTTCGAAATATCACTCAGCACCTCACAGAGTGAATTACGTTTCGCAATGAAGTGTGGAAAAAAATGTTAAAGGGCGTAGGGAAAGAACAGCGATCACGTAACTGGGGAGAGTATCGACAGTATCCCCTTGTTGTACCAACTGGATATTGTGATCATAGTACGTGCTCTCGTGATCCCATAGAACCCTCCCACCATATAGGACTGTCCTCCCTAGCCGCTGCTGTAAAGCTGGTTATGGCTATGGAAGAAGCGTTCACTGTAAATCAACCTGTGAATCCTTCCCCTACTTCACACTATTCTCTAAGGGAGGAGCAAGAAGGGTTCAACCATTGAGAGGAGGAGAAATCTCTTCACTCAGAGAAAGAAAGAAAGAAAGACTTGCATTTATACAGCGTCTTGCACGACCACCGGACGTCTCAAAGCACTTTACAGCCAATGAAGTACTATTTTGAAGTGTAGTCACTGTTGTAATGTGGGAAACGCAGCAGCCAATATGCGCACAGCAAGCTCCCACAAACAGCAATGTGATAATGACCAGATCATCTGTTTTTTTAGTGTTGTTGATTGAGGGATAAATATTGGCCAGGACACCGGGGAGAACTCCCCTGCTCTTCTTCGAAATAGTGCCGCGGGATCTTTTACGTCCACCTGAGAGAGCAGACGGGGGCTCGGTTTAACGTCTCATCCGAAAGACGGCACCTCCGACAGTGCAGCACTCCCTTAGCACTGGACTGGAGTGTCAGCCTAGATTTATGTGCTCAAGTCCCTGGAGTGGAGGGTTGTGAATCTTTGGATTATAAGAGTAAAGAAGTCTTACTGCAATTATATAGAGCCCTGGTGAGACCACACCTGGAGTACTGTGTAAAGTTTTGGTCTCCTTACGCAAGGAATTATATATTTGCCCTAGAGGGCATGCAACGAAGGTTCTCCTGGGATGGGGGGATTATCCTGTGAGGAGAGATTGAGTAGACTAGGCCGATATTCCCTAGAGTTTAGAAGAATGAGAGGTGATCTCATTGAAACATATAAAATTCTTACAGGGTTTGACAGGGTAGATGCTGGGAGGATGTTTCCCCTGGCTGGGGAGTCTAGAACTTGGGGTCACAGTCTCAGAATAAGGGGTCGGCCATTTAGGACTGAGATGAGGAGAAATTTCTTCACTCAGAGGGTTGTGAATCTTTGGAATTCTCTGCCCCAGAGGGCTGTGGAGGCTCAGTCATTGAGTATATTCAAGGCTGAGATTGATAGTTTTTTGGACACTAAGGGAGTCAAGGGATATGGGGATCAGGCGGGAAAGTGGAGTTGAGGTTGAAGATCAGCCATGATCTTATTGAATGACGGAGCAGGCTCGAAGGGCCGTATGGCCTAATCCTGACCCTAATTCTTATGTTCTTAAGATACTAAAACAATAACATACACAGATTTAGGGTAATTGGCAAAAGATCCAGAGGCGACATGAGGAAAACATTTTTTACGTAGCGAGTTGTTGTGATCTGGAATGCACTGCCTGAAAGGGCGGCGGAAGCAGATTCAATAGTAACTTTCAAAAGAGAATTGGATAAATACTTGAAGGGGAAAAATTTGCAGGGCTATTGGGGAAAGAGCGAGGGGGGAGTGGGACTAATTGGAAGCGCTCTTTCAAAGAGCCGGCACAGGCACGAAGGGCCGAATGGCCTCCTTCTGTGCTGTAAGAGTCTATGATTCTCTGTGATTCTATACTCGCTGCCAGCTCAACATTGTCAAAGGACCCAGGAATAGGGTCCACCTCTCCAGGCTTCACAGCCACAAAGCGGTGCCTGGTGCCAAACCAAACTAATAACAAGCAGAGAAAATATATTTAAATGAAGGTGTGGGGGGCAACACAAAGAGGAAAGAAAAATAACTGAAAATAATAGTGGTAATTTACATATTTAATATCTGAACAATAAATGGTTCAATTGAAGTCATCTGGTTGAGGCATTCTGGATTGTGACACATTGGTTGTATTGAAGACACTGGAATGAATATCGGGCAGGGCGTATAGCGGGCGATAATATGCCGCCCGTTTTGCGCTACCGCCCCCCCCCCCCCCCAAAACGAATTTCTACCCCAAAGAGCTTGATTGAAGGGCATTCTCCATTAAAAAAAGTAAAGGTAAACCCGGACCACTACCTCCTGTTAATAGGGCAAGAGGGCATAGGTTCAAAGAGGGGAAAGGCAACCAATGTCACACAATCCAAAATACCTCAACCAGAGGTTGGAAACAGAAATGATTCTCCTCCTAGTCAACTGGCTACAAATGGGCAGATACAAACAGGAAATGGCTCACAAAGAATGATTAACACATGGGACGGACTTCCCCGTAGAGTAGGGGAGGCAAAGTCCCTGCAATCATTTAAGAGAGAATTGGATAATATGGTGGGGTCATTGTAGGTTTGTTCTCAATCTTGCCAGCGACGCCCACCTCCCATGAACGACTAAATTAGTAAAAAGATGAGCTAAGGTGGGGTGAATGGATCCCCCTTGTCGATATTTATCTTGCAAAGGGAGAATAGAAATATACCCAGCCCAACCAGCGAATTGAATTCTCGAGACAAGACATCTTGTTCCTGCATCTAACCCCTACCCTCAAGTTTCCAGAGAGTCAAGAATCAGTCCAATTCTTATATTCCCCCCCCCCCACAATATCTCTTCTGAAGGTGCTGAATCTCGCTGGGGGGTGACGTAAGAAAACTACTAGGCACTTGGTCTAAGAGTTAAACAAAGCTTTAATCAACTGTTTTTCAAACTGGAGATCTAGTTGTGCCCTTCACTAGTTCCTGTTGAGGAATGTCCTAAGCAAGCTGGGCCCATGCCCGAGTATTTATACTCTCCCTGGACAGCGCCACCAGCAGGCCGTCCAGTATTACTTCATACATGAATGACAAGATTCATGTCAGGGGGCACAGTTCTACAAATGCCTCTCACCCTCTGCTTGTCCACTCAAGTGGTAATTTGAGTTCCGTTCACCTGGTTGCTGTATTGGGGATCTTGCTGTGCACAATTCGGCTGCCTCACTTGGCTGCAGAACAACAGCAACTGCACTTCAAAAGTAATTCATTGACTGTGAACTGCTTTGGGATATCCTGAGGGTGTGTGGGGCGCTATAGAAATGCGAACTCTATCTTCAGTGTTATATAATCCAAAATGTTGCCTCCAGGCACGACTCAACTTTGGAATCACAGAATCTATAATTGTGCTACTGGATCTTTTCAGTTTAAGTGGCTGCAGAATGAAGATTGTGTATGTCATTACACTTTACGGAAATTCGAGTGACAATGGTGCTAATGAAAAAGCTACAAATCGATACTGTACAAATGAACAATTCTCATCTCTTACCTTAGCTTGCTGAGAATCCCAGGTCCATTCTGCACACAACGTAGAGGGAGATATAGAATATTTCACAAAGTGTGGGCTTGTGGCGATGTCGCTGGTTCTTCAGGCTTTTTCGAGGGTGGAACAATCAGACATCGTTCCAATCAAAAGTGGCCGCAGGCGAATTAAAGAGCAATTCTACAAGAGGCTGGGTCAGGAGAAGGGAGCGGGGGGGGGAGTTTGCAGTGCGGAACCATGGAGATGCAATCACGATCAGTACAGTCAGACTGAATTAATGCATGCAGCTCAAATGACACAATTGCTGAAGTGTTCCCTGAGTTAATGACTGCATCCTTACTGATGTTAATGCAGCTCTCTTTCACTGTCGCCCTCAGTATCTCCTCTCAGTTCCTTGTGGGTGGTGCTATGTATTTAGCTGGTACTGAGTTTCAAAACTGACATGCCTAGCAATAAAAAGGACATAGATCCCATTTGTGGAGTCACCCGCTGAGGGATGGCTGTTTAACGATTGCCAGTACGGGTAATTTCCATGAGATTGTGAGGATATAATCCGAATCCCATAAGGTGGGAACATGGCCAATATGTATCCCTCAACCACGTCACTAAAACAGATTATCTGGCCATTATCACATTGCTGTTTGCGGGAGCTTGCTGTGCGCAAATTGGCTGCTGTGTTCCCTACATTACAACAGTGATTACACTTCAAAAGTACTTAATTGGCTGTAAAGCACGCTGGGACATCCTGAGGATGTGAGAAGGCGCTATATAAATGCGAGTCTTTCTTTCTATTATACCCAACTTGTTGTCTCCAATGCCAAATGCGCCCTTGGAGCCAAACCTGTAAGGTAAACAAATTGACACCTGTGTCTTCAGAGGCACCGAGACGCCCCGTGAGAGGAGTCTGTGTTTCCCATGGTGCTTGCAACTGCTGGGTGCCAATGCTGGCCAAGATGAACCGTGGCTGCCATCAGGTTGCCATTTTGGGTTTAACCATGGGCGGGGCGGAGCGCAGGCCCAAGGATAGACCTGTGGCAATGTGGGCCTGCACGGTAGTTTCCCTGAAAGGCACTGGCCACATCATTAAAATCACCATCGCAGTTTTGTTTCCAACCTGCGTTTCTTGAAATGTCACATTCGCGGATTCAAAGAGACTGCATAGGTGAATGTGCTGATTACACCTCGCCGCCGAATCCGACCGCAGATCTGACAACAAGGGAATCGGATAATGTTACGGAAGTGTCAGCCGTGGCTCAGTGGGCAGCACCCTTACCTCTGAGTCAGAAGGTTGTGGGTTCAAGTCCCACTCCAGAGACTTGAGCACAAAAATCTCGGCTGAATAAAAAAAAATCTAGGCTGACACTCCAGTGCAGCGCTGAGGGAGTGCTGCACTGTCGGAGGTGCCGTCTTTCAGATGAGACGTTAAACCAAGGCCCCGTCCGCCCTCTCAGGTGGATGTAAAAGATCCCATGGCCATTATTTCAAAGGAAAAAAGGGAAGATCTCCCCCGGTATCCTGGCCAATATTTATCCCTCAACCAACATCACTAAAGCAGATGATCTGGTCATTATCACATTGCTGTTTGTGGGAGCTTGCTGTGTGCAAATTGGCAGCTGCACTTCCCACATTACAACAGTGACTCCACTTCAAAAAGTACTTCATTGGCTGTAAAGCGCTTTGTGACGTCCTGAGGTTGTGAAAGGCGCTATAGAAATGCAAGTCTTTCTTTCCTTTCTAAATGCTTCTGTAATATAAATAGGATATTAATAGGAAGTGTACTTTACAATGAAAGGTTGCCTGGGTGGCTCAATAGATAAAAACACTTTCCATTGTAGGAGCATACAGAACAGAACGTTTCAGGTTTGATTCTTGGACTGCGGTGGCTGAGCTGATCTCAACGGAAGTGGCAGAGAGGTGCCACGATTAGCCTCAGGACCATGGGGCCTGAGAAAGGAAATAACATAAGAAATAGGAGCAGAAGTAGACCATACAGCCCCTCGAGCCTGCTCTGCCATTCAATAAGATCGTGGCTGATCTTCTACCTCAACTCTCCTTTCCACCCCCCACCCCATATCCCTTGATATCATCCTGGTTTCCCAACTCCTAGAATCATAGAAGATAGGAGCAGGAGTAGGCCCTTCGGCCCCTCTAGCCTGCTCCGCCATTCAATGCGATCATGGCTGATCATCCAAATTCAGTACCCTGTCCCTGCTTTCTCCCCATATCCCTTTAGCCTTAAGAAATATATCCAACTCCTTCTTGAATCTATTTAATGAATTGGCCTCTACTGCCTTCTGTGGCAGAGAATTCCACAGGTTCACCACTCTCTGGGTGAAGAAATTCCTCCTCATTTCTGTCCTAAATGACTTACCCCTTATCCTTAGATTATGACCCCTGGTTCTGGACTCCCCGACCATTGGGAACATCCTTCCTGCATCTATTTTGTCCTGTCAGAATTTTATAAGTTTCAATGAGATCCCCTCTCATTCTTCTAAACTCCAGCAAGTATAAGCCCGATCGACCCAATCTCTCTTCATACGTCATTCCTGCCACCCCAGGTATCAGCCTGGTGAATCTTCGCTGAACTCCTTCCATGGCAACAACATCCTTCCTCAGATAAGGCGACCAAAACTGCACACAGTACTCAAGGTGTGGTCTCACCAAGGCCCTGTACAACTGCAGCAAGACATCCTTGTTCCTGTACTCAAACCCTCTCGCTATGAAGGCCAACATACCATTCGCTACCCAGTGACCCCCCCACCCCCGACCCCCTTACTGGAAAGTGGGCATCGGGTAATGACGGGATGAGGCTCAGCTGTAATGCCCGCTCTTCCCACCCCTCCGCCCACCATAGTCAAGTAGCTTGGCGGCACTAGCTGTCTACGCTCGGCTGAGGTGCCCGTGGAACTGCGGTTCAGGAAGAAGCAGCTTCCTCAGGAGAAGGGCAGGGCAACCGGATGAGCAAAAATCAGATAAAAGGTGTACGTTGAGATTCACAGCTTACCAAAGGAAAACCAGTTCAAGCGTTTGTCTTCACAGGCCACCTATCATGGAACCTCGGGAGCTACGTATAAAGTATAAATCCACGTTCCTGTTACTTCGTATATCCCCCAAGACGCTGATACTATAATCTTTTGCTTTTTGATCGAGAAGTTATCAATAAATGAGGAAAACGCGTTACAAAAGCAGCCCATCCCAAACCCACAAAACTTCAAACAGGACAAATAAAAAATATAAGCACAAATAGAATTCAAATTCTGGCTTCTTGCCATTGGCGGCCACGCTTTCAGCTGCCTGGGCCCTAAGCTCTGGAATTCCCTCCCTAAACCTCTCCGACTCTCTCTCTCTCTCTCCTCCTTTAAGACGCTGCTTAAAACCTGCCTCTTCCTGTCCTAATATCTCCTTATGTGGCTGGGTGTCAAATTTTTGTCTTGTGAAGCGCCTTGGGATGTTTTACTCTGTTCTAGGCGCTGCATAGATGTAAGTTGTTGTTGTAAGTTGCCTGGGCTTCCGAAGCTGCATTGCTGGGGCCTGGGTGCTGCATTGCTGGGGCCTGGGTGCTGCATTGCTGGGGCCTGGGTGCTGCATTGCTGGGGCCTGGGTGCTGCATTGCTGGGGCCTGGGTGCTGCATTGCTGGGGCCTGGGTGCTGCATTGCTGGGGCCTGGGTGCTGCATTGCTGGGGCCTGGGTGCTGCATTGCTGGGGCCTGGGTGCTGCATTGCTGGGGCCTGGGTGCTGCATTGCTGGGGCCTGGGTGCTGCATTGCTGGGGCCTGGGTGCTGCATTGCTGGGGCCTGGGTGCTGCATTGCTGGGGCCTGGGTGCTGCATTGCTGGGGCCTGGGTGCTGCATTGCTGGGGCCTGGGTGCTGCATTGCTGGGGCCTGGGTGCTGCATTGCTGGGGCCTGGGTGCTGCATTGCTGGGGCCTGGGTGCTGCATCGAGGGGTTCAGGTGCTGAATTGCTGGAGCCTGGCCACAGTATTTGACCCATTGGCTGCCAGTAGATGCAAATCAACGTGTTCTAATGATTAACCACACAAACGACTTCATTCATCAGTTCATTAGTGTCATTAGAAAAAATGCTCAAATGGTTCGTGACATGCTAGTGTCATTGATAGACCTAAACAACCTATAACAGTACCCAAGGGGAAGAATGAACTCGCACTTTTTATAGTACCTTTGATGTCACCTAGTAGGATAAGGAGAGGTGTACACCCAATTCCCAGAAGAATAAGGGTTGTTGTACATCCCATTCCCAGGTGGTATAAAGGTACATCCAATTCCTGGGTGGCAAATCCCATTCCCAGAAGGATAAGGGTGTTTTTGCATTCCAGATGGAATAAGGATGGGGTACAACCCTGCCCAGGTGCTATGAGAGTGAGTATAACATCCCATTCCCAAGTAGGATAAGGGTAGATGCACATCCCATTTCTGGTGGTATTAAGGTAGGTGTACATCCCATTCCCGGTTGGCACATCCTATTCTCAGAAGGATCAAGGTGGTGATACATCCCATTCCTGGTGGTATGTCATCAGTAGGGACACGACTATGGCCTCAATGTTCTTGGCCTGGGGAGGGGAAAAGTTCAACCATGGTTTCTGCCCCTGATCCAGTGACCTACTACTCTGTATGAACGTTGGGGACAGCAGGATCTAGCTCAGGATCTCCCTCAAGGTTGAATAGCCTACCCGCCGTCACAACGGAGGACTCACGCGTGAAGAACGACCACTTGGGCACAGTACTGGGAGGGCAGCCGAGAGCCTGTGGATCCGAAGCCCGTCAAAAGTCAGCGGCTTCAGGGGAGGAGGAGAGAAAAAAATAGAGCCTAGGAGGCACTTCCACACAAAGCTGAACAGGAGTCTGTGAGAGGGAAGAGTCCGATCCCGAAATAGAGTTCTCTTTTTCATGTTTTCCACCGAGTGATTTCCTCTTCGTACACAAGACAACACAAAGCGTGGAAATAATCGAAGCCAAGTTCCATTAAGTCAGATTATCCAACATCATCCATCCATTATTCATCCATTTATATCATTATAAACAGTTCAATTTTTTTCTCTTTCAGCATCACGGTTGAGTCATCCAGAGAAGGTTCTTATTGTGTTTTTACAGCCAGCAAGCCCTTCTAAGTACACAAATTCCCCGTAGGTGTATTGCGTGACTAGAGCTGAGCCTTAGCAGCTAGAAATTAAACTCCCCTTCATCCAACTTGACTTGGCATTTGTACAGAGACAAGAGAGCATAAAGAAGGAAATTGATCTTTGAATGGAGCAGCTGTCCGTGGAACACGTTTGCAGGGCGGAATCTACTGGGTTTTTTTTAACCGAAAAACCTCCACAGAAAGAAACTCCACTGGATGGCATTTTAACCTCTGAATTGCTATAACAGGTCTTTTACAACCTGATTCCTATGGTCTCTGAGGAGACAGTGTGCCTTTTGTTAGCCAGTGTTTGCTGGCTATTATGAAGTCATGTAATCTTCTAACTTTGTTAAATGTTTTAATGAACACACTTGCACTTTTTTTGTACAAGTTACTCCCAGGCCGCGACCTTAATTGATGTTAGTTAGCGAGTGATAGGCCTTTCCCATGAGCGTTCAAAATCCTCGTACTCGTTTACAAGTCCCACCTTGACCTTGCCCCTCAGTTGGGGGGTACAGCTGAAACAGGGGGTACACCTGGCTGGCAACATTGGGGACTCCCAGCTGCTGCTGGAGAGGAGGCCCTGAATCCATGCTGGGGAGGCAGGGGGGCTGGGGGGAGGGAGGGATGGAAGAGGGAAATAATCTTCTTACCTGTGGCTACCGTCAACTGTGGCTCTGTGGGTAGCACTCTCGCCTCTGAGTCAGAAGGTTGTGGGTTCGAGTCCCACTCCAGAGACTTGAGCACAAAATCTAGGCTGACACTCCCGTGCAGTACCGAGGGAGCGCTGCACTGGTCGGAGGTGTCATACTTTCGGATGAGATGTTAAACCGAGGCCCCGTCTGCCCTCTCAGGTGGATGTAAAAGAACCTATGGCACTATTCCAAAGAAGAGCAGGGGAGTTCTCCCGGGTGTCCTGGGGCCAATATTTATCCCTCAACCAACATCACTAAAACAGACTATTTGGTCATTATCATATTGTTTGTGGGAGCTTGCTGTGCGCAAATTGGCTGCCGCATTTCCTACATTACAACAGTGACCGCACTTCAAAAAGTACTTCATTGGCTGTAAAACGTTTCGGGACGTCCTGAGTCTGTGAAAGGCGCTGGAGTGGGATTTGAACCTACGACCTCCTGACTCAGGTGACGGAAGGAAAGAAGAAAATCCGAGCTGAAGAAGGGAAAGGAATAACATATAGGAAAGGAACTGATGTTTACTCCAGTGGGGAATGGTAAAAGGAGGTTTATGTTTATGCATACAGCATGGGAAAGGGCCTTCAAGCTCATACTTGCTCACCTATATCTTTCAGCTGATTTTAGCCCCATGCACGGCCCACCACTTCGTACATGAGGCAAAAAAAACTGTGGGTGTATTTGGATTTTCAGAAGGCCTTTGATAAAGTCCCACATAAGAGGTTAGTGTGCAAAATTAAAGTACATGGGATTGGGGGTAATATACTGGCATGGATTGAAAATTGGTTAACAGACAGGAAACAGAGAGTAGAAATAAATGGGTCTTTTTCGGGGTGGCAGGCGGTGACTAGTGGGGTACTGCAGGGATCAGTGCTTGGGCCCCAGCTATTCACAATATATATCAATGATTTGGATGAGGGAACCAAATGTAATATTTCCAAGTTTGCTGACAACACAAAACTAGGTGGAATTGTGTCCTTGTACACCAGTCACTGAAAGCAAACATGCAGGTGCAGCAAGCAGTTAGGAAGGCAAATGATATGTTGGCCTTCATTGCAAGAGGATTTGAGTACAGGAGCAAGGATGTCTTACTACAGTTATACAGGGCCTTGGTGAGACCACACCTGGAGTACTGTGTGCAGTTTTGTTCTCCTTACCTAAGAAAGGATATACTTGCCATAGAGGGAGTGCAGCAAAGGTTCACCATACTGATTCCTGGGATGGCAGGACTGTTGTATGAGGAGAGATTGGGTCGACTAGGCCTGTATTCACTAGAGTTTAGAAGAATGAGAGGGGATCTCATTGAAACGTAGAAAATTCTGACAGGGCTAGGCAGACTGGATGCAAGGACGATGTTTCCCCTGGCTGGGAGGGTCTAGAACAAGGGGTCACAGTCTCAGGATACGGGGTAGGACATTTAGGACTGAGATGAGGAGAAATTTCTTCACTCAGAGGGTGGTGAACCTGTGGAATTCTCTACCACAGAAGGCTGTGGAGGCCAAGTCACTGAATATATTTAAGAAGGAGATAGATAGATTTCTAGACACAAAAGGCATCAAGGGGTATGGGGAGAGAGCGGGAATATGGTACTGAGATAGAGGATCAGCCATGATCATATTGAATGGCGGAGCAGGCTCGAAGGGCTGAATGGCCTACTCCTGCTCCTATTTTTCTATGTTTCTATATTACAACAGTGACTGCACTCGAAGAGTACTTCATTGGCTGTAAAGTGCTTTGGGACGGCCTGAGGTCATGAAAGGCGCGATATAAATGCAAGTCTTTCTTTCAGTCACTGTGCTGGTGGCTGATTCGAAATCACCTCAATCTTATTACTATGATCGCCGTTGCTTGTAAAATACATTTGCGGAGCAACAGGCTAACATTATGATGGATGGTGACTGAGAATGGAGGCCTCCCTCGACTTCAAAATGTAAGCGCTTCAGGATAAAAACTGAGGGCTTTGAGAAAATAATGATGCCCAGATTTTGAGTTACTGATAAAGCCTCTACAGATTAGTAGGAATTCGGGCCAGATATCTCATTCCACATCTTATCTGTATCAGGATGGGAAGGCTGTGTCGGATTCCTGTGATCTTAATTCTTTAAACCTGTCTTTCCGAAACAACAAACAATTGTTTTGTGTAAATTCAATTAGTCCCTGGCATCACAGAATCGTAGAAACTTGCAGCACAGAAGGAGGCCATTCGGTCCGTCGTGCCTGTGCCGGCTCTTTGAAAGAGCAGTCGTGCTCAGTCCCCGCCCCCCCTCACTTTTTGTCCGTAACCCTGTCAGTTCCTCATCCTCAAGAACCCGTCCAACTCCCCTTTAAAATTATTGATGGAATCAGCTTCCACCACCTTTTCAGGTCGAGCGTTCCAGATCCCCACAACTCCCCGAGTGAAAAAAATTCTCCTCATCTCCCCTCTCGATCTTTTGCCAATGATTTTCAATTTATGACCTCTGATTATTGACCAAGTCACCAGAGGGAATATTTTTTCTCTATCTACTCTATCAAAACCTCTCATCATCTTGAAAACCTCTATCAGGGCACCTCTTAACCTTCTCTGTCCCAAGGAGAACAGTCCTAACTTTTCCAACCTCTCTCATAACTGAAGTCCCTCATCCCTGGTAACATCCCGGTAAACCTTCAGGTTTGAAGTTGATTTTTTTTGCTCTGCAAGGTCGAGAAATTTATAAGAGTCAGAGCAACATAAGATGGCCGAACATTGACCATCTTTGCATCTAGCCTTCAGTTGGATGTCGTCACTAATTCAAGTACATTTCAAGGCTCCCCCCTCCAAATCTTGACTTGAAAAATGCTTGTGGTTAGGCAAGTAAAGGCCCATTCAAAATTCACGCAATTCTTTATTGTTGAAATAATGGCTGAATTATGTAACTCACTGCCAGAAGCATTTATGCTCAGATGAAAACTTAAAATTTCTTGTAATTCCCATACCTGCGCCTATTCACTCAGTGCAATGGAAACCAAACTGAACAGGCAATAATATGTACCCAGGGTCAGATAATGTTATTGTGGAATCTTGAATACCGGGGGAGTGGGTTACAGGCTGGAATCTAATCCAGAGATTTGGATGGTCTATTTATAGAATAATGGATACCAGGGAGTGGGTTTGAGATGTTTTATATATCATGAAGTATACAAAGGAATGAGTTATGGGCTGGAATCTAATTGAGGGGTTCAGATGGTTTGGAGTGAGTTCTCTTTACAGCACAGTTGATAAAAGATGGCATATAAATGAGTAATGGAGATCAGAAGATACCGAATTTGATATTCAATCTGATGTTGGCAGGTGTGTTCTGGTCGTCATATTATAAAAAGGATATAGAGGCACTGGAGAGGGTGCATAAAAGATAATCACCAAGAAATCAAATAGGGAATTCAGAAGAGAAACTTCTTTACCCAGAGAGTGGTGAGAATGTGGAACTCGCAACCATAGGGAGTGGTTGAAGCGAATAGTAGAGATGCATTTAAGGGGAGGCTAGATAAGCATATGAGGGAGAAGGGAATAGAGGGTTATGCTGATAGAGTTAGATGAGGAAAGGCAGGAGGAGGCTCGAGTGGACCATAAACGCCAGCATGGACTGGTTGGGCCAAATGGCCTGTTTCTGTGCTGTATATCCTATGTAATTGTATGTGTGGCGGAAGTGTGTGGGTGCAAAAATTGGCCTTGGTGTTTCTGGCCAAGGGATGGGAAAATGAACTCGGACACCTACTCCTGATCACCAGCCAGTGACCCCTGCTGGAAAAAACACGTGTAAGGACATTGGGTGAGGACAATTATTGAGCCATGAGAAATAACCAGGCAACACTCACTGTCTAGATTCACACTAATGACCATTTGGATGAGATACTGGAGGGTTCCCATCGTCCATGGAACTGTACCCTCATCAGGAGCTGATGATCCCAGGAGGAAGATGGTGGTGGGGTGGGGGGGGGGGGAATGGATATTTGATGATGATTAATTGGGCTTAACTCTGTAATGGGTGTGCATGAGAAATGGCTTTTGGGCAGCAGAATTCTGTGCTTGTATTAGATGAACATTTTTATTTTTACGGTAACTGATATTTTCTTTACTTCCCTTTTGTTGCTCTCCCAAAGTCCTGCGGTATCTATGACCGATAGGACAGCCATGCCAAAGGAGTCCAAGCTTTTTGTCTTCATTGGATGCTTAGATATGAGACTTGGCGAGCCACAGAGAGAGTTTAACTCAATGTTCACATTCAACAACAACAACTTGTATTTATAGAGCGCCTTTAACGTAGTAAAACGTCCCAAGGCGCTTCACAGGAGTATTATAAGACAAAAAATTTGACACCGAGCCACATAAGGAGATATTAGGGCAGATGACCAAAAGCTTGGTCAAAGAGGTAGGTTTAAAGAAGTGTCTTAAAGGAGGAAAGAGAGGTCGAGAGGCGGACAGGTTTAGGCAGGGAATTCCAGAGCTTAGGGCCCAGGCAACAGAAGGCACGGCCACCAAAGGTTGAGCGATTATAATCAGGGATGCTCAAGAGGGCAGAATTAGAGGAGCGCAGATATCTCGGGGGGGGGGGTTTGGGGCTGGAGGAGATTACAGAGATAGGGAGGGGCGAGGCCATGGAGGGATGTGAAAACAAGGATGAGAATTTTGAAATTATTTTGCAAATATCTCAAGCTGCTGACACTAAGGGGTCGATTTTCACTCCCTTCGCCTGGTATTAACCGGGCCGTAACGGCCTCAAAATGGCGTCGGTGACTTTACTGCCCCATTGACATCGGCAACCAGCTCCATTTTGAAAGGGGCCTACCGCTGGGTGTCCAAAGTGCCTGCCTGATTCAGGCGATAAGCCCCTTTTAATATGGAAACCGGGGTCCCATGACATAAATAGGACCCCGATTGTCATTTTAGGTCGGAACTGGTCGGAAACTGCGCCGTGCACACACTCCAACCAGCTCCACGGGCGATGGAACCGGAGAGGCCTGACCAAAAGGTAAGTGTCGAATTATTTCTGTGGGCCCCGGAGGAGCAGAAGTGCGGCACAAACATAATCTGGGCTGCCGTCGCCCTGGGACCCACATCCTCTGTGATCGCGACACCCTGTAATGTAACTTGCTGGCGACTGCCTCGGCCCAGTCTAGAGGCCTGAGTCTGACGAGCTGCACCGGGACGTCTGTGTGATGTCCCGCAGCTTGCCTGCCAAATTTAAAGGGGGGTGGGGGGCGGTGGGCCTCAATATCGTTTGTGGGGGGGGGCCTCAATATCGTTTGGGGGGGGGGGGCCTCTTCACTCTGCCAGTTAGTCGCCCAAAAATCAAAATACAACCCTCATAGATCGTGGATTTATCCAGCAATGAGGCAACAGCGCCAAGGACAGCTCTTTCCATACCTCCAGGCTCACAAAGGCCAAACAAGACAAACCACGAGCACAATTAGGACCGAGTTGCCGGGGCTTTGAGAGGCTGCCTATGCTCCAGTGGCCGTAGCTTGGACAGGGTCAGATTTCCATATTAAAAGGGGCCTATGGCCTGAATCAGGTGGACGCTTTGGACGCCCGTGGCTGGGCCCATTTCAAAATGGAACGGTAAGGTCACCGACCCCATTTTGAGGCCATTACCACCCCGGTAATGCCAGGCGAAGGGAGTTTGGTGATCCTCTTATAAGAACAGAAGAAATAGGAGCAGGAGTAGGCCACTCGGCCCCTCGAGCCTGCTCCGCCATTCAATAAGATCATGGCTGATCTTCTATCTCAATACCATATTCCCGCTCTCTCCCCATATCCCTTGATTCCCTTAATATCCAAAAATCTATCGATCTCTGTCCTGAATATACTCAACGACTGAGCCTCCACAGCCCTCTGGGGTAGAGAATTCCAAAGATTCACCACCCTCTGAGTGAAGAAATTTCTCCTCATCTCAGTCCTAAATGGCCGACCCCTTATTCTGAGACTATGCCCCCTAGTTCTAGACTCCCCAGCCAGGGGAAACAACCTCCCTGCATCTACCCTGTCAAGCTCTGTATGTGAATAGTCCCACAGGATAGAGGGCCTCACGGGACAGCAGCCTAGTTTCAGTGAATTCCAGAAAAATTCCAGTCCTCTACACATTCCCACATTCTCACTAAAAGTGCGAAAGGAAGAAATGGTGCACAAGTCTTCTGCTGTCGATCTGCAGCCCTACACAGTACATAGGTCACCAGATGGGAATATTTTTCAATGCATTGTGCCCTCTCCTGGTCATATTGTAATATTTTGGACTAGTGATCTAGTGACTAGTGGATCGCGAGTGGAGCTCGGGGGCCAGGGATCGCGAGTAGAGCTTGGGGGCCAGGAATACAAATACAAATACAGGCACAAATACAAAAAACTGATGGGACTCCACTAACCTCCACCAGAATATCAGTGATAATTTGATCTTGTGAGAGACAACATCATTCATGTCCGAGGCCGGGACCCAGGAGCGAGGACGAGCCCAGCAGCGAGGTCAAGGCCCAGGAGTGGCGCAGCGTGGACCAGCAGCGGGGTCGGGGCCCAGGGAAGGTGCGGCACGGGCCAACAGCGAGGTTGGGAGGATTACAATGTATCCTACGAAACCCAGGCAGAGAGGACCTGCGGGAAGGAGGGAGGAGGACAGTAGGAGTATGTTTGCAGTTTGTACCTTGGTTCTGAAAAGTAAAAAAAAAAATTGACAGCTGAACCAATTTCCGGCCTTCTCCTCGCGTTGTGCGCCCCCCGCCCCCCCGCAAGTTCTGACTTTTGCAGGGGTACAGATCCAGCAGTGTCCTGGACAACTGGTCAGCCTTCATGCGTGAGCCTCGACAGCACCTGCCGATAGGATATCGGACTGCGAGGGAGCATCATAGATGAGACTGATCCTCCCCACATACACACACTTTATTGCCGGCGGGTCACTGATAGCAATCAGGAGCGGGCACTCTGGTTGATTTTGTTTCCTCTCTCTGGGCCAGGTGCGCTGGTAATTACAGGTAATTGCAAGACCCCAAATGCTGCCCTGGCTGAGGTCAGCGTGGACCAAGAATTTAATCTCGCCTGTATGTAAAAGGACTGGATGGTGCTTATACCCACCAGGCCATTGGGAAAGACTGATTTTATATCTTATTTATATTAAAAGTCTGGCATGCAGCACACATTTCCTAATCACTGTCACACTTACTTAATGTAAAACATTCCCCATCACACTTTGTTGACAATGGCCTGGATTTTGCGATCAGCGGCGAAGAAGGCAGGTCATTAGGCTTATAGCTGCTTAAAGACTTTTTGTGGGGTTTTGAGGGGAAATTTAGGGTAATTAGGGATCGATTTTAGCGCGGCGCTCTCTACAGGGGATCTGGGCATGTAGGGGGCATAGTTTCAGAATAAGGGGTCGCCCTTATTGAATATATTCAAGGCTGAGATTGACAGACATTTGAACTACAAGGGAGTCAAGGGGTATGGGGAGAGAGCGGGAAAGTGGTGTTGAGGCCAAGATTGGATCAGCCATGATCTTATTGAATGGCGGAGCAGGCCCGAGGGGCCGATTGGCAGACTCCTGCTCCTGTTTCTTATGTTCTTATGTGAACAGGGCAGGCAACAGCGTATCTTCTCAATTAATCAGACTGAAGAATCCTCACTGAGACACACACACACACAGAGTCTACAGGTCATCGACCTGTAACGTTAACTCTGTTTCTCTCTCCACAGATGCTGCCTGGCCTGCTGAGTATTTCCAGCATTTATTTCAGATTTCCAGCATCCGCAGTATTTTGCTTTTGTACGCAGAGTCTAAACCTGGAAGTATAAATTAGAATATTTAATGGATAGGGCAAAGAAAATTAGCATGGGTTCCCACTCCTGATTGGATAAGTGACCCCTGCTGGAGACTGCTGCCTGTGGCTGTCAGGTACAGACAAGACCAGGCTCAGTTGCGATACCACACTATCAAAGCTCACACATCATGTCTACTTGGGGCAATATCCCTACAAGAGGTCAATGCCTTCAGGAGAGGAGAATGGGGGAGGAGAAGAGGATAAGAAGGAGGGGAGAAAATTGGTAAGAAGGCTTGAAGGCGATAGGTTTTGCAGGTTGCGAAATGAGCAATCACATTTCGGAATAGTTGACAACTTAGTGAGTCAGCCTCCTGCTGCTAGTTGATCTGTAGAGTGGCCCTGGTGTGATGACTGAGCCTATCCATTCCCTGCCTCCCACATAATGCAAAACAGGAGAGCACATGAAACGCATGATATTCATTGTGAAGTATTTAAGTAACCCGGCTAACAGTTTATTAAAAAATACGCTTCTTCTGGCCTCCTGCCACATGAATTAGAAACTGTGTTTGCTGTGACAGTATCTTCCAGAAACTTTGTGAAGAAAACTAAAGCAGGAAACCAATCTGCTTCGAAAATACTGCTTCACATCCTAGGTACCAACATGTCTATTATTCTTGAGCTATTCAATACAATGTATTGCAAGCTGATTGACAAAAGTGGCTCCAATCATATGGTAATGGGTTCCAACTCCAAGGGGCACAAGTTAAACTACTTTTATATTGCCCTTCTTTGACAGCACCTCCCAAACCCACGACCTCTACCACCTAGAAGGACAAGGGCAGCAGGCGCATGGGAACACCATCACCTGCAAGTTCCCCTCCAAGTCACACAGCATCCTCACTTTGTAATATATTGCCGTTCCTTCATAGTCGCTGGGGCAAAATCCTGGAACTCCCTCCCCAACAGCCCGGTGTGAGCATCTTCACCACACGGACTGCAGCGGTTCAAGGCGGTGGTTCACCACCACCTTCTCAAGGGCAAGTAGGGCTGGGCGATAAATGCCGGCCTTGCTACATCGCACGAATGAATAAACGAGGGGCTTATGCCACTCAACCCCAGCACACAGGTCTCATGTGCACCTGCTGGTACTTCTGGAGTGAACTTGCCAGGTTCACCAAGATTGGTCACTGGGAAAAGACTATTCCATCAGTCACTTCACATTGGTTCGGAATGGCTCACGCATCAGGAATCAGTAATATGAGCATCCCTCTAAAATCCAATGGAAAAACTGCTCAGAAATTAGGAAGTTAAGAGCAAGAAGTGAGGGGAAGGCAGGTCTCCCCCAAGTGGTAATTGAGTTGGGGAATAAGTTATCAGGGGCTATTGAAGCAAACAGTATGAGTTTGAAAGAAAGACTTGCATTTCTATAGCGCCTTTCACGACCATCGGACGTCTCAAAGCGCTTTACAGCCATTGAAGTATTTTTGAAGTGGAGTCACTGTTATAATGTGGGAAATGCGGCAGCCAATTTGTGCACAGCAAGGTCCCACAAACAGCAATGTGATAATGACCAGATAATCTATTTTTGTTATGTTGGTTGAGGGATAAGTATTGGCCAGGACACCGGGGATCTTTTACATCCACTTGAGAGGGCAGACGGGGCCTCGGTTTAACGTCTCATCCGAAAGACAGCACCTCCGACAGTGCAGCACTCCCTCAGCACTGCACTGGAGTGTCAGCCTAGCTTTATGTGCTCAAGTCCCTGGAGTGGGACTTGAACCCACCACTTTCTGACTCAGAGGCAAGTGTGCTACCCACTGAGCCACAGCTGACACTGCGAGGCAATTAGATGTGGTTTCTAAGAGGAAGGGGTTTAAAGGACACTGTGAGAAGCTAATCACGAATCCAAAAAAGGATCAACCTGCTGACCTTTTCATGAACATTTCCCATCATGTTAATAAACTTACTCCTCTTTTAATCCCTTCCCGTAATAAAGTCAAATGTGCTCTTTTCACACTTTTTTACTTAGACAGCAGCTCCCACCCCCACAACCTCTACCACCTAGAAGAGCAAGAGCAACAAGATCATGGGAACTGCATTACCTCCGAGCCACACACCATCTTCATTTGTACATGTTTCACCAGTACTTAATCAGCACTGGGTCAGAATCCTGGAATTCCCAACCAAACCCAACACCATGTGAGAGAATCAACATCACAAGGAATGCAGCAGTTCCAGAAGGCCCACGATCATCTTCCCAGGGCAACTCGGGATAGGCAATAAAAAAAACAAAAACACGGCCTTGCAAGTGTCACCCACATCCAGAGGACAAATAATAAACAATCTTTTATTGTGCAATTCCTCCAATTAAAGTGGTTCCTGTATTTAAAAAAAAAAGTCTTGCAAGATCTTCACAACAAAATCATCATGGTGCTCAAGTGGAGCAGGGGGAGGGGAAGAAAGATTCAAGGGGAATTAAAGAAGCAAATTAGGTGGTTTGCAGAAGAGAAGGATTGAGAGATGTGGTGAGAAGACAGGTAGGGAGGCGGTGAGGTAAAGCAAAAACATTACGGCTATGAAAGGCGTTTTCTGTTCCTAAAAAAAATGTTCTTTTGGCAAGTCACCAACTCTAGCAACTTTTGCAGTCTCAGATCTTCCTAGGCGCCAAATTCACTGTTATGGCACCAAGCCATATGGACTAGACGGATTCAAGGTTCAATCCCTTATCTGTGCTGAGATGGCTGACCTCCATCAAAGGTAGCAGTGAGTGGACTAGAACGGAGACTATTGTTGGCATGAGGAGGTGGAAGCTCCCGATTGCTAGACGGACGGAAACTCTTTCCGGAAAGCACGTTTATTCCAGGACAGAATCAAACCGCAACTGTGAAGCCCTCAATGGTCCAATGGCCTGGCGACCTTCACCATCTAGGTTCACAAATGAGTAGCGGTCACTTGGCTGCTGGCACCAGAGACCCTGCTGGAACTGGTGAAAGTGTACCCGAGTAGGAGTCAGCGTCTTCAAGAGAGTTGGTGAGGAAGGTGGTGGTGGTGGGGGGAGAATACAACAACTTGCATTTATATAGCGCCTTTAACGTAGTAAAATGTCAGGAACGTTAACAAAATTTGACACCAAGACACACAAGCAGATATTAGGACAAATGACCAAAAGCTTGGTCAAAGTGGTAGGTTTTATGGAGCGTCAAAGGAGGAGAAGGGGGTTTAGGGAGGGAATTCCAGAGCTGAGGGTCTAGGCAGCTGAAGGCACAGCCACGGATGGTGGAACGATTAAAATTGGGGATGCGCAAGAGGCCAGAATTGGAAGAGCGCAGAGATTTCGGAGAGTTGCAGGGCTGGAAGAGGGTAGAGAGATAGGATGGGGAAGGTCAGGCAGGGATTTGAAAACAAGGATGAAATTTTTAAAAATATTGTTGAATACCAGAGCAACATTCAGAAACACAAACACGTCAGCTGCTCGGTCAGTTTTTTGTCCCAAATTTTATTATTTTTCCCTCCTGCCGTATAGAACAGTCATGATGAAGGTCAGTGTTCGATACAGCTCCACTGTTATCCCATAATCCATTTCATTACATATCAGGAAAAAAAACCCCATCAACGTCAATGATTTTCAACAAATAACCATTACAGACATAAATAAAAGTTCAGGATAAGATGCAGCAATTAAAATGGAAAAAAATGTCCCATCAAGTTTCAAAAGAAAATACTTATGTTCTGCATTCACTGCAGTATGTGACGAGGAATGAAATAGCACATCACAATGCTGGGATAGAAGCTGCCGTTTCTTTTGGGTTGAAAGACAGGAAGATATGTTTGAGGTTTTTTTTTGTTCAACGTTAGATTTAGTGACTCCCCTCTTCACAGGAACAGGGCCAGCACTAGGAGGTGGGCCCCGATCCCAGTTATGTTAACTTGAACTGAGCTCTCACAATGGCCTGGCAGGTGAAGACACAGACCAGAAGGTACCAGCTTCAACCCCTGGGCAGTGCCAAGTTAACTGATCGCAAGTGCAGCTGGGGTGCAACTTTATCTTTGTTTCTCTCTCTGCAGATGCTGCCCGACCTGCTGAGTGTCTCCAGCATTTTCTGCTTTTTTTCAGATTTCCAGCATCCGCAGTATTTTGCTTTTGTTTTGGGGTGTAACAGTTGCTCTTTGTGTCCGTGGGCTTTGAGTGGAGTGGGGTGGTGGTGCGGGGGGGTTATGGAAATCAGCTCGGGTCTCCACTCCTGATCCTTACTGGAAAACAGACATTGGGTAAAAATGGAATGGCTTCGGCCATTCAGTTGAATTACCTGCTGACACTCACTTGAACCAAATTAAGCCTGTGCAATTTTTTCTTTTTTTGGCACGGCTCATTTAGATTCACTGAAAGAATAAAAACCAACAGCAAAGCATTGCACTAGGGTGCAATCTGTACATACAGGGGTTTTAACAGAAGTTATTTAGATTAGCCAATTTGCACAGCCTTAATCAGGAGTCAAAATAATTTTTAAAAAAGGGTTTACTCATAATGCAACAAAGACAAAAACCTGTGAAGTTGTGCGCTCATAAAAAGGTGAGGGACGCAAGTGTTGGGAAATGGGAATACTTTCCATTTTGGGGAGCCAATGTCAGCATCAGGCAAATCCAGATTAGGTACAGCACGACTGGACACAGAATAAAGCTTCCTCTATTGTGTCCCAACAACATGCCTCAGCCTCCAGCTCAGAAGAGTACTCACTAGTGCAGGGAAGTCCAAACTGCAGGCCAAGGGCCACATATGGTCAACCAAGAACTGGCAATCCAGGTCTCCCAAACCCAGGCAACGGAGGCAAACAGTTCTTCTTCGCTAGTTCTTCCAGTTTCAATATTCTGGCCCTAAACATTTTGTGAAGGCTGTTCCTCGTGCTAAATCGGAACATCAAGGTCTGTTCCTGTCAGCAACTTAGGATATCGTGAAGTTAACGATACATGGATTTAACCATGTGTGTGGCCTTGGGCTTCATGGTACTTTTATACACTTACATGGCCCATGAAGACAAAAGGCTTCGATATTCCCCCCCACCCACCACCCCACAGCAGAAACATTTTCCATACAAGTGCCTATGTGGCCACTTTGAAATGTAATTGGTGCTGAATTATGGACAGTCCTGCGCTCGCCACTAACTCATTTTATCTGGGACCCTTACAGCCAGTAGACTGGGTTAAACAAATTACAACCAACAAACATATATCCATGCATTCAACCTGGATTGAGTTCATTATGTAGGAAATTCTTAATTTATGAAGTGTACAACGGAGGGCAAGTGACCAGGTTTTGGGTAGTGCTTAATATGGATTGCATTTGGGTGAAAATAGAATAAAGTTTTTTTTTGTTGTAAAAGTCAAATAGTAATAGTGCCATTATTTATGGAACATCTTCCAACCCTCAAGAAGTTGCTGACGCTGCATAATCAGAAAGATTTGGCTCAGTGCTGTAGGTCGGATCCAGCCACGACAACATGAGGGGGTTGTACAGGAAGAATCCTTCTACCACGTGAAGGTGACGAGAGCAGAGGACTCTGGCGTTAGTGCTGCTTCTGCTTCAGAGTAATCCTTCGCACTGTGTTGTAAATCAAGCCAAAATTCTGCAAAGAAAAAAAAACAGTGCCAATTTTTTTCAGTTAAGAGTTTTCCCCCTTCCGATCATGAAGCTGCCGACTCTCTGCGTGGGGTACAATTCAACAGCTGGCGGAGAGCATCACAATCAAAGCCAAATTCTGCTCTCAGTGGACATCTACACACCTGTGCTGTACAGGTGTGTAGATAGTGATGTGGAAAAGGTCAATAACTCTCACCGATAGAACTCTTATCCCGTCCCCGCGCTGGGCAACTTCACTTGGGTAAAGCCGAGCAGCCCGCTCCCCATTTGCTACGTAATATACTCACTCACCTGGGCAAGAACATAGGTAACTCCTAGATACGCTGCTATACACAACGCCAGCAGTAGATCGAAGATGGCGGGTTTAACTCTACAAAGAAAACATATTGAAGAAGTGTCATTTAAATGGCTAATGGGAGGAGAGGCTGAAATCAGGGGGGGGGGGGGGGGGGGGGCGGCGGGGGGAAGGAAGAGAGAAAAATCGGATATCGAGCATAAGCTTGGGAGAAGAGATAGGAAAGGTGACCGAGTCATGCTCAAAGCGATTTAAAGTATCCTAATGCTGATGGTTTGCTTGAAGATTTTGCAGTTTATGAACTTCTGCTGCCTATATCATAACTCGCACCAAGTCCTGTTCACCCATCACCTCTGCTCGCTGATCTACATTGGCTCCCAATCCAGCAATGTCTCATTTTAAAATTCTCATCCTTGTGTTCACATCCCTCCATGGTCTTGTCCTTCCCTATCTCTAACCTCCTCCAGCCTTACAACCCACCGAGATATCTCTGCGCTCCTCCAATTCTAGCATCCCCGATTTTAATCGCTCCACCAGTGGCGGCCGTGCCTTCAGCTGCCTGGGCCCCAAGCTTTGGAATTACCTTCCTAAACCTCACCGCCTCGCCCTGCTCCTTAAAATCTACCTCTTTGACCAAGTTTTTGGTCACCTATCCCAATAACTCCTTATTTGGCTTGGTGTCAAATTCAGTCTGACAACGCTAGTGTGAAACATCTTTGCATTGGATAAATGCAAGTTGTTGTACGGCTCGAGGAAGTAAGATGGTGTGCCTTGAGGGAAGAATTCCACTGCAGGCGCAAAGGCTCTGCCACCAATGGTAAAAGTGGAAGGGAAGAATAAACAGTCTAAAGTTATGGTGACAAGAGTGCGCGAACAGGGACCTAGGTGCAAAGGAGGTTTGAGGTGTAGGGGAGCTCACTATCCACCCATGCATCAGTTTCCTCTTCGTGAAAATATTGCCACATGTATGTGGAGGCCTATGGTGCTGTCTATCTTACCCCCTCTCAAAAACCCCATAGGAACTAGACAAATGTATTTAATAAATATTTTAAATTCTGCAGCCTGTTCTTTACACCATGAATCACAATGTGGATGTGGACGAGGAAGCCTTTCAACCTATCCTAAGCTCAATCACAACATCTGGCCATTTCTTGAGATGGGATTTTGTCTCCGCTACCCTGGTCTGAAAGTCCATCCCACGTATTGAGCACATTGTGCAAAAAAAGCTAACAAACTATACAAGGAAACAGGATTAGGGGAAAAAAAAATCTAATTATTTATAAATCGGAGGAAAGGTTAGATTTGAAAAATATGAAAAAGATTACTGGCAATCGTGATAATCAATCAGGGACCGATAATCAAATCTGAAACACAACGGCCAGTAATGTGGAGATATTGTTCCATAATAAATCACGTAACAATTAAAACAAGTGTCATTCTTATATTAGCAACTGGTAAACAACCAATTTAGTCTGCCGTGAATCCTTAGATCAACCATAAGTGCTTCTAATGGGACAGTTGATGGTACAGTAATAGTTTCAGAATTTATCACTGTTCAATCTAGTCTTGATTTCCTCGGTTCTTCTATTACAAGCACTGGCGTGCTGGGGTACAGTTCGACATGCACTAGCAGTCCTCCAGCAATGTTTCCTGCATATTTTTTTTGTGCACTGTCCCTTTAACTGGCTGCACAGCCCATTCAAATTTTTTACGCGTGCGCGGTTTCTTATTGTAAAAGCCGCTGAGCAGCCTGCGCGAGACCTCCAGACTGCTGCGCGGCAGCGTGGGAACATTGTCCTCCTGTGCCTTATCTTCTGAAGGCATGGACTCTTCCGATAGCCTTCTGATAAATTCACCCAAGTGACAGTCCTTCAATACGCGAGCCTAGACGGCTATTCAACTATGGATGACTTCACAACTGAGCCTGATCCAGTTCTCACTGCGTGTCCACACATGCACACTCTTCAGTAGGAATTACTGGTTAACCATCGGGAGTAGGAACTCAGGCAAATTTTTCCACCCCCAACAAATGTTCGTTGAAGCCAATTGTAGCTCCCTCTACCAGCCAACTCAGCCTACAACCGCTCCCAGTTTCCACATCTAGCTGTACATTCACCCACCGAGCTATAGGGGCGGTGCATTCTTGTGGTGTGTATCTCGTACCTGTATGCATTCATGGTTTGTTTCAGCTGATCATAGAAGAGAAATTCTGGATCTCTGCAATCAACAGAAAAAGATAAAGTTCTAACGGAATGGATGAATAAGTTAAGAAAACTTGATTGTCCTGTAACAGTTAAAATTCTAGCTTCACAACCCACAGGTTTGAGGCCCCGAGTGACTGACCCCAACCGGCTATATATGTTCCTGCTGGTACCTGGATTAAGCCCTGTATCAGCTCGACTTTGGGAGGAAGATCGAAGCAAGCCAACTCAAACTCCAACAATAGCACGCCTATTGGCTAGTAAGCACCATTGAAACTAAATACCTTTGTTTATATGGCAACTTGTCATATCTCTCAGAAACATCTCAAAGTGTTGACCAATATTGACCAAGACACTAGGAGAACATCTTGCTTGTCTTTGAATATTGCCAAGGAATCTTTAATGTCCACTTGAACAGGCAGATAAGACCTCAACGCTTCATCTGAAGGATGGCCACTCAGCACTGCACCACCGTGCCAACCCAGATTATGTGCTCAGGACCTGGAGTGAGATTTGAAACTACCATCTGACTTGGGAGAGAATGCCATCAACTGTGTCAAGCCGACACTTCAGTCATGGATGCAAGGCAAATCATAGAGAATAATGGGCCAATCCCGATCAAACTGGACCAAGAGCACAGCATTACATCACTGACCGACACGGATAGCTTCGAATATTATTTTAGTCATTCAAAGAACGAGTGGAGGGGACTTCGACACTCACAACTTTTGTAGAGTTAATGTTGAGTTTTCGCTCTACATTTCCCATCTCTGCGGTAGTCATCATCATGGACATCTACAGACAGGAAACTCAATGCAGTTGGTGTCCACACTGATGGATTAATGACTGACAATTGCTGCAAACCTATCTCGCGCTTGATTACTGTATTAAGTCATACATAAGCCTTAATACTTACAGCAAAAGAAACAACTAGTGTTGAAGATGTAGCCAATGAGCAAGTTAATTCTCATCATGAATGGTCCATATTTGGGGTGTGGCCAACATGGGCACTAGTAAGGTAGCTTTTCTTTATTAAAAGCACAATGTACCTTTTGTCTGCCTTCACATGATGACGTTTGACATCTTTCAAGTATCGACTCATGTAATACTCCATAGTGGAGATCAGGGTGCTGTCCTTATCGATGAGCTGTGCTGCCCTCGGTTGGGCTGTTAGCCAGTCAAGTACTGATGATAGCTGGTCCTCCTGTAGTTGCTGAATTGGACAGGAGGGGGAAAAGCAGACAAATGGTGAGTGGGTGGCACTGAAAATTAACACACATATTCCAGAACATCACCTTGCTCTTTAGTTTCTGACTTTACATATGTTGGAAATTCATGCTCGCAAAGATAGGGGTTTGAAGGGCCAAGGCCCGCAGTGCAGGACACCAAGGTAAGCAAGAGTAGGAGAGAAGCTGATGCAAATCGAAGAGTAATAAGGTTACAAGCTTGAGTTTTAAAAGCCTGCAGAAAGTAAGGAGTTCCACATAAAAGCACTTGAACTACTTTTTACTAAAAAAGGACAGCCTATTACAGTAACTCTACAGTCTGTTAGCGATTATAATCGGTAGACAGGAGTGAAAATGATCCACACAATTTTACAGAAAATACTGTTGGTTTTTTCATTACCAATAATTGCCCACCTTCACCTAAACCCAAATCCACAGCTTCAAGACATCTCTGACCCTCTGGCCAGCTTGACCCCTCGCCACAAGTTAAAATTTATTCAAATCATCGCAGCCCGAATTGTCGCCTGCAAACTATCACCCCAGGCATCTCCAAGTTCCACTGGTTGCTAGTGCCCAGAGTTGACCACAAATCGCGCAGCGCCTCGCTCCAGCCTGCCTTAGTGATCTGCAGCCCGACATTTCCACACACACACACACACCTTCCGCTCCTCTAACACTGCGCTACCCTTTATCCCAGCTTCCTCCGTTCTACCATTGGTGGCCACTCCGCAATCTCCTCCATTCTGTCCTCTGCAACTACCTGCTCAATTCCCACCTGCTTTCAAAAATCTTCTCCAGTCATATTATCCAATAATCCTACCCCCTCATTATTACCTATTGCTCAGCATTCACTGCTTTTCCTCTTTAATGCAAAAGAAAGACTTGAATTTGTACAGCGCCTTTCACCACCCAAGGACGTCAAAGCGCTTTACAGCCAATGACTAGTTTTGAAGTGCAGTCACTGTTGTAATGTAGGAAATGCGGCACCAATTTGCTCACAGCAAGGTCCCACAAACAGCAATTTGATAATCACCAGACAATCTGTTTTTAGGTGTCGGTAGAGGGATAAATATTGGGGAGAACTCCCCAGCTCTTCTTCAAAATAGTGCCTGGGGATCTTTAACATCCACCCAAGAGGGCAGACAGGGCCTTGGTTTAACATTTTATCCGAAAGATGGCACCTTCAACTGTGCAGCGCTGCACTGAAGTGTCAGCCTAGATTTTTTGCTTCAAATCTCTGGAGTGGCACCTGAACCCACAACCTTCTAACGCAAGGTGAGAGTGCTACCACGGAGCCACGGCTGACACTATTAGGTTCGATATGTCAGCATTACAGTTTGCAAATGTGTGCTCATCTTTCAAAGGTGGCCATCCGTTTGGCAATTCACGAAAAAGTGAAGGCTACACTTAGGTGAACAATGCTGATATATATGCAAGTACGATGTGCAATGAGAAGCAGCTAGATTGAAGAGCAAGACTGCAACACCAATTTTTCAACCACCCTCCCGCAATTCTAGCCTACACCATGTCATATATTAAGGCCCCTCAATCATAAAATGACATAGAATTTACAGCACAGAAACAGGTCATTCGGACCAACTGCTCCGTGCCACTGTTTATGCTCCACACGAGTCTCCTCCCACCCCTCTTCATCTAACCCTATTAGCATAACCTTCTTCTCCTTTCTCCCTCATGTGCTTATCTAGCTTCCCCTTGAATGTATCTATACTATTCGCCTCAACTACTCCCTGTGGGTAGCGAGTTCCACATTCGCACCACTCTCTGGGTAAAGAAGATATAAATCACATTTATATCCTTCTCCCTTTCCTCTCCTGTGCTTAACTAATGTTCCACAAGCACGGTCAACCTACAGTACTTCACCCAAGGTGGCCAATCTTTCCATGAAAGCTGGCAGGTTATTTTGCAATGGGGGGAGGTGGGAAACCACAGCCAGTCTGATGCTGACCTCACCCCAATGCCCCACACACACACACTTTTTATCAAGGATCACTGGATAGTGAATCGGGAGCAGGAATCCGGGATGATTCTTTTTCTCTTCTCTAGCTCAGTGGTCCTGAGATCAGTTAAAACCCTCGGCTGACATCAACTAACACCACAGACCGGGGATTGTACCTGGGACCGCCTGGTGCGCATGGCTCAGTACCACATCAGGCAGTGCATTTAGCAAATAAGAGTAAATCGGCGGACGATCCATTTGATAACCCAGGGAGCCCAAGGGTGCAGTTATACTGGCACTTGTGCATTGCAGCGGTGCAAAAAGTGACAATATAACTCTGGAGTTGGTCTGGTCCAATCAACGTCCCCTCTAAGCTGTGCAGCTGCCCATCCAGAGACCGGCTTATTCAATGTGAAACATCGCGCATTCGCAAAACTTTGAATGGGTAGCACATCCCCCCCAAAAAAGTTATGGGGAACATTGGGTCCAATCCCTTGGGGAGGCCATTTCATATGACAAAGGGGTTTGTCACAGATGGAGTATAACTCCAGTGCGGTGCCAAGTCAGGTTTCGAAAAGTTCCCAAGAGATTTGCAAGTCCTCCGTTAGGCACTTTATTAACTTCAATACTTTAAAAAAAAAATCCTTGTGTGTGTGTGTGGATCCTTGCATGCAAATAGAGCTCTCCCCTGGCTATATGTCTGTGATTGCAGTCAGGTAATATACATCATTTGTTACAAGCTGCAAATTGATTCTGCAGTTGTTGCTGTAGCATAATGCAGTCTAAATTAATTAATTATTTCCGACACTCTGAGGTCAGGCAATACCCTTGGTCGCTACCCACAATACTTGGCTCTAATTGGTCTGGGAGCTAGACACCCGATCCCACTGTTTAAAAACATCTCACCACCAACCTCATCCTCTTGTCGAGCATTAAGACAGAGGACATTACCTCAGTTCCCCAGGTATAGACTCACCTGCAGCTACTGTGCACCTCAACTCCAGTAAGAAACAGCAGCTGGGATGCCATTTGCTTTAAAAAAAGGAAAGTGAAATTTAGAGAAATTAAGAAGCACTCTGCTTACCATTTGCTCTGTGAAGATCTGAAGGTCCTCTGGGGCACCCTAAAAAAAGAAAACAAACTTAAAAAGAGACAGCCCTGTAAAGGCTGAACAGACAGATCACAGAAGGCGGGAAAAAAAAACTGGATGAGACACACACCCGGAGCTATGTGTGCGCACACTATATACTAAGGACATAGGCTCAAGGGCCACTTTGTGGCCCATCTCGATCTGACTGGTGGCCTTTGGCAGATTAGTTACTCGGTATGTAGCCTGTTTGGCTGTGGAGTGTTGCTGGGGCTGAAAACCAGTGCAGTTCCATAGAAATAGGAGCAGGAGGAGGTCATACGGCCCCTCGAGCCTGCTCCGCCATTCAATAAGATCATGGCTGATCTTCGACCTCAACTCCACTTTCCTGCCCTATCCCAATATCCCTCTCCTCCTCTTGCACTTCAGTGAGAGAAAAAGCGAGAGTACGTTATTAAGAGGTACAGGCTATTCCCGCATTCGCAGCACAAGTCGGTAACTCCGTGTTGCAGCATGATCAAAACTTGGAGCGGAGTCGGAGGGATCACAGGCAGATCTGTGTCCCGTCATTCCACGGGCTTGGAATAACTGAATCCTCCCGAGAATAACCTTCAAGCAAGCCAGTGCTCAACATTGGGCTCAATCTTGCCGGAGCGGGGCATTGCTACACCAGAAGCTACTGCTGCAATTAACCAAGATTAACATTCTGAAGTTAAAACAGAAAATGCTGGAAACGCACATCAGATCCATCAGTGTCTGAAAGAAAAAGATAGGTTAACATTCAGAGTGGAACCCTTCATATTTATTTCATATTCTCAAAACTCACTATTTCTCTTTATATTCAATATATATTAACATTCTTTATTTTTTTGTTTGAGCAGCGAGTGCTGATTCAATATTGCATCCTTCTCATTAAAAAAAGGAGTTGCTGTTTTTTTACACAAAGATATTTTCTCTCCTCCCCGTTTGGAGTCTCCAGCACCATCCCAGTGAAAGAGGCTGGAGATTATTCCCAGTTCCCCACACATGCTAATCTACAGCCAGCCACTAGGCAGAGGCAACAGCTGCAGCAACAACACCTAGACAGATTTATATCACACTCCTTTCATCTAAATGGTGGAGAGGCGGACACTGCGCAGGCGGTGAAAGAATTGTGGAGCGGGAGGCTAGTGGGGGGGGGGGGGGGGGGAAGACAGGGGAGAGAGAGATAGGTTTATAAGAGGGTTTGGAAGGAGAGAGGTGGCAAGGCAACACAGTTCTGGGAACTCTCCTCCCTACAGTGTCGTGACCGAGATAGGAGACACAGCATAGTAAACCGTAGGTAGAAACCTGCAGCCTCATACCTCACTGCAAAACACGGGGGAGCTCCAAACACACCGTCACCCCAAAGGTCACCTTTCATTTTCAGAGGTATCCATGAAAACAGATACAATACCTATTGACAAAAAGTCCTCCCAAAACAAATGTTACCTTCTTTTTTTAAACTCACCAGATCATCACGGGCAGACGAGTCCGTTCATTCAAAAAAAAGAGACACCTTTCTGCAGTTACTTGCACATGCATATTAAAAAAAAAGTGACTAAGAAATGAAAGAAACACCCTTACCTTCTCTGTTAGGTTGTAAATTACCCGTGCCAGTGCCTCAGCAATTACTTTGGTATTGCGACTTAACTTCTGAATATCAATCTGGGACCTAAATTTGGGAGGACATCAGATGATGAAAACTTTGCTCGACGTTCATCGCAAGACACAAGATATGCCAGTCGCCAACATTTAATACCACAATTATTTTAGGAGCAACCCTGCCCTTTTTTGATAGATCGAACCTAGGCTCTCACCATATCCCTCAATTCTTTCTCGCTCATGCAACTGCCTCTGGAGTTCATTGATATGGTCGACTTCAAATAGCCTTCCGAGAATTTTTTTTACGCACAGTTCATTATGACCGGAGAGAAAAAGTTCCACCTAGCTTCCCTTGTTCTTAACTTCCTAATTTTGTGCTCCGCAGTTTCAACCTTCATTTCTACTGAGCAATTTGTCTCAATCAACTTTGTCGATACCCTTCATAATCTTGAAAGCTTCAGTTTTGTAATCTGTTCTCCTCAAAGACAGGAAGTACAAGTAACTTCACAGACTTCAATCCTAGTACAATGCAGTCACAATAGGCATAGGAGCGACATTCTTCCTAAAAGATGCGATTTTCCCTGGTATTCCACAAAACTCTGCTTATGCCATGTCCAATTGTAGCGAATATGGTCAGATGTAGAGCGCCCAACAGCTGCTTGATCTCATCTTTCTGGAATAGCAACCCTACCATCTTCCCATTACAGCTTTTAACATCCAGACAGACACCCAGGGCATTGCTGTCCTATCCAACTGAAAGACATCAGCTCAAACAATGGAACACGTCCTCAGTACTGCACTGGAGTGTCCGCCTAGATTATGGGTTTAAGTCCTGGTGTAGGGCTCAAACCACAACCTTCTAACCCAGAAACTACAGTGCTAGCCATTGAGCCAAGCAGGCACCTTGCTTTGAGTATGCTCATCTCGCTTGAGGTTGCTCTTCAGCCGAGGAGCAGGAGCTGTGTCTTTTGCTGTAACAATATAAACCTGCCAGTCATTCTACTTGCTTCCAAAGTAAAGCAAAAACAAATGTTTACATTTTCATTCTACCGGTATTTGTAGGAATTTAACTTTACCCTCAAGGCAAACAGAACACACAAGTAGAGCGGACGCTGGACATCTAACCAACTAGGGCTAGGTATGCAATTAAGTTGAGAAATATTTAATATTTAAAAGCCAGTTGTGTCTTGGCAACCGGTGCCAAAGAAAATGTGGGTTTCACCCAGAGATATAGCAGACTGAAGCCAATTTATAAATTTACATTTTCCTTATCTAAAGTCACAAAAATCCCTCACTGTTGCATCCTGCTTGAGAAGGATATTACAGTATATCGGGAGGATGGGGTAGGATTAGGAAAGTTAAATCATTGGTAAACAGGGTCTCCTGGAGTTTGCCCGATTTCCTAGTTTCCCCCAAAATTGGGCACAGCGGGGAGAGAGCTGGGCACGAGGTCGCACAATCGAGTGGGTTAATTAAGCATTGATTGGCCCAGGAGAGGCTTTCCTCACCCTTTGCCGGGCTGGTTTGCTATCTAACTAAATCGCTGGGCCTTATCGCACAGCATTCCTTTAATTTAGTGGGATAAGCAGGGGAAGAGAGAGAGTCACACTTTCCAACTGCTTTAAAACAAATCTGAACACAACCTGACAGACCGCAGAAAGATCAAGGTAACCAGCCTGAAGCAGGCAAGAGACCTCCAACAGACGGGCAAGTTAGAAAACGAGTCAGTGGCAGTTGGCTGCCCTGTAACTCACAGCTGTAAAATGATGATCTGACCAGTCGAACGAGTAACATAGCCATTAACAGTAACTCGGGGCATCCAAACTACAACCAAAGGACCACATGGCCCCAAACCAGGACAACCTGTGAGCCCAGGTAGCTAGGTCCCATTTCTTATTTGCTGGTTTGGTCTGTTTGAATTTTATGGGTCTGGTGATTTGGAAACGGTGCCTCTCATTGGTGATAAATCCCAAGCGAGAGCATCAAGACCTGTTAGTATCAGCAACTTCAGATACATTTTGTTTGATAATCGCTCCTGTGAAGGGCCATGGGACGGTTTACTATGTTAAAGGCGCTATACAAATGCAAGTTGCTGATGCAAATTAATGGGAACATGGATTTAAACTTAGTATGTGACCTACAAGGCTTTGTGGGGAGCAACTATACAGTCAACAGGTACAAAAAGCACGGATACTCTTTGCATTAACTGGTTATTTTGGAATAGTACAACACAAACTAAAACAAAACATGCTCAATGAAATAATTAAAGCAGCAATGAGGAGGCTGCTCTCACCTCATGTCCATAACACTGGTCCGCAGGCTGTTTTTATGGCTTTCTAGGCGGGATACTGTGAATGCTGGTAATCGGCGGATTCCGAATCGCTCGTGCTCCCAGGCCAACATGTCCTCCGCCAAGTTGATTTTTTTGTGTATCATGGAGAACTTGACTTCTGGAAACTTGCTGGCAGTCACCTGCATTTTAAAATTCAAAAAAGTCCAGCATTTTTAAATTCAAAAAAAGAGTTTGGATTTTCAATAAACCAACAGATTTCTTATTTTGGTCATATAACTCCCCCACCGCCCACGATCTCTCCTGAAGATGCCAACTCATGCAAGGACCAGCTCCGAAGAAGCACCGTCAACTCTCAGGTTCCTCATGCATGAATCGAGATGCTCAACCTTGGGAGAACACCAGCAAAGGCCGATTCTGTAGTTGCCTATACGCGTACACACGCATATTTTCCAGTGGGGATAATGGATGGTTATCAGGAGCAGGAACCCAGGCCGATTCATTTTGGGGCACAGAGGCCAATTGTCGCCTCTGCCCTGGGTGAGATCGACCAAATCAGCACAGACCGCATCGAACTTTTCTGCTCAGTTTCAGGAAGTGGAATCCTGGCTGATTTTCCCCTTTAATCACGGGCATTGAAGCAAACAATAGCCTCTGCACTGGATGAGATCAACTAACTGAGCACAGGCCAAAGATCAAACCTGGGACCTCCCCACTCAGCTCCATACTAAAAACGGAAAGAGAATTGCATTTACCAACGGAGCTGCAAATTTCTAATTTTACTTAAACGTGGTGGCCATTTTCCATTTAGCTAGTTTCTGATCTCGGCCTTGCTGATAGTGGGATGCAGCGTGCGATGGGGGCAGTTTACCTCTCTGTCCCATGGAGGGAAAAAAAATGAACGAGTGCCCGATAGGCACACTATAGCTGGCTCAAGGGATCACTGGTAGAGGGCTGGGAGTGGAATTCCCACCGACCCACTTCACTGAAAGGTCAGAGTGGGAAATATACCACTGTTATGTCAGCCAATGCAACAGCCATTCTGTACCAGCAACATTCCACAAACACGACACTTTGAGAGCAATTTACTGTGTGAAGTGCTTCGAGAAATACTGAGGATGTGATAAAGCATTACATCAATGAGGGTCGTGGGGTAAAAGGGAAAAGTGAACAGCGGAAATATGGGGTGCAAGCTCAGGGTCTTGCCCTGCTGCACATTACAACTGCATCTCCAGCAGATCCCTCAAGTTCTATTGGGAAAGCGGATCCTGACGTGGCGACACACTTACTGTTTCCAGTTCCTTCAGGAAGGTGTGCTGTGGGGTAGCTTCCTTAGGCGGCTTTGAAACGTGAAGATAAAGGCTATCGTCACTGCCCAACGTATCGAGGCACAAAACGAAAGCAACGTTATCCTGAAGAAGGCTCGAATCTGGAAAACATGGAGCCCACCCACAAGATTACAGCCAAGCAGACACTCTGGTGAACTCTGGTTCTCCTCACAGAAGCAGGGTGAATCTGATCATTTTAACTGGTAGATGGAGTTTACAAGGAAACTATTAGAGAATTTTACAGCACAGAAACAGGCCATTCGGCCCAACAGGTCCATGTTTATGCTTCACACGAGCCGCCTCCCATCCAACTTCATCTCACCCTATTCTTCAATACCTTTCTCCCTCACGTACTTATCTGACTTCCCCTTCAATGCATCCATGCTATTTGCCTCAATCACTCCATGGGGTAGCAAGTTCCAGATGCTCACCACTTTGAGTAAAGAAGTTTCTCCCAAATTCCTTATTGCTAATTATCATTTCTTAAAACAGGGTGGGGAAAATCTCTATCGAGAGCCAATGTCCATGAGTAATAAGTTTGCATCATTTGCATCTTTTTAGTGGTAGTCTCCACCGCTTAGTGGTGGGAACACAATTTGCCCGCTGTACGCATTGGATGGTTTCTACTTCTAGAATCCTGACCCGCTAGTACCCCTCTCTGGTGCAATATACACCATAGTTATTGCGTAATGTTCTGCGCAATCGGACATGGCAAAGAACCACAAGCTTCTCAACAACAACTTGCATTCATATAGCGCCTTTAACATAATAAAACGTCCCAAGGTGCTTCACAAGAGCATTAATGAAATTTGACATCAAGCCACATGATATTAGGACAGGTGACCAAATACTTGGTCAAAAAGGTAGGTTTTAAGGAGTGTCTTACAGGAGGAGTGAGAGAGGGGTAGAGAGGCTTAGGGGGGGGAATTCCAGAGCTGAGAGCTGAAGGCACGGCCACCAACGGTGGAGCGATTAAACTCAGGGATGCGCATGAGGCCAGAATTGCGCTTCCATGCTGATGCTGCCCACAGAGATCATTCAACTCCTCCCATCTTCTCTTCAGCAGAGTTCCCTGTATGGCCCCATAACGGAGAAGTATAATAAGTAACTGGACCGTAACAAGGTGCAAACTACTCACCGGATACCTGTTTCTGCCCGAAAGCCGGTGCGCTTAACATGCTGTAAACGGCAACTTTGTAATTGACAATAATGGTGATGGCAAATGGTTTGCACTATTTGCCCAATTTAAACATGAATGGTTTAAGTGGTGGGGACTGTAATTTCATATCTGAGGGATGTATGCAACCCCCATTCTTCACTGGCACTCATACCTCTGCTGGGGAGGTGGGCTGCATGCTCAAATGCACAGAGACACAATCCTTCATCTTACCTGTGTGATCCAGGCTATCCTCCAGCCAGCGTTTGGTGCCCTGGTAATTGAATTTGCCTCCTCCGGATACAAAGAACAGGATATTATATCTGAAAAATTATTGCAGACCAAGTGTTATTTTACAAATAAAAAACATCGAAACAAAAACAATGTAATTGATACTTATTCTTTCCAGTCAAGTGCTCGACTGAGAAACCTACAAATTAAACTGGTGACTAATGTTTCCCTTCTATTTTTAGGAAGAATTTCAAAGATAGCACAGTCTGTTTAGTACATTTTTCTGCAGCAGACCCCATTGATTTGTTGATCGGCTGATCCTCAACCCCACCCCTCCCAAATGCCCTGACCCATGTTAGGATATGGTCCCACAGGCACTCGTCCTCATCTAATCCAAGTAGCTGCTCACGTGCAAGCTGAGACAATGCTAGCAAGCTGCATAGCTGTGGGCACTTTTGCAACATGAGCTTGATGCTATCCTCATGAAGTCTAATTAGGCATATTTTCTCAGCACAGGTCAATGCACAGCAGGGGAGTGCTCCCCAGCGTCCTGGCCAATATTTATCCCGCAATCAACATAACAAAAACAGATTATCTGGTCATTATCACATTGCTGTTTGTGGGAGCTGCTGTGCACAAATTGGCTGCCGCGTTTCCTACATTACAACAGTGACTCCACTTCAAATAGTACTTTGGGACGTCTGGTGGTCGTGAAAGGCGCTAGATAAATGCAAGTCTTTCTTTCTTTCATAAAAATGAGAAGTCGCACAACACCAGGTTATAGTCCAACAGTTTTATTTGAAATCACAAGCTTTCGGAGCTATCGATCGCCCCTTCCTCAGGTGAAGTAAAGAGATACAGAATCGCCAAAGCATATATAGATAGAGAACAATGCATGTGTTACTTACAAAAGCAGACGACTATATTTAAATCACCTATATTTAAATATAGTCGTCTGCTTTTGTAAGTAACACATGCATTGTTCTCTATCTATATATGCTTTGGCGATTCTGTATCTCTTTACTTCACCTGAGGAAGGGGCGATCGATAGCTCCGAAAGCTTGTGATTTCAAATAAAACTGTTGGACTATAACCTGGTGTTGTGCGACTTCTCATTTTTGTCCACCCCAGTCCAACACCGGCATCTCCGCATCATGATTTCTTTCATAAGCAAGAATCCTAGCCGATTTCTCCTCAACCGTAGGCCAGTGGTGCAGAGGTCAACTATAAAGGCCCTATTGTTGCCCTGGTCAGCAGTGAATGGGAATCGAATCTGCGATCCTTCGATTCACTAATCCCACACTGTGCACTGCATTTATCAATCCGAGCTATATTGGAAGGTGGGCAAAAGCGACTAGCAGAAGGAATCTGCTTCATAGGAAGTTTAGATATGGATTACTCCAGGTCTGCCCACGTGCACACAAAATGCCCTGGGTCAATTGGAGGGGTTGGGGCAAGAGGAAAACAAAAGTAGCAAACTCACTCATTGCACGCTTATCATTTCTAAGTGATACTGTATATTGAGCACTGAAATAAAATTGTAGTGTGTTGGCACAGTACAAGTCAGAAAATCTCTCAGTTTCACATTTCCATTCCTTTCAATATTGCAAAGTAAAGCAACACTTTATATAAACTAAAAGCAGAAAAGAAACAAAATTCGAAATTCCTTGCGGCGATATTTCACAACCAAGCTTTTGCAACCGCTTTTTGCACTCACCCGGCATGTGTCCTTTTGTAAGTGTAGAGTTTGGAAAATAGTCGAGCCAGTTCTAGTAAAGCTGCTACGCCACTACCATTGGAATCGGCACCGTAAGACAGCCACTGTCAGGGGAGTGGGATAGGATGGGGGAAGAAAAAAAACTATTTATTCCATACACTAGATTGTTAAGACACAAAAAGTCAAAGACAAAAGAATGACCCATCCACTTTGTCCCTCTAATGCCTCAATTTACCTACTGCAAGGTGGTTGGAGTATAAGAGTAAGGAAGTCTTGCTGCAATCATATAAGGCTTTGGTGAGACCACACCTGGAGTACTGTGTACAGTTTTGGTCACCTTACCCAAGGAAGGATATACTTGCCTTAGAGGGGGTGCACAAAGGTTCACTAGACTGGTTCCTGGGATGAGAGGACTGTCCTCAGGTGAGACTGAGTAGAGTGGTCCTATATTTTCCAGAAGAATGAGAGGTGATCTCATTGAAACATAAGAGGGTTTTGACAGGGTAGATGCTGAGAGGCTGTTTCAGCTGGCTGGACAGTCTAGAACTAGGGGTCATAGTCTCAGGAAAAGGGATCGACCATTTAGGACTGTGATGAGTAGAAATTTCTTCACTCAGAGGGTTGTGGGAACTCTACCCCAGAAGGCTGTGGATGCTCAGTCGTTGAGTATATTCATGACTGAGATCGATAGATTTTTCGGCACTTATGGGATATGGGGATCGGGCGGGAAAGCGGAGTTGACGTAATCAGCCATGATCTTATTGAATGGCGGAGCACGCTCAAGGGGCCGTATGGCCTACTCCTGCTCCTATTTCTTATGTTCTTAAAGACTATCAGCCAACTACATTTTGAACTCCCCAATGCCTTTGACTTCACTGTATTGCCAAACAGACTGTTCTCACCTAATTTCCATACACTGACACTTTGCAGCAGGAACTCACCCCCGCCCCGCTCCCTCCAGCCCAGGGTTAACAACTCTTAGTTTTAGTCACCTTACCAAGCCCTGCCTGAGATCAGCTCTTAGTGCACACGGTATGGCTCAGCGCTGCACCAGTTTCTTTTCCCACCAGGCTGCTGCGTGATGCTCCAATGTCTCAAACTTTTATTGCTTTTTGCGTAAATAATTTTTAATGTAATGTACATCGTCCATCCATATAGAATCCTTGAGTTGGTAATGCTGAAACACCTCAAGTCCACCGAAATTCAATATCTCATTTCAATATATACTTGCTCCTCATGTTTCATCAGTAATTTTGGGTTATTAGTGATAAAGCTTTTTCCCGTTTGAGTAGATAAATTATCAGCATCTGCCACTTATCCTGCATGTTACAAATGCCTTCCCCCAGACTGCTGCCTGTCCATCAGAACAGCTCCTCTAATGCCTTGCAGTTAGCGAGTGTAGGACACGCCGTCAATTGCCTGTTTATTGTTGTAGCATTCATAGTTTGTACCAGACAATTTTAGGTACAGTTTGTTTCTAAGTGATTTACACTCGGGACAAGGCTCTGTATACAGCACAGCGATGGAAAAGAGCCCATCCTTCTCTATCTGAGATGCTCAATGGATTAAATAACAAACTAAGTGCTTGATATTATAGAAATACATTTACTGAGAACTGGGTTTAAAGTAACAACTTGAGAAAAGGTACAAGACCTTGCTGCTTGTTAGTATGTTTATGGATAGATTAAACGGTGCTAGTTAAACTCAACATTTTTCACCCTCGTCATGCTCCACAAAGCCATTGGCTCCTGCTCGAATACGGTATCACAGCAACTCTCTGGCAACCTGCCTGAGTGGTCACTTTTCACGTACGAGCCTAGACTGAATGCCAGCAGGCTATTTGAGAACAGGAAAACATATAGCAGATTGCAACCCTGTTCTCAACTAATTTCCACACACGGACACTTTCCAGACCTGATCTGGAGCAGGAACTCACCCCTGCCCCACCCCCTCCAGCCCAGGGTGAACACCACTACTTTTAGTCACCTTACCAAGCCCTGCCCGAGATCAGCTCTCAGTGCACACGGTATGGCTCAGCACTGCACCAGATAGCTCCTTTACCCACCAGGCAGTTGTGTGATGCTCTGTTTCAAACTTTTAATTGCGTTTTGTGTAAATAATTTTTAATGTAATGTACATCGTCCATCCATATAGAATCCTGGAGCTGGTAATGCTGAAACACCCCAAGTCCACCGAAATTCAATATCTCATTTAAATATATATTTGCTCCTCATGTTTAATTCAGTAATTTTGGGTTATTAATTTGGGTTAATATCTCAAAGTTTGGAAGGGCATAGAGTGTTAGTTATAGTTTAACAGGATGCAGTATAAAACTTTCATACAATCATTATGCTTCACTGAAATCCTTGCAACTGTGAAAAGCCTTACAAAACAGGTTTCTAAAAAAATCACCAACAGTAGTAATTATGTTGCGATAGCCAGGGTTGTACTTACAGGAGCCACTCCAAAGGAGTCGTAGTGTGCTACAATTACAATGGTGGGTAGATCCTCTCCACCCAGACCAGTCAATCTGCCCTAAAGGAACAACACAAGCATGGAATATCAGAACAAACAGCTCACACTTTCAGGAGTCACATTTCTTTTATTAGCTTAACAGAGAATCAGAAACAGCAAAAACATTTTATAAACTAGAGACTTTAAAACCAGTAACTGAAGGAGTAGTACTTCTGGGCAGGGGAATGATCCCAACAGCAAAACGACAGAACATCCCGCTGTCTCACAATGCATTATTTGGCAGCTTTAGAACTTAAATTATCACTAAGACACCTAGATGAAGAGCAAAGGACCATAGTACAGGACACCATTAAGCTGGAAACCAACAGGAGAAAAACCAAGATAAATCAAAAAAGGTGAGACGACACCACATTTTGGTTTTAAAAGCCTTCAAGCTCCTTTTCTATCCTGTGGTCCTTGGTCCTCCAATTCTCACTGTACAACCCCACTTCCTCTGCTTCACCATCACTGTTACTCTTTGGAACGTTCTTGCTAAACCCTTCCACCTTGCTCCTTTCTCTCCCTCCTGTAAGGGACTGTTCAATATCTTAAACCATCTTTTCAGTCACCTCCCCCAATTCTTCTACTGCTGCTGCTCACTACCAGTTTCTCCTCGGGACCTTTCATATATTAAAGGCACTATAACAGACGCTGGGCAATGCTGTGGGAGACAGGAAAACCCAAGGGAATTCACCCAATGCCAGATCCCAATTTTCAGACGTTTAGGTTACATTCTACAAGAAACATCTTAACTCATTGGCACGGATATCCCTTCACTGCAGAGTCAATCATCCCCATGTCGCTAACACACTGGTTCCTGGAGAGGGAAGGGTTGCGGATAATTGAAATTTTCAAGATGGAGATAGATTTTTTGTTAGGTAAGGGTATCAAGGGCTAAGGAGCAAAGGCGGGCAAAATGGAGTTGAGGTTCAGATCAGCCATGATCTGATCGGAATGGTGGAACAGGCTCAAGGAGCTTAATGGCCTACTCCTGTTCCTAATGGTTGGAAGGAAAAAGCCTGGCTTGAAATGGGTTAAATGACTAGATGTTCAATGAGGGCGAACAGCTTTGAATACCAGTTGAAGTCTGCAACTGGGTGAAACACACAACTTAAGTCTTTCTTCAAAAATTGCAAGATCAAAATTTGCAATGGCAATACTAGATTTGACAACATTTTTGCTCCGATTCTTTATAACCAACTTCAGACCAGCCAAGTGCCTGATGGTGGTGCCATTGAGCCTGTGAAATTTTCATTTGTAGCACCACCACCAGCCATTTAGCAGTCATTACAATGGAGAAGAAGGATTCCAACTTACCTCAAGGCTGGTTATTGACCAGTCAGTAATGGCTTTGCTTTGGGCCCCACTTGTAACCATCTGGAAGCCATTGGCTGTGGCTGTGTGCAAGAGGACTGGGGAGGGGGAGGAATAAATAAATTTTATTCAATGCACCCAAGATACTGGTAGGGTTGACAGAAACACTACGCACGGTATTGCTAACAAGGCCTTTTGGCGTCAACGCTTTATGGGGATAAAAATTAAAATCTCAGTACAGGAAACTCTTTATTAACCGGCACCGACGGGACCGGTGTGGTGCCGGTTTATCAAAAGTACCGGATAACGGAGAGTTATATCTACCGAGGCTATTTTTAACAAAGAAAAATAAATAAATCAAGAAATGAGCAGTATACTTCGGACAGCGCCAGGAGGCCGAGTAGTGGCACTTTTGAAAACTACCCCTACTGACTAAATCGGCGTTCGCGGACTCGGGATCGGCAACATTGCCGGTTATTTGAGAGGAGTTTTCGGAGTACTCGGCGTTCGCGGAGACTCGACTGCGACTCGGCAACATTGCCGGTTATTTGAGAGGAGTTTTCGGAGGATGATTTTTGCCGGTTAAGCGAGAATTCCGGATATTTGGGTGCCGGATAAACAAAAGTTTCCTGTACTTCAAATTGTTCCCACCACCAGACTTATAACATAGCTCAGAATGCTCTTGATACAAGCCAAGCTTGGCAGAACAGGGCGTTTTTCTACAGTTTTAAGTGGACAGGTTATGAAAGTATCAAGCACTTTACTGACATACTGATACCAACGTGGAGAACAAATGACATTACATATTTCTATTAAAAACAGAAACATTTCCAAGTATTCAGCAAGCCTATCAGCATCTAAGAGAGAAGGGACAGGCTAATATTTCACGCAGAAATCTACCAGGAATGGCAGCTGCTGATGGGTCTGCTGTGCATTGTTTCTGTTTTTATTTCAGCATTCTTTTTATCTACATACTTCTATCAAGTCTCAAATGGATAGTTTGGTGTCAAAAACATTGCTCTGTGTTGCATTTAAGCCACATAGACCAGAATGTCCCATGCTCAATTCCTGCTCGGTGTTGAGTTTGGTGACCATGGCTGGGAGTAATAGAGATAGAAGTCATCCCTGGGCAGTGAGCTAGGAAGGGGGGAAAAAAAAAAATCAGCCAGGGTTCCTGCTCCTGACTGCCATCCAGTGAGTCCTGCTGTGTCTGTGTGGACATTAGGTTAGGGTCGGATTGGGCTTGGCTGGAACGCTCCGCACAGTCAAACAGCAAGGTACCAGAGGTTAATCAGTGTCTGTGGAACTGTGCTCCAGCAGGACTCAAAGCTTTTAGGAGACAAGAAAATAAAAAGGATCGCCTGACTTTGCAGCCGGATCAAGCAGTGATATAATTTGTTCCTTTCATTTTATTAGACACATTATGAGGGATATTAATGCCGAGAAATGAAACTGTTGCCCATTTCAGCAATAAGCACTCCCAAGTCAGATGCAACAAAGTTAGAAACAGGAAAACGCTCCCTGTATTCTGCCGCAACCACACACTTCTGCTTTAGCCTAAAAATAAACCACCTACTACTGCACTAGTGCCACACTTTCATTTCCTACAGTAGCCATCTTGTGACCTCTGAACCAGATTGTCAACTTGGGACATTTTTTGCTGTAGAGCCATGCCCGTCAGGTACAGGACTGATTTGCCCCAAATCATTTCACATAAATGCCCATTACACCAGCACACAGAAAAGAGATTTTTGTTGCATCAGTGTGGACTGGATTGGAACCCAAGTTCTAGAGGAGACCGGCCGATGTCTAACCCACCCAGTTGTCTAACTCATGAATAATGGCCACTTGGGCAAAGTATCAGGGACTGCCAAACAGCAAATTGTCAAGAGATGAGGGAAGGAAAAAATAAAAAAATCTCACATGGCTGCAAAACATGAGAGCAGACCCTGAGCTGGTAGCCAACAATATAGTCATAGTATGTTAAATATTAACTAGTTTTGTAATGGCACTGTAATACACACCCACATCCTAAAAACAAATGAAAAAAAGACCAGACATTTCACAACCTGGGCCACTCAGTCCCTTTTATCCATAGTGGTAGTGAGGGGGGGGGGATTTTCAAAGTGGGGACATGAGGGCCCCCCTGCAGGTCACATTTCTTCTATCATTCTGGATTTGTTATCTTTCTAGCGCTGTTTGTTGTTTCTGTTGCGGTATACATTTCCTGCCATGATAATGCGGGTTTCCTTCTTTTGGAAATTAGGACAAGGCGTCCAGTTAATGTTTGTGGGGGTTCCTACAGACAGGTTTGAAAACTACTGCCATAAATATATATTACAGAAAAAACAAACCTGGGATTGAAGTTAAGGTGAAAATTTAACTCGGGGCTCTTCTGATGCTTGTAAACTGTTCAAGGTTCACTCCTGTGATTTAAGACATCATCAAAACTTAACAGAACTGCTGCCCTGTAGTTGCCCATTCTCCTGATTCAATGCCAGGTGGTAACAGAGCACTCTGGCGCTGAGACACAAGGTCACTAATAAACATCTGGGAGCGCTGAAAGTTTGCATGTGTGGAAATTGGTTATTTGAGCTGGAAGATGAGGTGTGAGGGAGCGCCGAAGTCAACAAAATATAACGAGCCATCAAGACAACACTATTTGGTGTGACGCAGGTTTAACTCTACTCCAATTAGTCCCCATTCTCAGTCATGCTGCTTCAGAGAGCACCCCCAAATGCAGACTGGACAACTCTTGAAGATGGAGGGAGAAAAGAGGAGGAGAGGAGCATCGTCACAGTACAGCTTGGACACGCTTCATGGTTGCCAGCTCAGGAAGGCAATAACGAGGCAGAAGGCTCGCTGACCATGATTTCATAGTCCAGGGAGATTAAAGGGGACTCAGATGGAGTCTTTCTCCCCTCAACGTGAGACAAAACCTGAACCTTTAAAAACAGGAACCACTTGCATTCATAAATACAGTATTAAAGTTTGCTGATTGAAGGCAAGCAGATAATACCACACAAACTGGCGAAACTCTGGCTGGCACAAGTTACTCAATAAAAATAAAAAAATCAGACAATGTAGGCTCGACCCACCTTCTGCAGCGGAGGCAGTGCCCTGCGAGACAGACGCTGAATTTGTTTGCTCATGTATTGACAAGAGCTCGTCATCCTCCAAGGCAAAGTACACCGGCACAACTGTCTCAGTTGCCAACAGCTCTGGCTCGATCTCCATAAATTGCTGCAAGTTTTAAAAACAAAGAGTCAGCCCAGTACCCACTATCAAAAAGAGAGAAAATGCTAAAGTTTCAACACCTCAAATTTGCTTCCCATCTCTCCTGAAGATGGTCACCAATGCTGGAGTGTGCAGGGGTCACTCAATAGCAACCAGGAGTGAGAATCATGGTTTTTTTTTCCCCCCATCAGCCCAGAGCGAGAGGCCAAATGTAGCATCGCATTGTGGTCCTAACTGAGATCAGCTAACACAGCACAGATCAGGGACCGTCCTAGTGTCTCTGGCTCGTTACCACATCATACTACCCACTTACCTACTGAGCCAGAGGTGGACCTCAGGGATCAAAAAGTTTAAAAAAAATTATACATGATTGGACCAAATAGAATTTGACTTTAAGCTCAAGGTCCAAATTTTTCCACAAATTCCAAAATATTTCCCTGTGCAAACTGTGAAATGTGTGACATGCAGTTCAGTTTCATTTACTGCTATCCCTTCAGAACAACTTTATTGAAGACAACATCTTTCATTCTAATAAAACATTTTTTGTGAATTTTATACTCAAATGTGAGGGATGTTAGTGCTGGGACAGGCACTCAGCGTTAGAATCAAGCACACCCAATAATGAGTATTATTAGATGCAGATTAAAATTCATGCCATTGTCACAGCAACCCACCTCATCTCCAACTTCAGAAGGACCAGCGTAACATTTTTCCATTACTCACACTAGCTATTCTGACTGAAATGGCTAATTTGTGCCAAATTAGGGAAAGTTTTATGGCTGTGGGTCCATGCCCACTAGGAACGGGATTGAGACGGTCCAAACTCCTTTCAAGTAGGATAGTGACAGCCAACAGACAAAAGGAGGCTTTCATTTCATCGCTGTTTTGATCACTTTGGATTTATGGTTTGTGAAGTACTGATTGGAGGTGGTATGTGGGTGGATGTTTCAGCAAAATCCATTAACACAGCGAATTCACTGTGCTACCCACCGCCTACTCGGGCTCTAAATGACGTTCCTAAGCCTACTTGTGTTTTGCTTTTATCTGCCCCGATGCTAACCAAACCCATCGACAAAAGAATTACTGACTTGTTACCACTCCCAGGTACGCCCTATCCTTTGTACACTTGCGCCCTCGTGAAGGTTTTCTTCAGAGGACGTGTAATTGGGTAAAACGCAAGAAAGCTGCTTCACCTGAATGACATCCTGAGGCATTGTCGACATGTTCTGGGGCAGAATGATCACCACTGCCCCTGCACTCTGTCGTATGGCCTCCTGGAACTTTTCAAATGAGAACTCTGCTAGTCTCATTATCACACACCGGCGGCTCAGCACATCTGCTTCGAATGTTCGAGCCTCTGTGTTCAGCATGGCATTCCTTGTGCCTGTCAAGAAAAAAAATAAAGAGACATTGTTTTGGTACCTGCCAGTACATGGAGCTTACAACCAGCAGGTCCCCAGACTGCACTATTAGGATTGCAGCTGCCCCAAAGGCAAGTGAAAGAAGTTGGGATCAGCTGGATTGTGGGATCAATTGTTTAATTCTTTTATAAAAGAGAAAACATATTTGCCTTACACAAAAAATTCTCCAGGGGGGGGGAAGAATAAGGTTTATCTTGATTAACTTTGTCTTATCTCTAACGTTGGTGGTGTCCTGCATGCTGCATTTTGGCCTGTATCATAGGTTTCTTAAGGCCCGACAGAAGACTGAAGTACAAGAACGGGCCAGAGAAACTTCGGTTCTTCAGCATTAGGCAGCAGAGAGTGACTCCTGTTGCTTTTATCGGACCTTTAAAGTTTATGCACAACTTGCCAACAATTCATTTCTGGGCTCACACACTAAGGCTGATTATTTGCTCAAGGTACCAGAGGGTTGCAGGCATCCATGTGACTGTACCTCAGTAAAAGTCAATGCCTTCAAGAAAAGGAGGGTGCAATTGGGGAGAAAAAGATTGTCAGTCACATTATCGGTACACCTGTTGAGCTGAAAACAGCAGAAACTGTACAGTAAATAGTGTCCATTGGCAAGATTTAAATTGCATCAAAGTGCTCAAAGGGCAACATCCTGTACAGTGGCACATGGATTTCTGGGGAAGTCATTAGCTGCTGTATGATCATTTGCCCATCAGTAAACACAGCAATTAGCAAACCAAGAACTGTCTTGGCATTGAAGCAGACTGCTCTTGGCTTCTGATCCGTGACTGCAGCCAACCATTACATACGTACGGCCCAATGGTCATCTATGTATCACATCAAAGAACTAAAAAAAATATATAAATACCGTATTGTTCAGCGCTATTCAGGCCCATAACACCAACACCCAGTGGCATTTTTATAGTTATCAGCAATGGCTGAGGAACCTGCAACCTCACTGGAATGCATTTAATGGCCATTGCCATCGCTCGGTAATCTATAGTATGTACTGAATATTTGTGATTTACAGATGACACAAAGTTAGGAGGGACAGTAAGTAGTGCAGATGGAAGCAGGAAGTTACAATGGGACAGAGACAGATTAAGTGAATGGACAAAACTATGGCAAATGGAGTTTAATCTGGACAAGTGTGAGGTCATGCACTTTGGGGCAAAGAAAGGCAAATCGTAAACGGTGAGAAACTGGGAACTTTAGAGGAGCAAAATACATTTGGGAGTCAAGTACACATCATTAAAAGCTCATGCACTGATACAAAAAACAATCAAAAAGGCTAATGGAATGTTGGCCTTTATCTCAAGAGGACTGGAATACAAAGGGAAGGAAGTTATGCTTCAGTTGTAGAGCCTTGGTCAGACGCCATCTGGAGTCACTGCATTCAGTTCTGGGAACCACACCTCAGGAAGGACATACTGGCCTTGGAAGGGGGTGCAGCGCAGATTCACTAGAATGATACTGGGGCTTAGAGGGTTAAATTAAGAGACCAGGTGGCATAAACTTGGCTTGTATTCCCTAGACTTCTTTACCTCCCTACCCTCCTTTAAGATGCTCCTTAAAATCTACCTCTTTGACCAAGCTTTTAGCCACATGTCCTAATATCTCCTTATGTGGTTCGGTGTCAAATTTTGTTTGATAACGCTCCTGTGAAGTGCCTTGGGACGTTTCACTACGTTGAAGGTGCTATATAAATGCAAGTTGTTGTTGAGGGGTGAAAATTGTTTAAAGTATTAAGAAGGATTTGATAGGGTAGATACAGAGAAACTAGTTCCTCTGGTGAGGGAAATCAAGAACGAGGGGATAGAATGTTAAAATTAGAGAGACCATTTCGGAGCAAAATCAAGAATCACTTTTTCCACACAAAGGGTAGTAGAAATCTGGAACGCTCTCCCGCAAAAGGCTATGGATGCTGGGTCAATTAAAACTTTCAAGACCAAGATTGATAGATTTTTGTTACGCAAGGGTATCGAGGGATATGGAGCAAAGGCAAGCAAATGGAGTTGAGGTAGGCATCAGCCATGATCTAACTGAATGACGGAGCAGGCTCGAAGGGCTGAATGGCCTACTCCTGTTTCTAATGTCCCTGGATTCCAAAATGATTTAATAGTGATTTTAGTTTTGTCATGCAAGCTTGCTTCTTTACCATCCAATTTTCCCTGCTGGGGTACAATTCCAATGACACTGGCAGCCCTCTGGTGCCCTGCCAAATTGAGTGTAGGCAAGCTATCCGATTTGAGAGAGCACCAGAGCAGAGCCAGATTCTGTGCTCACTTGACATCCACATATAGACTTTCCAGCAGGGGTCAGTGGGCAGCAATCCTGGACATCCTTTCTAGCGGAGACAGACTGTGGCGATCGGAGCAGCTCAACTGCTGTCCCGTGTTGACACCAACTAACTCAGTACAGACAGGAATCAATCTGGGATGTTCCGGTATCACACCAGGTGGTGCTTTTACCCACTAAACTATAGGAGAACTCAAATTCACCACACAGACTTCAGCAGTTCAAGGAGGCGGATCCTACCACCTTCAAGGGCAATTAGGGATGGGCAATAAATGCTGGCCATGCCAGCGACGCCCACATCCCATGAACAAATATAAAAAAATCTGCCTTTTTAAAGAGACATTTAAGTTTGCAAATTATGAAGCTGGAGAAAGGAACATAATACAATACACAAGAGTCTGCTGTGTAAAAAGGGCATTGTAAGGAGGAAGGCTTTACAAAGAGAATTCACAAAATACTTTTATGTACATGCCAACTTCTGCTAGTTAAAAAAGGCATAGCTTTCTTCAGATTGCATATTGCCAACCTTTTCTGTTAACTGAACAGTCCACAAGATATGTAGCAAAACATAATCCATATGGCACTGAATCACTGACGTATCACCTCTCTAGCCCCATGACAAAGACAGTGCCCCGATATTTTTTTTAAATGGGAAAGGGGGAAAGGAGATTGCGCTTTAGACATTTCTATTGTTCCCTAAGCTTAACGTTGTTCCAAGTGGTGTTATTTTCTCAAGATCAAGTACTGATGTGTTGTTTAAATCAACGACCTCTTGATTCAGAGACAAGTACTACCACAGAACTAAGGCTGACAGCTCAAGTCTCATCTGCCAGGGCAGCACTCCCTCAGTCCCGCACTGAAGTCAATTTAGATTGTGCTCAAGTCCACAATCTTCTGACTCCGAGGCAAAAGCACCATCATTGAGCCAAGGCTGACACTTCGAAAAATTTTAACCCCTCAATTCTAATGCAGTCTAAGATGACAAGGCAAGGAGCACCTCAGGGGGAGATCCACTCTTGGACAAAAATTTCTGCTGTCACTTTTGGAATATCACAATGCCATGCTTGGCAGAGCTCTCCGCTTTATGTGGAAACTGAATTCCTATAAAAGCAAATCTTGTTATAAGCAAGCTCACCATTTCTTGAGCAACTGAAATAACAGCAATAAAAAAAATGTCATGTATTCAAAACTCAAAACAGGGATGGGGTAAATGACAAAACTATCCCTGGCTTTATATTCAAAGTCAATGGTTAACCACATAATCATTCTATTATTCAACAACTTAAAGTTGCAACAGTGGTGTATTTTCAGGAAAAAAAGTTGTCTGACAGGCAACCCTCCCCACCCTTCACTGTCCATTTTAAATTGACCATTACTTGCTTGTACCTTCCTCTTCTACCTCCTAAGCGCCAAACACACTGTTTTGCACTGGCTTCGAGCAAGGCTCTTGTGCTGTCTTCTACTCGAACTTTGTTGTTTCCAGGATCTCAAAAGAATGAAACTCCTTACCTCTCCTCAGTCTGAAATTCACAGCCTTTTCAAACCCAAGTTCGGCATCACCTATTTCTTAATTTACCCGGACTTCTCTTATACTCATTCCATCCTTGGCTGTGTCCTGTAGCATCAGCCCATGCCTTTTGACTAGGTTTCTCAATAATAAATAAGATAGGCTACAGCATGTTAGAATGCTTTATTATGCTAATCCTTGCAATAATTTTAAACTGTGCAAACCTGTATTATTTAATATAAAATATATAAATAGTTCACAGTGGGAAAGGCCATTTCATTCAATTTCTGTCAGGTGTTCCGAGCTCCATCTGCTTTTCTCTCACACTATGATACAGTAATCCATAATTACAATAACTGTGATGGATTAATAGAAAATGGGATAAGAAGCTCACAATGAAACCTTCTCACTCAGACGCCAGGGATTACATTTCCAGGATTAATAGCGTTCTACGATATCTAGATTGTCAATACATTTATTCATTTGAAAAAGGTATTTGAGAATGACAGTCAATTGTGCAACTCTATTCAGGAAAGCAGAACATTAATGTCTACAAGACATAGTGTAGTGTTGTCACCAGCCTGTTTAAAATATTAGCACCAATACTCTATAGAGGAAAATAATATGCTTAAGCCAATATACTTTAATACTGTGCAATATGGCACTTGTGCAATATCTTTAATTCATCACATCAAACTGCTCCCAGTAATATCACCAGCAGCGACAGATCTGTCGCAATTCTAGTGCTTTACAGTTGGATCTGCTGGCTCAAGACTCTACGCCTATTTCCCTTTGTCACAATTTAGTAATGCTTTTGTGTGACATTGACAATGCCTAGAAGTAATGCCTGATGTACAATGGTAATATCTGCATCCATTACCTCTAATAGGTAACACTAACGCCTGCTAATCAGGCCTCTCACTGGTGGCATAAGTCATCCATGCCTGCCATTTTGGCCTCTTACAACAAACGGAACTAAATGATGCATCATTTCCTCCAGTTAACTGTGAGGAAGGCCATGTGGACATGGGTGTACGGATTTGCATTATATACACACACATTTGGTTACACTACTCCATCTGCAAATCATTTTTCATCAAAATTGTAGTGAATATATCACAATCTTAATCTTTCAGCATAGATATCGTCATGCATCTAAGACACGCAGTATCATTGCGCGTCATTTCTGGCATTGACACATGCACCCAAACAAAAACACGTGATATTATAGATTTTCTTTTAAAAAGAAAAACTGTTAATGTTAAGACTTGAATGTGTCTCATCCAATGGTTCAAGTCTCAATCAAACTTCTCCAGCTTTGTTCACGTGGCTCAAGATTCAGTGGCAATGCCAATCAGCATCTTGCTTGAAAACCACTTTCAGGAATGCTGCAACGCACTGCACAATTCTGTGATGGATGTAGGTTTAGGCCAGTGATTCTGTATACTGTGACCCGTCATAAATGGTAGCACCGTGGCCTTTGGGTCAGAAAGCCTCGCCCCAGGATTTGAATATATAATGTTGGCTAATACTTCAGTGCAATACTGAGGGAGTGCTGCATTGTTCGAGGTGTCATCTTTTGAATGAGATACCAAACCGAAGCTTGTGATTTCAAATAAAACTGTTGGACTATAACCTGGTGTTGTGCGACTTCTCACATTTATCCACCCCAGTCCAACACTGGCATCTCCACATCGTGGTATTGTTATGCAGCCTTGTTGGAGGAAACCCTGCAAATTAAACAGCTTGAATCCCAGCTCAAATCAATATTCCACAGGTAGGCAGGCTGTGAATGGAGATCGAGAGGCACACGTAGCGGAAAGTCCACAGGGACTTGGGCTGCAAATGCCCCTCCCAAGATATTAGCACTGCTGGCTTAAGACACCATCTGAACTTCTTGCTAATATTAGTTTTACAATAAAACCCAAATGCCACAGTTCCACACATCTTTTGACTAGTAGAACCATTTAACTTTCCGCCTGAGCTGCGAATTGAACAAACGTCTAGTTAATAGGTTAGTGAGTAACTGCAGAAAAATGTCATTTGGTAATTCTACGCTGCTTCACATAAATAGCCAAATTTAATTCTGAGCAAAAACACTAAACATTTAAAAAAAACTAGACAACATTATATGTCAATAATTTACTCTGCACCCATCTCAGTCTCATGTCCTTATAAGGCAAGGTGGAAGAATCTACCCAACCCCCATAAATGGCAATCAAAGCCGACCCTCAGTCAAGTATTTGAGCCGTTTCTGCTTCCTCCCTCCCTCCTACACATAGATCATGTGGAAACCTGGAGACGCCAGAGGCAGATAAAACTGACGAGTCAGGGATTCAAACACGCTTGGTCAGAAGTCCAATATTCTAACTTAGCCTTTGTTGCCACTGCAACATCTTTTGTAATAGACCGAGCAGGTTTTCTACCTTGTGGGTTGTTTACTAGAGGCTCTCTGTGGGTAGGCGCCATACTTATACTAGTTATGTGCGCAAACTAAGTTTATGCTGCCTGGGACCTTCGGACCTCTTAACAGCAACAAGCGATATCATTACCGTGAGCACTCTAATTGTAGCCTGTACACTGAGTGAATACTATTCGTAGTCACTCTCCCTACACTAATACGACATCCCTTTCAACCTTGCTGCAAACCAAGGTGTGTCATGCACGGCCAGTTGAGACTGATTTAAACCTAGTTTCTAGGAACATTCTACCACTGGGCCAAATATCGTCCACCCTCCGTAGATTGTGGAAAAAATGAAATAACCTTACTTGCCATCGTGGAGGATCACACCACATAATTCTACACGCAAAATGGTTGGTTTAGACTGACATTTGACCTAGGGTTCCTTAGGCAGAAATGGAACCCTATATTTGGGACTAGCTGGTCAACATGCACAATAAATATCACGACTAGGGTTATGTAGAGAAAAATGTAAACAGGTCTAATTTTTAAAACAAGCCTTTTTATGCCCATTTACCTCTGTGCCTTATGATATTGAGACATTAATTATTGAAGGTATTAAGACTGTCAATTAATTTATTACCAGCACAGTAAACCTCTGAACTCAAACTAAGATCCCTTTTATTGTGCTGTTCAGTTCTGGACTTGGCAAAAGTTGGAGAACCCTAACCACAGTATCCCTGGGACTATGTAGCATATTGGTGTCAATGTGTTAAAGGAATGAAAATAAATCACACAAACTACTACGCTTTCTGTATGATACTCACCTCAAATGGCTCACTCCACCAGTAACAGAGGTGTAACTGATACTTTACCCTGTTACACAAGTCAAAATACTCTCTTCCAGTCACAATGTTTGTGAAGGACAAAGTCTAATTATGCTTAATTTATGCAAGTGTCCATCAGATTAAAATATCTCAGTGTTGTACACTATACATCACTGTTGAACTGCAGTGACTGTTATGTAAGCAAATACAGCAGCCATTCTGTGCCGGTATTGCCCCACTAACAAGGAGATGAGACATTGGGAAAACTCCTTACTCCTCGTCAACTAATGCCATGGGATCTTTAACATACTGTCGAGCAAGTGCAACAAACAGATCAAACCTCAGTTTACATCTTGGCCCGAAAATTCTCTGTAGGTGCAACCTGGAAGTTAGACCAGAAAATGCACCCATTCTGCCAACATCAAGTTACGCTCAAATTTCCTGCAAATCTCATTAGAAGACACCCGAACGCAAAATGAGCGTAAACAACCAGGACTCGAGCAAAGTGTCGAACTCACACCATATATTTCTTCTTTAAGTATGAAAATTAAACTTTCAACTTATTTAACCATCATTCATGCACATTAGGCACAGCATGTTTCAGAGCTTGCAATCGGGGAAGTTTTCAAATTTGAATGTGACTTATTCCAATGCCATAAAATGTATTCAAAGAAACAGAAAATACAGAGCAGGTCTCAGTGAAGATATATATTTTTCTAAAATGCTCAAAAAATTGCAATAAAACAACAGAATAACTGGTTCCTGCTGCATCAAACTATTCGCAATCCTACTTGACTCGGAGCTGAGTTTCTGACCCTATGTCCCCTCCATCACCAAAACCGCCGACTTCCACCTATGTAACATCGCCAGTCTCTGCCCCTGCTTCAGCCTATCTAATGCTGTAACCCTCATCCATGCTTTTGTTACCTCCAGACCTGACTTTTCCAATGCTCTCCTCCCACCTTCCACCCTCTGTAAACTTGAGCTCATACAAAACTCTGCTACCGGTATCCTAACTCGCACCAAGTCCCATTCACCCATCACCCCTGTGCTCGCTGACCTACATCGGCTCCCGGTCCAGCAACGCCTCAAAATTTAAAATTCTCATCCTTGTGTTCCAATCCCTCCACGACCTTGCCCCTCCCTATCTCTCCAACCTCCTCCAGTCTCCGAGAACTCTGCATTACTCCAATTCTGGCCTCCTGTGCATCCCCGATTTCCTTCGCCCCCCTCCATTGGTGGCTGTGACTTCAGCTGTCTAAGCCTCAAGCTCTGGAATTCCCTCGCTGAACCTCTCCGCCTCTCTCTCCTCATTTAAGACGCCCCTTAAAACCTACCTCTTTGACCGAGCTTTTGGTCACCTGCCCTAATATCTGCTTGTCAAATTTTGTCTGATAATACTCTTGTGAAGTACTGTGGGACATTCACTACATTAAAGGCGCTATATAAATGCAAGATGTTGCTGTTGGACCTGAAAATCTGGTCAGAATTTGAAGCGCCTCTCTGAGCAAGCGCAATTTCAGGAAACTCGTGTACAAGGCTTTGTAACTTGGGGATAGGCCCATTATTATGGACAGATACGTTTGGGTGGAGGGATCGATAGACGGTTATAAAAGATAGAGGAGATTTAGACGTATTGTACTTGAGCATGAAATTACAGAATCTTTTAGGCCGCGTATGTGATTTGTGCTCTGCGCTTGTACATGGGCTCAAATACGCTGGAAATTACAGGCCCCTCAGTACTGGGTTGGAAAATTATATGAGAGTTTGGGTTCAAACACTGACAGAGGTATAAAAAGATACTAGGTTCTGATACAAATTTCAGGTAGTCCGATTAAAAACAGTATCGTGAAGCATGTATGAAGTTAAATGTTTAAATTTAAAAAACCTCACATGGGACTTAAATCCAGTCTCATGACTGAGACATGAGTGCGACCAACAGAACTGATCTGCCACCTAGAATTGCACTGTTAGGGTGCATTTTACAGTGCAAGTGGGAACAGAAAACTCCACATGGTCAGCTTAATAAAATGGCAAGATTGACACAACTGGCCTCAGTGTCAGTGAGTTAGGGAGGTGGAAAGAAAACACATTCAGCCAGTGTTTCTGCTCCTGTTCACCGGCCAGCGACTCCTACTGGCAAGTACATGTGTGTGTGTGCACGTCAGGCGAGGACAGAATGATGCTCAGCTGTGATGCCCTCTACAGTCAAATAGCTTGTGGGTTTAAGTCCCACGCCAGAGACTGGAGGACAAAAATCTAGGCTGACACTCCAGTGCAGTAATGAGGGAGCGCTGTACTCTCCAAGGTGCCGTCTTTCGGATGAGACATTAAACCGAGGCCCCGTCTGCTCTCTCAGGTGGACGTAAAAGATCCTATGGCATTATTTCAAAGAAGAGCAGGGGCGTTCTCCCCAGTGTCCTGGCCAATATTTATCCCTCAATCAACATCACTAAAACAGATCATCTGGTCATTAACTCATTGCTGTTTGTGGGAGCTTGCTGTGCGCAAATTGGCTGCCGTGTTTCCTACATTACAGCAGTGATTAAACTGCTAAAATGTACTTCATTGGCTGTAAAGCGCTTTGGGACGTCCAGTGGTCATGAAAGGCGCTACAGAAATGCAAGTAGTCTTTCTTTTAGCTGTGAAGCCTGCCAACATTTCCCCCCCACCAGTCTAGGTTGACATTTGAAAAATGGCCACTTGGAGAAGGTATTTGGAACCAAACCCCAGTGCGTGACAATGCCTAAAAAGTGTCATGGGGAGAATATTGTGACTTTCAGAGTGTCGAATAGCTCTTGGAAGTTTCTGGCACAAAATAGGGTGGCTGTGGAGGGCGTTAGGCCACTTTCCAATTAAATTTATACCTTAAAATGTTATGTTATGTATCGAACCTTGGTTAGACCACACTTGGAGTACTGTTGTACAATTCTGGTCGCCATATTCTAACTAGGCTATAGAGGCACTGGAGAAATGCAGAGCAGATTTACAAGGATACCACCAGAAATGCGAGGGTATACCCATCAGGAAAGGATGAACAGGTTTGGGTCTCTTCTCTTGAAAAAGAGAAGGCCGAGGGGTGACCTAATAGAGGTCTTTAAAATTATGAAAGGTTTTGATAGAATAGACAGAGAGAGAGAGAGAGAGACTGTTTCCACGTGTGGGGAAGACAAAACCAGAGGCCATCAATATAAGATAGTCACCAAGAAATCAAATAGGGAATTCAGAAGGAACTTGGAAATCCCTCCGTAAACCTCTCCGCCTCTTTCCTCCTTTAAGACGTTCCTTAAAAACTCCTCACCTGCCCTAATTGCTCCTTATGCGGCTCGGAGTCAAATTTTGTTTTGCAACATGCCTGTGAAGCACCTTGGGATGTTTTACTACATTAATGGCGCTATAGAAATACAAGTTGTTACAGAGAGTGGTGAGAATGTGGAACTCGCTACTGCAGGGAGCGGTTGAGGCAAATAGCATAGTATATGCATTTAAGGGGAGGCTAGATGAGGGAGAAGGGAATAGAGGGTTATGCTGATATAGAGTTAGATGAGGAAAGGACGGGAGGAGGCCAGCATGGACTGGTTGTGCCAAATGGCCTGTTTCTGAAAGAAAGACTTGCATTTATATAGTGCCTTTCACGACCACCTGACGTCTCAAAGCTTTACAGTCAATGAAGTACTTTTGAAGTGGAGTCGCTGTTGTAATGTGGGAAACGCGGCAGCCAATTTGTGCACAGCAAGGTCCCACAAGCAGCAATGTGATAATGACCAGATAATCTCCTTTTGTTATTGGGCAGGACACCGGGGGTAACTCCCCTGCTCGTCTTCAAAATAGTGCGATGGGATCTTTTACATCCACCTGAGAGCACAGACAGGGCCTCGATTTAACGTCTCATCCGAAAGACAGCGCACTCCGACAGTGCAGCACTCCCTCAGCGCTGCACTGGGAGCGTCAGCCTAGCTTTATATGCTCGAGACTCTGGAGTGGGACTTGATCCCACAACCTTCTGACTCGGAGGCGAGAGTGCTGTAGATCCTATGTAATCCTATGAATGGTCTGTTTCTGTGGCGTATAATATATAATATAGAACATAAGACGCAGGAGCAAGTCATTTGGCCCCTCGAGCCTGCTCCGCCATTCAATAAGATCATGGCTGATCTGATCTTGGCCTCAACTCCACTTCCCTGCCCGCTCCCCATAACCCTTGACTCCCTTACCATTCAAAAATCTGTCTGTCTATCTCCACCTTAAATATATTCAATGACCTAGCCTCCACAGCTCTCTGGGGAAGAGAATTCCAAAGATTCACGACCCTGAGAGAAAAAAATCCTCCTTATTTCCGTTTTAAATGGGTGCCCCCTTATCCTGAAACTATGCCCCCTAGTTCTAGATTCCCCCACGAGGGGAAACATCCCCTCTGCATCTACCCCGTCAAGCCCCTTCAGAAATCAGTATATGCTATGTAATTCTAATTAGTAAGGTTTTTTGTTCTTTCAGTGGCAGCACCGAGGGAGTGCTGAACTGTTTCGAGGTTTTAATCTTTCAAATGAGATGTTATGCGGGGGGGTGGGTGAGGTACTCACCGTAGGCCTGGCCCTGCAGGTCGTACTGTTGCATCCTGTACACCGTGAACTCGTGGGCCGCCTCGATGGGCAGCGGGGAGACCAGGATCAACACGGCCGGGATGAAGACGATGAAAGTCAGCGGGAAAGAGCCCTTGAACATGTTGTCAAACACTTCACTCGCTTCCTCGAACATTCTGGAATCTTTTTTCTTTCGACAATTCTCTTTTTATTTATATATATAATATTTAAAAACAGAAACGAAAGAATTTATTTTTGGGGGGGAGCGAAAATTAAAAACTCTGGTGTTTGGTTTTCAGCCACCACCTCCTACACACTCGCCCTCACACTGCCAGGGGTCCTTTAGGCAGGCCACAGACATCCTACACCCGAGGGGGGCCTAAAAGCTGTCCCGCCCCCCCTTACTCCCTATTCATTGGCTGGTTGCCATCCTTATTAACATAATCGGACCCCAACTCGGCTTCTGTATGGTCGCTCATGCTGTCAATCAGACACAACCCTCCTTCCCGGTCACCTCTCCTTGAATGGTCAAGTCCTTTTTTTTCTGTCCTACGTTTGTCAGCAAAAGCGAACAGATTTTCGACCAGAAATAAATACACGAGATTATAATTTTTTTAATATATATTAGGCGGGAGGTTAGATTGGAATTGATTGCACGGACGGGCCGCGAAAGTGGCGGATACGCATGCGTGCCAAGCGACTCGCGGCGGCAATGATTGACGTTCACGCCGCCCAATCAGAAATGGAGCTCCGACCGACGGCCCGTGGACAATGGACCAATCATAGTTGGGCATGACCGGGGCTACAGTTTCCCATGATTGGCGTGGATATTAGCCAATAACAGCTTGAAAAGGGAATGCGTAGATGGGGTAAAGGACCAATGGCTGCTTCGAGGGGGCGGTCTTTCCTGGTTTTAAGAGGAAAGCGGCAGTTTTTGAACCAAAGATGGCGGCTTGGAACCGCAGGAGTGTTTTGTGAGTAAACTTTAAAAAAAAATTAATGATTGCTTTCTCGTTTCCTGCGGCACAGGACGTCTCCAGACTTGGGTAAAACACCTAAAAAGGACTAAATGCTGACCTAAGAGTTTAATATTGGCTGGAGTTTGGATTTAAGTATTCAAGGAGTCCTGTCAGTTAAAGAGGGCCGGTTACCAGGTGTTGGTGGGTCTGGATCTGGGCAAGGGATGGGGAGGTCTTGGCTTCACTTGTATCTCTGTATCATAAGGTGCATAGTACCATAGGGAGGAGGAGTGAATTTTTAAGTTAAAATCAGACTTTTGGAGTCTGGTTTACGCTTTATAAATTTCAGGGGCTCCAAAACTGAGTTCACTTCAACAACAACAACAACTTGTATTTCTATAGCGCCTTTAACATCGTGACAAGGTCCCAAGGCACTTCACAGGAGTGTTCTAAAACAAAATTTGACACCGAGCCACATAAGGAGATATTAGGGCAGTTGGTCAAAGAAATAGTTTTAAAGGAGCGTCTTGAAGGAGGAAAGAGAGGCGGAGAAGTTTAGTAAGGGAATTCCAGAGCTTGGGCCCTAGGCAGCTGAAGGCACGGCCGCCAATGGTGGGGCGATTCAAATCAGGGATGTTCAAGAGGCCAGAATTGGCGGAGTGCAGATATCTTGGAGGGCTGTGGGGCTGGAGGAGGTTAGAGAGATGGGGAGGGGTGAGGCCATGGATGGATTTGAAAACAAGGATGGACATTTTGAAATCGAGATGTTGCTTAGCCGGGAGCCAATGCAGTTCAGTGCGCAATGGGGTGATGGGTGAATGGGACTTGGTGCGAGTTAGGACACGGGCAGCAGAGATTTGGATGACCTCACGTTTAGGGAGGGTAAAATGTGGGAGGCCGGACAGGAATGTGTTGGAATAGTCAAATCCAGAGGTAACAAAGGCATGGCTGAGAGTTTCAGCCGCAGATGAGCTGAGGCAGGGGTGGAGTGGGGCATTGTTCCGGAGGTGGAATTAGGTGGTCTTAGTGATGGTGCGGATATGTGGTCGGAAGCTCATCTTGGTGTCAAACATAACACCAAGGTTGCGAACAGTCTGGTTCCGCCTAAGACAGATGCCTGGGAGAGGTATGGAGTTGGTGGCTAGGAATGTTTGTGAGTGCGTGACATAGCTGTTGAGTTTTTGCAGTGGAATGAATTTTGTGACTAACTGCAAACCACTCCTCCTCCTCATTAGTAGTAATGCATTCAGTTTGCATTCAGTAACAGTATTACAATAATGGACAGAACATAAAGATGGGGAGGGGTAGAATAGTCCCTGTTTGAAAAATATAATGTGCCAGGTTGAAGCTGATGGTGTGACTCTGTACATGAAGACCTAGAAGGCTTAAGTGTTGACTGTTGCCCACAACAGTATTTAAAAAAAAAAGTACAACCACTTGCATTGATATAGAGCCTTTAACGTAGTAAAGCATCCCAAGGCGCTTCACAGGAGCGTAATCAGACAAAATTTGAAACCGCATTACATAAGGAGATATCCGGACATGACCAAAAGCTTGGTCAAAGAGGTAGGTTTCAAGGGAGGAGAGAGAGAGACGGAGAGGTTTAGGGAAGAATTCCACAGCTTCGGGTCCAGACAGCTGACTGCACGGCTACCAATAGTGGAGCGATGAAAATTAAGGATGCACAAGAGGCCAGAGTTGGAGGAACGCAGAGTTCCTGGAGGGTTGTAGGGCTGGAGGAAGTTAGAGGTAGGGAGGGGCGAGGCCATGGAGAAATTTGAACACAAGGATGAGCATTTGGACCGAGAGACAATGTAGGTCAGCGAGCACAGAGGTGATGGATAAACGGGACTTGGTGCGAGTTAGGACACGGGCAGCAGAGTTTTGGATGAGCTCAAGTTTATGAAGGGTGAAAGATGGGAGGCCAGCCAGGAGAGCATTGGAATAGTTCTCCCACCAGTGCTATTCCTTTTTACCAGTGCATGCATGTGTGATATCTTTTTGGACCAAGCTCAGTCTGTTAATGTGACCATGATTGACTCCAAGCATTCTGTGCTACTATATAGCTGCTGTGAGTTATGTGGCTGACTTCTGTTATTACAATAACATCCTCTTGCCTTCTGTGCCAATTATGTTTTGTTGGGCATTTGCATTTTTTCAGTGCACTGAGCACCTCTGACTATCTCATCGGTTCACACATTTTGAGATGGTTGCTTGCTTAAAATCTCCTACTTTTTTCCCCTTTTTATAACAACAGTGAAAGTTGCTGAGTTGAATCCTTGCCCTTTGGCTGTGCTCTGTTGCACTTGGAGTGTGAAAACATGTTTATTAAGTGACTTTTTTTGTGCAGCAAGGTTTTCAAAATTTCAGGAATATACATTAATAGATATGTAAAATAGATATATTGTATATTTAAATAGTTGCACTTTAAATTAAATTATTTTTTTTTAAAGTACAGTGGCTGAAATTCCTTCAACTATGTGGCAACTGCCTGGGTTAGTGCTAGAGCTGTGTGAATTCATGGTGCTATTTGCAGTATGTCTTTTTGCCACTAGAGGAAGTCATAGTTTTTATATAGATCAATGTGGACCTTTTACTGTATATAGTTCAATGTGGACCTCTAGTGGCAGAGAAAGGTGTTGAGCTAGGCGACCCATCCTGTCGCACCTGCTCAGTCAAAATTCTTTGTTTTTTTTGCCACGGCGCTTAAATTTCTGTCATTACATCATTCTGACCAAAAAATGTAACCTGCCACCTGCACCTCGGGCTCCAAATAGTAGTCAATAGGGGAAGTCTATAGTGTCCGCTGTGACTCGGTGGGCAGCACTCTCGCCTCTGAGTCAGCAGGTGGTGGGATCAAGTCCCACTCGAGTCTTGAGCACAAAAATCCAGGCTGACACTCCAGTGCAGTGCTGAGGGAGTGCTGCACTGTCGAAGGTGCCGTTTTTCGGATGAGACGTTAAACCGAGTCTGCACACTCAGGTGGACATAAAAGATACCATGGCACTATTTCGAAGAAGAGCAGGGGAGTTATTCCCGGTGTCCTGGCCAATATTTATCCCTCAATTAACATAACAAAAACAGATTATCTGGTCATTATCACATTGCTGTTTGTGGGGGCTTGCTGTGCACAAATTGGCTGCCGCGTTTCCTACATTACAACAGTGACTACACTTCAAAAGTACTTCATTGGCTGTAAAGTGCTTTGGGATGTCCGGTGGTCATGAAAGGCGCTATATAAATGCAAGTCTTTTTTTAATGTGAAAATCAGTTTAATATCTTAATAGATGAAGTGCTTTTATTTACTAACAGGCTGAAAGCAGGCTGTGCAGTTGAGCTGATACGGTTTTCATGGCTGGAGGTCTGTACCTTGTGGTCAAGTAAGGCACAGCCCCAGGGAACCGTGTCCAAAATTATTTATTCAAGGATGCTCATCATTTGAGCCAATGGTAAATGTTTTTTAAAATTAACAAATAAAAAGGGATGTGGAGTCATTTCAGCTCTAAATGTTTCTTCAGCTTCTTTTCATGGACACCCTCATTGGTCAGTCACACCACCAGTAGTTTTAAGGGCTCTTCTGTAGACCGAGTCAGTTGCTTGTCATGCCAATTGGCTGGAGGAATCTCCGTGAAGTCTGCCCACTGAGAGAGCTCTATAAATGTGTATTCATACTAATCGAAAGTTGCATTTTATTTAAGCCTGTTGCCACCGAGTTGTGGTGTTTACTGTTAACTAACTGGTATAAGCTTTAAAAAAGCCGCTGCCTGTCTTTGTGTATACTGAGTAACTGCAGTTCAATACTTTTGGGGAGTGAAATTGTGCTTTTGCACAGATTAGACTTCTCTTCCACCCACCCACCCCACCAAAAAAAATTAATGTCTCCTTTAAAATAGAGCAGCTAGGGTCGCTGCTTGTATTACCCTAGACTAAGATCATGCAAAACTGTGCTGTCTAACCATCACCGTGTAATCTATCTTGCCTGACTTTTGTGACTTAATTATTTTAAAAGGGGCTCTAGAAAATCTGCAAACCTGACTACCATTAAACCACTGAGACCTGAGACGGAACCAAAGTCGGCTTACAATACGTCAATGCAATCTTCTCAACAGAAACCCACGCAGATTGCATCAAAACAGTTGCCCAGCAAGCCTACTACACCAAATCTTAAACGGAGCGATTCTTTTGTGCAGCGTAAATGTAAGTAATGGCATGCTTTCCCCTCCCCAGTTTCTTTTCTCTTTATTTTTTAATTTGTTCCTGGGATGTGGGCGTCGCTGGCAAGGCCAGCATTTATTGCCCATCCCTAGTTGCCCTTGAGAAGGTGGTGGTGGTACTCCCACAGTGCTGTTAGAGAGTGAGTTCCAGGATTTTGACCCAGCGACGATGAAGGAATGGCAATATATTTCCAAGTCGGGATGGTGTGTGACTTGGAGGGGAACTTGCGGGTGATGGTGTTCCCATGCACCTGCTGCCCTTGTCCTTCTAGGTGGAAGAGGTCGCAGGTTTGGGAGGTGCTGCCGAAGAAGCCTTGGCGAGTTGCTGCAGTGCATCTTGTAGATGGTACACACTGCAGCCACGGTGCGCTGGTGGTGCAGGGAGTGAATGTTTAAGGTGGTGGATGGAGTGCCAATCAAGTGGGCTGCTTTGTCCTGGATGGTGTCAAGCTTCTTGAGTGTTGTTGGAGCTGCACTCATTCGGGCAAGTGGAGAATATTCTATCACACTCCTGACTTGTGCCTTGCAGATGGTGGAAAGGCTTTGGGGAGTCAGAAGGTGAGACACTCGCTGCAGAATGCCCAGCCTCTGACCTGCTCTCGTAGCCACAGTATTTATGTGGCTGGTTCAGTTAAGTTTCTGGTTAATGGTGACCCCCCAGGATGTTGATGGTGGGGGATTTGGCGATGGTAATGCCGTTGAATGTCAAGGGGCGGTGGTTAGACTGTCACTTGTTGGAGATAGTCATCGCCTGGCACTTTTGTGGTGCGAATGTTACTTGCCACTTATCAGCCCAAGCCTGAATGTCATCCAGGTCTTGCTGCATTCGGGCATGGACTGCTTCATTATCTGAGGAGCTGCGAATGGCACTGAACACTGTGCAATCATCAGCGACCATCCCCATCTTCTGAACTAATGATGGAGGGAAGGTCATTGATGAAGCAGCTGAAGATGGTTGGGCCTAGGACACTGCCCTGAGGAACTCCTGCAGCGATGTCCTGGGGCTGAGATGATTGACCTCCAACAACTACAACCATCTTCCTTTGTGCTAGGTATGACTCCAGTCAGTGGAGATTTTTCCCCCTGATTCCCATTGACTTCAATTTTACTAGGGTTCCTTGATGCCACACTCGGTCAAATGCTGCCTTGATGTCAAGGACAGTCACTCTCACCTCACCTCCGGAATTCAGCTCTTTTGTCCATGTTTGGACCAAGGCTGTAATGAGGTCTGGAGCTGAGTGGTCCTGGCAGAACCCAAACTAATCATCGGTGAGCAGGTTATTGGTGAGTAAGTGATGCTTGATAGCACTGTCGATGACACCTTCCATCACTTTGCCGATGATTGAGAGTAGGCTGATGGGGTGGTAATTGGCCGGATTGGATTTGTCTTGATTTTTGTGGACAGGACATACCTGGGTAGTTTTCCACATTGTTGGGTAGATGCCAGTGTTTCAGCTGTACTGGAACAGCTTGGCTAGAAGCGCGGCTCGTTCTGGAGTGCAAGTCTTCAGCATGACAGGATGTTGTCAGGGCCCATAGCCTTTGCTGTATCCAATGCACTCAGCCGTTTCTTGATATCACATGGAGTGAATTGAATTGGCTGAAGATTGGCTTCTGTGATGGTGGGGACCTCAGGAGGAGGCCGATATGGATCCTGAGTCAGTGACTTGTGCTGTGAGTGATACGGTTGATTGGGTCCTGGCATCCCTCTGGTACATACTCCCTCATGTGTGAACCCTGAGAGTGAATATTGCCTGGCCCTTTGACAGTGGAGAGCATTGCAGCTGAGTACTGTCTGGGCCTCGACCAATGCTCATTCATAATCCCCTCCATGCATTTACTTTCCAGTAGGACTCAGAAGTGGGAGGCCTGCTTTAAATCTTTCACCACCCTAGTCCAGGGGCGCTGTGGCTAATTGTACTCCTGCCCTAGATGAGAACATCTCATTCAGCACAGCCTAGGGATTGAAGCTGTGATCTTTCTAGTCTCTGGCTCAGTACCACATTGAGTTGCACGCGTATCATTTTTTTTTGCCTTTTTGGATCAAATCGGCTGCTTCTGAGGCAACCACTTAACATGGAATGGTAGCATAGTGGTAATGTCACTGGACTAGTAATCCAGAGGCCTGGACTAATGATCCAGAGACGCGAGTTCAAATCCCACCACGGCAGCTGGGGAATTTAAATTCAGTTAATTAAATAATTCTGGAATAAACAGCTAGTGTCAGTAATGGTGACCATGTAACTACCGGATTCTCACAAAAAACCATCTGGTTCACTAATGTCCTTTTAGGGGAGGAAATCTGCCGTCCTTACCTGGTCTGGCCTACATGTGACTCCACACCAACACCAATGTGGTTGACACTTAACTGCCCTCTGAAATGGCCTAGCAAGCCACTCAGTTGTCAAGAAGGTGGCTCATCTCGAGGGCAATTAGGGATGGGCAATAAATGCTGGCCTTGCCAGCGATGCCCACCCGTGAATTAATTTTTAAAAAAACAGGCAAGGAAGGAGGATGTCTGGAATATGTCTCCTGCACCAGCTCACAAATGAAAATAATGTTTTCTGAGCTCTAAGGCAACTGTGTCTCAAATATTAACTTCTGAAGAAATGTATTAGAGGATTGCGCTTTGTTTATATATTTATATTTATAAAAAAAAAAAAAATCTGTTCACGCAAGTGGGAAATGTTCATGGCAATTGTATTCCTTAAAAAAAATAGCGTATCTTCATCAGACCCTAGCTCGGAACTTCTCCCACACACTTGCACTTATGCCGGTAAGAGAGAGCTTGTGATCTAGGTTTTTGAAAACTGTATATATTTAGTATTCAGAATTGTTTTAAGTTAAATTCTCTCGCTTGCTTTTGTACTAATTACTTAAAAGTGGGAGCAATCTGGTTTGCGTTAAGTGTTAAATTAGTGACACATTAGCAGTTCCCCAAAACTTTGCCCCTCTCTTTCTTTCCCCCCCCCCCTTCTGAAAGTAACCTGACCAATTTTCTCTCCTCCACCTAGAATACTGATTTCTGGGTTTATTTGTGCACTCATTTCACTGATTATATGTAAATTTATGTTTTTGCTCCTGTAACATCTACTTTCTCCATCCCTCCCCCCCCCCCCCCCCCCCACTCCCTGCCATTTCTTTTATGCCTGGCTTTCCTGTTCTGATTGAGTTGATTGGGCCTATACTCTCTGGAGTTTAGAAGAATGAGAGGTGATCTCATTGAAACATAGAAGATTCTGAAGGGGCTTGACAGGGTAGATGCTGAGAGGTTGTTTCCTCCTGGCTGGAGAGTCTAGAACTCGGGGGGCATAGTCTCAGGATAAGGGGTCGGCCATTTAAGACTGAGATGAGGAAGAATTTCTTCACTCAGAAGGGTTGTAAATCTTTGGAATTCTCTACTCCAGAGGACTGTGGATGCTGAATCATTGAGTAGATTCAAGGCAGAGATAAACAGATATTTGGGCTCTATGGGAATCAGTGGGAAAGTGGAGTTGAGGTCGAAGATCAGCCATGATCTTATTGAATGGCGGAGCAGGTTTGAGGGGGCCGTATGGCCTACTCCTGCTCCTAATTCTTATGCTCTTATGTTCTGCTTTCTCCATAATCAGTTATTGATTGCCTCTTGTCTGCCTTGGTTTTAAAATGGCTGCCAACCATCCTATTGGGCATATGGGTTTTATTCTCTCAGGATTTACATGTGCTGCATCAAACAGTAAATTTTGGTGGCGAGAGGTATTAAAAATAGGCTTAAGGCGCAATGAGCGTATGGGCACCAGCTCCATTCTTCTACCTTGATGCGAAAAGGGCAAAACTGAGCGTTAAGCAGCAGCTCGCATTGTGGCTGACCACCATCAGAGCTTCGACCCCTGAAGATCTGCAATGAAAATTGCGTCAGGTTTGGAGGATCTCTTTGAGAAGCCCGAAATTTGTGTACTTCTTGCAGCAACGTAGCAGCTGGCCATTCCTCTGCTGCACCGCAGTTTGAAAATCAGTAAGCTAGCTGATCTCTGCCAGGGCAGTGGTTGGATGTTAGTGGACCTCTGCACCTTTGGGCTAGAAAAGAGGGAGGAAAAAGAAATAATCAACCAGGGTTCCTACTCCTGATTTGCTGTCAATGGCCTAGTCGTAGCTTGACCAAACTCGCATTCTAGCCTCACACATGAAGATTAGCTGCATGGGCGAGGTATCGGTGTGAGCTGCCTCTATTTCTGAACCAGTCAAGCACCAGCACCTTCAGGGAAGAATATTGAAATTAGAAGGTTTGTCTCAATGGAGATGAGAACTGAGACTGATGTTTTATGAATGACTGACTAAATTTTTATTGATGCATGTCTGCGTCTCGGTTTGGGAACTTTCCGCGTTATCTTCCAGTAATCGGTCCAATATGCGCACTTCAATTGCTGCCTACTGTTGAGCTGTAACTATGACTAATAGGTTCAATAACATTGTAAATCTGCAGCAACAGCCTCAATTTACAACTTCAGCAACCTACATGTACCGAGCATCAATGGATCATTCAGCTGATAACACGGCACAGGAAAAAAAAGCTGCTGACTCCAGGGGACCTGTCGCTCACTTTTTAATGTTGGATGGTAGAACAATCGGGCGCAGTCATCGGCACACGACCAGCTCTTTCAGCACCGAGTACCCCGACTGACTGCACAAAAAAAAGGCAGGGGAATTTCATTTGATGTGACGAGGGACATGCCCATCCAGCTTATTTTATTTTATTAGTTCATGGGATGTGGGCATCGCTGGCAAGGCCGGCATTTATTGCCCATCCCTGATTGCCCTTTAGGTGGTGGTGAGCCGTCTTCTTGAACCGCAGAGGGCAGTTAAGAGTCAACCACATTGCTGTGGGTCTGGAGTCACATAGGCCAGACCAGGTAAGGACGGCAGATTTCCTTCCCTGAAGGACATTAGTGAACCAGATGGATTTTTACGACAATCCGGTAGTTTCATGGTCACCATTACTGATGCTAGTTTTTAATTCCAGATTTATTTAATTGAATTAAAATTCCCCAGCTGCCTGTGGTGGGGTTTAATCTCACATTTCCGGATTATTAATCTAGGCTACTGGATTACTAGTCCAGTAACATAACCACTATGCTACCGTACCTGGTAATGTGTGCTCCAACAATGCAGCTTCAGTAATGGGCGAAGACAAATAAAAGTCTGGGGGAAACTTTATTGAGACCATTTTATATTGAAAATATATATGTATCTATTTTCTTTAAAATATCTAACGGATGTTAACCACATAGGAGCTGGAGTAGGCCAGACCATGTAGGGGTGACTGGTTCCCTTCTGCAAAAGTCATTAGTGAGCCAGTGGGGTTTTACGACTGCTTTTGTTGGAGTTGAATTCTGGACCTCTGGGTTCCTAATCATTACTGTAACCATTAGGTATGTGCTTTATTGCTATATTGGAAGCATAAGAACATAAGAAGCAGGAGTAGGCCATACGGCCCCTCGAGCCTGCTCTGCCATTCAATAAGATCATGACTGATCTTCAACATCAACTGCACTTTTCTGCCTGATCCCCTATATCCCTTGATTCCCTTAGAGCCCAAAAATCTATCGATCTCTGCCTTGAATATACTCAAAGACTGAGCATCCACAGCCCTCTGGGGTAGAGAATTCCAAAGATTCACAACCCTCTGAATGAAGAAATTCCTCCTCATCTCGGTCTTAAATGGCCTACCCCTTCTCCTGAGACTATGCCCCCTAGTTCTAGACTCTCCAGCCAGGGGAAACAACCTCTCAGCATCTACCCTGTCAAGCTCTCTCAGAATCTTGTGTTTCAGTACGATCACCTTTCATTCTTCTAAACTCCAGAAAGTATCGGCCCATTCTACTCAATGCATATTGCATGTGCACTGAATTTGAACCAGCCTGCAAACTAATCCAAGTCTGGAGCTGCCTGATCTGAGGAAAACTGGCTGGGTATTCTGAAGTCAGTGGAAGTGCACCAGTGCTCAGTGACATCACCGAGTGGTGTACTCTTAACTTCAAAGTTCGTACTCTTGTGTTCTTTTGGTACTTGAGCCCCTTTGATAGTTTTTATGTTGGTATGGAAGCTGAGGTAAAGCTGCAAATATCTCTTGTTTTGGTATAAACAAGGTGCTCTGGATTAATTACTAGTAATTCTTGGGTTGCTGTGTCCCTCATCTTTGGAAGATTTGTAACTCATCTATAACTCGTCATACCTTTGCATTGTTGAGAGAATGGATTGTGGTATGGAGTAGGCCATCCTCATACAGTGACGTTAAGGAGCTCCGAGCATATGGTCAACGTAATTCCTGCAGCAGATTGTAACAGAACAGATGCTTGCACGATGCAAGACTTTAATTTGGTTCAGTTGACAATGTAAACTGCCAGAATTCTTTATAAAGCCCCTGAAACACTGTCTCTGCATTTCGTAGAATAGCAGGTGTCTCCTTCCTTCTCTCTTTCTCCCCTTTCTTCTCTCTCCACCCCCCCCCACCCCCCACCTCCATTTTCTCAGCCCAAATTCACATTTTCATGCAGAGAAGTCACTGATTTACTGTAGGATTTCACTCAGCACCTGAAAGGAAAAATGGGTTCATTTTTTGTTGGAACTCTACATCAGAACTGATTACGTTGAGTTATAAATAGAATGCTCAGTACCTCGGCAGTGAGTTGTGTTCTGCCACATCTTTCAGTTAACACATTCCTATACTGAGTGTTGAAGCAGTCTGTCCCCATCGCAACTCATTCAGGAAGCTAGTCAGTTTATGCTCACTGTTTAAAACTCAAGTCTAGTTTCTATTGTACATGAAATAATGTCTGAAGACTGCATTAGTTTGGATGGCTAAAAATGTGCTCTCTACTTCTGACATTAACCGATCCCATCTGCTACAGCATGCTAACTCTGACAATTTTCCAGAATTGTAGGTATAACTCTAATACATGTTATATTTTGCCGTGCTAGTTATCGATCCAGTTCCAAATCTGTGTTTTTGTTGATCTGGTTCTATATTTAAATAGTTTTATATCATTCTTATTTTTGAAAAAAAAAATCTGCTATGGGTTGAACCAGTGTAATTGTGATCATCTTTAAATTGCAGCTTTAAACGAAGATTCAAACGGATCAGGCATGTGAGTATGACAGTCCCATTGTTTCGCTTTCTTTGGATACACACACACACATGTAAATGACAAGGTAATTCTTTAACCTGAATTGTGTTGCAAATGATGTTGGTTGTGTACCGTAGAAAGATAGAGCTGGCGCTGTTGAGAAACATAAGATAGAAGGGGGTAAAATTACTGAAGCTCAAGTTTCATCACCAATCTCCTTGATTTATAGTCTGATTTTTTTCTAAAGCATTTGACTCATTGGGGTGATTTCACAGTGCATGGGTTTCAACCAAGTGCGTGAGTATGAAACTTTTTAAGTATGGCCATGTGCAACACGCCTTGTAGTGTAAATATGGATTTTGGTTATTTTGGAGTGAGCACTCTAAACTCTAATACAAGGACAGTACTGATGGTTACACGGTTGGTGGGAACAGTATGATACATTGAACTCATTACATCACAAAGTGTAGTCCACAATATTGAAATGCATTGGCTTCAATGGAATTTTTCTGGTGTATCCAGGATTTCCACTCCTGATAGCTGTCCATCAAAGTCTCCCCTTGCTGGAAGCGCACATGTCTGGACATCAGGTGAGGATAGGATTGAACTTGGCTGTGATGCAACTTGTGGTGGAGCAGCTTGCCAGTACTAACCATCCTGATTTGCATATAAAATGATCTTTCGGCTGAGGTACGGGGGGTGGTGACCAATACTGCGGTCAACAGTACTGCAAAAGTCATCGGCCTGGATTTTGCAGTGGTAATGGCGGTGAACTGTCAGCGTTCGCGTACCTCTCTGAAATCGACCGTAACTTCAGGATTTAGCGCATGCACATCTAAACGCGGAAATCCTGAAGTTGCGGTCAGTCATACTCTACCACAGGCTGTGCTGTGGTACTCCCCATATCCGACAATCAGTGAAATCAGTTGAACTGACAAAAACTTGGGCTTTTCCGCAGTAATATCGCTGTTAAATACCCCATTAAATGTTAAGACTTGTTGGAATAGATGTAACTGGGGTTTCAACAGTGTATTGACTGCTGAACAACTGTTCTGGCCCTGAAAAACAAATTTTATGTTTGTGGAATCCACATTATGATAGAAAATGAGTAGATTTAAAAAAAAAAATTTAAAGTTTGTTTTATGATTTTTCAGCTTCTACCTTAACCCCATGTTTAAGTCTAAATCTTTATTTCACTTTCTGTAAATGTTTTTAAAAAGTGATTTGAATTGGTGCTTTTTATTTCCTGGTTTGCTGTCTGAGAGAATTCTTCATTGTGATTGGCTGCCTAGATAGCTTGATGACATCACTGCTGCATTGTACTGGGGATACCCTATTGACGGCACTACAATCAATTTAATGTCGAGAAAGCTTAAGTTTTCGCCACAGAGATCGCAAGATCTTTGTGGGCAGCTTTCTTCGTGGTCAGTGGCGATCGCCGTTGCTTTGCCGCTAACTGCAATTCCGGGCCAATGTTTTCTGGAGGGAAGGGGGAAAATTGATGATGAAAGGTGGAAGGAAGAGGGGGAAAAAAATGATGTTTTAGGTACAACTGTTTCTAATCTCATCACTTGTTGGACCTGCTGGATACTTGCATTATCTGATACAAGGAAGGTTTGGTAGACTTCCACTGAAATCCATGGGTTTTTCTTTCCAGATTGCTTAAGAGTTCAAAAAGTGCACCAGATCTGAATGATTCAAGATATTTATCCACCACACATAAGCCATCCTCGTCTGCAGTACCTTGTCGGAGCCCAGCCGTGACACCCACTCCGACAAAGCAAAGAGCGAGCCAGTGTGGCGTATTCCAACGCGCTACACCAAAACCACATGCTGTTTCTCAAAATGTGTCTCGCAAGAAGTGTAAGTGTTACAATTCAGGGCACTAGCCAATCGTTTCTCATGTGCAGTCTGCAAAAGTCAGCTTCCATAGGCAAGTCTGTGCTTCCGATGAACATGAATGTTGACCTTGTGTGTAGCACTCTCCCCTTTAAGTCAGAAGGTCACTGATTCAAGCCTCACTCCAGAGACCTGAGCACATAATCTAGTGAAGTACTGAGGGATCCCTCAACCAACATGGCTGAAATAGATTATCTGCTTATTTATCTCCTTGCTGCTATGCACAAATTGGCTGCCGCATTTCCGTACAATACAACAGTAACACTTCAGAAGTACTTTGTTAGCTTTGAGACATCCTTGGTGTGGAAGGTGCTGTATAAATGAAGTTTGTTAGTTTGTTCTTTTAATTCTCAATTACTTTTAAAACTTATTTTTCTTAATAATAAAAAGTCTCTTGTGCTTTTTATAGTCTTTTTACAGCAGGTCCATGCTACCTTGTTTCTTCCTTCAGCCAGGAGAGGTCCCAACACTCAAACATTTCTTCTGCAATGTTTTACGTGCCAAGAGCCCAAAGCAGTGAGAATTGCCTGTTCCCCTCTCTCTAAAGTAAAAAAAAAAAATACATTAAATGTGACTATAAAATTTAATGCATTCAAACAAAAATAATATCTACCTGCTGTTATGTTGAGCTCAATCATAATTATACTCGTAAGGCCATTGCTTCTTTTCAGTTTTATTTCTGCAAATACACTATGCTACATATTTTCCATCTTCCTCCTCTTATAATCATGATTTATTGTATTGTCTCCTACTTTACCTCAAAGTCCTGTGTATATCGGTATATATGTATTGGTTATAGTACCAGACTAGCAGTCCTGCAGTTGAATTCAAATCCCATCATGGGAAGTTGTGAAATTGAATTCAATAAATTTGGTTATTTGTGGGTGAGTATTAGAAAAAAAGCTGCCATGAAAGGTGTCGGATTGTTGTAAAGTGGTTCACTAATGTCCTTCAGGGAAGGGAACCTGTCACCAACGTTCCCGCTAAGCTGCGCTGCCGTGTCTGGAGGTCCCGCGCAGGCCGCTCATCATTGGCTTTTCAATAGGAGTTTTAGCACATGTGCAAAATTTTGAATAGGCCTGTTAAAGGGACCGTGCACCCAAAAAAAATAGTGTGAACATTGCCTGTCGCCGCCCTACTTGGTCAGACCTGCACATGTCTCCAGTACCCCACCATGGCCTTTTGATGCTCTCTGAACTGGCCGAGCCAGCCACACAGTTGCAAAGAAAAACTTTCTTTATCAACAAGAAACACCACCGCCACCTTCTGAAGGTGGTAGGGGTGGGCAATAAATGTGGTCTTGGCCATGTTGACCACATTCTGAGGAGAAATATATTTTTTTTTAAGTTACCAGAAGGCATTGTGGGGGAGGGGATTCAGGGTGGGGGGTGGATGTGGTTGGTAGAAGGAAAGACTACATGACTTCAGCAGATGCCATGACATATCTGTCATGGCAGGTATTCAACACTCCAAAGCCGTTCAAAAACTCTTCCTTTTATACAGAACTTCCCATCTGAATCTTGTTGATCTCTTCAGATGGTGCTGGACCTATTTATAAGTTGCAGTTTGAGGCAGGTTTTCATGATCTGAAAAGCGGGTGCCACTCGGTGTGATTTGTGTTTAAAGCAGCTGAATGTAAAAACTACATGTGTGACTGTTTCACTAGTCTGGTCAGTATGTCAGATTTTAGTGAAGATACTGATGTGGTCTTTGGTGTATTTGGAGCCTGCTGTTTTCCCTTTTTAACAGCCGGAGGAGTGCAGTATATTAATGTATTCCTATCTTATTTGCAGTATATAAAGAAAACGAAGGATCAGGCCTGTAAGTATTGAAATTCCTAGTCTGGCTTCTCTGTCTGTGCTACCTGCTTGTTGCTAAATTTGGATATTGAGTCAGTGGTTGCATGATGACTCCTTTGCTTCGTGAAGCCAGCTGCATCAACTTCATATAGTTGAAATTGGGGGCGTAATGGGCAGGTTTCCTCGTGAGCTGACTCAATTGGCACCTACACAAACGGTTTGAAATGTAATGCAAGAGGGCGCAAAGTAATTTTCAGATACAAGAGGAGAGATGCATGTTAAGACTGTTTGGAAAAGAGGGGTATGTTAAGAAAATACTGCTACCATAATTTAGCCCTCTCCCCTGAAATGATAGGTACTTTACCAATTGGGTCTTTAAGCATCACAAGGGCAGCATACTGGTGTGGAACATACCAGTACTTATAAGCTTCCATTATTTTCACGAATGGAAACGAAGCCCAGAAATTTGAGGCTTTTGATTTGATTTTTTTTTTTGGTCACATTGTCTGTAAGTGGTTTAATCAGCAGTAGACTCCTCTGCGCAAACTAATTTTTGAATTTGCACTTGGCTTTGTGTTCTGCTGTTCCTGCAGTTCTCTGAATCCACAGCTAAGATGACAGACTTACTGGCATATTTTATGAGGCTTCTGTAAGTAAGGAAAACAATTTCATAAATCAGTCTTTCAAACGGTGCTAAATTTTGCCCTTATCAAACAGAGAGTTGATCGTTACTGGGGGGATGGAACTTTCCATTTTTTTGTATCCAGCACTAGCACCAAGTACTCTTTAGTATGTAGCAATGCTTGGATATTTTGGTACAGCTTACTTCTTCCCTCCCCCCTCGACAATGTATCAGGAAGTCATGTCTATTTTTGACTGGCTAACCTTGTGATCAGTCAAGAATCTCATTCCTTCCCTTTCTCCTTCAACAACCCCCACCCCCACCCCACTCCTCCGGCAATAAAAAAAATGAACAGTTTTTGCCTGTAGGCTTTCTGTTCCCTGCAAACTAATTTGTGACTGGCTGAGCTAATTAGTACCATTACCATTTTTAAAAAAGAAACATTATCCTATCCCGTCCACAGCAGACTCCATATCCCAGAGGTAAAGGGAGCATTATACCAAGATGCACCACTTTGGCTTTTCTTGAGAAAGAAGAGATGTGATGCCTCGGAGTTGACTTTTATCTCCGATTTCCAGCACTGATCGAAACGTAGCAACAGGAGTAGGCCAATCAGCCTCTCGAGCCTGTTCTGCCATTCTATTGGATTATGCCTGATCTGTATCTCGACTCCCATTTACCCACCTTTTCTCTCGACCCCTTTTTACCCTTACTGGAGTTCCAGATTTCCACTACCATTTGTGTTGGGGGGGGGGGGGGGGGGGGGGGCAGAAATGCTTCTTAATTTTGCTCCTACCTGGCCCAGCTCTAATTTTAAGATTATGTCCCTTGTTGTGGGTTCCCCCATCAGAGGAAATAATCTCTGTATGTATCCTATTGAATCCCTTTATCATTTAAACACCTCGATTAGATCACCCCTCCACTATCTAAACTCCAGGGCTTACAAATCAAATTTATGTAACCTGTCAATTTAACCCTTTAAGCCCCAGTATCAATCTGGTGACCGTGCATTATGCCCCCTCCAAGCTGCTGTATCTTTCTTGAGGTACAGTACCCAAAACTGAACACAATTCTTCAGATGGGGTCTGACCAAGGCTCTGTATAACTGAAGCATAATTTCCTCATTGTAGTATTCCAACCCCTTTGAGATGAAGGTCATCATTCCATTCGCCTTTTTTGCTTTTTGTACCCTTGCAGTGGCATTGAGTGATTTGTGCGCATGGGCACCTAAATCCCTTTGCTCCTCCACTGCTATTTCTCTCTTTTTATTGTTACTCAAACTGAGGGATCTCAGTGCTCACATTGTTCACTCAAGCAAAGTACAGCACAGTTAAATGCAGAGTAGAGCTCCCTCTTCTCTGCCCCAACAATGTGCTTCATTTATACTTTACAGCCTTCTGGACTCAACATTGAGTTCAACAATTTCAGACTATAACCCCTGCTCCCATTTTTCATGCTGAATGATGTTGTCATCCCCATTTGCAACATTTTATCTTTCCTGCCTCTTACCTTAGCACAGAATATTCCTTCAATTCCTTCCTTCCTCCCCTCCCTGTCTCTGCGCCTGCTTAAAATCTGTTACATCTCCAGCTTTTTCCAGTTCTGATGAAGGGTCCCAGATTTGAAACGTTAATTCTGTTTCTCTCTCCACGGATGCTGCCTGGCCTGCTGAGTGTTTCCAGCATTTTCTGTTATTTTAGATTTCCAGCATCCGCAGTATTTTGCTATTGTAATGTGCTTCAGTTCCCAGTTTGGAAGAGCAACCCTACTGTAGCTGTCTAGTATTTTTCATTCCAGCCTTGCTGTGGCCACTCTTTCCCAGTTAGTGCCAAACTCTACTTAGAGTCTATTCCAAACTAGATTGAGACAGCCCTAATGCATTTCAGGTAGGGCCCTTCGAGCCAACAGACTGGAGACTTTTATTCCATTTGGGCTGGATGTGAGCTCAGGCCCTTGCATATGAAAGGACAGTGTTGAACCCATTGCACCACTCAGCCCCATGCTTATTCTTTTGAGCTAGGATATTTATCTTTTGTATGTCTGGGTTGGATTTCAACAATGGGAAATGCTGAGTACAAAGGTCCTAGCTTGCTTTGCATACAAGATGTATATTTTATTCTTCATTGAAGCATATGGTAAAGGGGGAGCTGCGTATCGGCTGAAGCCCCAGTTGTATTTTGTTAACAACAAAAACAACTTGTAGTTATATAGTGCCTTTAACGTAGTAAAACATCCCCAGGCACATCACAGGAGCGTAATCAGACAAAAATTGACACCGAGCCAAAGAAGAGATTTGATGAAAGGTTAATGTTTAAGGTGCCTCTTTCAGATGTTGACTGATCTGCTGTCATGGTGGTATAATTGAATGCATCTAAATACTGATATCAATATGCCACAGGACAAATTTGTACTTGAGCCAATGTTACACCAATTCTTTTTCTTGTGTTGCTCTAAATTTATCCTCGCAAGGACTGCCACTACCAGTGACAAACCTGTAAGCACCAGTATATTGCCCTCTTCACCCAGTGCTGTGTAGCTCAAAATAGTCGCTAGACCCGAATCCGTGACCTCTACCACCTAGAAGGACAAGGGCAGCAGGCGCATGGGAACACCGCCACCTCCAAGTCACACACCATCCTGACTTGGCAATATATCACCGTTCCTTCATCATCGCTGGGTTACAATCCTGGAACTCCCTCCCTAAAAGCACTATGGGAGCACCTTCACCACAGACTGTAGTGGTTCAAGAAGGCGGCTCACCATCACCTTCTCGAGGGCAATTCAGGATGGGCAATAAATGCTGGCCTTGCCAGCGGCGCCCACATCCTGTGAATGGGGGAAAAAAACCACAACCCAAGTTTGGAAGGACAAAATCTGTAATTCTGTTGCTGGGTGTTTATCACGGCTCTGGTCGGCATAGTATGATTTCATGCACGTACCATGACACTTTACTGAAATTGTAGTGACGGCACTGTGTGCATTTCTAGACTTTTTAATCTTTAAGTGTTACCTTTATTTTTTATCTTGACAGAATTCTCCTTTTTCATAGGGTCATCAGTTTAGGCATTGATGGCTTAACTTTATTTTTTCCAGAGCATCCTCAATGGAGGAGTATATTGGGAAGTCAAAAGATAAACCTGTAGGTAAGTTCTCAGACAGAGCGTCTTGGACTAACTATAAAAATGTTGTAAAATATCCATTAATAACTTAAACAGACCTTTCCATGTTGCTGAGTTTTGGTTCTTGTAGCCAGAAGAAGCGGATTGGTGAGTTTATCGAGGGCTGCGATCTGTAGGTTAAACCCTGCAATTGTCTACGTGGCATTGCGTTGAAATTATGCAGATTGTTTGGCTGAAGTTAGCTTTTCATGGGAAGAGGAAAAACAGAGGGGATTGAGATTTGGTCTTGACACTTTCAGCAGTGCTACTCAATCATGTTGCACCCTTCCCAGCTATACATTATTTTTACATGACCCACATCTGTTGTGAAGCTTGTATTTTTTAAAAAGACGTTAATAATTGTCTACCTGGTTTTAATAATATATTGCTGCAGTGAATTTGAATTTTTGGAATCGTTTCCCACACTGTCATTTCCTTGTAGGGGCCCGAGAGGTACAGTCTCGCTTTCGAGAAGCTGCAAACATGAAAAAGAAAGTGGTCAGTAGGGTAAGAGGTGAAATTTTCCTTCCTAATTGGTTCTAACGTGGGTATGTAGAACACACGTCTATAAAACACACACCTGCATTTATATTGCTAACCAGATTAACTCGCTTAGACTAAATCTAGATATTCGTTCCAAGGGAGGGCAATGGGTTCGTAACTAACTTTTTTTGGAGGGGGTGGGGGAACTTGTTAATATCCGCCTTTCCTGTTCTGTGGATGCAAAGTCTGGTTTGGGTCCGATTCCAGTTTTGTCAATAATGCTGAGTCTAAGAATACTTAGTAGGTATTTCTTAATTGGTTTAGTGAGGCATGGCAAAAAGGTACCTTTCTTCACCCTTTCCATCTCCATAGCTGTCAACAATAGATTCCCAAAAGGGAGACTGATCATTCGTATGGAGAGCTTAAGAAATTTAGGTGGAAGGACCTTATCCACCTTTGTACTTGGATATCAGGTTCCCATCCTTTGAGGGTCTGTTGAAGAAGGAGTATTTTGTGCATCTTCGTCATCTTAATAGCCTACACTGTGCAGGATCAGTGTTTCTTTTTTGTCTGGGCATTTATTTGACTAGGAGATGTGCTTTTTTAAGCCACCATTAGGCAGTTCTAATCCCAAATTCAGTGGTTCAAATCTGCTATGAAGTTTGCCCATTTGAAGGTGTATAAAAGTTGTTCTGCTTCTGGGCAATAGTGTGTTGTCACCTGAATGATACTGTACTGAAGTAAAGCTCCTTCAGTATCTTGAAGCTCTTTTTGGTGATGCTTTCACAGAATCACAGAATCCCCACAGTGCAGATAGAGGCCATTTCGGCCCATCGAGCCTGCACCGACACATATCCCACCCTATCCCCGTAACCCCACGTATTTAATCTCCCCTAACACTAAGGGTCAATTTATCATAGCCAAATCAACCTAACCCGCACATCTTTGGACTGTGGGAGGAAACCGGAGCACCCGGAGGAAACCCACGCAGACACGGGGAGAATGTGCAAACTCCACACAGTCAGTCACCCTAGGCCGGATTCGAACCCGGGTCCCTGGCGCTGTGAGGTAACAGTGCTAACCACTATGCCACCGTGTTTTGAGGTCATAATGTCACCACATCACCACCAAAGAAATCACCCGAGCTGAGATCGGATACCAGAGGTGCCAGAAGTGAATTCGGGAGCAATTTGGTGAGATCCAGCGATTTGTAGTACGAGTGCACCTTGACATTTTATAACTTGCAGGTTTAGTAAAGCAAGAACTTGACACATGGGCTACTACTAAATACAGTGGTGATTAACTGAACTGTACAGATGAGGACTCGGTCTAAAATTCGATACCTGGTCTTTGATGCGCTAGCTGAACTCATCTGGGATGACTGCCAGGGCGCTGTAATTGGCCTGAGCAGCTCAGACCTGCGGAAGAGGAAATATAAGCAGTCTTTGCTCCTCTACACCTCTTGGGTTCTAATCATAATCAGTGACCCCTGCTGGAAAGTACATATGCGTAGATATCGTAGAATCATAAAATAGTACAGCACAGAAGGAGGCCATTCAGCCCATCGAGTCTGTGCTGGCTCTTTCGAAGAGCAATCCAGTTTGTCCCACTCCCCTGCTCTTCCCCATTATCCCTGCAATTTTGTTCTCCAAGTATTTATCCAATTTCCTTTTGAAGGCTACTATTGAATCTGTATCCACCACCCTATCAGGCAGTGCATTCCAAATCCTAACCACTCGTTGGGTAAAAAAAATTTCCTCATGTCGCTTCTGGTTCTTTTGCCAATCACCTTAAATCTGTCCCCTCTGGTTATTGACCCTTCAGCCATTGAAAACATGGATTAACTCATGAAGAATGGTTGCTGTGACAAGTTGCTGCAGGGTAACTGATGCATGTGGCACTGTACCCCAACAATGAGTTAAAATATCTGGCAGAGAGAAAAGTAGCAGCAGAAGGAAGGTTAAAATTTAGTCCCAAATTTACCAATTTATCAATAGAATATGCTGGCAAGATGGATACTGTATAACAGCTGCGTGTTTCCTGTAACTGCTTGTCTAATCCAAACTGATTCTTATTTTTTTATTTTAATAGGGTCAGGAGAAAAGTTCTGGATCTGGGCTAAGAAGTAAGTGGCTGTAACCAATGGATCAATAATTCAGACCATCTCCCAGCAAAAAGACCTTCAAGGTCAATGATAATACTTGGAACTACATTTTCCCATTTGACTCCCTCAACTATTAGTAAAATGATATTCATCAATTTTTCAATTATGATGTGTCCATCCTGATTTGTCAAATTGTTGCTTTTAGTTTTCAGAAGGAAAGGATGCTCAAATGTTTAATTTAAAAATGAAATGGTTGGTTAAAGTCTTTTATCCTGTGTAGAGGTTTCATTCTGTTTAAAGTAGCCAATTGTCGGTTACCATCCTGGCTTCTGTTAGAGGGCTGCTTTTTGTGGCGGTTAGATTAAAAAAAAAAAATTCCTGACAATTTTCTTCCTTCCTCCTGAACGCATTGACTTCTTGCTGGGGGGTTTGGTTCCATGGATGCGGGACCCCTTCCCGTATCCCGCTCAAGTGACAGACTATTTGATTGTTTGGGATCACCTGAGAATAATCCCACCGTCACTCAAATGCCACACGCGGGCACTTCCAATGGGTTGATGGATAGTGATCAGGAGAAGAAACCCTAGCTGCTTTTTTTTCTTTCTCTTCCCGCACCCCGCCAACTCTCTTCTCCCCCCTCCCACCCCCCCCCCCCCCCTAGCTCTTCCTACCCATCAATTTTCCAAAAAAATCATAGCACCCTTGCCCCTGCCACAACTGAGATCTGCTAACTTAGCATAGACCTCCAGATCGGTATGGCTCAGCTACTTGCTGCCTTAATTGACTGTCATGGGGCGGCTGTGGCAGTTAGGCTTGTATCGTAGAATCATAGAAATTTATGGCACAGAAGGAGGCCATTCGGCCCATCGTGTCTGTGCTGGAAACATGAATCTGTCTGTCTTCATTTAACTCTACTGAGGTTTTCTTGGTAAGTTTAGCTTCTCCCTAATTTCAGTGGAGTGTTTTTTTTACCTGCCTGACTCATCTCTAAGTTAATATATATATTTACTCTATTATTGCAGGGTTCACACTGGTATTTTAAATTGTTGTTTCTATTCTCATCTCTTTGTATTGTTTTTTTTAACACCATTATGATCTATAATGTTAGATTTGATCAAACTAAGCTTGCCCATCCCCCACCAAATCTCTACTAAGGGCTCGATTTTACCAGCCCTGAGGAGGCAGGTTTGGAGGCATGCGAGTTGTTAAAATCGCCAAAAATCCTGCCTCCGAGCAATTTTTCCAAATGCGTGTTTTCTGACCCCCTTTCCATCCCGCCTCCAAGAGGCGGGATAGGCCCTTAAGGCCCTTAACAACCACTTAATTACCTCTATAATCCAATTTTGAGGCCTTTCCGATTTTTAGACCTTCCCCCCTCCCCCCCCCCCCCCCCCCCCATCCTACACGCCGCCTCTGGAACACGCCAGGTAATGCTGACGGCCTCAAGTGGATTGCTTACTCACAGCTGCAGCTCCATCATTACAAAGGAGTTTTCACCAATGATCATTTGCATGTGGTAGAACTTTGTTGTTTCAGGTCTGGGGGAACTTTTAGCAGGTATACTCAGTGTTGTGGAAGTTTGGAGCCTGACACCCATCTCCAGTGTGACCACCTGGGAAACCCCTCTCCCCACCTTGACTAAGCGCTTCCTCAACTGAGGCATATACCAGAAGCATGGCGACCATTTAATTCCTTTCCTCCTGGACATCCGATTCGGATGAAGACCAGCCGCGGCAGCAGCAGGAGCGCCTAGCTGCGAGTCACCCACCTGAAGATGCACAGGCCAGAAGGCGCCAGCGTGCGACAACATTGCTGCCCGGGATGCAAGGGACGCACTCATCCTGGCCAGATTTGCTTAGCCTGCACAATCAAACACTTTAATCTCGCTCCTTCTTACCAGAGCATCGACAATGGACAAGAACCTGCGGAATCCTATCACTCTGACCACCATTCTGACAATCGCAAGGCGCTCTAAGCCCTCAATGTGAAAGTCCCATTTGCGAAATGACACAGGCCACAACTTCAACAGTTTGCCATCAAAACACTTTATAATACAATCACAATGATGGCTGGTCCAAAAACAAAACTGCACAGCACCCAAGTGACTACCCTTGTGACCCCTACTTGTGCTTTATCTTCCTCTTACGCGTGCTCCTACGTGGTGCATCCCCTGTGGCTTCAGCAGATGTGGAGGCCCCTTGCTCACTCTCTTGCTGCTCCTGTCTCGATGCCTTTGGCGGGCGTCCTCTGGGGTGGCGAACCTGTGCGGGCTCGCCAACAGTCTGCTGCTCGTGCGGCTGTGCAGGGGCTGAGACACCCATCTCAGTTGGGTGAATGCTCTGACCGAGGGCTTTGCTGTGGCATGGTCGTGTGAGCGCTTGGAGAGGAGCCCCCACTTCCTTGTTGTCTGCCACCAACATCCCACTCATGGGTCAGCCCCACTTCAGAGTTAGCAAGTGGCTTGACAGCACCTTGCTGCACTGCAGGGGGGGCCATGAGGACCCGTTTCTGCACTGGAAGTCCTACTTCAGAGGACTTGCATGAAGGTCTGGTTTGTTTGCTCAATAGCTGACCATCGCTCCTCAAGAGATGTCATTCTATTCTGAACAATGACCATGTTTTCAATACCCTGGCAACTAAGCTCCTCCATGAACGTAGCCATCCTCTCCTACGGTAGTCAGCCTTACCATGGAGGTAGCCATCCTTTCCATGGAGGTTGCCATCCTTTCCGCGGTGATGCGTTCATGCGCTAATGCTTCCACAAAGGCTCTGCTCATGTTCGCGATGGACTCCTCCATTCGCTCCACATTCGCAGTGACCCTGGAGACAATTCCTGCCAGAGACTCCTGCACCTGTTCCTGGAGTTCCAGCACCGCTCTCCTTCTGGATGGACCCGGAGGCACAGGGTCGACATGCAGCGGAGCTGATCTGGCAGAGTCCTGCGCCCTCTGACGAGGACTCTCCACTGCTGTCCCTGTCTCCACCATCTGCTGATGCTTACTTGTGAGCTGTGATACACCAGGTGACAACACTACTCTATCTCGCGAAGGTCCCACCGAGGTGCGAGTGTCTGCGCTGGTGCTGGGTGGGCTGAATTCTGCTGATGCTGCGCCCTCAGAAGTTGCAGCTTCCTCTGAGGAGTCTGGAGGCTCAGGCTGTTCCTCCTGGATAGTGGGGACGGGGGCTTTCGATGGTCCTGTGGAGGAGTAAAGGAAAGAGTTAGAGATGTGAGGCCAAGGTTACATGCACATTGAATGTTGCAGATGATCAGTCAATCTGTTAGAGCATCAGATTCATTATCAGTGATTCATGCATGTCAGTGAGAGAGATTCCAAACTATTCTGTCACCAGCTTGCTGTGATGCGCCCGTCTGTCTGTCCTCCACTTGGGTATCCTCCTCGATCCCAGCAATTTCCAGGGCCGCCTCCTCCCAGGGGGGTGAACTGGGCTCCTGAGGGTGGCCCTCCTCCTGTCATGGTTCTTTCCCTCTTATTGTGGGCTCTCTCTTCCTGCAATGAGGGACACAAGTGGAGTTTGAGTGAGAATGAAGGAGTGAGTGTGGTGAATGCATAGCATAGATGCTTAGAAGGATATAAAGGACCCTCCCTGTGTGTTGTAAGTTGTTATGGCATCAGTGATCGGGAGTGTGAGGGCTGCATGGTCGAATAGTTAAGGGAATGAGTAAGGGTGCAGGGATGTAAGTGTCAAGTGGCATGTGGAGGAAGAGGTTGGCAAAGCAGAGTGCTGGTGATGGGGATCAGATTGAGGGTGATGGGAAAGTCATACTCACTTTTCCTGTGCAGAGAAGGTCATGAAACCTCTTCCTGCATTGCAGCCAATGTCCTGCGGCTCATTGAAATGGAGTTGACCTCCTGGGCCACTTGTAGCCACACAGCTTTTGTCTGCTGGGGGTGGTTTTTTTCTCCCTGAGGAAGGGAATAGCACCTCCTTATTACAGCTGGCTCCGTGCACCAGAGCTTGGAGGGAGGGCTCATCAAATCGCGGAGCACACTTTTGCTTGATTGTTGACGTTTTCCACAATTCAACTCCTTCATATAAATTGCAGAGCCTTTGCAGTCTCCAGAAGAAGCAAGGCTGCTTGCAGGCCTTAAATCCAACAGCATTGATGACGTAATCGGAGGCGACTTTCTGTATGAAAAGACTCATTGGGCCAGTGGTTCCCACACGCAGGAAATCAATTGCCCAATTAGGGGAAAATCCCACTTTTTCAGCACATCACTTGGGAGTCGGGGTCCTGACACGATTTCCACCTAACACTCCCCAGCCCGCCCACACTGACAAAATCCAGCCCAGAGTCTCCATCAGGCATCGGTTGTTGTGGGTGGTGGTGGTCCCACAATTCTTTGTCTAAATTAAACCATTAAGTCGATTCATGTGCTGTGGACCTGGCATACTGAAGGGGTTCCTATTCCCTCTGCCTACCGACTGTGAGCACCAGTGGGTATTTTCAGAGCTCATAGTAAGTATCTGTGGGTGAGACACCATACAAGCCTCCTGTGGTCTGATTTTATCCAGTTCAACTGAGGTTAGTTATTGGCATTGCAATCCCATCCCAAATGCTGCATAATTTAAAAAAGAATTACTTTTTAAAAAAAAAGAAAATTGGAAAATCAAGGTTTTTAATTGGAGGATAGTGGAATGGCAAAAATTACTGGAAAAAAATGTCGCGGGGGAGAGAATGGATGGGAATTGTTGCTCATGTAAAAAAAAAAAAATGCTTTATTTCTTTTCGTGTATTTGATTTGGGGAAAACCAGTTTTGTCCAGTGTACCTGGTTGGACACACCAGTTCTGCTCTAAGTATACTGTGCTGTATTCACCTGTGCAGCAATTGAACCTTCTGTTGATTTTGTGTGAAAATGTGTCACCACCTACAATTATATTAAACTATTGGGGCGCCAGATGAGGTGCTGTGCCTAATAACATTGAGTGATGGGATGTTGATGTGTTCTTATTCATATCAACAGGACTAAACGCAGAGAAAAAATGTTCTAACCTGCACTCTACGGGGCTTGAAGAAAGCATGCTTATGCCATCTCTAAACTGGGATTTGTCAGCCATGAGACGTAAGTTTTCCCCTTCTGTACACACCGAGATTCTTTATTTTCCAGGTTACATCCCTTCCCCTCTATACGTATTTCTTGATAGGAATTAACAAAAAAAAACTCTCTATAAAAGCACCTTTTAATATGAGTAAAGTTTGGCTTTGAACTGTTTGAAAATCGAGACACTAACTCCAACTTGTCTGTTTTATTCACATCAATGTCAAATATTCTAATAATTATAGGAAAGCAAGAGGGTTCCTAGTATGGTATTTTAGATGTCTTTATTCACTGGCACCCAACATGTGCTGGGTAAAGGCTTGCTCCTATGCATGTATCAGCATTTCTTGCTCTGTGCATGCAGTAAGCTGGATAAATTGTATATTGGCTGTAGCAAAGCCTGGTGTCCTGTGATGGCTCAGCTGGCTAAGGTAGTCAATGGCTGAGCCATGCAGATGAGCAGGGTCGCAGCATCGACCCGTGATGTGTGTGCTGCATCAGTCAAGATGGCGGTTAGGGTGCCACAATTGGCTTCAGCGACCCTTGCTTTGGGAGGAGAAAATGGGCCAGGTTCTTGCTCCTGGTCACAATTCAGTGACTCCTGCTGGAAGTGAGGATGGAATTGCTGTAATGCATCACTCGCCCCCATCTTGAATACACTTCCAGTGGTCACTGTCTAGGTTTGTCCATGAAGAATGGCTACTTAAGTGCTCTGCTGGACAACTGAAATATTCCCGGCTTGTATTGCCCAGCCACTCGGTGGTTTACGCAGCTGATCCATTGTTGCAACAAACGTGTGTAAGTTTCAGTGATAACAGCAACGTGTATAAAGTGGACACGATGATAGTGCCAACATGGAAGGATGTTGGTGAGCTGTTACAGCATTGCTTTTATTGAGGTTTAAATAAAATGCCTTTTTGAAAATTGCCTTTTGAGTTGCTGCTGATGCAGAAAAAGATTGTCAAAATTATTGCTCCATTTCTGATTTCAGCTGAATATTCTACAATTGAAATGCCAGAATTGATGACCTCCATTCTAGAATCTGCTTTGGTAAGAAACTGTACACCTTATTTAATGGAAACCGTGTTGTTGCCATTATGCTAATTTAGGCTATTGATATCCATACATTGTAGGAAAAAATTCGCACTTGCACCAATATATACTTCAATGTTATTGCTTGAGTGGTGCTCGTAATTCCGCCCTGCGTTGGTCCCAGCACTACCAACTTCAGTGATAAACCTGTAACTGCCAGTTCTTCCCCTTGCTGCCTTAAACAGATTAAAATTCTCTCTAGATATAGCCCAGGTTTGAAAGCAAAAAAATTGCAATGTTTTTCACAGTACGTGCTTTACTAGCATTCTAGTGGCTGCTGTAAGATTATTATACATTTCTGTTTGTATGCCCAGTGAGCTGGCACTAGTCCTAAATTGCTTTATTTTTCCAAACCTATATTGTCCCTGCTCATCTTGTTGGGTATGAAACTGATGATCTCATGTATGCTTTTGGTCGGAGGCTCATCCTATCCAAATAATCCTATCTTAGTTTATATCTTCACTCTTATCAAAGTCTACAATGATACAGAATTGGGATAAATTATGGGCTTTGAAAAAGAAACATGTAGAACTGGTCTATAATATTCTGACCCGCTCAACATTGTTGATTAAAAGCCAGACTTTATTAAAGTCTAATTAAAGGTTTAGTAATGTTGGAATGAAAAAAGTATGGGCTCTAACATGCAGACCACAGTAGTTCTATCGGAACAATTTTAGTACTGTATTACAGTAAATGTCAATGCTGCTGTGGTCCTGTATTTGTAACTTATAAACTGTTGGGGAAAGAGGAATAAAGTGGGGGGAAAATACTTGAAAGCACACCAAGAGGGGGGTGGTTGAGTCATCGACCATTTCTATACGAGATGGGTCTTTGCTGCTGACCTAGCATTCCACCTAACAGCAGACCTAAGATTGGGTTGTAGGTTGGTTTCCCCTCTTGGGGACAGTTCCTTGGGCAATCCGATAGCTCATCTGTGTGGCTGTTATCCATGTGTGAACTTTGACTGCAAATGCCAGCAGGCTATCCAACTGTGACTGTGAAGAGCATTACACGGAAGCCTCACCTGGCATTTGTACACGTGCACTTCCAAAGGTTGCTTTCTATCCATCAGGAGCAAGAACCCTAGCCTTCTTTCTGTCCCTCCTACTCCTCCTTTAACTGAGGGCTCCTGCAGCCAGTTGTAGAACGCACCCCTCTTCTGAGGGGTTTTTCCATTTCTGTAGCTGCCAGCAAAGGTGTGAAATGTACACTAAATGCTGACATTACTGCTACTCCACAAGTACTCAGAATTCACTTTCTACACATTTAAGTTGTTGGTTGAAAGCTTTAGATAATTAAAAGAATATGGTGTTAATGTTCAGCAAATTAAGAGCTGGGTTCATTTCAAAGTCTGGCTTTTAGTCTGACCGCTCAGCAGGTCTGACTATCAGAGACCAATTCTGCATGGTTTGAAGTGATGGATTTGGATCTAAGCCACCTAAAGTGCACTAAATAGGGGTGGATCCACCTCCCAGGAAGAAGGTTGACACAGTGCTATATAACTGCATCCTTAGTTTTTCCAAAATACAACTGCCTGGGAACTGTTAAAACTTACAAGATTTAAATTTTGGAATGTTAGCAGTTGGGAGAAATGCACTCCTATCATTAAAATATAACTGGCATTTGGATAAATCGTCAATGGAGAAAACTCCATTACTCCTGGTCAGGGTGTGATGTGAGGGCTGGCGGTGTAAATCTAGCCCTGCATGATGCTGTACATGTGCTAGTCTGAGATTGGTACCAGAGTATAGTTGGCCTCTTGGCTGTTAAGCAGCAACTTGTTTTAAATGCACGATCGGGATTCTTGTTAAAATCTAATATGTCTCTGACTGGCTTGCATTGTCTAGAAGTCCTGCTTTTCAGTAGTGACCTTGATGAAATTGTGATTGGCAGCTAGTCATCTCTGACAATTAAGCTTAATTTAAGTGGTATGGGAATGCAGGACCAGGTGGAAATTGATTTTGGTGTGCTTTGCACTTTGTTTCAGTTTGCTCTCCTACTTGAAGCTGGCACGTCTCACCCTCCAGTTCCTCACCCATTCTTCATGTGTGAGCCAAGATGGTGAACATTAACCAAACATTGGGTACATCACAATTGAGTCCAACCCTGTCACTGGAAAGCAATAGGGAGTAGGAAGCTTAGCCTCACTTTCCCCCACCCCTTAATCACCTTAATAGGGACGCTGAAGTGAATTGGAGAGTCCTAACTGCGGTCAAACTTAAGATCAGATAAAAAAGAGTCGCACCTGTGACTGTTTTGGTATGTATTGCTGTTGTATATTGCCTTACTCAATTGATGTGTTGAGGGGCAAGCTCATTGGGTGTCGGCCTTGGCTCAGTGGTAGCACACTTCAGTACTGCACTGTCTGAGCTGTAGTCTTTCAGGTGAGGCGTTAAACCGAGACCCCGTCTGTCCTCTCAGGTGGACATAAAAGATCCCATGGCGCTATTGGAAGAGCAGGGGAGTTCTATCTGGTGTCCTGGCCAATATTTATCCCTCGCCAACATCACTTAAACACACTTTAACTGGTCATTATTTCATTGCTGTTTGTGGGAACTTGCTGTGTGCAAATTCGCTGCCGAGCTCTCCTGTATTACAACAGTGCATCATTTTTGAACCCACACTTCAAAAAGTACTTAAGTGGGTGTGAAGCGCTTTGGGACATTGAGTTTCAGAAAGGTGCTATATAAATTCAGATCTTTTATTGTTGTGGCAGTGTAAGTCTTTGAAGGTTTGCTGATTAAAAATATGTATAGAAGTTTTTAAAAAGACTGAAGGGCATATGGTGGTTACGTTTCTTAACTGGCCAGTGCTTTATCCTTGAGTGTTTTAGTTTGACTCATCCAGCTATAATTACATTTTTTTTTTAAAATCTAATTTCTTTTGTGCAGCCTCCTTCGCTGTCTGAAGAAGATGCAATTGAGGTGCTTGATAGTAATGCATTGCTGAACTCCTACATGGCCATTACGGTGAGATGAAATTATTGCACTAACATTATTTAGTTTTCTAGGCTATATCCCACTCCCTTACAACAGAAAGTGGTAGAAATGTACAGCTATACTAGTCTGAGAAAGAAAGATAAGTGTTCTAATGTACGTCCCACCTGAAAGGCCAACCTATCTTTCTCACTCATGCTCTTGACCTTTCTCTTCAGCAGAACTTGACTCGCTTTACTTTAGAGCTGTCCTAATCGTTGGCTCCATTTCATCCTTTACCTCATCCGGCACTTTTAACAAAACTTTTTTTTCTTCCTTTCATGTGTCAAGGACCCTTTGATCCCTCGCCCCCATCACTTTCTTCTGACCTCGAACAATCCATCCTCGGCTTCATTCCCTTGTGCCCCCAACTCAATGAATTGAGTTGGCATGAATTGACATGATGCTGAGCTCTTCTCTGCCATCTTCACCTCCACACCCACTGTTTTGGCCAGGTGACTTGCCCCTGCACAGGGGACTCTTTCTTCTGTCTTCAGAATTCCTGTTCCACCTGGACCCTTCCCTCTGGCTTCTTGTCCTCTCTTGATCTTTTCATTGCAAACTGCTGGTGTGATCAGCCTTGTCAGTTTCTCCATTCTCCTCATTCACTCCAGTCTATCTCCCTCTGAACTTACAGCAGTCCGTGTTCTCGGGTCTAACCTTGAGATCATGATCAAACCTGTTGACAGGTATCAAATCCATCACTTCTGCCATTTAATCGTCTCCTGTCCTCCACCTAATCACAGCCCTATTTTTTTTCTCCCTGCCCCATTTTCATGGCTGTTCGTTCTTGTAAGCTATTCATCTGTAACATCTCCCGATTCTGACTAGCGTCATTGATCTGAAATGTTAACCCTACCTTCCTCTGTCCATAGATGCGAGTGTTTCCAAAGTTTTCAGTTTTACTTCAGTCTTTTTCTCTCTCTACCTGCCAATGACACCTTTATCTCTCATTCCTTTGAGTTTACTTAGAACCTTTTCTCTCTAAAAATCAAGAGTTTGATTCAGTTTAAAAGTAGGGGGAATCTGAATTGGTGCAGAAAATTTAGACTGATTACAAATTGGTAATTGACTTTTTTGGGTGGGTTTATGCTTTAGAGCACTGATGCACTGTGTCAGTGGTCTGCCGTAGTTTCCTCAAACTGTTTGCGTATGGCCTTTCCCACAAGGAGGAGAATTGTCCTTCAGACCCTAGTGACTGGATAAAGACTGGTTTTGGGGTTGAGTAGTGTAGTGGGCTAAAGACTGGTCTTTCACCTGAGACTTGGTTTCAAATCCAGAATGACCCCGCTGGCTGTAACAAGTTGAGCAGTCTCCAACCGCTTCCTAGTGGAGGTCAATCCACTGCACCAGAACTGCCCTTAATTTGGTGCCAAATTACTAATCTCACCAGGATCCCACAAGGTGAATAGTGTCAAAAATGGAAAATTGGCATACAATATGGGCGTTGTTCTGCAGTTGGGACTGAGCGCATTATTGAGGTAGAGTCAAGGAAGCTTTATTTTGTAGCTAAATGTACCGTGTCTGTGCTGGGATTGGTTTCTGAAATATAAAATGTTCCGTCCCTCAGAACTGACATCTTTCAGCTTCCTGAGCTCAAAATTCAAAGTAATTTTGAAAATTGCAGTGGTATTGGCAGAGGGTTAGAGGCAGGGAGCCTGCTCAACATCTGGGGAATAATGCAGGAAAGGAAAAATATTAGTTAACTCCATTTCTTCCCCCTCCCCCAGCTAACATTGTTTTCCATAAGATTTATAAAATGTTAATTTCCATGCAGTAATACTCAATTGAATGTCGTGGTATGATGCATACCACTCACGTACAACAGGAAGCTTTCCAAGCTTCATTGCAGTTAGGTTGAAGCATTTGAGTTCTTGAGCGTTGAGTGAAAATGTTAACTTTTAAGAAGAAAAGTTTATCAGTATCCCTTTCTTGGTAACTTTCTCACCTCTCTCCTCTTGAAGACTCTGGGGGCAATTTTCAACTGCCGGCGGTCCTATTTGAGATGTCTGACAGTTGAAAATGGCAGGGAAACAGTGGACGCCCTTGGCCGCCGGATGCAGTTTACAGGTGGGCCTGTAAATAGGTGCCCAGTGCTCCTGCCCAAGAGCTTCCCTATGCAGATCAGGGTCCTACGCTGGTTGTCGAATCCTGCTTGCAATTTTCAAATGGAAATGGGTAGAGTGTGTGGTCCCCCCCACATTTTGCCAGGTGGTGTGTGGCCTAACCAGTGGTCCTTAAAAAGATTGCTGGCGACCACTCCAAAAATGGCCTGGACCATTTTTCTTGGTACCCTTCCATTTTTTTTTTTTTTACTACCAACTTCTGGCTTAGCTTACTCATGGAGCAGCTATTTGTAACTGTTAGGGCATCATAGCCAAGCCTGATGCTGTCCTTATCTAGCTATTAGGAGCAGGATTTTACTTTCCATAGCCCAAGGACAGTGAGACCATTTGTAACACTTTTACTCTAACTCTGCCTGAGATCAGTTAATTCTCTACAGACTCTGACCTTCTGGCCTGTGTGGTTACGTGCTGTCTTTACCGACTGAGCTCTGTTAGTTCCTCTTCTTAGAAATCTTTTTTAAACCGTGTGCGCTGATCTCCATCAGACATAGTTGTTGAGTTACTGAGCCTGATGGTATGAAGGATCAGAATTAACATCAAAGTTACTTTGGTATCTCTGTTCATGTTCATCTCTATCATTCTGTCAGGGTCAGTAACTGTCCAGCTGCCCTTCATTGGTGCATGTGTTTTTTTTTAATTGAGATTTTCCTATAGGATATTAACTTTCTTTTTTGAAAAGGAATGCTGATAAACCTGTTTAAAACCTATTCTAGTTGTGCACACGGGCATGATGAAGATGTTCAAAATTTCTAACTGTTAATTTTTTTTCTCCATTTGTAGAGGGAAAAGAATTTGGCAAAATACCAAGAAAAGGCCGAACGGAACTTGCTGCTGCTCGAAGAGGAAAATCAGCATTTACGGAGAAAACGATTTCAACACAAACAAGAGCTCCTTCTGGAGGAAAAGGAAAAGCAGTTGTGTGCAATAATAGACCTGCAGGTGAGTTAACATTAAGTGGAATGAAGCTTAAAGGTGTTTTCATATTTACCTGTAAATAATTTCCGCTAAGAGACAGTGACCTCTGCTGTTTTTTTTTTAATTTACTCATCTTTCCTCTCTTTTCCCCACCCCCCCCCCCCCCCCAACTTTTCAGTCATATGGGCTCTCCTTTGTAATCTAGAGATCTGATTGCTACTAAATGCAAACACGGGGCTGACTTCCCCGTGTTTATGTTAAAAGAAATGGGCAATCTTAACCCGATGGCAGGTTTGTAAAGTCTATGATGCTGTTCTACCCAAAGTGGAGCACTGTTTATACTAAAGATTACAGGCGACAAAAGGGTGCAATGTTCCTGCTGTCCAGTAATGTAAATGTGCTTGCCTATTCTTACCTAGACTCTAATGCTACTTCCTATTGGAGAATGGAGCAAGTGAGTACTTCCTGTTGGTCAGATGCAAGACCGTGTTGGCATTTAAAGACTTGGGGCTGGATTTTGTGAATGGAGACGAGTTGGAGGCGGATCTGCTGCTTGTCGGGTCTATGTCCCGCCTCCATCATCATCTGGCCAACCAGCGGGATTTTCCCCTGATTTACCTTGTTAAGCCTGCCCTGCGGGCTCAGCAGGCCAATTAGGGGGAAGTCACTGACAGAGCACGTCAACGTCTGACGTGCTATCTGTCAAGACTTCTTGAAAGAAGAAATGTCAGCGTTTGACAGCTCTGTGAAGCTGTCAAACACTGACATTCTCTGTAGTTTGATGAGTCCTTGTGTTCAGGACTCCTCAAACCTTTCAACTTTGTAGATTTCAGATGGCTGTTGGTTCGGAGGCTCCAACAGCCAGTCTGTGAAATCGACAAGGAAGATGTCGGGACTCCCAATCCAGAGCGGTTGAAGGCTGTAGGGAGAAACCAAGGTAAGTGAACATTTTTTAACACTCACCTCACATACTTACCACTCCACACTTGCACCCATCACTCACCTCTATATCTTACTTTCAGGTCCCTCCAACCCCCGCAGACCTCCTACTCGACTCCTCCAACCCGGTGGGGTTCTCCGAGGTCGGGAAGCCTTTACCTGAAAAGGTAAAATGGGACTAATCCTTTTTTCTGCCTGTTATCTACCTGTTAACAGGCAGTTAAAAGGATTTAATCCCTTTCCCGCCTCAAGGAGGCGTGACCCGAAGCAGCACATCTTCCCGTCTCCTGGCAAAAGGGCATGGGGGCGGGTTTGCCATCCGCCCCCACTTTCTGCTACTTTAACGGCAGTCCTGCCTCCTCGGGGCTGAGAAAATCCAGCCCATTGACTCTGTTAATCTGTCATGTGAAGATGAGAGTGGGGTCGGTGGCAGTGAAAAAAGTTTGAAACTGGAAGATCGTGATTCGAGAATAAGGGTTGAATAAGACTTTCTCAATGTTTCCTCTAGCATCTTTGCATTTCATTGTAAAGGGTGGGGGGGGAAATTACTTGTACAAATCCACCCCCCCCCCCCCCCCCCACCCTGTCCAAGATGCAAGGAGAAGCTGGTTGAAGAAGCGATTGGTTGCACGTGGCCATGGGCTGTTTTGAGCCCTCTACTCGTGGAATAAACAAAGCAAATCACATGTCAAATTTAAAAAGCGTTAACACTGGAACAGAGTTGTGAAGGATAAGAACAAGGTTATAAAACCGGGATGTCAAAACTCATTTTTATATGGTGGGCCTGATCTGATATCCTGGCACTTGGCGTGGGCTGTATTCAGCAAAAGTTATTAAAATAGAAGTAGATAGATAAAGATAAACAATATTGCAATTAAATTTACAAACATTTCCATAATAGCCATAGATTTTTAAATGGCTTTTGGCAACTTAATTTTCTTATTCTGATGGTTATTTTACATTGATGCCATCACAGTAATTTATTCAATTCATGCCCATGGCCAGTAGAAACAACTTAAATTTCTGAATCACAGCTACTTGCGAGTGTAAATTCTTCTTCTTAGGCAGTTCGTCGGACTTGAGGATGACTTGCTTCCACATTAAAAATGAGTTCTCAGGTGACTGATGAGTCCAATGCAGGACTTACAGTCTCTGTCACAGGTGGGGCAGATGGCGGTTGAAGGGGCGGGTGGGTGGGGTGCTTGGGTTGACTTGCGCTTGGCTTCCGCTTGCTCCTGGCGAAGAGACTTGAGGGTGTTCGGCGCCTTCCCGGATGCTTCTCCTCCACTTTGTGCGGTCTTGGGCCAGGGATTCCCAGGTGTCGGTGGGGATGTTGCACTTTTTCCAAGGAGGCTTTGAGGGTGTCCTTGAAGCGTTTCCACTGCCCACCTGGGGCTCTCTTGCCGTGTCGGAGCTCGAGTAAAGTGCTTGTTTTGGGAGTCTCGTATCGGGCATGCGGACAATGTGACCCGTCCATCGGAGCTGATCGAGCGTGGTCAAAGCTTCGCTGCTGGGGATGTTGGCCTGAGCGAGAACACTGACGTTGGTGCGCCTATCCTGCCAATGGATTTGCAGGATCTTGCGGAGGCAGCATTGGTGGTACCTCTCCAGTGCTTTGAGGTGCCTGCTGTACATGGTCCATGTCTCTGAGGCATACATAATATGATACTTCAGTAGACTATTAGTTGCTTTGTTTTATTCATGCATGCACAGGTATTGGAATGTAACCTTTAGGTTGCTTTACTAACAGGCAAATCCGTTGAGCATTATGCATAAGTTTGGAAAAAAAATAGTTTTACCTATTTATTGAATACTTATGTTTATATAAGTTGGAATTAACATGTTAGGACATGAGCTTCAGTGTAACGGGGGTGATGTTTGCCTTCCAGGGGCCCTTTGCAAAGTTCGGTTTGGGGGCCCCTATGTTTTACTAGACCGGAATGGAAACATCGGTCCTGTCACTTTTTATTTATATCTATTAACTGAAATTCCAGGGGGTGACTTAGCACTACCATCAATAATAATCAGAATGAAGCAACGCTCTGAATCCCTGACCCAGATGAAACTGTTTCGCAGGCTGTACATTGAACACCCATGTTATAAAACCAAGGGGGGGGGGAAAAATGGGTTGAGAAAGGAACATAAATGTGGCGGAACCAACTACTCTATTTTTGCTGTTTTTAAATTTTTTGCATTTTCATAATCTCTGTATTTGTAAGTTTTACAACTCTCGTATTCCAGCAGGATTTGAGCTTATTGTAATCGTATCTTTTGCACTTTGAATTGAACCCACCATTACAAATCTTTCTAATTACAGAGAGAACTTTTTTGCATTTTCATAATCTCTGTATTTGTAAGTTTTACAACTCTCGTATTCCAGCAGGATTTGAGCTTATTGTAATCGTATCTTTTGCACTTTGAATTGAACCCACCATTACAAATCTTTCTAATTACAGAGAGAACTTTTAAGACCTGTGGTGACATCTAACCAGCAGTTCAAAATTCAGTACAAATCCTTGGGTCAGGCTCTTGATACAACAAGGCACAGCCTTCAAATGAAGAACATTTATATGTCAGAAGACCCAAGTGAGAATTTGGGTAGGTTTAAGTCCTTGGATAAATTCGACCATTTGATGTGTGGTATGCAAGAATTTTGGATTTAGCCTAGTTGATCAAGGCAAAGTGTGTAACTGCGCAATGCAAACTAGAAGGTCCCAACCAGGTTTGATCCCCAGTTTGTGCTGAGATAGCTAACTTCAGCTGGGGCAGCAATAGAGGTACTACAATTGGTTTTGGCACATCTCTCTCTCTCTCTCTCTCTCTCTCTCTCTCTCTCCTCTCTCCCTGCCCCCCCCCCAACTCCCTTTCATAATTGCTATCCAGAGACCCTTGCTGGAAAATGGATGAGTCATGAAGATATGATGAGATTTAGCAGTGATATCTTCCATGGTCAAGTAGCTTACTGGCACTGTCTAGACTCCCAGATAAAAAATAACCACTTGCCTGAGTTACCTGCTGGCTCCTGTGGAGCTATACCCCAGCAAGACTTGGTACCTTCAGCAGAATAGGGAGAAAATTTTGCGGGGGAAGTGGAAAGCAATGTGAAAAATGCCAGCCTATCCCATTTCTTTGATACTTGCAAGAAAGATGTAATTTAGTAGAACACGGGCTCGACAGGCTGAATGGCCTCCTTCTGTGCTGTAACCATTCTATGATTCTAAGCAGCATTCCCGCTGAACAATTGGAATCTTGATCCGGTTATTTTATATTGCTGGAAGGTACAAAAAGCTAAATCTTTGCACATGACGATTTCTTTTGCTGCACAGGGGTTGACTTAACTGTAAGATTGTAAATTGGCTGCTTTTTCTTTCAGTTTACGACTACCAACCAGTATGCCCATTGTGTCATCAGTTACAATATCTCCATGGCACAACTATAGTTGATATCCGAGAGATTCAATATAGACAGATGATAGGTGGACACGTGCTTGCCTGGGTTAGCTCCGCAGAAGCTGCCTTGCTATCGTGTTCCTTTTGGCAGTAGTACTTTGTTACATTAACCTGTGTCCAGATGTGTCGTCGTCTGCTCCAGTACAGTTCAAGTGATCACTTTTCTTCATGTGTGATGTTTGCTAGTGAATGTTGAGAAGCTATTCAACTATTGGGGCATTACAGCCTAATTCAATACATTGACCTTGCCCCCGACATCCACATATACGCTTTTCCAGCATGAACAGCTGGATAGTGATCAGGAGAAGTATCTACTCCAGCTGCCATCAACTGATTCAGCACAGACCAGAGATCGAACCTGGCCAGTTCCACACTAGGTATTTGGCTTAATCAACTGAGCCATTGAGAGAGCCTTGTAATATGCATATTTTTCTTCTGGATGCTTAGCAAATAATAAGCTACAGCAAGGAATTTATTTTTATTTGGCGAATAGGAGGGAGAGGAGAGAGCTGCACTGACCTTCATTAAATGCGCCTCCAGTGGGCTGAGTCATGGGATGGACTTGGCTCAGGAAGCATGGTTTCCTCTAAGGCTTTTTGGATGCATTGATTTAATTTGACACCAGTCAAAAATCACATAAATTTTACCTTGATGCAAAGCAACATTGTATTAATACAGGATCTCCTTTTGCCATCTTTAGCTGCGTCCATTTATTTTATTTTTGAACTTGGAAGGTAATACATCATAACCAGTTTTATTAGGTTTTAACTTTTTTACGGGGTGCTTATTATTTCTCCGTGCCAAGCACAGTAGATAGATTGCCAGTTATCGGCTCCTGCCAGTGAAGCTGCAAGGACGTGCACTAAAGTAGTGCGGGCTGACGTTCTGCAGCTTCCCCTCTCCCTAACAGCATGGTTGATTACTCGTAGTGTGGGAGATCTACACCTCCTCTCCTGATTCAGATGCAGGCTTGTGCTAGGTATATACTGTACTATTTGATTGTTGGGGCATCACAGCTGATTATTGCTTCAATCTTGGAAAAGCACTTCTTACTGCACTCGTGTAATATTTTCCCATTTCCCACATCTCTGAATAAGATTGCTAATTAAGTGCTTCAATGGGGACAGTTTTGTGCTGTGGGCCTGTTCCCAGTATGAGCTGGATTGAGACTGCCCAAACTCCTTTCTTGTAGGAACTTTGCAGACAGAGGCTGCTTTTTCATCCCATTGGTCTCGTCAAGATTTTAACCTGAGGCCCACAGATGAAAAAAAACGTATCTGATCAACTGCATCACACGGTCCCCTGAAACTTTTTGACCGAGATGTAAATCTGACATTCTAATGTGCAGCACATTTGAGGCAGTCTGGGAATTGCCCATTTCAGGTTGCTGGATCAGATGAGGGGGTGTGCGTTTCGCCTGTTTATGTTAATACAATTCGCACAGGTGGTGATTTAATGGACCGAGTACAGCTTAAATTCATCTAATTTCCCCATGGAGGAAGGGAGGGAAGTCACTGAGTGACCAGGTGCTTCCCACAAGGAAGAAGAATCAGAGATTTCCCTTGTTGGGCTCATGTCTTATAGGTGGTTGTGTCTTTGGAGAGACTTATGCTGACATTCTCTTTACAGAGGAGTTGAAAATTCATCTAAAGACAGCAAAGCAGCTTCTAGATGGACTTGGACTCAGACCAGACAGGGATAATTCAAAAGCCTTGGCTGGAATTAAGGAGCTTGGAACAGCTGTTACAAAGGCAGATACAGAGATGAAGAGGTATTGGTGCACAATCCCTTTCAAATAATTTGATTTGAGTTATTTTTCTGTATCATTGACTGCTCTCTCTGACTACTTCAGATGACTCAATTTTGCTTTTGTCTCTGACTTTGCTAAATTTTATGAGTGACTTTCATCCCAGTTTTATTTAAAGAAATGTGTGAATGTGTATATATGTACATGTACACGTGTGTGTGTGTGTGTGTGTGTGTATTTGTAAAATATGGTGCAGGCATGAAACAATTTAGTGTTAAATCCCTAATCTAGCTGAAAGAGTGAACATGTCCAGTCCGTGCTAGCCTCAGAAGCATGAGAAAGGTGTCGGCCCTGATTCAAAAACTAGCTCTCAAATTCTTGGGGAGGGAATAATTTACAAATAAAGGGTGTGTTTTATAGCCATATACGTAAAGGCAAGGACACTGTACAAATAATAATTTAGGCAGAATTTCCTAAAAATCAGTCAGTGGTTCGCAGTGATTATATGTCATTCTATTTTTATTATAGAATAAAATCAGGATTTTTACAGGTGTTTTGGAGGTCACATGCCATGAATCCATCCGTATTTTTTGTGAAAGCTGAAAACCAGGGTCTTGCTAATATCGATATTCCTAGTTTTTAAGAAATTATAGGCTAGAAATTCATCTTGGGCGGTGGCGACCATATTCAATGCAACTGAATATCGGGTGCTGCTTATAATGGGCAGCCAATCCGATACTACCTGTTTTGTGCTGCAGCCAGAGACAAATTTCTAGACCTATATTTAGAGTTAACCTCTGGGTCTCTTGGAGAGGTAAGTACCAGCTTGGCTCAGTTAGTTGCACTCTCTCCTGAGTCGGGAAGTTGTCGATTCAAGCTCCACTACAGACTTGGGTATATAATCTAGGCTAACACTTCAGTGCCATACTGAAGGAGTGCGGCATGATTGGAGGTGCCATCTTTCGGATGTGATGTTAAACCAATGCCTGCTCAGGTGGATGGTTAATGATCCCACTGCATGGAGAAAGAGCGTGGAGTACTCTCAACATTACTCCCGAAACCAACACCACCAAAAGCAGATCACCTGGTCATTCATTCACTTTCAGTTTGCAGAACATAGCAATGCGCAATTTGGCTACTGTGTTTTCTACATCAGTGACTGCACTTCACAGGTTATCCATTGGTTATAAAGTGCTTTGGGGCATCCTGGAGATGTGATGCGATACTATGGCCCTGAATTTGTGGAAGCGACGGTGCTCACCGATGACCTCAAAAGCTGCCCACAAAGATCTAGCGTTCTCTGACGTGAATTTCCGCTCTCCCGATGTTGGTTTGAATCTGGCACTAAATCAAGTAAATCGCCAGCATCCAGAAACGGTGATGTCATCAAGCAGGCTAAGCAACCAATCACATTGAAGAATTCTCGCAGACAGCAAACCAGGAAGTAAAATGCACAGATTATAATTGATAAATTTTACAGAGAGCGAAATAAAGATTGGGATGTTCACAAAGGATTAAGGTAGATGCTGAAATATCAAACAAATTAAAAAAATTTAAAAACCATGTAATTCTTACCATATTGGTGGAAAAATTTGACATTCCACAAATATAAAATTAGTTTTTCAGGGCTAGAACGGTTGTTCAGCAGTCAATATGCCATTTAAAAACCCAGTTACACCTCTTTCAACAAGACTTAACTTTTTGGGGGTTTTTAACAGCGATATTCCAGCATAATAGGGGAAGTTTTCGTCAGGATTTTAATTGATTGTGGGCTTCGAGGAGATCCACAGCGTAGAATCACTGACGGCAACTTCTGGCTCTCTGCGTTTATCTGTGCATGCACTGGCTCCAGAAGTTTCTGTTGCTTTCCGAGGAGTAATGACGGCGAACGCTGACAGTTTTGCCGTCATTACTACTGCAAAATTCGGCCCAATATAAACGCAAGTTTCTTTACTTCAGTGAGCCTTGAAAAACTAAATGCTCCTAGTCCTCCTGACTGGAACAGACAGCCGTGCTAATGAGCCCCTTGCAATGTAGGGCTGGAAGTAAGCAACCGAGCAGGATCAGCTCTGTAGTTAGACTAATTCTATTCAAATGGCAGGGATTTAAAAAAAATAAAAATTCTTGCTGAAGTTGCACAAAAAAGGTGTGAAAGAAATTCTGGTATTCCCAGCGATGTCCAGGAAAAATTTCTCCCCTTTCTCAAGCTTCTCTCCCTCTCCAGTGTTTCACAGAGTCCTGTTCATCTGTGACGAGAAGGAAAATGAAATGCAGCAACACCTGGGTTAGAGAGACCATAAGTAATTTCTGTCCAACCTAACACTTGGTTGAAAAATACAGCTTGTGGTTGTATTGCTGCCAGATTTATTCAGCCCAGTGAAGTGTACACGATTTGACCATTTGGCTATGGTTGTGCATAAAGCAGTTTAATTTTAATACATTTCAGACCACCATTGTTTTTGATATCTAACTCTAAATCGGAAAATGATGGTTAGTCCAGCAGGTATTTGACACTTGCTTTTCTTCAGGGTGGATATGATTTTAGATTGATATTGTTACCTAATTTAATTGCAAAACTTAAGACTCTTTGGCCTTGAAAGGTGTTGGCTGCAAGTAGTAGTAGCATGGAAAAGCTAATTCCAGAACACTACTTAGAGTTAAACAGTTGAACAAGATGGTACCAACTCAAATGGACAAAAGTCAGATTTAGGATTAATACTAGGAATTTCTTCCTCAAACACAGTGATCAACACACTGAAATAGAATTGCAGGGAGGGCAGTGGAGGCAAAAACCTTGGGATCATATAAGGAATAGTAAAAGCTATATGAGAGAGTGTAGGTTATTCTGGATGAATGGCCTCCCTCCTCCACACTTTCTCCTCCATATCTAGCTAGTAATTTTATGGTTCTTGTCAATTCCTGACAATAGGCCTTAGTCACAGCCATGTTTTTTAAAAATTCAAAAACTGCTGTTCTGAATGAATGCCTTTGTTTTCTGGACACATTTTGAGAGGGAGTGCAATGATTACCACCTTTGCTTGCATGTTTAGGATTAGATGAGCTATGTCTGCCGTATCATCCTAACTAGGGTGTCTATACACTAGAACACAATCCTGTTAATTGAAACTTTATACGAAAATAAATACAAACTATGAAGGAAGATTCCCCCTCTGCAGTATGCAACAATATAATGAACTCACTCTCTCACTCACACAGAACTTGAGGGCTATTTGTTTGTGTTGTGAAAATCTGATCAACTAGAATTTCAATATCTCTCCAATAATAGTTTCATAGTTTGTACTGTAGTGATAAGTACATGAAATGGATTTTAATACCTATTAGCATTTATCTCCTTTCCTAACTGCAAAGTTAGTGTATGATTGCATAGTTTAAAGTGATGTAATATGTTGATTCCACTTTGAAGTTAATATTTACATTTTTAATTTTAGCTACAAACCTAATGTGCTGGAAACTATACAAGATGACCTATGGAATATAATGTATGCTCCATTTGTGGCATTGACCCTAATTTACTTACAACTTTTACTCATGATGAGTTAGGTCAGAAACAGTTGTAGGTTATGTATCCTATTCAGAGTTCCCCTCCATTCGCATGGGGATATAATGACCGTGAAAGACTGACTTGTTATACTGACTATTCTGTAGACACTGTTTTAAGAACAAAACCCCACTTTCAGAGCCATGTGAGACAGGCGCTGAGTTTGTTAAACTATGGCTGTGCACTGCCTTTTAAAATGGTGAGGAGGAGAGAAACCGAAGCATTGTGCATGTCTATTTAAATAATGTGCAGAGCTGAGTCACGGAGAACTTTTTAATGGTAGTGAAAAACAGACTGTGCTGCCCTCTCAGTTCTTCACTAACATGGAATGCATAAAAGTGGTCTAGATAGCCCACCATGGAACAGTTATCACTGGGGGTGGGGTTACCTGTGGTCTCTTGCCCAGTGCAGAAACCCGAACCCGTGCTAGATTGATCACTTTTACCGTATGTATTTTATGTTCACATAAAATGCACAGTATAGCTGTCCTAATGAGTAGTTTCCTGTATTGATCAGTGATTTTGCTTAGACAGTGAAATCTGCCAAAGATTGATTTATATATAGAGACCTGATGTCCAGAATAACCAATTGACCTCTATGCCAACAATCTACTAATCAATCCGACTTGAGCCTGTTTAACTGCATCTAAGCTAAAGAAAGAAAGACTGACTTGCATTTCTATAGCGCCTTTAACGACCACCGGACATCCCAAAGCGCTTTACAGCCAATTAAGTACTTTTTGAAGTGTAGTCACTGTTGTAATGTAGGAAACATGGCAGCCAATTTGCGCACAGCATTGTGATAATGACCAGATAATCTGTTTTTTAGTAGTGATGATTGAGGGATAAATATTGGCCAGGACACTGGGGATAACTCCCCTGCTGCTCTTCAAAATAGTGTCATGGGATCTTTTACGTCCACCTGAGAGAGCAGACGGGGCCTCGGTTTAACGTCTCATCTGAAAGACGGCACCTCCGACAGTGCAGCACTCTCTCAGTACGGGACTGGAGTGTCAGCCTAGATTTTGTGCTCAAGTCTCTGGAGTGGGACTTGAACCCACAAACTTCTGACTCAGAGGCGAGAGTGCTACCCACTGAGCCATGGCTGACGGTGAATTTCACTGTCACCAAAGCTGCAATTCTATCTTTACACTGATGGAGCTATTGATAATGAGACCAGCTCTTATGATTTCATGAAAAGGATAAAGACAACACCGTGGTATATAAGAAATGCATCCATACTGAGAATCACAACTGTGGTATAAATTAACCATTTCCATGATCTCTGGTACAGCAGGGCAGCAGTATGGGTGCTACAAGTGGGCTGTTCCTGAGATAGGGAAGCCAAGAAATCTGCCAGATTTTCCACTTCTGATTACTACCTATTCACTGCTGCTGGAAAAGTGCGCATGTTGTGGACAGGATTGAGCTCTCAGCTTGGTTGTCCAGTCCTGGATGAGCTGCATTTCCTCCAGTTAAACATTGGATAGACAAATGCCATTGTCTTCGGCCCCTGCCACAAATCCATATCCTTGCCAGCGATTCCATCCCTCTCCCGGCCACTGTCTCCGGTTAACACAGATCGTTTGCAAACTCAGTGGCATCTTTGACCTCGAGCTGAGCTAACGACCCCATGTCCTCTCCATCACAAAGACTGCCTAGTTCCACTAGTAACATAGCCCATCTGCTGCTGAAACCCTCATCCATGCCTTTGTTGCTTCCAGACTCTAATATTCCAACACTCTCCTGGCCAGCCTCCCACCCTTCACCATCCATAAACTTCAGCTCATCCGAAGATGGGACTGCCCGTATCCTATCCCGGTCCCTAATAACGTCAAATTTAGAATTTTCATCCTAGAGTTTAAATCCCTTCATGGCCTTGCCCCCTCCCTATCTCTGAAATGTCCTCCAGCCCTACAATCCTCAGAACTCTGCATCCTTCCAACTCTGGACTCTTGTGCATTCCCCACTCCCTTTGCCACACCATTGGAGGCCTATGCCTTCAGCCATCGAGGCCCTAAGCTCTGGAATTCCCTCCCTAAACTGTACAGCTCTACACCTCTCTCTTTGCCTTTAATACCTTTTTTAAACCATCTTCTGACCAAGCTTTTCTTTACTCCTCTTCATATTTTCTTCTTTGGTTCGCTGTCAATTTTTGTCTGATTACACTTCTGTGAGGTATCCTGGGATGTTTTACTGCATTAAAAGTGCTTTATGAATGGAAGTTGTTGTTTGTCCCTGCTGCGATACCACAGTTGACTGACCTGACAACGCTTGTTAACTTAAGTTTGCCCATGAAAACTAGACTCTTGGACAAGTTACTGGAGGTTGGCCAGTGTTTGTGAAACTATATCCCTCAACACAGGTCACTGTTCAGGAGAGAATGGGAGAACATCAGAAGGAAAGGAGTGCAGCAAAACTCCTTTTTATTAAAGCCTTCTTGGAGTTATCAGTATACCAAATTTTGCTGATCTAAATGAAATCAATGCCAGTGATATTGAAAATAATGCTGTTTTGTTTGTTGCAACGTAAAACTCTAGCCTCCCAAATGTTAAGCCCTTGGGCCACCCACAGCACTGCAATGCACATTGAATGTTTTTCTGAGCAGAGTGATTATTTGCACTGTTTTATTTTCTGCGCATGCACGTGTCCCGCCAATCAGAAATCTGGTCTTGTCATCCAAGAGAGCAATCAGAACTTTGTTGCAAATACACACTGCCTTTTCTGACTGAGTTGTTGGCTGTCGTTTGCTTGGTGTGAAAGATGTCAAAATTCTTAGGTGGGTGCTAGCCGAACGCTCATCTAGTTTATCCCATTCCGTTTTTTAAAAAAAACTCTGTTTACTTTTACAGTTTTTTTGTGAAGATCGAGGAAGTGGCCTCTTGCATCAGCAGAGAGACTGCTCTTATACATCAAGAGCTGGATGAACAAGCCTTGGGGATGGAAGTATCAGCGAAGGGGATTTTCAAATAGCCCATTCCCCTTTTTTTATAAATAACATTGCATATGTGTACAATAAAATCTAGCATTTTACATAATGAATTTGTTGGTTGGCAGATTGCATGAATAACATTTTCATTTATTTGTATATGACCGTCAAGGTGAGTGTTGTGCTGCTGGTTAATCTGCAGAACATTAGCAATGTGATGTATAGTGAAATGTAGCTTTGCACTCCTTAGTTTGCATCACTTGGTTCCCAGATGAAAGGAGGCTAGGTGATTTCCCCATGGGAATTGAGGAAGAGTCTCTGAGCAAGTCATTGCTGGGCTGCCTCCTTGCAAATAAAAAGTGAGGCTGTCATGCCCTCTGGATTAGATTGTCGTGTTACCTCTGATTTGGGGATGCTGCATGTCTCAAGGGGACAATAAAATCTGGGGTGAAGAAATGAGTTTTCCATTTGTGAAAACAATTGCTGCACATTCTGGGCATCATGCTTCACCTCCTCTTCAAAGACTTCTTCCTGCATTAGTGTTTGTCTTTGTGCCGTCTATGAATCGGATTTCTGAAATTGTTGATCAGTTATTTTAAGCACCAAAGCTCAGCCAAACAAAACTTCATGTTACCCCCATCAGGGGAAATGTTACACAAACGCACCTCCTAAGCTGCCTCTACCCAGTGTTTTTTTTAAACTGACAAAAAGCAACGAGAGAGATGTCAGTAAGTGTACATATATCTTCCATTATAACATTTGAGGACACTGGCAGTTCAGTGGCATATATATCCCCTTGAAGTTTCTTTATGTCTACAGTAATAGGCTCTTCATGCTGATTCTATGCACCTTGCTCTCTTGGTATTTATACCTCAATCAGACGTGATAAGTTCATTACTAATGAGCTCAAGGTGGAGATGATTTGTACTGAATATTTTAAGGAGAAAGTCTGTTTTGCTAATCCCAGTGTTTCTTGTACTCCTCGGCTTTTAAGCAAAATAATTCAATGATTTGGAATTTATATATTTTTTCTTGTAATTTTTTTACGATAAATCCTGTTCTAGGAAAGGAATTTTATACGGAAATGCCAATCCCCATGGGCTTTTCTGCCTAAGCCATAAACGTCTGTTTTGCAATCCAACATGGCCCCGACAGAATAATAAATCCTACCAGCTGAGCCCGATAAGGTTTAAAAAGAAATTGCTGTTTTTTTTCTCAATTCATTAAAAGTAGTTCCCCAACTCGCAATAAAGCAGTTTTATTCCCGTGTTGTGTCCTTACAGATTACTAATAGTAATTAAATCTTTGTTTACACTAATCGCAATTTTGTGTATTGTCGTAAACCCTGAAATTCATTAATGGTTTTTTATGTTTCTCCCCAGTTTTCCAAGTGTTTTTTTTTTTAACACCCCTCCTATCTCTGGTCTCCCCAGGCAGGAAGATAGACAGCTAATCTCTGGCAAGGATAACAACTGATTCTGCTTGCAATCAGGCTGTTGTCACCAGGAGTAACGTGCTCTCACTATGTTTTTCATGCATATGGTGAAGTGCCTAGTCTCTGCCGTGCCATGATGGGCAGGTGCTATACAGATGGAGAATTGCTTTTTGAGGTTATTGCAGATGAGATCTTGCATTGCACCTGGCCATTCTTTTTGTGTGAACTGGATTTTCGACTGAAGATTAGCAAGGAAGAAGATCACAGCCAAACCGAATCCTTTCCTTGCATGTTGCCAGGTGCATTCACTTTCCAACAATCGTCACTAAATAGCAAGCTGGCTCCTTTTAATTTGAAATTTTTTTTTAAACTCTCTCCAAGTTGTTGTGATCTGGCACGCACTGCCTCAAAGGATGGTGGAAGTAGATACAATAGTAACCTTCAAAAGGGAATTAGGTAAATATTTGAAAAGGGAACATTTGCAGGGCTCTGGGGACCGAGCAGGGGAGTGGGACAAATTGGATAGCTCTTTTCAAAGAGCCAGCACAGGCACGATGGGCCGAATGGCCTGCTTCAGTGCTGTATCATTCTAACCTAGGGTTGCTGAGCCCAGTTGTTGTCCCTCTATTGCCACAGGGTTGTGATCAGCTAACTGCAAGTAGCAAGTGAATCTGGGACCTTCTGTCCCTAAGTGCCTCAGTTCCAGGCTAGGGCGGACCCTTTCTAAGTGGGCCATCAGTGAAACTCTGGCACATTTTTAATTTTTAGCAAAAGTTTATTTTTATGCTCGTAGAAGACCATTTGGCTTCAACACTTTTTTTTAAAACACTTGTTAGTGACCATGTCACCAGGGGCCAATACCCTCTTCCTAATGGATTTTATAATGTGCAGGTCTTGCTGTTCCATTCTTATAGGTAATATACTGCAAATACTTAGGGCAGAATTTTCATTGACCCGTGGAGGTGGGTTTGGAGGCGTGTGGGGGGTTAAAATTGCGAAAACTGGCAGGCGGGCACAAGCCCGCCTCCATCCCGCCTCCACGCAATTTTCATTAAATCGTGTCTGCTGGTCCCGCCTCTAAGAGGCGAGATAGGCTGTTAAGGCCCTTAACAAGCACTAAATTGCCTCTATAATGCCATTTTGAAAGGCCTTTGTGATTTTAACCCTTTTTCTACGTGAAGCACGCCTGTTCTGAACCACGAATGTGAAACCTGGCGGGAGCACATTTTAGATGGCTGACTATCAGCTGCAGGTCCACTATTACAGGAGGTGGTGGTGGTAGCAATGATGACATCATCAGAGGCGACTTTTAGACTGAAAACACTAATTAGGTCATGGGTTCCCACATGCTGGAACTCAATTGCCCAATTAGGTGAAAATCGCATCAATCTCCCACATCCAATTGCAGTCGGGTGGATAACACGACCCTAGCCCGCTCCAGTATCAAAATCCAGCCCTTAATGTTTTATCCAGAGGCCTTTTTTTAATGCAGGAATGTTGACTAAATAATGGAGATGTGGATGAGTGAATTTGTAAAAGTAAGTGCTGTGGAAACAAGTGCCCAAGTCATAAAGCAGAAGTATTCCAGAAGTACAACAGCAAGTTGGAGGAGAAATCTCAATTCTGGATCAGCTTTGCTACCGATTTTGGGCATTTTGCACTCCTGTGGTCAGTTTTTACAGCTCAGTAATAGCTTGTACCTCACACTGAGTTTTATCACTTTTGGCACCAGCCTCTTTCATCTGCAGTAATTGCCAATTTTCCTTTTGTAGGAGCCCCAGGGCAGCGTTGGTTTCAGTATTGGCAGGGGAGATGTCTGGCTGATTGCTGAAGGCAGGACTGGGAGTGTCTGAAAGGAGGCAGGAATGAACAGGAGACAAATTGAAGGGGGCGGAATTACTGAAGCGAATAGATAAATTAAAAATGGCACTTTATGAAGAGTATCAACTATTAATGCTATCTGTGTTTGCAGCACATGTTGAAAGTAAGTTGAAAAATTACTTGAAGTAATATGTTGCAAAGAGCATAAAGGATATCTGAGTGATGACAAAGCTGTAATCTCCAGGGTTTTGGCTGATAAAAGCTAAAAGCTAAGGTTGCTCAATTTGTAATGAGCTATCTGACCACAGATTAGATTACTGTCTTGTAAACACGTTTTATAACATACAATTTTGAGGGTTTTCTTGGTCAGTATTGGGTTTTTTCTCATGACAATAGCAAGGTCCCATTTTGCTTCAGCTGACGTACATGGTGCAAAGCTGACTACCTTATTTAAGTATTTGAGTTCATATTAAATTCTAGTGTATATACATACGTGCATCTATGGGTAGATGTGACTTTTTGTGAACCATTCCTCGTTTTAGCCTCTTGAGGGAGCTGTTTGTATGTCGAATGGTACAAGTTATTTTCTTTCTGTATTACATTTAGGTCTGGTTTCAATGTTTTCACTTTGGCTTGTCCCACGTGTTGCATCAGACTCTCCTGAGTACATTGTGCAGATACACATGTAGCGCCAGTCAGTTTCCTAAAGGTAAATGGTTTGTCCCTCAAACTCCCTCCCCCCACCCCCCCCTTCACCTGCACTGGGGTCTGGTATCTGCTGAGCTGACCACCCTCAGTATCTCACCCACAGGCCCATTCCTTACGGGTGAGTCTAAATAGTTGAATTTGTAACAATTAAAGATTTTTTGGTTTGTTTTTAAATACTGATATTCTAAAACTCAAAGGTCTAGAAATTGGCCTCCTTAGCGCCTCCTGTTATCGCCTCCAGGGGGCGATACCTGGGCGCTAAGCACTTAGCGACCGGGCGCGGCGAGAAGAGCGACTCCCACTATATTCGGCGGGAGGTTTGCGGCGGCGGTATGGCGTCGCGCCCAGAGATCGTGAAGTCCTCGCCGTGCGCAGCGCCCCGGATCCGAACTCGGTTCCGCCCCCTGCAGCATCGCCGGGCGAAAACACCACCAGCTGCAGGAGGCGTTCATTGGGAGGCCGGGCGCTTCGGGGGCGATACTTAAAGATGAAGTGGCCGAGGTAAGTTTTTAAAAAAAAAAAAAAAAAAATTTTGAACTGCTCTTTTTTTCCCTTTGTCTTCGACAGCGATCGATCAGCCCGGCACTCTGTTGCAGTGCTTCGGGCTGATCGGGCCGGATCGTGGCTGCCATCGGGGACCAGGTAAACTTTCCAGTTGCAGAGACTGCAGCGATGGCCCTTCCCTTTTAAGGGAGGGAAGGAGCCTTACAACGTGGCAGCGCTGCACGGCCCATTGTGCAGCGCTGCTCACCTACCGCCCGCCTGTTGCGCTCCAGGAAGGAAGTGGAGCGCTTGATTTAGGGCTCTGCTTCCTTCCTGGAGCGCAAACCCCGAATTTTTTTGAAAGTTGAAAAACATTAGTGCCTGCTGCTAATTTTATCAACTTTTAAAAGTTAACGCCCCAAAAGGGGTGGTACCGAATTTCTCCCCCAAAGATTCTAAGAGCTAACATTTCTGATGTGAAGCACTTGGATGTTTCAATGTATCGAGCCAACATTTAAAAGTTTGAAATTCTAAAAAAAAAAAAAAAAATATTTTAAACTACTAGATTCCACATTTTTCTCATTCTTGAGTGTTTCCTAACTTGTGAAAATCTACATCCAATTATGTTTTATTTTTGTAGTGGCAAAAACAAACTTTTCTTGTAGCCTAGTATGTGAATGTCACTATGGTGATGGGTTCTAAGTTGGCAGCAGCCTGGGGTACTAGTCACTTTGACATGGCTGGATGACAGCTCCAAAAGTTGGAACATTGCATTACTGTACAGTCAGAATGGAGACCCAACTGTGTCTGGTCGCTTCTGGAAGTACTGAAGAAATAAATGACTATTGTGGTATTTTAATGCAGATTTGATTATGAAACTTTTTAGATTTTTGTTAAAGGGATGAAACCTTAATCCCAAGCTACTCATATTTACAATTCCCTGAAGACTGGTAACCCTGGGGCACTGTTTTTAAAAATGTTGCGTGCTATTCTGTTATTTTTTAGTCCCAAAGATCTGGTAAAATGTCTGACGACCTTACTTGGTGCTGCAGCGTACTGCTTAAATAATCCACCGCTAAGCTGTTCTAAATCAAACCAGAATGAAGTGGTGTCGCCAGTGACTGAAGGGAGAATGTTGTAGCTTCCTTTTATGGTTCAGCTGGTTAAAGGCGGTCTGTAGCTGAGTAATAAGCAATGTTCCCTTTAAGCTGTGCAGCTGCGCAGCACTCTTGAGGTTTTGTGCAGCCGGTGAGCCGGCCTTTAAATAGAAAAAATACACATAGAAACATAGAAGATAGGAGCAGGAGTAGGCCATTCGGCCCCTCGAGCCTGCTCCGCCATTCGATGAGATCATGGCTGATCATCCAAACTCAGTACCCTGTACCTGCCTTCTCCCCATATCCCTTGATACCTTTAGCTTTAAGAAATATATCTAACTCATTCTTGAATATATTTAATGACTTGGCCTCAACTACCTTCTGTGGTAGAGAATTCCACAGGTTCACCACTCTCTGGGTGAAGAAATTCTTGCTCATTTCTGTCCTAAATGGCTTACCCCTTATCCTTAGATTATGATCCCTGGTTCTGGACTCTCCGACCATCGGGAACATTCTTCCTGCATCTAGTTTGTCCAGACCTGTCAGAATTTTATGTTTCGATGAGATCCCCTCTCATTCTTCTATACTCCAGCGAGTATAAGCCCAATCGACCCAATCTCTCCTCATATGTCATTCCTGCCATCCCAGGTATCAGCCTTGTGAATCTTCGCTGAACTCCTTCCATGGCAAGAACATCCTTCCTCAGATAAGGCGACCAAAACTGCACACAGTACTCAAGGTGTGGTCTCACCAAGGCCCTGTACAACTGCAGCAGGACATCCCTGTTCCTTTTCTCAAACCCTTTCGCTATGAAGGCCAACATACCATTTGCCTTCTTCACCGCCTGCTGCACCTGCATGCTTACCTTCAGCGACTGGTGCACAAGGACACCCAGGTCTCGTTGCACTTCCCCTTCTCCCAATCTATTGCCATTCAGATAATAGTCTGCCTTTCTGTTTTTGACACCAAAGTGGATAACCTCGCACTTATCCACGTTATATTGCATCTGCCACGCTTCTGCCCACTCACCCAACCTGTCCAGATCATCCTGGAGTTTCTCGGTATCCTCGCAGCACACACGCCCACCCAGCTTTGTCATCTGCAAACTTGGAGATAATACATTTAGTTCCCTTATCTAGATCATTCATGTATATTTGAATAACTGGGGTCCAAGGACCGATCCCTGCGGTACCCCACTAGTCACTGCCTGCCACTCGGAAAAAGACCCATTAATTCCTACTCTCTGCTTTCTGTCCACCAACCAGTTCTCTATCCAAGTCAATACCTTGCCCCCAATCCCATGTGCCTTAACTTTACACGCTAATCTCTTATGCAGGACCTTATCGAAAGCCTTTTGAAAGTCCAAATACACCACATCTACTGGTTCTCCCTTATCTATTTTCCCAGTTACATCCTCAAAAAATTCCAGTAGATTAGTCGAGCACGATTTACTTTTTGTAAATCCATGTTGACTTTGTCTGATCCTGTCACTGTTTTTCAAGTGCTCAGCTATTACATCCTTTATAATGGACTCTAGCATTTTCCCCACTGCAGATGTCAGGCTTACCGGTCTGTAATTCCCCGCTTTCTCTTTACCACCCTTTTTGAATAGTGGGGTAACATTAGCTACCCTCCAATCCATGGGTACAGTTCCAGATTCCATTGAATGTTGGAAGATGATCAGCAATGCATCTACTATTTCTAGGGCCACTTCCTTAAGTACCCTAGGATGTAGATTATCAGGCCCTGGGGATTTATCGGCCTTCAATCCCGTCAATTTCCCTAACACCATTTCCCTGCAAATACTGATTTCTTTCAGTTCCTCCCTTTCATCAGACCGTATGTTCTCCAACATCTCTGGGAGGTTATTTGTGTCCTCCTTTTGTGAAGACAGAACCAAAATATGCATTTAATTGGTCTGCCATTTCTTTGTTCCCCATTATAACTTCCCCCGCTTCTGACTGCAAGGGACCTACACTTGATTTCACTAATCTTTTTCTCTTCACATATCTATAAAAGCTCTTAGTCAGTTTTTATGTTCGCTGCAAGCTTACTTTCATATTCTATTTTCCCCTTCTTAATTAATCCCTTTGTTGAATCCTAAACTGCTCCCAATCCTCAGGGTTACCGCTTTTTCTGGCCAATTTATATGCCCTCTCCTTGGATCTTATGCTATCCCTAATTTCCCTTGTTAGCCAATGTTGAGTCACCCTTTTTGTTTTATTCTTATGCCACACTGGGATGAACAAATTCTGTAGTTCATCCATGCAGTCTTTGTATGTTTGCCATTGCCTATCCACCGTCAACCCTTTGAGTGACATTCCCCAATCAATCCTACCCAATTCGCGCCTCATACCATCGTAGTTTCCTTTATTTAAATTCAGGACCCTAGTCTCTGATTCAACTACTTCACTCTCCATCCTAATGAAGAATTCTATCATATTATGATCACTCTGACCCAAGGGGCCTCGTACAACAAGATTGCTAATTAATCCTTTCTCGTTACATAATACCCAGTCTAAGATGGCCTGATCTCTGGTTGGTTCCTCGACATATTGTTCCAGAAAACCATCCCGTAAACATTCTAGGAATTCCTCCTCCACAGTATTTTTACTAATTTGGTTAGACCAATCTATATGTAAATTAAAGTCACCCATGATGACTGCTGTGCCCTTACTGCATGCTTCTCTAATTTTCCTTTTAATGCCGTCCCCAACCTCCGTGTTACTGTTTGGAGGTCTATATACCACTCCCATTAACGTTTTCTGCCCCTTGTTATTTCTCAGTTCTACCCATACAGATTCTGCATCATCAGAGCTAATATCCTTCCTTTCAATTGTGTTAATCCCCTCTTTAACCAGCAATGCTACCCCACCTCCCTTTCTTTTTTTGCCTATCTTTCCTAAATATTGAATACCCCTGGATGTTGAGTTCCCAGCCTTGGCCACCCTGGAGCCATGTTTCTGTAATCCCAATCAAATCGTATTCATTTACCTCTATTTGCGCAGCTAATTCATCCACCTTGTTCCAAATGCTCCTTGCATTAAGACACAAAGCCTTCAGGCTTGTTTTTTTAATGCTCTCAGACCTATATGAATTATTATTTACTGTGACCATGTTTGATTTAAACCGTTGAGTTCTTTGCCTTCTACTTTTGTTTTTCTCCTTCCTGTCTTTTGCTTTTATCCTTGTTTCCCTTTCCTCTGTCTCCCTGCTCAGGTTCCCAACCCCCTGCCACTTTAGTTTAAACCCTCACCAACAGCACGTGCAGACCGTCCCGTTTGTACTGGTCCCACCTCCCCCAGAACCGGTCCCAATGTCCAAGGAATTTGAATCCCTCCCCCTTGCACCATTCCTCTAGCCACGTATTCATTTGAAATATCCTCCTATTTCTACTCTGACTAGCACGTGGCACTGGTAGCAATCCTGAGATTACTACCTTTTTGAGGTCCTATTTTTTAATTTACCTCCTAACTCCCTATATTCTGCTTTTAGGACCTCATCCCATTTTTTACCTATATCGTTGATGCCTATGTGCACCACGACAACTGGCTGTTCGCCCTCCCCCTCCAAAATGTTCTGTAGCCGCTCCGTGACGTCCTTGACCCTTGCACCAGGGAAGCAACACACCATCCTGGAGTCTCGTTTGCGGCCGCAGAAACGCCTATCTATTCCCCTTACAATTGAGTCCCCTATCACTATAGCTCTTCCACACTTTTTCCTCCCAGCCTGTGCAGCAGAGCCACCCATGGTGCCAGGAAGTTGGCTGCTGCTGCCTTCCCCTGATAAGTCATGCCCCCCCCCCAACAGTATCCAAAGTGGTATATCTGTTTGAGAGGGGGATGGCCACAGGGGACCCTTGCACTACCTGCCTGCACCTCTTACTCTGCCTGGTGGTCACCCATTCACTTCCTGCCTGTGCACCCTTCACCTGCGGTGTGACCAACTCGCTAAACGTGCTATCCACGATGTTTTCAGCATCGCGAATGCTCCAATATGCATCCATCCGCAGCTCCAGCGCTGTAATGCGGTCTATCAGTAGCTGCAGCTGGATACATTTCCCACACACATGGTCATCAGGGACACAGGAAGCGTCCCTGATTTCCCACATATAGCAGGAGGAGCATATCACGGGGCGGAGCTCTCCTGCCATGACTTACCCTTTAATTAATTTAATTAATTAATTAAAATTACATTAAATGAATCCCACCAATTTCACTTCAATTAAATGATATAATCAAGGGCCCTTTCCCGACACTGGCCTCTGTAAAAAGCCCACGAAAGTGAGTTTAACTACTCATTGTGCTGCTGCTCTCTCCGCTCCCGACACTGGCCTCTGGGGGGAAAAAAGCCCACGAAAGTGAGTTTAACTGCTCACTGTGCTGCTGTTCTCGCCGCTCCCGACACTGGCCTCTGGAAAAAAGTCCGCAAAAGTGAGTTTAACTACTCACTGTGCTGCTGCTCTTTCTGCTCCCCGACACTGGCCTCATCCTTCCTAAAGTGTAGTACCCAGAATTGACCACAATACTCCAGCTGAGGTCTAACCAGTGTTTTATAAAAGTTTAGCATAACTTCCTTGCTTTTGTACTCTATGGGCAGAATTTTGCCAGCGCTCAGAGTGCAGGTTTGGAGGCAGGTCCGCTGTCAAAATCACAATGATTGACAGTGGCTTGGGAACCCGCTGCAAATCCGCCTCCATGTAAGTTTTCAGAGTGTCGGGTCTGCGATTTCAGAACAGACCCGACACCAAGTGGTGGGGCAGGCATTTAAGATACTTAACTGCTTGTTAAGTGCTTGTTTACTGCTATTTTGCCAGCCTTTTTCTATTTTACCACATTTTTAACTGGGTTCACATCGTTCGGAGATCACGTCAGGTAAGTAGGTCGGGTTTTCATATCTCCCCATTGCTGTGAATAGGTGACAGCTGCAAAAGTGGTATAAAAGCTACCATTTCACAGCTGGTCACTTTCCAATGTCAGAAGCTTGAGCCTTCATGACGTGGAAGAAACTTTTGAGCTGTATGCAGTTTGGAAGTATTTGGAGTAAACTCTCTATCCAGTGTCACCTCCTTGGAGCAAGCTCTCACCATTGACAGATCGCTTCTGTCATCTCAACTTCAGCTGCCATCTATTCCAGCATCATTGGTGCCCTTGAAAAAATCTCACCTTGATCCTCTGAATCCCTCCACAATCAGCCCCAATACCAACATCACCAGGCACACCAACAACAATACCAACCTTCTCCACAATCACCTAATGCTATACAGGACACAGGGCATCAGCATCTGCCAATGTTGCTGTGTGGGAGGCCAGCAATGGCATCACCATGACCAGATTTACTTAACCTGGTGTATCATGTACAGTATCAAGTGAACAAAACCATAAAAGCATTCCTACAATGACCAAGCCATTCCTTTCACACTCATCAACATTGCGGGGGTACCGTTATGCCTCTCCATTCACTGCAACTCACGAAGACACTTCCAAAGGTGAGCACAGATCTGTACAATAATGCAAAGTGTTGAAAATAAAGATTTCAATGTTTGACAACACATTAACAGAAAATTTACATGAGCATTGCATAAAACACTCAAGTGCCTACCCTTGTGTGTTGTTAGTTGGCTCGGGCTGTTGAGTGGCAGGTAACATTCATGCCACAGAAGTGCCAGGCAATGACTATCTCCAACAAGCGAGAGTCTAACCACCGCCCCTTGACGTTTAATGGCATTACCATCGCTGAATCCCCCATCATCAACATCCTGGGCGTCACCATTGACCAGAAACTTAATTGGACCAGCCACATAAATACTGTGGCAACAAGAGCAGGTCAGAGGCTGAGTATTCTGCGGCGAGTGTCCCACCTCCTGACTCCCCAAAGCCTTTCCACCATCTACAAGGCACAAGTAAGGAGTGTGATGGAATACTCTCCACTTGCCTGGATGAGTGCAGCTCCAACAACATTCAAGAAGCTCGACACCGTCCAGGACAAAGCAGCCCGCTTGATTGTAAAAGGTTGGTTGCGCTCTTATATCTGTCATGGTTATTGTAATTTTAATGGGTTATAATGATCCCAAACATGCCCTGAAAAAACACATCTTATATTTACCAGTCATACAGGGAGGCCTATCACGCCCAATTTGCCATCCATGTACATGATGGTAAACAGGCCCTGACAGGAAGTGGCCTTATGTAAGAAGTGAAGACTACAAGTGGGAGAAAATGCAGGCATTAAATGGCCCTCGTGTTATGTCACTTATCCAAATATTCTTTGAAATGTTAAAAGTTTTAAAGTAGATGAATTCAGCATCCCAATTGGCTCACTTGGTGACAGCACTCCAGTGTGGGCTTGGAACATGCCGACTTCGAAAGCCCTGGGTTTGATCGCCAGTCTGGTGAGTTAGCAGATCTCGGGTGGGGTGGAAATACGAACACTATAATTAGCCTCAGTGTCCTGGGCTACAGAGGGAGAAAGGCAACACCTGATTGTCATCCAGTCCCCCTGTTGGCAAATGGGTGAGGACAAGAGCTGACTTGGTTTTGATACTCCTCCCATATTTGTATAGTCTAATGACACTGCCCCAAGTTAACACATGATTAATGGCCCCTTGGGGGAGGTATCAAAGGTTGGCACCCCATCTACCACCTTAAATATTCACTTCCTCCACCACCGGCATACCGTGGCTGCAGTGTGTACCATCTACAAGATGCACTGCAGCAACTCGCCAAGGCTTCTTCAATAGCACCTTCCAAACCCATGAACTCAACCATCTAGAAGGACAGGGCAGCAGGCGCATGGGAACACCACCACCTCCAAGTTCCCCTCCAAGTCGCACACCATCCTGACTTGGAAGTATATCGCCGTTACTTCATTGTCGCTGGGTCAAAATCCTGGAACTCCCTCCCTAACAGCACTGTGGGAGTACCTTCACCACACGGACTGCAGCGGTTCAAGAAGGCGGCTCACCACCACCTTCTCAAGGGCAGCTAGGGCTGGGCAATAAATGCTGGCCTTGCCAGCGACACCCATATCCCATGAACGAATAAAAAAACAAACTGATTGCACTAGGATGAGGGTGAGTGTGAGGGGTGGCTAGTGAGATGGGGAAGTGATAATGTAGATAGAGAGGGATGGGTGGAGGTGCAAGGTAAGTTGGTGTGAGTAAGGATGTGCAGGAGGCGGGTAGGGAAGGCAGAGTTATGGGAATGTGATGAGTGGCACAGCAGGATGAGGTTGAGTGCGGCTTTGCAGTAATGTTTCGTGATCTACTGAGATCAGTGAAAGGTTTGCGCCGCTGCAGCCAGGTACTCCTGACGACATCCCTGCTTTTGCCCTCCTGTGCAATGTGCAACCAGGCTGCGTTGGTGTCCTGGGGAGGTCTCTTCTGCCCTTGGAAGGGAAGAGAACCTCCCTGCATGCTGTGACTCCCTCCATAAGCATATAAATGGAGTCATGCGAGAGCCTGGGTGCAGCCGTGCACCTTTGTTCAGTGTTTGCAGCACCTCAATGCTGCAGAACACTGACAGCACAACCGTCAAAATGAATGCGGCCATGGTTCCTTTAAGGAAACCGGCTGATGACGCATCATCAAATGATGTCATCAGACCTACTTCCTTTTAATTGGCCGGCAACCCCACAGGGCGGGCTTAACAAGCCCTATTAACGGAAAATCCTTTTTGCAGAGCGGCTGCAGCTGGGAACGGGACCAGAACCCGCCAACCACCTCTTCCGCTACGATCCCGCCTCCGCTGGTGAAATCACGGCCTTTGTCTCTATTTATAAAGCCAAGGAGCTAAATATGCTTTTTTTAAAAAAAAAAACAGCCTTCACAACTTGTCCTGCCACCTTGAAGATTTGTGTACTTACACTCCCAGGCACCCCCTTTAAAATTGTACCATTTTGTTTATATTGCCTCACCTCATTCTTCCTACCAAAATGTATCACCTCACACTTCTCTGCATTAAATTTCATCTGCTATGTGCCTGTCCATTTCACCAGTCTGTCCATGTCCTGAAGTTCTTGCTATCCTCCTCATTGATTACTACATTTCCGAGTTTCATGTCATCTGCAAACTTTGAAATTATGCCCTGTACACCCAAGTCCAGGTAATCAATATATATCAAAAAGAGCAGTGGTCCTAATGTTGAACCCTGGGGAACAGCATTGTATACTTCCCGCCAGTCTGAAAAGCAATCGTTCACCACTACTCTCTTTTTGTCCCTTAACCAATTTCGTATCCATGCTGCCACTGTCCCTTTAATCCCATGGGCTTTAATTTTTCTAACCAGTCTATTATGTGGTACTTCATCAAACACCTTTTGAAAGTCCATATACACATCAATCGCACTACCATCATCAACCACCTCCATATTATGTTTTGTAATATGGAATGATTGTAGGGTTTTCCAATATGGAATAAGTATGTTTTTTTTTAAAGAATCTCCTTTGTTATGTGGGTGCTCATAGGAATTTTGAAAACAAAATAAGCAGTTTGGTTGCTTTTAGTGAATAGTTGGATTTTTTTTTTTGAGTGAAAAAAGTTTGTATGAAGAAATGATTTAAAGAGATAATGAGAAAATAGAAGAGCCAGATGTAAAACCTTTAATTCTATATGTACATATGAGAAGTTGCCTTGGCTGTAATATAGAGTGAAGCTGCTGAACTGAAAATTAACTGCATCTGGTGCAAAGTAAACTTTAAAAAGTTCCTAAACAGTCTAATGGACTTGTAACCTTTGTAATGTTTGAATTTTGATAGAGACCTAACAGTCAAGCCAATTAAGTATGATGAATTTGGTCAGCACTTGACACTAATTGGGGTGGCCCAACAAGAAGAACTGACATTGGGGATTTCCACCACACTATCTATTTGTAAGAGGATATATTTCTAGTTTTCCCCCAACAGTAATACCATTGGAACTTTGGAGTCAAGTTCTCATTTGTCCTACTTTTGAGGGTTGCTGAGTATTAAAGGAAGAGTAGAAATGAGAAGTTTTGTACCACAATAAAAAAGGGATGGAGGAACAGAAGACAAAGTGCGAATGCATAAATCTATGAATCCTTGCCCTTTCATCCCTATTATCCTACATCCATCCCTGGTTGCCTTAAGATCTGTTGAGGGTCACATCTGTTTAATTAGCTTTGGAAGTCTCCAACCCAAACCACAACTGGTACTGTTCAGCAATTCTGTTCTGAGATGCACTGGAAGTATAGGAGATGAAAATGTCTTGTGCGCTCAGGTTTAGGACAATTTGAATGCACCTTGCATTATCAATATTGCCCTGCAGGCCACAGCTTGATATGTTTGTGTTTGTATATAAAGAAATGGCACATTACAGATTCCAGTTTCATAAAGAAATACAACACGTGCCATATTGTCTTGTTAAATTGCCAGCAAGGTACTATTTACACCTTGATTTATTATCAATCTAATGTATTAATCTCTCTGTGTCATTACTTGTTAAATTTACGTGCAGCGCAGAGACTTGTAATAAAATAGATGCACAGCTAAATTGTGTTACCTTGTTAATGCCTGTTCATAAACTAAATTAACTACTGCAATTTAGGGAAACTTAAAAGGTGCCTTCTGAATTTTCTTTGCATAAATGTACGATAAAACATAACTGAATTGCTCCTGTTAGGTATTTAATGTTGCTTTATTACTCTTGGAAAAAAAAAATTATTTTAAAAAAGTGCCTGTCTGTTTTACAGTACAAACTGTCAGTCTGTCTGCTTTGCTGTAAAATGCAACTGATAGGCAATAGTGTGGAGTTGGTATGTCCCACTCGTTCAACCCACTCTTCAGGCAGCAGGTTTCTCTGTTGTGGCAAGTGCCTCCACTGAGGACACATTGGGAATCAAAATCAGTTAAAAATGTATTTTTGTAAGTTAAAAGTTTTAGATTAGATTTATTTTTATTAATCAAGCCAGACATGAAGTTTGTCTTAAAGCACGAAAAGTCACTAAGATACTTCTCAGAGGCTGATGGTACGTCGAGTAACATTGGGAGAAGTTAGGGGATTGACCAAAGGTGTGGTTGAAGAGATGGCATATGAGGAGGCTCTTTGAAGATTGGGAGAGTTGCAGCAATTGGAAGAGGGTTGAGAGCACTCCAGACTTCAGGGCTTCGATGGCTGAGGGCTATGCCATTGATGGCGGGAGAGTAGGGCACAATACTTCTGACTCTAAAGAGCAGAGCGTGTAAGCTGTGATGTAGGGTGGAGCAGGACCATGGAAGAATTTGTAATCAAGGATGAAGATTTCTTTGACGAGAGCTTTAATTGTTTATGGGGATAGGACGGGAAGGTGGATTTGAGGTGGAAGATTAGCCATGATTTTATTGAATGGCGGAGCAGGCTCGAGGGACTGTATGGCCTACTCCTACTTCTTATGTTCTTGTGTTCCCAATTCCTCTTCATCTTCTGCCATCAAAAGAAAGACTTGCATTTATATAGCGCCTTTCACGACCACTGGACGTCCCAAAGTGCTTTACAGCCAATGAAGTACTTTTTGAAGCGTAGTCACTGTTGTAATGTAGGAATTAAAATGAAAATTATAGGCACGCTCATCATAATGAAACAGTAATATAATGTGTGCATATTTTTATCAGTTGTGTTTTTTTAATCAATTTGTGATTCAGTAAAGTATTGGCATAGCAAGAGCCTACTTTTAAATGAAGTTTTTTGGGTGTAGATCAAGCTATGGATGCCCTTGGTGTTTTTTTTAAATTTACATAGTGGCTTTCCTGTGACATTGTCCATAGGTAGGGTCTGGAGCACAGTTGTGATGTTTAGCTGGCCTGTCCCTTTCAAGTCTACTGCTGTAAATGGGTAAATCCAGGTAATTATAATTACTTCTAAACTGCTGAGATAAATTTAATGTTGCTTTATTACACTCTTTATGTAAAGAGTAAATCAGAACAGTTGTAACTGCTTGTAAATTTCAGGCTCTAGGTCAATAACTCACTTTCTTTTTCAAAGATTGGTTTACAAAGTCTGGTTGTGACTGACGGGCGCTAGACACAAAACTCTCCTTTTACAGTCCTACATCATGGTAATTATGAGTAAGATTAAAGAGTGCTAGTAAACCTGTTTGTAAAAATCACATCACATTAAGTTTTATCATCGCCAGGGGTTAGTTCATTAGAACCGTAGAGAATCAGATCTGTGTTTTGCTGTCTTCACTCTTGGAACTTTTAATTTTTCTATTGCAATCCAATTATTTTTCCACTCCCAGCAACAATTTGCAATTTTTTCCATTTTGCTTAACTTTTTTTCTTCTCAAGGGTCTGTCATCCAGACATTAAAAGCAGAACTAGGAATTTTCTGTTGGAATAAGGTTGATGTGATTGTATCACTTGTAACCACCAAAGACTTTTGCTGCAAATAAATAATCCATGTCCATAAAGCCAACCATGACATTTTGGCAACAAAGATGGTTTAAGATTATACCAGGGATGAGGGGCTTTTGAATGAGGAGGTACTCAATAAGCGGGTTTTTTTTTCCGTCTGTGATATATTAAATGTGCAGTGCATGTCATGCACTCTTTATTTGGGCATTACCATTGTGACACTTGAGTAGACAATTGTACCATTGAGTAGGGGAGAGTGTTGGCTCAGTGGGTAGCACTCTTACCTCGGAGTCAGAAGGTTGTGGGTTCAGGTCTCACTACAGAGACTTGAGCACATAATCTAGGCTGACACTCCAGTGCAGTACTGAGGGACTGCTGCACTGTCGGAGGTGCCGTCTTTCAGATGAGACGTTAAGTCGAGGCACGTCTGCCCTCAGCAGATTCCACGGCATTATTTTGAAGAAGAGCAGGGGAGTTCCCTCTGGTGCCCTGGCCAATATTTATTTTTGGACACAAAGGGAATCGAGGGATAGGGCGGGAAAGTGGAGTTGAGATAGAAGATCAGCCATGATCTTATTGAATGGTGGAGCAGGCTCGCGAAGCCGTATGGCCTATTTCTGCTCCTATATCTTGCGTTCTTTTTTATGTTCTTATGACGCAGTCATGCCTGCAGCTGCACACTTCTACCACTAGCTAGAGCTTTGTAAACTGCAGCTTCTGTACCTATACCTACAGCACTCTAAGGGAAAATTGCTTTGTCTTTGAAATGAGTGTTGTTAGGATATGGAGTGCCCTACCAGAAAGTGGTGGAGCAGAGTCCCTAAATAATGTTTATAAGGGATGTGGATATGGTAAAAGGTGACTGAATGGATAGTTCTTTGAGAGAACCCACACAGATACATAGTCATAGAGTTATACAACACAGAAAGAGGCCCTTCGGCCCATCGTGTCCGCGCCGGCCATCAAGCCCTGACTATTCTAATCCCATTTTCCAGCACTTGGTCCGTAGCCTTGTATGCTATGGCGTTTCAAGTGCTCATCTAAATGCTTCTTGAATGTTGAGGGTTCCTGCCTCTACCACCCTTTCAGGCAGTGAGTTCCAGATTCCAACCACCCTCTGGGTGAAAAAGTTTTTCCTCAAATCCCCTCTAAACCTCCTGCCCCTTACCTTGAAACTATGCCCCCTGGTTATTGACCCCTCTACTAAGGGGAAAAGTTCCTTTCTATCTACCCTATCTATGCCCCTCATAATTTTGTACACCTCAATCAGGTCCCCCCTCAGCCTTCTCTGCTCTAAGGAAAACAACACCAGCCTGTCCAGTCTCTCTTCATAGCTGAAGCGCTCCAGCCCAGGTAACATCCTGGTGAATCTCCTCTGCACCCTCTCCAATGCAATCACATCCCTCCTATAGTGTGGTGACCAGAACTGCACACAGTATTCCAGCTGTGGCCTAACTAGCGTTTTGCACAGCTCCATCATAACCTCCCTGCTCTTGCCTTCATTAGCTGAGGCATAGAATATAAGTATCCCATATGCCTTTTTAACCACCTTATCTACCTGTCCTGCTGCCTTCAGGGATCTATGTACATGCACACCAAGGTCCCTCTGATCCTCTGTCCTTCCTAGGGTCCTACCATTCATCGTGTATTCCATTGCTTTGTTAGTCCTCCCAAAATGCATCACCTCACACTTTTCAGGGTTAAATTCCATTTGCCACTGTTCTGCCCATCTAACCATCCCGTCTATATCGTCCTGTAGCCTGAGGCTTCCCTCCTCGCTATTTACCACTCCGCCAATTTTTGTGTCATCTGCGAACTTACTGATCATACCTCCTACATTCATATCTAAATCAATACAATGGGCTGAACAGTCTCCTGTCCTTTCAAATTCTATGAATATTAATGAGGCTCATGGATAATTTAGGACTTGAGGAGGATTAGTTCAAAAAGTGTGAATATGATTGATTAATTCCCGTATGGTAGGCAGCCTTGTTCAGCTGTCGGCCTGTATATGTCTTGAATGAGTCAATAACCATAAATCTAGTGCATCTCGTGTATCAACATTCACCCAAGTAACTACAGTTCTACCAGAAACATAGCCTCACGATTGCCTCACTTATCCCCATTCAACTCCAATCCCTTTATGGTGGGAGAAATGGATGAAATGGTATGTTTTGATATCACTAGTAGTATGTGATGGAGAGCTTTGAATTTTCATTATGGGGGGGATAACATTGGCAGGATATATTTGACATGCTGTCTGATACAGGAAATGATGTAGACTACGATAATGATGTAGAGTACGAAAGCTATCTGATTATTTCACTCGTAAGCAAAATACTAGATTTGAATCTGTAGATACCTTTTGCCCACACTTGCATCACCAAGCAGCAAGAAGTAAGATGCAGCTCTTGAGATCAAGTCACAGATTATAGAAAGATGATTATCTAAAATGTTGCACTGTCAAGACCTGGAGAATGGGCACATCTTCGTGGAGCTTTTAGAACTAACCAGGGCACTGAATGTAGCTGACTGATATGCAACAGATGTAGAAACTAAGCAACAAGTCTTTATCAATTGGATAAATGTTAAGCACAATGCTTTAAGGTGAAGCATCAGTCAAGACAAATCAACTAATTGTGTGTGTTATTACTGTGGTGGAAATTACTCCCATATTGCTGATAACCAGCAATGGGCAAATAATGTGCTTTGAGGAGACAGAACTACTTCTCCCAGTGCTGTCAATCATCCAACTGTAGCCCTCTAGAAAAACATCTGATGAAACCTGGCAGCCCTGGTACTGGGGGTGAAAGGTTATCGGGGGTAGGCGGGAATGTGGAGTAATCAGATCAGCCATGATCTTATTGAATGGCAGAGCAGGCTCGAGAGGCCAAGTGGCCGACTCCTACTATGTTCGTACGTATATTCAATCTACACAACACAGCAAGTTACTGAAATCGGACCCACTGTGTGCAGCTCTGCAGACACTGACTCATACTTATTCGCCATCTCACAACAGCATGTAATCAATTCAATGATCAACAACGAGCCAACAATGGTATATTTTCAAGATGTATCAATTCAAGTCATTGTTTATTACAGCTAGTCATGGAATACTAATGCCAAAACCTGTTGCCAATCCATTGTTACTGGTTCTGAATCTCAAATGAAGCTCTACCACATGCAGATCCACTTATGTCCATTTGGTAAATGAAAGCCTCTTCCAGCAATTGGTAAACGTTTTGCTCACATTGAGTCCCACAAGCAACCAACCTCAGCAGATGTATTTGTCAGGAAGAGAAAGCCTACGTGGCCAACATAAAGCTCAAGCACTACAACGCATTAGGCTTGCTTCAGCAGTACATAACCTCCAATATGCCATCATCAGAGGATGCTGTTTGCAGTGAATTCTCTCACTTATTTCAAGTTCTAGGCTGGCTGAAGGGCATGCAGTTTACACTGCATATTGACAAGTCTGTTATTCCTGTTGCTCAGTGTCGTTGCCAGATACTGTTTCCTTTATGGAAGAAAGTTGAGGCAAAGCTGAAAGATTTGGAGTATAGTAGTATAACTGAAGACACAGATGGTCTGGTACATTGGTTTATCACTTAGTAGTCATCCTTAATCTCTTGACTCCTAATATCCCTTTGTGTGGATGTGTAACCAACAAATGGTATGATACTTCATCCCTGGATAAGATAATTGCAGAGATAAATTGGGGGTACGGTAGCATAGTGGTTATGTTACTGCACTAGTAATCCAGAGGCCTAGACTAAGTTCAAATCCCACCATGGCAGCTGGGGTATTTAAATTCAAAACAATTAAATAAATCTGGAATTAAAAAAAAAAAAGCTAATATCATTAATGGTGACCATGAAACTACTGGATTGTCGTAAAAACCCATCTGGTTCACTAATGTCCTTCAGGGAAGGAAATCTGCCGCCCTTACCCGGTCTGGCCTATATATGACTCTGGACCCACAGCAATGTTGACTCTTACCTGCCCTCGGAAATGGCCTAGCAACTCACAAGAAGGTGCCTCACCACTACCTTCTCGAGGGCAATTAGAGAAGGGCAATAAATGCTGGCCTTGCCGGTGACGTCCACATCCCCTGAATAAATTTAAAAAAAAGATAAACAGATCATACTTTTTCTCAAGGCTGGATAGCACCAGCTCGAGCTCAACAAATGATATAAATACTTAGAGGGAATGGCATTGATGAAGCAGCTGAAGATAGTTGGGCCGAGGATGCTTCCCATGGCCTTTGGCGATTTGAACCACTGGGGGACCAGGAGCCAATGTTTGTCAGTGAGGATGAGGATTAAGGGCGAGCGGGACTTGGCGTGGGATAGGAGATGATCTGGAGTTTATAGAGGGTGCAGGAAGGGAGGCTGGTCAGGACAGCATTGGAGTAATGGGTGTAGTGTATTCATCAAGACACTGGAGAGAAACCTAGAATTTTCCTTTTGGAACAAAGACCATGTGGTGATTATACAAATATGACAATGTAATGCTGGGACATATTTCTACAGTGCTGGTGGCACTCCAGTATCTCTTCTAAATAGCCATTTTTCACGTAAACCTAGATAGTTAGTGTCAGGTCCTTTGATTCTGGAATGCCTGACAGATGAGATTGATCCTATCCTCACATGACATTCAACAACAACAACAACTTGCATTTATATAGCGCCTTTAATGTAATAAAACATTCCAAGGCGCTTCACAGGAGTGTTATCAAACAAAATTTGACACCAAGCCACAAGAAAAGAAAAAAGACTTACATTTCTATAGCGCTTTTCACGACCACCGGACGTCTCAAAGCGCTTTACAGCCAATGAAGTACTTTTGGAGTGCAGTCACTGTTGTAATGTAGGAAACACGGCAGCCAATTTGCACACAGCAAGCTCCCACAAACAGCAATGTGATAATGACCAGATAATCAGTTTTTGTTATGTTGATTGAGGGATAAATATTGACCAGGACACCGAGGATAACTCCCCTGCCCTTCTTTGAAATAGTGCAATGGGATCTTTCACCTGAGAGAGCAGATGGGACCTTGGTTTAATGTCTCATCCGAAAGACGGCACCTCCGACAATGCAGCACACCCTCAGCACTGCACTGGAGTGTCAGCCTAAATTCATGTGATCAAGTCCCTGGAGTGGGACTTGAACCCACAACCTTCTGACTCAGAGGCAAGTGTGCTACCCACTGAGCCACTGGCTGACACTGTGGGAAATTAGGACAGGTTGGTCAAAGGGGTAGGTTCTAAAGAGCCTCTTAAAGGAGGAAAGAGAGGCGGAGAGCTTTAGAGAGGAAATTCCAGACCTTAGGGCCCAGGCAGCTGAAGGCACAGCCGCCAATAGTGGAGCGATTAAAATCAGGAAAGCGCGAGAGGCCAGAATTGGAGGAGCGCAGAGATCTCGGAGGGTTGTAGGGTTGGAGAAGGTTACAGAGATAGGGAGGGGTGAGGCCATGGACGGATTTTGAAACAAGGATGAGAGTTTTAAAACCGAGGCGTTGCCGGAACTGGAGCCAATGTAGGTCAGCAAGCACATATGTAGATTCAGGCATCACTGCATAGCAATCAGGAGTCAGACCCAGGGTTTGTCTTTTTTTTCCTTCTGCTCCCCTGTGGCTGCTGAAGCAAATTGCAATGCTCCAACTGATGCCCTGGCAGAGATTAGTTAACTCGACACAGACTAAAAATTGACCCTGGGAGCTTTTCGTTGAAATCCGGGGTGTCTTTATGGGCTGCGTATAAAGTTGAAATCCATGTTCTCATTAATTTGCCTATGACTCAAAGTTGCACTTCTTGATGGTGTGATTTTAGATTTGTCCACCAACAAGGTGACTTGTGCCAGAAACAGCCATTTCCAAATCTCTCGGCTCATTAAAATCAAAAAGGACAAACCAATGAATAAATGATTGCGATACTAATGGGTTGCCCGGGCTTTGAGGGCCAGATTGGCAGGGCTCGGTGGCCGCACGTGGCCCACAGGTTGGACTGCGTGTAACACTGTTTTGGTGCCTTTATCCACTAGGCCGTGGGGTGGGTGGGGGGGATGCTCAATCGTCATGAAATCAGGTGAAAGCAATAAATTTGGAAAACAGTGTAAATCTCCAGAGTTCAAATTGCACACCAAGCATTTAAGGATGTCTGGAACTGTTTCAAAATGGGTAGTTTTGGAAATTCGATCTTTGACTCTTTTTTAAAAAATTCAGCCTGATTAAAATGCCGCAAATGGATGCTTTTTAGAAAGGAAAGAAAATGAACCAGTTTAAGAAACCATTCATAGTTTAAAAATAGTATCTTTCTCAACATACTAAAATAAAACCACACACACACCTCCCTAAATAGTTCTTGGGTACTTGTTGTTCTGTGTAAGCAAATTTTTTAGAAAACGTATGTCTTTGTGATGAGTTCTTGTTTTTTTTTGACACCATTTGCACTTTTTTTCTCCCCTTACCAATTTTCCCTCCCCGCCTCTTCTGAAAGTTGTGACTCATACAAGGGGAGTAGCAGCGCTCTACATGGGAGCCATTTTCCATGAGTGTGCCTAGACAGGGCATGCTTGGATTGTAGGGGACATTGCAGCCAAACCTAATCCTTTTTGAAGGGTATGAGGGATGAAGTGGAGTAGAAGTCTGACCTTTTGGGAGTGGCCAGATGGATAGAAATAGGGCTTTACCAGGACCCAGAATAGGACATTAATGACTAGAAAATCATGGGCTAGAGCTGCGCAATTTCCTGATGTGTGGAAAGTCTCCCCTTTCGTTCCTAAGAACATTGGTGCATTTCAAGGGCTTAGGTAAGTGTGTCTAGTGAGATATAAAACGAGACTGACACTCAGTGCAGTGCTGAGCGAGTACTGCACTGTCGGAGGTGCCGTCTTTCGGATGAGACATTAATCCAAGGCCTCGTCTGCTCTCTCAGGTGGACGTAAAAAATCCCATTTCGAAGAAGAGTAGGGGAGTTATCCCAGTGTCCTGGCCAATATTTATCCCTCAACCAACATAACAAAAACAGATTATCTGGTCATTATCACATTGCTGTTTGTGGAACCTTGCTGTGCACAAATTGGCTGCCGCATTTTCCACATTACAACAGTGACTCCACTTTGGCTGTAAAACGCTTTGAGACGTCCGGTGGTCGTGAAAGGCACTATATGAATGCAAGTCATTTTTCTTTATATCATGGGTAGCTATGGTCTCCTGGATCTTGCTTGATTATTCAAGGGAGTTGGGGCCGAATTTCCCAGTTTTTCCCTTAACTTGATCAGATTTTCTTTTCTCTGCATTTCGTTTCCCCCAGAAGTTAGTATTGGGGAAGGGTGGTGCACAAGGGCGAGCATTGATTAACATGATGGCCTTTTCTCACCCTTTTTGTACAATCGGATGTTATCCTGTACTCTCTGCTGGGGGTGGACAAGATCTCCTCTGCCATGTGTAACACAATTATAACTTGTTTTATAAAAAAGGGAATTGTGATTTTATTATATGTAACGGACAAAATCTCCTTGCTAATCATGTGCCCTTTCCAGTAGGGGTCACTGTTTAGCCATCATGAGGGAGAATGTTGGTTTTCAGTTTTTTTGACACCACCCCCCTGCCCACCCCCCCCCCCCCCCCCCCACCCCCCGCACCTCCTCAAAAGCTGAGAGACTGAGAATAATTATAGTTTTTTTTGCAATGTTGCCCCAGCCACGATCAGCTAACTCAGCATAGACGGGGTCAAATTTAGCTCCTAGCCTGTGACTCAGTACCCCACTGCACTGTCCATTAAGCTACTGAGTCACTCAGTTCAACATAACATTAGTCAGAGAATATCAACAGAAGGGCGAATGCTACACGTTGAACTGTTTAATGTGATTTTTTTGTTCCACTCATTAAGGTCAAATGGAACAAGAATAGTATCCAAAAATAGAGAGCAAGAGATGCGCTCGTGCCTGTCACACCCCATGAGGCTGTTTTCCATTATCGACCAGGCCCTTGGAGGAGGCACTTGGGTGAAAGACAAACATTTCTGGGAAGGGAAACTTCATTTGCAGATTTATAGCTAGTTTTTTCAGTCCAACTTCCTTGAATAATCAAGCAAGCCCCGACAGCCAGCAAGATATCAACAAGCTCGAGAAACAGCACCTCATCTTTCGATTAGGCACTTTATAGCCTTCTGGACTCAATATAGAGTTCAACAATTTCAGGCCATAACCTCGACCCCTATCCTTTTTTTTCCCATTTATTTTATTTATTTATTTTTCTCTCTCCCACATGGCAGCTGTCTTTCATTCTACCAGTGCCATTTACGCTTCATCTAGAGCCATCTTTTGTTTCTTAACTTGTCCCATTACCATCTCCTTTTGCCTTGCACCATCTCCTCTTAATCTCTCTTAATGTCTCTTAATCTCTCCTGCCTTCCATCCTATCACAGACCTTCCCTTTTGTTCTTTCCTCCCCTCCCCCCTTTCCCTGCCCCTGCACTTGCTTAAAAACTTGTTCCATCTCCAGCTTTTTCCAGTTCTGATGAAGGGTCATCGACCTGAAACGTTAACTCTGTTTCTCTCTCCACAGATGCTGCCCGACCTGCTGAGTATTTCCAGCATTTTCTGTTTTTATTTCAGATTTCCAGCAACCGCAGTATTTTGCTTTTGTACAAGATATCAACAATCTTCCTTTCTCATCCCCCTGCCCTCACCCCCCACCCCCAACCCCAAGTCTAACAATCATGCAATCATGTTGTTCATGCTAGTTTCCACTCCACACCCAGCATTGATGCTGATGATAACAGATTGTCAAACCTGAAGACCTTAGCTTTGTAATGCCCTGCTTTTAACATCTCAAATTTTGCTGAAGAACAGGTGCTGATCACCCTCTGGCATGCTAATGTCCGTCCATACAGTGAATGTCCTCCAGCTATTCAACTATGGGCAGCATCAAAGCTGACCCTGATGCTGGAGAGAAAAACTTGGTTGATATTTCTCAATGCTAGCCCAGTGGCTCTGATGCCAATAGTAGCAACCCCTCTGTTACCAATCCCACTGAGATCAACAAACACAGCGCAGACTAGGGATCTATAACCTAGAGATTACGATCGGTATGAAGGCTGTGGTAATTCGGGGTAATGACATAGTGCACGTTTCAACCAGACTCCAGTCCTTTCCATATTGCTAAACTGAGGCCCTGTCTCTCCTCTCAGGTGGACGTAAAAGATCCATCCCACGGCACTATTTCGAAGAAGAGCAGGGGAGTTATCCCTGGTTTCCTAGCCAATATTTATCCCTCAATCAACTGCACTATTATCTGGTCATTAACACATTGCTGTTGGTGGGACCTTGCTGTGCGCAAATTGGCTGCCGCGTTTCCTACACTACAAGAGCGACTACACTTCAAAAGTACTTCATTGGCTGTAAAGCGCTTTGGGATGTTTTGAGGTTGTGAAAGGTGCTATATAAATGCAAGTCTTTCTTTAACTACAAGTGGAGGCTTCTGTGCATTAAAATACACAATGTCTATGTTAGCTCAATACAAGATAATGATGTTGACATAATTGGAGATGAGCTGTCTTTCAGAGCATAATCGGCATTACAGCTAAACCAGCCTCTGTAGTTTGTAGCAAACTGTTGTTTTCTTTTAATTTCCAGACATTGTTGTTCTGAAAGCATAACACAACAACAATGATGACTTGCATTTATATAGCATCTTTAACACGGAAAACTGTCCCAAGGAACTTCACAGAGGCAAAAGGAAAGAAATTGGATGCCAAGCCAAAGGAGGGGATAGTAAGAGAGGTGACCAAAAGGTTGGTTAAAAAGGGGTTTTTCAGGACAGTCTTAAAGGAGGGTGGAGTGGCAGAAGGATTTAGAGAAGGAATTTGAGCATGGATCCTAGGCACAACCACCAATGGTGGGGCAAAGGGCGGGGGGGTGGTGGTGAGGGTGAGGGGCAGGGAATCACAGAAGCTGGTCAGAGGAATGGAAAGTTGGAGGAGGTTTGTAGGACTGGAAGAGGTTACAGAGGTAGAGAAAGCCAAAGCCATGAAGGGATTTAACCACAAGGATGAGAATCTTAAATTGGAGGTGTTGGGGGTCCAGGAGCCAATGCATTTCAGCAAGGACAGGGCAGAAAGCTGATTGGAGAAAGTTAAACAGAGTTGCAGGATAGATGGTCTCAGAGCTAGGAGACAACATGTTCAAGGATTATGGAGAGTAAATGGAGGTTGAAGATGGGGTGGTCAGAAGGGCCGAAGATAGGCATTTTTGAGAGAGGGTGATGATGGTAGATTTGAAAGGGAGATGAAACTAATAATAATGTCAGCCTCCATGGGAGCCAAGAAGGGAAATTAGATGGTCTGTAGCTCAGTGGTTATTGGGTCAAGGGAACAAGGTGGGTCTCGTAGATGAGCATGAAGAGGATATGGGAGAGAAGTTGGAGAGAGACGTAGGTTCAAGGATGGGTTGGCTTGGTGGGAAGGGGAATGGGGGAGCAGCAGAAGCAACTGAATAGATGATCTATCTTGGACACAAAGGTGAGGGTGGAGGGGCAGGGATGAGGCCTATTGCATACAGTGCTTCCTGGAACTCAACTTGGCTGAGAAAGATTAGAAGGAAAGGACTGGCAGAGATGTAAGATGGCACCAAGATGTATTGTCCATATCTACCCCTATTGCTACCTAGCAGGTGTATGTCCCAGGCACAGCTACTTGGGATTGGAAAAGCAGTGCATTAGGAGGCTAAGTCTTATCAGGGAGGCAGTGACCGAGATGTATCATCTCCCAAAAGAAAACTCTAGACAGCATCTACAATCCAGATGGCACTGCGGCCCTCAATGTTTATACTTCAGTCTGTGTACATCTGCACAGTCATCCAGTCTGCTGCTTACAGATGCATCAAGGAGGTGACTGATACTTTATTCAGGAGGACTAAAACCTTGATAATGCGCAGCACTGAGCAGCAACAACAGCGTGAGTGGGCCATACATTTCTATCACTGCTGGCTATCCGTGAGTACAAAGGGTTGCACACCTGTAGCCACTTGAGACCCTGTCCATACTGATGTGGCCTACTTGACCCATGTCCAATTGGTATGAACAAGTGAATGCAAAAGATCCCATGGCACTATTTGAAGAACAAGGAGTCCTCCTAGTGTGTGATGTCCAGCACCCAACCTGGTACAATACTACTACATCTTTTAAGTGAAATGAAAAGGTGAATAAGGAGCTAGCAATATCCAGGTCCGTGGTGGCTGACTGATGCGGCCTGCTTTCTGCCATCTCCTCACCATGCCTGGTCCACAAGGCAATTCTTGGCCGAAGTGGTGTGGCTCATAAAGTATGTGACTTCTCTCCCTGACTCCTTGCAGCAGGGTTTCCAGTGCTTTGCCAGTAAGTTTGCATCCCCTCACTCTGTAAAGCTCAATTTTACAGAAATTTTGCTCAGCAAAGATTAGTACTCATCTTCCCACTACCACTGCCCTCCTAGAGGGGACACTTGTGGTACTGATCTCTGTCTGTAGTAACTGGGGTTCCCAGTGCCACCCTTACCGGTCCAATTAAAATAGGCCCACTACCAGTTCAGCTGTTTAACTGCCTCCTAATTGCAGCTCACAGCTGATTAAGATGATTAGTGTTTTTCCCTTTCCGTTGGCTGTGTGGGAGACATAACCTGCAATTGATCCATGATCTTTCAGTGTGTGGGCTAAACTACTGTGCTTTGTTACTTCCCCAAAAAACTTTTATTCACCCACAATTAATCCGTGAATATCACCAACAGCGACTTCTAGGCTTAGTTCCATGCCAGGCCGTGCATTTACTTAAACAAAAGCAGAAGATTCTGGTGAAAAACTCAGCAGGTCAGTCAGCATCTGTGGCGAGAAGAGATAATTTAACGTTTCAGGAATAGACCCTTCACCAGAACCTCCATTCTGCTGAAGTGTCGACAGCTGCAACATTATATTAGTTCTGAACCTTGTGTTATACTCACAACTGGCGGTTGGATTGGAATATGTAATTTGCCAAAATCGTACCTTGTGATTGCTAGTATATACTCGGGTTGTGTCAAATTGGTCTCTGCTTCATGAACAAGGCTCACCTTTGGGGTTAGGTATCCTGCTGGGACTAGGTACAATCGGAAGAAGGTTACCAGTCAGTTCCATTCCGCCTGCCACCCCCACTCTGCTTCATCTTTTCTGCCCTCTTAAAGAAATTAAAAATGTTATCTGTGCTCGTGTGAACTTAGGAGGAGTGTGAGGTATACACTTGTGGAGTGTGCACCAAAATAGTTATATTCTTACCCCTGCAAGCAGCTGCACATCTCTTCGAATTGTCTCTGTGTTTACTCAGGAAGCCCAGCTATTAAACAACGCCATTGATAAAAGCAGCTGCAGCGTGTAGACTACAGAAATCAACACTCATGCCCCAAGTGTCTACCTGAATTTAACCCTTTCTATATATTGCAAGCTGCTATTTTATAATCGGGGCAGTCTCAATCCTTGGCTTCAGGATGTAAGGAACTGAAAGAAACATCGCCCTGTCTGATTTTGATTACAGGAAGAAATAGAAACAAAATCTATGCTGACCCTCCAGTGCGGTGCTGAGGGAGTGCTGCACCATCGGAAGTGCAGTCTTTTGGATGAGACATTAAACCGAGGCCTCCGTCTCCCCTTTCTGGTGGACATGAAAGAAGCTTATGGCACTATTTTGAAGTAAAGCAGCGGAGTTATCCCCGGTGTCCTGGCCAATAATTATTGCTCAATCAACATCACTAAAAAAATAACAGATTATCTGGTCATTGTCACATTTCTGTTTGTGGGAGTTTGCTGTGCACAAGATGGCTGCCGTGTTTCCTATATTGCAACAGTAACTACAGTTCAATAGACACTTCATTGGCTGTAAAGCACTTTGGGCGTCCTGAGATCGTGAAAGGCGCTATATAAATGCAAGTTTTTCTTTCTTTCTGTAATGGCACTACTTGATCAGAGTAGACCAAAAGATATACAAATGGTTGCACAAATGAGAATCTATGCTATGTCATAAAATAATGGGACATGTTTTCATGGCTGTGAACTTGTTCCCCTCTGATCTAACTCTTTCAAGTCAGCTATATTATTGTGTAAAGATGCTACTTTCCTTAAGAAGAGGAAGCAAAGTTTGAAAGGAGAGCGAGGTAAATCTACTTCTGATAGGTCACCAAGCTGGATTAGCCTGTCCAACGTGCAATGATGCATGGAGTAGAGCTGGAGGATTTAATGGTTCAATAGGTTAGATACTGTCTTTTTATCCCTGGGACTAGGGTTCAAATCTGGCATAAACTGATAAAAGTCTGCTGGCTGTAAGGGTCTTGGGTGAAATAAGTTTGTGCAGTCTCAAACACCCAGAAACTAGTGGGCGTGGGCCGTTGGTATTAAATTGGTAATCTCCCGCAGAGATTGCTGGTGTTTTGGAATGGAACAGTCATACTGGTGAAGGAAATGCGCTTCAGAAGATAGCACAGAGGCACATTGTTGGAGCAGAGTGGCGGAAGCTTTAGTCGCTGCCTTGGGGATTACTCGATGCTGATACTGGGCATCTGAAATGGAAAGGGGACCATTGCCAAGCACAGCGATCCCTCACCTCAGTAAGCATAAAATGAAGGGAGGACAAAAATGATTTAATTATAGGGGATGATAAAACATTTTTTTCTGAAGTTCAGACGAAGAAAACGATTAGCAAATGATGACTAATTTTGAAAGCTGCAAATCAAATTCACTCGAGGCCCTGTGTTCTGCCCTCTCTCTTCCTGTGGGATTGAACAATCCCGGGACTCATGTCTGTCTCCCTGGATTGTCACTATCTTGATGCCTGGATGAGAATCAGTGGTTCCCTTTTATTTATCTTCTCCTTTCTTCTCAATTACCCCTGGCGGGGGCCGGGGGTGGGGTAATCAGATCGCGCGGTTCAAAGGTGAACTCGAATAATAAATGCTGGTTGGCTGCAAAAAGGGCGATTGCGAATAGACATTTGAGAGATCTGTATGTCAGTGTCCTATTTTGTACAGGCTGCAAAGCGGTGGCATTGAGTGAAGCCCAATGGCACCAGAACCACTACAAGCAACCCCCTGTTAAGGACAGCTCGTCCAAAATAAAAGTCAGTGACCGTAAAACGATTTTAAATGGCAATTTTGAAATCTGGATCAGTGAAGCATTCAGTATCCTGTGGTGTCCATAAGGCTTCCAGTGAACCGGACATTGCATGGCCATATTCCGTGGCCACTCAGGTGTATATTAAATATCTAAACATGGGCAAGCAATTGGAGCGAACCTGCCTGGCTATCTGATGTATCTTGAGACTGTGTTTTAAGTCAGGGTCCATGGTGTACATTTTCCAGCATCCGCAGTATTTTGCTATCGTATCCATGGTGCACATGATTGTTTTTATTTTGTAAAGAGTAGCACTATTCTGCTGAATGCAGTGTTCAGCTGACCGCTTTTAATACCAGTGTATTTTTGCATTTCTTGTTAGGCTGCACTTGCTTTCAACCACATTGTGCAAAAGTTTTCGATAGAAGCTCAAAAAAAAAAGAAAGAAATTCCAGCTTCCAAGGGTTAATTAAGAGCGATCTCTTCAAACCCTGCTTGCTGCTAAGCTGAATGGGAATATACAAACTGCTTTTTCCAGACAGCCAGTCCTCAAGGGGTGTCACCACTGAGCACACAGGCTGAAACAGGAAGTATTTTTTTTTTCTCTACAGCTGAGTGGTGCCTCCTGTGTTCTTCATTCTGTTGGTTAGCGATGGCCAGACTGAGAGAGGCAGACAGAGCTCAGCAGCAGGAGCAACAGCAACAACAGCAGCAGCAGCAGCCGCCCCAGCACCAGCTAAAGCCCATGAACGGAGCTGATCTCCAGCACAACCACAGCCAGATGAAGGACCACGACGCCATTAAGCTGTTCATTGGCCAGATCCCACGGAACCTGGAGGAGAATGACCTGAAGCCCCTTTTTGAGGAATTTGGGAAGATATATGAGTTAACTGTGCTGAAGGACCGATTCACAGGCATGCACAAAGGTTTGAACAGCATCAGCACCACCTACAGCATAGGGCAGCATAGCAGTTAATGGGAAATCATAAAGAGAGTCTGATATTAATAGATTTTTAAAATTAATTCCTTAGCATTAATATTTTTAATATTTTCTATTCTGTTTCTTTTATTTATTTTTTAAATTGGCAATATTGATCAACCTGTATTTATTCAGTGAAAATTACGATTAAATTAAAAGACTTGAATTAATCAAGGCACAAAGGTATTTGATTAAAATTACATTTAAAATGTCGTCACTCAATGTTTTTTTCTTTTACACTGATTGGCAGGAAAAAAATTCTGTCATGATTTATTTATAGTTAAATCTGCTTTCATTTTATTTAACCTAATACTTAGGGTTTTCATCAAGTTGAACCCTAATCACAATTTCTCTTTCCTTTTTTTTTTAAAAAAAGGGGTGTGTAGGTGTTCAAGAGTCAATTTTAACCCAAGAAATCATTATCCTGTTTATTGTAAATTCAGATAGGATAATTTAAGTGCATTCTGGCTATTAAAGCAGATGTAGTAGGTTCACCGTTTCGTTAACATTGCACAGTTTTAAGGATTACAAGTTGCATTGGTTCGAGAAGCGTCGCTCACAATCGCAGCTTAGTTTAAAGAGGCACCGTCTTTAGTCCTTCCTTAGGAGGGAGAACGGCCGTGCATTATTCCTTTCTTTCACCGTGACATCCTGCTCAAGTGATCCAACGACGAGGGCTTTTTTTTGTGCAATGTAACGACAAGATTTGGTGCAATTTATTTCCCGGCGTTGCAGATTTGCCAAACACTTTACCACAAAGAGAATAATCCCTTTATACGAATGTAGCAGCCACCGCTGCTTTTTGTATTGTTCCCTACTTTTCCTTCTCTTCTTAATGAAAGCCCAATGCTTAGGACTTTGGAAGATTTTTTCCTATCAACTTTTAACTGTAAAAGCTGACCCTTTAACCGGTAGACCCTACCTATTTCAGAGTCCAACTATACTAAAAGCCTGTCTATAACAAGGGACGTGTTACAGATATTTAATTTTTATTCATACATAGTTGCCCTCTCAGTGAGCGAGGCTGAATCTTTGCATGTTATGTTAGAGCTTGTGTTGTAGCCAAGGAGGTGCGCTGTATAAGATTTTATTTCTACAAATGAAGAAGCCATAAAGGATGTGAGAGGTTGTGGTTTGTGAGTATTATGGCAAGGGGTGTGTTACAGAGAGGATCTGTTTGCTGGTTCCTGTGTTAATGGCTGGTTATAAACAATGTATGTTACATCCAAGGTTGTAGTTCATCACAGGGCATTTGGACTGGTTTCTCTATGAATGAGGGAAATGTGAGCAAAGAGCCCTGATGTGGGTTACTGTGTTTGTTTGAGACAGAACATTTACCGGCTGATATGTTACAGATAAACATTTACAGTGTGATCCATAGCTGTGCAATTTTTAAACCAATTTTCTGCTTTACTGCTTAAAAGCCTTGTTTACCAAATGGTACAATGTGTAGTAATGAGCTCTTTGCATGAAAACACTTGCACAAACACTATCCCAACTGTTTCTCTCATTATTTTGCTTTATATAATGTCACATACCATTTTAGGAGCTGCATCTGCCAGATGTTTGATGTGGGTATTTTTTTTTTCTGTATGGCATGGTTTCTAGTCAAGAAGCGAGTGGCTCTATGATCCAGTGCGAAAGCTATATTATATAGAGGAATTATTTTTGAGTTGTGTGTGCCAATATTAGGTCGACTGCCATTCCAGGGTCAGGGATGGCTGGCCAGTAAATCTGATAATCTCAACACCAGTCAGAAATATTTTTATTTTCATTGCTGCCTTTAAAACAAAATGCCGTTGACATGTGTGAACCCAGCAATTTACTATTTTGCAACGGTGCGATTGTTCGCCCCTTCTGAAATGTCTTAAGGGGACGCGCTTAGCATTTCAGGAATGCACAAGTGGACCCACTTCCCCTTTGGGTGACCAAGTTCTGTCTGACTTCTAACATTTGGGAGAAAACTTATTTTTGGGGGCGCTCCTTTCGTAGTTTGAATATCTGTGATTGACCCTGTTTTCCTGTTTCATACATGCCTGACTGAACCGATTCCTTATTTCGCATATACTTGGTTGGACCCATTTTTGCATGTGTGCACAGTGGGGTTTATGTCCCTGTCCTGTCCCTCCTTGGGTTTAAGATTTAGCTAACTGTCGCTGCCCTAGTGTATATATATTTTTTTCTTTAGAAAAGTTTTAATTGCAACAAGTACACTGTTGAGAATGTGATTTATGTGCTGGAGTTAGCTGGTCATTTTCAGCTTTTAGAAACGCAAGCTCGGCATCACCTAATCTCTGCTTCTTGATTTATCTTAGCTTCTTTCCTATTCTTTTCAACCTTGCTGGTGTCCTGTGCTATCGGGCTTGGCCCTTTACCTCGGTTTCTCAAAATGCAGAATTAGATCGTTGTAGAAATAATAGCAATGCAATGACGGGCTCCCTCTGCTTTATAATGAACTGATTAGCGCACAGAGGACATTCAATTTAAATTCTTGTCCCTTACTCCAACCTGCAGCTCTTTGTTAACTTCCTTAATTACTTCAGTGGGTTTTCCTTTCCGTATCTTTTTATTTAAAGATTTAAAATGTAACTGCAATAGTGAACAACAGGCGCATTGTGCATGTCAGTGATTTTACCACATCTCTGATTGTTTTTTGCATTCCATGTCGGGAACAGGAATAGTCGTTAGGTCGCCTTTTGATAGACGCATCCCAGCTACGTGTCTTCTTGATATATCCTTCAATCCTTTTCTATCAACAAATATGCATGAAGTTGGGTCTTCAAACCATTTGGACATTCTTCTTCAGTGCTGTTGTAATTTGTTCCTCAAACTTGTTACCCTTTGGGTGAAAAGGTTCTGTCTGACACTCTTCATACACCTGACTTCCTCTTTTTTAACTTGCCACCCCTCTACCCTGAACCCTCCAGCACTGTAAACAATTTATCTGGGTCAATCCTCTTCGTAATCTTGAAGACTCCATTAGATTACCTCCAATTCTCTTCTTTTCCAAGGAGAACAACCTCAACTTCCTTAACCTTTTCTCACAGCTTAAACTCCTGATGACTAGAATCATCTTGGTTGGCCACCTACCCTCTCAGGAAACATAGGGGTTGAAATAGGTCTTGAAAAATAGCGCGAAATGAACAATAATGAATTGGCAACCTGTTTTACACCGTGCCTGATTTTCTTTTCTAAGTGAAGTCAATAGAATAGACGATTGGGCATGGTGTAAAATGGGCTAACGATTTTGCTATCGCCCATTTTGCGATATCGGCAAAGACCAATTTCACCCCCTTAATACCCTTCCTGTGATTGAGAGGCCAACACAATTTCCAGCATGGCAAATCCATTCAATATATATGTATACACACTATTGATTAAATAAAGCATGAATGTCATTTATTAAAATGTGTTTGATTATCAATTTGTGTAACTATCAGTAAGGAGAACTTACTTCAGTTGTTCTTTAATATTAAATGCATGATTTAGAGTCTTTAACCCATTTTATTGGATTTAAGAGCAGGATCAGCCTTACAGATTGCATTGATCAGATTTCTTGTTGCCAATCTTTTGATAGACTAAAATCCACAAAGTGAGATTCTGTATTGATTGTTCACCTCTGATCCCATGTTGCTGTTTGGTTTGGAGAACGAATGTCTCTTAAATTTGGCACCATTTTCAGAGCCTCTCCTTTCTGAATCTGGATTATTATTTATATAATCCCCGTGTGTTTGAGATAGTTAGCACACTAGAATGTTGGACTCTTGACCGGGGTCGGTGGGGTTGAGATCAAAAAGTGATTGTTGGTTCTAAAGGTTCTTGTTGTACCTGTCCCGAAAGCAAAACTTTGGTGCCCAAGTGCGTGTTGTTGTCTACTTACTTGTGTGTTTTCTGATTAATCAGGCACCTAGCACATGGGAAAATCCATCATCATGTTGAAGAAACTGCTGCGAAATCTACACCTGTAGAGATCTGTTTACCTGATATGGAGTGCGCACTCTCTCCCTGTAGGCACACATCTCACTTACCCAAATCTAGAGAGCTCAGGCGCAGGCTAGCAGAACCAGGCTTCAGGGACCTGCGGGTGTGCCGTTCGGATGTCGCTGCTCCTATTGTTTGACACTGGCAGCACGCGCAAGGGAACATGTCACAAAAGCTGACTAATGATGGTAGGCTTAGGGCTTACCTACACTCTGAACTGAACTGCCAACATCAGAGAAATGCTGGGAGTCACGCTGATGATCAGAAAGACTGATACAGATTGCAAACTCAGTTAAACATGGAGCCGTGTCTGTTTTTTAAGAGTGAAATACATCAAAATAGATCACATTTTAAAGGCAAAATGAACGACTGTCGCCCCTGATAAGCAATACTTGGTGAATAAAACTGGAGAAGAATCTCAGTGTAGGAGTCAGCCGTGAATCAGTGGTAGCATTCCCTCCTCTGAGATAGAGTATAAGTGTCAGCCTTGGCTCAGTAGCAGCACTCTCGCCTCAGAGTCAGAGGGTCGTGGGTTCAAGTCCAGAGACTTGAGCACAATATCTAGGCTGACACCCCAGTGCCGTACTGAGGTACGCTGCAGATTCAGAGGTGCCGTTTTTCAGATGAGACACTAAACCGAGGCCCCGTCTGCCCTCTCATGGCACTATTTGAAGAAGAGCAGGGGAGTTCTCCCCGGTCTACTGGGCAATATTTATCCCTCAACCAACATCACTAATACAGATTATCTGGTCGTTATCACATTGCTGTTTGTGTTTCCGACATTACAAGCGCCTACAGTTCAAAAAGTACTTGACATAAGGCTACATAAATGCAAGTTCTTTCTTCCTTGTGATCACATGGGACTAAAGCACAGGCATGACTCTGGAATGCCAATAAGGGCAGATCTTACAAATCGACGCTCCTGGCACATTGTTTGGCAATGATGGCAGCATTTATCAGGAATTCAAGTGCAGAGGTTAGCGGGTCGTGCACAACTTTCTGCCTATTAATGTGTGGGGCGCAAAGACCTCCGCTCCCAAGTTCCCAATATGTGCTCCCGTTAGGCAAAGTTCTATGCCGAGAGCTCTAATTCATTAAATCTACCACTGCAAATATAACGCTGAAGTGATGAAAACTTGGGGGGCAATTTTAACCCAATCCACCCATCGGGAAACTGACGGGTTCGGGTGCATTGCTGCTTTTACACCCCACCTGATACTCTTCATTGAAATCGACGGAGAGTAATATTGGGCGGGATGCAAAACCGCCGTTCCACCCAATCCCGTGGGTTTCCCATCCGGCGAGTTGGATTAAAATTAACCCCCTAATATCGGTAATACAATATGATTGGATTTGGAAACAGCAATGGGGTGAAATTGCTCCATGTCATATTATAAAGACTTGCATCCCAATTCGCTTCACATGCCATGGATTACTTTGAAGTGTAGTTGATCTTGTGACGTAGGCAAACACTTTGTGCACAACAAGATTCCACAACGAGCAATGAGATGAATAACTAGTTTATGATGCTGTGGGTTGAGGAAGGGATGTTGGCTGGGACACTGGGAGAACTCCCTGCTCTTCTTTGAATAGTGACGTGGGCTCTTTAACATTCCTCTGTATACTGGTACAGGGTGCAGTTGGTTGGTAAATCGCTCACCCGAATTTCCGACCCGCGAGGCTCTCTGAAAAGTCGGGAAATGACCCCTAAAGTGTATGTAGCACACAGGTTCTAAAATGGTCATTGGAATCAGTAATGTCTTTGTGAAAAGTGCTTGGCAAACCTTTATTTGTTGGAAAAGAGCTAAGAAAGAAAGAAAGAAAGACTTGCATTTATATGGAGCCTTTCATGACCTTGGGGCGTTCCAAAGTGCTTTACAGTCAGTTTACTTTAGAAGTGTGGTCACTGTGGTGTGATGATAATTGTTTGGTGTGCTGGTGCATTTCAGCTTGAATTATATAATTTTGCTACTTTTTAGACAAGGTAAAGTCTGGTTATTTTTCACAAAGGTGCTGCTCCATTAAATTTAAATAATAATAAAAAAGTCTGATGGTGTTTATTTTTTTTCCCCCACTCAAATATTCTCCCTTCCATCTCTCCTGGAAGCTCTGGCTCTGGGCGATGGTTCCACTGGTGGCCTCGAGTGCCTCATCTAGTTGACCATTCCTCAGGCCTGAGCCTTGTGAGTGTGACTGTCAGCAGGCTATTTGAATGTGGGAGGGAGGCATCACAGCCAAACCCGATCCTACCCTCCTCACCCGATATCCACACAAGCACATTTTTCAGCCGGAGTTACTGGATGATAATTGGGAGCAGGGAGCTATTTTTTTTTCTTCTTTTTTGCTTTCCTCCTTAGCCCTAGGAATTTGAGCCAATTGTAGCATCCCAACTGGCGCCCTGGTTGAGATCAACTAACACAATGAATGGTAGGACCCTAGGAAGGACAGAGGATCAGACGGACCTTGGTGAGCATGTACATAGATCCCTGAAGGCAGCAGGACAGGTAGATAAGGTGGTTAAAAAGGCATATGGGATACTTGCCTTCATTAGCCGAGGCATAGAATATAAGAGCAGGGAGGTTATGATGGAGCTGTACAAAATGTTAGTTAGGCCACAGCTGGAATACTGTGTGCAGTTCTGGTCACCACACTATAGGAGGGATGTGATTGCATTGGAGAGGGTGCAGAGGAGATTCACCAGGATGTTACCTGGGCTGGAGCGCTTCAGCTATGAAGAGAGACTGGACAGGCTGGGGTTGTTTTCCTTAGAGCAGAGAAGGCTGAGGGGGGAGCTGATTGAGGTGTACAAAATTATGATGGGCATAGATAGGGTAGATAGAAAGGAACTTTTCCCCTTAGTAGAGGGGTCAATAACCAGGGGGCATAGTTTCAAGGTAAGGGGCAGGAGGTTTAGAGGGGATTTGAGGAAAAACTTTTTCACCCAGAGGGTGGTTGGAATCTGGAACTCACCGCCTGAAAGCGTGGTAGAGGCAGGAACCCTCACAACATTCAAGAAGCATTTAGATGAGCACTTGAAACGCCATAGCATACAAGGCTACGGACCAAGTGCTGGAAAATGGGATTAGAATAGACAGGACTTGATGGCCAGCGCAGACATGATGGGCCGAAGGGCCTCTTTCTGTGCTGTATAAATCTATGACTCTATGGGGGAGAAATTCAGTATCGCCCCATTTGGGGCGCAATTATCGGCCGGGCGCAAAGATTAGCGCCTGGTGCTAATTATCGCCACCGACTGCAAACTTGACTTTTATCGCCCCTGGAGGTGATTGCAGCGCTAAATCAGGCGCTTCACACCTGTCTTAAGGCGCAAAGGCCGAGGAGCGAGGCGCTACCTCAGAGCGCTGGCGAAGCTCATGTAATGTCAGTCAGCAATGGAACACACACACAATGGCACGGGCCAGTTCTTAAAGGGGGTGGTTAATCTTGCTTTCCATCCACATCCTGCTCATTGCAGCCTTGAATCTCGGCCTGGAGAGACCTGCACATCAAATGTGCTGGAAAGAACAATGGAGAGTACCAGGCAAAGAGCTCAGAGTGCAGCCCCCACAGTCTCTGCTAAATCGATACAAGGAATGGCAAATCAAAATGAACCTGCAAAGTGTTGCTCAGTACCCAAAACTCCTTCACACAACGTTGAATCTCTCCAGAAGTCTCTCCCTCTCTCTCTCAGAATGCGTAGTTCAAAAATGGCACCAACAATAAAAGGCAGGAAGCGGTCACCTTTAAATAGCGCTCCCCCTTTCCCTTCATGACTGCAGAACGCTCCCCTCAACCTGTCGTTGCTAGCGTCAGGCGGTAAGGCAGGGGGCGCCACTCAATATCCGCTCCGGGGCGATACCGGGGCGTTGCGCACTCGAGTGACGTCATGATCTGCCGGCGCAGGAGATCGTGGCGGTAGTGTTTAGCGCCGCCACAAAATGTCTAGTTAATTTCGCGAGCGGCGCAAACTTCGCCGCGCCTGGGCGCTAGATGCTTTGTGCCCCATTAGCGCCCTCTTAAGGCGCTAACGGGAGGCGCAACCAACTGAATTTTTCCCCCTATGACTCCAACTCAGCATTGATCAGCGATCAAACTTGTCAATCTTCCTGGTTTGTGCAGCACAGTTGTTAAGTTAAGCAAAGGGGGAGCTCTTGTGTCCATGCTGAAGGATTGCCGGCTGTGGCTGTGGCTCAGTGGGTAGCACTCTCGCCTCTGAGTCAGAAGGTTGAGGGTTCAAGTCCCACTCCAGAGACTTGGGCACAAAAATCTAGGCTGACACTCCAGTGCAGTGCTGAGGGAGTGCCGCACTGTCAGAGGTGCCGTCTTTCGAACGCGATGTTAAACTGAGTCTGCCCTCTCAGGTGGATGTAAAAGATCCGATGGCACTATTTCGAAGAAGAGCAGGGGAGTTCTCCCGGGTGTCCTGGCCAATATTTATCGTTCAACCAACATCACTAAATCAGATTATCTGGTCATTCTCACATTGTTGTTTATGGGAGCTTGCTGTGCGCAAATTGGCTGCCGCGTTTCCTACATTGCAACAGTGATTACACTTCAAAAACTACTTCATTTGCTGTAAAGCGCTTTGGGATGTCTGGCGGCCGGCTATATAAATGCTTGTTTTGTTGGCCATTTCACTCGGTTAAACTAGATTTGCCTAGCCTTTCGGTTTATTGATTACATAGGAATGTGCTTCTGTGGCATGCTTCGCTCAGTCTCTTCTGTGTTTTGTGTGTCTACCTCAACTCCACCTTCCTGCAGAATCCCCATATCCCTTGATTCCCTTAATATCCAAAAATCTATCAATCTCTGTCTTGAATATACTCAACGACTGAGCCTCCACAGCCCTCTGGGGTAGAGAATTCCAAATATTCACCACCCTCTGAAGAAATTTCTCCTCATCTGTCCTAAATGGCCGACCCCTTATTCTGAGACTATGACCCCTGGGTCTAGACTCCCCAGCCAGGGGAAACATCCTCCCTGCATCTCCCCTGTCAAGCCCTGTAAACATTTTGTATGTTTTAATGAGATCACCTCTCATTCTTCTAAACTCCAGACAATATAGGCCTAGTCAATCTCTCCTCCTAGGACAAGCCCCCCATCCCAGGAATCAGTCTGGTGAACCTTTGTTGCACTCCCTCTATGGCAAGTATGTCCTTCCTTAGGTAAGGAGACCAAAACTGTACACAATATATAATTGCAGTAAGACATCTTTACTCTTATACTCAAATCCTCTAGTAATAAAGGCCAACATATCCTTTGCTTTCTTAATTGCTTGCTGTATCTGCATGTTAACTTTCAGTGATTCGTGTACAAGGACACCCAGGTCCCTCTGAACACCAACATTTCCCAATCTCTCACCATTTAAAAAATACTCTGATTTTCTATTTTTCCTACCAAAGTGGATAACTTCACATTTCTCCACATTATATTCCATTTGCCATGTTCTTGCCCACTCACTTAGCCAGTCTATATCCCCTTGAAGCCTCTTTGCATCCTCCTCACAACTTACATTCCCACCCAGCTTTGTATCATCAGTAAACTTGGATATATTACATTTGGTCCCCTCATCCAAATCATTGATATAGATTGTGAATAGCTGAGGCCCAAACACTGATCCTTACGGTATCCCACTAGTTACAGCCTGCCAACCCGAAAATGACCCGTTTATTCCTACTCTCTGTTTTCTGTCCGTTAACCAAACCTCAATCCATGCTAGTATATTACCCCCAATCCCATGAGCCCTAATTTTGTTTAATAACATCTTGTGTGGCACCTTACCGAATGCCTTCTGAAAATCCAAATACACCACATCCACTGGTTCCCCCTTATCTAATCTGCGAGTTATACATTCAAAAAACTCTAACAGATTCGTCAAACACAATTTCCCTTTCATAAATCCGTGTTGACTCTGCCCAATCCTATTATTATTTTCTAAGTGCCCTGTTACCATGTCCCAAATAATAGATTCTCGCATTTTCCCTACTACTGATGTACTGATGCCATTCCTCATGTATTTATAGTTGATACTGTTAATAGGGAAAATTGTTCCCACTGCTCAGTGCGTTGGTAACTAGAGGGCATAAATTTAAGATCATCACCCAAAGAATGAAAGGAGAGATTAGGAATTTTTTTTTACACTGTGGGTTTTCAGGACGAGGAATGCCTGACCAGAAACAGTGGTGGAAGCAGAATCCATAAGTAGCTTTTAAAGGCAAATGGATCAATATTTGAAAAAGGAAAAAAAAGGGTATGGGGAAAGGGCAGGGAAATGGGACTAAGTGGTTAGCTCGTTCGGAGAGCCAGCACAGGCACGATGAGTCAATTGTTCTCCTTGTGTGCTGTAAAACGCTACGCTTTTATGTGCGAGCCTAGACAGTAAATGTCAGCAGGCTATTCATCTTTGTGGGTCATTGCAGCTGAGCCTCGTACTGTTCTCATCCAATATATGTACACACACTTTCCAGCAGACCGCAGTCGAGAACGTCACCCCTGACACAGATCAGCAAGCTCAGCACAGACCGGCAATCAAATCTAGAACCCTCCTGGTCCGTGTGAACCAGCAGCACACTGGATGCTGCATTTTAAAAAATTAATTCCTGGGATGTGGGCAAGGCCGACATTTATTGCCCATCCCTAATTGCCCTCGAGAAAGTGGTGGTGAGCCGCCTTCTTGAACCGCTGCAGTCCGTGTGGTGAAGGTGCTCCCACAGTGCTGTTAGGGAGGGAATTCCAGCGTTTTGACCCAGCGACGATAAAGGAACGGCCGATATATTTCCAAGTCAGGATACTGTGTGACTTGGAGGGGAACTTGCAAGTGGTGGTGTTCCCATGTGCCTGCTGCCCTTGTCCTTCTAGGTGGTAGAGGTCGGGGGTTTGGGAGGTGCTGCCGAAGATTTACTGGTGTGATATTATGTTTTATTTTTTTAACTCGTTATTTCAAAACTAAAGACAGAAGAACAACTGCCAGGAAATACCTGCCCAGAGATCCATTGGGATTTGAGTCAAACGTTTCATCTTCTGAGTCCATACACTAGGGTTTTTCCCTCCAATTGTTCTCCTACTCCCGTGACAAAGCAGACTTGTGTTCGGGGTATGATTAACAGTTTAAAATCTTAAGGGAATCTCACTTGACCTCCACAGTTTACAGAGGAGTCACTGAGTCGTGATCAGGACCCCGTTAAAGAAAAAAAGTAATTACTGAGAATTCTGATTTTTTTTTTGTACCTTTTGTAGGTGAAAATTTTTGTTTTGAACAGTGAGAGTTGATGACATCACGGGGGTGAGGGCCAGAGGTTGGAGACCTGAGCTGGAGAAACCTGCTACTGAGAGTGGCTGAAGTAACTGCCGCAAAGATGTGTGGGCAATTTTAACCCTACTCGCTCAGCAGAAACCTGGCGGGTGGGCAGATAAAATCGCCCTGGGCTCTTACCTGTCCGAAAGCCGCCGTGATCGCAACGTCTGCAATTTTAACCTGCCCTCCTGAGCAGGCGGCAAAGGACAGGCGCCCCCGGAGCCAGCGGGGTCCTTCTTTACATATGCATGTTGCGGCCCGATGACATCATTGAGACCCGACTGTAATTTTAACTCAGGCCTGAGCGGGGAATCCACCCGGAGTTAACAGTGACTAAAAGTTGGGGGTTTCATTCCCTGTGACACTTACTGAACTCCGCTCCTTCAGTGATGTGCGAGGTATGCACGCTTTAAGAAAGTACTCGGGTTAATTAGGAGAGTCGAGACTACGACTCCTGGGGCAACTTTGGCCCTCCAGCCCTGGTAATCTCCCCCAGGAAGCCCAGTAAACTCAGTTCTACTTGTGCTGATATATTTTGTCTTTGCTGATTTGTCCTGTCTCAATTTTGTAGGCCTGGACGTTTGGAAAGGGCTGTTCTTAGTGCTGTTACCTCGTTGGCGAATAAATCCCAAATCAGGACACCGAGATTAGCAACTTGAGATATATGCAAATTAACGGGAGCGTGGATTTAAACCATACAAGGTAGAAATTCCACAGGCGCTAGAATGTAGCTTGAGCATATTCACCGATTGGCATTCCTACTCCTCTATGTGGCCCATGGGACTTCATTGTATGCATCTGACTGATCAACGAAGACAAAAGGCCTTCTACGCTCCTGAACTAAATCAGCAAAAATAGAAAGACAAAGGGATGATCTAAGTAATCATTTTTTTTTTGTCACAGTTTGACTTCTCCAAAGACCCTGTGAGTAAGTTCCAAGCTGTAAGGTTGCAGGTTAAAGCACTGGTCTGTGCCGAGCTGGCTAATCTTGGCCAGGGCAGCAGTAGATAGTATAGTTGGCCAATGTCTGCCCTTGCCAGAGAGTGTAGAAATTGGGCAGGGTTCCTGCTCCTGATCACTAAGCTGTGATCGTATTGAAAATTACATCGGATTACATAGGATATACAGCACAGAAACAGGTCATTCGGCCCAACCAGTCCATGCCAGCGTTTATGCTCCACTCGAGCCTCCTCCCGTCTTTTCTCAGCTAACTCTATCAGCATAACCCTCTATTCCCTTCTCCCTCATTTGCTTTTCTAGCCTCCCCTTAAATGCATCTCTACTATTCGCCTCAACCACTCCCTGTGGGAGCGAGTTCCACATTCTCACCACCCTCTGGGTAAAGAAGTTTCTTCTGAATTCCCTATTTGATTTCTTGGTGACTATCTTATATTGATGGCCTCTAGTTATACTCTTCCCCACAAGTGGAAACATTCTCTCTGTGTCTACTCCATCAAAACATTTCATAATTAAAAGAAATTGTGTGTGTGTGCGTTCATGTTTGTGAGCGTTTGCGTGCGTGTGTGTTAGCAGGGACTTCCAGCCAACTGCATTTGCTGAATGGGAAGAAGTACAACAAAATTGGATTGAAAATAATTGGGCAGGGATTCCCCTGAAAGCTCGGTTGCTAAGTGCACTGCCCAGTGCGGAACTGAGCTGTAGAGACCAGGAAGGCCCCAGGTTTGATGTCTGCATTAGGCTACCTTGGCTCGGGCAGTAGTTGGTGAGCTACAATTAGCTTGAGTACCTGGGACTGGAAAGGGGAAAATCGGCCAGGTTTCCACTCCTCATTACCACTTAGCAAAGGCTGTTGGAAGTGTGGATGTTAAGTGAGGACAGGTTTGGGCGTGGCTGTGATGCACCCACCTACTTACAGTGTCAGCCGTGGCTCAGTGGGTAGCACTCTCACCTCTGAGTCAGAAGGTTGTGGGTTCAAGTCCCGCTCCAGAGACTTGAGCACAAAAATCTAGGCTGACACTCCCAGTGCAGTGCTGAGGGAGTGCTGCACTGTCAGAGGTGTCATCTTTCGGATCGTCTGCTCTCTCAGGTGGATGTAAAAGATCCCCGGCACTATTTCGAAGAAGAGCAGGGGAGTTATCACTGGTGTCCTGGCCAATATTTATCCCTCAATCAACATAAAAAACCCCAGATTATCTGGTCATTATCACATTGCTCTTTGTGGAAGCTTGCTGTGCGCAAATTGGCTACCGCATTTCCTACATTACAACAGTGACTACACTCCAAAAAAAAAGTACTTCATTAGCTGTAAAGCGTTTGGGACGTCCGGTGGTCATGAAAGGCGCTATAGAAATGCAAGTCTTTTTTAGTCGACGCCTCTGTACGGCCTCCCTGATGTCTAGGTGACTAAAACTGAGCATTGTATTTAAGGGGGTAATGCTGGCAGGGATCTTCACCAATTGGCCAGAAAATTGCGGTCAACCTACCCGCAACATGTGCAGCCAGCGGGTGAACCTCCTACCGCCAGGCTCCCGATCTTGGAAAACCGTCCCGAAGGTGCAGTCTGACCAGCCCACTGTATAGTATTAGCGTGACATCTTTTCATTATTGTTGCTCATTTGAAAATCTTAAACAAGTAGTGCCTGGTCGTTTTGTGAATATTTAGATCAGGACACGCACCTTTTAGGGCCAATTTTCCAAGTTCATGGAAAATCGAGGGCAACTGTTTCGCAGTTTCCCGTTATGTGAGGTAGTGTTGCCAACTCTAGTTGGACGTCTTCCTAGAGGCTTTCATCACATGACCACCCGCCTCCAACAGCCCTGCCCAGTCAAACAGCCTTTTGTTCCCCATCTCCAATATTTTTATAACCAATAAATTAAAGCGTTCAAAGAAAATGAATAAAAGAAAGACTTGCATTTCTACAGCGCCTTTCACGACCACCAGACGTCCCAAAGTGCTTTACAGCCAATGAAGTACTTTTTGAAGTGTAGCCACTGTTGTAATGTGGGAAACGCGGCAGCCAATTTGCGTGCAGCAAGCTCCCACAAACAGCAATGTGATAATGACCAGATCATCTGTTTTTTGTTATGTTGATTGAGGGATAAATATTGGCCCCAGGACACCGGGGAGAATTCCCCTGCTCCTCTTTGAAATAGTGCCATGGGATCTTTTACGTCCACCTGAGAGAGCAGACTGTTTAACATCTCATCTGAAAGACGGCACCTCCGACAGTGCTGCGCTCCCTCAGCACTGCGCCGGAGTGTCAGCCTAGATTTTTGTGCTCAAGTCTCTGGAGTGGGACTTGAACCCACAACCTTCTGACTCAAGAGGCAAGAGTGCGACCCACTGAGCCACAGCATAAAAAAAACACGCAATTTTATGTAATCGGCCATGGGAACTCGCAAAATCTACATTATGTAGTAAATAAAAACTATAGTTCCTGATTCCTTTGCACGACCACTGGGAATTTTTCAGGGGTGAGAAAATCTTGCCAATCAGGAGCACCGTGGGTGTGCATTAATTAGGAATCTGCCTTGTGTGAGTAATGTCTTTATAACGCACTGCTGCTAGTGTGATATTCTATTCACAACAAAACCTTTTCTGAGGCTCCGGAAAATAATTCATGTAGGATGTGGGACTTAGCAGGAAAGGTATGAATTCAGGAGCGTTGTGGCATTTTATTATTTTAATCTTACAGCTCATTGCTTTCAGGATGTGGGCAACGCTGCATTGATTGCTCATCCCTGGTTGTGTAGAGCTGAGTGACACTTCAGAGGGTATTAAGAGTCAACCACGGTGTGGACTGTAGTCACACATCAGCCAGACTGGGGCAGCAGGTTCCCTTCCTTGAAAGACTAGCTGTTTTTTTTTTCAACAATCCAGCAGCTTTTGTGGGCATTTTCTTTTCTGGTTCCAGCAGACAAATGATCAGATTTATTGAATTTAAAAATTTTTCCTGGTGGGATTGGAACTATACAATCTCTGGGTAACTACTTCTGTAACATAGCCACTCCCCTATTCGTTTAGAGACTGATTTAACTGCATGGATTTCCGACTTCCCTTTCCCTCCAAATGTTCTCCCTGAAAGTTGCACCTTACGTTGAGATAAAGTTCCACAGGTGTCAGTTTCCCTCCTGTGACTCAAGCAAGCGGCCATTCTTCAGGTGTGGCCTGAATGACCCTCACCTCCGATGACAAGTGTGAGGAGCTCATGGACTTCTTCGTCTCTAAGATTGAGACCATCCGTTCAGCTGCCTCTGCCACTTCCCTTCCTTCCCCTAGCCCACTGGGCCAAACTTCCTCTAAGGTTCCCCCCTGCCCTAGCCCTGAACTCGCATCTTTCTCCAGTTTCTCTCCGATCTCCCCTCATGCCCTCTCTGCGCTCATCTAGTCCATGAGACCCACCTCCTGCTCCCTCGACCCTATTCCCACCAAACCGCTGACCACCCAACTTCCTTTTCTGGCTCCCATGTTAGCTGATATTGTTAACAGTTCTCTCTCCTCAGGTACTGTCCCCCTCTTACTCAAATCTGCCGTCATCAACCCCCCTCCTCATAAAACCAAACTTGATCCCTCCGTCCTTGCAAACTACCATCTCCAACCTCACTTTCCTCTCCAAAGTCCTTGAACGTGTTGTCACCTCCCAAATCCGTGCCCATCTTTCCCGCAATTCATGTTTGAATTGCTCCAATCAGGTTTCCGCCCTTGCTACAGTACCGAAACGGCTCTCGTCAAAGTCACAAATGACATCCTTTGTGACTGTGACAAAGGTAAACTATCCCTCCTTGTCCTTCTTGACTTGTCTGCAGCCTTTGACATGGTTGACCACTCCATCCTTCGCCAAGTCTCTCCACCGTCGTCCAGCTGGGTGGGACTGCACTCGCCTGGTTCCATTCTTATCTATCGAATCGTAGCCAGAGAATCATCTGCAACGGCTTCTCTTCCTGCTCCTGCATCATTACCTCTGGTGTCCCCCAATGATCTATACTTGGCCCCCTCCTATTTCTCATCTACATGTTGCCCCTTGGCGACATCATCTGAAAACACAGCATCAGTTTCCACATGTACGCTGACGACACACAGCTCTACCTCACTACCTCATCTCTCGACCCCGCCATGGTGTCTAAATTGTCAGACTGCTTGTCCGACATACAATTCTGGATGAGCAAATATTTTCTCCAATTAAATATTGGGAAGACCGAAGCCATTGTTTTCGGTCCCCGCCACAAACTCCGTTCCCTAGCCACTCACTCCATCCCTCTCCCTAACATCTGTTTGAGGCTGAACCACACTGTTCGCAACCTTGGTGTCATATTTGACCCTGAAATGAGCTTCCGACCACATATCCGCAGCATAACAAAAACCGCCTACTTCCACCTCGGTAACATCGCCCGTCTCCGCCCTTGCCTCAGCTCATCCGCTGCTGAAACCCTCATCCATACCTTTGTTACCTCTAGACTTGACTATTCCAATGCACTCCTGACTGGCCTCCCACATTCCACCCTACGTAAACTTGAGATCATCCAAAACTTGGCTGCCCGTGTCCTAACTCACACCAAGTCCCGTTTGCCCATCACCCCTGTGCTCGCTGACCTATATTGGCTCCCGGTTAAGCAGCGCCTCGATTTCAAAATTCTCATCCTTGTTTTCAAATCCCTCCATGGCCTCGCCCCTTCCTATCTCTGTAATCTCTCCAGCCCCACAACCCCCTGAGATATCTGCGCTCCTCTATTTCTGCCCTCTTGAGCATCCCTGATTATAATCGCTCAACCTTTGGTGGCCGTGCCTTCTGTTGCCTAGGCCCTAAGCTCTGGAATACCCTGCCTAAATCCTATCTGCCTCCCTACCTCTCTTTCCTCCTTTAAGACGCTCCTTAAAATCTACCTCTTTGACCAAGCTTTTGGTCACCTGCCCTAATTTATCCTCATGTGGATCGGTGTCGAATTTCTTGTCTTAAAATACTCCTGTGCAGCGCCTTGGGACGTTTTACTACATTAAAGGCGCTATATAAATACAAGTTGTTGGTTGTTGTGGTTGTTGAATGTCAGTCATGGCTCAGTAGCAGCACTCTTGCCTATGCGTCTGAAGGTTGTGGATTCAGGTCCCACTCCAGGACTTGAGCACATGATCCAAGCTGACACTTCATTGCAGTGCTGAGAGAGCGGTGCACTGTTGGTGATGCTATCTTTTGGATGAGAGATTAAACCAACGTCCCATCTGCCCTCTTGAGGTGGATGTAAAAGTTTCCATGACACTGTTCGAAGAAGAGCAAGGGAATTCTCCACGGTGTCCTGACCAACATTTATTTCTCAACCAACATCACCAAAACAGATTATCTGGTCAGTTGTATAATTTATATTTGTGCGACCCTTGCTGTGTACAAATTGATTGCCATGTTTCCCTATATTACAACAATGAATACATTTCAAATACTTCATTGGCTGTAACACCCTTTGGGACAGCCTGAGGTCATGAAAGTGCTATATAAATACAAGTTCTTTCTTGGACCGTGAGTATTGCAGGCTCTTTGACTGCAGCACAGGGGAGCATCACGGATGAACCTGATCCTGTCCTTTTTTAATCCTGTACCATAACTGTTGGACATCATGGAGAGTTAAAAGATTAAGGGGGAAAAATTCGGTTGCTTTGCGCCTCCCATTAGCGCCCTAAGACGGAGGCGGGGTGCTTCCAGTAGCGCCCCGCTTCCCTCTTGGGGTGCTACCACTCAATTTCGGCTGTGGGGGCGCTAATACCCGGTGAAGTTAGCTCCCCAAAGGGGGCGCGACTCAATTTTCCCCCCTAACAGTTGAACTTCTGCGTATCATGGAGCATTGACTTTCCAATATAAACAGCATGGCTTTGAAGTGTCGTGAGAGGAAAGCATAGCTTGTCTTCCGATACGTAAAGTGCTTGTGCAAAGAAATACATGACAGTAATGATGTCAGCTTTGAGTGATTAAACTGTAACTTTAGGGGCTAGGGTAATAAACCTAGGTAGAGGTATCCATTAGCTATAGTATAGAAAGATATCGGTTGATGAAGCCCATTCTTCAAAGATGTTGGGAACTGTTAGGTCAGGAAGCCTTGTTTGAGGGAAGTAGCTTTGGAGTAAACAACTACAACTATTTACATGAATACAATAGCAAAATACTGCGGATGCTGGACATCTGAAATTATTTACATGAATAGTCTGGCTTCAAAGGATTTGGGAATAGATACGTCATGAGGTCTTATCGATGACATGTACCTTTGATGTAGGCAAAATATGATGTATAAAGGAGCATGGTTTTCAATAGTAATTCAGAGGGCTTGAAAGATACAGAAACTGAAAAGCCACTCTCTGATCTGGGTTGGGTTGATCCCTCAACCTAGGTATCAATAAAGTCTGTTCCGCATACTACACTACAAAGTGTCTCGTGCTTACTCGAAATGTGTTGTTGTAAACCATAGAAGGAAGGAGGTCGCATGCTAACAACAACCAGCATCTAGACACGCGCACTCCCAGTTGGATGGTAATGGGGAGCTGGAAACGTGTCTGTTGTCCCCCCCCCACCCCCCTTAGACCAGCTAAATCCTTGGATTGAATCTGGTACCTTCCTGATCGGTATGGCTCAGTACTGCACTGGGCAATGCATATATTTACTAATCTAGCAGGACAGCTTAATTGACTCATTTCCTTTTCTGTTCCAGTCCTTTTCCTGTTCAAGATAATTTTAATTCCAGGATTTTTAATTAATAAAGAATAGGTGTGATAAAATAACATTGTTCTGAGACCATGAGCCTTTATGTGGTTCACGATTAGGGTTTGTTGGTGAATACTAATGCTAGGGAGCTACAGATGTATGCAGGCTTCACTTTTCACATACGCACAGCATGAAATGAGGATTACAGAGTATTTTGGTAGCTCACAGAAGCATTGAAAGTTACAGCATATTCGGCCCATCAAGTCTACGCTGGTATTTATCTCTCTTTATTTTTGAGGGTGCAGCCAATGGGAGATGTGCAGGCCTTTCTTTGTTGCTGCACAGTGTAACCAACCTAACATTCGGAGAAGCGACAACATGCTGGATCCATGAAAACTTGAGTCTACAAATGTGCCATTGGGTTAAAGGATCCAATTTGTCACATTTGCACTGATGATAGCAATTGGGCCCCTGCTTTACGCAGCGGGAGTCCAGTGTGACCGACCCCTGAATGTGAAATGTAAAGAGGGCAGCACCGCACCCGGACGCTGATCCTCCTAGACAAGTACAATGGGAGATAGGCAGTGGAAGAAATGGCTCTAACAAGTCTGCTCGTACAGAACCACTGGCGTTTACAGCACAGAAGAAAGCTATTCGGCTCGTCATGTTAGTAATAGCTGTTTGCTAGCACAGTCCAAATCTAATCCTGCTCTATCCCCATAGCCTTGTATCTTTCTCTGCTTGAAATACTTATCCAATTTTTCCTTGAACGATGCAATGATCTCTGGCTCAACCACTCCCTTTGGCAAAGCATTCCATGCTCCAACAACCTTCACTGTAAAGAAGTTTCTCCTAATATCTCTCTTCACTCTTCGAGTAATAGTTTTAAATTGATGATCCTTCATCACTCACTTCCCAGCCAGAGGAAATGTCTTTCCCTATACTCTATTAAAATCCTCATAATTTTAAAAATGCCTCTTAAATCTGCTCTTAGTCTTCTCTGCTTCGGTAGAAAATGTTCCGGTATATCAAGTTTCTCCTTATAAGTATAGTCTCCCATCTCTGTTATCATCTTGCTGATTCTATGCTGTGGGATCTCTATGGCTATAATGTATTTCTACAATGGCTGCCAAAAAACGCATACAGTGTGCTAACTGTGGCCCAGTCCGTGTTCTATATAAATGTATCATTATTTCTTTACTCTGACACTCTATGCTACCATTTCTTAAAATCAGAGACAAATTTTAGGCCGTTTTTTGCTGTGGACTTGTGTTCAAAAGGAACTAGAAAGAAAGAAAGACTTGCATTCATATAGCGCCTTTCACGACCACCGGACGTCCCAAAGTGCTTTACAGCCAACTAAGTACTTTTTTTTAAGGTGTAGTCACTGTTGTAATATAGGAAATGCGGCAGCCAATTTGTGCACAGCAAGCTCCCACAAACAGCAATGTGATGATGACCACATTATGACTCTCAGTTGGTGAATTCAAAGGGAAACGAGATAACGTATTGATTTAACAAAGAGTAGAAGAGTAGGTGTTTGGAGGTCGGAAAACACATCCAGACCTGGATGACAGAGGGAGCTGGATGCATTGAATGACGTTTTCTTCTGTCAAAGCATCCTTCTGTTGAGACTGCCCCAGACTCATTTCACTTAGAGTCGTTACAGCCGTCAGCCTGGACTGGATAGAAGCACAGGTCTTAAAGATGGAAGGTGATAACACCCTGCAACATCCCATCCTCTGTAATATTCATAAAATGGGGAGATATTGAACAGCTTAAAGATACAGTCCACCTCAGTGTCACTAAGTGTTTGTCAAGAGCCACAATCTACTGTCTTTCTTGAAGGTTACTCTCCGGATTGCTGCAGCACAGAGCGAGGGGACACAGGTCTGCACCTGCGATTCTCTTGAGATTCCCATTTCAATCATGTCAGGTTGAAGCCAAGCACTTCTCACAGGAAGAGGAAACAACAAGGACCAATAGTTCTATTAAATACTTCCGCTTTAATAGGACCCTTTCACTTGCTGTATGGAAGCTGGGATAGCCCTATCTCCCAAGAGCGTTCTCTTCCCTTTTACTGGAGAGCAGGAAAAGGAGAGGGAAACAACACAGAATCCCAGCTCGGACAACAAGCCATAGCCAGGCAGGACGTGAAAGAAGGCCCAGAGGCACGCGGAGCAGCAAGTCTGTCAATGGCTGCAGGTGCAGGAGGAATCAGGCTACGAGTGGCCCGCAGGCCATACTATGCCTGTAGCTGGTCTAGTTCATGTGTCTCCACAATGTTCAAAAACATAATGAAAACTGAAAGTGTTGCTCAACGACTACAACCTGCATTTATATATAGCACTTTTAACAGAGTAAAACGTCCCAAGGAGCATCATCAGAAGATATTAGGACAAGTGACCAAAAGTTTGGACAACGAGGCAGGCTTTAAGGAGCGACTTAAAGGAAGAGAGAGAGAGAGGCGGAGAGGTTTAGGGATAGAATTCCAGCATTTAGGGCCTAGGTAGCGGAAGGCATGACCGCCAATGGTGGAGCAATGAAAATTAGGGATGTGCATGATGCCGGACTTGGAGGAGCGCAGAGATCTCGGAGGTTAACGGCCATCACCACGTGTGGTAACCCCTGCTTTGTCCCTGTGAAATTTTGAAAGATGTGAGCGCCCCTTTAAGAAGTCCTTTTTTAATAAAGCAAACAATACAGATGGACTAAAATAAATGATCAGTTTCGAGTTTCAGTATCTTGAAAGCATTTGGTTGATAGGCAAGTGGATAAAAACACAAGACTCCACAATTAATTTTTTTTGTCTGAAGTACTCATTAAAATAATAAGCTTTTTTTAAAAAAAATTCAAGTTAATCTTGAAGATCTGATTTCAAAGCAATAAACATCAAAGATATGGAAGCTTGAATAGAGGCAATCTGAAACAAAAACAGAAAATGCTGATAACACACAGCATGGGGGAAGGGAAGATCTCCTATGTGTGCAGTGAAAATGTAAATGTGCCTTTATAAACAGAGGCAATCTCCCCCCCTCCCCCTCCCTTACCCCAACCCCCAAGGTCAGTCAGTATCTGGGAGAGAAAAGACAGGCAAATGCTTCAGGATGTGCCTTTCATCAGAACTGGGCAGGCTGCAGGAGGCCGCCTATTGGACCGACCAGGACAAAGAGGAGGGGGGGGGGGGCAACAGCATATAAAGGTCACCGACAGGAATTTCCTCGGGGGGTTCTCCCGCCCTGCCGATCTTCTGCCAAAGTCACAGCACGAGGAAATTCCTGGTGCCTGAGTTGAAAGTAATTATCATGTTTCAGCCCCCAATTCCAGGGGCTGTGCTGAGATTTGGGGTAGGACCCGATTAGGCTGAGTCCCACTCTTCTTCTTCACTGCGTTGAAAACGAAACCCACTGGAAAGTGGGGACTGGTACATAATACATATTGGTGAACGTATTATGAAGCTTTGGAAATGAGGGAACTACATTTATTGCCTGTCATTTGTGCCATAGCAGCGCTCAAGGGTCGCCTGTGTGCTCCTGGCATGGGCAAGGTCCCCAAGGAAAATTAAAAATTTTACAAGGCAGGTTTCAAGTGGACGTTTCAAAATAAAAAGATTTACTGCCGTTCCCATGTCCTCGTAGGCCCACTTACACTGAAAAAGAAAGATAGAAAGACTTGCATTTATACAGCGCCTTTCATGACCCCGGACGTCCCAAAGTGCTTTACAGCCAATGAAGTACTTTTGAAGTGTGGTCACTGTTGTAATGTAGGAAACGCGGCAACCAATTTGCGCACAGCAAGCTCCCACAAACAGCAATGTGATAATGACCAGATAATCTGTTTTTGTTATGTTGATTGAAGGATAAATATTTGCCAGGACACCGGGGATAACTCCCCTGCTCTTCTTCGAAATAGTGCCGTGGGATCTTTTACGTCCACCTGAGAGAGCAGACGGGGCCTCGGTTTAACGTCTCATCTGAAAGACGGCACCGCTGACAGTGCAGCACTCCCTCAGCACTGCACTGGAGTGTCAGCCTAGCTTTTGTGCTCAAGTCCCTGGAGTGGGACTTGAACCATCAACCTTCTGATTCAGAGCGAGAGTGCTACCAACTGAGCCACGGCTGGCACAGCAAGGAAGGTGTTACAGAGAAATCCCGCCCTCCCATCTGAGGTGGACACACCACCCGTGACATAAGTAACACTAGCACCCATCCGCAATATGCAAATGAGCCGAACATGAGCTCGGGTTGGAGTGCGTCCCTGGGGCGGCCCCCAAAAGGTATCCCCTCCTGCCCCCCAAAATTTCTAGACTGTACACTCAACCTATACTTCTCCCTCCCTCATTGTTTTAGCCAGTTCTTCAAAGGAGCTTCTCTGGCCTGGCTACGTCACATGAAAGTCTCACCTGCTACTTTAAACTTTTCTCTTTCAGATGCAGCTCGAGCTGTGCTGTGTATTTCCAACATATTTTGCTTTTTTTATAATAAGAACACAATGGTCCTTTACTTATGGATCGCTATCACCACACCTGTCCTCACCAAATGTAAGGAAGCCCCTGACTTCACGTTCAAAGTTGTAGGTCAGGAGCTGGTCAAGGAGCCAAAGTTTATTTTATCTCTCTCCTGAAGATGTTGTCTACTGGCTGGGGTACTGATCCAGGGGTCCCAGTCACTCTCTGATACCTCGCCTTCATTGTGAGTGTCAGGATTCTATTCAACTAGATGGTATTCTAGCTGAGCCCAATCCTGTTCATGCGTAACTATCACACTGACACTTGAAGCAGGGGGTCATTCAATAGCAATGAGGAGCGAAACCCCTGACCAATTTTTACCCTCTCTCTGAGCCAGGTGCATTGCGTCCAATTGTACCACCCATCCCACCATCTCAGCTGAGATCTACTAAGATCCAATAAGATTCTGAGGGGGATTGACAAGGTAGATGCTGAGAGGTTGTTTCCCCTGGCTGGAGAGTCTAGAACTAGGGAGGCACAGTCTCAGGATGAGGGGTCGGCCATTTAAGACTGAGATGAGGAGGAATTTCTTCACTCAGAGGGTTGTGAATCTTTGGAATTCTCTGCCCCAGAGGGCTGTGGATGCTGAATCGTTGAGTATATTCAAGGCTGAGGCAGATAGATTTTTGGACTCAAGGGGAATCAAGGCATATGGAGATTGGGCGGGAAAGTGGAGTTGAGGTCGATGATCAGTCATGATCTTATTGAATGGCGGAGCAGGCTCAAGGGGCCGTATGGCCTACTCCTGCTCCTAATTCTTATGTTCTTAATCCAGCACAGAGGGGAATGGAGACTGGGACCTTAGTGGGTTTTAATGGCTGAACTACTCACTGGGTTGAACTCACCAAACGATTGCAGGAACCACTAATTTAATGCTATTTTCATGTTGTTGTCTTTTGGAAGCTTCTTCAAGGCTTCATTATTTTTGAGGTTTGGAAGAAAAAAACCATTACAATCTATGGGGTCATGCAGCATGAAATTGCCTTTCTCAGTAGGCTGTTTAACCTGTCCCTCTCTGGGGTGATGTGTGAGCCAAGTAACTCCAGCTCATTTCTTCTCTCAACTTCCAGAGCCCTCCCCCGAGACCTCTCTTAATATATTTTTTATTTTACGAGTATCTGTTACAATGCCATAGGTTAAAAGGTTGATATCGCGCCATTCCCATCAGTGAAACAATTTGATCCTCAACTCTACTTAGGATTTTTTTTTAGTACAAGCCACTTAGTCATTTAACAATAGTTTAGGTCTTTCGCAATATGTTGTAAAATCACTTCAGATTGCCTTGTTCTTGTAAAAAGCTTTTAGCGCCTTACTGTTAAAAACAATTTTACATTTGCCTGTAGCCATTTTGTCTTTCTCCATCAGTTCACAGCTTAACCCTTCATTCTGCCGTGGAATGTCTTGAGGCTGGTACTAAATGGTATGATTTTCCTTTAGCCTCCAATAATCCACATGCTCTTAAACTCCTGTTATTGATGATTTAGAGTTTGATTTGCTTCTTTCTTTTTGAATTTTGAATGCACCACTCAGGCCACACTTGTCTGAGTAGTGTATCAGTTCTGGCCACTCAGGTACAAGGGAGATGTTCAAAACCAGGGGAGAAGAGCCATGGGACTGATTCCGAGCTTCAGAGGACTGAGTTACAAGGAATGACTGGAGTATCTTGGCTTTATCTATCTTGAAAGGAGACAACTGAGAGGGGACATTATGTAGGAAATAACAAACAGTATAGAATAAGTAAATCTGAACGCTCAATTTAAGTTGTCAGAGTAGGACCATGTTCAAACTATTGAAAAGAAAATTTATGACTGATGTGAGAAAGTTCGTCGTGCAGAGAGTGATCAGCATGTGGAATCGACCTCTGGATAGGGTCGTGGAGGAAAAAAACTCTGGGACTAGTTAGGAAACAGCTGGATGCTGTGATGGGAGACTGTAGGGCCTTTCTAGAATCAGGATCAGCTGATGGACCTCCTCATCTCATAGAATCATAGAATGGTTACAGAACAGAAGGAGGCCATTCGGCCTGTCGAGCCCGTGCCGGCTCTCTGCAAGAGCACTTCAGCTAATCCCACTCACCTGCCCTTTCCCCGTAGCCCTGCAAATTTCTTTCCTTCGGGTACTTATCGAATTCCCTTTTGAAAGCCACAATTGAGTTTGCCTCCACCCCCCCCCCCCCCCACCCTTTCAGGCAGCGCATTCCAGATCATAACCACTCGCTGCGTAAAAAAGTTTTTCCTCATGTCGCCTTTGGTTCTTCTGCCAATCACCTTAAATCTGTGTCCTCTGGTTCTCGACCTTTCCGCCAATGGGAACAGTTTCTCTCTATCTACTCTGTCTAGACCCCTCATTATTTTGAACATAAGAATATAAGAAATAGGAGCAGGAGTAGGCCATTCGGTCCTTCGAGCTTGCTCCGCCATTCAATGAGATCATGGCTGATCTTCTGCCTCAACTCCATTCACCGGCTCTATCGCCATATCCCTTGATGCCCTTACTAGTCAGAAATCTATTGACTTCTGTTTTGAATATACCCAATGACTGAGCCTCCACAGCCCTCTGGAGTAGAGAATTCCAAAGATTCACCACCCTCTGTGTGAAGAAATTTCTTCTCATCTCAGTCCTGAATGGCCTACCCTTTATCCTGAGGCTGTGGCCCCTGGTTCTAGACTCCCCAGCCAAGGGAAACATTCTCCCAGCATCCACCCTATCAAGCCCTGTAATAATTTTGTATGCTTCAATGAGATCCCCTCTCATTCTTCTGAATTCAAGAGAATACAGGCCTAGTTTACTCAATCTCTTCTCATACGATAGTCCCGCCATCCCAGGAATCAATCTTGTGAACCTTCGTTGCACTCCCTCTATGGCAAGTATATCCTTCCTTAGGTAAGGAGACCAAAATTGTACACAGTACTCCAGGTGTGGTCTCACCAAGGCCCTATATAATTGGAGTAAGACTTCTTTACTCCTGTACTCAAATCCTCTTGTAATGAAGGCCAGCATACCATTTGTCTTCCTAACACCTCTATCAAATCTCCACTCAACCTTCTCTGCTCTAAAGAGAACAACCCTAGCTTCACCAGTCTATCCACGTAACTGAAGTCCCTCATCCCTGGAACCATTCTTGTCAATCTTTTCTGCACCCTCTCAAAGGCCTTCACATCCTTTCTAAAGTGCGGTGCCCAGAATTGGACACAATACTCCAGTTGAGGCTGAACCAGTGTTTTATAAAGGTTCATCATAACTTCCTTGTTTTTGTACTCTATGGGCTCGATTTTGTCAATGGGGACGTGATGGAGGCGGGACTCCCACTTTTTGGGTTGTAGTCCCGCCTCCATCGATTTGTGGCCAATCCACGCTACTTTCCCTTGATTGACCTTGTTAAGCCCGCCCAGCGGGCTCAGCAGGCCAATTAAGGGACACCTGGATACTGGTGACGTCAGCGATTGACATTTCATCTGTCAAGAGCTTTTGACAGATGAAATATCAGCGTTTGACAGCTCTGTGAAACTGTCAAACACTGACAATCTGTCTTCTAACTTGAGTCCTTCTACTCAGACTCAGTTAGAGAGCTCTCCAGACCAGAAAGCAGAGGCTACAGCTTTTGACAGCTCAGCGACCATTCTGCTTTCTGTGCCGGTAAGCTGAGGGACTCCCGAGAACTGAAGGGAGGAAGCCTGGAGGAGAAAGTAAAGGTAAGTAAAACTTATTAAAACACTTTACACACACCAAACACACTTACCTCTGCACTCATGCACCCATCACTCACCTGTACACCGGACATCTCGACCCCTCCAAGCCCTGCAGACCGACGGTCCGCCTCGCTAACTTGGCGTGGTTTGGAGCCATCGGGCAGCCCAGACTTCAGGGCTAAAAATAGGGATTAGCCAAAAAACTGCCTGTTAACTACCTGTTAACAGGCAGTTAATTGGCACTAATCCCCTTCCCGCCTCGGGGAGGCGGCTCCCAGCACAGGTCGGGTACCCGCCTCCTGGGACATTGGCATGGAGGCGGGTTGGGGGCGGGATGGGTACTTGCCCCCCGAATCTGCAATTTTCCCACCACTCCTGCCTCCAAACCCGCCTCCGCGGGGCTTGGAAATTCGAGCCCTATGCCTCTATTTATGAAGCCCAGGATCCCGTATGCTTTTTTAACCGCTTTCTCAACCTACCCTGCTGTCTCGTTATCTTGAAAATCACACTGTCTTAACAGGACTAAAGAGTGGCTCGATGCCTCTTGGAGGAGAGTGCTGGAGACAAACCCTGCTTCGACCGATAGTTGGAATTGCCTGCTTTGAGTGTCATTCATGTTCAGTTTATGTCACGTTACTGCTTCTACTCGAAGTGGTTGTGTATCATCTTGGCTGCGAGTGCTGGATCACCCCTTCCTTGTTAATATAATATCCCAAGTATGGGGGGGTGGGGGGCATCATGGCTGACCTCTTCCTGTCCTCACCCAGCATAGTTACCCACTGAACTATTGGGGAAAGCTGAAATCTATTAAAACAAAATTAATCACTAAGCTCTGCCGATGTCTCAGTTGATAAATTTGCTGCCGAATGTGGAACGGCAGCAACTTTGCATTTAAATAGCGTCTTCTCAAGGTGTTTCATATAGGAGAGCGCGGACATTGAGTAGGAGTAGAAGAGTTGGGAGCGATGACTGAAGGCAGGATCAGTAAGATAGCTTTTAAGGAGGCTTTTAAATGTGGGTAGAGAAGTTGCCAGACCGTGAGTTTTGAGGCAAGCAGCTCCAAAGAGTAGGACTGAGATGGCTTAAAACGCCCTGCCGTTGAAAGTGGAATGAAAAAAAGAAAGACTTGTATTTATACGGCGCCTTTCACGACCACCGGACGTCCCAAAGCTCTTTACAGCCAATGAAGTACTTTTTGAAGTGTAGTCACTGTTGTAATGTAGGAAACGCGGCAGCCAATTTGCGCACAGCAAGGTCCCACAAACAGCAATGTGATAATGACCAGATCATCTGTTTATAGTTGAGGGATAAATATTGGCCCAGGACACCGGGGCGAACTCTCCTGCTCTTCTTCAAAATAGTGCCATGGGATCTGAGAGGACAGCACAGCGCTCCCTCAGTACTGCACTGGAGTGTCAGCCTAGATTCTTGTGCTCAAGTCTTTGTGAATGGGACTTGAACCCACAACCTTCTGACCCAGAGGCAAGGGTGCTACCAACTGAGCCACTGGGGAAAAGGATACACAGGAGGCCAGAGTCAGAGGATTGTAGGATATGGGCTGGAAAGTGAGCCATGCAGATTAGAAGTTCCCAAGTATAATTTTGCAACCTGTGCTGTAAGATCTGATCTCAGTTTGGCACCGTAGAGGGTGCCACAATTAGCCTCAATGCCTCTGGGGCTTGGCTTGGGGTGGGGGGGAGGGGGTGGAAACCTGCCAAGTATCCCACTGCTGATCACTATCCAAAACCTCTGCTGAAAAATGCACGTGTGTAGATATTGGGTGAGGACCAGGTTGGATTCTGGCCGAACAACTCCTCTTACTCATCATCTAGGCTCCCACGTGAGGACTGGGCATTTGGCTGAGGTACCGGTTTAAGGGTTGCTGGTGTCCATGGAACTGTACTCCAGCACGTCAGTGCTATCAGGAGACGAGTGGCGAAAACTGAGGGGAAAATAAATTAATCACTGTCGCTCATATTATGCAGCTGATCTACATTGCGCGGTCGGTGCCCTGTATTGGACATTACTGGAGTAACCAGATCTTCAGTTAACATTCTGACTATGATTTGACAGTGTTTAAAGGTCGATAACCTTTGTCTCATAACCCACCTTCATTAGTGTTCAGCTTCATAGCCAATAGTCATTACCTGTCTGCTATGGTGAGAATAGGGTTCAAAGGTCAGCACAGCTGCACATTACTTGGGTGCTGTGGTTTGTTCACCCTCCACACCCCTCCCCCCTAAAGATAATCAATGGAGCTGTAATTTATCAATAGTGGAGATCGCTAGTAGAACCAGCTGTATGATGGTGCGTTTTACTAATGTGCTGTAACACTTTCCAATATGTTTAAAGATTAAGAACGATTCCTTTGAACATTTGATTTAAAAAAAATCTGTTGAATAGGTTTGGATCCTCTTGTGCTTGTGTTACATGAATGTGTGTAGGTCCCTGGCAGACAAATCTACAGCTGGGAGAGAAGTACTGATATAAACATAGAACATAGAAAAATAGGAGCAGGAGTAGGCCATTCGGCCCTTCGAGCCTGCTCCGTCATTCAATATGATCATGGCTGATCCTCTATCTCAATACCATATTCCCGCTCTCTCCCCATACCCCTTGATGCCTTTTGTGTCTAGAAATCTATCTATCTCCTTCTTAAATATATTCAGTGACTTGGCCTCCACAGCCTTCTATGGTAGAGAATTCCATAGGTTCACCACCCTCTGAGTGAAGAAATTTCTCCTCATCTCAGTCCTAAATGTCCTACACCGTACCTGAGACTGTGACCCCTTGTTCTAGACTCCCCAGCCAGGGGAAACACTTACTGATCTTACTGTAACCACTGTCACGCGATGCATGAAACAGGCAGGTCCGTAGTACTTCAGGGTGCTGTTAATGATTGGGTCACTAATGGGACCTATCGGGCTGGAGCTGTCACTTGGGGGAAGGGGGGATGGCCTTGATTCTTCCCACTCGACTCCAGATAACCCTGCAAGCCAATGCCCAATGGGGTAGAGTTGGTCCTGGTTGGACAAGTGGCGGGACGCTGACCTGGACTCTACTACTATTGCACAGTTTTAGCTGGTTAAACCCCAGCATGTACCTCTACGCATACTTCGGAGTCCCTAAGCCTTGGCTTTCGCTGACCTGCACGTAGGCTGTCTGGGCTTTGGTAAGTATGGTATTTCCCTTTGGGGAGGGAGAGAGAGTGCGCACTCTGCATTGAGCAAACGGAAGGAGTAAGGAGTGTGATGGAATACTCTCCAATTGCCTGGATGAGTACAGCTCCAACAACACTCAAGAAGCTCGACACCATCCAGGACAAAGCAGCCCGCTTGATCGGCACCCCATCTACCACCTTAAACATTCACTCCCTCCACCACCGGCGCACCGTGGCTGCAGTGTGTACCATCTACAAGATGCACTGCAGCAACTCGCCAAGGCTTCTTCGGCAGCACCTCCCAAACCTGTGACCTCTACCATCTAGAAGGACAAGGGCAGCAGGCGCATGGGAACACCACCACCTCCAAGTTCCCCTCCATGCCACACACCATCCTGACTTAGAAGTATATTGGCCGATCCTTCATCGTCGCTGGGTCAAAATCCTGGAACTCCCTCCCTAACAGCACTGTGGGAGTACCTTCACCACACGGGACTGCAGCGGTTGAAGAAGGCGGCTCACCACCACCTTCTCGAGGGCAATTACGGATGGGCAATAAATGCTGGCCTTGCCAGCGACGCCACATCCCATAAACGAATTAAAAAAAAAACGGAAACTCTACCTGTGTGGATTTCTCTTTACCTCAATTGGAGACTCTTAACCATGGTAATGGGTTTCTGCATGAGCCAGGCAGCCAGATGACCAAAAAAAAAATGCATCAGCTTTATTGCCCTGTGAGTTTTGATGTGCCACCTCCTCTGTGCCACATTCTGGGAACATATTAAACATATATAAAAAAATAGCTGTTTCAATTCAGGTGGGGGGTGGGGTTGTTCTGCTCGTTACTTATTAATTCCTTGTCTGTTTCTCTCCGTTACCCTAATATAACTATATAAATCAGTGCCCGTCATCTCTTATCCTTGATATAATTTGTTGCCAACCATCTGCCGTCCTGTGTGTAACTCGGTGCCAACTGTCTGGTGTCCTGCATGATACACAATGCAAACTGTCTGGTACCTTGTGAGCAACTCACTGCCAGTTCTCTATTGCCCTGTGTACCTGGTGTCCTGCGTATAACTCATTACCAGGCTCTGATGACCGGTGCATAACAGACCACCAAACATCTCTAGTGCACTGTATATAAGTCAGTGGCAGCATCTGGTGCCCTGTGTGTAACTCACTGCCAGCCATCTGGTGTCTTGTGTATAACTTTCTTGCCCTGTATAATGCACTGCCAACCATCTGTTGTCCTATGTATAATACACTACCAGCTATCTAGTGCCCGTGCAACTTATTGCCAGCTGTCTAGTGACCCGTGTATAACTCACTGCCAGTTCTCTAATGCCCTGTGTATAACTCACTGCCAGTTCAAAGGAGTGGTAGCATAGTGGTTATGCTACTGGACTAGTAATCCTGGAGACATGAGTTCAAATCTCTGCCATAGGTAACTGGGGAATTTAAATTCAGTTAATAAATAAATCTGGAATAAAAAGCTACTATGAGTAATAGTAACCATGTAGCTACCAGATTGTCATAAAAACCCAACTGGTTCACGAATGTCCTTTTAGGGAAGGAAATCTGCTGTTCTTTCCCGATCTGGCCGATATGCGACTCCAGACCCACAGCAATGTGGTCGACTCTTAACAGCCCTCTGAAATGGCCGAGCAGACCACCTACGAGCAATTAGGGATGGGCAATAAATACTGGCCTTGCCAGCGACGCCCACATCCAATGAATAAAGAGAAAAAAAATAATGCCTGATTATAACTTACTGCTAGCCGTCTGTTCTCCAAGTCTAGAGCTTAGAACTAGCCAACCATTATCTCTTATATCACAACTGCTAGCCAGCTACTCTCTTGTGTAAAACTCACTGCTGGCTGTCTTGATGTGAATTGAAGGTAATAGTTTTGGTGTAACCATGAGACACAATGGCTCACTTCCCATTGTGGAACGGATCCACAGAGACGAGGAAGATCCCTGGTCTGGGCTGAGTGACACTTGGGGCACTGAAATTGGTCTAAGAGCCCTGGAGGACCTTGAAGGCGAAAGCTCAGTCAGGGTCACTGCTCCTGATCGCTATCCAGCGACACTTGTTAGAAAGTGTGTATGTGTGTGGATATCGACTAAGAACTGGGTTGGATTTGGCGGTGACGCCTTTTGTGGTTGAACAGACTGCCAATAGTCACTGTGGAGGGAAGAAGGCAAAAAAACAGCATAGCTGCTGTGGGTTTTATATATCATAAAACAACTGATAGAATCACAGAATGATACAGCACAGAAGGAGGCCATTCTGTGCCGGCTCTTTGGCAGAGCTACCCAATTAATCCCACTCCCCTGCTATTTTCCCCATTAGCCCTGTAAATTTTTTCTCTTCAAGTATTTATCCAATTCTCTTTGAAAGTTACTATTGAATCTGCTCCCACCAGTCTTTCAGGCAGCGCATTCCAGATCACTGCGTAAAACAACGGCTTCCTCCTGTCGCCTCTGGTTCTTTTGCCAATCACCTTAAATCTGTGTCCTCTGGTTACCGACCCTTCTGCCACTGGAAACAGTTTCTCCTTATTTACTCTATCAAAGAGTGATACATTTTGGTCGGAAGAATGAGGAGAGGCATTATAAACTAAATGGTACAATTTTAAAGTAGGTGCAGGAACAGAGAGACCAGGGGCTGTATGTACACAAATATTTAAAGGTGGCAGGACAAGTCGAGAAGGCTGTTAAAAATGCAGCAAGGATCCTGGGCTTTATAAATAGAGGAATAGAGTACAAAAGCAAAGAAGTTATGCTAAACCTTTATAAATCACTGGTTAGGCATCAGCTGGAGTATTGTGTTCAATTCTGGGCACCACACCTTAGGACAGATGTCCTGTAAGAACAAAAAATAATATGGAATAAGAAAAGGCCATTAGGCACATCAAGTCAATTCTGGGTTTTTTCATGAACTCTACCCCATGCAATTAATCTCCTGAGGTGAAGTTCTGTATAAATATTCCCTGATCCCCAAAGGTTGTTAAGCCAAATTCCGAAATATTCATCCCTCCTCTAAATCTCCACTGTTCAATGCTGGCCTGCTGCCTCCCACAGTAAATGTTCTGCCTCCCCAGGTGACATTCCCCCCCCCCCCACCAATGTTCCAGTAGCGCAGGACTCTTAAACTTGGCTCAGAGGATGCACATCCATTTATCTAGCCTCAACTGTACTACGCAGACCTTCCAAACCGAGGAAAATTTTATAAAGAAAGAACTTGCATTTATATAGCGCCTTTTTTGACCTCAGGCTGTCCCAACAGCCTTGCAGCCAATGAAGTACTTTTTTGATTGTAGTCACTGATGTAATGTAAGGAAATGCAGCAGCCAGTGTGCACAAGGCCCCACAAACAACAATGAAATAAGTGACTAGATCATCCGTTTTAGGTGTTGGTTGAGTGATAGATGTTGGCCGGATAATTGCCCTGCTCTTCTTTGAATAATGTCATGGGATCTTTAATGTCCACCTGAGAGGGCAGACGGGGCCTCGGTTTAACGTCTCATCCGAAAGACGGCACCTCTGACAGTGCAGCACTCCCTCAGTACTGCACTGGGGGTGTCAGTTCTGGATTATGTGCTCAAGTCTCTGGAGTGAGGCTTGAACCCACGACTTTCTGACGCAGAAGTGAGAGTGCTGCCACTGAGCCAAGGCTGACACCTTGGAGGTGTGAGGTACAGTCAAATTATACAGGGCGGGGGTGATTCTTGGGACTGCTTTAGACTCCATGGAATCTGTAGCATTCTAGATGACCTAAGGTGCAATATGAGACATATCTCTGACACTGAAATGCATGGAATTGTAAAAGTCTAGAGTGGGCAGGTCTGAAGAGCATTTTTGTTTCTTCAAGTTAATAAAATCGCCATTCTTCAGAATTTTCTTGCATGACCCCTGTAATCGAGATGTAGATAGATGGAGATGATTGTTTCTGATCCTGTATATTGCTATGTTCCTATATAAAAAAATTGGGACATGTGGGGGAGGGGTGTTGGATTAGTTGAAGTTTGCCAAGTGATGCGTCAGGGATACGATGGCCTCCTGGAGCTTGCTTGGTTGCCTTAGGGAGTCAGGGACGAAGTTCCCCGAGGTTTTTTTTTCCCCTGAAATTGGCCACAGGTTGCTTTTTCCTCTCCCAGGAGTTGTCATTACGAACATTCGGGGTAGGGGGGAGGTCGTACGAGGTTGCACCATCTAATGAATGGGTCTTTTCTCACCTTCTCTTTTCATGTATTTTTAAACACCGTTGCCTTATGGAATGAAATTTCAGTGCGCTGTGATTTTTTTTTCATATCAATATTTCTGTTCCTCTAGGCTGTGCCTTCCTTACATACTGTGCAAGAGAATCTGCTATCAAGGCGCAGAATGCATTACACGAGCAGAAGACACTGCCCGGGGTAAGTGTGCCGCACCGTTGAATAGATTTATATTACCTTTTTTTTTGCTGTTAGTTTGCTTTTGCCGTTTAAACCGGATTCTGACACTTTTTTTGTAAATGGGCTTGTAGGTTAACAGACCTTAACCAGCTCCGCCACTTGTTTACAGCTGAGTGTGGCTTGAATATGTATTTTCCTGGAGGCTCCATTGTAATTAATGTAAAGTAGGCGTCCCTCAGGGATAATTTTAGTCTGGGTAACTGCAGGAGATTATGATTAAAGGGCTGTTTTGAGGCCAACTGCTTTTGCTTTTTATTGGCATCGCAACTTTTCAGTGCGACCAATTTGAGATCAATTTAGCATTACATAGAATCATAGAAACTTACAGCACAGAAGGAGGCCATTCAGCCCGTTGTGCCTGTGCCGGCTCTTTGAAGGAGCAGTTGTGTTTAGTCCCACGTCCCCGCTTTTTGTCCGTAACCCTGTTAAGTTCCTCATCTTGGATCATAGAAATCTACGGCACAGAACCACAGGGACTGGTCTTCTCGCTTGTATATGGTTCGATTTCAACTCCAGCCCTTGGTCAGCGGATGACTGGATCTGCCTCCCTATGTTCCTATGTTGCTATACAAAGCCCTGGTTAGACCACACCTGGAGCACTGTGAGCAGTTCTGTGCACCATACCTTAGGAAAGATATATTGGCCTTGGAGGGAGTGCAGCATAGGTTTACCAGAATGATACCCGGACTCCAAGGGTTAAATTACGAGGAGAGATTACACAAACTAGGGTTGTATTCCCTAGAATTTAGAAGGTTATGGGGTGATCTGATCGAAGTTTTCAAGATATTAAGGGGAACAGATAGGGTAGATAGAGAGAAACTATTTCCGCTGGTTGGGGAGTCTAGGACTAGGGGGCATAGTCTAAAAATTAGAGCCAGGCCTTTCAGGAGTGAAATTAGGAAACACTTCTACACACAAAGGGTGGTAGAAGTTTGGAACTCTCTTCCGCAAACGGCAATTGATGCTAGATCAATTGTATATTTAAATCTGAGATTGATAGATTTTTGTTAACCAAAGGTATTAAGGGATATGGGCCAAAGGCGGGTATATGGAGCTAGGTCACAGATCAGCCATGATCTCATTGCATGGCGGAACAGGCTCGAGGGGCTAAATGGCCTCCTCCTGGTCCTTTGTTCCTATGCAGCCTCTCCACAACAAGGAAACCAATCTCAATTATACCTTAAATGTAGACACTTGCCTTGCTCAACTAGTCATTGCGATCCAAAAATAATTCATTGTGCATCACGACTTGAGACGTCTGGACGAAGCTATAAGGCTGCAAATGTCTTTTTATTTCCTCTTCCTAATGACAAAAGAGATTGCGAGCCCATACCGGGAGACTGAGCTCACAATCTGGGCTGACACTCCGGCGAGGTACTGAGGGTGTGCTGCACTGTCAGTGTGCCATCTCTTCGGATAAGACATTAAACCAAGGAACCATCTGCCGGTTCCGGTAGATTTTAAAGAACCCAACGCAGGCAGTTCTCCTGGTGTCCTGGCCAACATTTCCTTTCTCACCCAACGCAACCAAAAATAAACAGATTAACTGGATACGTGTCTCAGTGCTGATTTATGGGATCTTGCTATGCTTAAAAGGGCTGCCTGCGTGCAGTAAGAACCGCCATCGCGTTTCAAAGTAGTTTGTTGTTTGTGAAGCTCTTTGTGACGATTCTGAGCGACGTGTCAATGTGCTGTAGAAGTGCAAGTCTTTTTTTAAGCTTTCCTTTGTACAGTGCCTTTCACTGCTCTGTATCAAGTTTCCCTTTTCTCCAATAGATTTAACCACATTAGATTCCTAGCAGAAGTCGATTCTGTATATCAGTGGCTTGGTAATTTGTGTACTGGGACACTACACGGCGGAATAATGGGATATAAATACAGGCCAACCACTTTCACCCCCCCTATTCCTGCCATTCGTGACAGGCCCCTGCAAACAGTCGACTGCTGAAAACTGCATCATAATCCACTGCAGCTGCAGCACAAACCGCGCAAATGGGGGTTGGAAAAGCTGATGCCTGCGCGAAAAGTGGTTGGTTTCAGCTGCCTAGGCCCCAAGCTCTGGAATTCCCTCCCTAAACCTCTCCGCCTCTCTCTCTCTCTCCTCCTTTAAGACGCTCCTTAAAACCTACCTCTTTTGGTCACCTAATATCTCCTAATGTGGCTCGGTGTCAAATTTTGTCTGATAACGCTTTCTGTGGAGCGCCTTGGGACGTTTTACTATATTAAAGGTGCTATATAAATGCAAGTTGTTGTTGGTTGACAACTATGGTTATAAGTTTGTTTTGTGGTTCCCTCATCCATGCCTTTGTTACCTCTAGACTTGACTATTCCAACGCACTCCTGGCTGGCCTCCCACATTCCACCCTACGTAAACTTGAGCTCATCCAAAACTCGGCTGCCCGTGTCCTAACTCGCACCAAGTCCCGTTCACCCATCACCCCTGTGCTCGCTGACCTACATTGGCTCCTGGTTAAGCAGCGCCTCGATTTCAAAATTCTCATCCTTGCTTTCAAATCCCTCCATGGCCTCACCCCTCCCTATCTCTGTAATCTCCTCCAACCCCACAACCCCTCGTGATATCTGCGCTCCTCTAATTCTGCCCTCTTGAGCATCCCTGATTATAATTGCTCAACCATTGGTGGCCGTGCCTTCTGTTGCCGAGGCCCTAAGCTCTGGAATTCCCTGCCTAAACCTCTCCGCCTCGCCACCTCTCTTTCCTCCTTTAAGACGCTCCTTAAAACCTACCTCTTTGACCAAGCTTTTGGTCACCTGCCCTAATTTCTCCTTATGTGACTCGGTGTCAAATCTTTTTGTCTTATAACACTCCTGTGAAGCGCCTTGGGACGTTCAACTACGTTAAAGGTGCTATATAAATACAAGTTGTTGTTGTTCCAATCCCCACCGATGGCACATCCCTGATCTGATTCAAGAGGGGTGGAGTGATTTAGTTCTCCTGTTGCAATGCTAAAAGCTGTGTTTACAGTCTGTCGATAGACTAATAGTTAAGATATTTTTTCACTCTAGTGCTTGGTAAGTGTTTCTCCAAAGAGAAAAAAATAACCTGTAAAGTGCTGTGATTTCTCCCCCACTCTCCATTTTTAATGCTGTGGTGCTACCAAGCCCTTCAGCCGTGGTTCAGAAGGTCGTGGGTTCGAGTCCCACTCCAGAGGCTTGAGCGCAAAAATCTCGGCCGACACTCCCAGTGCAGTGCTGAGGGAGTGCTGAACTGTCGGAGGTGCCGTCTTTCAGATGAGACGTTAAACCGAGGCCCCGTCTGCTCTCTCAGGTGGACGTAAAAGATCCCATGGCACTATTTTGAAGAAGAGCAGGGGAGTTCTCCCTGGTGTCCTGGCCAATATTTATCCGTCAATCAACAGAACTAAAAACAGATGATCTGCTCATTATCACACTGCTGTTTGTGGGAGCTTGCTGTGCACAAATTGGCTGCCGCGTTTCGTACATTACAACCGCGACTACACTTCGAAAGTACTTCATTGGCTGTAAAGCGCTTTGAGCCATCCTGAAGTCTTCCTTATCTTTCTTCAGCATTCAAATGGCAGCAGCCCTGCCTAAAAACTTCCCTAGCATGGTGATTAACACCAATTTAAAGTTTTCAAATTGCTCTGTCACGCATCGACAATGTCGTTAATAAGTTGCCCTCCCCCCCCCGCTGTCAATTTATTGAAGTACTCTCCCCAATGGCTCAGCAAATTTATCTAATCAGGTGCTGATCCATACAGAACAGGAGGTCCTAGGCTTCATCTCTTGTCTGTGATGTATTAGCTGCTGTCAACCAGGTTGGTTGTTGCGGGGTTACACAATTGACCTCCGCATGTTAAGGAAAGTTGCCCAGGGTTCTCAGTCCTGATCACTATCTGTGGAAAGTTACATAGGATATACAGCACAGAAACAGGCCATTCGGCCCAACCAGTCCATGCCGGCGTTTATGCTCCACTCGAGCCTCCTCCCGTCTTTCCTCATCTAACTCTATCAGCATAACTCTCTATTCCCTTCTTCCTCATATGCTTATCTAGCTTCCCCTTAAATGCATCTATACTATTCGCTTCAACCACTCCCTGTGGCAGCGAGTTCCACATTCGCACCACTCTTTGGGTAAAGAAGTTTCTTCTGAATTCCCTATTTGATTTCTTGGTGACTATCTTACGTTGATGACCTCTAGTTATGCTCTTCCCCACAAGTGGAAACATTCTCTCTGTATCTACTCTATCAAAACCTTTCATAATTTTATAGACCTCTATCAGGTCACCCCTCAGCCTTCTTTTTTCTAGAGAAAAGAGACCCAGCCTGTTCATCCTTTCCTGATAGGTATACCCTCGCATTTCTGGTATCATCCTTGTAAATCTTCTCTGCACCCCCTCCAGTGCCTCTATATCCTTTTTATAATATGGTGACCGGAACTGTACGCAGTACTCTAAGTGTGGTATAACCAAGGTTCGATACAGGTTTAGCATAACTTCCCTACTTTGCAATTCTATCCCTCTAGAAATAAACCCGAGTGCAATTTGAAAACTTTAAATTGGTGTTAATCACCATGCTGGGGACATTTTTAGGCAGGGCTGCTGGCAGTTGAATGCTGAAAAAAGAAAAGAAAGACTTGCACGACCTCAGGCTGTCCCAAAGCGCTTTACAGCCAATGAAGTGTGTACGTGTGTTTAGATATTACGTGAAGACTGGATTAGGCTTGCCTGTTAAGCTCACTGTGGTCAGGTAGCTTACTGATACTTAACACTGCTCATTCATGAAGAGTGGTAAAATTGGGTGAGATATGGGAGAGAATCATTGAATGGTTACAGCACGGAAGGAGGCCATTCGGCCCATCGAGCCCGTGCCGACTCTCAGCTAGTCCCACTCCCCTGCCCTTTCCCCGTAGCCCTGCAAATTTTTTTCCTTCAGATACTTATCCAACTCCCTTTTGAAAGTTAAGATTGAATCTGCCTCCACCACCCTTTCAGGCAGTGCATTTCAGATCTTAACCACTCGCTGCGTAAAGACGTTTTTTCTTACGTCGCCTTTGGTTCTTTTGCCAGTCACCTTAAATCTGTGTCCTCTGGTTCTCGACACTTTTGCCAATGGGAACAGTTTCTCTCTACTCTGTGCAGACCCCTCATGATTTTGAACACCTCTATCAAATCTCCACTCAATCTCTCTGCTCCAAGGAGAACAATCCCAGCTTCTCCAGTCTATCAACGTAACTGAAGTCCCTCATTCCTGGAATCATTCTTGTAAATCTTTTCTGTACCTTCTCTAAGGCCTTCACATCCTTCCTAAAGTGTTGTGCCCAGAATTGGACACAGTACTCCAGTTGGGGCCGAACCAGTGTTTTATACAGGTTCGTCATAATTTCCACACTTTTTTACTCTATACCTCTATTTATGAAGCCCAGGATCCCGTAAGCCTTTCTAACTGCTTTCTCAACCTGCCCTGCCACCTTCAATGATTTGTGCACACATACCCCAGATCTCTCTGTTTGTGCACCCTCTTTAGTATTGTAGCATTTAGTTTATATGTCCTCTCCTCATTCTTTCTACCAGAATGTATCACTTTGCACTTTTCTGCGTTAAATTTCATCTGCCATGTGTCCGCCCATTTCACCAGCCTGTCTATGTCTTCCTGAAGTCTGTCACTCTCCTCCTCACTGTTCACTATACTTCCAAGATTTGTGGCATCTGCAAATTTTGAAATTGTGCCCTGTACACCCACGTCCAAGTCATTAATATATATCAAGAAAAGCAGCGGTCCTAGAACCGACCCCTGGGGAACACCACTGTATACCTTCCTCCAGTCCGAAAAACAACCATTCACCACTACTCTCTGTTTCCTGTCACTTAGCCAATTTCGTATCCATGCTGCCACTGTCCCTTTTATTCCATGGGCTTCAACTTTGCTGGCAAGCCTATTATATGGCACTTTGTTGAACACCTTTTGGAAATCCATGTACACCACGTCAACCGCATTACCCTCATCAACCCTCTCCGTTACCTCATCAAAAAACTCGATCAAGTTGGTTAAACACGATTTGCCTTTAACAAATCCGTGCTGGCTTTCCTTAATTAATCCACACCTATCCAAGTGACTGTTAATTTTGTCCCTGATTACTGTTTCTAAAAGCTTCCCCACTACCGAGGTTAAACTGACTGGCCTGTAGTTGCTGTGTTTATCTTTACACCCTTTTTTGAACAATGGTGTAACATTTACAATTCTCCAGTCCTCTGGCACCACCCCTGTATCTATGGAGGATTGGAATATTATGGCCAGTACCTCTGCGATTTCCGCCCTCAATTCCCTCAGCATCCTAGGATGCATCCCATCCGCTCCTGGTGACTTATCTACTTTAAGTAAAGCCAGCCTTTCTAATACCTCTTCTTTATCAATTTTTATCCTATCAAGTGTCTCCATTACCTCCTCCTTCATTATATCTATGGCAATCTTTGATTCCAGTTTACCCGGGCCAGATCTGTTCTCATCCCACTGAAATTGGCCTTCCCCCCAGTTAAACAGTTTTACTCTAGATTGCTCCTTGTCCTTTTCCATAGCTAATCTAAACCTTATGATACTATGACCACTGTTCCCTGAATGTTCAACCTACTGACACTTGCTCCACGTGACCTACCTCATTCCCCAGAACCAGATCCAGCAATGCCTCCTCCCTCGTTGGGCCAGAAACATAGTGATCAAGAAAGTTCTCCTGAACACAGAAATTCTTCCCCTTCTCTGCCCTTAACACTATTACGATTCCAGTCTATATTAGGATAGTTGAAGTCCCCCATTATTACTACACTGTAGTTTTTGCACCTCTCTGTAATTTCTCTGCAAATTTGCTCCTCCATATCTTTCCCACTAGTTGGTGGTCTATAGAATATACCTAGTAGTGTAATGGCACCTCTATTATTTCTTAACTCTAGCCATATAGATTCTGTCCTTGACTCCTCCAGGACATCCTCCCTCTCCAGCACTGTAACATTCTCCTTGACCAATACTGCCACACCACCTCCTATCTTCCCTTCCCTATCTTTCCTGAACACCTTATAACCAGGAATATTTAATACCCAATCCTGTCCCTTTTTGAGCCAAGGTCTCAGTTACTGCCACAACATCATATTCCCATGTGGCTATTTGTGCCTGCAGCTCACTTACCTTGTTTACTACGCTTTGTGCGTTCACATACAGACACTGTAAACCCATCTTAGACCATCCTGTATTCTCTCTCAGTTTGACCCCACCTAATAACTTACTATTTCTTACTTTAGTGCTCTCTGCCTCTCCCAATCCTTTGAGCACTTTATTTTCCCTTTCTAATGTTACATTCTGGTGCCCATCCCCCTGCCAAATTAGTTTAAACCCTCCCCAACAGCACTAGCAAACCTCCCCGTGAGGATATTGGTTCCGGCCCTGTTGAGGTGCAACCCGTCCGGCCTGTACAGGTCCCACCACCCCCAGAACCAGTCCCAATGCCCCAGGAATCTAAAGCCCTCCCTCCTGCACCATCTCTCCAGCCACGCATTCATCAGCTCTATCCTCCTATTTCTATACTCACTAGCTCGTGGCACTGGGAGTAATCCGGAGATTACTACCTTTGAGGTCCTGCTTTTTAATCTCTTTCCTAGCTCCCTAAAATCTGCCTGCAGGACCTCATCCCTCTTTCTACCTATGTTGTTGGTACCAATATGGACCACGACCTCTGGCTGTTCACCCTCCCCCCTCATAATGTTCTGCAGCCGCTCAGAGACATCCTTAACCCTGGCACCAGGGAAGCAACATACCATCCTGGAGTCACGTCTGCGGCCGCAGAAATGCCTGTCTGCTCCCCTGACTATCAAATTCCCTACTGACGTAAGAAAACTACTAGGCACTTGGTCTAAGCATTAAACCAAGCTTTCATCAACTGTTTTACAACATGGAGGTCTAGTTGTGTCCTTTTCTAGTTCCTGTTAAAGAATGTCCTGAGCAAGCTGGGCCCATGCCCGAGTATTTATACTCTCCCTGGACAGCGCCACCAGCAGGCCGCCCAGTATTATTGCATAAGTCATTTCCACATGAATGACAAGATTCATGTCACCTACCACTTTTGCTTTCCCACTCTTCTTCCTTCCCCCTTGGACAGCTGAGCCACCTGTGGTGCCACGGACTTGGCTCTGGTTGTACTCCCCAGAGGAACCATCACCCTCACCAGTAATCAGAACCGAATACTGGTTGGAGAGCGAGATGCACTCAGGGTCCTCCTCTGCGAGATGCACTCAGGGTCCTCCTCTTCTGTCCCGCGGTCACCTATTCCCTCTCTGACTGCGTACTCCTTATCTGTGGGGTGACCACCTCCTGAAAGATACACCGCAGTGATGCCAGCTGCTGCTCAAGCTCCGAAACCCGGAGCTCGAGCTCCTCCAGCTGACGACACCTCCTGCACACGTGGTTGTCCAGGACACGGGAAGCATCCTGGATTTCCCACATGGCACAGGATGTGCATTCCGTGGGACTGAGGTGCCCTGCATGCCTCTATTTATTAGGCTATTAACTAACTTACACAAATAAACTTAAGACTAAGGGGGGAAAATTTGGTTGATTTGCGCCTCACGTTAGCGCCCTAAGAGGACACTAATGGGGCGCAAAGCTACTAGCGCCTGGGCGTGACGCTGCTAACGCCTCCCGCAAAATTCAGCGGGAGGTTATCGGCGACGGTAACCATTAGCGCTGTGCCACCGGCGATGACGTAATTGCCGTGCGCAGTGCCCCGCACACACCCCGGCTGCGATCTTCGGTAGCGCCCCCTGACTTACCGCTGGACGCTATGTCCAACAGGGTCAGGGGGGCCTACCTGCGGCCGAGGCGGCCCAAATTAAAGGGAAGGTGCCGGGCGGCCGTTTTTGTTGCTGGCCGCCTGCCAGCACCTGCTCGCTTTGCCGTCCCCGGCCTTCTGTGCAGCCCCCTTGCGGAGTGCCGGCTGCGCTCCGTGAGCCCAACACTTCTCTTGAATGCCGGGCTCTTTTGCCGGCACTCTGATCCCTGGGGGCCCAGCTGGGCCCCGAGTCGCGCTGCGCTAGGCCTCTCCCCTTTAAGAAGGGGAGGAAGGCCTGCAGTACCGCGGCACGCAGCGCCGCGATATTCACTTGCAGCGCCCCAAGATGGAGGCGGGGTGCTTCCAGTAGCACCCCGCTTCCCTCTTGGGGCGCTACCGGAGAATTTCGGTCGCGGGGGGGTGCGCAAATTTTTTCAGGGGTGCTAAAAGTACCGCCCCAGCGAAGTTAGCGCCCCAAAGGGGGCGTGACTCAATTTTTCCCCCGAAGAGTCTTAAAAGTCGGGCCTACCTTTATCTCCGGTTGCTTCTCTTGCTCTCTTAGTTAAAGTCTTTACTCACACGATTATCTCTAGTTATATTAATTAGTTTATCTAGTTACGTTAGAGAGTATAAAACATTAATAATACTCACCCACCAATCACCTACCTGCAGTCCTGTGACCTCGCTCCTTGCTCTTGCTGTTCTTTTACCCCGCGCTCTTTATCCTGTGCTGCCGATTCCTTTCAGGTGGAGATCTTCCCAGGGCGCGTCTCAAAAACCTCCAGGGGAGAAGAAAGGGAGAAAAGTAGTTAACTGTATGAAGCATATAGAAGTTAAATGAAGGCTGTGTGCACATAATATCAAGGCCTTGGGTGAATCTGCTACTGTGGGCTCCTCTAACTCTGTGGGGAAGGAAATTGGACCTCGTTGTACCCATTTGTGAAACGGGGGAAAAAAGGTCCGATTTCGTCGGGATATGTCCCGTGCCTCAAGGGCATCTGAAATACGTTCAACGCCATTTTGACTCGTGCGGCCACCTTAAACCTGGCATTTGGCCCTTGAAATGCTAATCAGAGGCCTAACGCCTTTTTAAAAAACCCCTGTTGGAAATTGGCCAGCGCTGAATGGAGCAAGTTTTCCTATTCTCGCTGCGGCACAGCCAACGGTCCTTAAAGAGGGACCGCTGGAGGCTGAACAACAAAAAGGTACGTTTCTTCTTTTTAAATTTGCCTTCACGTGGAGCCAGGATGAGCAGAAGTGCTCCCCCTGGCTCCACAGCGCACCTTGAGGGCCGCTGCTGGACTTTGCTCTCACCCCGCCCCTCTCGTTCTCCTTCCCTCGCCTCCCAGGGCCTACCTGAGGTCTGCTGCTGGCATCACGGCTGGCCCAAATTGGTGGGGGAACCAGTCCGTGAGCTGCCTCTGGAGGTCCAATTGACATCCGCAGCTTTCTGGAATCACGCTGATGAGGCCCGAGGCCCAATTCTGGACGTGCCCTGGGCTCTGGCTTCTGGCGTGTGCGTTCCGAGCACATTGCAAATTTCCGGTCCGAAAGTGAGCTTGCACCAATTTTCTAGCCCAGAGTTACTTCAGTGCGTCTGTCTCACTGAAATGAGGCCATGGAATGTTGTGTGGAACATGGTTGGTCCCTGAGCTGCTGGGGCCATGGAATCGCCATGCCCAGGAAAGTAAGTAATCAAGGATGATTAATGTATGATAGATAGAGATTCTGGAGTTTTGCTTGATTTAGTTTTGACGGTGAGCGGAGAGAAACTGTCGAGAACTCTTCTTTACTCAGGAGATGAACTGGGCTGGGTCGGGTACAAGATTGCATGTGATCCGTGGAAGGAGCAAGCGTGATAGGCCGAGTGGCCTTTCCTCATTTCATGCTTTCTTATGTTCTTTAGTTGTCTGAGACTTGCTCACTTGTGACAAAAGGAGAAGACCTCAAACGCTGGAAACTGAAATAAAACCAGAACATTTTCGGGTATTGATCCCGTCGTCAGAACCTTAACCCATCTCTTCTCTTTGCAGAGGCCAACGGACACGGTGTGACTTTCCTGTTTTTTTAAATCACTTGTTACGAGACAAGATTGACAATGCAATATTTTTTTTTATTTCCCTCTTCTGCCATCTTCCTGCCCCCTTACCCCAGGCAGTGTACCAAGCAGACTGGCAGAGAGCTGACAAATCAGTCCTGGGACTCGAACCAGCAATCCCACCTCCCACGTCTAAAACAAGGCCAGTGATCCCACCTCTAAAACAAAGATTCTCACCGCCCATTGATTCCTGGGATGAGAGGGCTGTCCTATGATGAGAGATTGTGTAGAATGGGCCTATACTCTCTGGAGTTTAGAAGAGTGAGGGGTGATTTCATTGAAACATACAAGATTCTGAGGGGGATTGACAGGGTAGCTGCTGAGAGGTTGTTTCCCCCTGGCTGGAGTGTCTAGAACTAGGGGGCATAGTCTCAGGATAAGGGGTCGGCCATTTAAGACTGAGATGAGGAGGAATTTCTTCACTCAGAGGGTTGTGAATCTTTGGAATTCTCTGCCACAGAGGGCTGTGGATGCTGAGTCTTTGAGTATATTCAAGGCTGAGATCGATAGATTTTTGGACTCTAGGAGAATCAAGGGATGTGGAGATCGGGCGGGAAAGTGGAGTTGAGGTCGATGATCAGCCATGATCTTATTGAATGGCGGAGCAGGCTCAAGGGGCTGTATGGCCTCCTCCTGCTCTTATTTCTTATGTTCTTATGTAAGCTCTGTTTCCTAATGTTTAGCTTCTACCATTTGCACCATTTTGAAGCCAGGTTCTTGGTCTAAGAATGGTGATGGTTTTTAGATTAAACTCCTTTCTTCCATTATGGAGGATCATCTCAGAAAGTCTTATGCAGGTGTCTGAAGGGACTCTCAAAATGTCCTTTAATTATTTCTTATAAGTATTCTAGGACACTGCCAGATATAAATCAGCCCTGGAGGCTATGAAATGCCCTTTGCAGCTTTGCTTTTGGAAATCTACATCTTTCCATCATTCTGAAGATTTGAAAAAGGGGATGAGAATTTTAAAATCGAGGCAACCTTCAAGTTGTTGTGATATTTCAGGTGTGGGAGACTAGTCTTCCTCCAGTCTCTAATGTGACCGAAAACGTCGGTCTGAGTATAAAATGGGAAACCTGCTTCACGCACATAACAAATATTTTGTTCACATTAGCGGCCTAAGGGAAATATACCTCATCCGTGTTAACCCACTGCAGACACAATCGATATGTGCAACACCAAGGAAAGCCCTTCGCTTGCGTAGTGAAGTGCGCCTTAGGTCAGTGGGAAAGCTGCCAAACTCCTCACTGTTAACAGAACGTCCCGTCGAGTAGAATTGGGCCCTCCTCTGGGCTAGTCCTCATTTTAGAAGGACGGCACCTTCACCAGGAAATGCGTGGGAAGCCTTTTATTCAGTTTGTTGATAAACAAACAAAGCGGCGATGTGATGTTGTTTCGCGATAAAGATAACCCACAATTGCCCTAACACATTTTCATGAAGACAGTCCCTTTTGCAGGCAGTTGAATCTTGGAAACCAGAAGTTTGCTGCTTTTAAGAAAGAAATAGATTATGGATGAGGATTCTGATTGAATTGGCATTTCCAAAGATTAGAGATCCAGACAGTTGATTGGTGATCTCAGTAACGCGATGTATTTAATCAGTGGTCGAGCAGCTGAATTTCAACACCAGCAGAAGACCCTTGAAGAAAATATATTTTACACGGAGAATGATTGAACGTCTAAAATGAGTGGCTGTCTTTGACTGAAATTGAGTGGTGGACTGGCCTTGTTTAAAGTGCAGGGAATTTAAAAACGGGATCATCATTATCTTTGGAATTCTGCAGGAGGGAATGGGAGAGGGGTGGGGGGGGTGGGTGGGGGATGTGGGGAGGGCTTTGGCACTTTGCCGTTCTGCCAGGATCAGGTATGCATGTTTAGCTGGCTCCCGCTGTGCCCAAACAGCTGTCACTAGGCTATGTGGGCATGACTGAGCCTGCAGGCTGTTGACAGATTGTGGTGCCCATGAGTCATACTCACGTGGATGACTTACTCCTCACAGATAAACAAGTACAGGAACCTTTACGTCCCTTTATCTCGGTGGAATTGAAAGCTGATTTCCTTTTTAAAGTCAGTGCTATTTTGGGACACATGAGTGGCAGCACCGTTCCCCTTTAAGGAACCAAACAGCTGGAAGTACAGGGATTTAACTTTAATAACATTGTGTTTTTCTCTGTAAATTATTTTTTGTTGTTGTTGTACAAGCAGTGAGTGTTGACCATTAAATGGGTCCGAGGAGTTACTGAGCCCAGCAGCATAAGGGAGCTCAATAATCATTAGTGATACTCTCATTAAACCCAACTAAATGATGTTCTTATGTTATATTGTTTATAAGGTTCTCAATAATGGAGTGATAAATGAAAAACAACTAGATTTATTATAGTTAAAAAGACCGTTACTTACACCTAATGCTTACAACTTCCTTCTTGTAGACTGACCGAATATAGTACAGATCTAAACAGGTCTAACTAACATTTCCTAATTACATTGTTGGTGCAGTACTTATAGAATCATAGCATTATACATATGCTTACAATCTCCACCTTGTAGACTGATTGACTTCAGTACGGATCTAACCAGTTGCCTAATTACAACGTTGAGGCAGCACATGTTGGTGTTCTCAGAATCATACAAATTACAGCACGGAAGAAGACCATTCAGCCCATCGTGCCTGTGCCATGCTAACTCTTCAACTTCAATCCCATTTCACTGCCCTTTTCCGAAAAGGGAACACTTCTAAATTCTCAAACAGATGCATGATTATAAATGATGTGTTTACATTCTGCTGCAACATATCCCAGCCACTTCATAGAGTCATAGAATGATACAGGACAGAAGGAGGCCATTCGGCCCATCGTGCTTGTGCCGGCTCTTTGGTAGAGCTACCCAATTAGTCCCACTCCCCCCCTGCTCTTTCCCCCGTAGCCCTGTAAATTTTTCCCTTCAAATATTTATCCAGTTCTCTTTTGAATGTTATTATTGAATCTGCTTCCTCCGCCCTTTCAGGCAGCGCATTCCCGATCACAACAACTTGCTGCGTAAAAATATGTTTCCTCATGTCGCCTCTGGTTCTGCTGCCAATCACCTTAAATCTGTTTTTTTTTAATTTGTTTATGGGATGTGGGCGTCGCTGGCAAGGCCAGCATTTATTGCCCATCCGTAATTGCCCTCGAGAAGGTGGTGGTGAGCCGCCTTCTTGAACCGCTGCAGTCCGTGTGGTGAAGGTGCTCCTACAGTGCTGTTAGGGAGGGAGTTCCAGGATTTTGACCCAGCGACGATGAAGGATCGGCGATATACTTCTAAGTCAGGATGGTGTGTGACTTGAAGGGGAACTTGGAGATGGTGGTGTTCCCCTGCGCCTGCTGCCCTTGTCCTTCTAGGTGGAAGAGGTTACGGGTTTGGGAGGTGCCGCCGAAGAAGCCTTGGCGGGTTGCTGCAGTGCATCTTGTCGATGGTACACACTGCAGCCACGGTACGCCGGTGGTGGAGGAAGTGAATGTTTAAGGTGGTGGATGGGGTGCCAATCAAGCGGGCTGCTTTGTCCTGGATGATGTCGAGCTTCTTGAGTGTTGTTGGAGCTGCACTCATCCAGGCAAGTGGAGAGTATTCCATCACACTCCTTACTTGTGCCTTGTAGATGGTGGAAAGGCTTTGGGGAGTCAGGAGGTGAGACACTCGCCACAGAATACCTAGCCTCTGACCTGCTCTTGTTGCCACAGCATTTATGTGGCTGGTTCAGTTAAGTTTCTGGTCAATGGTGACTCCCAGGATGTTGATGGTGGGGGATTCGGCGATGGTAATTCCGTCGAATGTCAAGTGGCAGTGGTTAGACTCTCGCTTGTTGGAGATAGTCATTGCCTGGCACTGTGTGGTGCGAAAGTTACTTGCCACTTATCAGCCCAAGCCTGAACGTCGTCCAGGTCTTGTTGCATGCGGGCATGGACTGCTTCATTATCTGAGGAGTTGTGAATGGCATTGAACACTGTGCAGTCATCAGCAAACATCCCCATTTCTGACCTTATGCTGGAAGGAAGGTCATTGATGAAGCAGCTGAAGATGGTTGGGCCTAGGACACTGCCCTGAGGATCCTGTTTACCGACCCTTCGGCTACTGGAAACAGTTTCTCCTTATTTACTCTATCAAAACCCCTCATGGTTTTGAACACCTCTATCAAATCACCTCTTAACCTTCTCTGCTCTAAGGAGAACAACCCCAGCTTCTCCAATCTCGCCACATAACTGAAGTCCCTCATCCCCGGTACCATTCTAGTAAATCTCTTCTGCACCCTCTCCAAGGCCTCGACATCCTTCCTAAAGTGTGGTGCCCAGAATTGAACACAATACTCCAGCTGTGGGCTAACCAATGTTTTATAAAGGTTTAGCATAACTTTCTTGCTTTTGTACTCTATTCCTCTATTAATAAAACCAATATGCTTTCTTAATAACCTTCTCAACTTGACCTGCCACCTTCAAAGATTTGAGTACGCAGCTCACCTCTGTTCCTGCACCCCCTTTAAAATTGTACCCTTTAGTTCATATTGCCTCTGTTCACTGCATTAAATTTAATCTGCCACGTGTCCGCCCATTTCACCAGCCTGTCTGTCCACCTGAAGTCTGTTACTTAATGGATGATGTCATCAGCATTCACTATTCAAAGAAAAATAGGTGCAATCCTCAAAAAATCAAGAATGGTATTACTCAATAAGAGTTTGTTACAAGCTTGACACTGATGGTGAATCTCCCTCTTTAAACAAAGAAATTAATAGATGATTATTAAAAGTAATTGCCTAACATTTGAGACCTGTCGTAATAGTGTTACTGCATCAGAATGAAACCCACTCATAACAATATTACAGTTCAATTATTTTTCCTTCTCCTTTCCCAGGATATTTTCTCTTCTCCCCTTCCCTATTTCCAAAGGCTTTGCTCAGATGCCATCCCACAAAAGCCCTCCATTACCTTGCCCACATGTTTTCCATGGGTGAGCCTTGGCAGTAGGGCCTAGAAATTCGTCTCGGCCGGCAGTGCAAAGCGGGCGGTATCGGACCGGCCTGCCCGTTACAAGCAGCGCCTGATGTTCAGTTTCATTGACTGCAATAGAACTGAATCTCAGGCGTTGCGTATAACGGGCGGCCGATCCGATACCGCCTGTTTTGCGGCGCCGCCCAAGATGAATTTCTAGGCCTACATGTCAGAAGGCAATTTAACCACGGGGGGCATCACAACGGAGTATGATCCTATCTTACACGATGGGCTGGATTTTCTCAATGGAGATGTGCTGGAAGCGGGACTGCTGGTTTCCAGGTTTCAGTCCCGCCCCCAGCAACATCTGACCAACCCACGCTCTTTTCCCTTGATTGGCCTTGTTAAGCCCGCCCTGCGGGCTTACCAGCCAATTAAGGGAAAGCCGGTGACAGATGACGTCAGTGTATGACACTTCATCTGTTGAAAAATTTTTGACAGATGAATTGTCAGCGTTTGACAATCTCTGTTCTAAGGTGAGCCCTTGTACCCAGGCTCACCAAGACCTCTCTCCTCAGCAGAAAGCAGATCGGCTGCTGAATCTGAGAATGCAGCAGCCATTCTGTCATCTCTGCCGCTGAGATGAGGCACCTCCGGATCCTCAATGGTTTAAGCCTGCAGAAAGAAGCAAAGGTAAAGAAACTTTTTCCAACACTTTACACTCACCTCTCATACTTACCTGTTCACACTTGCACCCATCACTCACCTCTACAGCTGACATCTCACTCCCGCAGACCCACTGCTCACCTCGCTGACCCTGGCGGGGTTTCCCGACGTCGGGAAGCCCACATCAGCAGGCGTAAAATGGGGAAAAGCCTTTTAACTGCCTGTCAACAGGCAGTTAATTGGCTCTAATCCCCTTCCCGCTGCTAGGAGACGGGTCCCTGCGCGAGTCGGGGACCCGCCTCCCGGGAAGATGGTTCAGAGGCGAGTTGGGACCCGCTCCCAATTTTTCCCATTTTCCCAGCAGTCCCGCCTCCAAACCCGCCTTCTCAGGGCTGGGAAAATCCAGCCCCATATCTTTTTTGGGGATTTTTTTTTGAGATGGTTTAAGATTTGAAAAGAAACAGAATGTAAGAAGTGCCCAATTAGGAGGCTCCTCCACTTTCGCTGAGCAGCTTATTAGTGGGTTCCTTTTTGTCCCTGCTCACAACAGCTGATCGCTGCTTTCCTTTCTTTCTCTTCCTGCTCCCAGCGACTCATCGTCTTTAAGTGTTGACTTTGCCCAGTTGGTAGCACTCTTGCCTCGAGAACCAGAAGGTTGTACGTTTAGGTCACGGGACATGAGTGCATAATCCAGGCTGATCCTTCAGTGCAGTACTGAAGAAGTGCTGCATTGTTGGAGATGCCGTCTTTTGGGTGAGACATTAAAGCGAGGCTCCGTTTGCCTGCTCCGAAGATCCCATGTCACTCTTGAAAGAGCAGAAAGTTCTCCCAGTCCCCTGGCCACCATACTTTCCTCAACCAACAACACCAAGATTAGTTTAACCCATTCACCCACTACCCCTCTGCTCTTTGACCTGCAATGGCTCCCGGTCCGGCAACGCCTCAATTTTAAAATTCTCCTCCTTGGTTTCACATTCCTCCACGGCCTTGCACCTCCCTACCTCTGTAAGCAACTCCAGCCTTACCACCCTCCGAGATTTCTGCGCTCTTCCAATTCTGGCCTCTTGTGCATTCCCGATTTTATTCGCTCGACCATTGGTGGCCGTGCCATCAGCTGCCTAGGCCCTCAGTTCTGGAATTCCCTCCCTAAACCTCTCCGCCTCGCTACCTCTCTTTCCTCCTTTAAGGCGCTCCTTAAAACCTACCTCTTTGACCAAGCTTTTGGTCACCGGTCCTACCTAATATGTCCTTATGTGGCTCGGTGTCAAATTTTGTTTGATAATCGCTCCTGTGAAGCGCCTTGGGACGTTTTACTACGTTAAAGGCGCCATATAAATACAAGTTGTTGTTGTTGTTGTTGAAGGCGCTATATATTATTGCTGTTTGTAGGACCTTGCTGCGTGCCAAAATGATTGCAATGTTCACTTTCATAACAACCGCACTTCAAAGCAATTCATTATTTGTGAAGCACTTTGAAATGTCCTGAAATATATGATAAGGCAATATAAATGGCCTTTCCCTCGCTGGTCCCAGTGCTATTGTGCAGTGCTGTTTCCAATGAAACCTCAATTACTTAGCTAGCTCCATGATCTGCCAGAGGGTCCCCTTCATTATGGGGGATAATAAAGGTTCCACTGTATAACCAGGCCTGCTGATCCAGCCTCATTCTAAGCCGAACAACTGCGCTCTCAAAGGAAAAGAAACTGGGGTGGGGGGGAGGAAGGGGGGGCGGGGGGGAGAAAAACAATTACAGGAGTGATTTCGTTTAGCATCTTTTGTTAACTTTGTAATGAGGTATTGTTCTTTAAACAATGAGTGCTAGTGACAGCAGTGGGAGAAATGGGCCTGGGAGAGTTACGATGGTCGACTGTTTAACCGAGATGATTTAATAGATTAATCTACATGATGCAATTGCTGAAGCTCAGGGGGTTAATGACCATCTTTGCTCATAATTCATTTTCCTCAATCTGCTGGACTTAGCAACTCCTGCATAAGGCCCCAGGGATGTCATCTTCACTCACTGTTTAAATAAGGATATTTCCTTCAAAAATTCAATAGATAGAAATAAACAGAATGGTTGCTGGAGTTCATTCAAATTCTTAATAGTCCTTTTCTTTTTTGAAATAAAGCAGCGCAGTACGTTCGCTCACTGCCCTTTCACCTCCAGGGTTTGGTTTCAATCCAGTTCACATTGTGCGATGAAAATCCCCTCTCTTTGCGCTGGCTGTTAAGATCCGAAGTGAAGTGTTTTTTTTTATTCATTCACGGGATGCGGGCATCGCTGGCAAATCCAGCAGTTACTGTCTATCCCTAGTTGCCCTTGAGAAGGTGGTGGTGATCCGCCTTCTTGAACCGCTGCAGTCCGTGTGGTGAAGGTGCTGTTATGGAGGGAGTTCCAGGATTTGGACCCAGCGACGATGAAGGAATGGCGATGTCATAGAGTCATAACAGCACAGAAGGAGGCCATTCGGCCCATCGATAATGTCTGTCGTTATGCTGGTAAGGAAGTGTGCATTTTAGTGCTCAGGCCCGACGCCCTGAAACTCTCACCAGAACCCCTCTCCCTTGCTACCTAGTGTTCAGCTGTGGCTCAGTGGGTAGCACACTCGCCTCTGAGTCAGAAGGTTGTGGGTTCAAGTCCCACCCCAGGGACTTGAGCACATAAAGCTAGGCTGATACTCCCAGTGCAGTGCTGAGGGAGTGCCGCACTGTCGGAGGTGCCGTCTTTCAGATGAGACGTTAAACTGAGGCCCCATCTGCTCTCTCAGGTGGACGTAAAAGATCCCATGGCACTATTTCGAAGAAGAGCAGGGGAGTTATCCCCAGTGTCCTGGCCAATATTTATCCCTCAACCAACATAACAAAAACAGATTTTCTGGTCATTAGCACATTGCTGTTTGTGGGAGCTTGCTGTGCGCAAATTGGCTGCCGCGTTTCCCACATTACAACAGTGACTCCACTTCAAAGTACTTCATTGGCTGTAAAGAGCTTTGGGATGTCCGGTGGTCGTGAAAGGCGCTATATAAATGCAAGTCTTTCTTACCTCTCTCCTCACCACTTGCCCCTATGACTGTGCTTTCAGTGGCCTGCCTCTAACTTCCCTCCTATATCCTGCTCAGTGTCCATGCTCCCGATAGAAAGTGCTGTGGGATTATTTTGCGCGTGAAAAGCACTCTATAAATGTACATTTTCATTGCATTTTGAAAGCTGGCAAGGTTTTTCATTCATTGAAAGGTGAAGTAGAAACTAGATTTGGTGTTACAAATGGGTTTTTAATCTGTTTTCTCACCTCTTCCAGAAGAGTGCACAGCTCCAGGTGGGGAGGGAGTGTCTGTATTGTGATGCATGAGGCATCGCAACTGTATGGGACAGGCTAGATGGACCAGCTGGTATGTTCGTATGTACCCAGAGCTGGTACCACAAGAACTGGAGGGTGCCCAGGGGGAGGGGGGGGTCAGGCTTGCAAAGACCCATGGAAGGGTTTACCTCACATTCCATATTCATTCACACCCCAGTGAATTGCTTAATGGGGTAGCTGTCAGATCAGGACTATTCCCAGCTGAGATCGGTGAAGAATACACCTTGATGTCAGTTAACAGTGACCTTAATACAAATAGAAGCCTTTCTCAATCGATTCCCAATGAGGAGTTTTTAAACTCTGAAGAGTTTCATTTTTGCTGACCACAAGCTCTGTCCTGTGCTGCAGGGAATTTGAATTTCAAACAAGACATGGCTATTGATAAAGTGTCACTACACAATGATCCCGTTGTAATAATATAAACTACTGTCAACGCTGTATTTTTTTTTCTCAGAAAAACGACCTCCCCCTTTTCTCCTCCCGAAGCCATTGACTTATGCTGGGTCCTGCACCACACCCAAATGGGAGTTTGTTATTTGTGAATCTAGACCATGAATGCTGCTCAACTGTAGGTAGCATCACAGCTGACCCCTCCCCCTCCCCACCCCGCCAGTCCCATTCTCAGCTGACATCAGGCATGTGCACTTTCCAGCAGTCGTCCCTGGCTCGTGATCAGCAGCAGGCTGACGTTTCCCATCCTTAGCCTTGCTACAGTAGAAGCCAATTGTTGTAGCCTTACTGTTCGTAGAATCATAGAAATTTACGGCACAGAAGGAGGCCATTCAGCCCTTCGTGTCTGCTGCCCCAGCTGAGATCAGCTAACTTAGCACCAACAGGGAATTGAACCTGGGGACCTTGTGGTGAGCATTGGCTTAGCTCTACATTGGATGATGCCAATAAAGAAAGGTCAGAAAGGTTGCAATGGGGAGTGGGGGGTAGGAGTGTGGCTGGTGGCTAGAGGCGTGGGAGGGATTGCCTATTCGATCCTGCCCTTTGTATTTTGTCAAGAATTTTAGAACACTGTTTGAAGAGACTCCCTGAGTTGTGTGAGAACAGTATTTCAATCTCAGGCCCGAACATTCCAAAGAGGTAAGAATCGTTGAGGAGAAGATAAGATTTTGGCACACAAACAGAAATGTGGGCGATTTGAGTGACACCAACGATGCCGGGTTATGGGCTGGCTCTGACGCAGGTTTTATATTAAATGTGCGAATACATACCAATCAAAAGCTGTCACTGGCACACAAATCCTGTGCTCTTGTCGGTATCATGCGTGAGTTGTATTCCCTTTCTACAGCTGCCCTTGTATTCTGACATTCTGGACAAGCGAATAACAGCTTCTCCCAGACCATCTCGGACTTTGTCTCCTCTATTATGATGGGCACGTAACAAAGTCAATTTACAGCATGTGTCGATGATAGACTCTTACACAAGTTATCAGATGGGAGTGTACTGCCAGTCTTTGCCTCCTTTTGTTTATTAATATTTAAAAAATTAATCAACAAAACTGGAAGTCGAACGTTAGGTAGCTCAGCACAGACTGGGAACCCTCCGAGATAGCTGCGCTCCTCCAATTCTGGCCTCTTGCCCATCCCCGTTTTTAATTGCTCCACCATTGGCGGCCGTGCCGTCAGCTGCCTGGGCCCTAAACCTCTCTACCTCTCTCTCGCCTCCTTTAAGACGCTCCTTAAAACCTACCTCTTTGACCAAGCTTTTGGTCACCTGCCTTAATATCTCCTTGTGTGGCTCGGTGTCAAATTTTGTTTTATGACGCTCCTGTGAAGCGCCTTAGGATGTTTTACTGCGTTAAAGGTGCTATGTAAATACAAGTTGTTGTTGTTGGGTAGCTCAGCACAGACTGGGAATTGAACCTGTGGCCTTTCTGGTCAGTATGGCTCAGCTAATCACTGCCATAGCCCAGCAAAACTTTCAGGTGAGCCCTGAAATATTGGTCAATGTGACTTCCATGTAACTGTTGCCTGATTTCAGAGGATGATGATTTTTTTTTAGAGGTTGGGAGGGAGGAATTCTGTCAGGTAACTAACGAATTAACAAAAAAAATGGATTAACTAGTTGACCAGATTATGAAATACTATTGGGTCGGTGCATGTAAAATCTGCCAATCTGCTGAAATCATCCAATGTTATTCAAATTCTGCAATATCGGATATACGGTTCGGGGCAGAAATCCTTATAAAGAACCCTTTACTCTGGTATGAGTGCAGCGAGATGGCCAGAAATTACACTGTGGCTCCCAGCTCGTGATGAGCAGGGAGTGGGGCCAGCAGCAGGAAATCCCGACATTGGGAATGCCCAGGATTTTGACCTCACAGAAGGCTGAGACATTATTGGAGGCCAGCACTCCCTGCGAGAAGAAGCATACTGGCCTCTCCCCTGCTGGAACAGGGGCCCCCTGGGGATGGGGGGGGGGGGGGCGGGGTGGGGAGGTTGGTGTCCAGACCTGGACTGTGACCTGAAGCCCCGGAGAGGAAAGAGACAAGAAATTTGAGGAGAATTGTTTGGCCCCTGTTTTGTAAAATGCGACAATTTTTTCCAGGGAGGGGCACAGCATTCACCACCCTGGAACTGGCGCACACCACTGGACCTACCGGCCTGTGGGCACCTGAGAGTCGCTCCTATGTCAAAGCGCCTGCACCAGTATGCAGATTAGCTGACCTCTCACTGACCCCGTATACTCTGGCGGTAGAGGTCACCAATGGGCACAATCGGGGCAATAATTTCCAAGATCACATCCACCGAGGATTTTCGGCCTTTTAGAAACATTTCTCGTTTTACAAAGAAGAGGGACTGCAATCTGTCCATTTCCAGCCCTCGGGAGATTAAAGGACGGGAGCTTAGCGCTAGGTAATGTTCGGGGGCTTTTTGATTAAGTGATTGCTAAGAACGGCCTGTAATCGCTTGCTCTGTGGATGATGGAGGGAACCTCAAGCAGCAACTGATCAAAAGGAGCTGACCTTGGTGCTGATTTGAAGAGGCTGGGTGAAGGTTTAATTTGTTAGAAAGACTTTCATAAGTCAGGCATAAAAGGTAGGATAAATTTTACTGTGAAGGTGAATAGTTTCCGTCCGCTTTCAAGTGTTCTGTTATCCTTTTTATGTTCTTAATTATTTAGTTTCATGAATATTTGTGATGAATAGCACCAATTTATGGATGTCCGCTCTCTTTCTATCTCTCTATCTATCTATTTAACTAGCTTTCTAACTAGCTCTCTATCTAGCAGTCTGTATTTCTGTCTGTATTTATCTATATATGTATCTCTCTTTCGTTCCTTAGGATTGAAGGAATGATCCCTGGCACGCAGGTAAGTCGCGGGGAGGGGGGCTTCGGGGAGGCCTCGCAATCCAGGGTGGGGGGGAGGGGCAGGGAGAGAATAACCCGGGGCAGGGGAGGCCTAAACATTCTTTGCATGGTTTGGAGGAGCACTCCTTGCTCTTCCGGCCCAGACTCCTCTTCCCGCTGGATGGACTTGGCCAGGAAAGCCACAACCACTTCCCAGCTCCGGCCCAAAATTAAAACAGCAGTCGTACCCTGATGACATCATCGGAGCCCAATCCCTGTACTTAAAGGAGGAAATTGAGAGGTCGCACAACACCAGGTTATAGTCCAACAGTTTTATTTGAAATCACAAGCTTTCGGAGCTATCGCTCCTTCCTCAGGTGAAGTAAATTTTACTTCACCTGAGGAAGGAGCGATAGCTCCGAAAGCTTGTGATTTCAAATAAAACTGTTGGACTATAACCTGGTGTTGTGCGACCTCTCAATCTTAAAGGAGGACCCAGCTGGTTTCAAGCGGGTGTCCCTCCTGCCTGCTCGGAAGAGCAGGTTAAGATCGTAGCCTGCGGGATTGGTGCGGGACGTCAGCGGGCAGGTCCCATGCGCGGTTTTAACTGCCCGCTCAGTTGCCGTTAAGTGGGCAGGGTCAAAATTGCCGCTTAAGTAAATAATGTAAAAACTACATTTCATAATTTCGCAATGCACCAGATGCTTTTCTTGTGACCAGCAGTTTTGAAGAGCAACCAATGACCCTATCTGGAAACTCCATATTGAGGCTGTATCTTGCTGTCAGTGGGCCTTGTAGGAGGTTTCTATAAGATATATTGCCGCCTTCAGTCAGTTCCCATAACGCTTTTTCTAACTCCTGCTCAGTGTCTTATTCTCTGCCTCCATGATGTGGCTTGGGACGTTTCACACAAATTGGCACAAGTTGTTCTTGGTGTTGGTTGTTGTTGCTGAAAGTTGGAAGCAAGCAGTATACCCTATAACAGCAGTGTCCAGACTCTCTCTGCTGGATTTTCTGAATGGGAAGCTTTTGGAGGCGGGACTGCTGCTTGCCAGGTTTCAGTCGCACCTCCATCAGCTTCTGGCCAACCAGCGGGAATTTCCCCTGATTGACCTTGTTAAGCCCGCCCGGCGGACTCAGCAGGCCAATTAGGGGGAAGTCAGTGACAGAGCACGTCAACGTATGTATGACGTGTCATCTGTCAAGAACTTTTGAAAGAAGAAATATCATCGTTTGACAGCTCTGTGAAGCTGTCAAACACTGACATTCTATGTAGTTTGATGAGACTTTGTGTTCAGGACTCATCAAACCTTTCAACTTTGCAGAAATCAGCTGGCTGTTGTATCGGAGGATCCAACAGCCAGTCTGTGATCTCTACAATGGAGATGTCAGGGACTCCGGCTCCACAGCGGCTGAAGGCTGTAGGTAGAAACAAAGGTAAGTTAACATTTTCTAACACTTTACACTCACCTCACATACTTACCACTCTACACTTGCACCCATCACTCACCTCTACATCGCACTTTCAGACCCCTCCGACCCCCGCAGACCTCCTACTCACCTTCTTCACCCCAGCGGGGTTCCCCGAGGTCGGGAAGCCCGCACTTCAGCACGAAAAATGGGGATAATCCTATTTTCTGCCTGTTAACTACCTGTTAACAGGCAGTTAATAGGCTTTAATCCCTTCCCGCCTCCAAGGTGACGGGACCCGGGGTGGGACGGCTTCCTGCTTCCTGGCAAGAGGGCACGGAGACGGGTTGGGGGCGGGTTTGCCACCCGCCCCCAAATTCTGCAACTTTCCCGGCAGTCCCGCCTCCATACCCGCCTCCTCGGGGCGGAGAAAATCCAGCCCTCTGTCTTCATGGGCTGTAATTGCCCTTGAGAAGGTGGTGGTGAGCTGCCTTCTTGAACAGCTGCAGTCCGTGTGGTGAAGGTGCTCCCACACTGCTGTTAGGGAGGGAGTTCCAGGATTTTGACCCAGCGATGATGAAGGGTGTGATGTAGCAAAAGGTTCTTTTTGGTCTTAAATTTCTATCGTTGATGATCATCAAGGTAAGTAATGCCGTGTTGGGAAAAGCAAGAACTTTTTTCCTTTTTTTTTCAACCGGTTTCAGAGTTGATTACCTGCAGGTTAGGGGAAGGGCATCCACAGGGTCATCCAGCCCTACAACCATGATACCTGACCAATTCCAGCTTCCTCTACCTCTACGATTCCTCGCTAAAGTTAGAGGCCAGGGAAGAGAGAAACAAAGGCAGGGAGTACAGCGAAGGAGATTGTGCTGCACTGCAGAGGGCGTGGGTGGGTACTAACCATCACATAAGATGTCATAGACATTTACGGCACAGAAGAAGGCCATTCAGCCCGTGCCAGAGCAGACCAGGCCTTGGCTTTAACGTCTCATCTGAAAGACGGCACCTCCAACAGTGCACCACTCCCTCACTGGGAGTGTCAGCCTAGCTTTATGTGCTCAGGTCTCTGGAGTGGGACTCGAACCCACAACCTTCTGACGCAGAGGCGAGAGAGTGCTGCCCACTGAGCCACTGGCTGACACCACAAGAGAGGAGTCGTCGGGGCATGAATGACTTGTGGGGGTGTCCACTGACACCTCATTGACCTCACTGACGCCTGCCAAGTTGAGTGGTATTGTTGTGGGGGTGGGGGCTGAAACCAGAGTGATGTCTGATAGCACTGGTTGACCTGTACGGTGAGGGGCTGGCTTTGCCATTCAGGATTCGTGAGGCAAATACTCTGGGAACGAAAGGAACTTTTCCCCTTAGTAGAGGGGTCAATAACCAGGGGGCATAGTTTCAAGGTAAGGGGCAGGAGGTTTAGAGGGGATTTGAGGAAAAACTTTTTCACCCAGAGGGTGGTTGGAATCTGGAACTCACTGCCTGAAAAGGTGGTAGAGGCAGGAACCCTCACAATATTCAAGAAGCATTTAGATGAGCACTTGAAACGCCATAGCATACAAGGCTACGGGACCAAGTGCTGGAAAATGGGATTAGAATAGATAGGGCTTGATGGCCGGCGCGGACACGATGGGCCGAAGGGCCTCTTTCTGTGCTGTATAACTCTATGACTCTATGAGGAGGGGGGACAGTTTCTTTACCTGGTAAATAGATTTCCCACCTTGAGCATACTGTTACGCAGAGTGTAAATTGACAAATTAGGACAGGAAGAAAGTGAAAATTATGGTGGGATTTTACTGAAGTAGTGTTGTGGAGGTGGAATAATAAAAGAAAAAGAGATGATAGTTATTCTTTCACTGTCTGAGATGGATGCCTAGTTACTGCGTTCAGGGTGTATGAAAAGTATATTATTATCACAAGTATTTGCGTTGTGTGTCTCTATTCCAACAGTAAAGCTACAAGAGGGAAAGCTGTGAAGATTGAAAATTGGAAGTAAAAATAGCAAGTGCTGCAGACGTACAGCATCTGAAACAGAAAGGTAGATGAATAACAACAGAAAATGCTGGAAACACTCAGCAGGTCAGGCAGCATCGAGGAGAGAGAAACAGAGTAAACGTTGACTCTGTTTCTCTCTCCTCGATGCTGCCTGACCTGCTGAGTGGTTCCAGCATTTTCTGTTGTTATTTCAGAGCTCCAGCATCTGCAGTATTTTGCGAAGGTAGATGAATATTTTGGTTGGGACCTTTGAGCAGCAGCCAGGCAGGAGAAACCTCTTGATAGGACTGACCAAAGCAAAGAGCGAGGGAGGGAGGACAACTGGTAGAAGGCTCTTTGAGCTGCTATCAAAAGAAGTCCAACATGTGAACTTTGTCCTTATAATTTCAACCTGAATGTTGATGGAAAGACATGGAAGTAACTACAGCACTGCAGCACAAAAGGGATTAGTAGAATTTGGGCTGTAAATATAGCAAAATGTTCAGTCTGTGCAAGAGGCAGCCACCTAAAAGGGAATTTACAACAGCAAGATATTCAATTGATGGCAGTGGAATTCAGTGCACGTAAATTGAAAATGTTTGCAATGAACAGTCATAGGCTGCATTTATACTGCAGCTACCAGTCTCAGACTGGGTCTTGTGAAGTGCGATGTACAACCAGCAGTTATACCACTAATTGTATCCAGGTGTCGATAGGGTCAGCTATTAAGGAGCTGTGTGCGTGCGATATTGGACCCGTGCTCCGACCTCTGCTCCTCAGCCACTTGCTTGTAACATTAGGATACAGCAGACGGGAAGGGTCTGTTCACTTGTAACGTTAAAAAGCTTCCACGAAAAGTTTCAAAGTTCCCGTGAACTCTAATAGGACATTTTTGAAATGTAGCTCGGTGCCGAGCTGGAGTTATACTGGAGCCGATGAGGCACGACCCGTTGCAGGCTGCTCTCTTGGTGGTGGTGTGCTGGGACAGCTTTGTGCCATTCTACCTCCGCGACCTCCTCCAGCCTTATTGTCCCAGTGCCCACCCTCCGTTCTTCCCACTGGGTCCGATCTGCAACAGGTGCCCCCACCTACGCCAACTGATGGAGCCTTCAACCATTACATCCCTGCATTCTGACATTCCCTTCCTAATCCCTTACACCTTGCTATATCTCTCTCATATTCTCTTTTCACTGTCCCTCCAACTGTTGCTCAGTGTCCAACCCCGCCTCCCCAAACCTTGTCAAGCGCTTTAAGACATTGTGCAACAGACAGGGATCCGATTGTACTGCCACTTTTTGGATCGAAACCGCTTGGCATCCAGCGAGAGTGGCTCCAGAAATACCCTTGTTACAGGGAGTCCTTGGCTCCCCAGGGCTATGAATGCTCAGAACTTACCCGTCACATTTGTCATTAGGCGCTTTTATATAGAGTGATTGTAAACCTGCGGCTTCTGAGTATGGCTCTTCTCTTTTTGCTGTATCAGTGAAGCAGCAACTCTTGTTGGAGGGCCACTGGGAGCAGCCCTGTGTGCTGCCTCTGACGGAGTCTCTTGGGCCTATGGAATGGATGAGTCCCGGACACTGGAGGAGGCCCGAAGTTTGCCCCCTTAAATATTAGCGTCTGGCTCTCCTGCCACTGATTGCACACTTGGGCTAAATTAGTACCCCGGGCACAGCACGGGCAATCGGGCACACACTGCCTGTGATTTGCAACAAATATGAAGAGTCAGAAGGTTGTGGATTCAAGCCCCGCTCCAGAGACTTGAGCACAAAAATCCAGGCTGACACTCCAGTACAATGCTGAGGGAGTGCTGCACTGTCGGAGGTGCCGTCTTTTGGATGAGACGTTAAACCGAGGCTCCGTCTGCTCTCTCAGGTGGACGTAAAAGATCCCACGGCCACTATCTCGAAGAAGAGCAGGGGAGTTATCCCCCGGTGTCCTGGGGCCAATATTTATCCCTCATTCAACATCACTAAAACAGATTATCTGGTCATTATCACATTGCTGTGTGTGGGAGCTTGCTGTGTGTGCAAATTGGCTGCCGCGTTTCCTACATTACAATCGTGACTACACTGCAAAAAAGTATTTCATTGGCTGTAAAGCGCTTTGGGATGTCCTGAGGTCGTGAAAGGCGCTATAGAAATGCAAGTCTTTCTTTTCTTTTATGGGCAGCCCACGATGGATTTTCTGCTCTGAGCGGGCAACCCTAATGTTATCCATATCAGTATAAAGATGGCCACTTCTCCTTCTTTGGCTTGGTGTCCATTTTTGTTTGATAAATGTGCTGGTTAACTGTAAGTTGTTGATGGTTTGTACAAGCTTAGAGCTATACCATGCGGTGCATTTAAACCAGGAGGATATTGAGGGAGCCTGTAGCATGTTTTTTTATGATGGAATTGTGTCTGTGTGATTTTTGTTGTTTTACTGAACCCCAATGCCTAGCAGACAACGGAAATAAAAAATTGCCAGACTTTCCCCGACCCCCCCCCCCCCCTCCATTAATCCAACATCCCTTAAAACAAACCAGACTAACATACGCAGATAGCGCCATGAGGTCTAGGGCACCGTGATCAAAACTGGGTGGCACAATGGAAACTGAGTCGGCTAATCTCAGCGGGGGAAGTGGCCATTGGTGCGTTGACCCCTCTGCCCCTGGGCTGGGGGTGGGGGGGAGAACATCAGCCAGGGTCCCTACTCCAGACCCCACTGGAAAGTGCGCTTGCGCAGCCCTCGGGGCAGAGCCAGTATCTGCTGTGATTCCCCACTCGGTTCAACAGCCCCGCATTCGCTGTGTTGGCTGTCGGATGAAGAATTAGCCACTCGGGCGAGGCACTGGCGAGCAGCTTCTGCCTGTCACATTCGCAGCCCTGGCAAGAGCCAGCTCGTCTTGGAGAAGAAGAGAAAAATCGAGGGGCAGGGAGAGAAAAAAAAGCAATTAAAAAAAAATTGAGAACTGGCTTGGCAAGAGGGGTTAGCATTGAATTTCATATTATCAGTTGTAAAAACTCCTCAGACGTGAACAGATTTCTTAAAAAATGCGTGCCAGACATTGTGCGAGGATTAGAGACTGAATTATACACCGTAGTATTCAAAATTCAAGTCTGGCTGAATAATGATTTGCACCTAAATGTGAAAATTGAACAAGTTCGGATTTCGGGACCAACATGAGATGGTTCACGGGTCAGTAATCTTCACAGCACAGTGAAAATCACACCGGAGAAATTGCTACAGATCCCTGACAGCAAATTAGACAGAGGTAGAACAGGAATATGTTACTTTCCCCCCTCCCCTCCCTTACATTGTGTGTGTATTAAATCGATTATCGTGAAGCAGCATCCTCGCAGTCTGTCTCTCTGGTTTTTCTGCCTCTGTCTCTTTCTCCCCGCTTCCCCTTGAAGCAAATTCTGGGTTTGGTTCAGTCGGTGCGAGCCCTGATTCACAGTCCCTCGGAGGGAGGGAAAAAAAAGGAGAAGCTAAGATTAGGCTTTGTTGCAGAGTCCTGGTGAGATTGAGTCTCTGTGGAAAAAATGATGACATCTGCTTCAGAGAGGATTGCATTGAATTGCGAGATAATCACAGCAGGAGAGACTGAAGATAATTAGCATTATTACGGGTGAGGGCTTTAACCCCAGCAGCCAGACCTTTGACTGCATAGCTGGGCTGGCAGATGGGTTAGTTTAATAAATGTATTGTGTTCCTAGGTTCTGATGCATGAATAATTAGACTGCTGTGAATTCACCCACTGATTACTCATTAACTAAAGCTGGATACTAGGAACACACAAAGGAACATTGTACTGAAGGAGCCAGTCAATCAAATCGTCAGCTCTATTAACACGAAGCTTCTTAATATTCCGATTGGATTTGAATTTATGCATATCCTCAAATAGAATACAGCGTGCAAATTGTGTAAACTGGTGGAAACATAATATATTCTTTTACTAACATCTGAGATATAATTTAAATGCAAGCTTGAAGTGGTTGCCATTTCGCCACTCATCCAACTGGTTGCAATCCGTTAACTCGACACAGACCAGGCTCAGACATGTACCCTGTAGCTTCGTCCCACACTGTGTGATGCCTTCGCTCACCAGGCCCCCTGAGGGGGGCTGGAGGGCATTGTCTTAATGCAATAAGAGGCTGAGGCAGGCCTTCGGTGGCCATCAGACACTGGGGCACGAGGCACACAGGTTTAAGTGTCAGCCTTGGCTCAGTTGGTAGCACGCGTTGCCTCTGTGTCAGCAGGCTGTGGGTTCAAACCCCTTTCCAGCACACACTCGAGGCTGACGCTCCGGTGCAGTACTGTGCTGTTGGAGGCGCCATTGTTTAGATGCGATGTTAAATCGAAACGCCATCTATCCTCAGCGATTGCATGTTAAACCTCCCATGGCACTATTCAAAGAAGAGCACGGCAAGCGTCCTGGCTAACGTTGATCTCTCAACCCACATCACTAAAGCAGATTATCTGGCCATTTATCTCAATACAGTTTGTGGGACCTTGCTGTGGGCAAATTGGCTGCCATGATTCCCTATACTTGAAAAGTACCTCATTGGCTGTTAATGCTCTTTGTGATGTCCTGAGGGTGTGAAAGGTGCTATATAAATGCAAGTTAGATCCTCCTTTCCAGGAACGTTCCCAGCTTGATGCTCACTCTGAATTACTGAACTCAATTGTAATGGCAGCTAGGGTCTCCGTGTCCCTGGGCGAAGGAGAGGAGAAAACCAGGAGTTCCTGCCCTTATTGCGACCCAGTCCCCCCGATCAAAAGTGCGAGTGTGTGAATGTTGCCTGCATGGTAACAAAATGGAGCAGTGAGGGCGATCCCCATGCACACAGGAAGAGCAGGTCTAGAAAAACGGCTACAACACTGTAGCCCCCATTCTCTAGCCCGCACTCCCTGTGAGCATGGCTTGCCCTGGGAGTGCAAGAGTGTGCAATCACCACATATATGTCATAGAGTCATAACATAACTGGAGGACAGGTAGTAGAAGCTGGATTTGTTTTCATTAGAGCAAAGGAGGTTGAGGGGTGATTTGATAGAGGTGTACAGGATTATGACGGGTTTGGATAGGCTAGACGGGGAAAGGCTGTTCCCACTAGTTGATGGTACAAGGACTAGGGGGACACAGATTTAAGGTTTTGGGCAAGAGATACAGGGGGGATGTGAGGAAAAACTTTTTTACGCAGCGAGTGGTGAGGACCTGGAACTCGCTGCCGACGGAAGTGGTGGAAGCGGAGACACTCAATGTTTTCAAGGGGCGACTGGATAGCCACTTGAGGGAAATAAACTTGCAGGGCTATGGGGATAGAGCAGGGGAATGGGACTGACTGGATTGCTCTACAGAGAGCCAGCACGGACTCGATGGGCCGAATGGCCTCCTTCTGTGCCATTATGACTCAACTGCAGGCTCAACTTGGGGTCACTTGGCCTGGTCGTGTGTAGCCAAGGAACTTGACCTCAGTCTGTCCTCAGATAGCCAATCATTGCTGCGGTTGCAGTAGGACCATTACAATTGGCCCCAGTGCCTTGAGAGGTGAAAATCAGAGAGGTCCAATGGCTAGCAAGTGATCTTCTGGTGCCAAGTATATAAATGTGGAAGGTCTAATGAGGACAAGGATCTAGGGTTGCCCACTCTGATTGGACCTATTCCTGGAGTTTTCATCACATGACTTCCAGCTTCTAACTGCCCCGCCCCCACGCTCCCAATAGTCGTCCATCCTCGCGACGCTCCGCCTTCCCATGCCGATTTGAAAGCGAACAGGCTCTTCAGCACCTGATTGGATGTCAAACGGCCTTTTAACCCCCCAATCTCCAATATTTTAAGAACTAATAACCGAAAGTCTTGAAAGAAAATGAAAAAAAAAGTCCAATTTTTTTTAAACGCCCCAATAATTTTTCTCCGGGTTTTGCTCGCAGTAGTGTCCAGGAGATTAATCTTTAAATCCTGGAGGGTTGGCAACTCCCTTTGCTTAAGAGTCCGTTAACTCTCATAGTCTAGGATTACACATGAAGAATAGCCACTCGGGTGAAGTACCAGCATCTGCGGAATCGTACCCCAATAAACGCCAGTGCCTTCAAAAGAGGAGGTGGGGTAGAAAATGTCATGGTGAGAGTCTAACCACCTCCCCTTGACATTCAACGGCAGTACCATCGCCGAATCCCCCACCATCAATATCCTATGGGTCACCATTGACCAGAAACTTAACTGGACCAGCCACATAAATACTGTGGCAACAAGAGCAGGTCAGAGGCTAGGTATTCTGCGGCGAGTGACTCACCTCCTGACTCCCCAAAGCCTTTCCACCATCTACAAGGCACAAGTAAGGAGTGTGATGGAATACTCTCCACTTGCCTGGATGAGTGCAGCTCCAACAACACTGAAGAAGCTCAACACCATCCAGGACAAAGCAACCCGCATGATTGGCGCCCCATCCACCACCTTAAACATTCACTCCCTCCACCACCGGCGTACCGTGGCTGCAGTGTGTACCATCTACAAGATGGACTGCAGCAACTTGCCGAGGCTTCTTCGGCAGCATCTCCCAAACCAGTGACCTCTACCACCTAGAAGGACAAGGGCAGCAGGCGCAGGGGAACACCACCACCTCCAAGTTCCCCTCCAAGTCACACGCCATCCTGACTTGGAAATATATCGCCGTTCCTTCATCGCCGCTGGGTCAAAATCCTGGAACTCCCTCCCTAACAGCACCTTCACCACACGGGCAACAGCGGTTCAAGAAGGCGGCTCACCACCACCTTCTCAAGGGCAATTAGGGAATGGGCAATAAATGCTGGCCTTGCCAGCGACGCCCCAGAACGAATTAAAAAAAAACCCTCACTCCAGTGTAGAACGGTTTCTGTATTTGAGGTTTGGGCAGTTTACTGTGTGTTTGTTACTCCAGAAACAATATAAACTTGCACTAATGTGAAATATTGATTGTAACAGTCTACCTACATCAATTCGGCTTCAATACCTTGTGCAGAAAAATATAATTATTGAATTGATTTTTCTATACATCACAAACCCTTCATAATGGATGGGTTGGTTCAGCAAGACTCTTGGGTTCACTGCATATTTTCCTGGATCCGAAAACTCATATTGAGTTAAGTCTAATCATATTTCATAATTTGACATTTTTGAAGGTAAGGCTCTCTCTCCTCAGCTGGCCCTTGTTTAATTTGACATCTGGAAAGTATCCTGCACTGTAAATACAGAAAGTACAAAGGAGAACTGAAAAAGGACATAAGAGGGGCAAAGAAAGAGTATGAGAATAGATTAGAGGGTAACACAAAAGTCACTTATTAACATTTAAATAGTAAAAGGGTAGTCAAAGGAAGGATGGGGCCCATTAGGGACCAAAAAGGGGATCGACTTGTGAGGCAGAGGGCATGGCTGTGGTATTAAATGAGTACTTTGCATCTGTCTTCACTAAACAAGAGGATGCTGCCAATGTAGCAGTAAAGGACGAGGTAGTAGAGAAATTGGATAGGATTAAAATAAATAGAGCGGAGGGACTTAACAGGTTGGCAGTCCTCAAAGTAGAAAAGTCATCCAGTCTGGATGGGATGCAACCTAGGTTGTTGAGGGACGTAAGGGTGGAAATTGTGGAGGCCCTGGCCACAATTTTGCAATCTGCCTTAGATATGGGGCTGGTGCCTGAGGACTGTAGGATTGCAAATGTTACAACCCATGTTCAAAAAAAGGGGGAGAGGGATAAACCCAGCAACTACAGGCCAGTCAGCCTGACAGCGGTGGTGGGAAACCTTTAGAGACAATAATCCGGGATAAAATTAATTGGCACTTGGAAAAATATGGGTTAATAAACGAAAGCTAGCACGGATTTGTTAAAGGCAAATTATATTTGGCTAACTTGATTGAGTTCTTTGATAAAGTAACAGAGAGGGTTGATGAGGGTGGTGCGGTTGCTGTTGTGTATATGGACTTTCGCACCTAAGACAGACATTTGTTGTACGATCCTCTTAATTCGTCACCTTAAATTGCTCCCACCACCAGTAATAGAGCTGTTACCAGCAGCACTTCACCCTCGTGTTAAACAGCTCAAACTGCTCTCTCAGGGCACAACTCAAGTTTGGAAAGATGCAATCTAGAATTGCACTGCTGGGTATTTTGTACATTTCAAGTGGATGTGTCAAATGTCACACGCTCACCATTACGCTTTATTAAAACCCGAGCGACCACACTGCTCTGTGCCTTGACTACCTTTTAGATTCGAAAGATGTCACAAAATGGTTGCTAATTCTGAGCACAGAGATACCTGACATCAAAACTGGATGTGGCACGGTGGCATAGTGGTTAGCACTGGTGCCTCACAGCGCCAGAGACCCGGGTTCGAATCTGGCCTCGGGTGACTGTCTGTGTGGAGTTTACACATTCTCCCCGTGTCTGCGTGGGTTTCCTCCGGGTGCTCCGGTTTCCTCCCACAGTCCAAAAATGTGTGGGTTAGGTTGATTTGGCTATGATAAATTGACCCTTAGTGTTAGGGGGGGATTAAATATGTGGGGTTACGGGGATAGGATGGGATATGTTAGGGGGAATTAAATACGTGGGGTTACGGGGATAGGGTGGGATATGTGTCGGTGCAGGCTCGATGGGGATTCTGTGTGAGAAAGCAGGGACAGGGTACTGGATTTGGATGATCAGCCATGATCGTATTGAATGGTGGAGCAGGCTCGACGGGCCGAATGGCCTACTCCTGCTCCTAGTTTCTATGTTTCTATGTGACGATGCTGAATCTTAAGAGGAAAACAACATGAAAAGGGCCAAGGATGGGCAAAGGCCATTCAGCCCATCAAAGATCATCTCTCTGGTACCCTAACTCTCCCCAACCCAGCATACCATCTCATTTGAATGTTTTTGCCTCTACTATCCTAATTTTCAGACTATTCCAAACCTTTATCACACTTTGATTAAAGTTCTGCCCAATATCTGTTTTATAATTTACAGCAATCAGGAAAGATTGAACAGGTTGGGGCTTTTTTCTTTAGAAAAGAGAAGACTTAGCGGCGACCTGATAGAGGTCTTTAAAATTATGAATGGGTTGGACAGGGTAGATGTGGAGAGAATGTTTCCACTTGTGGGAGAATCCAAAGCTAGGGGCCATCAATACAAGATAGTTACTAATAAATCCAATAGGGAAATAAGGAGAAATGTCTTTTCTTAGAGAGTGGTTAGAATGTGGAACTCGTTACCACAGGAAGTGGTTGAGGCAAATAGCTTAGATGCTTTCAAGAGGAAGCTAGACAAGTGCTTGAGAGAAAAGGGAATAGGAAGATATGCTGAAAGGCTGAGATGAGGTGGATGGAATGGGAGGAGACTCACGTGGAGCATAAACACCAGCACAGACTAGTCGGGCCAAGTGGCCTGTTTCTGTGCTGTCTATTCTGTGTCATTCTATGTACAGTACAACTATTTCTCACTAATTTAAACTCATGTCCCCTGGTCCCACTTTCTGGTTCAATTGAAAGTAATATCAGTGCAATTATGCAAATTCTATTGTCTGAACTGCCCATCCTTCTGTCAAGTATAAATTTAAGCTGATATGTAGCAGAAAAAAAATAGGGAGCCAGCAATAGCTGGGCCTGTACCTCTACACTCTCTATAAAGTTCAACTCTATTTAAGACCTGAATATTGTTCCCGTATCTCATGCACTTGTGCATATGATACAAGTAAGAGCTTGACATCCTATAGGTGATCCTCCCCTCACCACAAACCTCTAACCTCTTCTCTCATCACAACCCCTCTATCCTTTAATTTGTTGATGCTTTGCCTGTCGCGTCTTAGAACTTTCCTTTCCTGTTCCTCCTAAGCTCCAAATATCCTACATTATATTCCTCCTCTGTGCATTCTCACTTAAATCTAGCCTCATTACGCCATCTTCTATTCTAACTCATTCTATCCCAGGATCTTAAAACTGTGGAACTTCTTACCTTCCTCAGTCTTCCCTTTCTCCTACCACCTACAGGCTTTTACATCGAAACTTGGTGTCACCTAAGAACTAATTCCCGTTTTACCTCATCCTCTCTCCCACTCTTTTCAATCTTGCCAGTCCTGGTCTATGGGCCTCGTCTCTTCATGTAGTTTTCTCAGAAAGGTGGAGACTTCACTACCTTTCCTACTGGAGGGGACTATTCTGAGTGGACAATGGAAATTGGCCAATGATTGATAGATCTCAAATTTTGACCGTACGCATATGGCACAGCAGTAACCTAGGCATAGGAATGAAGACAAATACAAAGAAAGAAAGAAAGAAAGACTTGCATTTATAGAGCGCCTTTCACGACCACCGGATGTCTCAAAGTGCTTTACAGCCAATGAAATACTTTTGAAGTGGAGTCACTGTTGTAATGTGGGAAATTACAACAATACAAATGACATCAATTGAATTAAATCTTTCTTGTGCTGTGAGGCTGATTTATATCAAATAATAGTGCATCCTTGGCTCAGTTGGTCTCCCATCTGGGTTAGAGTGCTATGGCTTCCAGCCTCACAACAGGACCAGAGGACATAATCTAGACCGACACTCCAGTGTAGTATTGAAGATAATGCTACACCATTGGACATATTTTCATGTGGACATTAAAAGCTGTAACAGGAAGGCGGGTTGGTGTTCTTCAAGGATGAGTTCAAATGAGTCTTCTTCATCCAACTTGTGAGGTTAATGACCAGTCACTCTTGTGAGGAAGAAGAGGAGACTGGTGTTCGTGGACACAGCCGTGTGTAGTGATGCCTCTTGCGAGGTTTTGTCCTGCATAAATTCTGGCGATCGGGTAGCCAATAATTGGAGTTCGGATAATGGAGATTCCACTTTAATAAATGAAGAGCTCAATCAGACTACTGTGGGATGTGAAAGGTTAATGGCCTCGGAAGCACAGAACACATTGAAAACATGCCTCATGCAAGTCATTATTGTCCAAAGTGTAAGTAGGACTTTTAAGTGATGAGTCATGGAAAATTCCTCCTAGGTTGGGTTGGGATTGACAGGGATTCAGAGTCTGCTAATTCCCATCCACGTACTTGTACTTACAATTCCCTATGTGGGCTTTTTTTTTGAGAGGGGCTGTCAGAATGTAGTAGGGCAATGATTCTGTCAAGGCTTGGAACATCTTCAAGCGATTAAATATGCAGCAATTTGCATGCGCTGTGCTTCTCTTATAGAAGTGTTTCTCTCCATACAATATAAAAGCGAGGTAGAAAGCAGTTGGAAATGTTTATGTCAAGGCAACTGTTACATCACGACGTTGTTGCCCAGGTAACGGAAAGTTAATTAAGACCTACATCAAAGACCATAATGATTGCGAGCGCTTTCGTGAGCCTCAACAATAGAAACAAATAATTAGCAACTCCTTTCTCTGATGGAAGATCAGCTTATCATTACCCCCAACATTTCTGTTCCATTAAATTACAGCAATTTTCATAAAAGAAAGTTTAAAAAAAATTACGGCAGTCGAATTTTAATGTGAATAAATTTTTTAACAGCTCACTGAACAGATTTATGTGAAATACTGAAAGTTAATTCTACTGAAATGAATGTGTTTCAAGGTGACCGTTGTTTCTTTTAAGGACCAGAGCCCAACTTCTAAAAAAAAAAAATTAAATGTACTTCATTTTAAAATCCTGGTGGACTGGAGTCTGCAACTCCGCATTGGCTCCTGGATGTGTGTCTGATCTAAACATTTGTTTTTATTCATCCTCTGGACGTGGGCGCCGCTGGCAAGGCCGGCATTTATTGCCCATCCCTAGTTATGCTGAGAAGGTGGTGGTGGGTCTTCTTGAACCGCTGGGGTAGGTTTGACACAGCTGAGTGGCTTGCTCGGGTCACTTCAGAGGGCAGTCAAAAGTCAACCATGTTGGTGTGGGACTGGAGTCACATATAGGCCCAGACTGGGTAAAGACGGCAGGTTTCCTTCCCTAAAGGATATTAGTGAACCAGATTTTTTTTTTTACATCAATCTGGCCGCTTCATGGTCACTTTTACTGATACCAGTTTTCTATTTCCAGATTTTAAAGAAAATTCAATTCGAATTCTCAAACTGAACTAGTTTAGCAGTTTTGCTCAGAGAGGCTACAACAACAACTTGCATTTATATAGAGCGCCTTTAACGTAGTAAAACGTCCCAAGGCGCTTCACAGGAGCGTTACCAAACAAAATTTGACACCGAACCACACAGGGAGATATTAGGGCAGGTGACCAAAAGCTTGGCCAAAAAGATAGGTTTTAAGGAGCGTCTTCCGGGAGGAGAGAGAGGCGGAGAGGATTAGTGGGGGAGGGAATTCCAGAGCTTAGGGCCCAGGCAGCTGAAGGCACGGCCGCCAATGGTGGAGCGATGAAAATCGGGGAGGCGCAAGAGGCGAGAATTGGATGAGCGCAGAGATCTCGGAGGGTTGTACAAGGTTTCCATTTTTTCCTCACTTAATGTCTGGGCTTGCATGCGAAAAACAGATGCTTGGGTGTGTTAATGCAGGACCGCTGGCTGTTGTGGAATGCCCCCCACCCCCCAGCAAGAGTTAGGCCTAAAAATTCGGTTGCTTTGCACCTCCCGCAAAGCAACTAGCGCCCGGGCGCGGCGCCGCCAACGCCTCCCGTGAAATTCAGTGGGAGGTTAGCGGCAGCGGTAACCGTTAGCGCCCCGTGGCGCTGCGCCGCTGGCGATGATGTCATCGCCGTGCGCAGCGCCCCGCTCGCACTCCGGCCGTGATCTTCGGTAGCGCCCCCTGACTTACCGCCAGACGCGATGTCCGACGGGGTCAGGGGGGGCCTACCTGCGGCCGGGGCGGCGTTAATTAAAGGGAAGCTGCCGAACGGCCATTTTTGTTGCTGGCCACCTGCCGCCCCATTGCTGTCCCCAGCCTCCTGTGAAGCCCCCCCGCGGAGTGCCGGCTGCGATCCGTGAGCCCGGCACTTCTCTCGAGTGCCGAGCTCTTTTGCTGGCACTCCGATCCCTGGTGGCCCAGCTGGGCCCCAGGTCGCGCTGCGCAAGGCCTCTCTCCTTTAAGGGGAGGAAGGCCTGCAGTACCATGGCACTGTGACACGTAGAACCGCGATATTCACTCGCAGCGCCCCAAGAGGGAGGCGGGGCGCTTCCAGTAGCGCCCGCTTCCCTCTTGGGGAGCTACCGATGAATTTCGGCCACGGGGCAGCTAATTTTTTCGGGGTCGGCGAAGTTAGTGCCCCAAAGGGGGGCGGGACTCAATTTTTCCCCCTTAGTGTCTTTAAGACAGGAGAGGATCAAACTACAGAGGAAGGATGCCAAGGCCATGAAGAGGGTACAGAAGAAACTCACTAAGGTGAAGCCACGGATAGGAAGGATTTCATTAGGAGGTGAGACCAGAGAATTTGGGGCTCTTTTTAAATTAGAACAGAGAAAGATTGTGTAGAATGGGCCTATACTCTCTGGAGTTTAGAAGAATGAAAGGCGATCTCATTGAAACATACAAGATTCTGAGGGGGCTTGACAGGGTAGATGCTGAGGTTGTTTCCCCTGGCTGGAGTGTCTAGAACTAGGGGGCATAGTCTCAGGATAAGGGGTCGGCCATTTAAGACTGAGATGAGGAGGAATTTCTTCACTCAGAGGGTTGTGAATCTTTGGAATTCTCTGCCCCAGAGGGCTGGGAATGCTGAGTCTTTGAGTATATTCAAGGCTGAGATCGATAGATTTTTGGACTCTAGGGGAATCAAGGGATATGGAGATCGGGCGGGAAAGTGGAGTTGAGGTCGATGATCAGCCACGATCTTATTGAATGACGGAGCAGGCTCGAGGGGCCGTATGGCCGACTCCTGCTCCTATTTCTTATGTTCTTATGTTCTTAAAGTTAAGAGGGTACCTGACAGAGTTTTCAAAATTATGAGGTGAGGTAAGTCAGGAAAAAAGCATTTAGATGAGCACTTGAAACGCCATAGCATACAAGGCTACGGACCAAGTGCTGGAAAATGGGATTAGAATAGACAGGGCTTGATGGCCGGTGCAGACACGATGGGCCGAAGGGCCTCTTTCTGTGCTGCAAAACTCTATGACTCTATTTCCACTGGTCAGTGAGGTGGTAGCTAGGGTCCATCATTATACTTGCTTTAAAATCTATTTCATTTCCTGCTTTTTTCCAGTTCTGGCGAAAGGTCTTCGACCTGAAACGTTAACTCTGTTTCTCTCTCCACGGATGCTGCCTGGCCTACTGAGATTTTCCAGCGTTTTCTGTTGTTATTTCCATCAATTTAATGCCTTCACTAAATGAACGAAGGGAGAGCTTAGGCTGATATTTGTTTTACGCAGAGGATTATTAAAACATGCAATGGCCTTCCAGAAACAGTGGTGGGAGCAGAATTCGTCTTTGCTTTTAAAAGAGAAGTAGATAAATATTTGAAAAATAAAAATTTTAAAAGGTATAAGGAAAGGGCAGGCGAATGGGTCTAAGTGGATAACACTTTCAGAGAGCTGGCATAGGCACAATAGGCTGAATGATCTCTTTTTCTGCTGTAAAATTCCATGATCCAGTAAAAAAATACATTTGGCTACATTAAAAAAATTGTATAAGATTCAGCCATGAAAGAAACTCATCACAAGTAGCCGTTCTTGACTATTCCAACGCACTCCTGGATGGCCTCCCACATTCCACCCTAAGTAAACTTGAGGTTATCCAAAACTCGGCTGCCCGTGTCCTAACTCGCACCAAGTCCCGTTCACCCATCACCCCTGTGCTCGCTGACCTACATTGGCTCCCAGTTAAGCAACGCCTCGATTTCAAAATCGTCATCCTTGTTTACACATCCCTCCATGGCCTCGTCTCCTCCCTATCTCTGTAATCTCCTCCAGCCCCACAACCCCCCCGAGATATCTGCGCTCCTCTAATTCTGCCCTCTTGAGAATCCCTGATTATAATCGCTCAACCATTGGCGGCCGTGCCTTCTGTTGCCTGGGCCCTAAGCTCTGGAATTCCCTGCCTGAACCTCTCCGCCTCACTACCTCTCTTTCCTCCTTTAAGACGCTCCTTAAAACCTACCTCTTTGACCAAGCTTTTGGTCACCTGCCCTAATATCTCCTTCTGTGGCTCGGTGTCAAATTTTTTGTCTTATAATACTCCTGTGAAGCGCCTTGGGACGTTTCACTATGTTAAAGGTGCTATATAAATACAAGTTGTTGTTGTTGTTCTGAGGGACAGGCATTTACAGCATTTGCACGTTCTTGACAGGAAAATGCGGGCATCCTAATTGTTCTAAATACTAGTTTGATCTAATTTTACCATGTCGCAATATTCAACGTCTGAATGGAATAGATTTGATCTCCAATGGAGCTCCTTAAAACCTACCTCCTTGGACCAAGCTTTTGGTCACCTTGCGTGGCTCGGTGTCAAATTTTATTTGGTTACGCTCCTGTGACGCTCCTTAGGATGTTTCACTATGTTAAAGACGCTATATAAATGCAAGTTGTTGTTTAGCATGGGTCTGGGTAAAGGCCCCGGGGGGCATTTGCCGAGTAAAGAAAGAAAGACTTGCATTTCTGTAGCGCCTTTCACGGCCACCGGACATCCCAAAACGCTTTACAGACAATGAAGTACTTTTTGAAGTGGAGTCACTGTTGTAATGTGGGAAACGCGGCAGTCAATTTGCGCACAGCAAGCTCCCGCAAACAGCAATGTGAAAATGACCAGATAACCTGTTTTTTTTTGTTATGTTGATTGAGGGAGAAATATTGGCCCCAGGACACCGGGGATAACTCCCCTGTATGTGCTGGTGGCAGGGAATCTTGCCCATCGGCAAAGTGGCAGACCTGCTGGCGGTGGACGTGGTTCCTGACGTCATGAGTTAGACAATGTCTCCATCGGTTATCATTGGACTTCAAGGGTTAAGTTACGAGGAGAGATTACACAAATTAGGGTTATATTCCCTAGAATTTAGAAGATGATCTGATCGAAACTTTCAAGATATTAAGGGGAGCAGATAGGGTAGATAGAGAGAAACTATTTCCACTGGTTGGGGAGTCTAGGACTAGGAGGCATAGTCTAAAAATTAAAGCCAGACCTTTCAGGAGTGAAATTAGGAAACACTTCTACACACAAAGGGTGATAGAAGTTTGGAACTCTCTTCCGCAAACGGCAATTGTTAATTTTAAATCTGAGATTGATAGATTTTTGTTAACCAAAGGTATTAAGGGATATGGGCCCAAGGCGGGTATATGGAGTTAGGTCGCAGATCAGCCATGATCTCATTGAATGGCGGAGCAGGCTCGAGAAGCTGAATGGCCTCCTCCTGTTCCTATGTTCCTTAGCAGCTCCATTTTTGAGGAATCTTCCCATTTCTCATTCGTCAATTTTTTTTTTAAACAGAAAATCCGTTTTGTCACATCAACCAGAAACACCAACTTGCTTTTATATAGAACGCTTTTAATGCAGGAAAATATTCCAAGGAATATTGAGACATAAAGAGAAACAGACGGCGAACCAAAGATGAGAGATGGGGATGGGAGGGGGGCAGCGGGGTCAAAGAGGTGGGTTTTAAGGAGAATCTTAAAGGAAGAGAGGAAGATGGAAGAGGTAAAACTATTTAGGGAGCGAATTCCAGAGTGTGGGATCATAGAAATCATAGAAATTTATGGCACAGAAGGAGGCCATTCGGCCCATCGTGTCTGTGCCGGCCGAAAAAGAGCTCTCCAGCCTAATCCCACTTTCCAGCTCTTGGTCCGTAGCCCTGTAGGTTACGGCACTTCAAGTGCATATCCAAGTACTTTTTAAATGCGGTGAGGGTTTCTGCCTCTACCACCCTTTCAGGCAGTGAGTTCCAGACCCCCACCACCCTCTGGGTGAAAAAAGTTCTCCTCAACTCCCCTCTAATCCATCTACCAATTACTTTAAATCCATGCCTGCCCCTGGTTATTGACCTCTCTGCTAAGGGAAATAGGTCCTTCCTATCCACTCTATCTAAGCCCCTCATAATTTTATACACCTCAATCAAATCTCCCCTCAGCCTCCTCTGTTCCCAAGAAAACAACCCCAGCCTTTCCAATCTTTTCTCATAGCTAAAATTCTCCAGTCCTGGCAAGATCCTAGGAAGCTGAAGGCATGGCTGCCAATGGCGGGGTGAAAGCTGGAGGGATGCCTAAGAGTCCAGGGTCAAAGGAACAGGACGTTTTGGGAGGGGGGAGTGGGCGGGTTGTACAGCTGAAGGAGGTTAAGAGATAAGGAGGGGAGAGGCCATGGAGGGATTTAAACACAAGGATGAATGCTTTATGTTTGACGTCATTCAGTTGTTGAGTGGAGTGGCCAGACTGTGGGATCTGTGGATCGGGAAGTCCTCCAGCCTAGATGGCTTGTATAGCAGATGCAGTTGGACCTATTTAATGCATTTTGGCCGTGACAACTCTTGTGTGAGTTTAAATGTTCGGAATCTTGGACATCATTTTACTGCAGCATCACTCCCACGTTGCATGGATTAGTTGTTCTCAATGCTCTGAAATTATTAAATCTGTTTGATGACAGGAATTCACATCCATTGGCCCTTTAGCTATTTTTAATGGTTGACGAGAAAGCAAAAGCGAGGAGCCACATTATAAGCTTATTGCCAACGCCATGCTGTGTCTCCTGCCCCAAGCACTGTGCCACCATCAAGAAGCCCAGTGCTATCTTTGTGCCCATTGCTAACGATCCCATGGGATGCCACCACCCTATAGAAGACACAATTGCCCACTCCCCCAATGTTGCATCAGACTGCATTGTTGGAACGCCAGTAAGTGTAATACAAAGAAAGACTTGCATTTATATAGCGGCTTTCACTACCTCAGGACGTCCCAAAGCGCTTTACAGCCAATGAAGTACTTTTGAAGTGCAGTCACTGTTGTAATGTAGGAAACACGGCAGCCAATTTGCGCACAGCAAGCTCCCACAAACACCAATGTGATAATGACCAGAGAATCTGTTTTTTTTAATGATGATTGAGGGATAAATATTGGCCAGGACACTGGGGAGGACTCCCCTGCTCTTCTTTGAAATAGTGCCATGGGATCTTTTACGCCCACCTTACAGGGCAGACGGGGCCTCGGTTTAACGTCTCATCTGAAAGACGGCACCTTTGACAGTGCAGCACTCCCTCAGCACAGCCCTGGAGTGTCAGTCTGGATTTTTGTGCTCAAGTCTCTGTGGGATAAGTAAATGCACCATAAATACTGCTGGCTTTTAGTGTCTTTATTGTTGAGAAGCCGAGGTGAAGGGTGAAGCTCCATCATGCATTATTGCACCCAGTTGAAACGAGTAAGAGAGAAACCAAAGTAATTGAAGAAGTGGGGTTTATGTGACACGAAGCTTGGGTGCTGGAGATTGTAGGAGGAAGGAAAGACAAGATGGTAAGGAGTTCTGGGGCCTGAAATTACTGGGGTGGAGGAGGGCCCATATTGGGCAGATCGCAAGCAGGAGGGGCAGGAATTTGGGGTGGAACCTGGCTGAGGGCAGGCATGGGTGTCCGAGGGGATCGATTACCTCTTAATGCCGCACTCTTTACCATACAGGGGAGGACATTTAAAAAAAAATCATGCTTCACCCCATTCAGGGCCTTCGGCTCCCCCCATTGGAATGGTAAGGTATTGCACTGATGGAGGGAAACCAAAGGCCTTTGATGAATTCCTGTCATCAAACAGATTTAATAATTTCAGAGCTTTTGAGAACAACTAATCCATGCAACGTGGGAGTGATGCTGCAGTAAAATGATGTCCAAGATTCCGAACATTTAAACTCACACAAGAGTTGTCACGGCCACAATGCATTAAATAGGTCCAACTGCATCTGCTATACAAGCCATCTAGGCTGGAGGACTTCTCGATCCACAGATCCCACAGTCTGGCCACTCCACTCAACAAGCTCTGTTTTCCACCACCTCTTCTCACCGGCTGCCTCTGTTGTGCCCTCGCCACCCCGATTATTAAAATGATCCTGTCCCCAGTCAGCGGCCATTAGTCCCAAGCTGCTAGAGCCGGGGACGAATGGAATTTCAGGACCCCCTGCAGTCTTGTGGTCCTGGAGATGAGATAGAATAAGAGACAGTGCGATGAGCCTCAATTTCAACACAGTGAGGATTCAGGGAAGGGGAAGACTGTGTGTGTGTGGGGGGGGGAGGGGGCATGCTGGCCGATCTGGAGCAGGTCCACAGCCTCTGCCATTATTCCCTCCTCTCTTGTGAGTAAGGACTTTGTGACACCCTACAAGGGGGGTATCAGGAATTTCTTGTGTGGGGCAGACCCAGAACAAGAACGAGTCTCCTACTGTTCAGCCATCGTCAAACACGACACCAAGCCAACCTGCCAGCATCAGGCCACTTCTAAATCCTGCTCCGTTTTTACAAATCTCCAGCATAAACCGTCAGAATTAAATCCGGTATAAACTCTCTCCCTTTGTGTCTGTGGCTCAGTATTTGATTCAATATCAGCAAGATGATCTATGTTGGTATAAAGGGCTCGTAACATATATCCATTAGCATGACTTGCCTTATGACACGTATGCAGCACAAGTCTTGACACATGTCTAATTTATTTTGCATGTATGTAAATTAATTGCAATTAGAATTGAGTTTTCAAGCCTCCCTGCTGTTGGGTGGGAGAGGAGCAGCTTAACGACAAAAAAATTATGTTTAAAACTCACCAATTGCTGTTTGCAATGATCATTTTCATTTCCGAATACCTGTAATTTGTTGGTCGCCTCAATTCTTTCCCTCAGGGTAATCCTAATTTTTTTTTTGAGGATTTTTGAACTGTGTTCCACTGCCTGCAGAGCAGCAGAAAATTCATCTCCAGCTGGTTTGAAAACTGTACCACGTCTGGAAGACCATTCCATGCTCTTCCCCCCACCCCACCACCACCTTGTACAGCCCAGCGTGAAATGTCATAGATAGAAATTGTGTAATGTTGCCAGCAACCACAGCAACTTGCATTTATACAGCGCCTTTAACGTAGTAAAACGTCCCAAGGCGCTTCACAGGATCGATTATCAAACAAAATTTGACACCGAGCCACATAAGGAGATTTTAGCGCAGGTGACCAAAAGCTTGGTCAGAGATGTAGGAGCGTCTTATAGGAGGTGAGAGAGGCGGAGAGGTTTAGGGAGGGAATTCCTGATCTTTGGGCCTTGGCAGCTAGCTGAAGGCACGGCCGCCAATGGTGGAGCGATTAAAATCGGGGGTGCGCAAGAGGCCAGGATTGGAGGAGCGCAGAGATCTCGGAGGGTTGTAGGGCTGGAGGAGGGTACAGAGGTAGGGAGAGTGGCGAGGCCATGGAGGGATTTGAAAATGAGGATGAGAATTTTAGTGACCCTTTGCTGTATTTGGACATTGGGTGAGGACAGGAATGGGCTTGGCGCCTTTGCCCACTCTGCTCCAATAGCCTGCCAACATTCCATACCCTAGGTTCACACTTAGGAACCGTGGTCCCTTGAACAAGGGACCAGAGGTGTATACATATGTGTAAATTCACCAATGCTGAAATCCCAACAAAGAAGGGAGGATGGGTCGGAGAATTGGTGCTACAGTGTTGTAGCTCTATGTCCCTTCGAATGCAGCTCCTTGCTGGGATTGTGGGATCAGTGAATTAACTCCAAAGGGAGATAACGAAGAGTGAATATAGCAGGTTAGGGGGGTGGGGGGAGAATACTTACAGTAACTCGATGGCCATAATGTAAACATGAGCTGCCTTGTGTGATTTTACCAGGTCTGTTACTGGCATGAGGGCTTGGTTATTAGAAAGCTTCATTATCTACGAGTTAATAAAAAGCATTAAAATGCGTAAAAACTAAGATTAAAACTCATTGCAGACATTGCTGTTGCAGTGGATTATGATTAAGACCACGGATTTGTGGTTTTGGCACAACAACTTGAATTTCTTTAGCGCCTTGGGACGTTTTACTACGTTGAAAGCGCTATATAAATTCAATTTGTTGTTGATGTCTTCACGAAGAATGGGGCAGAGTCACAGAATGCGAAAGCCCCCAGTGTCTGCCCTAATGGACTGCCCTAACTTCTTCTATGTACGACCCACGCAGCCAGCAGACAGAGGAAGCTTTCGTCCCACGGGGCAGACCCTGGTTCCAAAGTGGAAAGGCCCGTGTCCAAACCCGGTGTGTCCCCAGTCTCTACAATGTGCTTATTTACAATGGAAGATCTAATTGGATAATCTGAATAAAGAATCCAAGTGCCTGACTGGCTGTTTCGGATCTTGAAGGGAGGTTCTGCATCGCTAGGCTAAGGTGTTGCCGACTATATGTGGATTTGTGTCACAAGCATGCCTTGAATTTAAAGGAGGCGAGCATCCAGTTGTGGGAGACGAGCAGGCAGCAACTCTCCACTGACTGTGCTAATGCACTGCGTGAGAGGTTAGTTTTTATTTCATTGCGACTCGGAGAGCATTCTTAGAATTGGTTTTTTTCTTCCCTCACTGTAGTTTTAAGTCCAAACAAAGGGCGGTGACTGGGAGGATGGGGTAAAAAAGCTTGGACTAAACAGGCCTCAGGTATTGTGGATCTGTGTGTGTGTGTGTGTGTGTGTGTGTGAGAGAGAAACGGAGATAGGGAGACAGATGAAGATAAAGTACAGGATTATGTTGTGGCCTGCAGCAGCTCAAGTGCCTGCCTGTTAATGGAAATAGAGATTTGATTGGATTAAGTTGCTGATTAAACTGACCTAATATTGTGTAAGCCACAATATCAACAGTCGGATTTGGCGTAATGCTCAACGTGTCTCCAATCATTATGCAAGACATTAAATGGGTCACTGGTTCTAAACCCGACCAGCCTTAACTTGAGTGCTGCAACTCGGGTCGCCAACTCGGGTTGGACATATTCTTGAAGGTGGCGTCACATGACCTCCTGCCTCCAGCCGCCCCGACCCCATTGGTCGCCCGACACGCCCATATTCGTGATACCCCGCCTTCCCAGGCCAATTGGAAAGCGAATAGACACTTCGTTACCTGATTGGAGGATTGCTGACTGTCAGTCAAACAGCCTCTTTTTTTTTCCCCAGCTCCAATTTTTTTTTTATATAACTAGTAAACAAAAGTGGTCAAAGACATTTGTTTTTAAAGCTCCCTTTGATTTTTCTCCCGGGTGTTGCTCGCAGCCAGTGTCCTGGGGATTAATCTTCAATTCCTGGAGACTCCAGGCCAATCATAGAAACATAGAAAATTAGGAGCAGGAGTAGGCCATTCGGCCCTTCGAGCCTGCTCTGCCATTCAATATGATCATAGCTGATCCTCTATCTCAATACCATATTCCTGCTCTTTCCCCATACCCCTTGATACCTTTCGTGTCTAGAAATCTATCTATCTCCTTCTTAAATATATTCAGTGACTTGGCCTCCACAGCCTTCTGTGGTAGAGAATTCCACAGGTTCACCACCCTCTGAGTGAAGAAATTTCTCCTCATCTCAGTCCTAAATGTCCTACCCCCGTATCCTGAGACTGTGACCCCTCGTTCTAGACCCCCCTCCAGCCAGGGGAAACATCCTCCCTGCATCCAGTCTGTCTAGCCCTGTCAGAATTTTATACGTTTCAATGAGATTACCCCTCTCATTCTTCTAAACTCTAGTGAATACAGGCCTAGTCGACCCAATCTCTCCTCATACGACAGTCCTGCCATCCCAGGAATCAGTCTGGGATTCCGGAGGGTTGGCAACCCCGAGCAACCCCGAGCTGTAACCACAGATTCATTCTTTTGTTGTCGTTTTTTGGTGATGCGCTCAGTTAATATTTTGATGGAAACGCCTCAGTTGTCTAATCACCTCAACGGTCTGAAGTTATCAGGTTGGGCAGTTCCGTGCGGGATAGACCTACTGTTGACGGGTGAGGCTGCCTCAGCGTCGCTCACCAGCTTTTTTGGTGAGTCCCACAGTCCCAACCGATTTCCTGTTGGAAGTCCAAGGTCAGGAATGCTGCACCATGGAGTTCTGGGACACAGGCCTGTGCCTGCAATTTACCACAAAGCGAGCTTCTGAATTCAATCATGCCATTGGAATACAGTTGACATTGGTGGTTCTTCACAAGAAATGAAAAGAGCTAAAGCACCAACAGTTCTATTAAATGGTCCTTGTCACAGGAGGACGGTAGCATAGTGGTAATGTTACTGGACTAGTAATCCAGAGGCCTGAACCAATGATCCGGAGACAGGAGTTCATAATCCCACCATGCTAGCTGAGGAATTTGAATTCAGTTAGTTAAATAAATCTGGAATAAAAAGATAGTGACCATGAAACTACCGGATTGTTGCAAAAACCCATCTGGTTCACTAATGTCTGGGCCTATATGTGACTCCAGATCCACAGCAACATGGTTGACTCTTCAACCGCCCTCTGAGATGGCCTAGCGAGCAACTCAGTTGTTTCAAGGCGGCGGCTCACCACCACCTTCTCAAGGGCAATTAGGGATGGGCAATAAATACTGGCCTTGCCAGCGACGCCCACAAACGTGACTGAAATTTAAAAAAAAATCAAATGGTTCTCTTTTAACTTGTGTGGAAGCTGGGATAACCCTAGCTCATAATAGCATTCATTTGCTGCCTTTTGCTGAAGAAGAAAGAAGAAAGATTTGATCGGAGAGATACAGAGGAACTATTTCCCCATGTGGTGGGATCCAGAACTAGGGGGCATGATCTTAAAATTAGAGCTAGGCCGTTTAAGAGTGAAATTAAGAAGCGCTTTTTCACACAAAAGTGGGTAGTGGAAATCTGGAACTCGCTCCCCCAAAAGGCTATGGATGCTGGATCAATCGAAATTTTCAAGACTGAGTTTTTTTTTTATTAGGTCAGGATTTGGAGCAAAGGCAGGAAAATGGAGTTGAGGTATAGATCAGCTAATTGAATGGCGGAACAGGCTCGAGGGGCTGAATGACCTCCTCCTGTTCCTATGACTCCCAGCTCAGTTTGCAACCACAATTAGTGGGCTGTATGTGGGCCCAAAGGCACTTGGAGTGAGAAGACTGCCAGGGGTCACAGGAAGACTTCTCTTCCCGCTCCCGCATCGTTACCTCTGGTGTCCCCCCAAGGATCTATCCTTGGCTCCTTCCTATTTCTCATCTACATGCCGACCCTTGGCGACATCATCCGAAAACATAGCGTCAGTTTCCACATGTACGCTGATGACACCCAGCTCTACCTCACTACCACTTCTCTCAACCCCTCCACGCTCTCTAAATTGTCAGACTGCGTCTGACATCCAGTTCTGGATGAGCACAAATTTTCTCCAATTAAATATTGGGAAGACCGAAGCCATTTTTTTCGGTCCCCGCCACAAACTCCGTTCCCTAGCCATTGACTCCATCCCTCTCCCTAACATCTGTCTGAGGCTGAACCACACTGTTCACAACCTTGGTGTCATATTTGACCCTGAACTGAGCTTCTGACCAAATATCCGCAGCATAACAAAGACTGCCTATTTCCACCTCTGTAACATCGCTCGTCTCCGCCCTTGCCTCAGCTCATCTGCTGCTGAAACCCTCACCCATGCCTTTGTTACCTCTAGACTTGACTATTCCAACGCACTCCTGGCTGGCCTCCCACATTCCACCCTACGTAAACTTAAGGTCATCCAAAACTCGGCTGCCCGTGTCCTAACTCACACCAAGTCCCGTTCACCCATCACCCCTGTGCTCACTGACCTACATTGGCTCCCGGTTTCAAAATTCTCATCCTTGTTTTCAAATCCCTCCATGGCCTCGCCCCTCTCTGTCTCTGTAATCTCCTTCAGCCCCACAACCCCCTGAGATATCTGCGCTCCTCCAATTCTGCCCTCTTGAGGATCCCTGATTATAATCGCTCAACCATTGGTGGCCGTGCCTTCTGTTGCCTGGGCCCTAAGCTCTGGAATTCCCTGCCTAAACTTCTCCACCTCTCTACCTCTCTTTCCTCCTTTAAGACGCTCCTTAAAACCTACCTCTTTGACCAAGCTTTTGGTCACCTGCCCTAATTTCTCCTTATGTGGCTCGGTGTCAAATTTTTTGTCTTATAATACTCCTGTGCAGCGCCTTGGGACGTTTTACTATGTTAAAGGTGCTCTATAAATACAAGTTGTTGTTGTTGTTGTTGAAGAAGGTGTAGTGGGCTGCAAACAGCCACTGGTGCATATAGCACAGCATACAGGTTGCCTGCATATATGAATTATAATATTACATGGAGGATTGCCAGCAAAAAATAACAGGAGAAAGTTGCTATAGATACAAAGGGAACTGGATTCCCCACAGTCAAGTGCCAGAAAAATCTTACAAAAGATGGAATATTCAGGTAGGTATTAGGAATTCACTTTGCACCTTCACATACAAGTCCTTTAAAGCGAATTTATGATGTTTTAAAATTCAGATTTTGCTTCTAGCAGTTTCTGTACATTTTTCATATTGTAATAGTTTTAGTCTGAAGTGCCTCTGTGCAGCAAAACAAATAGGAGGAAAAATTCAGTATCGCCCCGTTTGGGGCACCATTATCGGCCATGCGCAAAGTTTAGCGCCTGGTGCTAATTATCGCCTCCGACTGCAAACTTGGCTTTTATCGCCCCCCTGGAGGTGATTGGAGCGCTAAATCAGGCGCTACACACCTGTCTTAAGGCGCAAAGGCCGAGGAGCGAGGTGTTCACTCTTAGCGCTGGCGAAGCTCATGTGATGATGTCAGTTAGCGATGGAACACAGACACAATGGCGCCGGCCAGTTCTTAAAGGGAATGGTTGATCTTGCTCTCCATCCACATCCTGCTCATTGCAGGCTTGAATCTCGGCCTGGAGAGACCTGTACATCAAATCTGCTGGAAAGAACAATGGAGAGGCCCAGGGAAAGAGCTCAGAGTGCAGCCCCCACAGTCTCTTCTAAATAGATGGAAGGAAGGGCAAATCAAAATGAACCTGCAAAGTGCTGCTCAGTACCCAAAACTCCTTCACACAGCGTTGAATCTCTCCAGAAGTCTCTCTCTCTCTCTCTCAGAATGCGTGGTGCAAAAATGTCACCAACAAAAAAAGGCAGGAAGCGGTCACCTTTAAATAGCGTTCCCCCAGTCCCTTCCTGACTGCAAAACGCTCCCCTCAACCTGTCGTTGCTAGCGGCAGGTGGTAAGGCAGGGGGCGCCACTCAATATCCGTTCCGGGGCGCTACCGGGGCGTTGCGCACTCGACTGACGTCACGATCTGCTGGCGCAGGAGATCGGGGCGGTAGTGTTTAGCGCCGCTGCAAAATGTCTAATTAATTTTGTGAGCGGCGCAAACATCGCCGCGCATGGGCGCTAGTTGCTTTGCGCCCCATTAGCGCCCTCTTAAGGTGCTAACGGGAGGTGCAAACCAACTGAATTTTTCCCCCATAGACCGGCTAGCCCCAAAATAAAAGCCTTTGAAGTTATGTTTTATTCTGTGACCGCGTTGCCAGCTCTTTGTCAAAGCCGCACCCACCGATGATGTACTGGCAATTTTTAATGATCCCGAGGATGGGTATTGCAGGGGTTTAGAATAGTGCTCTTTTACCTGCAAGAGCTGGGTTCAAATCCAGTCACGGACTGTTACTGTATTGAAACAGGCTGTTCAGTATTCACCATATCAAATCTTTTCTTCTCCGCATCAACCATAGTCTCATTCTATTTGCAGGGTTATGGGGAAAGAGCGAGTGGGGCTAACTGGATTGCTCTTCGAAAGAGCCGGCGCAGACTCGATGGGCCTCCTTCCGTTCTGTACTATTCTATGATTCTCTTCTCATTCCTATACCTTTTAATATTCCTTTTTAACAAGCAACTATCTAATTCTCTTTATAAAAAGAATTTATGGCGACTGCTTCAGCACTGAATTTCATATTTTAACCACCTACTATGTAAAGAATTTTTTTCGAAACACCCCTTCAATTCTTTTCATGATTATCTCAAATTTGTGCCCTCCTGCTGGCATCTCACCAACCAGCGGAAACAATCTGGGCTGGATTTGACCTTTCGGTGCAGCCTAGGGGTGGGACAGCTTCCTACCGGATTCCGATCCCGCCCCCAACGACGTCCGACGCACAGACGCTATTTTGCGTCAATTAGCCTTGTTAAGCCCACCCTGCGGGCTTGCTGGCCAATGAGGAGAAAGCCGGTATCAGATGACGACAGTTGATGACGCGTCATCTGCTGGTTTTCTTAAAGGGGCCACGCTCAATTTTTTTTGACAGGTGATTTTTCAGTGTTTGACAGCATTGAGGTGCTGCAAACACTGACAATCTCTGTACAAAGGTGAGCCCTTGCACCCAGACTCTCCAGTGACTCCCTCCTTAGGCTAGAACAGATGGCAGCTGCAGGTGAGGTTACAGAAGTGATCTGTCACTGGTGTGAGAGGTTCTCCCAATGAGGTGGGACTACACAAACACTTCAAAACTTGTTACCTACAGAAAAGTCTAAATACATTAAAAATGATTTTCCCAACATTTTCTTACCTCTGAAACTCACCAGTGTACCATTGGATCCTTCACACCACTTCTGCAGCTGTCATCAATGAAGAAACATTACAGTAGACCCACAGCACGCCACACTTACCTAGCATGGTGTCCGGACGTCGGGAAGCCCGCAGTAGACCTGTCAAAATTGGAAAAAGCCTCTTAACTGCCTCTTAACAAGCAGTTAAGTGCCTATAATCCTCTTCCTGCCGCTAGCTGTTGGGTCCATGTGCAAATCGGGGACCCGACCCCCGGTAAGATTGTTTGGAGGCGGCTTGACAGCGGGTTCGGGACCCGCTGTCAATCTTTGCAATTTTACCAGATGTCCTGCCTCCAAACCCGCCCCCTGAGCACCGGCAAAATTCCCCCCTCTGGCTCCCTTTAACTTATCATAACCCTTGGTAGCCAGCCCCGACTGATGAGATGCCAGTCTCCTCCCTCTCTCACTTGTCAGGACCACAAGCAAAGCTAGGCCATGAGGTGGCGGGTGTGAGAACTGCACTGCTCTTTTTTTTTCTCAGATTAAGATTTTTATTGGGGTTTGGGTTCTACGATGACGCCCAACATATCTCAGTGTCACATCAGTGTGCTACTCAGTGCTTGTAAACCTTCCCAATGTTACCTTTAGGCCCAACTTAATCTCATAACTTCATATGATTGTTCCTCACGTCATTTGGGGGTGAAATTGGACTCGGGCAGTGGTGCAAAAATGGCAATAGCGAATCGAGGATCAAACAGGCTGCCGACTCTCTATCACCCGTTTTGCGCTATGGCCCGAGACCAATTTCACCTCTCTTTGTGTCCATATCAACAACAACAACAACTTACATAGGATTACATAGGATATACGGTACAAAACAGGCCATTTGGCCCAACCAGTCCATGCCAGCGTTTATACTCCACTCGAGCCGCCTCCTGTCTTTCCCCATCTAACTCTATCAACATAACCCTCTATTCCCTTCTCCCTCACATGCTTATCTAACTGCCCCTTAAATACATCTATACTATTCGCTTCAACCACTCCCTGTGGTAGCGAGTTCCACATTCTCACCACTCTCTGGGTAAAGAAGTTTCTTCTGAATTCCAAATTTGATTTCTTGCTGACTATCTTATATTGATGGCCTCTAGTTTTGCTCTTCCCCACAAGTGGAGACATTCTCTCTGTGTCCACTCTATCAAAACCTTTCATCATTTTAAAGACCTCTATTAGGTCACCCCTCAGCCTTCTCTTTTCAAGAGAAAAGAGACCCAGCCTGTTCATCCTTTCCTGATAGGTGTACCCTCGCATTTCTGGTATCATCCTTGTAAATCTTCTCTGCACCCTCTCCAGTGCCACTATATCCTTTTTATAATATGGTGACCAGAATTGCACCCTGTACTCCAAGTGTGGTCTAACCAAGGTTCGATACAAGTTTAGCATAACTTCCCTACTTTTTAATTCTATCCCTCTAGAAAAGCTGGGGGAGAAATTCATTATAGCCCCGTTTGGGGTGCTATATTTATATAACGCCTTGAATGTAGTAAAATGTCCCAAGGCGCTGTACAGGAGTATTATAAGACAAAAAATTTGACACCGAGCCACATAAGGAGAAATTAGGGCAGGTGACCAAAAGCTTGGTCAAAGAGGTAGGTTATAAGGAGCGTCTTAAAGGAGGAAAGAGAGGTAGAGAGGCGGAGAGGTTTAGGCAGGGACCTAGGCAACAGAAAGCACGGGCACCAATGGTTGAGCGATTCAGCAGTGGATGAGCTGAGGCAAAGGCGGAGATGAGCGATGTTTATAGAGGTGGAAGTAGACGGTCTTAGTTGTGCCGCGGATATGTGGTTGGAAGCTCATTTCAGGGTCAAATCCGACACCAAGGTTGCGAACAGTGTGGTTCAGCCTCAGACAGATGTTAGGGAGAGGGATGGAGTCGGTGGCTAGGGAACATAACACATGGTCTTTTCCCCAATGTCTCTTTCAACATTTGTCCTTATTTTTATGCTTATTATTCAAGCGCCACACAACCCCTGTTGTCCTCCTGTTCTCTGCTTGCTTATAGCTGCCTTGTGATCTTACGTCTACAATTTGACATTAAATTGGGAATGTCCCCCAGAAATTCAACCTGTATGATGATAAGACCCAAAAAGTTTTGAGAAAAGTCAAAATCCCAGTACTTGAACCATAAACTATTCTGACTTTATAATAATATAGAATAATTTCCATCTACACAGGCTGCTTATATAGGTCACAAAAGCCTTAATATATTCTCTTGCATAATTGTGCACTTCCAGGAATCTCAATGAGAGTGGTTACAGCCCATTGGGTCCCTTTCTAATTTTCTGACTTGAAAGCACATTAAGATAAAACTTCAGAGTTTTTTTTTTAAACATACATTATGTTTGCAGATCAAAGAACTGCTGAACTGAATAAAAGACGGCCAATGTCTTTCTCAGGGCTTTTATGTTCCAGCCGACACACAGTTGTTAAATCACTGCTGATGACTGAGGGCGCTGTTTAATGCAACAAATAACAGTTTTGCATTCAAGACACTCAGGAAGATTTGGCAGTCACAGGACTGGGGAATGTGGTTGGAAGATCAGGGGTCTGGGTTTGAATCCAACCAAGACTGATGTGACCAATCTTTGCTCTGACATAGGAGGCTGCAAGCATCCGGAGTGAAATGAGATTGGCCAATCTCAATTTAATTGCCTGGATGAGTTGCAGCTCCAACAACACTCAAGAAGCTCGACACCATCCAAGACAAAGCAGCCCGCTTGATTGGTACCCCTTCCACCACCTTAAATATTCACTCCCTCCACTACCGGCGCACCGTGGCTGCAGTGTGTATCATCTATAAGATGCACTGCAGCAACTCGCCAAGGCTTCTTCGACAACACCTTCCAAACCCGCGACCTCTTCCACCCTAGAAGGACAAAGGCAGCAGGCGCATGGGAGCACCACCACCTCCAAGTCACACACCATCCTGACTTGGGAATATATCGCCATTCCTTCATCGTCGCTGGGTCAAAATCCTGGAACTCCCTCCCTAACAGCACTGTGGGAGTACCTTCACCACACGGACTGCAGCGGTTCAAGAAGGCGGCTCCCCACCACCTTCTCAAGGGCAATTAGGGATGGGCAATAAATGCTGGCCTTGCCAGCGACGTCCACATCCCTTGAATGAATAATTAAAAAAAATTCCAGGTTGGCATAAGTTCTCAGTACAAGGGTTGAGAGCCACTCCTGCTCCTCCCGGCTCCACAATCGGGTAAGTAAATTTCAAAGAAGTACCTTTTCGGTAGCAGGCAGCCCAAAGGTCTGGTTTCACAGCATTGTCTGCCTCAAGGCAAACCAATCTTGCAGTGGGGGCTTTAAACAGGCGTTAGGCCCCTTATGTGCATATGCAAAGGGCCCTATCGCTTGTTGCAGGCGTCGGCCCTGGACGCCTATTCTTTTTCCTTCACCAATATGGCAGGAGCCGCACTTCCAGCTGTAAATGTGTGCGCGATTCCTGTCCGCCATTTTGGGAGCTTAGTAGGCCGGTTAGCTCTTGAAAAACAGGCGCTGCGCGGCCAAATTTATAAGCCATTAACTTGAACCCATTTACGTAAGAACATAAGAAATAGGAGAGGAGTAGGTCCCTCGAGCCTGCTCCACCATTCAATAAGATCATGGCTGATCTTATACCTCAACTCCACTCTCCCGCTCTATCCCCATATCCCTTGATTCCCTTACACAGTCCATTTTAATGGCATTTCCTGATAGCTTATTCCAGAACTGCAGCATTCTTTGTGAAAACAATTCTGCCTGAATTCCCTTCCTATTCCCTATTTTCCGAATTTTTAATTTGGGTCCTCTGGTAATTGAAGCCCATCACGGTATAAAGTTTACAAAAAGAAAATACTGCAGATGCTGGAAATCTGAAATAAAAACAGAACATGCTGGAGATACTCAGCAGGTCAGGCAGCATCTGTGAAGAGAGAAACAGGGTTAACGTTTCAGGTCGATGACCTTTTGTCAGAACTGGAAAAAAGCAGGAAATGGAACAGATTTTTAAGCAAGTGTAGGAGCTGGGATAAAGTTTGGCTGGATCAACTTTATCAATTCCCTTTAAACATGACACATGAAAATGCATCAGTTAGAATCCTTCTACATTTTCCAATTGAGAATTGTAACTTATTTACAATACGTACAGAGTACCGTACGTGGAATGTAGGAGTAAGAAAGAAAGACAGACTTGCATTTATATAGCGCCTTTCACGACCACCGGACGTCTCAAAGCGCTTTACAGCCAATGAAGTACTTTTGGAGTGTAGTCACTGTTGTAATGTGGGAGGGGAGGAAGTAAAGAGATCAGTTATTGTGCTCCATTCCTGACAAATACAGAGAAACTGTTCGGCATAAACAGTTTCTATAAACTGAGTTGTATTAATGAAGTTTCACAGGCCTTCATTAAAAAGGAGGGCAAAGACTTAGCAAAGGACTCCCCACTTCGAATTTTTTTAAATTGAGGTTGGTATCTGTTAATTATTCGGAGACATTGTGCATTCAGTGAAACATTTCTCCTTGCGTCCCCCCCATCTTATCAATATCCCTTTTGCAGCTTCTTTTGGTCTTGTAAAGATATTGGCTATACTTCCTACTTTGGTATCACCTGCAAATTTCAAGACCACAGCCTCTAGACCGATGTCGAAATCATTGATATACACAGTGAACAGAAGTGGCCCCAGAACTGAAACTGTCCTTTCGTGCCTCGGCCAAGATTCCCAGCCATGCCAATGATGTGCTTTACGTGTGTCCTGGATTTGGCTCCGTTTATTTTCCCAGGAGTCGGTGCAGGAGAGCAGCCTGCAGGTCAATCTGGAAGCACACGAGTTGAAAGATTTTAATAATCGATAATTACTGCTGTGTATTCAGTAAATTCCCAGCTTGACCTCTCACCCAGTGCGATGCACAAACTGCCATATAATCGAGTGCTGTCACTCTGGGACATGTACTGCTCTCCTTCCCACCTCCCCCAGCCATCATAGGACCCTGCTAGCGCTGTGAGGGGATACCCAAACTGACAGGTCTCCCTGGGAGGGGGCATACTCAGCTGGTGGCACTCTCGCCTCTGAGTCAGAAGGTCGTGGGTTCAAGTCTCGCTCCAGAGATTTGAGCACAAAAATCCAGGCTGACACTCCCAGTGCAGTGCTGAGGGAGCGCTGCACTGTCGGAGGTGCCGTCTTCCGGATGAGACGTTAAACCAAACGTCTGCCCTCTCAGGTGGATGTAAAAGATCCCATAGCACTATTTTGAAGAAGAGCAGGGGGAGTTCTCCCCCGTGTTGTGGAAGAGCTGAGGGATTTGGGGGGCGTAGGTTCAAAGGACATTAAAGGCAGCACCTCAGATTGGTAGAGCTGTAAAAAAAAAAAGCTAATGACCGTACACCACAGAATCACTAGGCTGGTGCTTGGTGTGAGGAAATACAAATATAAAGAAAGACTTGAAAAATTGGGGCTTTTCTCATCAGAACAATACAGATTAAGGGACGATATGATAGAAGTGGTTAAAATTATAAAAGGACGGGGACAGAGGAGTTATAGCTACAAGAGTAAATGTAAGACATTTAGAACAGAGGGTAGGAGGAACTTCTTTACACAGAGGGTTGTGAGGCTGTCGAATTCATTTCCAGGGTTAGTGGTTGAGCCAGAAACGATGTCAACATTTGATTGGATTGGATTGGTGGATGAAAAATAAATATTTCTATAGCGCCTTTCACGACCACCGGACGTCCCAAAGCGCTTTAAGCTAACAAAGTACTTTTTGAAGTGTAGTCACTGTTGTAATGTCGGAAACGCGGCAGCCAATTTGCGCACAGCAAGCTCCCTCAATCAGCAACGTGATAATGACCAGAACATCTGTTTTAGTGATGTTGATTGAGGGATAAATATTGGCCCCAGGACACCGGGGATAACTCCTCTGCTCTTCTTCGAAATAGTGCCAATGGGATCTTTTACGTCCACCTGAGAAAGGAGACGGGGCCTCAGTTTAACGTCTCATCTGAAAGACGGCACCTCCGACAGTGCAGCACTCCCTCAGTACTGCACTGGAGTGTCAACCTAGATTTTTGTGCTCAAGTGGAGTGGGACTTGAACCCACAAACCTCTGACTCAGAGGCAAGGGTTCTACCCACTGCGCCACGGATGATACTGAAGCAAAGGGTTATGATAAGGGGATAGAGGAACAGGGCAGGTAAATGGAATGAGGACGATTTGCTCATGTGGAGGGTACACACCGAATTGCGTGTTTCCGTGCTGTAACTTCTCTGTATGTATTTCTATGTATCTACTCTCATCCCTGTATCCTTTAATATATTTCCCTTTCAATTCCCCGTTGAATATCATGATTGATTCTGACTCAATAGCCACTTATGGTTAAGTATTCTGTATCCTAATAACCTTTGCATGGAAAGCTCCCTTCTACCTCTCCCTTTCTGTTTCTAGTACTAAAACTGAGTTTGTGTCATCTTCAGCTTAATTTGAATCAGAGAAATGGGGGAAGTGACTTGCATTGAAATCACTCGCTATCGTTTCCTTCCCCTTTACGAACCTATGAAAGTTGGGAAGGAGAAATTTGAGAAGGGAGATTGAGGGTTAAAGAAAGATTAACAACGCTGCTTGTTCTTTTTTTTTAATTCTGGGGGAAGTCAAGAAAGGAACCTGGTGGGGTAGATAATTGTCTTTAGCGCCTGGGAAGTAAGCATCGGCTTGGCGGAGCGCAGAAAGGAAGATCTAGCAGGGAGGATTGCACACCACTTACAGAATCCACCTGAGTTTGCTCCCATTGAAATGAAGCAGGGAAAAAAATCAGGTGGGTTGAGTAAGGGGTCTGTGACCCTCCCCTGCAGATCTTGCTTTCTGCGCTCCACCAATGCAATACTTATTGCCTAGGTGGTAAAGGCAAAAAATTTACCCCCAGTATTTCCTAAAGTAGGGGACAACAGGGCATGGGCGGTGAGGGTGGGGGTTAAGAGATCTGATTCAAATTAAGATATCCATGATAGATTAATCATATGTGGACTCTGGTTGGAGCAGGTCTTATGGTCTGAATGGCCTTTTTTCATTCTGAATTTCCATGTGTTGTTATGAAAAGTTCAGCCAGTTTAATGTTTAACCCCCAAACTCCCATTTGAAGCAATGTGTCAGCTATCATTTTCTTTCATTAACTAGATACCAGTTGTTTGTGCACCTCAGCAACTTTTTTTTAAGGCTAATAAGGCATTTGTTTCTTTGGAACTGTGACTATTGGGCATTATTAGTCAAGGAAAGGCAGAAAGCAATGTAAGGGGATGGAACTCTGAGATCAGAAGCGTACTTCCAGAAGGTCGCTTTGAAAGCAGTGTTGGTGTTAATACTGGGCAGGTTGCACCAGTTATGTGCCATAGAAAACCCAAGAAGGGTTGGGCTCCACCATCAATGGCAGGGCCTTAAGGCATCATATCCCTGCACTGTGGAATTCTCTTCCTAAGCTCCTCCACCTTGCCACATCTCTCGTCACCTTCATACATCTCCTCAAAGTCTACCTTTTCTCACCGTGGCTTCGGCCAGCTGCCCTAACTCTGCTCTCATCTACTGCTTGGCGTGTCCTTGGATTTTTCCCTTGTGGAAGTATCTTGCGACTTTCTACGTTAAAGGTGCTGTACGAGGTGCAAGTGGAGTTGCCCTCGTTATGGCAGTCACTGCATCGGTGCACTTTGGGAAGTCGTCTCCCACTCCCTCAGCAATGCCATCCCTCACCTTGCTGAGCACAGATGCACAAAAATGATTGCTTGATAGTTTTCAGATATGGTTGATGTGAAGGCCTAATAAAACCAGATATTGTCTTTTTAAAAGGCTTAGGACAGTGCTTTATTCTAGAGATTTACCCAGAGCCAAGAACAACCTAACAGCTGCTGTATTAGAAAGATAAGTGCTCCTGATGAACTGGGTAAGTATTGATTATTCTGTGAAAACATCACCCCCTCAAAGTGGAAACCAATGCAGATTAAATAGGTTTTTCCATTTCATTCCTATCTGTTGTAACGTGCAGATGTCTATTATTTGATGAGATGGTTTACCACAGACAGGCATTTACTTACATGTAATTCTGTCAGCGATCAATAGTGCAGGGAAATTTGTTGCTTGCATCTGCCTGGAGTTGTTGGGAAGTGAAAAGTGGTTTCTCGCTACAAAGGACAGTTATTAGGTCTACTTGTCGTTTGAGAAATCACGTTATAACCCATTCCTCTTTGGAGTAAATAAGCTTTTCCGGTAATACGTTTGCTTGTAGGAGGCGTTAACCTCCATCTGACGGAGCTCGGTTCCAAAATCCTACGTGGAATCTCAGCTCAGTCGGTATCCCTCTCACTACTGGTTGAGAAGGTTGTGAGTTTTTCACAGGCCACACCAGGGCCCGAGCACATAATCTAGGCTGATCTTGCAATACTGTGGCGAGGAAGTGCTGCAGTGTTGGAGTGGTCCTCCTTTCGATGAGATCTTAAACCTGCTTGTTTTCACCATGGCTGTAACAAGGTTTCACCCATCAACCAATACCACTCAAAAACCAGGTCAACTGGCCATTCATCTTGAAACGTTGCTAGGCCAACAGCCACCACACTTCAAAAAGTCATGCGTTACGTGGTATGTTGTGCTGATTCAATAGGATACGATGCAACATAAAGGCAAACATTTATTTGATTAACTGGATCCGTTGTTCCAAAGTGGGTAGTTTTCTTAAGTAACTCTGTTTTAATGGGACTAAACACAAAGGAAATAAAAATACAAATGGAATCAGGTTGGAATGTGATCCAGCTCACCCTGTAAAAAGAAAGACTTGTATTTCTATAGCGCCTTTCACGACCACCGGACGTCCCAAAGCGCTTTACAGCCAATGAAGTACTTTTTTTGAAGTGTAGTCACTGTTGTAATGTAGGAAACTCAGCAGGCAATTTGCGCACAGCAAGCTCCCACAAACAGCAATGTGATAATGACCAGATAATCTATTTTTAGTGATGTTGATTGAGGAATAAATATTGGCCCAGGACACCGGGGATAATTCCCCTGCCCTTCTTCGAAATAGCGCCATAGGATCTTTTACATCCACCTGAGAGGGCCGACGGGGCCTCGGTTTAACGTCTCATCCGAAAGATGGCACCTCCGGCAGTGCAGCACTCCCTAAGCACTGCACTGGAGTGTCAGCCTAGATTTTTGTGCTCAAGTCTCTGGAGTGGGACTTGAACCCACAACCTTCAGACTCAGAGACAAGAGAGTGCTACCAACTGAGCCACAGCTGACGTAGCTGTAGTGCATATGTTCTCGGTTAGGTCCTGTGTAGATCATTTCCATCAGTTTGCTGTCCTAGCTCCAAGTGCAGAACTGCCCAACTCCTTTTGCTATTCAGGAAACTTGGTGAAAGCTTGAAATAAATAGGATGAATCAAGAAACATTGACTGGGACATATCAAGCTTGGGTTTTAGGTAGCCTGTGTAGGAGGAAAGTAGTAGGGTGGAGGGAGGTAAGGAGTTCCACAGAGTTTAGGTCCTGAGAAAGAATGTGTTCGACTAGGAGATGGTGCAACAAGTCTTGATTCAAACACAAAGAGAATTCCGAGAGCAAAGAAGACAACAAAAAGTTGCAATGGAGAAAAGTTGGGGCTAGAGGTGAGAGGAGGAGAGTCTACCAGGCAAAAGCTGCTTCCTGTATCACGGTCAGGGTCTAGAAGAGCTTGCCCAACTAGCCTCAATCAGGAACCTGTCCTTTTCCTTTTTGATCGCGTCAACTGAGTTCATATTCACGGTGCTCGGTGACATTCAGCATCTCCTGTGAAGCAAAAACTGAAATACAACGTTAATAGTTTGAAGGGAAATAAAACTGCTCATTTTGGTACATTCTGAACAAAGGCTGATTAATGGCATTGGAAGGAATTTGGGGATTTGAAGAGTCTTCAGGGCATTTCCTGCAAAAATTGCTTTAGACAAGATGGTCAAGTAGCGTGGTAGTTATGATGCTCACTTCACAACCCATGCTGCAGAAGGCTTGATTCACTGCAGTGGCTGACACTCCAGTCCGGCAGCTATGATCGTGTTCAGTTTCTACTCGGGCTGTTCGATAGGGACGGTAGGTGGACTGGGCTGAGATCCAAACTGAACTAAAACTGGCTATCTCAAGTTTATTTGCCAAAATCCAAAGGGTGCCCATTCCATTTAGATATTCTGATATGGCGGCGAACATGCAGAGAGAGACGTGTTGTGGGAGCGTGTGAGACTAGTTGAGGAGGACAGTGGGGGGGGGGGGGGGGAGGGGGGTGAAGTTGGTCAACAGGGGTAGTGTGAATCGACAGCCGTTTAACACTGCGCTCGGTTTTCTTTTCCATCTGCTCAATAGAAAAGGAAATTGACACAAGCCATTGCACCCACGACAAACTCAGCTGCTGCCCAAATGCAGATTGACATTGACAGCCAGAGTCGTGGACAAGTCCATAGCCCTTTGCACCTACTCCTCACCCGAGCAGTGCATGTTAGAGATGAAAACCTTCTGGCGAGAAAAATCAAGGGTAAAATACACTTGTGGTCAGAACTAACTTGGGGCAATGAGATTCTGTGCGACTGGGGCTGGGGCAGCGTGAAGGGTTGGTGGGTCTGAATGGAGAGCGGGGGTGGGGTGTGGATGGAGAGCGGGGGTGGGGTGGGGATGGAGAGCAGGGGGGGTGGGGATTGAGAGCAGGGGGGTGGGGATTGAGAGCGGGGGGGTGGGGCTGGAGAGCGGGGGGGTGGGGATGGAGAGCGGGGGGGGTGGGGATGGAGAGCGGGGGGGGGGTGGGGATGGATAGCGGGTGGGGTGGGGATGGAGAGCGGGGGAGGTGGGGATGGAGAGCGGGGGTGGGGATGGAGAGCGGGGGTGGGGATGGAGAGCGGGGGTGGTGGGGATGGAGAGAGGGGGCGGTGGGGATGGAGAGAGGGGGGGGTGGGGATGGAGAGCGGGGGGGTGGGGATGGAGAGCGGCGGGTGGGGTGGGGATGGAGAGCGGGGGGGGGTGGGGATGGAGAGCGGGGGGGGTGGGGATGGAGAGCGGGGGGGTGGGGATGGAGAGCGGGGGGGGGTGGGGATGGAGAGCGGGGGGGTGGGGATGGAGAGCGGGGGGTGGGGATGGAGAGCGGGTGGGGTGGGAATGGAGAGCGGGGTGGGGATGGAGAGCGGAGGTGGGGATGGAGTGCGGGGGGGTGGGGATGGAGTGCGGGGGGGTGGGGATGGAGAGCGGGGGGGTGGGGATGGAGAGCGGGGGTGGGGATGGAGAGCGGGGGGTGGGGATGGAGAGCGGGGGTGGGGTGGGGATGGAGAGCGGGGGGGGATGGAGAGCGGGGGTGGGGATGGAGAGCGGGGGGTGGGGATGGAGAGCGGGGGTGGGGAATGGAGAGCGGGGGTGGGGATGGAGAGCAGGGGGGTTGGGGATGGAGAGCGGGGGGTGGGGATGGAGAGCGGGGGTGGGGATGGAGAGCGGGGGTGGGGATGGAGAGCGGGGGTGGGGATGGAGAGCGGTGGGGGGGATGGAGAGCGGTGGGGGGGATGGAGAGCGGTGGGGGGGATGGAGAGCGGTGGGGGGGATGGAGAGCGGGGGTGGGGATGGAGAGCGGGGGTGGGGATGGAGAGCGGGGGGTGGGGATGGAGAGCGGGGGTGGGGAATGGAGAGCGGGGGGTGGGGATGGAGAGCGGGGGTGGGGAATGGAGAGCGGGGGTGGGGATGGAGAGCAGGGGGGTTGGGGATGGAGAGCGGGGGTGGGGATGGAGAGCGGGGGGTGGGGATGGAGAGCGGGGGTGGGGAATGGAGAGCGGGGGTGGGGATGGAGAGCAGGGGGGTTGGGGATGGAGAGCGGTGGGGGGGATGGAGAGCGGTGGGGGGGGATGAAGAGCGGTGGGGGGGATGGAGAGCGGTGGGGGGGATGGAGAGCGGTGGGGGGGATGGAGAGCGGGGGTGGTGGGGATGGAGAGCGGTGGGGGGGATGGAGAGCGGGGGTGGTGGGGATGGAGAGCGGGGGTGGGTCTGGTGCTTCTCGTTTATGAGTCACCATTCTCTGCAACCAATCTGCTGAAGTCAAAGTTCCGTTTGCAATTACTGGACAAAAACCTGGAAGCTGCAGTGAGATGCGCCGAGTCTGATAAACTCATGCCACAATTCCAAAGGTTGGTGAAAGATGAAAAAGTTTGACACTGAATGGTGATAGATGTTTGTTAAGTAAATATACATGTGACGTACATTTCCCTGTATTGTGTGTAAGGCCTTTTCCACTAAAATAAATGCATGGGGCGGAAACGGTGTCACCGTAGCCATCTTTGTGACTAGTCAACGATTTCTATTGAACCTACATTGGCTCCCGGTTAAGCAACGCCGCGATTTTAAAATTCTCGTCCTTGTTTTCAAATCCCTCCATGGCCTCGCCCCTCCCTATCTCTGTAACCTCCTCCAGCTCTACAACCCTCCCAGATCACAGCGCTCCTCCAATTCTGACCGCTTGAGCATCCCCAATTTTAATCGCTCCACCATTGGCGGCCGTGCCTTCAGCTGCCGAGGTCCTAAGCTCTGGAATTCCCTCCCTAAACCTCTCCGCCTCTCTACCTCTCTTTCCTCCTTTAAGATGCTCCTTAAAACCTTCTGGCCATCTGTCCTAATATCTCCTTATGTGGCTCGGTCATAGAGTCATAGAGTTATACAGCACAGAAAGAGGCCCTTCGGCTCATCGTGTCCGCGCCGGCCATCAAGCCCTGTCTATTCTAATCCCATTTTCCAGCACTTGGTCCGTAGCTTTGTATGCTATGGCGTTTCAAGTGCTCGTCTAAATGCTTCTTGAATGTTGCGAGGGTTCCTGCCTCTACCACCCTTTCAGGCAGTGAGTTCCAGATTCCAACCACCCTCTGGGTGAAAAAGTCTCTCCTCAAATCCCCTCCAAACCTCCTGCCCCTTACCTTGAAACTATGCCCCCTGGTTATTGACCCTCTACTAAGGGTCAAACTTTGTTTGATAACGCTCCTGTGAAGTACCTTGGGACGTTTTACTACATAAATACAAGTTGTTGTTGTTTGTTGTTGTTGGATAACATTAGACTAGAAGATCTCGGGTTCAAATTCTCTCTATGCTGACCTTAAGCTTATAGCATTCAGGACATTCCGATTAGCCGCAGCATCCCCGGGCTAAAGAAGTGAAAAATCAACCGGGGTTCCTGTTTCTGATCACTGTCCAGTGATGAAAATGGGATCAGACTCGGGCATGAAGCACAAAAAAGCTGAATAGCCCTGCCGACAATTGCTATTTAGGTCCATCCATGGGCAAGGTACCGAAGACTGGCTGGTACCCATGGTGCAAGAGCCAATAACCTAATACAGATCAGCCATGATCTAATTGAATGGCGGAACCGGCTCGAGGGGGCTGAATGGCCTACTCCAGTTCCTATGTTCCCATAACCTTCAGGAAAGAAGCGAAGGGGAGATAATTAGGGGTAGGCGGGGAGGTGGTGGTGGGGGGGTTAAGGAAAGGTTGCAGTATGTTTGAGGCAGTTGCATTCATCATCAATAATGAGTTTCCCTTGATGGCAGAAACACATAGACCAGGTGCGATATTTGTAATTTATTCCACCTCGTATCGTTTCAACACATTCAATTATATATTATTTTCTCGTTAAGGTTTGATCCGATTTATATTTTACCCCCGAAGAAACCTCATTGCATCCTCTTCAGAAACCAGTGCCCTTTGACCTTGCAAAACACCAAAGTGCAAGGATTGGATAAATATTTGACTTTGCTCTGATCAAAGACAGAAATCATCAATTCTCATCTTAACCCAGAGTCGATTTTTTTTTTTTGAAATGTCACCTCTCTTCTCACAGCTGCTCTGTTTTCATTGATCCGTGCGGGATGCTTGGGCAAAACACAGCCTGCACACACCGGTCTCTTGATAAAAATGACAGAGGATCCCATTCCTGTAAAATGTGGATTAAGTGCTGAGAAAAAGTAATAAGAATTCAGCAGGATGCAATCAGAGAGGCTTTTCTCCTTATTAAGCAGTGGTGTGGAACCTCTTTATCTTGTTTTCACTGTTTCTAGACGTGGTTGTTTACGTTTGACGATACGCGAGAGGTGGCTCGGAGATTAGAGGGGGAGAAATTACCGGCAGCAAAAGTTATTGCACACGTGCTTGACATAATTGTGCCAAATTCCTCCCTTCACGCTTTTAACGGAAACGGTAACCCATTTCAGTTAACGCCTCTGTTAAAATAACAGAGAAGAATTTGGTATGGGCGCTCCACGTTTTTGTATTATCTCGGCAACAGAAACCCGTACCCTTTGGCGCTAATTTTACTGTCGCATTTTCATGCAGTCTTTCGACATGTAGTGAAACTTCCATTGTCTGTCATAATGGGGGAGGGCGGGGGAAGTGGGGGCGAGCTCTGGTGGATAATCAAGAGTCCTCGGGGATAATTTTCACCTTACAGACCTGGGCGGTAGTCTGGCCGAGTGGTTTGCCCGCCCATTGTAGAACCCGCCCAGTTTTCATCCTGTTGAAATCACTGCGATGATGGGTTCTACAGCGAGGGGTTGATCTGCTCTGTCAGGTTACCACCCAGGTGGTGATGATGAAATCTACACCCCCACCCCCCTGCCCTCCCAATTTTGGGTTTACAAGTATCGTATAGCTAGACGAAAGTTCTTGATTCATCTGATTTTCACTCTAACTCTTTTCCAACGATATGCAGATAAGGTTAGATGAAGTAAGGGTGGGAGGAGGCTCGTGTGGAGCATAAACAGCAGCAGAGACCAGTTGGGCCGAATGGCCTGTTTCTGTGCTGTAAATTCTATGCAATTCTATGTAAACTTGTTACTAAGGTTTCCTTTTCCCTGGTATTCTCAGTTAGGTATAATGGAAGGAAATTCTCCGCCATCTAAGCATCATAAAAATTCACCGATTCATGGAGAGCCCCCAATTCTTAGTCTTGTATTTGAGACAGTAACACCTAGGCACAGGAATGGAGAGAAGAACAGTACAATTAAATTTTATAGGGCTGTGCAGTTGATTTATATCAGACTGGAAGAGATAGTTATTAGCAGGCTGCACAATCTCATGCAAGTCTACATCTGGCGGTTAATCAGGAAGGTGAATAATTGGAGTGCGAATAATGGAGACTCCACTGTACAGAGCTGGGGTCAAGTGACACTTTAAAAATGGAACTGCACTGGTACTGTTGAGAAGAGGGATTGGAGGTTGTATTGATATTAGCAGCACTACTTGAATTTTTTTTCTAAGGGGAGGTAGGGATGTAAATTTAAGGGGAGTTTGGTGCCGGGAACATAGGTTGTGAAATTGTACAGTGGATTAAAAATCACCGGATGAGGTGTGCAATTGCACTCCTGGTAGATGCCAAAAATGCCAAAGTGGGAAATCTGCCCCTTAGTATTCCCTAAAGTAGGGGGTCAGTGGTGGTGAGGGAGGGAATCCATGATATAATAGTGGAGGAGGCTGGATGGGTGCAATGGGTGAAGTGTCAACCGTGGCTCAGCACCCTCGCCTCTGAGTCTGAAGGTTGTGGGTTCAAGCCCCACTCCAGAGACTTGAGCGCAAAAATCTAGGCTGACACTCCAGTACAATGCTGAGGGAGTGCTGCACTGTCGGAGGTGCCGTCTTTCTTTCAGATGAGACGTTAAACCGAGGCCCCGTCTGCTGTCTCAGATGGACATAAAAGATCCCATGGCACTATTTTGAAGAAGAGCAGGGGAGTTATCCCTCAATCAGCATCACTAAAACAGATTATCTGGTCATTTATCACATTGCTGTTTGTGGGAGCTTGCTGTGCGCAAATGACCTGCTGCATTTCCTACATTGCAACAGTGACTGCACTTCAAAAGTGCTGCACTGTCGGAGGTGCCGTCTTTCGGATGAGACATTAAACCGAGGCTCTATCTGCTCTCTCAGGTGGATGTAAAAGATCCCATGGTGCTATTTTGAAGAGCAGCAGGGGAGTTATCCCCAGTGTCCTGGGCCAATATTTATCCATCAATCAACATACTAAAAAACAGATTATCTTGTCATTATCACGTTGCTGTTTGTGAGAGCTTGCTGTGTGCTAATTGGCTGCCGCGTTTCCCACATTACAACAGTGACTACACTTCAAAAAGTACTTCATTGGCTGTAAAGCGCTTTGGGACGTCCGGTGGTCATGAAAGGCGCTATATAAATGCAAGTCTTTCTTTCCTTACTCTGTTTGTCTTTAATGGTTTTAAGTAGTTGCCCCGGGATATAATATTTGTACAACAAATGGTCCTGATTGAATAATCCACGGACAGCAAAGTCAGAGATGTGTACAACATTGGCTTAAGAGCTGTATGAATACTGTGTTTGATGGTAGCCTAACTCCCTCCCCCATAGTTGAATAGCTCTCAGTTTCTAGGCTCACATGAGAAGAATGGCCACTTGGGGCAAGTCGTATCTATGGAACTGTACCCCAAAGTAGCCAGCACTTCCAGGAGAGGAGGGAAGACAAATTGGAGGGTGGGGGAGAGTGAAACTGTGCAAGTGTGAGACAGGCAGCGTTCGATTGTGCAGGTGGGGGGCGTTAATAAGTGTCGCTGTTGTTACTAATGGACTGCGCCTTCGTCCTACCAACACTTGGTGAGAACTTGTGACATCCAGCATGAGCTATATGACAGGCCTGATGGCCAGAAGCGCAATATAAACCCAGTTATCTGACGATCTGACTCCATTATTGGCTGATCAGAGACCTAGGAGTCACACAGCGAGACGTAACCGAGCTGACACCGTCAACATATGGCCTAAAAAAAAGGGCCAAAATGTTGAAGCCTCATGGATAAATGGCGAAGTAAATCTTGCCAATAACTGTCTGATTATTGATTAAGTGCCTGGCAACCGAGGTTAGTTACAGTTGATAGGTTACAAAGGTTGAGACATTAAAAATCACAAGCAAGCACATGAGAGTGAATGGGGAAATATGTGTATGAAATACACTATTAGACGGAAAGGCTAAGAATCTTCTGGTGTAGGATAGTTTGCTGTTTATTGACGCCAGCAGGGATTAGTCTTCGACAAGTAACAGCTGTAGGTGTTAAATAGAGATTACCTTCTGTTATCAGGAATGGGGGGGGACGGGGGGGACGGTGAGATGGCACCGCCAAGTGGGCTGTGCTGATTCAACTACAACCCTAGTTTGCTGGGCTCTTCCTAACCCGAGCCGTGCTGTGCTGGGCAAAGGTGTGTCCTTTGCAAGCTGGAGATGGGGAAATTGACTCCTCCCCAGGTCCCCTGGCTATGAGCCAGACTGACACTGAGGGTGGTTGGTGAGCAGTCCTCGACACTTTGGGTAGGATGACCATTCCGCCAATTTTGAACCAGAGATTCTGAATTTGAAGTGGCCGCCAATAAGAGAGAGGAATGAAAGCTGGACGTTTGCCGTGGACATATCGACTCCTGCATTTTCTTTAAAAAGGCAGTATGAGTGTGCGAGGGATCTGTTTCCCATTCAGGTGTTATTCCCATTCAAATGTAACCAATTTGCATTGAGATTCTGAATCCAATCGTTGATGTAAATTAGAAATGGTAGTAGTCCCAATAATAAGCCCTGGGGTACCCCGCTCAGTACTCCCCCAACCCTCACACTACCCCTCTAACCAGTACCCATTGTTTTGTACCCTTTGGCCAGTTTCTAGTCCAGACCCAAATTTTGCCCTGAATCCCCACAGCTTTGACCTTAATTAGTAATCCTTCGTGTGGAACTTTGTCAAATGCCTGGAGGCATCTTCCTGCAAATGCAAGTTGATGTTGTAGAGATTAGTGGATGAGTGACCCAGAAAGCGCATAAATAAGGGAACCAAAAACGCAAAATGTCCCCGAGGGTGAAAGTCCCTCATCCCACCGTTGGAAAATAACATGTTTCAAAAAAAATCTTCCTCCCTTCCACCCTCATGGTAGCAGATTTATGCGTAAACTGTGAAAATAGCCAGATTAAATCTGTTTGGCAAACCAAACCAGAATTATTAACTTCAGGTGAATAAGGCTGTGCGAGTACAGAGTACAACAATAAACCACAGCAGCATCTTCTGAGACACCAGTCCGCCTACAACCATCACTTTAGCCGACATAATGATAGTCCCTGCACTCCAGAAATACAAGCAACTCCTCTTATGAAGTGCTTTGAGACTTTTCACTGAGATGGGGCGTTGTACGAATGTAGGTGCGATAGTTGTTGCCTTGTTGCTACATAATACATCAACAACCCAGGAGACAGGACAATGAGCCTCCAAATCTGATCAATAATCACCTTTAACATAATCAATTCAGGCCCAAGTGCGCCAGGTGCCAAGCATGGTTGCAAATGAAACAAGCTCGCCGGGAATTTCCTCGACTGCCGTAACTTCGGCAGAATATCCTTGGAACTCCCTCCGATAAACCGTGTAAACAGGAATTCTGCGGATCTTCCGCCAATGTTATGGTGGCCAATCAGGAAATTCCTGGTGGCTGTTTAGAAAGAAAGAACAAACTTTGAGATAAGTACCTGGAGAAGATATTGAGAGAGAGTACGGCGGTTACTGAGGGATACGATATTTTCTCTACACTGGGACGAGATGTTTTTTTTTGGGTCTGTATATTCCTATGTCCCCAGTTATATGGCGTCTTACCCTACCACAGACTTTTGAAGTGTAATTGCTGTTGTAATGTAGGCAAAAGCACGAGTTGGACACAGCAAGGTCCCACAAACAGCAATGGGATGAATACCACTTACCAATGTTCCCTCCAAGCTGCGTGCATACGCGGGAGCGCAACAATCCTGAAGGTTGCGCGCAGGCCGTTCACAAGCTCTCAAATACCGTGCGGGCGGCCGCGCAAAAATTTTAAGGTAACGTGCTTTGAAAAAACTGGCCGCGCGCAACAACTAAAATTTAGAGGGAACATTGCCACTCAGCCACTTTTTGATGGTGCTGAATGAGGAGGAATGTTGGTTTGGACACCGAGAGAACTCCTTGTTCATAATTGTGCCATGGAAACTGTGTGCAGTCTTGGTCTCCTTACCTAAGAAAGGATATACTTGCCATAGAGGGAGTGCAGCAAAGGTTCACCAGACTGATTCCTGGGATGGCAGGCCTGTCGTATGAGGAGAGATTGGGTCGACTAGGCCTGTATTCACTAGAGTTTAGAAGAATGAGAGGGGATCTCATTGAAATGTATAAAATTCTGACAGGGCTAGACAGACTGGGTGCAGGGAGGATGTTTCCCCTGGCTGGGGGGTCTAGAACGAGGGGTCACAGTCTCAGGATATGGGGTAGGACATTTAGGACTGAGATGAGGAGAAATTTCTTCACTCAGAGGGTGGTGAACCTGTGGAATTCTCTACCACAGAAGGCTGTGGAGGCCAAGTCACTGAATATATTTAAGAAGGAGATAGATAGATTTCTAGACACAAAAGGCATCAAGGGATATGGGGAGAGAGCGGGAATATGGTATTGAGATAGAGGATCAGCCATGATCATATTGAATGGCGGAGCAGGCTCGAAGGGCCGAATGGCCTACTCCTGCTGCTGTTTTTCTAAATACACCTAACAGGCAGATGTGGTCGGTTTAACATCTCATCAGAAAGACGGCACCTCTGGCAGTGCAGCACTCCCTCCAGTACTGCACTGGAGTGTCAACGTAGGTTATGTGTTAGTCCTGGAGTAAGACTTGAACCCACAAGCTTCTGACACAAAGGCAAGAGTATTACCAGTTGAGCCAAGCTGACATTCTTTTAACTGCGGAGAGGGAGCATGAGGATAGAAAATGGTGCTGAAGTTGATGTAAAGATATTTTGGTTCTACAAGGAAATGTGAAAGGAGATCCAGGGTTTATTTCCTTCCAGATCTCTCCCCTCTGGAAGGTGCTGCTTCATATTTAATTACAGTTCCACGTGTACTTGACGCCCTTCCGTCCCTCCCCTTAGTGATCATTCTTCATGTGTCAGCCCTGATACCGAGTGCCGGCAAGTTATTTGATCATGAAAGGAATCACAGCCGAGGCCGATTCTGTCCCCACCTGACATTGGCACGTGCGCTTTTAATCAGGGATCGCTGGCTTGCGATCAGGAGCTGGAACCCTGGCTGACTTGTCCCGCCCCAACGCAGGAGCGCTGAGGCTAATTACACAGGATATACGGCACCGAAACAGGCCATTCGGCCCAACCAGTCCATGCCAGCGTTTATGCTCCACTCGAGCCTCCTCCCATCCTTCCTCATCTATCTATCATCATAACCCTCTATTCCCTTCTCCCTCATGTGCTTATCTAGCTTCCCCTTAAATGATTCTATACTATTTGCCTCAACCACTTCCTGTGGTAGCGAGTTCCACATTCATAATTGATAATTGTAGCAACCCCCCAACTGCCATCTTGGCAAAAAAATTATATGAAAGGTGATATTATGAGGGTAAAAACAGAAAATGCTGGAGATACTCAGCAGGTCAGGCAGCATCTGTGAAGAGAGAAACAGAGTTAACGTTTCAGGTCGATGACCTTTCGTCAGAACCCTGCCGAGTTCTGACGAAAGGTCATCGACCTGAAACGTTTAACTCTGTTTCTCTCTTCACAGATGCTGCCTGACCTGCTGAGTATCTCCAGCATTTTCTGTTTTTATTTCAGATTTCCAGCACCTGCAGTATTTTCTTTTTGATCTTGTGAGGGGGTCTGTGTGAACTGATCATTAGAGAGATCTCGCCTCCAGTAGTAAGATCGGCAGAGGGATCCAGAGGGTTAAACATAGAACCATTAGCAACGAGGTCTCTCCTTGGGCAAACGCACAATCCCAATAGCAAGTTGCGGTCAGCAGGAAAGTCCCAGGTTCAAAACGCTGTCCTGTCCCTCAGTCAGCTGATCTTAGTCAGGGCAACAGCGGGGATCCTATAATTGACCTCCGCATCCCTTGGGGAATATCACCGAGGGTTCCTTCTTCCAATGCCTAACCTGTGACCCCTGCTAGAAAGCACGGGGGGGGTAATTTTGACACCAAATTCAATGGAGAGTAAAATCAGGCAGGCTGTGAAACCGGCGTGCGGCCCGATTCTGTCAGTTTCAGGGCGGGCTAGATTAAAATTGCGCTCCCCCCCCCCATCCCGCATGTGTGCAGATGTTCAGTGAGGGAAGGGAGGAACTGGGCTCAGCCACGATGCCTGGATAATTTGGTGCTCATCAAGAGTGGCCACTTGGACGAGGCACCGGGGCGGGGGGGGGCTCCTGGTGCTCGTTGAACCCGACCCCAGATTATCACTGTGTCTTCATGTTTGAAAATTCCCCTTCAGCCGATGCCTCCATTGACATCAGATCACTTCCTGACATCATTGGTCACAAGAGGAGTGAGGGGCAAAGTGCTCTCATCTACTGCAAGCCTGTAGGATACCCACATCCTGTTAGGATCTGGCGCAAGAAGGTTGAAAGATGAATTTGTGGATCTGAATAATGCTACCCTACTTCAGCACCAGAGGGAAGAACATAAGAAGGTGGTGGGGGTTTGGGGTGGGATTTGGGGGTTTGTGTTGTTTGGGGGGGGTTTGGGTTGGGGTTTGGGGGTTTGTGTTGTTTGGGTTGGGGTTTGGGGGTTTGTGTTGTTTGGGGGTTTGCGTTGTTGGGGGGGGTTGGGTGGTTTGGGGGGTTTGGGGTGGGGTTTGGGGGTTTGGTCAGGGTATGGGGTTGGTGTTTGGGGTGGGTTTTGGGGGTTTTGGGGTGGGGTTTGAGTTGTTTGCGGGGGTGGGGTTTGGGGGTTTGGGTTGGGGTTTAGGGTGGGGTTTGGGTTGTTTGCGGGTGGGGTTTGGTGGGGGGTTTGGTCGGGGTATGGGTTGGGGTTTGGGTTGGGGTTTGGGGGTTTGGGGTGGGGTTTGGGTGGAGGTGGATGTGTGGGGGTGGGTGGTTTGGGTTGTTGGGGGGGTTTGAAGTGTTTGGGGTGGGGTTTGGTCGGGGTTAGGGTTAGGGTTGGGGTTTGGGGTGGGGTTTGGTCGGGGTGTGGGGTTGGGGTTTGGGGGGAGGTTTGGGGTGGGGTTGGGGTTTGGGGTGGAGTTTGGTCGGGGTGTGGGGTTGGGGTTTGGGGTGGGGTTTGGTGGGGGTTTAGGGTGGGGTTTGGGGGTTTGGGGTGGGGTTGGGGTTTGGGGTGGAGTTTGGTCGGGGTGTGGGGTTGGGGTTTGGGGGGTTTGGTGGGGGTTTGGGGTGGGGTTTGGTCGGGGTGGGGTTTGGGGGGTTTGGGGTGGAGTTTGGTTGGGGTGTGGGGTTCGGGTGTTTGGGGTGGGGTGTGGGTTGTTTGCGGGGGGGGGGTTGGGGTTTGAGGTGTTTGGGTTGGGGTTTGGGGGGGGTTTGGTCGGGGTGTGGGGTGGAGGTGGATGTGTGGGGGGGTTTGGGGGTGTTTTGCGGGGGGGTTTGGTCGGGGTGTGGGGTGGAGGTGGATGTTTGGGGTGGGGTTTGGGTTGTTTGCGGGGGGGTTTGGTCGGGGTGTGGGGTGGGGTTTGGGGGGTTTGGGTTGTTTGGGGTGGGGTTTGGGGGGTTTGGGGTGGGGTGTGGGGTGGGGTTTGGGTTGTTTGGGGTGGGGTGTGGGGGGGTTTGGGGTGGGGTGTGGGTTGTTTGCGGGGGGGGGGGGTTTGGGGTGTAGGTGGATGTGTGGGGGTGGGTGGTAGATGGGGAACGAGCCGATCTGTTGGATTTTCAGTCGTCTGAGAATTTTGAGTTAATGAAGCACAGCTGTCAACCTAATCTCGGAGCTGTTTTCAGAATGATCGGCCTCCCAGTCGAGTATTTCACGCTGCGGTGGGAAAATGCCTGAAAAGGTCACATTAAAATATGTGGAAATGAAGATAGGAAACATCCCAGCTGATCCCTGTGTGACCTTTTGCCATTCCTTCCCACTGATTGGACATGGGGGTTGGGTGGGGGCAGCAAGATGGACCCCGGCACAAATTGACGCACCCCATTTTATTTTTTGCCTTCTCGACATTTATTGGTCCGGCTAGTTATTGGCTCCCTGGGGTACAGTGAGTGTAGCAGGTTAAAGTCGCCACAGTAAATACATGCATTAAGCTTCTTTGGCAGCTGCGAGGTCTGTGGGGGGATTACAGACATTACTCTGTGCCATCTGTCCATCACACCGATTCTGTGGATCATTTGCTAGATTTTTTGAATACGGCAAAGTCATGCCTCCATTCCCGAAGAATACAAGAGTGCTGCAGTGCGCCCCAGACACACAGCTCAGGAAGCACATTTTGCCAACTGTACTTCTGAAGGGGGTGCCATTGAATAAAACGGCAGTGATCTCCGACTGTTATCTACATCCGTTTTCTCTTCTCTGTGCTCAAAGGCTTTATCTGCCTCTGCAACATTTGCTTGATGAAAGTAATTCTGTGCGATCAAAGTCCTGCTGCAGACGTAACCGCTCACGTGTCTCAGTGTTTTGGTCGCGAGCATTTGTCTCTGGCTCTGATGCCCCAGCAGGTAAATGCACTGCCAGGCATGCTGCACAGACTTTGGAGCAGAGAGGGTTGAGGGGAGATTCAATAGAGGTCTTCAAAATCATGAGGGTTTTTGATAGAGTAAATAAGGAGAATCTGTTTCCTCTGGCAGGAGGGTTGGTAACCAGAGGACACAGATTTAAGATCATTGGCAAAAGAACCAGGAGCGGGGGCGGTGGGGGGGAGGGCGGGGGTGGAGATTACGCAGCGAGTTGTTGTGATCTGGAATGCGCTGCCTGAAAGGGCGGTGCAAGCAGATTCAATAGTAACTTTCCAAAGTAAACTGGATTTGTACTTGAAAAGGAAACATTTGCAGGGCTATGGGGAACGAGCAGGGAAAGTGGGACTCATTGGATTGCTCTACCGATGAACCGGCACACGCACGATGGGCCGAATGGCCTCCTTCTGTGCAGTCCGATTCTGAGAAAGTCCCAAGTTCAATTCCCCTTTCCTCTTCAGCTGGCCGCCCTTCTCTCGTGAAGGCACTGCCTCAGGAGAGGGTCCAATCCCACATCACCGGGCGGCCTTGGCTATCGCGGCCAAATGACCACCCTTCATGCATAAGCCTGACCAAGTGAATGTCGGTAGATCTGTTTTGACGGGGTGGGGGGAAATGAACAACAGGGTACTGTAGCCTAGTGTTTGCTGTTTGTGGGAGCTTGCTGTGCGTATATTGGCTGCACATTTCCTACATTACAACAGTGACTACACATCAAAAAGTACTTCCTTGGCAGTAAAGCGCTTTGGGACGTCCTGAGGTTGTGAAAGGCGCTACAGAAATGCAAGTCTTTCTTTTTCTTTTTAATGGGTATGGCATTGGGCTCGTAACCCAAAGTTCGTAAATTCAACTCCCTACCACAGCCAGCTGTGAAATTTGATTCAATAAATCGGTGGGCTGGCACCAGGAAAGGTGACCACGAAAGCTGCCGGATTGCAGTTAAAAACCCGGATGTCCTTCAGGGAAAGACCTGCCACCAGCACTCAGTCTGGCCCATGTATGCGGTTGCCTCGTAATGTCCTCAAGGCGACGAGGGACAGGCAATAACTGCTGCCTTGTCAGTGTTTCCGATAAATATGTATATATTTTTAAAAATCACAGGCAAGCCGGGCTCCAGTCCTCGTACCTGTGCTCTTTCCAACATGAATCAATGGAGAGCGATCAGTGCTAGGAAAGAAAGGAGGAAGAGCTTGCTTTAATATAGCGCCTTTCACCACCTCAGGATGTCCCAAAGCGCTTTACAGCCAATGAAGTACTTTTTGCAGTGCACTCACTGCTGTAACGTAGGAAATGCAGAATCTTGGCTGCTTACCCTGCCCCCCCCCAACCTGAGATCTTCTAGTCTGTATGCCTCAGTGACAAACTAAATGGTGCATTTACTTACTGAGACATCAGGGCAAATGATAGATGTTGGACAGTAAAAAAAAATTGAGACAGATGAGCTTCTATGCCTATGACGGGTCTATGATTACTGCTGCCAATCAGACTTTGCTATCTTAATAGAGGCACTAACCTGTTTATTTTACAATAGTGGAGAGAGGAATATCACGTCAATCCATTAAGCTGCTATCACCAGCAGGCATTGCTGGGCTCCCTTGTTTCCCCACCCCACCCCCCCAAACAAAACTGTTTCGAGGTGGGGTTATGTATTTCACGTTTTAAGATTGACAAAATCCAAACTGGTTCTCTCAGCTGGTCAAGGAGCTTATCGATGCTCTCTGTCTGGGCCTACTTCAACCTGGTATTGGAGGGCAGCCAGTGCCTCTGGGACAGGACTGAAACAAAAGGAGTCCACCTCTTCAGGAGGGGATGGGAGATCATTGAAAGAATAAATAGACAACGTTTCAAAAACTGATTTTTTTTTTCAAATATAAAAACGAATGCGATTCGGAAGAAAGTGGCAATATTGTTGTATCTGACCTTCAGTTTAACAGCGTGTTTGAAATATTTCAATGCTATTTACCGTCACATAAATTCTTTCTTACGGCCTGCACAGTACACTGCTGATTACTCAAAAGTAAAACACAGAGCATGAAATTTAAAGGATAATAACTTGGTTATAGATTGCCTGATTGTATTGATTTGAGAGTGAAATGTTAGTAATAGCAATTGCTTTTGTTAACTTGCGTTTTAGGTTGTCACCTTTTGTGAAGCACAAAACCTAAAAGGAGCTCAGGTTGGGAGCAGAGGCTGGGATTGGGGATGGGCAGAGGCTGGGATTGGGAATGAGCAGGGGTTGGGATTGGGAATGAGCAGGGGTTGGGATTGGGAATGAGCAGGGGTTGGGATTGGGAATGAGCAGGGGCTGAGATTCAGGATGAGCAGGGGCTGGGATTGGAAATGAGCAGGGGTTGGGATTGGGAATGAGCAGGGGTTGGGATTGGGAATGAGCAGGGGTTGGGATTGGGAATGAGCAGGGGCTGAGATTCAGGATGAGCAGGGGCTGAGATTCAGGATGAGCAGGGGCTGGGATTGGGAATGGGCAGTGGTTGGGATTGGGAATGAGCAGGGGCTGGGATTGGAAATGGGAAGGGACTGGGATTGGGAATGGGAAGGAGCTGGGATTGGGAATGGGCAGGGGTTAGGGTTGGGAAAGGGCAGGGGCTGGGAAAGGGGTGGAGCAGGGACTAGGATCATGTTTACAGTCACAAGATTTCAAAGTAATTCATTGTATGTGATGCACTTTGAGACATTTCTGAGAGATTTGATCAGATGCGAGCGCTATATAAATACAGGTCTTTCTTTTAGCCTGCAGTTCTGGTTCTAGCTTTGCTGCTGCTGAAAATTCATTGAAATCCTTAATAATTAATGCATCGACTGTGGGAAAAAATGAAGTTTTATTTTTTGTTTTAAAACTCTTCTGATTCTAGTGTATATCTTCGAAATTTCTGGATAGCCCACTGAAAATCTGTACTATCTCTTTCAAAACTAGTCGGGTGTCAGCCCTCCTCGCTTTCCCCTTCTGTTTTAATTGCTGTCAGCAATTGTCAGCCTTTGCTTATTCCCTTGGTCAAAGCAGACTCTGCTTGCTCATTTCTCTCTCCAGCACAGTAACATTCTCCTTAACCAATACTGCCACCCCACCTCCTTTCTTTCCTTCCCTATCTTTCCTGAACACCTGCCCTTTTTTGAGCCAGGTCTCCGTTATTGCCACGACATCATATTCCCATGTGGCTATTTGCGCCTGCAGCTCACCAATCTTATTCACAAACTGCTTGTTTAAAATCATGAGGGGGTCTGGACAGAGTAGATAGAGAGAAACTGTTCCCATTGGCGGAAGGGTCGAGAACCAGAGGACCCAGATTTAAGGTGACTGGCAAAAGAACCTGAGGGGAAAACTTTTTTACGCAGCGAGTGGTTAGGATCTGGAATGCCCTGCCTGGAAGGGTGGTGGAGGCAGACTCAATCGTGGCTTTCAAAAGGGAACTGGATAAGTACCTGAAGGAAAAAAAATTGCAGGGCTACGGGGAAAGGGCGGGGGAGTGGGACTAGCTGAAGTGCTCTTGCGGAGAGCCGGCACGGGCTCGATGGGCCGAATGGCCTCCTTCTGTGCTGTAACCATTCTATGATTCTATTTTAGGCTGCATCTGTCTCGCTGACATCCCCCTCATTTCCTGTAAAAGATTTGTGGGTAGGTTATTCCAGCTCATTTGAGAAGGCAAGCCACTGACGGGCTTTACACAGAAGGCTGTAAAATCCTTTGTGACATCGTTACGTCACTCACCCAACAATTGTTAGCAAGAAAGGCAATATCACGGAAAGCTAAGAAAGCAGGCACAAGAAGAAGCCATTCGGCTCATCACGGGATTAGAATCAACAATAACAACAACTTGTAAATATATATAGCGTCTTTAACGTAGTTGAACGTCCCAAGGTGCTTCAGAGGAGCGTTATAAAACTAAATCTGACACCGAGCCACATAAGGAGATATTAGGGCAGGTGACCAAAAGCTTGGTCAAAGAGGTAGGTTTTAAGGAGCGTCTTAAAGGAGGAGAGAGAGGTAGAGAGGCGGAGAGGTTTAGGGAGGGAATTCCAGAGCTTAGGGCCTAGGCAGCTGAAGCCACAGCCACCAATGGTGGAGCGATTATAATCAGGGATGCTCAAGAGGGCAGAATTAGAGGAGCGCAGATATCTTGGGGGCGTTGTGGGGCTGGAGGAGATTACAGAGATAGGGAGGGGCGAAGCCATGGAGGAATTTGGAAACAAGGATGAGATTTTTAAAGTTGAGGTGTTGCTTAACCGGGAGCCAATGTAGGTCAGCGAGCACAGGGGTGACGGGACTTGGTGCAAGTTAGGACACGGGCAGCCGAGTTTTGGATGACCTCAAAGTTTAGGTAGGTTAGAATGTGGGAGGCCAGCCAGGAGTGTGTTGGAATAGTCAAGTCTAGAGGTAACAAAAGCATGGATGAGGGTTTCAGCAGCAGATGAGCTGAGGTAAGGGTGGAGAATCGGGAGCAGTAAACCCGTTTTGTGTCTCTCGCACTCTCTAAGCTAGCCTACTGCAGTACCCCTACTGCGGCCCCTGTCGCGATCAGCTAACTCGGCACAGTCTGAGAATCAGAGCTAGGCCCTCCTGGTCTGTGTGAAGCCAGGCCACAATGAGTCATCCAGGGAGCAACTTATCCCTTTTATATACAAGTATAATGATTCATGTGTGTGTGTGTGTGTGTGTGTGTGTGTGGGTGGGGTGGGGGAGTATTTTCAGTTAGTGCCTCAATTTTGGTTTAATCTATCAGACTACGAGCTTGTTCCCCATGAGAAACAGGCAGTAAAGTGGCCCTTCCATTCCCTCCCCCTTGGGCAGTAATCATGTTGGGGAAAGTGAAAAATTTACTGTCCCTTTTCTTTCCCCCAGTGGCTGACAGATTTTACTGGTTTTGTTACTGGCTGCAGGCCTCCAAGGCGATTAAATGTCATCTTCTAATTGATGAACAAAGACACCCAAGCCCTGAATTGCCTCGTTCCCCCTGAGTGTGCCTTAAAGCTGGTGTGTGTTTATAGAAAGCGATTTTCACCAAAAGTTTTAGCGTGGACGCCGCGATTTGTCTCATTTTTACAAGATGTATCATGACTTCCACAACAATAACCCAGCTGCAGGGGAAACATTAAAAAATAATAATCATTACTGATTTAACCCGCCTTCTGTGTGTGCGTGTTTGTGTGTAGGGGGGAGGGAGGGGAGGCTTTATGAGAGTGCCTATTTTGCCTTGGAAAACTGTAGTGGGTAGCAAAGTCCCTCTAATTTTTATTTTAGGCGCGCGGCCCCTTTAACTGGCTGCGCGGCACGTTCAAATTTTCGCGCGTGCGCGGTTTCTCCCATGTGAAAGCCGGTGGGACCTCCAGACCGCTGCGCGTCAACGCGTCCACGCAGCTTAATGGGAACTTTGGTGGGTAGCTTCCTGCCCAATATTGTCAAATTTATTTTATACCCTTCCAACCTCCTCCCTGAAGGTGCTGACTACCGCTGAGGTGGAGCTCCACAGGCACCAGCTATGACCCAGTACCTCATCCAAGCAGCCATTTTACCCTGTGCGAGCCTTTGACTGCGAGACCTGGAGGACAGAGGGCTGTGGATGCTCAGTCGTTGAGTATATTCAAGGCGGAGATCGGTAGATATTTGGACTTTAGGGGAGTCGAGGGATATGGGGATCGGGCGGGCAAGTGGAGTTGAGGTCGAAGATCAGCCATGATCTTATTGAATGGCGGAGCAGGCTCGAGGGGCGGTAGGGCCCACTCCTGCTCCTATTTCTTTATGTTCTTGAGGGGCATCGCGGCCACGCCCGATCCTGCCCTCACCCGATGTCCATGCGGTGAGCTTTACGGCAGGGATCATCGGGTGATGCTCAGAAGCAGGAGCCCCAACGTTCCCGCTAAGCTGCGCAGCCAGGCAGCGGCCTGGAGGTCTCGTGCGGGCCGCTCACCGGCTTCTACACGGAAGAAACCGCGCATGCGCGAAAACCTGAATGGGCCGCGCAGCCAGTTAAAGGGACCGCGCACGAAAAAAAAAATATTCGAGGGGACATTGCAGGAGCCCGGGCTGATTTCTCCACCACCCGCCCTACGCCCCATCACCTCAGTAACCCAATGTTGCTGAGGTCACTGGGGTGTCCCTATCTCTGTCCAGTTCAGAGCCAAAACTAAATCTGGAACCTTGCAGTCTGGTTCGGTCTCCTGCCATGTAGTGCCATAGAAATTACAACACGGAAACAGGCCGTTTGGCCCAACCAGTCCGTGCTAGTGTTTCATCCTTCACACGAGCAGTTTTCCTAATCCCACATTACCCGCCCTGTTCCCATATTCCTTTATTCCCCATTCCTTCAACCACCTATCTAACCTATTCTTCAATGTTGACATGGTCTCTGCTTCAATCACTGACTCTGGTAGTGCATTCCACAGCCTCACAACCCTCGGTGTGAAGGAGGATTCTCCTGCTCTCCATCCTACATCTCTTACACTTAATCTTGTAGAAATAAAGACTTGCATTTCTATAGCGCCTTTCACAACCTCAGGACATCCCAAAGCACTTTACGGCCAATTAAATATTTTTGAAGTATAGTCACTGTTGTAATGTAGGAAACGCGGCAGCCAATTTGCACACAGCAAGCTCCCACAAACAGCAATGTGATAATGACCAGATCATCTGTTTTTAGTGATGTTGATTGAGGGATAAATATTGGCCCCAGGACAACAGAGATAAATCCCCTGCTCTTCTTCGAAATAGTGCCACGGGATCTTTTATGTCCACCTGAGAGGGCAGATGGGGCCTCGGTTTAAGGTCTCATCCGAAAGATGACACCTCTGACAGTGCTGCACTCCCTAGTACTGCACTGGGAGCGTCAGCCTAGATTGTTGTGCTCAAGTCTCTGGAGTGGGACTATGAACCCACAGCCTTCTGATTCAGTGGCGAGAGTGCTACCCACTGAGCCACGGCTGACCACAATGTCATTATATCAATGTTCCCTGGTTCTAGACCCCCTCAACCACTGGAATCAGTCTGCTTCTATCCCGTCCCTTCATATTTTAAACACCACAACTCACCCTGTAGTTTCCTCTGTTCTCACGTCTTGATAGCCTCATTTAAAAAAAAAAACAGCTGATGACTATTTTATCTGATTTTTTGAATTCATATATCGACATCCCCACCGATAGGTACCCATTACCAGACGATGGAGACAGAGGTTATAGTTGCCATATGTTTTAAATAGGACTGAGGTATTGGACATCAGTGAGTCCGTGGGACTATATAGCCCTATTGTGCTTTGATGTGACGCCCGGCAACATGTGATGGTCTTGATTAGTGAAAAGCCAGCATAACAGCAGCGATACCCTTGGTCAGTCACTGCGGACTGCACTCCCAACAGCTCCTGTCCATTAGTGTGATTCATCCCACCTAGATCAGCTGGCAGGAGCTGTTTGCCGCTATATAACCCTGAGCCGCTGATGCATCTCGATGTGTTCTAAGAAATGACGAACAAAGAAGTATGGAGGGCAGAGAGAGAGACAAAGAAATGGAATGCCTACACACGCTGAAGCTATCCAAATTGAATGGGTTTCAGCATTTTATAATTTGGAGTTTCATTTAATTGTCTGCTTGGATAAAAAGGTGAAGATCTTGTTACCATTGTTCTTGGTGAATGCCAGTAGTACCTTTTCCATGTTCTAGGCTATACTGTTGTAACCCATCAAATGTTCCCCAGCAAAGCTTTTATGCCAAGTCCGATCCCCAGTTAGGGGCACCCCAATTACTGTCAGTCGCCAGCTGTAAAGCCGGCCAGGATTCCTGCCATCCAGCGACCTCTGCTGGACAGTGTGTGAATGCCACGTAAGGGCAGGATCACGTTAGCTTGTAATTGTCTGCTGTGGCTCAGTGGGCAGCACTCTCGCCTCTGTTAGTCCGAAGGTTGGGGGTTCAAATCCCACCCCAGCGACTTGTGCAAAAAAAAAAAGTCTAGGCTGACACTCCAGGGAAGCGCTGCGGTGTTGGAGGTGCCATCTTTTGGATGAGACATTAAACCGAGGCCCCATCTGCTCTCTCTCAGGTGGATGTAAAAGATCCCATGGCACTATTTCGAAGAAGAGCAGGGAAGTTATCCCCGGTGTCCTGAGCCAATATTTATCCATCAATCAACATCACTAAAAAAAGATTATCTTGTCATTATCACGTTGCTCTTTGTGGGAGCTTGCTGTGCGCAAATTGGCTGCCGCGTTTCCTACATTACAACAGTGACTCCACTTCAAAAAGTACTTCATTGGCTGTGAAGCACTTTGGGACGTCCGGTGGTCATGAAAGGCGCTATAGAAATGCAAGTCTTTCTTCCTTTCTTCTTTATAACGCCTCCTTGTAGTCAAATAGCCTGCTAGCATCTACTGTGCAGGTTCACACACGAACAGCGCCCGCTTGGCTGAGGCACCGGAAGGCTGCGTGTACCCTGTGGGACCGTACCCCAGTAAGGAGTGGGCACCTTTGGGAGAGGAGGAGCAGTGGGGGTAAAAACTGAAAGAAAGGTGAGGGTGGGTGAAGGGGAAAGGATTGTGAAGGCTCGTGAAATCATGACATTCAATTAATGTAAGTGCAGGAGTGAGGGGGTGGGGGTGGGGGGAAAGAGATGTGATGTGAATAGTTCCGCAAAGTCAGCACTTTCATTCTTCAACTTCTCAAACCCGTCTCAGCTGATAGTGTGTTTCTCGGCTAACGGCATTGTAATATGGAAATGCAAATGAATGATGTTGACAGAGAAAATCCAGTCTGAGATGGGGAAAGCAATCCAGACAATTCATTTCCCTCTGAAGATTGATGGCATCATGAAGGGTGAGACATGGAATGTACCACAGCTTCAGCCAGGAGACTGCTGGTGGAAAAATCCTGACTAAGGTTTTGTTAAGCTATCAAGAACCACGTGTCCTAAGTTTCAAAGAAAGAGTTTCAGCAGGAACATTAACCCTCCTAAGAGAGAATGGGCACTTAAAAGATTTACATGCAAACCTGCGGGTGGTTTAGTTTTCTTGGTTTTTTTATGCCCCTGTCTTAGGAACAGGAGGAGGCCATTCAGCCCCTTCGAGCCTGTTCTGCCATTCAATTAGATCATGGCTGGTGCGTACCTCAACTCCATTTGCCTGCCTTTGCTCCATATCCCTCGATCCCCTTACCTAACAAAAATCTTATCAATCTCAGCATCCACAGCCTTTTGGGGGAGAGAGTTCCAGATTTCTACCACCCTTTATGTGAAAAAGTGCTTCCTGATTTCCCTCCGACATGGCTTGGCTCTTATTTTAATGTGTGCCGCTGTCTCTGATTTACACCGCCACCTTGTCCCGGTCTTCCCACAGACCCCTCGGAGACCGCCACTAGGGCCGGGGACATCGCGTCACGACGCAATACCTTGCAGTGGGCGAACCAGGTTTCACGCCGAGCTATTCTCGTGTGTAGGCGTGTCCGTATCACGCCGCCATTTTGCATCAAGAGGCGATCATGTTGGCGCTTGGTTTCGTTAGCAGACCAGATGAGGGGGCTATGGTTCTTTTTGGCAGACGGGGAGAGAAAGAAAGAAAGGAAGGAAGAAAGAGAGAGAAAGAAAATAAATTAATGCATTTATATAGCGCCTTTCACGACCTCCAGACGTCCCAAAGCGCTTTACAGCCAATTAAGTATTTTTGAAGTGTAGTCACTGTTGTAATGTAGGAAACGTGGCAGCCAATTTGTGCACAGCAAGCTCCCACAAACAGCAATGAGATAATGACCAGATGTTGGTTTCATGATAAATATTGGCCAGGACAATGGGGAGAACCTCCCCTGCTCTTCTTCAAAATAGTGACCGTGGGATCTTTTACGTTCACCTGAGAGGGCAGATGGGGCCTCACTTTAATGTCTCATCTGAAAAATGGCAACTCCAACAGTGCAGCACTTGCTCAGTAGTGTACAGTAGTGTCAGGCTAGATTACACGCTCAAGTCTCTGGAGTGGGATTTGGATCCACAATGTTCTGACTCAGAGGCGAGGATGCTACCCACTGAGCCACGGCTGACATAAGAGGAGACCTACAAAAAATTGACCCGTTCGCCCATCACCCCTGTGCTCGTTGACCTACACTGGCTCCCGGTTAAGCAGCGCCTTGATTTCAAAATTCTCATCCTCGTTTTCAAATCCCTCCATGGCCTTGCCCCTCCCTACCTCTGTAATCTCCTCCAGCCCCACGACCCCCCGAGATATCTGCGCTCCTCTAATTCTGCCCTCTTGAGCATCCCTGATTATAATCGCTCAACCATTGGTGGCCGTGCCTTCTGTTGCCTGGGCCCTAAGCTCTGGAATTCCCTCCCTAAACCTCTCCACCTCTCTTTCCTCCTTTAAGACGCTCCTTAAAACCTACCTCTTTGACCAAGCTTTTGGTCGCCTGCCCTAATTTATCCTTATGTGGCTCGGGGTCAAATTTTTTGTCTTTTAATACTCCTGTGCAGCGCCTTGGGATGTTTTACTACGTTAAAGGCGCTATATAAATGCAGGTTGTTGTTGATGAACTCCACTGCTAGCAAAACAAAGTAGGCCGGGTCATAGAGTTATACAGCACAGAAAGAGGCCCTTCGGCCCATCGTGTCCGCGCCGGCCATCAAGCCCTGTCTATTCTAATCCCATTTTCCAGCACTTTGACCGTAGCCTTGTATGCTATGGCGTTTCAAGTGCTCATCTAAATGCTTCTTGAATGTTGTGAGGGTTCCTGCCTCTACCACCCTTTCCACCCTTTCAGGCAGTGAGTTCCAGATTCCAACCACTCTCTGGGTCATTTATATTTACCAGTGCAGCTGACACTGGGAAAACTGCAGTGATGTCGAGGGCTTCTCTGTTATTAGTGCGAAGTGACTTAAAGGGGAAACGGTACGCACGGCACTACAGTTTGAGACTGGTAGGTGTTCAGAGCAACATGGAGCTGCCAGAGAAAGCATGCGTGTGCTTCCATGCCTGAGCAGAGCTGTGCTCACCAGTTCGAGAGAAAGAAAGGAAAAACTTGGATTTATATAGCGCCTATCACAACTCCAGGAAGTCCCAAAGCGCTTTTGAAGTGCAGTCACTGTTGTAATGTACAAAAGGTGGCAGCCAATTTGCGCGCAGCAAGGTCCCACGAGCAGCAGTGCGTTAATGACCAGATGCTAGTGACAGGACAGTCAGCTCTTGGCTAACATTGCAAGGTAGACTTAGAGTAACACCATCCCTCTCACCACCTGGTCCCATCCTTCCAAAACACCAGGCCTAACACCTTCACATTTAGAAACATAGAAACATAGGAGCAGGAGAAGGCCATTCGGCCCTTCGAGCCTGCTCCGCCATTCAATATGATCATGGCTGATCCTCTATCTCAATACCATATTCCCGCTCTCTCCCCATATCCCTTGATGCCTTTTGTGTCTAGAAATCTATCTATCTCCTTCTTAAATATATTCAGTGACTTGGCCTCCACAGCCTTCTGTGGTAGAGAATTCCACAGGTTCACCACCCTCTGAGTGAAGAAATTTCTCCTCATCTCAGTCCTAAATGTCCTACCCCCGTATCCTGAGACTGTGACCCCTCGTTCCAGACCTCCCCCCAGCCAGGGGAAACATCCTCCCTGCATCCAGTCTGTCTAGCCCTGTCAGAATTTTATACGTTTCAATGAGATCCCCTCTCATTCTTCTAAACTCTAGTGAATACAGGCCTAGTCGACCCAATCTCTCCTCATACGACAGTCCTGCCATCCCAGGAATCACTCTGGTGAACCTTCGCTGCAGTCCCTCTATGGCAAGTATATCCTTTCTTAGGTAAGGAGACCAAAACTGCACACAGTACTCCAGGTGTGGTCTCACCAAGGCCCTGTATAACTGTAGTAAGACATCCTTGCTCCTGTACTCAAATCCTCTTGCAGTGAAGGCCAACATACCATTTGCCTTCCTAACGGCTTGCTGCGCCTGCATGTTTGCTTTCAGCGACTGGTGCACAAGGACAAGTCTAACTTGAACAGGCGGCCAGGACCTCGGTTTAGCAGCTCATCCAAAGGGCCCCTGACAATGCTGCAGTCTCTCAGCGCGCCACCGGAGCGCCATCTTACCGGAGGAGTTCAAGCCTGATTGGGGGCTCGAACGCAGAACCTTCTGACCCAGCAGAGGCTCCGCTGACAATCTAAAATATGATACTCATTGAATTAACCTTGGACCGGGGTGAAAGGCTGAGTGAACCCAAGGTCTGAATCTGGCGCTCCAGTGACAAGATGTACCATACCATGTAAAGGATTCAATATTAAGGGGGTGATTCTGTGCCTGCAGCAGGGAGCCACACTCATAGGGTCGGAGATAGGAGCCACAGCATTGGAAGCACGCGATTGCGACCTTATCTCCTGTTAAAATTGAAAAGCTGCCGCAACAGATCCTCAACCTGCACTGCGCGGGTTGCAGTTATACCGCGGGCGTGCTCTGAGGCTTCCTGCTCGGGCCAGTTTCATAACCATTCACTTTATTAAAAAAAAAGTGCAGCGCCTCCAGTTTGAGAGATCCGTACAGCTCAAAGAAATGCAAACGCAAATGTATTAAGTGCAAAAATAATGTGCGCCCCCCCCCACCCGCCCCGCGCTGTGTTTAAATAGCCCGCTGACCCTGACTGACGAGGTTTACACATGAATAATGGTCACTTTGATGATGTACCTCACGGCAACCAGCGGATTGTGTACCCCGGCGAGGAGTCGGTGCCTTCTGGACAGGAGGGGAAGAAAATTGACGGAAGGAAGGAGAGAGAGAGAAAGGAAAAAAAAGAGACTAATTAAAATGGAAAAATCTTTCAAGTTTTAATTGAATAACAATAATAGACTCCTTCTGTAGTGTCTTAATTGCCAGGTTGATAGACTGGATGATTGACAGCCTTGACCTTTTGTCTTGATCTTCAGTCATCGAGCCTCTCCTCACTTTGGCAACACAATGCACGTGTACATCTGCAATTGCCTAATTAATACAATGGGGAGATGTCACGCGCCCGGAGAAGCATTGTGCAGGTTCGAAGTGACAAGCAGTTTTAGTTCTCCACCGGCGCGTTGAAAAAGAAAGCTGTTAAAATTTAGCACCAGGTTCCCAGGTGGCCTCAGGTGGTTAAGGCTAGTGGCTCGCGTGAGTCTGAGTCTGGGTTTCTCCAGGATCGGTCTCCGGTTCGATTCTCCCCACCCCCTGCTGTTAGCGCTGATCACAGCTGGTGGTGCTGTCCTAGGGCGTGGAGGGAGGAAAAATCTGCCAGCATTCTCTGTTCCTGATCGCTATCCAGCCACTGCCACTTGGAGGTGCACGGGTCTAGACCAGGGGAGGGGTGAGAATAGGATCAGGCTTGACTGTGATGCCTCATGTGGTCGAACAGCGCCCTGCTAACCCGCACTGTCGTGGCTCCTACATGGAAAAACGGTGAAGTGAGGGGAAAATGCGTGGCGCCTGCGGAAATGCACCTCACAAGGCGACAGTGTTGTGAGGAGGGAGGGAAGAAAATGACCAGAAGAAGGAAGGAAAAAATAAATGATTTAATTGTTCCCTCTTTTCCCACTATTCTCTTCAATGCGCTCTTGTTTCCTCTGCCTGATTGCCATCAGTGACTCCTGCTGGAGTTGTGCTTCTCCGGCGTGGGTAAGGATTCGCGGTGGTGCCACACATGGTTGAATAACTCGCCAACGCTCGCTATCCATACTCGCCCACGGAGAGCGGGAACGTGGTGCTGAAGGCAACCATCAGCCATTGAACTATATCCCAGCAACAATCACTGCGTTCAGGAGTGGGGGGAGAGAATTAGAGGGAAAAGTCCATTTACCCCAAACTTCGAAGCCTGAAGAGAGTAACCTCTGACCTACTAAGTGTTGACTTAACAACAGTTAGAGTTTGTGCCCTTTAAAAGGGCACAGCTTCACCTTAGCAGCAGAATAATACATTCTGCTCAACATGGTCCTTTATAAGACAGCACGTCTTCTAAGTTACTGTGAGCCAGCCACAGGATCTGCTACTTTATATAAAAACATTTGTTGCACTAAAATCATCACAGTCCTGGCGTCATGCTCCAGACGTCAGACTTTGCACAAAATGCTAACAAATCGCAACTGACAATCCTTTAAAAAGTATGCAGCGAGAGCGAGAGAGAGACGGTGTCATTTCCTGCTGGGTGTGTTTTTTTTTCTGACCTTGAGATAACCCGAGAAAGGTTGTCGAGATAACAAGAAGAGCCAAGTAGCTGCCAATATAACGAAATATCCAACAGCAGCAATAATTAGCCTCTAATTCATCTCAGAACTTATTTAGACCGCGTTCCCCGCGGGGAGTACCTGAGCAGTGGCCTTAAAGGGAAAGGCCGTGCTACCAGCTAAACATGACAAACGCACTCCAATCCCCGACTACCAGCGAGCAACAGTACGGGAGATCGGTTAATATTATAACAAAACAAAATCTTTTATAGCGGCAGTTTTTTATCTAGACTGGGTATATTGTCATTTTTGATAAAGTAGTGGTACTTTGTAGTGTTTTCATTAACTGTTTTGATGGCCCTCATGAGATCCTTCAAAGCATTTAATGAAAATATTGGGACGTGTCCGTATTTTATTAAGGGGCATGTCAGATCCAAACGTTTGCTCATCCGTAATATTGAGACTAAAGAGCTAAAGTGAAATAATGGTCTTGCTGGAGAAAAATTACACGTTCAATTGCCACATGCTCGCTGCTTTCCTCTGTATTTAACTTGGTTGTAATTTTCATTCATCTTGCACATGCAAAGTCAGATTTTCCAGTGCATATAATTCTCTCTACATCAGATTAACCCCCTCATCCTATACTCTGAAACACTCTCAGGCTATTAAATTATCCTTGGATTTGTCCAGTTACGTCAATCAAGGGCGATGGAGATCGGGCGGGGAAGTGGAGTTGAGGTCGAAGATCAGCCATGATCTTATTGAATGGCCTAGGAGTGGGAGTAGGCCACACGGCCCCTCGAGTCAGCTCTGCCATTCAATAAGATCATGGCTGAACTGCTACATCAACTTCACTTTCCCACCCTATCCCCATATCCCTTAATTCCCTTAGTGCCCAAAAATCTATCGATCTCAGTCTTGAATATACTCAACGATTCAGCATCCACAGCCCTCTGGAGTAGAGATTTCCAAAGATTCACAAGTACTCTGAGTGAAGAAATTGCTCCTCATCTCAGTCCTAAACGGCCGGCCCCTTATCCTGAGACTGTGCCTCCTAGTTCTAGACACTCCAGCCTCTCAATAACTACCCTGTCAAGCCCTCTAAGAATTTTATACATTTCAATGAGATCACCACTCATTCTTCTAAACTCAAGAGAATATAGGCCCAATCTACTCAATCTCTCCTCATAGGACAACCCTCGAATCCCAGGAATCAGTCTTGCGAACCTTTGTTGCACCCCCTCTAAGGCAAGCATATCTGTCCTTCGGTAAGGAGACCAAAACTGTGCACAGTACTCCGGATGCAGTCTGACCAAAGCCCTATATAATTGCAGCAAGACTTCCTTACTCTTATACTCCAAACTCCTTGCAATAAAGGCTAACATACCATTTGCCTTCCTAACTGCTTGCTGTACCTGCATGTTGACTTCATCTCATTATCACATTGCTGGTTGTGGGAGCTTGCTGTGAGCAAATTGGCTGCTGAATTTCCTACATTACAACAGTGACTACACTTCAAAAGTACTTCATTGGCTGTAGAGCGCTTTGGGCTTTCCTGAGGTCCCAAAGATCCAGGTGTAGGTTGCCAGCTTGCCTTGTCATTCACAGAATGGTGCAGGGGGGAGCCAGTATTTACAGAGAGAGAAAATAAAATGTAAAAGACTTAGCAACTATTTGCTGGCAGATATTCCATTGCAAGTCAGCACCGAGACCTCCAAGGAGCCCTAGAATCTTCACACGTTTTAATCCACCACTGCGTTTTTGTCATCCTCCATTTGTTTTTCTGCAGAGATGTTCCATTAGGTTCTCAAAGGATTAGGAGCATCCTGTACACAGGACTGCAGGCAAACTGCTTCAGCCATCAGAAGTGCGATTGTCAACAGACTGGGCCTGGCTTAAGTGCACCAGGTGGTGAGTTACTGAGCCATGCAGGCCAGAAGTGTCCAAGGTTTGATCCCCTTGGTCTGTGCTCAGGGTTGCCAACCCTCCAGGATTGCCCTGGAGTCTCCAGGAATTGAAGATGAATCTCCTGGACACTGCTGGAAGCAACTCCGGGAGAATAATTATTGGGGGCATTTAAAAAAAAAGTTGATTTTTTTCCCCCAATTTCTTTGAACACTTTGGGGGCGAAATTCGGCTCCTTTGCGCCTGCCGTTAACGCCTCCGGATGGCGCTAATGGGGCGCAAAGGAGTTATCGCCCGGGGGTGAAAAAAGCACCTCCCCTGAAATTCGGCTGGGCGTTGCTGAGGCGCTACCCGATTGCGCCGCGCCCCCGCTGGTAGCACCCTGGGCCGCCACGCCTCCTGCGATGACATCATCGCCGTGTGCGGCGACCCCTTACCACCCCGCCACGTCCCCTTACCGCCCCGCGGCAGAAATTCGGCTGTGCCTTGCGGGTCGCAAGCTGGGCCGACCTCCGCTCACGGGGCGGTAGTTAAAGGGGAGGATCGGCCGTGACCCGCGCCGCCATTTTCTTTTTTTGGCCGACCTCCGTGGTGCCCTAGTTGGGGCCATCTGAGGCCCTGCAGAGTGTGCAGCGGCCCTCCCCTTTAACTGAAGGGGAGGGGCATTGAAACGCGGCAGCGCTCCGCTGCTGATCACGCCCCGACATCGCCTCGGTTACCGCTCCTCCAGTAAGTGGAGCGCCCGACATTGCTCTCCACTTCCTGGACGGGGCGGTAAGGCGAATTTCATGCCCTTTCATTCATTAGTTATAAAAATATTGGCTATACGGGAAACGGCTGTTTTACTGGGTGGGGCAGTTGGCGACGGGAAGTCATGTGATGAAACTTCCAGGCGTATGACCAACCAGAGTTAGAATCATAGAATATTACAGCACAGAAGGAGGCCATTCGGCCCATCGAGTCCGCGCCGGCTCTTTCGAAGAGCAATCCAGTTAGTCCCACTCCCCCGCTCTTTCCCTATATCCCTGCAATTTTTTTCCATGGCACTATTTCGCAGAAGAGTTGGGGAGTTCTCCCCGGTGTCCTGGGCCAATATTTATCCCTCAACCAACATCACTAAAAAAAAACCCAGCATATTTGGTCATTATCACATTCGTGTTTGTGGGATCTTGCTGTGTACAAATTGGCGACCGCATTCTTCTACATTACAACAGTGACTACACTTCAAAAAATACTTCATTGGCTGTAAAGCATTTTGGGGCTTCCCGAGGTCGTGAAAGGCGCTATATAAATGCAAGTCTTTCTTTCTTTCCTAGCGCTGATAGCTCTCCATGGATTCATGTTGGAAAGGAAATGGTTTCTGTCAAGCATTCCCAGCAGTAAAATGAACGGATTTTCTGGCAGGGAATTCATGGATTTTCCTGGTGAGGCCCATCACAAGTTCCAGTTCCAGTCTAGTCACTGGCAAAAATCAAATCCCAACCAATTTCCTGAATTTCTGTATGGAATTCCTTTGCGGGCCTGAGTCATGGTCAGTGTTTGCAATCTTTGTCCATCGCTTCTAGCTGCAGCACTTTACTTATTGGAACACTGGCACCCAGTGTACTTATTATAACACGTCAGACCTGGACTTTTTGCAGTATATATGCAGTATAACGTGGATAAATGTGAAGTTATCCACGTCGGTAGGAAAAACAGAAAGGCAGAGTATTATTTAAATGGTGATAGATTGGGAAATGTTGATGTACAGAGGGACCTGGGTGTCCTTGTACACCAGTCACTGAAAGCAAACATGCAGGTGCAGCAAGCAGTTAGGAAGGCAAATGGTATGTTGGCCTTCATTGCAAGAGGATTTGAGTACAGGAGCAAGGATGTCTTACTACAGTTATACAGGGCCTTGGTGAGACCACACCTGGAGTACTGTGTGCAGTTTTGGTCTCCTTACCTAAGAAAGGATATACTTGCCATAGAGGGAGTGCAGCGAAGGTTCACCAGACTGATTCCTGGGATGGCAGGACTGTCGTATGAGGAGAGATTGGGTCGACTAGACCTGTATTCACTAGAGTTTAGAAGAATGAGAGGGGATCTCATTGAAACGTATAAAATTCTGACAGGGCTAGACAGACTGGATGCAGGGAGGATGTTTCCTCTGGCTGGGGGGAGGTCTAGAACGAGGGGTCACAGTCTCAGGATACGGGGTAGGACATTTAGGACTGAGATGAGGAGAAATTTCTTCACTCAGAGGGTGATGAACCTGTGGAATTTTCTACCACAGAAGGCTGTGGAGGCCAAGTCACTGAATATATTTAAGAAGGAGATAGATAGATTTCTAGACACAAAAGGCATCAAGGGGTATGGGGAGAGAGCGGGAATATGGTATTGAGATAGAGGATCAGCCATGATCATATTGAATGGCGGCGCAGGCTTGAAGGGCCGAATGGCCTACTCCTGCTCCTATTTTTCAATGTTTCTATGTTTTCTGTGCCTTGCCAACCAGCGGCATGACTCACCCATGGGTGTGACCTCTTTTTTACTGTATAGCATCTGTGCTCATCACCATGAGGGTTGACTGTGCGAGTCGGAACTGCAACACCCCTCCACCTTGTGGCAATCGTCAGATATTCTCAGGATAGCACCGTTGAGGACAGATGCAACACCTAACAATGTACCTCAATCCTAACCTCAAAGGAGCAGCGGGTTTTCTGCCAGCACGAGCGAGATCTCCTGCTTGTTGTCCATGGAAGCAAAATTGCTGAATTATACTCATTTGTAAAATCCGACATTTTACCCTTGGAAAATATTTCTCATGACACGGGTGCATTTTCCAACAGGCGCTTGCAAAGAACTACATAGAAGCTACAGGATAGAAACAGGCCATTCGGCCCAATTGGTCTATGCTGGCGTTTATGCTCCACACGAGCCTCCTCCTACCTTACTTCACCTCACCCTATCTGCATTTCCTTCTATCCTGCAGATGCTGAGAGGCTGTTTCCCCCTGACTGGAGAGTCTAGAACGAGGGGTGATAGTCTCAGGATAAGGGGTCGGCCATGTTGGACTGAGATGAGGAGCAATTTCTTCACTCAGAGGGTTGTGAATCTTTGGAATTCTCTACCCCAGAGGGCTGTGGTTGAGTATATTCAAGACTGAGATTGATAGATGTTTGGACACTAAGGGAATCAAAGGATATGGGGATAGTGTGGGAAGGTGGAATTGAGATAGAAGATCAGCCATGATCTTATTGAATGGCGGAGCAGGCTCGAGGGGCAGAATGGCCTACTCCTGCTCCTATTTCTTATGTTCCTTTCCCCCTCATGTACTTATCCAGCTTCCCTTTAAATACATCTATACTATTCGCCTCAACTACTCCATGTAGTAGCGAGTTCCACATTCTCACCACTCTCTGGGTAAAGAAGTTAACCCGTACAAACTCTCAGTGTGCTCGTACTAAATTCCTCCGTAAGCTTCTTTTAACCACTAATTTTAACCTGGTTATTTTAACGCTCGCAATAAAAAGTGCAGAGAGTAATTTAGCGTGAGCGCATTCAACCTTCGCGTGGGAACCTCAGGCAGGTGGGAAATCAAATCTTTCCCTCCGTTGGGCGCTGTTGTGAGGCAGGGGGCTGGGGCACCTTGCTGGGGCACCTTGTTGGGGCAGCGTGGCTCTGCACCTGGCCACGCTGCACCTGAGCTGGGAGGGCACGATGCTGAAACTGCGGCGGCGAATTTCCGCGAGGGGGGGATTGCTCTCGCCCGCCGGCGGTAACTTCAGCAGGAGAGCAGCGGACACGCAGTTTCCCCGCCGTTATCCTGGGGTTCCCCCTGGCTCTCTGCCGACGTTACAGACGAGCGGGAGAAGGCCGGCGGTGCCTGAAATGGGAGAGTGTTCCGTTTCCCAGCACCAACATTCCTCAACATAATAAGCACAAAATTCACAAAAAGAAAGACTCGGACACAATATATTCCTCAATGAGTTCATTATTTTATATTTATTAAAAAGGTGCTGTGTGGTGGGATTTTCAATTATTTAATAAATTTAAGGTTGTCAAATAAATTATAAAACAGAGGATCACAATATCCATGAATATATGAATAAGTCATTAAATAAATAATGTAAAGATGAAATCATTAAATCAATAAATCATCAAATATGGCTTTATAAATAAATTAGCACAAATAAACGGCATCATAGCATGAAAGGAAATAACAGAGAAATGGAAATCATTGTTCAATGGCTTTCTTCATTGAAACTTTCCCTTTGGAGTCACGGCCCTTGTTGTTTTTGGGCTTATCTAGTTTCCTTGTTACAGGCATGCCAGTAAACATGGCTTCCTCACAAGTGAGAGGCTCATGGTGCGGACAATGTAGGAAATCAAATGGTAAATAGATATGATTTTCCCTCATCTGCTGAATTCATTGAGTCTTACCGGGGTCCAGTTTAATGGGTGTTGCCTGTCATTCCTCCGTGCCTTACCCAAGTACTCATTCATTCTTCCTGTATTCCTACAATACAAAAATCATTGAACCCCCCCCCCCCAAAAAAAAGTAATTAATTACATGGGAAGCACTTTTCGATATTTTGATGACATGATAAGGCACTGTATAAATGGAAATCTCTTTTTCCCTCCTTTCTTTCTTTCTTTTTTTCTTTCTCTTTCCTTCTTTCTTTAATAGAATCATAGAATGGTTACAGCACAGAAGTCGAGCCCGTGCCGGCTCTCTGCAAGAGCACTTCAGCTAGTCCCACTCCCCCACAGCCCTGCAAATTTCTTTCCTTCAGGTACTTATCCAATTCCCTTTTGAAAGCCACGATTGAATCTGCCTCCACCACCCTCTCAGGCAGTGCATTCCAGATCCTAACCACTCGCTGCGTAAAACAGTTTTTCCTCATGTCGCCTTTGGTTCTTCTGCCAATCACCTTAAATCTGTGTCCTCTAGTTCTCGACCCTTCCGCCAATGGGAACAGTTTCCCTCTATCCACTCTGTCTAGACCCCTCATGATTTTGAACACCTCTGTCAAATCTCCTCTCAATCTTCTTTCCTTTGTTCCTTCTTTTTTACTTCTTTCTTACTATCTTTATTTCCTTCCTTTTTCCTTCCTTCCTTTCTCTTTTTTTCTCTTTCTCTTCTCTTTCTGTCTGTCGCTCTCTGTCTCTCTTTTTTCTCTCTGAGCCCAATGGGTCTTTGAAGCAGATACAGATTTAAGATGCCACAGTTGTTGAGCTCTTTTCGCTTTGGTTGGCGGTGAAATTCCTCTTAATGGAAATAAGGGAGACTGGTTGTTCTTGCTCCATAGTCAACGACCGTTAACAATCTCACATCTTTTTGTTAGTGGGCCATTAATTACAGCAAAACCAGGTGTTCTCATGTTTTCCTATTGAAAGAGGAATTTCACTGCGTCCCTCCACTGTGGTGAATCCAGCTTCCTCGCATGGTCAGGCTCAGTGCTGCTTCCGAACTAGTCATGCCCCTGAGATATCATTCAACAATATTCAGCAATCGTCAAAGAGTAAATGTTACATCAGAACTTGGAAGTGTTTCATTTTTCAAAGTGATAAAGATTGAGAGCGATCAGCGGGAGTCCCTTTCCAAACAGGACAACGTATATACCTGAGCAAACAGATACACATCGCCAACCCGAACACACGCGATGTGTTAGCCGTGGCTCAGTGGGCAGCACTCTCGCCTCCGTGTCAGAAGGTTGTGGGTTCATAGTCCCACACCAAAGACTTAAGCACAAAAATCTAGGCTGACACTCCAGTGCAACGCTGAGGGAATGCTGCACTGTTGGAGGTGCCGTTTTTCAGATGAGACATTAAACCGAAGGCCTGTCTGCCCTCTCAGGTGGACGTAAAAGATCCCATGGCACTATTTCGAAGAAGAGCAGGGTTACATTTCGAAGCACTATTTCGAAGAAGAGCAAGGGAGTTCTCCCCGGTGTTCTGGCGAATATTTATCCCTCAATCAACATCACTAAAACAGATTATCTGGTCATTATCACGTTGCTGTTTGTGGGATCTTACTGTGCGCAAATTGGTAGAAGGAAAAGTAAATCAGAAAGTGATGGTTAAGTGACGTCAAGTTTGGGATCCTGATTGTAGGATGTGCAAACATATAAAAACAGACAGGTAAAGACAAGAGGGTCAATCAAGCCTGTGTTATACCGGAATGGGTTAATTTTTGTATACCCTGACCCCCATACTGCCTACTCCCCCCCCCCCCCCCCCCCCCCCCCACACACACACTCTGACCCCTGAGCCCAATCAAACACATTCTAGAAGACTACGGCGACTGGGAGACATATCCCCCAGTACCCTCTGTCCAAAAAATGTGTGGGTTAGGTTGATTTGGCTATGATAAATTGACCCTTAGTGTTAGGGGGGATTAAATATGTGGGGTTATGGGGATAGGATGGGATATGTTAGGGGGAATTAAATACGTGGGGTTACGGGGGTAGGGTGGGATATGTGTACTGTGGGGATTAAAAGCAGGGACAGGGTACTGGATTTGGATGATCAGCCATGATCGTATTGAATGGCGGAGCAGGCTCGACGGGCCGAATGGCCTACTCCTGCTCCTAGATTCTATGTTTCTATGTTTCTATGTTTCTATGTTTACCCACCCACCTTCTATACGTAGTTATATTGGCCACTCTCAACAACTCCTCCAGCTCCCTTTTGAATGCTTACATGCTCTGCATGAGCTGCCAACTTGTTGCTGAGGTCCATGGCCCTCCACCTTTAAAACCTTCCTTAAAACCTATCTCTTTGACCAAGCTTTTGGTCACCTGTTCTAACATCTCCTTACGTGGCTCGGTGTCAAATCTCGTTTGATAATCGCTCCTATGAAGCGCCGTGGGACGTTTTACTATGTTGTTGTTATTGGGCTAAAAGGAGAATTTTTATTTAGTGATTGAGCCTTAACCCACAGTAACTGCTCTCAACAGTATAAACATGGGATGATATCCAAGCCAACATGTATAACATAGCGTGGTGCAAGTGTTTCAACTGCGCCCCCTGGGGGTCAAGAAAGACTTGCATTTCTATAGCGCCTTTCACATCACCGGACGTCCCAAAGCGCTTTACAGCCAATGAAGTACTTTTTTCAAGTGTAGTCACTGTTGTAATCTAGGAAACACGGCAGCCAATTTGCGCACAGCAAAATCCCACAAACAGCAATGCGATAATGACCAGATAATCTGTTGATTGAGGGATAAATATTGGCCCCAGGACACCAGGGATAACTCCCCTGCTTTTCTTCGAAATAGTGCTTATAGTCCGCCTGAAAGGGGAGATGGGGCCTCGGTTTAACATCACAGACAACATCTCCGACAGTGCAGTACTCCACTGGAGTGTCAGCCTAGATTTTTGTCCTCAAGTCTCTGGAGTGGGGCTTGAACCCACAACCTTCTGATTCAGAGGCGAGGGTGCTACCCACTGAGCCACGGCCGACAATTTGAGATGGAGGGATATGGTGGGAGCGTGGGTGAGGTTGAGATCAATCAAACACCGAGAGGCTCGTTGGACCTGATGGCCTTTTCCGGCTCGTAAACATTCTTATGCCCCTCGATTTTCCGTGGAGCGGGGGTGGGTGGGTGGGCGCCTTGATCTTTGGGTGTGGAAAGGTCAATAAGCAAAGAGCAGTGCAGCCAGGTAGTGAATGAAATAATGTCTGTCGGGGATTGAGCTTGAGTTGAAGCAGAGAAGCAGATTTGAGAGTGCAGCTCATGGAATATCCTCACCATAATCATCCTGTGCTGCACCCTCGGGTGTCATTGTCTTACGGGTGGGAGGCGATAATAAGTCGCCCCGGTAAAGGTGCCATCTTGTTGGCCTTCTGCCAATGCTCGATTGAGGCTTAAATTGGAAGATCAGAAAAAATGGCCAGTGGGGAGCGCTAGATAAAATGGATTGTTATTTGTTTCAAGTCTCGGCACACAGGAGAACCCCTCTCTGGCTGGCTAATGTTAACTTCTTGCTCCACAGACAAACGGCTAATTTGCTGAAGAAAGATGTAGTTATATATCATAGAATGGCAGGGGCCATGGAGAAACCTATTGCACTCGTAGAGCATGTGCACAGAAGGCCCACTTAATGATAGCGCGGCAGTTCCGCAGTAATGAGGCAATGCTGGGTGTCTCTACACACCACAGCTACCCTACTGACCTGCAGAATGAATGAGGTCAGGGCAGTGACAGCCTGCTTTCATCTATATGCAAATTACCCCCTCTGTTTTCCAGGGCGAGGGGATTCTTCATTCAGTCCTGCTTTGTCCTGGAAGTGCATTTCCAGTGATTTTGGGGAGGGGGATTAACAAACAAGAGCTTTATTTTGAAAAAAAAAAGTTCCCTCCTCTTGACGACACTGGCTCGTTCGTGCTGGGATGTGGATCTACGGGCGCCAGTACTTCACCCTAGTGCAAATTATTCAGGTGCCAACTGAGTGTCGGCAGGCAATTGAACTGTAAGGGCGTATTACAGCTAAGCTTGATCCCGTCCTCGCTCTCCATCCATACACACACACACATGCACTTTCCAGCATGGGTCACTGGGTAGCAATCAGGAGCAGGAACCCTGGCTGAATTCTTTTCCCCTCTCCATCGCCATGGGACCTCAGGCCAATTGTACTGTCTCTGCTGCCTCTCTGGTTGAGATTAGTTAACTCAGCACACGGACTGCAGCGGTTCAAGAAGGCGGCTCACCACCACCTTCTCGAGGGCAATTAGGGATGGGCAATAAATGCTGGCCTTGCCAGTGATGCCCACATCCCACGAACGAATATATAAAAAAAAAAGCACAGACCAGGGTTTAAACCTGGGAGTTACCTGGTCTCTATAGTAGACTTACTAACTGAACCTTTGAGGACATTCAGTTAGTGCCATTCGGCCCATCGTGCTTGTGTTGGCTCTTTGAAAGAGCTCTCCAATTAGCCCCACACCCCTGCTCTTTCCCCATAGTCCTGCAAATTTTCCCTTTTTGAGTACATATTCAGTTCCCTTTTGAAAGTTACTATTCAATCTGCTTCCACTACCACCCTGCAGCACATTCCAGATCGTAACAAATTGCTGCGTAAAAAAAAATTCTCCTCATCTCCCCCCCTGGCTTTTTGCCAATTATCTTAAACCCGTGTCCTCTGGTTACCGACCCTCCTGCCAGTGGAAACAGTTTCTCTTTATTTACTCTGTCAAAAGCCCTCATAATTTTGAACACCTCTATTAAATCTCCCCTTAACCTTCTCTGCTCCAAGGAGAACAACCCCAGCTTCTCCAGTCTCTCCACCTCACTGGCATTAACCCAGTTCTGAGTGTGCATGACAACCTGTCTCTAATTCTACACCACCTGGCAGTCTCCCTCAGCGAGGCCACAAAATGCCAGTTATGGGAAATGGAAGCATTGGCGCACTCGGGCCAATAGGTCGGAGCCTGGGTCTGAGGCTCGGTGTTGGGTTGGAGTAGAGGGAGCTTTACTCTGCATCTAGCTGTACCTGAGCTGGGAAGTGCATGATGCTGGGAGCCTGAAATGGAAAGTGTCCCATTCCCCAGCGCTGACATCATTCACCACCCCCCCACCCCCAATCCAACCAACATGCAAGAATAGAGGTTATACCTATCAGAAAAGATTGAACAGGCCGGGGCTCTTTTCTCTAGAAAAGCGATGACTGAGGGGTCACCTGATGGAGGTCTTCAAGATGATGAAAGGTTTTGATAGGGTAGACGTAGAGAAGATGTTTCCACTTGCGGGTGAGACCAGAACTCGGGGCCATAAATGTAAGAGAGTCACTAATAAATCCAATAGGGAATTCAGGAGAAACTTCTTTACCCAGAGAGTGTTTAGAATGTGGAACTCGCTACCACAAGGAGTAGTTTGGGGTACGGTAGCATAGTGGTAACGTTACTGGACTAGTATTCCAGAGGCCTGAACCAAATCCACCACGCCAGCTGGGGAATTTAACTTCAGTTAGTTAAATAAATCTGGAATAAAAAGCTAGTATCAGTAATGGTGACCATGAAACTACCGGATTGTCGTAAAAACCCATCTGGTTCACTAATGTCCTTTAGGGAAGGAAATCTGCCGCCCTTACCCGGTCTGGCCTATATGTGACTTCAGACCCAAAGCAATGCGGTTGACTCTTAACTGCCCTCTGAAATGGCGGCTCGCCACCACCCTCTCGAGGGCAATTAGGGATGGGCAATAAATGCTGGCCTTGCCGGCGACGCCCACATCCCGTGAATGAATAAAGAAAAAGTCGAGGTGAATAGCATAGATCCATTTCAGGGAAAGCTAGATAAACACATGAGGGAGAAAGAAATAGAAGGTAATGCTGATAGGGTGAGATGAAGTAGGGTGGGAGGAGGCTGGTGTGGAGCATAAACGCCGGCACAGACCTGTTGGGCCGAATGGCCTGTTTCTGTGCAGTAAATACTTTGGCTGTATTTATTACAAAATATTACAATCAGGAATTAGAAGCTCAGCCCCATGCTCTGAGTAAGACTGGGCTCAATGTAATTCAGTTTATTTTCCTATTTCCCCAGCGAAGTCTTGAATTAATGCCATTCATATTCATTTCATTTAAGGGTATTAATTTGTGTTAGTGGATTTCAGACTCAATGTTTCACTTGCCGTTATAGCGGTGGGCTGTGATTGGTCTGTTGTTTGTGAGCTGGTTTATATTCAAAACATTGCTTTGCAGCTTGCTTTTTGTCAGTTTTCTTCTCCTTTCTCTTGGGCTGGAGTTTGACGCATAGGAACATAGGTGGACGCCCTCCAGCCTGCTCCGCCATTCAGTGAGAGCATGGCTGACCCCCACAGTGCTCTGTGACATCACTCAAGCTGCCATTGTTGCTGTGTGAGCCTGGAGAGTGAGTGTCGGCAGGCTATTGGACTGTCAGAGACGCGTCCAATCCTGCCCGTGTCAGATGTCCACACACACACACACACAAACTTTCCTTTGGGGGGTGGCGGTTGGTGGGTGGGTGAGTGAGTCACCGGACGGTGACCAGGCGTGGAAATCGAGCAGGTCTCTCCTTCCTAGCCCAGGGGCGCTGTGGCCATTTGTAGTGTCCCTTCACCCATCCTAGTTGGGATCAGCTAACAGCACAGAGCAAGGGGATGGAGCCTGGTACCTTCCCAGTCTGTGTAGGCGCGGTACCTCACCACCGCCATGTCTGTCAGGATAGCCCCGTCTCCATAGCTCCCTTGCTCTTCAGTAAGTGAAAACATCCCAAAACCCACAGCCAATTGTAAAGAAAGAAATAGCAACAGAAAACGCTGGAAAAACTCAGCAGGCCAGGCAGCATCCGTGGAGAGAGAAACAGAGTTAACGTTTCAGGTCGAAGACCTTTCGTCAGAACTGGAAACAAGCAGGAAATGGAATAGATTTTAAATCAAGTTTAGGGGCTGGGAAAAGGGGGAGGGGATGAAAGAACAAAAGGGAAGGTCAGTGATAGGATAGAAAGCAGCAGAGATTAAGAGACATTGAGAGACATTAAGAGATATTCAAGGCAAGAGGAGGTGGTAATCTGACGAAAGGTCTTCGACCTGAAACGCTAACTCTGTTTCTCTCTCCACGGATGCTGCCTGGCCTGCTGAGTTTTTCCAGCGTTTTCTGTTGTTATTTCGGATTTCCAGCATCCGCAGCATTTTGCTATTGTAAAGAAAGAAAGACTGGCAGCAATACCTTAAATACGTGGCTTACTCCTGAAAAATCGAGATTTGTCCAATAGAAGTAATGAAAGAACTTAGATTCACATTGCGCCTTAACACATTCTCAAAGAGCTTCTCACCCAATGAAATGAAGTAACTGTTGTTACTTCGGCAAACACGGTGCCGTGGCAACGCAATGTTGGCAGCCCTTCAAAATACCACTCACACTGGCCTAGAAATTGGGCCGTGTAGCCCACGTTTTTCGGGCGCTACTCAGCCTCCTAAGTCTCCAAAAGGGAGGGCAGGAAGCGGACACACAATTCTGGCCTCTTGCGCATCCCCGGTTTTAATCGCTTCAATTTAGGCCCTTTGCATAATGCAAAATAAAAAGCAGAAAGGGGCGCCCCTGAATTTCTAGCCGATTGTCCTTTATTGAGAAACTGAGGTGAAGGGCCAAAGCTAACGGTGCAGGACACCAGTAAGTTCGAAAAGAATAAAGGAGATGAGGTAAATCAAGTAACAACGAGGTGATACCAAACTTGGGCTTTTAAAAATCTGAAGAGTGTAGAAAGAAGGGAAGACCGAGGGAGGCAACAGTTTTAGGGGTCCCGGGAAGGAATGAGTTAGAGTAGGAGACATTTCAGCATAATGGAGATGCAGGGAGAAGGAAGAGCATGGAGGATAGGATGGCATATCCCAGTGGCAACAACACCTCCCAAACCCACGACCTGCACCACCTGGAAGGACAAGGGCAGCAGCTGCATGGGGAACACCACCACCACCTCCAAGTCGCACACCATCCCGACTTCGAAATATATCGGCCGTTTCTTCATCGTCACAATCGTGGAACTCCCTCCCTAACAGCACTGTGGGAGCACCTTCACCACACGGACTGCAGCGGTTCAAGAAGGCGGCTCACCACCACCTTCTCAAGGGCAGTTAGGGAATGGGCAATAAATGCTGGCCTCGCCAGCGACGCCCACATCCCGTGAATGAATGAAAAAGATATACAGCACCTTTAACATAGAAGAACAACCCAAAGAGCTTCAGGAGGAAAGATCAGAGATATGATGATCTCGGTGATGATAAAACAGGAGACAAGACAATTTGTGATGGAGAGGAGCGATGGAGGCTAAAGGTGAGAGAGGCGATTGCCTGTCAGATGAGTTTTTCTCGCATCCTTTCCAGGAACGTGAGAGAGGTTTACGAAGAGCCTTCCCGGATGTGGAAGCAGCACTTGGGTCTTGGATGGTCTTTACTGAGAGCTGAGGTTGTTGATAATGCAACGGGGACTTTCAGCACCCAAGCAGTGAATCTTTGATGTAGGCAACACCGAAGGTTCAGATACTGCCGTAAGTGGGCAATTCAGAAAGCACCACGGCTCCCTCTCTGCTGTGATTACACGATCCTTGGTAATATGACACAACCCATGCAGACTCATGGATTATTTGACCCCGGCATCCTCTGGATAGAATAGGAATTGAAAAGAGGAGAACGAAGTGATTTGTGCTGTCCAGGCAAATTATGGCTGTCCGTGAGAACTCCCTCAGGGAGAGTGCTTACCGGTCAACCCAGTCTTCATAATATATTGATACATCCTGCGTGATATGCAGTAAATATAAGTGACATCTAGAAGTGGAGACGAAGGGAGCTGTAAACAAGTTGGGGTCAATGTAAGGTTGAGGCAGCGTGGGCTTTGCGTGCAATTTTTATCTTCAAATTCCACTGAAATGATAATATTTTCAGTCTTTCTGACACAAGTGCACAGCCAGTGATTCTGCTCCCCCCACCCCCCAACCCATCCCCAATTTCCTCCACTTGTCTCCCAAAGATGCTGACTCTTGCTGGGGTTTTGCCCCCATGGGGGTCGATGTACCTCATGCAATTAGCCTTTCTTTATTTTTCTCCCCCTCCCTCACTCTCCCGAAAGCATCGATTCATTTGCTGTGGTACAGTGGATGTCGCTGGGCTGTTCGACCGCAGGAGCACCACCGCCAAGCCTAACTCTGTCCTCGGTCATTGTCCACATGTACGATTCCAGCAAGGGGTGATGAGAGATTGCAATCAGCTGATTGTCCCCACCCCCTCCCTAATCCAGGAGTACTGAAGCCAATTGATACGCCCATAGCCCTACCTCAAGTGAGATCAGCTAACTCAGCAAAGACCAGAGATGAAATCTCGGACCTTTCTGAATTTTACGGCTCTGCTACACACTGAAAAAAAACTTGCTGCACTGTTTTGGGGGGGGGGGGGGGCATTCTTCACGAGTCAGCCAAAACACCGGATGGTGGTGAGCTATTCTACTATAAGGGCGTCACAGTTGAGCCTGGTCCGGTCCTGTCCTAACCCGGCATCCGAACATTCTGGCAACGGTTGCAGAACAGCACTCAGGAATGGGAACGTTGCCTGATATTTTTTTCCCCCTCTTCCTAACCCAGTGCTGCTGAGGCCTTGGTACCAGCCTAACTCTTCCTGAGCAGAGATCAGTGAATCCAGCACAGACTGGGAATCAAATCTGAAATCTTTTGATCTGTATAGCTCAGTGCTACATCAGGCATCATTCTCGTTGAAACATATAACATATAGGATTCTGAGGGGGGATTGACAGGGTAGATGCTGAGAGGTTGTTTCCCCTGGCTGGAGAGTCTAGAACTAGGGGGCATAGTCTCAGGATAAGGGGTCGGCCATTTAAGACTGAGATGAGGAGGAATTTCTTCACTCAGAGGGTTGTGAATCTTTGGAATTCTCTGCCCAGAGGGCTGTGGATGTTGAGGCGTGGAGTATATTCAAGGCTGAGAAAGATAGATTTTTGGACTCTGGGGGAATCGAGGGATATGGGGATCGGGCGGGAAAGTGGAGTTGAGGTCGATGATCAGCCACGATCTTATTGAATGGCGGAGCAGGCTCAAGGGGCCGTGTGGCCGACTCCTGCTCCTAATTCTTATGTTCTTATGCAGTGCATTTACCCACTGACTCACTGGGGAGCTTGATTTTTTTTTTTACGTTTGTTGACTCGACCTAAATCTGTGCTACTTCAGGTAGTGGAACATATAGGAACAGGGAGGAGGCCATTCAGCCCCTCGAGCCTGCTCCGCCATTCAATGTGATCCTGGCTGGTCTGTGACCTAACTCCATATACCCGCCTTTGCCCCATATCCTTTAATAACCTTTGGTTAACAAAAATCTATCCAGTTCAGATTAAAAATTAACAGTTGACCTAGCATCAGTTGCCGTTTGCGGAAGAGAGTTCCAAACTTCTACCATAGCTTTATTCGTTGAAGTGTTTCCTAACTTCATTCCTGAAAGATCTGGCTCTAATTTCTAGGCTATGTCCTAGACTCCCCAACCAGTAGAAATAGTTTCTCTCTATCTACCCTATCAGTTTCCCTTAATATCTTGAAAGTGCCAAGGAAAATGTACTCACTGTTTCAATCTTTGTTGTCCTCACTCACTCACTCAGGCAGCCTGATGGGGCTGTGCTTTTCATCAAAAGATGATGATTACGATTTCCTTTCAGCACACCGACGGTTTGGGGATTTTTAGCTTTTAAAGGTGTGTGACTCCGAAGATTTATCTTTCAGAGGCACTTAAGAAAAAGAAAAAACTTGAATTTAGGTGTTAGCCTTGACTCAGTGGGTCGCACTCTCACGTCTGGATCAGAAGGTTTTTTTGTTCAAGCTCCGCTCCAGAGACTTGAGCACAAAAATCCAGGCTGACACTCCCAGTGCAGTGCTGAGGGAGTGCCGTCTTTCATATGAGACGTTAAACCGAGGCCCCGTCTGCCCTCTCAGAATCATAGAATGGTTACAGCACAGAAGGAGGCCATTTGGGCTGTCGAGCCCGTGCCGGCTCTCTGCAAGAGCACTTCAGCTAGTCCCACTTCCCCGCCCTTTCTCCGTAGCCCTGCAAATTTTTTTCCTTCAGGTACTTATCCAATTCCCTTTTGAAAGCCACGATTGAATCTGCCTCCACCACCCTTTCAGGCAGCGCATTCCAGATCATAACCGCTCGCTGCATAAAAAAGATTTTCCTCATGTCGCCTTTGGTTCTTCTGCCTTAAATCTGTGTCCTCTGCTTCTCGAACCTTCCGCCAATGGGAACAGTTTCTCTCTATCTACTCTGTCTAGACCCCTCATGATTTTGAACACCTCTATCAAATCTCCTCTCAACCTTCTCTGCTCCAAGGAGAACAACCCCAGCTTCTCCAGTCTATCCACGTAACTGAAGTCCCTCATCCTTGGAACCATTCTTGTAAATCTTTTCTGCACCCTCTCTAAGGCCTTCACATCCTTCATCAGGTGAAAGGAAAAGATCGCATGGCACCATTCAAAGAAGCGCAACTAACTAAGATCTAAAACCGATAATCTGGTCATTTGTTTCATTGCTGTTTGTGGGAGCTTGCTGTGCAGAAATTGGCTGCTGTATTTCCCACATTACAACAGTGACTACACTTCAAAAGTACTTCATTGGCTGTAAAGCACTTTGGGCCATCCTGGGGTTGTGAAAGGCGCTATATAAATGCAAGTTCTTTCTTATTTATCCAGCATCTTTCACAACCTCAGGACTTCCCAAAAAGCTTCACAGCCAATGAAGTACTTTTTGCACTGTTGTTATCTGGGCAAACACAGCAGCCAAATTGTGCCCAGCGAGATCCCACAAACAGCAGCGAGATGAATGACCAGTTGAGAGGTTTCGGCTGTGTTATTTGAGAGATGAAGATTGGCCAAGACACCAGAGGGGAAAAATTCGATTGATACGCGTCTCCCATTAGCGCCCTCTAGGGCGCAAAGCAACTAGCACCCAGGGCGCTGCTAACGCCTCCTGCGAAATTCAGCAGGAGGTTAGCGGCGGCGGTAACCGTTAGCGCCCCGCGCCTCCGGCGATGACATCATCGCCGTGCGCAGCACCCCAGCCACAATCTTCGGTAGCGCCCCGACTTACCGCCGGACGCTATGTCCGACAGGGTCAGGGGGGCGTACGTGCGGCCATGGCGACGCGAATTAAAGGGGAGGGGCCGGGCGGCCATTTTTGTTGCTGGCCGCCTGCCAGCACCTGCCACCGTTGTTGTCCCTGGCCTCCTGTGAAACCCCCCTGCGGGGTGCCGGCTGCTCTTTTGCCGGTACTCCGATCCCTGGTGACCCAGCTGGGCCCCGGGTCGCGCTGCACAAGGCCCCTCCCCTTTAATAAGGGGAGGAAGGCCTGCAGTACCGCGGCGTGACATGCCGCAGCGTAGCGCCACGATATTCACTCACAGCGCCCAAAGAGGGAGGAGAGGCACTACCAGTGAATTTCGGGCGTGGGAGCACTAACTTAGCGCCCAAAGGGGCGAGACCCAATTTTGCCCCCCAGGAGAACTCCCTGCTCTTTGAATAGCACCATGGGATCTTTTACATTTATCTGAACAAGTAGACAGACGAGGCCTTGGTTTAACGTCTCATCTGAAAGAGGGCACCTCTGATAATCCAGCACTCCCTCAGTACTGCGCAGAAATGCCAGCCTAGATTACGGGCTCAAGTCTTGGAGTGGGACTTCAACCTGCAACATTCTGACTTAGAGGCAAGAGAGCCACCCACTGAGCCAAGTTGTGAAATTGAGTACATGATTACTTGGGATTAAGCTGTGATTGATTTGTAAACAAAGAAGAAAAACACAGGAACGTACATCCGATTCAATTGAAGTATTAATATTTTATGATGACCAATTGTACCTGCTGCAGTTTGTTTCCCCTCTCCTCGCCTGACAGTGCTGACTTGTACTGGGGCAGCATTCCACCCTCTGGCACCTCACCTAAGTGCCTGCGCTTCATGGTAGAGTGTTGGCAGGCTATTCGACCCTGGAGGGCATCATAGCTGTTTCTGATTCTTCCTCAAATTATTCCACAAAAGCACATTTTCCTGTGGAGGTCATTTAGTGTCAGCCGTGGCTCAGTTGGTAGCACTCTCGCCGCTGAGTCAGAAGGTTGTGGGTTCAAGTCCAGAGACAAAAATCTAGGCTGACACTCCAGGGCAGTACCGAGGGAGGTGCCGTAAAAGATTCCATGGCACTATTTCGTGGCGTTATCCCTGGTCTCCTGGCCAACATTTATCCCTCAATCAACATCACTAGAAAACAGATTATCTGGTCATTATCACATTGATGTTTGTGGGAGCTTGCTGTGCGCAATTTTGGCTGCCGCGTTTCCTACATTACAACAGTGACTCCACTTCAAGAAGTACTTCATTGGCTGTAAAGCGCTTTGGGACGTCCGGTGGTCGTGAAAGGCGCTATATAAATGCAAGTATTACTGTTTCTTTTCTTCGCAATCCAGAGCGGGAGCCCCTGCTGAATTTGCCCCCTCACTAGCCGTGGGGCCAGTTGTAGCACCCATTCCCCCCACTCATGGCGAGATCAGTTCTGTCAGCAGAGACCAGATTTGAACCTGGGGCATTCTGGTCCATATGGCTCAGTATTGCATCAGACCATTGTCTTGCTTTTAATGTATGGGCAGCACTGGCCAATGAGAAGTTTCCAAATAGAATTTGGCCAATCACAAGAGTCTTACAGCACAGAAGGAGGCCATTCGGCCCGTGCGTGCCCGTGCCAGCCAATGAGAAGCTGGTGGTGGGCTTTCTTCCAGTGATTGTTTTTATAACTTCAGCGAGCGTCAAGTGTCAACCATGTCGTGTGGGACTGGAGACGCGTTCCCTTCCTTGAAGGATGTTAGTGAACCATTTGCGTTTTTACAACAATCCGGCAGCTTTCGTGGTCATTTTTTTCTTGTGCTCCAAATGACCGGATTTATTGGGAGGGCGGAGGTGGTTTGAACTCTGGGTTGCTGGGTCTAGCACCATAACCGTTGCAGTACCGCACCTACTGAGCTCGAAAGGGATGAGTTTGTGTACATGAAGCTAACGGATGTCAGTGCTGGGAAGTGTTTTTTCTCTCTCACCCCATCCCTTTTGTCAGCATCAAGCGGTTCTGGGTCATGGAGAAGAAAGGGTAGATGCAGAGCTCGCTGTACTCTTGTCCTGTGGCCTCCCTTAAGGAGTGCATTTGCATACCAAGTTTATCAAGTGCTTTCCACTTCACTGCGATGCTGAAGTAATGGTGTGCTATATCGGGGACTTGTCCAAGCTATCTCACTACAGATTCCAGTAGGAGCAGAGGGAGTTTCACACTCGAATTACAGATCCCAGCCCGCAGTGCAGACAAGGTCTTTCGCAGTTCAGGTCTAAAGTGCAGAGTTGTCGGCAGAGTTTGCATTTCCCATTGCGCCCAGGGTCTAAAGTTTTTGCTAACTCTCTGTCAAACCACTGAAAGATTTTGAATGCTGGCGAATAACCATTTTCGTTTTAATACTGCAAGTGTTGGGGCTGTGTTTCGGCAGTCGGCTAAAAGAAACACGAAGGTATCGTGAGATCGGAATCTAAATACAAATACCACGAGGAAAGGATCCAGGTTTGGATTGGCCAGCGTAAATAAGCTCCCCAACTCAAGGTGTATTCAGCAGCAATTCGCTCTCAGTTTATTTGGTGGAGTATAAATGAACGCTTAGTGAGGCAGTTAATTAAGGCTGAATTATGGACCGTTTGATACTGCAGACTTGCATTCACTTGGAGCTGGACTGCCACTATTGTGCAGTGGAGATGAATTAACATGCACACACTTTAAATTATAACTGCTAAAGCACCTGGGGTTAATGACTGACTCTCTGATGATCCTGACACAGCTCACTTACACTGTTGTGTTCAATAATTCCTTCAAGCTATTCTCAGTCAATAATTATCAATCAGTGGATACCATGGAGTGAGTTGGAATCTAATCGAGGGGGGGTTCATACGTAGAATTATGGACTCCGGGAGTGAGTTACAAGCTAGTCAGCATATCTGCTGCTGAAACCCTCGTCCATACTTTTGTCTTCTCCAGACTCGACGATTCCAATGCTCTCCTGGCCGGCTTCCCATCTTAACACCCTCAATAAACATGAGTTCATCCAAAGCTCTAATGTCCATATCCTAACCCAAACTAAGTCCCTCTCACCCACCACCCCTGTGGCTCCTGGTGCACCAACGCCTTGATTTTAAAATTCTCATCCTTGTGTTCAAATCGCTCCATGGCCTCACCCCCCCACCCCCTCTCTAACCTCCTTCAACCCTACAACCCTCCGAGGTCTCTGCGCTCCTCCAATTCTGGCCTCTTGTCCGTCCCTGATTTCCTTCGCCACACCATTGGCGGCCGTGCCTTCGGTCGTTTGGGTCCTAAGCTCAGGAATTCCCTCCCTAAACCTCTCCGCCTTTCCATCTCTCTCTCCTACTTGAAGACCCTCCTTAAAACCTTCCTCTTTAACCAAGCTTTTGGTCACCCATCCTAATAGCTCCTTCTTTGGCTCTGTGACGATTCTTGCCTGATTATGCTTCTGCAAAGTGCCTTGGGACGTGGAAGGAGCTCTATAAATGCAAGTTCTTTTTCTTACGTTGTTGGACCTAATCTAGGAATGGGCAATAAATGCTGGCCTTGCCAGCGATGCCCACATCCCAGGAACGAATAAAAAAAAATTCAGGGGTTCAGGTGGTTTTTACATAGAATAATGGACTGTGGGAGTGAGTTACAAGCTGGAATTGAATCAAGGGGTTCAGATGGTTGAAATATAGAATAATGGATATTTTAGGAGTGCGTTACAGGTTGGAATCTAATCGAGGGGTTTGGGTAGTTTATATATATATATATATAACGGATACTTGGGAGTGAATTACAGACTGGAATCTAATTGAAGGGTCAGGTTGGTTTATATATGGCATGATGGATGCCTAGGAGTGAGTTATAGACTGGGATTTAATCGAGGGTTTGAATGAAATCATACACTGGAAGGCTGAATCGTGAGCAGATTATAGCTACTATCAGAAGCCCTCAATTAGATCATTGCCTTGAAACCCCTAATATTTTGTTTTGTGACTTCCATAGGGTAATTTTATTCAGCTTTTTGCTCATATAAGCTGCCGCTAAACCCCTCGGAGTTAGTAATAATGATATCCTCACTCAAACTTTAGCAACCTATACTGAAAAAAGAACTGGGAAATATTTCCCTAATGATTATTGGCAAATTCTGTGCTAGTATATTTATATACAGATTTTGAATTCTTAATATATTTTGGTAATTAATATTGTTGTTTGTGCAGTGTACTGATTGACGGTACCACATCACGAAGGCTCATTCCTCAAAGCTAAAAAGGTCACAAAGCAGCACCTACAATGTCCCACAAATCTCTTCATCAACTTTGTTTCCTTAAGGGTCAGGACTTTCAGTTTATCTAATCTATTTGATGTATTTTCTATTGTCTCGCTTGGTATCTCTCGCCCAGTATGGGGTGTTCACTGACACGGACCTTTCTGAGCTTAAGGTGGGCGTTGATGTCTGGGAACAGTCTCGTCACACTCCCCTCACTTAAAGACACCAGGCCCGACTCCCGCCCGAACTCGCTGTCAATGACGCGAGGCTGACCGGCGGGAGTCGGGCGAGTGCGGCAGCTGGTCCATCATTGGGGACCCATGGGAACGGCCCCTGGCAAGGTTGGGCGAGGGGGGTGGTGTCCAAGGCAATCGCGGGAAGCCTGGGGCAGGGAAGGCCCAAGAATTTTTAAGGTTTTCTTACCAGGGCCTCTTTCTGGCCTTGGATCCACTTCCCCACAGAGCGCGACCCACACGATTCACGGTTAAAATTGAGTCGTGGCCTGTCGTATGAGGAGAGATTGGGTCGACTAGGCCTTGTATTCACTAGAGTTTAGAAGAATGAGAGGGGATCTCATTGAAAGGTATAAAATTCTGACAGGGCTAGACAGACTGGATGCAGGGAGGATGTTTCCCCTGGCTGGGGGGGTCTAGAACGAGGGGTCACGGTCTCAGGATACGGGGTAGGACATTTAGGACTGAGATGAGGAGAAATTTCTTCACTCAGAGGGTGGTGAACCTGTGGAATTCTCTACCACAGAAGGCTGTGGAGGCCAAGTCACTGAATATATTTAAGAAGGAGATAGATAGATTTCTAGACACAAAAGGCATCAAGGGGTATGGGGAGAGAGCGGGAATATGGTATTGAGATAGAGGATCAGCCATGATCATATTGAATGGCGGAGCAGGCTCGAAGGGCCGAATGGCATACTCCTGCTGCTATTTTTCTATGTTTTCTATGTTTCTATCAATGATGTCATCAGACCTTTACATTTAATTGAGGCCCTCTCCTTCCTGGGAAGAGGGCCACACAGGCTGGCCAAAACGTGCCTGATAAAATGGCACGGAGCGAGAGTGTGTGGCGTGGACCAGGTGAGTGCTGTGCTGCCTCTATTTTAACCCCCCCACATGCCCCCCGCTCTTGTTAGGTGCCGGGGATTAAAATCGGGGATAACAGTTTTATAGATACAGCTGATGCCATTGACTTCTACACACTAATTAATGTTACATTTATCACTTCAGTGCATCAGAATTCAAAGAGGTTTTTTTTCGTAAAATAGCTGAACTTTCTTTGCAGTTATCACGTTCTAATTTTCTCCAGAAGCTGTTGGCTCGTGGCTGGAATGCAGATTCAAGGGCACTGACTGCCTTCCAGTACCAAGTGGTCATGTGTAAGCCCAGACAGAGAGCCGGCACAGGAATGATGGGCCGAATGGCCTCCTTCTGTGCTATAAGTTTCTATGATTCTCTCCGGAGCCAGGTCTGGCCTTAACACAGAGTGCCAGCAACGACGACAACATGCATTTATACAGTGGCTTGATTGTTAGTAAAAAAAAAATCAAGGCGCTTTACAGATGCATAAGATGGATGCTGAACCAAAGAAGGCGAGATTAGGAGACAGAACCAAAAGCTTGGTCAAATAGGTCTTAAAGGAGGAGAGGAGGTGGAAGGGTTTAAGAGAGGGAATTCCAGAGCATGGGCCGTAGGCGGGCTGAAGGCATGGCTGCCAATGGTGGGGCAAAGGGGGAGGGGGTGATGCACGAGGCCGGAGCCAGAGGAACTGTGAGTTTTGGGAGGGTGGGGGGTTGTAGCGCTGGAGGAGGCTACAGAGATAGGGAGAGGCGAGTCCATGGAGGGATTTGGACACGTGGATGAGAATTTTAAATTGGGGGCAATGTAGGTCAGCAAGGACAGGAGTGATGGCCATGCGGGACTTGGTAGGTTACGGTCATTATAGTTTAGGATGTACTGAAGTTCACCATAAGAACATAAGAAATAGGAGCAGGAGTAGGCCATTCGGCCCCTCGATCCTGCTCCACCATTCAATGAGATCATGGCTGATCTTCTGCCTCAACTCCATTCACCGGCCCTATCGCCATATCTGTTGATGCCCTTACTAGTCAGAAATCTATCGACTTCTGTTTTGAATATACCCAATGACTGAGCCTCCACAGCCCTCTGGGGTAGAGAATTCCAAAGATTCACCACCCTCTGTGTGAAGAAATTCTCCTCATCTCAGTCCTAAATGGCCTACCCTTTATCTTGAGGCTGTAGCCCCTGGTTCTAGACTCCCCAGCCAAGGGAAACATTCTCCCAGCATCCATCCTATCAAGCCCTGTAATAATTTTGTATGCTTCAATGAGATCCCCTCTCATTCTTCTGAATTCAAGAGAATACAGGCCTAGTTTACTCAATCTCTTCTCATACGACAGTCCCTCCATCCCAGGAATCAATCTCGTGAACCTTCGATGCACTCCCTCTATGGCAAGTATATCCTTCCTTAGGTAAGACGACCAAAATTGTACACAGTACTCCAGGTGTGGTCTCACCAAGGCCCTATATAAATGGAGTAAGACTTCTTTACTCCTGTACTCAAACCAAGGATGGAAGATTGGCCATGAGAACATTGAAATAGTCTGGAGCTGACAAAGGCAAGTTGTTCAACTGTGCAAGACACAACAGTTGAGCCCAATGTTATCCTCACGTGACGTGCATCTTCCAACAAGAGTAATTGGATATTGATTAAGAGCAGAGGACTGTGGTAGTTTTAACCCTTCCTTAGCCCAGGGATACTGAAGTGCTCAAGGGCCAAATAGGATGCCAGCAAGGTTGAAAAGAGTAGGAAATGAGACAAGATAAATTAAGAATTAGGGGTTAGGTGACACTAAGATTGGGTTTTTAAAATTTTGTAGATTGTAGAAGAAAGAAAAGAAAAAAAGAAAGACTTGCATTTCTATGGCGTCTTTCACGACCTCAGGGCATCCCAAAGCGCTTTATAGCCAATGAAGTACTTTTGAAGTGGAGTCACTGTTGTAATGTAGGAAACGCGGCAGCCAATTTGCGCACAGCAAGCTCCCACAAACAGCAGTTTGATAATGACCAGATAATCTGTTTTTAGTGATTTTGATTGAGGGATAAATATTGGGCCAGGACACCGGGGAGAACTCCGCTGCTCTTCTTTGAAATAGTGCCCTGGGATCTTTTACATCCACCTGAGAGAGCAGATGGGGCCTTGGTTTAACATCTCATCCGAAAGACAGCACCTCCGACAGTCCAGCACTCCCTCAGCACTGCACTGGAGTGTCAGCCTCGCTTTATGTGCTCAAGTCTTAAGACCAGGACCTCAAACCTGGCACCAAGCTCATGGTCTACAGAGCAGCTGTGATACCCGCCCTGCTGTACACCTCAGACATGGAGCATGTACAGCAGGGACCTCAAAGCACTGGAGAGGTACCACCAACGCTGCCTCCGCAAGATCCTGCAAATCCATTGGCAGGATAGGCGCACCAACGTCAGTGTTCTCGCTCAGGCCAACATCCCCAGCATCGAAGCTTTGACCAAGCTCGATCAGCTCCGATGGACGGGTCACATTGTCCGCATGCCCGATACGAGACTCCCAAAACAAGCACGCTACTCGGAGCTCAGACACGGCAAGAGAGCCCCAGGTGGGTAGAGGAAACGCTTCAAGGACACCCTCAAAGCCTCCTTGAAAAAGTGCAACATCCCCTCCGACATCTGGGAATCCCTGGCCCAAGACCGCACAAAGTGGAGGAGAAGCATCCGGGAAGGTGCCGAACACCTCGAGTCTCTTCGCCAGGAGCAAGCGGAAGCCAAGCGCAAACAGCGGAAGGAGCGCACATCAACCCAAGCACCCCCACCCACCCGCCCCTTCAACCACCGTCTGCCCCACCTGTGACAGAGACTGTAGGTCCCGCATTGGACTCATCACTGCCTAAGAGAAAGAGAAATGTGAGAAGTCGCACAACACCAGGTTATAGTCCAACAGCTTTATTTGAAATCACAAGCTTTCGGAGCGCTGCTCCTTCGTCAGACTTCACCTGACGAAGGAGCAGCGCTCCGAAAGCTTGTGATTTCAAATAAAGCTGTTGGACTATAACCTGGTGTTGTGCGACTTCTCACATTTGTCCACCCCAGTCCAACACCGGCATCTCCGCATCATAAGAGAAAGAGAGAGAGAAGAAGATGTGCTCAAGTCTCTGGAGTGGGACTTGAACCCACAACCTTCTGACTCAGAGGCAAGAGTGCTACCCACTGAGCCATGGCTGACAGTTTGATGAATCTTAATATCGACAGACTGAGGACACAGGAAGGAGGAAGAATGTGAAAGAGGATGTAGGTAAAACAAGAGAGCAAAGTTCAGAGGAGCAATAACCATAATAGCATAGAGAAAATACAGAAACGAGTAAGTTTGTAATGGAGAGAGAGAGGGGGGTGGAGGGTGGAGGTGGGAGATGGACCGCACAAAAAAGCTTCTCCTTGTATCCCATCTGGGAGTGAGAGAGACTTTTTGCTGGAGCAAAGCACAGCAAGACTCCCTGGAGGAGGGCATCTCACTGCACTTTTTGGTAACCAGAGGACACAGATTTAAGATAATTGGCAAAAGAACCAGAGGGGAGCTGAGGAGAAATTTTTAAGCAGCGAGTTGTTATGATCTGGAATGCGCTGAATGAAAGGGCGGTGGAAGAAGATTCAATAGTAACTTTCAAAAGAGAATTGGATAAATCGAATCGTACAGCACAGAAGGAGGCCATTCGGCCCATCGTGCCTGTGCCGGCTCTTTGAAAGGGCTCTCCAATTAGTCCCATTCCTCTACTCTTTCCCCAATAGCCCTGCAAATTTCTCCTTTTCAAGTATTTATCTAATTCCCTTTTGAAAGTTACTATTGAACCGCTTCCACCGTCCTATCAGGCAGCGCCTGTCAGATCATAACAACCCGCTGCATAATATATACTTGAAAAGGAAAAAATTTGCAGGGCTATGGGGAAAGAGCAGGGGAGTGGGACTAATTAGACAGCTCTTTCAAAGAGCCGGCACATAAACAATGGCCTCCTTCTGTGCTGTAAGTTTCTGCGATTCTATGATTCTCTCTGGAGCCAGGTCTGGCCTTAACGCAGAATTCATTCGACACAGGTTTAACGTCAGTGCAAAGCGAAAGCCACTTCACCGTGACGCTAAACTTGTAGTGCGACCGCACCCTCAGAAACCAAGGCGGACGTGAAGTATTTTCACCTCTTAAAAACTATATGGGGCCGCCGAGCGGGAGGCGCAGGCATGTCTCCGATGGTGGAGCCATTCGCTGGGCTTTAAGAGATCCTTCCTCCACTTTGTTTTTGCTGCAGAGTGAGAAAGTGAACGAGCCCTGATCCGACAGGATCAGTGTTACACAGCGGTGAGCATGTGGGCTTTAGCTCTCTCTGGAGGAAGCCTTGGCCTGTGGGCGACAATGTGGACAGATGGTCTGGAGAGGAGAGAAAATCCGAATTATACCTGTTCCTTGCCAAAAAAAACCCCAAACCAACAAGAAACTCCTCAATACGATAGCAAAATACTGCAGATGCTGGAAATCCGAAATAACAACAGAAAACGCTGGAAAAACTCAGCAGGCCAGGCAGCATCCGTGGAGAGAGAAAGAGAGTTGACGTTTCAGGTCGATGACCTTTCATCAGAACTGGGAAGAGCTGGAAATCAAATAGATTTAAGGCCAGGGTTAAGAAACTCCTCAATATGTTCTTTGCGGTGAGCGGGATATTTGTTAGAACAGAGAAATGTAAAAGAGCAGCAGTCAAACTGTTGGATAAATACAAGGTCTGATGGATGTTCAGGAACATTTGTAGACAGGTTTCCTCTATCGATATTCAGTGTTTTTGGACTCCAGAAAGAGAATATCACTTCGGCCTTTTCCCGCAGATGGCAGGAGGGGAACTTATCGCCAACTGGTATAAGAACATAAGAAATAAGAACATAAGAATTAGGAGCAGGATTAGGCCATACGGCCCCTCAAGCCTGCTCCGCCATTCAATAAGATCATGGCTGATCTTCAAGCTCAACTCCACTTTCCTGCCCGATCTCCATATCCCTCGATTCTCCTAGAGTCCAAAATCTATCGATCTCAGCCTTGAATATACTCAAAAACTCAGCATTCACAGCCCTTTGGGGCAGAGAATTCCAAAGATTCACAACCCTCTGAGTGAAGAAATTCCTCCTCATCTCAGTCTTAAATGGCCGACCCCTTATCCTGAGACTATGCCCCCTAGTTCTAGACTCTTCAGCCAGGGGGAAACAACCCCTCAGCATCTAGACCGTATATAAACCGTCAGCTACTCTAATCCACGTCCTGCATCCTTCTCTGAGGAAAAGGCAAAGGATATAAAGAAAACACGGGAATGATTCAGAGCCTTTGGACTTACAAACTTAAGCCATTGCTCCGAATCGGCGTGTTGATGGCTTTCACATTGTGGACAGCCACTCTCGGCATTAAGCACTTCTAGGTCAGATGTACAGCAGGGGGTGAGATCCAGAGTAAAGCTCCCTCTTTTCTGTTTCAATGATGTGTTTTGACCCTAACATGATACAGAGTTGATGGACCGGTTGGCCTGTTTTTTGGGTTGTCATACTCGGAGCAGAGAAGGCTAAGAGGAGATTTGATTGAGCTGTTTAAAATCATGGAGGGTTTGGACAGAGTAAATAAAGAGAAACTGTTTCCAATGGCTGAAGGACCGTTAACCAGAGAGCACGGATTTAAGGTAATCGGCAAAAGAACCAGAGGCGACACAAGGAAAAACTTTTTTACGCAACGAGTGGTTAGGATGTGCTGCCTGATAGGGTGGCGGATACAGATTCAATAGTAGCCTTCAAAAGGGAATTGGATAAATACTTGAAGGAGAAACAAATTGCAGGGATATGGGGAAAGAGCGCGAGAGCGGGACTAACTGGATTGCTCTTCGAAAGAGCTGGCGCAGACTCGATGGGCCGAATGGCCTCCTTCTGTGCTGTACTGTTCTGTGATTGTATGACTCTATAAGAGGTCCCATTACTGCTTCTTGGTGGCATTTCCATCCCTCATATCTCAACTTGTCTTGAGTGTGATTATCAGCGCAATGGTGCTTATGACCAGTTACGGGTAGTTTTGTGCTGTGTGCCCACATCCTCTGGGAACTGAACTGAGGCTACACAAACTCCTTTGGTTTGGACCCTGAGGGGCAGCAGGGTAGGAAGGCTTTCATCTCATTGGCCTGGTCTGGATTTGAAAGGAAGTGCTAGAGACACAAAGGCAGCATTTTAATGCAGCACATGTTATGAACACCAATTTTCACTGATATTTTTGGGATTTGACTCTCTCACTAAGTGTCAATACATTGGGTGATAAATACTGAGAGTTTAAAAAAAAAACTATTTCAAGTCACCAAATGTCACTACTTTACAAACTAATACTCCAGTGCAGTACTGAGAGCGTGCTGCATTGTTGGAGGTGCCGTCTTTCAGATGTGACATGAAACTGTGTACCTCGTCTTCACTATTTGAAGAAGAGCAGGGTTTTTTTTTTGCAATGTCGTGGCCAATACTCCTCCCTTAACCAACACCACCAAAGTACAGTAACAGGCCACTCACCTTATTGCTGTTTGTGGGACCTTGCTGTGTGGGAAAAAATGGCTGCCATGATTAGCTACATAAGAACAGTAATGGCACAATGTGAAGCAGTTTGAATGTTTCGGCGATGTGAAGGTGTCAGCCGCGGCTCAGTGGTAACACTCTTGCCCCTGAGTCAGAAGGTTATGGGTTCAAGTCCCACTGTAGAGACTTGGAAGTACAAAATCTAAGCTGACGTTCCCAGTGCCAGCACCGAGGGAGCGCTGCACTTTCGGTGGTGCCATCTTTCAGGTGAGACGTTAAACCAAGGCCCCCGTCTGCCTTCTCAGGTGGATGTAAAAGATTTCGAAGAAGAGCAGGGGAGTTCTTCCCCGATGTCCTGGCCCAACATTGATCCCTCAATCAACATCACTAAAACAGATGATCACATCGCTGTTTGTGGGAGCTTGCTTTGCGCAAATTGGCTGCCGCGTTTCCTACATTACAACAGTGACTACACTTCAAAAAGTACCTCATTGGCTGTAAAGCGCTTTGGGACGTCCCGAGGTTGTGAAAGGTGCTGTAGAAATGCAAGTTTTTTCGTTTGGAGCTTTCTCCAGAGAATTTTTACAGTTCGCTAAAGATATCATGGGGTAGATTTTCAATCTGCTGTCCAGACTTAAAACTGACATTAAGGGGCTGCCGCCAATTATAGAAACCGTCTGAGTTTCAAAGCTGAAAATATAATGGGGAGGGGGTGGGGGGGTGATCCCCAATGCCCCGGGCGGCAAGTTTAAAATCTATGTCTAGTGATAGTTCAATGGCATTGCACAAGTTGTCTTATTGAGTCACTGTGCGAACAGCTGGAATTGCCCGGTTTGTGACTATCGAGGGGTAATTACACATGCTTGCTGCTCAATGATGCCAGAATTCCATTTTCTTTTTCAAGGGCCAGTTTCTCAGTCATTTACTGTAATCCTTGAAATGCTCAGCAACCAATCAGCAGCTGAGAGATAGATTAATGTTTCTAATGGCCTCGCCCCCCCCCCTCCCTATCTCTGCAACCTCCTCCAGCCCGCAATCCTCCGAGGTCTCTGCGCTCCTCTAATTCTGGCCTCTTGCGCATCCCCGATTTTCTTCACTCCACCATTGGCGGCCGTGCATTCAGCTGTCAGGTCCGAGGCTCTGGAATTCCCATTCTAAACCTCTCTACTTTTTTTTTTCTCCTTTAAGACGATCCTTAAGACCTACCTCTTTGACCAAGCTTTCGGTCTCCTGTCCTAATATCTCCTTACGTGGCTTGGTATGAAATTTTGTTCGATAGCGCTCCTGTGAAGCGCCTTGAGACGTTTTACTACGTTAAAGGCCCTATATAAATGCAATTTATTGTTACTTTTTGGGGTAGGACTCTTCATCACAACAGGCGTGGCCCAGTCAGGAGAAGCTCCTTTTTACAGGGCTGACCAAAAGAAAGAAAGAAAGACTTGCATTTATATAGCGCCTTTCATGACCACCGGACGTCCCAAAGCACTTTACAGCCAATGAACTACTTTTGGAGTGTAGTTACTGTTGTAATGTGGGATACGCGGTAGCCAATTTGCGCACAGCAAGCTCCCACAAACAGCAATATGATAATGACCAGATCATCTGTTTTAGTGATGTTGGTTGAGGGATAAATATTGACCAGGACACCCGGGAGAACTCCCCTGCTCTTTCTCGAAATAGTGCCACGGGATCTTTTACGTCCACCTGAGAGAGCAGACGGGGCCTCGGTTTAACGTCTCATCCGAAAGGCGGCACCTCCGACAGTGCAGCACTCCCTCAGCACTGCACTGGGAGTGTCGGCCTATATTTTTGTGCTCAGGTCCCTGGAGTGGGACTATGAACCCACAACCTTCTGACTCAGAGATGAGTGTGCTGCCCACTGAGCCACGGCTGACCAAAGCAAAAAGGGTTCGTACGAGAAAGTAGAGAGGAAAATAGCAAGAGCCTCAATGGTCCTCAAAGTGTGAGATGCAGCAGGAAGGCAGAGAAAGGAACAACCAGGTTTTGGAGATGGGGACGGATAGGTTGGATGGGCTGCCCCGGTAAACTGAGACCCAGCTATTTTTTTCCACGTCCTCCGAGAGGTGGAAGAGGTTTAGGGAGGCAATTCCGGAGCTTGGGGCCGAGGCAGCTGAAGGCACGGCCGCCAATGGTGGAGTAATGAAAATCAGGGATACGCCAGTCATAGAGTCATGGGCTGGATTTTGCCAATGGGGAGCTTTTGGAGGCGGGACTCCCACTTGTCGGGTTTCAGTCCTGCCTCCATCAACTTCTGGCCAACCCACGCTATTTTCCCTTGATTGACCTTGTTAAGCCCGCCCAGCGGGCTTAGCAGGCCAATTAAGGGAAAGCCGGTTACAGAAAACGTCAGCGTATGATGTTTCATCTGTCAAAAGTTTTTGACAGATGAATTGTCATCGTTTGACAGCTCTGTGAAGCTGTCAAACACTGACATTCTCTGCAGTTTGATGAGTTCTTGAATACAAGACTCATCAAACCTCTTTCTTTTGCAGAAATTAGATGGATGTTGCATCTGAGAATGCAGCAGCCATCTGTCATCTCTACCGCGGAGGTGCGAGACTCTCCGCATACCCAACTCTTGAAGCCTGCAGGAAGAAACAAAGGTAAGTAATCTTTTTTTAACACTTTCCACTTACCTCACATACTCGCCTCTCCACACTTGCACCCATCACTTACCTTCACAGCGCACTTTTGCACCCCTCCGACCCCCGCAGACCCACTGCTCGCCTCGGTGACCCTGGTGGGGTTCAGAGCCTTCGGGAAGCCCGCACTTGTGTGGGCAAAATGGGGATAATCCTCTTATCTGCCTGTTAACTACCTGTTAACAGGCAGTTAAGTGGCTGTAATCCCCATCCCGCCTCCAAGGAGATGGGACCCGGTGCGGGTCGGCTACCCGCCTCCTGGGAAGATGGCACGGAGGCGGGTTGGGGGCTGGATGGGCACCCGCCCCCAGATTCTGCCATTTTGCCAACTGTCCCGCCTCAAACCCGCCTCCCCAGGGCTGGCAAAATCCAGCCCATAGAGTCATAACGGCACAGAAGGAGGCCATTCGGCCCATCGAGTCCGTGCCGGACTTGAATGAGCGCAGAGACCTCAGAGGGTTGTAGGGCTGCAGGAGGTTAGAGAGATAGATAATGTAGTGGTTATGTAATCCAGCGAATGTGAGTTCTAAATCCCACCAGTTTGGGAAGTTGAATTCAGTTTCTGTAAAGTGGAGTGTTAGAAAAATGAATGTGGTTTTTTTCATTTTCTTTGAACACTTTCATTTATTAATTATAAAAATCTGTAAATAAAAAGCTGGTATCAGTAAAAGTGACCACGAGGCTGTTACTTGTCATAGAAACCCATCTGGTTCACTAATGTCCTTTAGGGAAGGAAACCTGCCGTCCTTACCCGGTCTGGCCTACGTGTGGCTCCAGTCCCCACACCAACTGACTGCCCTCTGAAGTGGTCCAGCAAGCCATGCAGTCGCTACAAAGAAGACGACTTACCACCTCAGGGAAACTTGGGATGGGCAATAAAGGCCTGCCTTGCCATCAAGGAAGTCCACATCCCGAGAGTGAATTTAAGGGGAAAAAAAAGGATATATTGGGACTGTTGCAAACTCTTTTCACTTAAGATCCTCGTTGCCATGAAAGAGAGGAAACCTTCATTCCGTCAGCCTGCCCTGGGTTCATAGAAACATAGAATCTAGGAGCAGGAGTAGGCCATTTGGCCCGTCGAGCCTGCTCCACCATTCAATACGATCATGGCTGATCATCCAAATCCAGTACCCTGTCCCTGCTTTACACATATCCCACCCTACCCCCGTAACCCCACGTATTTAATTCCCCCTAACATATCCCATCCTATCCCCCATAACCCCACATATTTAATCCCCCCCCTAACACTAAGGGTCAATTTATCATAGCCAAATCAACCTAACCCGCAGATTTTTGGACTGTGGGAGGAAACCGGAGCACCCGGAGGAAACCCACGCAGACACGGGGAGAATGTGCAAACTCCACACAGATAGTCACCCGAGGTCAGATTCGAACCCGGGTCCCTGACGCTGTGAGGCACCAGTGCTAACCACTATGCCACCGTGTTCCTGGACAGTTCCAAGAGGTAGACAATACTAGAGCGCTGAGCCACCCTGTTCCGTGTATGTGTGTGTGTGTGGGGGGCTCTCCTGTAGCATCAGGTATAGACTGTGATATTTAGTTGCTAAATTGTCCTATCCCTTTAAGGTAACTACTACAAGTTCAGCCTGCTGGATTCTAAGTAATTGTGTAGCTTCTTGTAGTTGAGGCCAGCTGAAGGTCAGTAAACTGGTTGTAAATTTCAGGCTCCAGGCCAGTGACTGGCCTTTGCTTTCCAGATTGTCTTGCATTGCTTCTGGTGAATCAGAGATTGCACTGCTTTAAGGGGGGGAATGCTGGTGTGTGGAGGTTGGGGACATGGGCACAAATTTACTGAAAGAATTTAGATAGAAGCTTGAAAGAGATCTCCTCTGGGATGGTGCATTAAATATTTTGTTGATTGGATTGTGCAAAGTAAATAGTGTTTTTCTTACTTTCTACAGGTAGATGGCTAAACCCTATAGTTACAATAATAAGGGCCTAGAAATTGGCCTCCTTAGCGCCTCCCGTTATCGCCTCCGGGTGGGCGATAACGGGGCGCTAACGACTTACCGACCGGGCGTGGTGAAATGAACGGCTCCCGCTAAATTGGCTGAGAGGTTTGAGGTGGCGGTAACAGATTGCGTCACGAAAAAGGATATTAGGAAAGCAAAGAGAGAGCATGAAAAATTCTTGGCAAGTAAAATCAAGGATAACCCAAAGAGGTTTTATAAATATATTAAGAGTAAGAGGATAACTAAAGAAAGGGTAGGGCCTATTAGAGATCATGAGGGTAATGTGTGTGTGTGGAGGCGGGAGACGTCGGTAGGGTTCTTAATGAATACTTTGCATCTGTTTTCACAAAGGAGAGGGGCGAAGCTATCAGGGAGGAGGAGTGTGAAATATTAGATGAAATAAACAGAGTGAGAGAGGAAGTATTAAGGGGTTTAGCAGCTTTAAAAGTGGATAAATCCCCAGGCCCGGATGAAATGTATCCCAGGCTGTTAAGCGAAGCAAAAGAGAAAATAGCAGAGGCCCTGACCATCATTTTCCAATCCTCTCTGGCTTCAGGTGTGGTGCCGGAGGACTGGAGGACTGCTAATGTGGTACCCTTGTTTAAAAAGGGAGAAAAGGATAGACCGAGTAATTACAGGCCAGTCAGCCTAACCTTGGTGGTGGGAAAATTATTGGAAAGAATTCTGAAGGACAGGATAAATCTTCATTTAGAAAGACACAGATTAATCAAGGATAGTCAGCACGGATTTGTTAAGGGAAGGTCGTGTCTGACAAACTTGATTGAATTTTTTGAGGAGGTAACAAGGAGGATAGATGAGGGTAGTGCGTTTGATGTAGTGTATATGGACTTTAGCAAGGCTTTTGATAAGGTTCCACATGGCAGACTGGTCACGAAGTTAAAAGCCCATGGGATCCAGGGCAAAGTGTCAAGTGTCAAACTGGCTCGGAGGCAGGAAGCAGAGGGTAATGGTTGATGGGTGTATTTGTGACTGGAAGGCTGTTTCCAGTGGGGTTCCGCAGGGCTCAGTACTAGGTCCCTTGCTTTTTGTGGTATATATCAATGATCTAGACTTGAATATAGGGGGTATGATTAAGAAGTTTGCAGATGATACTAAAATCGGCTATGTGGTTGATACTGAAGAAGGAAGCTGTAGACTGCAGGGAGATATCAATAAATTGGTCAGGTGGGCAGAACAGTGGCAAATGGAATTCAATCCGGAGAAGTGTGAGGTAATGCATTTGGGGAGGGCTAACAAGGAAAGGGAATACACATTAAATGGTAGGACACTGAGTAGTGTAGAGGAACAAAGGGACCTTGGAGTGCATGTCCACAGACCCCAGAAGGTAGCAGGCCAGGAAGATAAGGTGGTTAAGAAGGCATACGGAATGCTTGCCTTTATTAGCCGTGGCATAGAATACAAGAGCAGGGGGTTATGCTTCAACTGTATAAAACACTAGTTAGGCCTCAGCTAGAGTACTGCGTGCAGTTCTGGTCACCACATTACAGGAAAGATGTGATTGCACTAGAGAGGGTACGGAGGAGATTTACAAGGATGTTGCTAGGAGTAGAGAATCTTAGCTATGAGGAAAGACTGGATAGGCTGGGTTTGTTTTCCTTGGAACAGAGGAGGCTGAGGGGAGACCTTATTGAGGTGTATAAAATTATGAGGGGCCTAGATAAAGTGGATAGAAAGGACCTATTTCCCTTAGCAAAGGGGTCAAAAACCAGGGGGCACAGATTTAAAGTAATTGGTGGAAGGTTTAGAGGGGATTTGAGGCAAAACTTCTTCACCCAGAGGGTGGTGGGGGTCTGGAACTCACTGCCTGAAAGGGTGGTAGAGGCAGATACCCACACCACATTTAAAAAGTACTTGGATGTGCACTTGGGATGCTGTAACCTGCAGGGCTACGGACCAAGAGCTGGGAAGTGGGATTAGGCTGGATAGCTCTTTGTTGGCCGGCGCGGACACGATGGGCCGAAATGGCCTCCTTCCGTGCTGTAACTTTCTATGATTCTATGATTTCCTGCGCCCGGAGACCGTGACGTCATTGCTGTGCGCATCGCCCCGGTAGCGCCTCGGACCCGAACTTTGGTTCCACCCCCTGCAGCATCGCCGGGCGAAAACACCACCAGCTGCAGGAGGAGGCGTTGTTCGGGAGGCCGGGCGCTTCGGGGGCGCAAGTTAAAGGGGACGTTGGCGCGGTAAGTATAAAAATTGTTGCAATGCATTATTTCAATTTTTTTCCATTTTTCTTTGGCCGCGATCGATCAGCCCGGCGCTCTGCTGGAGTGCATGGGGCTGATCGAGCCGGATCGCGGCTACCGTCGGGGACCAGCTGACTGGTCCCAATGCAGAGCCTGCAGCGATGGCCCTTCCCTTTAAGGGAGGGAAGGAGCCTCGGATCTCAGCAGCGCTGCACGGGACATTGTGCACCACTACCGCCCCGCCTGTGTCCTTTAGCGCTCCAGGAAGGAAGTGGAGCGGTTGATTTAGCGCTCCACTTCCTTCCTGAAGCGCTGACACTGAATTTAGAGAAAGCTGAGAATCATTAGCGCCTGGCGCTAATCTTTCCAGCTTTCAGAAGTTAGCACCTCAATTGGGGCGCTCCTGAATTTCTCCCCGTAAGGCTCTGTATTTAATTGGGGAGCAGCTCTTTACTACTCACCCCTTTAGGGTGTACCTTTATTTTATAGTAAAAGCAAAGAAATATGCCTAACATTAGATTAATTCTGAAAAAAACAACAGAAAATGCTGGAAATACTCAGCAGGCCAGGCAGCATCTGTGGAGAGAGAGAAACAGAGATAACGTTTCAGGTCTGTGACCCTTCTTCAAAACTGGAAAAAGCTGGAGATGTAACAGATTTTAAGCAGGTGCAGAGACAGGGGAGGGGAGGATCTGAAGGAATATTCTGTGCTAGGGTAGGCGGCAGGAGAGATAAAATATTGCAAATGGGGATGGCAGAATCATCCAGCATGATTTTATTCTGTTACAAGCATTTCCAGTATTAACTTCTTAACTTAGTAGAGAAACCAAGATTCCAGGCAAAAGAACTTTAAAAAAAAAATTTGGGGGACAAATTGGGGCAGCTTAATTTATTTCCCTTTCAGCTAGATGCTCATGCCTGTTTTCTTATTTTCATTTGTCCTTAATAGTTCCTGATTGATAGCCTATCTTCTTTCTTTTCTCACAGTTTATTTGTATGTTCCCATGATCTTCAGCCGAGCTCTTTTATGAATATGACGTTTAAACCAATCAGGTGCAGTAGTGACACAACCATTTGTACGCAATACGGTGTGAGGGCCAAGGTGTAAATATGCAATGTTTTGAGGTGCGGCAGATACACAAGTGACAGTCACGAGTTTATTTACCAATGGATGGGTTACGTATAACTTTCTCACTGGTGAGGTATTTTCCGTAATCCTGCGATGGTTTGAGGATTCTGCTTGGACTAATGATGTTGTTGGGTAGCCATGTAATTCCACCCTCAACCTCACAACTCTGCAGCTCCTCACCCACCTCAGACTTTCCTTCCGCCAACAATGCACTGGTTTATGAACCCAAGCTTGACGTTTTCCTAACTGTTGGTCTTTGAGTCACCTCATCTTGCCCCCGCCCCCCCCCCCCCCCCCCCCCTAATCATTTCAACTTTTTCTGGTGTTTTGCACTGTCTACCTGGGCCCTTCGCCCAGCTTTCCCAACGAAAATCCTGCTCTATCCATCCAAGGACATCTGTGCTTTCATTGAAGACGACTGCAGGTCATGACCGAAAATGAGCTGGGCCACGTAGTGCTAGGAGGGTTGCCATCCCTCCAGGATTGGCCTGGGGTCTCCAGGAATTGAAGATTCATCTCAAGGACACTGGCTGTGAGCAACACCCGGGAGAAAGATCATAGGGAGCTTTAAAAAAAAATGTCTGTGTTTTTTTCCGTTTCTTTGAACACGTGGGGGGCGATTTTGCCAGCCCTAGGGAGGCGGGTATGGAGGCGGGACTGCCGGGAAAATGGCAGAATTTGGGGGCGGGTGCCAAACCTGCCCCCAACCCGCCTCCATGCCATCTTCCCAGGAGGCGGGTAGCCGTCCCGCGCCGGGTCCCGTCTCCTTGGAGGCGGGAAGGGATTAAAGCCTATTAACTGCCTGTTAACAAGTAGTTAACAGGCAGAAAATAGGATTATCCCCTTTTTGCCCTCACAAGTGCGGGCTTCCCGAAGGCTCCAAAACCCGCCAGCTCAGCGAGGCGAGTACTGGGTCTGTGGGGGTCGGGGGGGTGCAAAAGTGTGCTGTGAAGGTAAGTGATGGGTGCACGAGTGTAGAGGTGAGTATCTGAGGTAAGTCCTAAGTGTTTTTAAAAGTGTACTTACCTTTGTTTCTTCCTGCAGGCTTCAGTCGGTTTCTTTGCAGAGAGTCTCGCACCTCCGTGTTGCAGATGAGAGATGGCCGTTGCATTCTCAGATGCAACAAACATCTCATTTCTGTAAAAGAAAGAAGGTTGATGAGGTCTTGTATGCAAGACCTCATCAAACTGCAGAGATTGTCAGTGTTTGACAGCTTCACAGAGCTGTCAAACGATGACAATTCATCTGTCAAAAATTTTTGACAGATGACACGTCATATGTTGACGTGCTCTGCAACCGGCTTTCCCTTAATTGGCCTGCTAAGCCCTCTGGGCGGGCTTAACAAGGTCAATCAAGGGAAAATAGCGTGGGTTGGCCACAAATCAATGGCGGCGGGACATCGACCTGACAAGCAGCAGTCCCGCCTCCAACGCGCCCCCACTCACAAAATCGCCCCCTTAGTTATAAAAATAGAGTTATAGATATAATAGTTATAGAGTGTCAGCCGTGGCTCAGTGGGTAGCACTCCTTGCCTCTGAGTCAGAAGGTTGTGGGTTCAAGTCCCATTCTAGAGACTTGAGCACAAAAATCTAGGCTGACACTCCAGTGCAGTACTGAGTTAAACCGAGGGCCCCGTCAGCCCTCTCAGGTGGACGTAAAAGATCCCATGGCACTATTTCGAAGAAGAGCAGGGGAGTTCTCCCCGGTGTCCTAGCCAATCTCTTACAAAAAAAAATGTTGGTGGAGTACAGCTAGACTGCATATGCCGACTCCAACCGAGACAAGACAAGACAAATATTGGAGCTGAGGGAAAATAGTCTGTTTGAACGGGCGGGGCAGTTGAAGGCAGGAGGTCTTGTGATGAAACCCCCAGGAATATATCCAAGCAGCATTGGCAACCCTAAGTGCTGGTATAAACTAAAGCACGACATAAATTTATTGTGAACCAGGCATCAGTTTATCTACCTCAGGGTAAGCACACAGTTACTTACAAACTGGCTCCCTTCATCCTTAATGACTACACAATTATTATCAATTGTTTTTTTTCAAATGTCTGCGAATCCATCTCCTTTATGCAGCCACTGGGCTGACCACAGCTATTCCTTAAAATGTCAGTAGGTCTTTTTTTTTTGTTTGCAATGCAGTTTGCCCTGGTAAATGAGTTATGTACCTCAGCCGGGGACAGTGTGTGTGAGTGGAAGATAGCTGACTCACTGAATGAGAACATGATATCACAGGGCCGCCTGCAGTCGCATCTGACATTTTCGCTTCCACTTAATTGACAATCCTGCTTCTGCGAGAGATTCAGGCTCAGAGTACTTCAAAGCCGCAGCAAATGGCAAACATCGCAGGAGGCACAGAGAGCAAATGTCCTGGTGCTTGGGCCTCTTACAAAAACGTTTCCCAGTTAGGATGCGGCAAAATGTGTGTGTGTGTGTGTGTGTGAATATTTTTTTTGTCTTGCTTTTTCTAGGCTGTTGTATGCCTTTTTTTTTGTTGGCTGGTCTGTACTGTTGAAAAGAACGGTAAAGGGTAGTGCCTGAATGACCTTGTACCAGGGCTGTTAAACGCAATGCTTATTTGACCCTGTCATTGTTGCAGGTTGCTCAAACCGCGCCCCCCCCGCCCCCAATGCTACCTGACATTCAGCTCCAGGATGCTGAGGCCATTTGTCAGCTCTTGGTCATTCGGGGCCCGGAACATCTCAAACTTCGACATGGAGGCGGGAGGAGGGATTCTGACTCTCTCTCTTTTTTTCCCCCCCCCACCCTGCAGCAAGAGCGCGCATTCTCTGGTCAACTGAGCGGTGAGCAACATCAGCGTATAATCGGTGACTTTACTTGGCGATTTTCCCAGCTGAAGGTGGTCAGGTTGAAAGCGGCCTTGATAGAGGGAAGGATGGGATTAAGGGAAAAGTTTAAAGGGACGCAGTCTTCGTGAAAAATGACGTGGCAGACTTTTAGTTTGCATGCCAATGGCCCGCCCGATTGTCCAATATTCGCCCTGCCTCGGTGGTCCAAATGCACACGGGTACAGACCTAGGAAACTCACCCCTTGTGTCAGCTGTGGCTCAGTGGGTAGCACTCTCGCCTCTGAGTCAGAAGGTTGTGGGTTCAAGTCCCACTCCAGGGACTTGAGCACATAAAGCTAGGCTGACACTCCAGTGCAGTGCTGAGGGAGCGCTGCACTGTCGGAGGTGCCTTCTTTTGGATGAGACGTTAAACCAAGGCCCCGTCTGCCCTCTCAGGTGGACGTAAAAGATCCCATGGGACTATTTTGAAGAAGAGCAGGGGAGCTCTCCCCGGTGTCCTGGCCAATATTTTTTATCCCTCAACTAACATCACTAAAACAGATTATCTGGTCATTATCACATTGTTGTTTGTGGGAGCTTGCTGTGCGCAAATTGGCTGCCGCGTTTCCTACATTACAACAGTGACTACACTTCAAAAGTACTTCATTGGCTGTAAAGCGCTTTGAGACATTCGGTGGTTGTGAAAGGTGCTGTAGAAATGCAAGTCTTTCAAGTCATTCTTATTGTTCCCGTGTCACCAACAGCCAAGTTTTAATTGCGTGTCTATGATTTGCGCAATGCTTTTTCCAATTCTTCGCATTTCATGCTGGATGCTCAAATGTTTAGAAGGCTACATTAAGTTCCCTGCATGAGGCACGAGCATTTGAAAAAGCTTCTGCAAGACTCATGATCAATTGCCATTTATTGGCAATGCTGTCATGGTGTTATGTGTTGCGAAACAAATTTAGAAAAAAAATCAACCTGCATTTATATAGCACCTTATAAAGTTATCAGAAGACCTCAAAGGCCAAAATACTGTTTCTACATTACTCATGACACGGATGGACGAAGAGGTGGAGGTGGGATTTATAAATAAAAGAATACATAGAATTTGGCATAATTTTCCAATCTTCCCTAGATGCGGGGGAGGTGCCTGAGGATTGGAAAGTGGCAAATGTGACACCATTGTTCAAGAAAGGGTGTAAGGACAATCCTAGTAACTACAGGCCGGTCAGTTTAACATCAGTGGTGGGTAAAGTTTTAGAAACAATAATCAAGGAAAAAATTAACGGGTATTTGGGGAGGTTTAAGCTAATTAAAGAGAGCCAACACGAGTTTGTAAAAGGCAGATCGTGTTTGACAAATCTAATTGAATTTTTTGATGAAGTAACAGGGAGGATCGATGAAGGGAATGCAATGGATGTTGTCTACATGAATTTTCGGAAGGCGTTTGACAAAGTACCACATAGAAGGCTGGTTAACAAAATTGAGGCTCATGGAATAGGTGGGTCAGTGGCAGCTTGGATAAGGAATTGGCTTAAGGACAGAAAACAGCGAGTTTTGGTAAATGGCTGTTTTTCAGACTGGAGGATGGTAGACAATGGTGTTCCTCAAGGGTCCGTGCTGGGGCCACTGCTTTTTTTGGTATATATAAATGACCTGGATATTGGAATACAGGGTAGAATTTCTAAATTTGCCGATGACACCAAACTTGGGGGTGTGGCAAACAGTGATGATGATACCAATCGACTGCAACAGGACACAGACAGGCTAGCAGAATGGGCAGACAAGTGGCAGATGGAATTTAATACAGAAAAGTGTGAGGTGATGCATTTTGGCAGAAGGAACAGGGAGAGGCAATATACACTTAATGGCACAGTTTTAAAGAGTGTGCAGGGAAAGAGGGACCTGGGAGTTAATGTGCATAGACCCCTGAAGGTGGCAGGTCATATTGAGAGAGTGGTTAACAAAGCATATGGGATCTTGGGCTTCATAAATAGAGGTATTGAGTATAAAAGTAGAGAAGTTATGCTGAACCTTTATAAAGCGCTGGTTAGGCCACAACTGGAGTATTGCGTCCAGTTCTGGTCACCACACTTTAGGGAGGATGTGAAGGCCCTTGAGAGGGTGCAGAGGAGATTTACTAGAATGGTTCCGGGGATGGGGGACCTTAGCTACAAGGACAGATTGGAGAAGCTGGATTTGTTTTCATTAGAGCAAAGGAGGTTGAGGGGTGATTTGATAGAGGTGTACAAGATTATGACAGGTTTGGATAGGCTAGACGGGGAAAGGCTGTTCCCACTAGTTGATGGTACAAGGACTAGGGGACACAGATATAAGGTTTTGGGCAAGAGATACAGGGGGGACGTGAGGAAAAACTTTTTTACGCAGCGAGTGGTGAGGACCTGGAACTCGCTGCCGACGGAAGTGGTGGAAGCGGAGACACTCAATGTTTTCAAGGGGAGACTGGATAGGCACTTGAGGGCTACAGGGATAGAGCGGGGGAATGGGACTGACTGGATTGCTCTACAGAGAGCCGGCATGGACTCGATGGGCCGAATGGCCTCTTTCTGTGCCATTTTGACTCTATGACTATTATATAGAACTACATAGTATTTACAGCACAGAAACAGGCCCAATTGGTCCTGCCGGTGTTTATGCTCCACACAAGCCTCCTCCCACCCCTCTTCATCTAATCCCATCAACATATCCTTCTATTCCTTTCTCCCTCATGTGTTTATCTAGCTTCCCCTTAAATGCATCTATGCTATTCGCCTCAACCACTCCAGTTCCCCATTCTAACCACTCTCTGGGTAAAGAAGTTTCACCTGAATTCCTTATTGGATTTATTAGTGACTATCTTATATTTATGGTCCCTACAAGTGGGAACATCTTCTCTACGTCTACCCTATCAAACCCTTTCATAATCTTAAAGACCTCTATCAGGTCACCCCTCAGCCTTGGTCTGTTCTGGAGAAAAGAGCCCCAGCCTGTTCAGTCTTGCATTTATTCCTGATCCTGTCATCAGAGCACCTGAAAGAATTAGTTTGGAGTGCAGTGACTGTGTTGGTGTGTTGGCAAACATGGAAGTCATTTTGCACCAGGAACATCCCACAATCAACAGTGAGAGAAATACCCAGTTAATGTGGCTTTTTTGGGTGCGGGAGAAATGTCAACTAGGGCACCAGTAGAACTCTCTGCTCTCCTTTTGAATAGTGACAAATAGCGGAGTGAATTTCCACCGGGACTTCTCCCGATCGTCTGCCATAACCTCGGAAGAATGGTGGCAGAAATCCCAGAAAAACATCCGGAGATTTCCGCGGCTCTTTGCCCGAAGGTAGGGTGAGCGAGCGGTGGAAGCCCACCCCCAGTATCTTCAACATCCGCCCAAACAGGCAAGCCTCGTCCGAAAGAGGAGAACGGGTGACGAGGATTTGCAAAGAGCTCTCTCGGGGCAGTAATCTAGCTTTTTTTTAAAAAAAGAAGGGAAATGATATCTGGGAGACGGGTACACAACTGCATTTTGGTGAGCTCCATCGAACCAAGAGAAAGCAGCTTCTCTGACTACGGTGACCAATCTACATTACAGCAATGCAATGGCTGGTCTATCAAACAGTTCATTCAACACGGTGTAGTGCACAGGCCAGGGGCAGAAAGATAGGATAAATTCAACGCCCCCATGTTCCCAGTGAGGGAGCTCCACTCGAAGAGAGCATGGGTCGGAGATACGACTGCAGCGCTACTGTGCTGAATCTCCCACCCATGTGTCCTCTGATTGTGGCTGCCTTTTGGGATTGCTGGCTAATTGAATCTACCGTTATATTACAGTATTAGTTAAAAACCACAGTCTTTCCTTGTGCTTGAGGCCCTATCCCAGAATGTTCCTAGTAGATGATGAAGATGTGAATTGAATCATGTCAACAGCTTCTATCCGACCCATTCGAAACCTTCTAGAGGTCTGGAGCTGGACTTGGGCCTGTCCAACCAGCACCCACTGCTGGAAAGGGTGGATAGGAACAGGAGGAGGCCATTAGCCCCTCGTGCCTGTTCCGCCATTCAATGGCTGATCTGCGATCTAACTCCATCTACCCGCCTTTGCCCCATATCCCTTAATACCTTTGGTTAACAAAAATCTATCAATCTCAGATTTAAAATGAACAATTGATCTCGCATCAATTGCTGTTTGTGGAAGAGAGTTCCAAACTTCTATCACCCTTTGTGTGTAGAAGTGTTTCCTAATTTCACTCCTGAAAGGTCTGGCTCTAATTTTTAGACTGTGCCCCCTGGTCCTAGAATCCCCAACCAGCGGAAATAGTTTCTCTCAATCTACCCTATCTGTTCCCCTTAATATCCTGAAAACTTCGATCAGATCACCCCTTAACCTTCTAAATTCTAGGGAATACAACCCTAATTTGTGTAATTTCTCCTCGTAATTTAACCCTTGGAGTCCGGGTATCATGCTTGTAAACCTACACTGCTCTCCCTCCAAGGCCAATACATGCTTCCTAAGGTGTGGTGCCCAGAACTGTTCACTGTACTCCAGGTGTGGTCTGATCAGGGCTTTGTATGACTTGTACCCCCCTTTTATTCTAGTCCTCTAGATATAAAGGCCAGCATTCCATTAGCCTTTGTGATTATTTTCTGTACCTGTTCACAATGTGCTCTCTGAAACAGTCTAAATCCCTTTGCTTTACACGGTGCACATGGATCATCATCAGCAGTTTAATATTTGGCCCAAGCTATTTATTATGACAGCACAAGCGTACCAAGTGTCCAACACTAGACCCTGGGACCTCATGAATTATCCTCCGGTGCGATGGCCATAAGTATCTACATCGACAATAACTTGCATTTATATAGTGCCTTTAACGTAGTAAAATGTCCCAAGGCGCTTCACACAGGAGCGTTACCAGATGAAAATATGATATTGAGCCACATAAGGAAATATTAGGACAGGTGACCAAAACCTTGGTCAAAGAAGTAGGTTTTAAGGAGCGTCTTAAAGGAGGAGAGAGAGGTAGAGAGGAAATTTCAGAGCTTAGGACCCAGGCAGCTGAAGGTACAGCTGCCAATGGTGGAGCAATGGAAATCAGGGATGGACAAGAGGTCAGAATAGGCCAGACCGGGTAAGGACAGCAGATTTCCTTCCCTAAAGTGAACCAGTTTTTACGACAATCAAAGGTGTCACTTTTACAGCTTTATCACTTTCAGATTTTTTTTAAACTGCATTCAATTCTCAAACAGTCATGGTGAGAATTGGAACTCGCACGCTCTGGATCATTAGTCCACACCCCTGGATTACGAGTTCAGTAGCATAACCACTATACCACCGTACCCACTGCAACACAAACCTGGCTACAATTTGACACTAAACTGATGAGCTCCCTCGGAGAACGTGCGAACAACAGCTGGCTCCCATCCAACCAACCCCTCCCCATCTCCAAGCCCTTGTTCTTCCTTTCTCTGCGTTCCTGCTGCATCTGACATGATTGATCCCCATGATAAAGATCTGAATTGAATCGCGTCAAAATCGTGACCCGACTAAAACCTTCTGGAGGTCTGGAGTATGGCGCGGTAATGCATCACACAGTGCATTTAGCGATATATTCATTGAGGATACACCGCGTCAACATTTCGTTTTCATTCTTAGAAATAACAAATGCAAGGAAACAAAGGCCATTTAAACACTATTTCCTGTCCTCGTATGATTCTAAAAGGTGGTCCCACATGGTGAAAGCCCACTTTAAGAGGAGAGAGTAGATTAAGTGAAGCATTTTTTTTCACCACAGGGTGTTCCTATTGAACAGACTTTTGCTGAAGTACAGATGGTATAATGGCAGCACTGATAATACTCTTGACCATCCGTGGCATAGTTACAGGAGACAGAAGGAATCGAGAGAAATACCATAACCAGCAATCCACATGTGACTGAACCACAGGGATTGCTGGAGGCAATTTCAGCAAGACATTAAGTAAAATTGAGATAATTAAACACAGAAACTGTATCGACTGACACAGGTCCAAGGTGAAAGAACTAAAGACTCTTGCTAGCAGAAGGAACAGCATTAGGACAGATAAAGAGAGAGGCCATGAGAGAGAGAGAGAAAGAGAGAAAGAGACAGTCTGGCAGAAAGGGAGAAAAAAGAGAAAATCAAACAGAAAGTGACAGAGAAACAGAGAGAGATAGCGACAGGAAGAGCGAGCAAGAGAGAGGCAGAACAGAAACAAAGAGAGGGACAGAGATGGAGATAGAGACAGAGTCACACAGAAAAAAGAATGACAGAAAGAGATAGATGAGCGAGAAAGACAGAGATAAGGTGAGGGAAAACTAGAGGACTAAGAGACTGGAGATACTGGGTTGTGATATTGTTCATGTAACCTCATTTACATGCTGCCGACAGGGTTTCCTGCCCAGGTCTGTGTTGAATTGGCTGATCTCGTTGGGTGGGAACAGGATATCCTCCACCACTGAATAGCTGGCTAACATTCTGTGGCTGACGGGAAGAAAATTGGTGAAAGGGGTGGGGGGTGGACAGGAGGGGAAGAAAATTGGCGGTAGGGGGGAAGCAAGAGGTCCATGTTTGATACTAGGTTCCACAGAATCCTTGTGCACCTCACGCACATGCATGCACGACGGAGAAGGGAATAGAGGGACATGGAGGCAGGTTGGGAAGAGGCAATTAGAGTGGGTGGAGGCTGGTGCGGAGTATAAACACAGGCACGGACCAGTTGGGCCAAATGGCCTGTTTCTGTGCTGTAGATTCTATGTAATTCATTGTGACTGTACGGACGATCAGTCAACAGTTAGCTGACTCCCAGTCCTTCACCTCCACATTCCCCCCCCTGCCCACTATTAGCCTACAGATATTCCCCTGGATAAAAGGCAGCATTCCTAAAGTCATCAAAATGAGATTCTGAGCGAGTGCCGGCGCATTGCCGACATCTCGGAGAGATGGGTCTTGAAATTACTCCAGCAAGGCCCACCAGCTATGAGGTGAACTGCCTTGTTCTTTTAATGGCTTTGAATTTGGCTCTGTTTAAGCATCCAATAATGATAAAAATGAAGAATCTTCAGTTGGAAGAGACACGTGCTCCCTGCAGCACTAACACTCCTCCAAATAACAGTGCCTTTGAGCCCGATCTGTAGTGGTAGGAATTGTGGCTTTTTGCGATGCCAAAAAGGTTGTGTCAGGCAAATGAAAGTAAAAGACTTGGAGCCGGTGGGACTTTTGGCTGTCTTACATCCACTAAGAAGGTTTAGAAGCTGGACCAAGGTTCAGATGCTGGACTTAAAGATGGCGAGATAGCTTTGTCAATCGAGACAGTAATAACTCACTAAACAGGCCCGTCTCTCTTTCACCTCCAGCAAGTTTCTTTACCTCCTTATCAATACTGTTCATCACACAGTGGGCGTACAGTTATATTACAGAGTTATGCCCATCATAATCACCGCGTAGATCCCAATGCTTGGTCCAGCCAGAAGGTAGGATATCCAATGGTGATTCTTTGCTGGTTTTGAATACAATGTTGGATGCCCCAAGATGACTCAGTTGGTAAATGCCTCAACTAATGTGAACCTGAGCATGCAGCCCCCGGGAAAAGAAGATGCATTTCTACAGCGCCTTTCACAACCTCAGGACGTCCCAAAACGCTTTACAGCCAATGAAGTACTTTTGAAGTGCAGTCACTGTTGTAATGTAGGAAATGCAGCAGCCAATTTGCGCACAGCAAACTCCCACAAACAGCACTGTGATAATAACCAGATAATCTGTTGGTTGAGGGATAAATATTGGCCCAGGACACCGGGGAAAACTTCTTCTTCAAATAGTGCGAGGGGATCTTTTACGTCCACCTGAGCGAGTAGACGGGGCTTCGGTTTAACGTCTCATCCAAAAGACGAAACCTTCGACAGTGTGGGAAGGTCCTTATCTCCAGTCCGTGCTTAGATAACTGACTGCAAGCAGGGTAGTGATGGGTGTGAGCATGAAGAAAAAGGAGGGAAGACCACTGAATCCCAGCTCAGTCAACATCGCACAACCAGGAGATCCATAGGCAAACAGAGCAGTGGTTTGGCCGAGGGTTGTAGCTGAAGGAGAGGTGGGACTCAATAGACTGTCTGGGTTGTAATATTAAAAGCACTGACATAGTGGAAGATAGTTTGTGGGGAATCGTGTATACAAGGCAACATTCTACCAGCTCTGTAGCCGTACACTTTCCGCCAATAAGAAATACATGCATTCATAGAATTCTAGCAATGACTCTTGTCTGTTTTAGTGCAGAGTGTCTATTGACACCACCGTGCCAGCCAATGAATTGGAGAAGGGGTGGGATTTATGCAGGACTCAAACAAAGTCTATTTACTCAGCAAACAGAGTCTATTTAAACAGCGCACTCCAGCAAACAGTCTACAGAGTCTATTTAATAAGAGTTTCTACGAAATATGGCAAACAGAACTCGTGACCGAAACTGCAGCGACGTCTCCTGATTAAAAGCAGGGTGACTTCTCCCAAGTGAAATGCAGTGAGTGGAGGATAGTTACATAATCCAAATTATGTGTGGAAAATCAATCCCGGTCACTTCCAGCAGATTGATGGGAGCATTTACCCAATCATCTCTATTCTGGCCGGGAATAGTGGTGTCAATATATGCAGCTATACCCACTATGGGGTACAGTAGCATAGTGGTTATGTTACTAGACTAGTTAATCCAGAGGCCTGGACTAATGGTCCAGTGACATGAGTTCAAATCCTGCCACTGGCAGCTGGGGAATTTAAATTCAGTTAATTAAATAAATCAGTAATTGGTGACCATGGAACTACCAGATTGTTGTAAAAACTCATCTGGTTCACTAATGTCCTTTAGGGAAGGAAATCTGCCATCCTTACCCGGTCTGGCCTATATGTGACTCCCAGACCCACAGCAATGTGGTTGACGCTTAACTGCCCTCTGCAGTTCAAGAAGGCTGCTTACCACCACCACCTTCTCAAGGGCAATTAAGGATGGGCAATAAATGCTGGCCTTGCCAGCGATGCCCACACCCCACGAACAAATTTAAAAAAAATTAGTGGTAAAAGACTTGACCCATTTGTCTGACAGTCAGTTATTTTAACAGAGGCATTAGTTTAACCTGTTTCAAATTAACAGGGTGCATTGAAATGGTGAGCAGAGCAATGTGACATGAACAGGAGCTGGTGTTTGGGCTACACTCGCCGCCCATTGAAAGTGCAGCAAATCCGCCTGCCGTTGAATAACCTTTGAAGTGCAGCGACTGTTATTATGTAGGCAAAGGATCTTTCTGTTTTAGTTTCTCCCCTGTTTTATTTTAAAGCGTCCGTTGATTCTTCTGTCTGCCGATTGCACTCGCGATGCTGGGGCGAGCGATCAGTGATGGATAGCAGCTCTCTTCAGCGTTTATTTAATCTTCTAATTACGATGAAAATAGGTCGAGGAAACATTTTGTCGTTGCCGCTAAGATCTTCCCTGCCTACTTGTACAGAACTCAATACAGAATGAGGCCTTTTAAATTAAGTCTGGATCAGATGGCCATGAACAGGAGCTTACAGGAACTGTCAGTGTGAGTGCCAGAGTCTGCAAGGGATCCTGCGTCAGAAGCTTCATTCGCCTTCACTCTCAGCTGCATATTGAACCAAGTCTGTAGGAAGCATTCTGGAAGTGGTACAGCCATGTCACAGGTTTTCACTCTCTCGCAACTCAGATCTCCTGTTGCTCCTTTCCGCCCCCACCCCCCATCTCATTTTATTTTCTGCTCGGCCTCACCAATTTATTCCATCTTCGCCCACAGGTGTCGGTCCCCTTGCTGTTGGTACAGTTCCGCGGGTAGCAGGCACCCCCACCCCCCCCCCCCCACACACACACACACACACACACCTCACCATTGCTTGGCGCGTGAGCTCTGGACAGTGGGTGTTGGCAGACTATCCGACTGTGGAGGGCGTCACAGCTGAAGCCAACCACAAACGTGACGTCCACGCACGCACACTTCCAGCAGGGGTCGTCAGATTGCGATCGGGAGCAGGAGTCTTGGCTGATGCTCCGAAGGACACCGCCGCTATAATCTACTTTTTCACAATTTAATTTTTCTCCTCTCCTTTTGGTCTGAATCCTTTTGGAATTCCCTCCCTAAACCTCTTTGCCTCTCTACCTCTCTTTCCTCCTTTAAGACGCTCCTTAAAACCTACCTCTTTGACCAAGCTTTTGGTCACCTGCCCTAATTTCTCCTTATGTGGATCAGTGTCAAATTTTTTGTCTTTTAATACTCCTGTGCAGCGCCGTGGGACGTTTTAATAAGTTAACAACAACAACAACAACTTGTATTTATATAGCACCTTTAACGTAGTAAAACGTCCCACGGCGCTGCACAGGAGTATTAAAAGACAAAAAATTTGACACCGATCCACATAAGGATAAATTAAGGCAGGTGACCAAAAGCTTGGTCAAAGAGGTAGGTTTTAAGGAGCGACTTAAAGGGGGAAAGAGAGGTAGAGAGGTGGAGAGGTTTAGGCAGGGAATTCCAGAGCTTAGGGCCCAGGCAACAGAAGGCACGGCCACCAATGGTTGAGCGATTATAATCAGGAATGCTCAAGAGGGCAGAATTAGAGGAGCGCAGATATCTCGGGGGGTTGTGGGGCTGAAGGAGATTACAGAGATAGGGAGGGGCGAGGCCATAGAGGGATTTGAAAACAAAGATGAGAATTTTGAAATCGAGGCGCTGCTTAACCGGGAGCCAGTGTCAGTCAGCGAGCACAGGGGGTGATGGGTGCTATATAAATACAAGTTGTTGTTGTTGTTGAATAATCCTCATTCTCTTCCAATAATTTTTCACTGCTCTATCAATTGATTTGCTTTGCATTCAGCTTGTGCTCACCCACATTTTTTGAGCCAAATCTTTTCTCTTTTGACTTTGCTGTTGACTGAAACTGCTTTTGGAATTTTGTCTTCGGTCTTGTGACTCCCCACGGGTTGTGAATTCGGCTGGAGGGAAAGTAGCCTCATTGGGACGGCTCAGCTCTTCCGCTCAGACAAACGGAGGCAGATTTCACCAGCGAGCACACAGAGCGTTGCGCAGCGGGAATTCGGGTATCCAACCCTCCAGGCTTGTCCTGGAGTCTCCAGGAAGGAATGATTAATCTCCTGGTCACTGCTGCGGTGGAGCGAATGGCCACCTTCTGTGCTGTATCATTCTAACTCTGGGAGGAAAAAATATCATAGGGGGCATGAAAAAAATAGTGTGTTTTCTTTCAATTTCTTCGAGCACTTTTGTTTATTAAATGTAAAAAAAAAATTGGAGATAGGAACAAAGGCGTTTGACTGACAGTTGAATCATGAGTTGGTTCAAGTCCCACTCCAGGGACTCGAGCGCATAAAGCTAGGCTGACACTCCCAGTGCAGTGCGGAGGGAGTGCTGCACTGTCGGAGGTGCCGTCTTTCGGATGAGGCGTTAAACTGAGGCCCCGTCTGCTCTCTCTCAGGTGGGCTTAAAAGATCCCGTGGCCACTATTTCGAAGAGGAGCAGGGGAGTTCTCCCCGGTGTCTTGGACCAATATTTATCCCTCAATCACCATCACTAAAACAGATTATCTGGTCATTATCACATTGCAGTTTGTGGGAGCTTGCTGTGCGGAAATTGGCTGCCGCGCTTCCGACATTACAACAGTGACTCCACTTCAAGAAGTACTTCATTGGCTGTAAAGCGCTTTTGGACGTCCTGAGGTCGTGAAAGGCGCTATAGAAATGCAAGTCTTTCTTTTATCTTTATCCAATCAAGTAATGGAGAGTCTGTTCGCTTTCCAATTGGCCGAGGGAAGGCGTGGCGCCGTGAGGATGGACGACCAATGGCAGGAGCGTGGGGCGGGAGGTCATATGATGAGACCTCCAGAGATTCGTCCCACCAGAGTTGGCGGCCCCAGCGGTGGTAGGTGTTGGGAATTCAGGCATGCAGTTCGGTGCAGGGGCCTTCCCAATTACCAGCCCTTTGAAATCACAGGAAGGATCGGCAACCTTCCCGGATTGTCCTGGATTCTCAAGGAATCTTGAAGCTTAATCTCCTGGACGTTGCTGCGAGCAACTCCGGAAGAAAAATCGTGGGGAATTCTCCAAATGACTACTGAACGGTGAATCGGTTTTATCTCGTTCTCAGCTCCTCATAACTTTCAGCCATTTCTGGAGACTCTATAGTCCAATGTCAAGGCGACGCGCGCTTGTCCTCTCTCCACCCTCTCTTCGGCGCTGCTACCTACGACGTTATCGTAGAGTCGTTGCCGTCTCACTTTACGATAGCAACAAAACCTAACCCTGGCCCGGGCCGAAGCCTCCTCGAATACGTCCAACCAGAATCGGTAACCTTAGAGACAGGCGCGGCTGACCTCTGCGCTCGAATTCCCGACACGCCCTCCCGGAGGACAACGCTCTGTGCTGAGTGCATGAACTTGTAAAATTATCCCTATTAGTTACGTTGTTAAATTTTTCGGCTATGATAGAATCATAGGATAGTACAGCATGGAAGGAGGCCATTCGGCCCATCGAGTCTGCGCCGGCTCTTTCGGAGAACATTCCAGTTAGTCCCGCTCTCCCGCTCTTTCCCCATATCCCTGCAATTTTTTCTCCTTCAAGTATTTACCCAATTCCCTTTTTGAAGGCTACTGTTGAATCTGTTTCCACCGCCCTATCAGGCAGCGCATTCCAAATCCTAACCACTCGTTGCGTAAAAAAGTTTTTCCTCATGTCGCCTCTGGTTCTTTTGCCAATCACCCTAAATCTGTGCCCTCTGGTTATCGACCCTTCAGCCATTGGAAACAGTTTCTCTTTATTTACTCTATCTCAACCCGTCATGATTTTGAACACCTCGATCAAATCTCCTCTTAGCCTTCTCTGCTCCAAGGAGAACAGCCCCAGCTTCTCTAGTCTATCCATGTAACTGTAATTCCTCATCCCTGGAACCATTCTAGTAAATCTCTTCTGTACTCTCTCCAACGCCTTCACATCCTTCCTAAAGTGTGGTGCCCAGAATTGGACACAATACTCCAGCTGGGGCCGAACTAGTGTTGTTATACAGGTTTAGCATAACTTCCTGGCTGTTGTACTCTATGCCTCTATTTATAAAGCCCAGGATCCCATGTGCTTTATTAACTGCTTCGTCCACCTGTCCTTCCACCTTCAAAGATTTGTGCACAACCACCCCCGGGTCTCTCTGTTCTTGCACCCCCTTTAAAATTGTACCATTTAACATGTATTGGCTCTCCTCATTCTTCCTACCAAAATGTATCACCTCACACTTCTCTGCGTTGAATTTAATCTGCCATGTGTCCGCCAGCCTGTCTATATCTTCTTGAAGTCTATCACTATCTTCATATCTACTTAAAGTCTATTGCTATTTTCATACACGCAGACATGGAGGCCTTATGCGTTATACTGAGTCGGGAAAGTTCTGCGATCGCAGCCGGAAGCCACACGCACGGGGAGAATCAGGGATATAATCATAGAATCACACATCACAGAAAGAGGCCGTTCGGACCATCATGCCTGTGCCAGCTCTTTGAAAGAGCTGTCCCATTAGTCCCACCCCATTACCCCCCCCTTTCCCCATAGCCCTGCTCAAGTAAATATCCGCACGCTCGGAAAATGACACCCGTTGGGTATATCTGCATCTTAAAATATGACAAGCTGTCTAGCACAGTAGTCAGTATAACTACATGTTTTGACATGTTACAAAGCCATTGGTTTGTGATTTGCAAGTGGAACTAATTGTGTAATTGGATTCCCAAAAATACTGGAATCCCATGTAATGAAACTAGGACTTTAATTAAGTCACTGTGTAACAGTGGCTCAGTCATGGGCCTATAGACAGGGCTGCTTTGAGTTAACGGTTGTTTATTGAGGTGCCAGCATTTGTGGGTCTGTCAGCTTTTTTCTAACTTTGCATAGCTGCTGTTCAGAGTGAGAGCACAATATCATGTAGTCACTGCACAAATTTAGCTAATGATACACAGCTCAAGGCAAACGGTATCTCAAAGCTGCCCCAGCCATTGCCGGTAAATAACATCATCCTTGCCAATTTTCCTATATCTCTAAGGGGTTGGATTTCCTCACCAGTTAACCTATTTGTGTAAGATTTCCTTTGCGTGCTATCTTAATGCAGTTGTAAGCTCATTGGAAGGAGAGTGAGGAGAATGAGGGATGTAGTGAGAAGGTGGGTAGGTAGGTGGGGTTGAGTTTGTTCTGGTGGACTTCTCTTGTTGGTTAAAATTCCTCATGTTCTTGCTGGCCTGTTTGGTGTCACACACTCCCTGTAGTGAGGGTTAGAAGTTATGCTACAGCTATACAAAGCCCTGGTTAGACCACACCTGGAGTACTGTGAGCAGTTCTGGGCACCACACCTCAGGAAGGATATACTAGCCTTGGAGGGAGTGCAGTGTAGATTTACCAGAATGATACCTGGACTCTATAGGTTAAATTACGAGAAGATATTACACAAACTAGGGTTGTATTCCCTGGAATTAAGAAAATTAAGGGGTGATTTGATTGAAGTTTTCAAGATATTAAGGGGAACTGATAGGGTAGGTAGAGAGAAATGGGAAGTATAGGACTTGGGGACATAGCATAAAAATTAGAGCCAGACCTTTCAGGAGTGAAGTTAGGAAACACTTCTACACACAAAGGGTGGTAGAAGTTTGGAACTCTCTAACGCAAACAGCAGTTAATGCTCGATCAATTGAAAATTTTAAATCTGAGATTGATAGATTTTTGTTAACCAAAGGTATTGAGGGATATGAGGCAACAGATATGGAGTTAGGTCACAGATCAGCCGTGATCTCATTGAATGGCGGAACAGGCTCCAGGGGCTAAACGGCCTGATTTTGTTCCTATGCTCCTAAGATTCAGCTTCTGAATCCTGGGTCTTGGGAGATCGGCTGCGAGGCGAATGTAAAATTGTTGGGACTTGACAAGACCCATCGAGGCCTCTGGTTGCAGTGAGTAGGGTTGCTAACTCTGGTTGGACATATTCCTGGAGGTTTCATCACATGATCTCCTGGCTCCAACCGCCCCGCCCCCACACTCCCGCCATTGGTCGACCGACATGTCCATCCTCGCGGAGCCCCGCCTTCCCACGGCCAATGGGGAAAGCGAATAGACTCTTCAGTACCCGATTGGTTGATTCTTCACTGTCGGTCAAACAACCTTTTTTCCCCCACATCAAACATTTTTACAACTAGTAAACAAAAATCTTCAAAGAAAATTGTTTCGAAAATCACAATTTATTTTAATGCCCTTGTGGTTTTTCTCCTGGGCTTCCTCGCAGCAGTGTCCTGGAAATTAGTCTTTTCATTCCTGGAGACTCCAGGCCAATCCTGGAGAATTGGCGACCAGTGAGTCCCGGCAGTTTTTTTTTGCAGCTGGTTGCGTGGGACCCTTCCCTTAGGGACCTGGCCGCACCAGCATGAGCCTCATGCAATGCAATGGCAGCTCTTGCAGTCGCAACGCTCTCATTTCCACCTTCAGGAGTCCCGAGACCAAATGCTCAGATTGTTTGGGGAGATCTTGCCTGGAGCCCGAGAGTGCCTTCTGTTTTGTTTTTTTTTCTCCACATGTAGAATTCAGTGTTGTTCTTTGAATAATAAAATCTCAACAGCAAAAGGGCTCAAGGGCTGGCAAAGAGATCCGACTTTAATTATTCCTTACGTTGTCCTTCCTTGAAAGTTTTATTCAGAAAAGCTTTTGATAGAGTAAATAAGGAGAAACTGTTTCCACTGGCAGGAGGGTCCTAACCAGAGGACACAGATTTAAGATAATTGGCAAAAAATTCAGAGGGGAGATTTTTTTTACACAGTGAGTTGTTATGATCTGGAATGCACTGACTGAAAGGGTGGAGGAAACGGATTCAATAGTGTCTTTCAAAAGGGAATTGGATAAATATTTGAAAAGGAAACAATTGCAGGGCTATGGGGAAAGAGCACGGAGAGCGGGACTAATTGGATAGCTCTTTCAAAGAGCCGGCACAGGCTTGATGGGCCGAATGTCCTCCTTCTGTGCTCAAGGATTCTATGGGGGAAAAATTGGGTTGCTTGCGCCTCCCGTTAGCGTGGGGCACAAGGCCCCTGGCGCCTGGGCGCGGCGCCACTAACGCCTCCCGCGAAATTCAGCGGGAGGTTAGTGGCGGTGGTAGCCGATAGCCGGTAGCGCCCCATGGTGCTGCGCCTCCGGCGATGACATCATCGCTGTGCGCAGCGCCCCGGCCGCAAATTTCGGTCACGCCCACTGATCTACCGCCTGACTATACGTCCGACAGGGGCGGGGTGGCGATTTTGCGGCCGCGGTGGCGCAAGTTAAAGGGCAGGTGCTAGCAGCCATTTTCTTTTGGGCCGCCTGCCAGCACCTGCCCCCTCTGGCCTCCTCCTGCGGGGTGCCGGCCGCGATCGCTCAACCCGGCACTCCTCTTGAGTGCTGGGTTGTTTCCCCAGCACCCCGCTCCCTGGTGATCCAGCAGGGCCCCTCCTCTTTAATCAGGGAAGGGATGCCTGTAATACCGTGGTGCTATGTGCCGACGCGATATTGAATGGTAGCGCCCCAGGAAGGAGGGGGAGCGCTTCTAGTAGCGCCCCGCCTCCTGCTTGGGGCGCTACCGCTCAATTTACGGCGCAGATGCGCTACTTTTAGCGTCCCGGCGAAGTTAGCGCCCCAAAGGGGGCACGAACAAATATTTCCCCCTGTGTTTCTAAAAGCATGAAGGCCGTTTACAAAACTATGAGCAGTCTTTTTCCCCCCAACTGCATTCAGTGTAGGGTCTTGCCCTGGCGTCTCCAGGAATTTAAAGATTAATCTCCCAGACATCCCAGGAGAATAGGGGCCATCAAAAGAAAATGCAGATGAGAAAAAGGCTATTTGACGGACAGTCATGAATCATCCAATCAGGTAACAGCGCGTTGGTTCGCCTTACGCGGGAAGGACGTGTTGGGTGACCAATGGCGGGAGAGTGAGGGCGGGGCGGTTGGAGGTGGTAGGTCATGTGATGAAACACCCTGGAAACCCTAATTAAAGGCAGAGTGAAAAAGAAAGACTTGCATTTCTATAGCGCCTGTCATGACCTCAGGACGCTCCCAAAGCGCTTTATAGCCAATGAAGACCTTGTCACTGTTGTAATGTAGCAGCCAATTTGCGCACAGCAAGCTCCCACAGACAGCAATGCGATAATGACCAGACAATCTGTTTTAGTGATGTTGGTTGTGGGATAAATATTGGTCAGGACACCGGGGGAGAACTCCCCTGCTCTTCTTCGAAATAGTGCCGTGGGATCTATTACGTCCACCTGAGAGAGCAGACGGGACCCACGTTTAACGTCTCATCCAAAAGACGGCACCTTTGGACAGTGCAGCGCTCCCTTCAGCACTGCGCTGGGAGGGTCTGGAGCGGGGCTTGAACCCACGACCTGCCATTGCTCCGAAGCGAGGGTGCTGCCCACTGAGCCACGGCTGACGCCATGCTGTGCAAAAAGGACCCGAGCGTGGCACGTCGTGGGCAACGGCGAACAAGGGCGGAAAATAATCTGTGTTGTCGAAAGTGACAGAAAAGATCATTTAGCGACAATGAATCAGACCCTTTGGGGAATCAGCTCTTAAGAGGCTTCTGAACGCCAGTAACGGCGAGTGTAATTAGAACCGTAGTGCTCATGTTCTGTAATAATGTCTTGTGTTCCCCCGCTATTAGTCATTCTGAACAAGGATCTCCTCAATAAGCTTGGAAGATAAATGATCGGAATTAGCCGGGTGCTGCAGCTTTTGATGGCTCCTTCTTTATTTTTGCGTCGCTATTTATTTACTTTGTACTTGCACAGGGAGCGTGTGTGGTGGGCCCGCGGTTGCGCGGTGGTAAATGGTTCCACCATTCAGGCTAACTAAGTTGTCCGCTCTCGGGTTTATCGCCCAGCTTTGTTTGTCTGAAGAAGTACGGGATTCCTTGCTCTTCAGTTCATCTCCCCCTTTCCTCTCTGTCCTCTCCCTGAAGGCTCCGACTCACGCTGGGGTTACGGTTTCCACCGTCGCCAACCACCCCTTCCAGCACCTCGGCCCAAGTGCCGGTGGACTACTCGCCCGCAGTGGGCATCACAGCCGAGCCCCAATTCCATCCTCACCCCACGGCCACCCCCCCCTGTGCAGACACACACACTTATTTGCACCACTCTAATTAAAAACGCCCGTGTTAAATATGGAGGACAAGGCGTTGGTGCAACGCTGTCGTTCCTTCACGGGCGGGATAGGCCTGGCATTTGCACATCCTGTGGGCGTGTGCCAGGAAGGACGTTCTTTCCCACTGGAGCATGGCCCCTCAGGTTGGGAAATGGTATTGCGCCCTAATAACAAAAATACAATAATTGGTTTTTCTCCTGTTGTTAATTTGTCTTCACTTTTCCGTTCATTACCTCCCCATTTTCCAGTGAGTGCCCGCCGTTCTCTGCTGCCAGCTTTCCATTCTCCGTGGCTGCTTGCCATTTTTCTACCGTGGTTTTGGGCAACCGCCTGCCCTCTGTGTGAGCCTGCTACCAGAAATTGGATAAAAGGACCAAAAAAGAATGTTCCGTACATTTTTTTTATTCATTCCTGGGATGTGGGTGTCACTGGCAAGGCCGGCATTTATTGCCCATCCCTAGTTGCCCTTGAGAAGGTGGTGGTGAGCCGCCGCCTTGAACCGCTGCAGTCTGTGTGGTGAAGGTGCTCCCACAGTGCTGTTAGGGAGGGAGTTCCAGGATTTTGACCCAGTGACGATGAAGGAACGGCGATATATTTCCAAGTCAGGATGGTGTGTGACTTGGAGGGGAACTTGGAGGTGGTGGTGTTCCCATGCGCCTGCTGCCCTTGTCCTTCTAGGTGGAAGAGGTCGCGGGTTTGGGAGGTGCTGCCGAAGAAGCCTTGGTGAGTTGCTGCAGTGCATCTTGTAGATGGTACACACTGCAGCCACGGTGTGCCGGTGGTGGAGGGAGTGAATGTTTAAGGTGGTGGATGGGGTGCCAATCAAGCGGGCTGCTTTGTCCTGGATGATGTTGAGCTTCTTGAGTGTTGTTGGAGCTGCACTCATCCAGGCAAGTGGAGAGTATTCCATCACACTCCTGACTTGTGCCTTGTAGATGGTGGAAAGGCTTTGGGGAGTCAGGAGGTGAGACACTCGCTGCAGAATACCCAACCTCTGACCTGCTTTTGTAGCCACAGTATTTATGTGGCTGGTCCAGTTAAGTTTCCGGTCAATGGTGACCCCCAGGATGTTGATGGATAATGGTGGGGAACTGGCAATCGCAGTGATCCATGATGTAGACTTCGTTACCTGAATTCCCGATACGTGCTCTCAGGATATGGAGCACTGTGCCCAGAAGCCCTAATTCAGAATACCTATCCCTCTGTGTGAGTGAACGAGGTCTTCGACTGACATCAGTGGACTAACTGAGGTCTACAGGCAGCGGTGCGATAGCTGATTGCAGCCAGTGATGTACTTGGGGTCACTAACAGATAGCTGATGGTGGGGGGTTCCTGCCCTCGGTCACTATCCAGTGATCCAGGCTGGAAAGAGCACAGGTGTGGGAGTTAAGCAAGGACAGGATGGGGCTCAATGGTGATGTCCTTACAGTCAAATAGGCTGTCAGCACTCACTGCCCGGGTTCATATGCACGAAGACTGGTACTTGGCCGAGATACCAGAGGACAGTTGGTGATGTTCAGTCAGAGGGTGGTGAATCTTTGGAATTCTCTACCCCAGAGAGCTGTGGATGCTCAGTTGTTGTGTATATTCAAGACTGAGATCGATAGATTTTTGGATACTAAGGGAATCAAGGGATATGGGGATAGTGCAGGAGGTGGAGTTGAGGTAGAAGATCAGCCATGATCTTATTGAATGGCGGAGCAGGCCCGAGGGGCCGTATGGCCGACTCCTGCTCCTATTTCTTACGTTCTTGTGATGCTCTCAACAAGAGCTGGCCTCAAGAGTGGCGATGGCGGAACAGTGTAAAAAAAAAAAATTAAATTGCAGAGACAGGAAAGGTGTATGGCACCGTTTTTTTTAAAGCGACCTGTATTCTGTTTGAGATGAAAATTCAGTTTACTTGACTTGATGGTAGATGTGTGGTTCCATGGGCATCATTTGGATCACAGCGAGACAGAGAGAGCGAGAGAGAGATAACGGACAGTGTGTCTGGGGAGAGTGTGAGCAGCAGTAGGGTCCGATAATAGGGAGGTAGTTATGAGAGCAGACAGCTGTGAGTGGAGAACCAAGGAGGCAGGGTGTGAGAGATAAAAAAGCTGAGTGCAGAGAACATGGAAAGATGAGAGATGGACAGACAAGGTCCTGGAGTGTGAACGCTGTGGGAGAGAGCAAGAGAAAATGTCAATCACTGTGATTGACAGTTCAGTCTCGTGCAGTGGGAAGGGTTTTTAAGTTTAGTGCATTGAGGGCGTCGTCCCCTCTCCTGAGGATGCTAGCTCTTACTGGAGTACAGTTCCACAGGTCCTGACAGCTCTCTGGTACCTCATCCAGGTGGCTGTGGCTAGTGTGCAAGCTGTTTGACCACAGTGAGGCATCGCAACCGAGTGCGACCCAACCTGAGCTGAGGTCCAGCGGAGAGGACTGGATGGGGATCAGGAGTAGGAACCCTCTCTAACCCAGGGCACTGAGGCCAATTGCAGAGCCCCTACTACCACCGTGGCACCGGTCCGCTCATTCACGACAGAACCTGGGATCGTCCTGACCTGCATGGCTCAGCTCCCTACGAGAGAAGCCTGCTCCGCCATCAAGGGAGTCTAACGCCTCCCCCGCTAACCATTAGGTGGAGGTGGACTCACAAAAAATAACACCAGGTACAAATCCAGGTAAAGTTCCAACAGGTAAACTTGGGTAATAATGTTTAGAAGAACACACAGGGAGTTAGCTCATCAATGTAACACACTCTGAGAGCGTGAGTGATTGTACTGGCTGCTCATGCTTTGCAGTTTATGACACTAAATCCCTCCAGCGTATTACAGCCATGCAACCCACTCCCAGCCAGCAGTATTTTGCCCTATATATTTGAATACAATATGCAACACTACCAGCATCAACAGTATAATAACGAGTCTGTACATAATATCTTTACCATCATTGGGAACTTTGACCATAACAGCCGCAGTGCTGTGGCAGAGGGAAGCCCAATTGAAGGGGTTTGAACAGGGACTTGTGGGAGAGATGGACATGGAACTGGGTGCTGACGATGTGCTCAAGGACCTTAGAGAGGAAAGGGAGGTTAGAGATGGGCGGTAGCTGGTGAGGGGTTGAGGGTGGCTCTCTTTGAGGAGGAGGCTGATTGAAGGCAGTTTTGAAGAGGGGGGGGAACAATCCCAGAGCAAAGGGAGCCATAAAAAATTTCAACAGGCATTGGGCAAGGAAAGGCAGTCGAGTGGTCAAGGGTTGGGTGGGAAGAGGATGAAAGGAGATACACTTGGGTCTCATAGAGAGGAGAGGAGCCTGGTGAGGGCTAGGGGAGAGATAACAAAAAGCCAAATAATAAGAGGTCGGAACAAGGCTGAGGGAGGGGTTGGGGGATCAGGGTCAAGGGAGGAAGATGGGGTGGCTCAGGCAGCTGGATAATTGCAACCTTAGAGATAAAAATGTCCCTAAGCCCATGGTGTACGAGGTGAGGAAGGCGAGGGTGGGGGGAAGAGGGCTGGAGGTGCTGGTTCGTCATTGAGACAAGGAATCTGTAATATTCCTTGCCTTCCAAGATGATCCTGGAGGAGTAGGAGGATTGGCCTTAGAGGATCAAGGTTCAGTAATGCTTGGGATGGTGAAGCTAGATCTGGAGGTGGACGACCAGGCCAGTTAAACACCAGGACCACTTGAGTCTGTGGCCTGAGACTTTGGAGGGTGCAGAGAACTGTATGAAGTGAAAGATTGGGAGTGGTTGGTACAAGTGCCACAGTGTCAGTTGTGGCTCAGTGGGTAGCAACCTCACCCCTGAGTCAGAAGGTTGTTGGTGCATAGACCCACTCCAGAGAGTTGAGCACAAAAATCTAGGCTGGCACTCCAGTGCAGTATTGAGGGAGTTAAACCGAGGCCCCGTCTGCTCTCTCGGGTGGACATAAAAGATCCCGTGGCACTATTTCGAAGAAGAGCAGGGGAGTTATCCCCGGTGTCCTGGCCAATATTTATCCCTCAATCAACATCACTGAAACAGCAAGTAGAAGCTTGGTGCCTGACCGCCTCCTACCTCCAGCCTACAAACTCTTTCTTTCTCTCCATCACAGCTTTGTACCATGACTGAACTGTCTGTGGCACTCAAGTAAAACAAAGTGTGTGTGGGAGGAGAGCGAACAAATAAATAACATCTTGAAAAAATAGAATTACTTGAAGAAAAATGTATCTCATTAATATCAACTTCACAGACCTGCCTTTTATTGCTAAATGTTTCCATTATTGAGGTTGTAACATAATCCACTTGAATACATGTAGGGGCTTTGTCATGGTTTTTGTGTGATCATATATCTTATTAATGAAGTTTAACAGGACGTCGGAACATCTGAGCTTTGTTGGTTTATGAAAATGGTGCAGAAATGCTATTACAGTACTCAAAGGATTATAAGTCATGTTGCATCTATCTCCATAAACTTTAATCCTTCAATTTAATAAACTGTGTTACCAAGTTAACTTCTGGTATGTGCACGTGCACACATTGATGTGCTACTGTACCTTCCTGACTAGTTCATCTCTCACACACCCTAAACTCCAGTTACGCCATCTTAAACCCTCTTCTTTCTCCCTTCACCCTCACCGTGTTGAAATCGAGTCTTTGCATCATCCCCTAGGCATTTGGCCCTGAATTTCCGATCGGAGGCTGCCTGCGGGCGGATGCCTCCGATCTGGAAAAAAAATCCACCAACTTACCTGCTGGTTCCGTAGATCCCGAGGCTCGCGATCCAGGGCCTCTCCTGTTGGAAATGCGCAGAGGCCCAGGTATCCCAGGGGCGCAGGCGGTTCGCAAGCGCCCCTGGGATCACGTGGGCCATGGGGAACCAATGGAAGAAGGGAATCCCCCTTCACACTTTTGACAGGTCCGTACGCGCGGAACTGTCAAACGTATGAATGGGGATGACCGGCAAAATACACCAACACACTGAAATAAATAAAGAAAAACCATTACATCTATAAAATTAACTAAAATGCCATTTAATTAAATATTTTTAACAAAAATTTAAGTTTTTGAAAAATAAATTTAAATGTTTTAAAAGGGGCTAAAAATAACCGTACCTTATTGCATAGGTTTTTTAATGTATAAATGATTGGGAAAAAAATATTTTTATGTTATTTTAAACTCTTATGCTGGTAAAAGCAGGGCTCATGCCTACTTTTACCAGGCGTAAGAATTTGACAGTCATTCAAAAAGCGCAACGCTCCACCCGCAGAGTCACTTTCCTTGGGCAGGCGGATGATGTGTCCAGAGAATTCTTGACAGATCGCAAGTGCCGGGTTTCAGCGCATGCGTTTCGCATGCCTGAAACCGGCACTTGCGCGGCCCCTACGGGCGCGTACGCACCTCGTACACACCCGTGGGGGTCGGAAAATCCGATCCATTCTTTCCCGGGAACTTACCTCCCTCAATCTTCCCTTCTACCTACAATCCTCAGGCTTTTAAAACCAAAGTTTGGTGCCACCTAATCGCTATTTCTTGACTTACGGGTGGATGGAGTTAAGATACAGGGTCAGCCATGATCTCATTGAATGGCGTAACAGGCTGGAGGGGCCGAATGGCCTCCTCCTGTTCACGTGTTCCGATGCCGTTCTCTCTCTTTTAAACCTCGATTTTGGAAGGCTCCCCCGGAGCATGCGGAGCCTTACTGAGAGTTGAGCACAGGTCGTAAAATCGGGGCTTCACTCTTTTCAACCTCGATGCAGTTCTGCACCACGAGCCTTGGCCCTTCACTTATGGTTTCTCAATTTAATAAAAAGTTTCATCCCTTGGTATTGCTGATTAGATGATTGAAACGTATAAGATTCTGAAGGGGATTGACAGGGTAGATGCTGAGAGGTTGTTTCCCCACTGGCTGGAGAGTCTAGAACTAGGGGGCACAGTCTCAGAATAAGGGGTCGGCCATTTCAGAATGAGTTGAGGAGGAATTTCTTCACTCAGAGGGTTGTGAATCTTTGGAATTCTCTGCCCCAAAGGGCTGTGGATGCTGAATCGTTGGAGGGATTTGAGAACAAGGACGAGAATTTTAAAATAAGGACGTCGCTTAAATGGGAGCCAATGTAGGTCAACGAGCACAGGGGTGATGGGTGAACGGGACTTGGTACGAGTTAGGACACGGACAGCAGAGTTTTGGATGACCAGTCACAGAATGCACAGGTGCAGAATAAGCCTGACCTCCCAATCTACTTTTCTGGTGTGAAAGCAGGGAGGTAGGATTGACAGACGCCAACCAAAAGTCTTTTGCTGTTAAATAAATGGTATTGTTCTGTCCATAATAAGGCCCCAGGAAGCATTTCTAACTGCAGCACAGTTTATATTTTACATGAAATAGCTGTTAATTTACAGGCTGTTTCCTGCCACCAGTACTGTTAACAAGGTTGGTAGTCACTGTTGCTGTTGGTTCTTGTGTCTATTTTCATTGTGTCAGATGTTGCTCAGTGGTAGCGCTCTCGCCTCTGAGTCAGAAGGTTGTGAGCACATAATCTTCTTGGCTATTAAAGGAACCGAGGGATATGGGGATTGGGCGGGAAAGTGGAGTTGAGGCCAAAGATCAGCCATGATCTTATTGAATGGCAGAGCAGGCTCGAGGGGCCGTATGGCCTATTCCTGCCCCTAATTCTCATGCAAATATACTTGCATTGGAGGCAGTTCAGAGAAGGTTCACGAGGTTGATTCCTGAGATGAAGGGGTTGTCTTATGAAGAAAGGTTGAGCAGGTTGGGCCTATACTCATTGGAGTTTAGAAGAATGGAGGGGATCTTATTGAAACATATAAGATTCTGAAGGGGCTTGACAGGGTAGATGCAGAGAGGATGTTTCCCCTCATGGGGGAATCTAGAACTAGGGGGCATAATTTCAGAATAAGGGGGCACCCTTTTAAATCGGAAATGAGGAGGAATTTCTTCTCTCAGAGGGTCGTGAATCTTTGGAATTCTCTTCCCCAGAGAGCTGTGGAGGCTGGGTCATTGAATATATTTAAGGTGGAGATAGACAGATTTTTGAACGATAAGGCAGTCAAGGGTTATGGGGAGCGGACAGGGAAGTGGAATTGAGGCCACGATCGGATCAGCCATGATCTTATTGAATGGCGGAGCAGGCTCGATGGGCCAAATGACCTACTCCTGCTCCTACATCTTATGTTCTTATGATTCATAGGAAAACGACGGGCAGGAAAGGACCAGCCGGTCTATCAAGCCTGCCCCACTCTCATGATGGTTGGAGCATCGCGACCAGACACTTCCTACCCGCAACCGCACCCCCCCACTCCCCCTCCACTCCTTCCCCACGCAGCCATGTAATATCCTGGGCGAGGCAAAAAAAAAACAGAGAAAAATTCAGGGCCAATAAGGGGAAAGATAAACTCTGGGAAGTTCCTCACCGACCCCCTCAGCCAATCAAAACCAGTCAAAGGAGATCAAATAGACCACACGTCCATGCGAGCAATGACTGAGGGACGTGCCTGGGCCCTAAGCTCTGTAATTCCCTCCCTAAACCTCTCTACCTCCCTCGCCTCCTTTAAGACGCTCCTTAAAACCTACCTCTTTGACCAAGCTTTCGGTCACCTGTCCTAACATCTCCTCATGTGGCTCGGTGTCAAATTTTGTTTGATCACGCTCCTGCGAAGCGCCGTGGGACATCTTACTAATGTTAAAGGTGCTACATAAATGCAAGTTGTTGTTGGTTTGAGGTGGCACAACCAATCTTGAGAATTGCCATGTTACTGTGTGAAGCTCGATTTGCTGCCCGAGGACCAGGATTCTGGAGGCTGCGGAAATTGCCGGTTCCTGAACGGTGGCAGATCACTGGCCCTGGAATGAGATTTGCCGCTTGGAGCTTTATTATAAGCAATGCCGCCAAGTCCGACAAAAGTCTGACATTTTAAAATATATTCAGTATGAAATTTAATCAGATCAGCAATGATCTTATTGAATGGCAGAGCAGGCTCGAGGGGCTGAGTAGGCTCGAGGGGCTGAGTGGCTGACTCCTGCTCCTAATTCGCATGTTGGTATGGATTATGTAGCTGTTGATTGGCTGGACATTGATGATGTGATTGTTACAGCGTATTCTTTTGCCCAAAATTTTTGTCGTGCGCATTGATTTTATAACCAGACTGAGCCCCCTACAATTGAGACCTGCGCTTGTAACCATAAGGTATCTGAGATAATGAGCCCAAGGTTAATAATTGTCCCCTAATTGTGTTGTTGACCATTGGAAATCGCATGGGGTGCCTTTGATGTTTTTCTGACTCTCTCAGAAGCCATCATATGCCACACCATCAGACCAAAGTGTATTGGCAAAAAACTTATAGATTCACTTACGGATAGAATAACACATACAGCAAGATACTGAGGGTACAATACTGAAGAACAATAAAGATAAAATCAGGCCTCGGGGTTAAATTATCTTTTTTAGAAGGTTTTTCTAACACAACTCAATAAGCAACACAATCTTTCGTAGACCTTCACGATGCGATGTACGTGCATGAGACAAACCTCTAGTCTACAGAGTTCAGATCCTCAGTAGAATGAAAGACATGAGAGAATTCTCCCATACTTAAACACTACAAAGGCCTCTGAAGTCTAAGTCTATTTGATCGTCCTTGCTGCAAGACACTATGATGCAATTGATTGCATTGGCTGCTGATGAGCACATGTTTCAATGTCATCTCGGTCTCACATACCCGCTAATACTTAATTAACCTTTAGGAACAAGCACTCAGTATCCTGATTAATTTGTAGAAGAAAGAAAGAAAGACTTACATTTATATTGCGCCTTTCACAGCCACCGGATGTCTCATACGAACATAAGAAATAAGAACAGGAGTCGGCCATACGGCCCCTCGAGCCTGCTCATCGACCTCAACTCCACTTTCCTGCCCGATCCCCATATCCCTTGATTCCCCTAGAGTCAAAGCGCTTTACAGCCAATGAAGTACTTTTTGAAGTGTAGTCATTGTTGTAATGTGGGAAATGCGGCAGCCAACTTGCGTACAGCAAGCCCCCACAAACAGCAATGTGATAATGACCAGATAATCTGCTTTTGTTATGTTGGTTGAGGGATAAATATTGACCCAGGACACCGGGGATAATTCTCCTGCTCTTCTTCGAAATAGTGCCCTGGGATCTTTTACGTCCACCTGAGAGAGCAGACAGGGCCTCAGTTTAACGTCTCATCTGAAAGATGATCCAGTCCAAAATCTCTCTCGAAAAGAGACAGCTGAGGGGTGGGTGACCTAAAAGAGGTCTTTAAAATTATGGAAGGTTTAGATAGAGTAGATACAGAGAGAGTGTGGCGAAGAGCAAAACTAGAGGCCATCTATATAAGATAGTCACCAAGAAATCAAATCGAGAATTCAGAAGAAACGTCTTTACCCAGAGAGTGGTGAGAATGTGGAACTCGCTGCCACAGGGAGTGGTTGAGGCGAATAGTTTAGATGCATTTAAGGGGAGGCTGGACAAGCATATGAGGGAGAAGGGAATAGAGGATTGCGCTGATAGAGTTAGATGAGGAAGGGTGGGAGGAGGCTCGAGTGGAGCAGAATACATGTATGGACTGTGCTGTATAACCTATGCAATTCTATGTAATATCATATCAGGCCTCCTGTACAGTCCCAAATGTTCCTGCTGTTTCGTTGATCATCAAGAATCTCCCAGCTGGAAAGTCCAAGACAGTCACATGCATTCCACAAAATTCGCACTCGCGCCTTGAATTAATCTCTCCTCAAAAAGAAACGATTGCGAGGAAATTGGGTGGTGCAGAGCTTAAATGATGGCCTTCCGCTTCCGAGACCTGGGTTCAAATCTGCTGGGCTACGCCTCCTTTATCTTAGAGCTGGAAATAATCCTCCATGAAATGGGTTTGGTGGGGAGGCTCAATCCAGCTCCCAGTGGGAATGGACCCCGCAGCATAAAACTAGAACTGAATGGCACCAAATTGGCAATCGCATTCAGGGCGGCCACAGGGTGGCTGATGAGGCAAAAGGCGAAATGTCACGCTGGTGCACCCGGGGTGGGGGTGGGGGGTGTTCCCCTGAGGTAAGGGCTGAAGCACATTGTTGGGAAAGAGTGAATGGAGCATCACTCTGTATACCTGACCTTGGGAGTGCTTAATGTCGATACTGGGTGCTTGAACTGCCAATATCAGCATCAACAACTTGCATTTATGTAGCGCCTTTAAAGTAGTAAAAGTTGACACCGAGCCAATTAAGGAGACATCTGGACAGGTAATCAAAAGCTTGGTCAAAGTGGTAGGTTTTAAGGAGGGAGGGAGAGAGAGAGGTGGAGAGGGAATTCCAGAGCTTAGGGCCTAGGCAGCTGAAGGCACGGCCGCCAATGACAGGGCGAAGGAAGGGGCAGATGGACAAGAGGTCAGAGTTGGAGGCACGCAGAGTTCTCTGAGGGTTGTGGGTATCAACCCCTCATCTTGATGAGCACAAAATTCACTAAAAAATGTCTTCAAGAAACCCCCAATAAAATCAGAACTCATTTCACAAAATTGCAAACAGCAGCGTGTAAGATTGTATGTTTTGTGTGTAAACACGGGGGAAAAATTTGGTTGGTTAGCGCCTCCCGTTAGTGCCTCCGGGGGGTGCTAACAGGCCGCTAGGAACTTAGCGCCCGAGCGCGGCGATTTTAGCGCCGCTCGCGAAATTGACCAGTCGTTTTACGGCGGCGCTAAACACTATCGCCACGATCTCCTGTTTCAGTTGGCATCACCCTGTTGAGTTCCCCTATTCATTTACCTCTTTTATGACCGGAAAAGGGAATATTGGAAGTAACTAAAATGTGTGTGGTCTTATCAAGATGAAAAGGGCAGTTTTACTGAAAAGTGCGATATACTGTCCAGTATATGTTATAAGGTTATCCTTCGCGGTGAAATTCTGGGTTATTTATTACCTTGTCTGTATCCTATATCAATATTTGATCAGTTAGTGACTAAAGGCAAAGGATTATACTGGAAAATTTTATTTGTTAAAACAGACAAAAGGGATTTTATTAGTGAAAGATTTCTGCAGCTGAATGAAGAGATACTGGCTTCAAAGGAAAGTGCACCATGCGATCAGAATACCATATTTGATTAACTCACTCACTAGACACCAATATATTCCCCACTCCAACGACTTTGATGTGAAAAGAAAAATCTATCTCCCGCTAATATTATCAGAACCACACTTCCTGTGCCACACTATGGCACCACACCTCCTGTCTCACCTTTGGCCTTGGCTAATTCTATGCATTTCTTTTGTTAATCGAGGCTAAGCTGTCAGTATCTGCTGTGGCTCAGTGGGTAACACCCTCGCCTCTGAGTCAGAAGGTTGTGGGTTCACATCCCACTCCAGAGACCTGAGCATAAAATCTAGGCTGTCACTCCAGTGCAGTGCTGAGGGAGTGCTGCACCGTTGGAAGTGCTATCTTTCAGATAAGACGTTAAACTGAGGCCCTGTCTGCTTTCTCAGGTGGATGTAAAAGATCCCATGGTCCTATTCTGAAGAAGAGCAGGGAAGTTATCCCTGGTGTCCTGGCCAACATTTATCCATCAATCAAAAACAGATTATCTGGTCATTATCACATTGCTGTTTGTGGGAGCTTGCTGTGCACAAATTGGCTGCTGTGTTTCCTACACTTTGGAAAAAGTACTTAATTGGCTGTAAAGCGCTTTGGGATGTCCAGTGGTCATGAAAGGCGCTATATAAATGCAAGTCTTTCTTTTTAATGTCTTGGCAGTCAGTTTGAATGATTGAAAGAACAAAATGTCCCACATTACAGTGTCGCAGCGTGCTTAATTGACCTTCGCACAAAGAAAGCCAAATTTCTGATCTCCAGTCCGAACAGCAATTTATCTTTGATTGAACTCACCCATCGACGCCAATCAGACTTTGTAGCCTCAAATGGACGCACAAGCAGAGCAGAGTAGTACAGTGCGCTTCACATAATATAGTGCTTCTGTCCTTATAAAACAATCCTTATGTTTGCACTTCCATTATAAATTCCTAGATCCACATTTAGAATGGAAACTGCCCATATCAGATTGTCACAGGGCAATGACACCCTTCTGCCAGTGGCAGTGCTGCAGCGCCCCAATTGACAGGAAGTTGTCATTACAGCATGACAGGTGATCCGTTTGAAATGTGAACGTAGGATTTTATAATGGGAAAAGTGAACATAAAGTGTACTCAGAGGTCAGATTTTTAAAATATGTATTACATAAAATGTGCTTGGGGAAAAGAGAGAGAGAATAAGACTTTTGAGAAACAGGATTATTTTTAAGGCAAGTGATTTTGTTGCAATTAAAAATGATGAAAATCACAGGCAAATGTAGAAAATCCCAGACCAGTGTGTGGAATTCCACGTTCAGCTGGATATCTATAACAACTCTTAGACCCTCAAATTGCACCAATGGGAAACTAGATGCAAGATGCATTGCAGCAACTCGCCAAAGCTTCTTCGGCAGCACCTCCCAAACCCGCGACCTCTTCCACCTAGAAGGACAAGGGCAGCAGGCGCATGGGAACACCACCACCTCCAAGTTCCCCTCCAAGTCACACACCATCCTGACTTGGAAATATATCGGCCGTTCCTTCATCATCGCTGGGTCAAAATCCTGGAGCCCCCTCCCTAACAGCACTGTGGGAGCACCTTCACCACACGGACTGCAGCGGTTCAAGAAGGCGGCTCACCACCACCTTCTCAAGGGCAATTAGGGAATGAGCAATAAATGCTGGCCTTGCCAGCGACGCCCACATCCCATAAAAACGAATACAAAAAATTGCTGATGAATGCTTGGTGCATTGGCTTGAAGTTTGTTTCTTAAGAGATGTTAACTCACGTATTTTAAACGGAATAATCGTTCCACTCAAATAGCGAAGAAAACAATTTCAGTTGAAGCCATTACAAAAAAGAACGATCTTGCATTTATCTAGAGCCTTTCATGTCCTTTCAATGTCCCAAAATGCAGCCCAGCCAAATAATTAATTTGTTGAAGTGCAGTCACTGCTGTTAAATGGGCAAACACGGCAGCCAATCAGCACACAGCAAGGTCCAAAAAATAGCAAATGAGATGTGGCTAGCTAATCTGTTTTGGTCGGGTTGGTTGAGGGAGGAATGTTGGCCAGGCCATGGGGAGATCAGTCGTGCTCCGGAACCCCATGGTGTGGTTTCGTGGTCTTTGTTCTCTAAGGGAGCGAAATTCGGTTACACCCCGTTTGGGGGCGGTAACCGAATTATTGCCGGAGATTTAGCGCCTGGCGCGCAAGTACCGCCCCGGCCGCTAAATTCGGCTTACCGCCCCGGCGAAGAAGCGTAGCGCTATCGCGGGCGGTGTCGGGGGCGATAAGCGCGGTAGCGCCGGAGCACTACATGGCTGCTCGGCGAAGCGCTGATGCGTTTCAACGTCCCTCCCCTTCCGTTAAAGGGGAGGGACGCTGCGAGCTCTGCAGGGCCTCCGATGGCCCACACTAGCCCACCAGGGCGGCGCGGTACCGTGGCTGCAGCTTGGCACCGAGACGTGGTGCCGGGCTGTGCGATGGCGGTCATGGACCACGCCAAGGCCACAGAGGGCCGACCTGGACGTCGGCTAAAAAAAATAAAATGGCGGCGCGGGTCACGGCCGCACCTCCCTTTAATTAGCGCCATACGAGAGGAGGTTGGCCCGGCTCACGACCGGCGAGGCTGGCGCTGACACCGCCCATGGCAGCCTCGCGGGACGCAGCCGAATTTCTGCCGTGGGGTGGTAAGGGCTCGCGGTGGGGCGGTAAGGGGTTGCGATGCACGGCGATGACGTCATCGGCGGTGCAGCGGCCCGGGTTGCTACCGGCGGGGGCACGGTGCTGTCAGCTAGCGCCTCAGTAGTGCCCCGCCGAATTTCGCGGGAGGCGCTGCCCCCACTCGGGCGATAAGCCCTTTGCTCCCCGTTAGCGCCCCCTGGAGGCGCTATCGGCAGGCGCAAAGGAGCCGAATTTCGTGGCCTAAGAGTTCTGCCATAAACTGCTTCTTACCCGAGATGGTCCCGATACCATGCTCGTGCATTATCCCTGAAAAAAGTGAAATTGAATTTAAAATATTCAATTTCATAGCAATGGCAGCCTAGTTAGAACAGCGAACCCAGCAGTGCTAATATTCGTGCAACAAATGACAGAATCATCTGTCTCCATTTCCATTCTCCACCCTCAATATCCAGTCCATTCGTGTTAACAGTGCAATTAGACACTGCAGTACTAAATAAAAACCTTAAAAGTTACAAAACAGTAGTAATTTGCCTGTTCACTTTATTTTGATGTTTACCAAAAAATGTCCTGCATCCCCCACTTCCCTGCACCAGGAACTTCATAAGGTATTAATCTCAACTGGCACTCCGCTGCAAGTATTGAGGGAGTGCTGCATTGTCAGAGGTGCCATCCTTTAGATGATCAAGTAAGCTGAGGCCCTGTCCGCTGAGTAAGGTAGAGGCTCAAGATCCTATGACTATTAAAAGATCTGGGCGTTGTCCTGATCAACATTTTGTCCCTCAGGCGCATGAATTGATCATTCACCTCATTGGTGTTTGTAAATCTTACTGTGCACAAAATGGCTGCCACATTTGCCCAGATACCCACTGTCACTGTGTATGTGAGGCACTTTGAGACAGTTCTGAGAGCTGTGATAAGGGGGCTGTATAAATCCAAATCTTCCTTTCATGATGAATCATTTGCCTAAATTATCACGTTCGTGCGTGTGAGAGGGGAAACAGTTGCGCGACCCAATCACATCGCTAATGAAATCAGATGCTAAACGCTGGCAAAATGGCTGCTTCCAGCACGGAGCAGGGTTTAGTGGGAAGAATGAGAAAAGATTTAAGCAGCGGCGGACTCTTATTTTAATTCCCGGAAGGAAGATGATTGAGGGAAGCTTCGGTTTACTTCCCAGAATCTCCCTTTAAAAGATAAATAACAGGAATAAATGCGCCGTGATACATGACGGGGCTGCAATCTCCATCTGAAGACGGTGCTGAAATTTTTTCAGTTGGATTTTTTTCTTTCTTTCTCTTTGCTTCCAGAGTGTAGTGTGCCTTTGGCATACTCTACTGTCAGGAGTCGAGCCAGCGTCACATTGAAGTCTTTTGGCATGTCTCCATAATGAGTCTTCTTTGGGTAAAAGCTTATAAGCAGATCTGGCTTTTAGAAAGCTCTGCGCATCAGCAGAATGCCATATCCCACACCCCCCGCCTCCCCTCTCCCCTTCCCCTTCGCATGAGCGCTTCACTTCTGCCGTCTTAAACTTCTTATCTTCAGTAGCTAGAGGCAAAGCACAAAGAGATGGGAAAATGACAAACTGTTTTCTTTTCTGCCCAGGGCTGGTTGAGACCCTGGAGATAGAGAGGGTTGCTTTAACTAGCTTGACATCATCCCCTAATGCAGCAGATACTGCATTAAACTGTCTGTTAGGGAATCGATTTTTCACCAAAAGTTTTGTATTGCTATATATATATATATATATATATATATAAAATATATTTCTTTTTGCACTTGTGTTTTTTATTGTCTTGGATTCACAACTGGGGAGGGCAGGGATTTCTTCATAACGTGGATGTAAACAGTAGACATTTCAAGAAATAAACCGTGAATCATAGAACAGTCCAGCACAGAAGGAGGCCATTTGGCCCATCGATTCTGCGCCGCTGCTCGGGTGGGGGTCGTCGATCAGCACCTGAACGCGAAAGATAAGTTAACGTTCTCGGCGGGGGGCCCTCGTTTCCTCTCTCGGATGCTGGATGCTGATCAGTCTGCCGTGCGTTTCCAGCATTTTCTGTTATTGAAGGAGGTGAACCGTGCCTCATCTTCAAACAATATGAGCCCCCTCGAGCCTGCTCCGCCATTCAATAAGATCATGGCTGATCTTGGGCTCAAAGCCACTTCCCTGTCCGCTCCCCATAACCCTTCACTCCCTTATCTTGTAAAAATCTGTCTATCTCCACCTTAAATGTATTTAATGACCCAGCCTCCACGGCTCTCTGGGGCAGAGAATTCCACAGATTTACGACCCTCTGAGAGAAGAAATTCCTCCTCATCTCAGTTCTAAAAGGGCGACCCTTTATTTTGAAACTATGCCCCCGATTTCTAGATTTCCCCACGAGGGGAAACATCCTCTCTGCATCTACCTTGTCGTGACCCCTCAGTATCTTATATGTTTCAATAAGATCACCTCTCATTCTTCTAAATTCCAATGAGTATACGCTCAACCTTGTGGGCAACACGGTGGCATAGTGGTTAGCACTGGTGCCTCACAGCGCCAGGGACCCGGGTTCGAATTCTAGCCTCGGGTGACTGTCTGTGTGGAGTTTGCACATTCTCCCCGTGTCTGCGTGGGTTTCCTCCGGGTGCTCCGGTTTCCTCCCACAGTCCAAAAATGTGCGGGTTAGGTTGATTTGGCTATGATAAATTGACCCTTAGTGTTAGGGGGGGATTAAATATGTGGGGTTATGGGGATAGGATGGGATATGTTAGGGGGAATTAAATACGTGGGGTTATGGGGATAGGGTGGGATATGTGTCGGTGCAGGCACGATGGGGATTCTGTGTGAGGGGGCAGGGACAGAGTGCTGGATTTGGATGATCAGCCATGATCGTATTGAATGGTGGAGCAGGCTCGACGGGCCGAATGGCCTACTCCTGCTCCTAGTTTCTATGTTTTAAGAACATGGGAACAGGAGGAGGCCATTCAGCCCCCCGAGCCTGTTCCGCCATTCAATGAGATCATGGTTGATCTGTATCTTAACTTCCATTTACCCGCCTTGGCTCCATATCCCTTAATACCCTTGGCTAGCAAACATCTATCGATCTCAGATTTAAAATTATTAGTTGAGCTAGCATCGAATGCTTTTTGTGGGAGAGAGTTCCACACTTCTACCACCCTTTGTGTGAAGAAGTGTCTCCTAACTTTTCTCCTGAATGGCCCGGCTCTGATTTTAAGGTTATGTCACCTTGTCCTAGACTGCCCCACCAGTGGAAAGGTTTCTCTCGATCTACTCTATCAATTCCTTTCAATGAGACATGCTTGGTTCGTTGTCCCCCTGGTCCGTGTGTAATGTATTATAGGTGATGTCAGTATGTGCAAGGTAAAAAGCAACAATTAATTCACTCTGAATTAGTCTGCTATGAGACGATAAACCATCTGCCTGTTCCAGTGGTTCAGGTGGATGTTAAAGATCCCACGGCACTTTTCGAAGAAGAGCAGGGAGTTCTCCTTGGCCAACCTTCCTCCCTCGACCAATGCAGCCAACTAGAGATTAACTGGTCATTCATCTCAATTTTGTTTATGGGATCTTGCTGTGTGCAAAATGACGACCGTGTTTGCCTACGTCCCAGTCACTGCACTTCATTGTAAGTAAAGCACTTTGAGACATTTCTGAGAGATGTAATGAGGAGCTATGTGAAGGCAAGTCTTTCTCCCACTTTGTCTATTTCGGTATTAGCTCCTGTACCTGTACACTGCACACACGGTGAGTTGCCTGGGCCCAGAGCAGAGGAGCATATCTGTCAGCAGCCATTGCTGTTCACTGCCATTTCAGAAGCAGTGCTGATCTAAGATGTGGCCCACTTTTACTTCAGCCCAAAAGTTTCATTCAAAATACTTGCCAGATTGTAGTTGACAAATGGCCTGCGGTTTACAGGAGTAAGGGTGTGGATTAATAAAGAGAGGACACTTGTTTTATGCTTGAAGATATCTCGCTGGCTATCAAGTGTCGTTCACACTTTATACACATGTACGCATGTATTTCCTGACTTACATTATATGCGCAACTAATATAATATTGCAACTTTTCATCGTGCGTGAACCTGGGGGTGCTACTTATAGAGCTATTAAACAATATATTTCTGGTTAATATTTTAGCTGTCATAATTGCCAGACTGGTAGCATAAAGACAGCAAATTCTATGCTTTCTGAACTGCTTGTCTCGCTGTCTGTCTGTCTCTCTGTCTGTCTATCTATTTGTCTGTCTGTCTGTCTGTCTCTCTATCTGTCTATCTATTTGTCTGTCTGTCTGTCTCTCTGTCTGTCTGTCTCTCTGTCTGTCTATCTATCTATTTGCCTGTCTGTCTGTCTCTCTATCTGTCTGTCTGTCTGGCAATCCCTCTCTCTATATCTATATTCATCTATCTATCTGCCTCTCTGGCTCTGTGCCTGTCTATTTATCTATCTGTCTATCTATCTCTGTCTCTTTATCAGCCCATCTATCTTTCTGCCTCCCTTTCAGCTTCCATTACAGTTCAGTGTTTCAATGTCCACAGCCAGCCCGGAAAACACAGAAACACAAAGAGGGAGTTTCTAATTTAGCTGAATGACCTCTTGCTTCTTTCCTTCTCAACCCTTCGACTTCCTGGCCATGTTGCCACCTCAGCGGTATCCTTGCACTCGGTCCCTGGGTCACGTGCCCTCTCATGGGCGTTGACCCTTGCCTGTCACTTTAACCTGCACCCAGCTGCAATCCCCTCCTCCTGCTCGATCCCGGGCCTCCACTCACTGGCCCGCACACAACACAATGGAAGATGCAATAGTGAGAAGAATAAACGAGCAGATATGAAGGGTTTTAATAGAGTAGATGTGGAGAAACTGCTCCCACTGAAGGGAGGGTCAGTAACCAGAGGACACAAATTTAAGATAATTGGGGAAAATAACCAGAGGGGGAGATGGGGAGAATTTTTTTTACGTAGCGAGTTGTTGTGATCTGGAATGCGCTGCCTCAAAGGGCGGTGGAAGCAGATTCAATAGTAACTTTCAAAAGGGAATTGGATAAATACTTGAAGGGGAAGATTTTGCAGGGCTAAGGGGAAAGAGCACAGGGGAGTGGGACTAATTGGAGAGCTCTTTCAAAGAGGCACGATGGGCCAAATGGCCTCCTTCTGTGCTGTTTGATGCTATGGATTGTATCTCCCTTGTCGTTGCTCATGTGTAGCCTGGGGTGTGATGTTTGGCTGCTAACTTAGCCTGTTCCTTTAGGGTCACTGATCAGGCAATGTCTTTTATGGGTCTGTAGCTGCTTGTAAATTGCTGAGATCAACTGGAGAAGACGTAAGTTTCTTGTAAATTTCAGGCTCCAGGTCAGAAGAACCTAGAATGAATTGCTTGAATTTCTCATTTTTAAGCTGGTTTGGTGACTGTTACAAAGTGTGATGCACGCATTGTAGTGGACGGTGCCAGAGACTCGAGCATTTTTAAAAATATACGATCGACGTAATGTGCGATATGGTGTACAATTTTCTATTAATTGTGTATTTTTAAGCTCTCAATATGTGACTATGTAAATTATACACTGGTAACTGTTATCTAATGTGCGGCTGTGGTGTCACTTAGTGGCGACTCATTAACCAGGTTTTATGGCGCATGCAAATACATATCTTAAACAGAGGTGGAATTCAGCCATCTAGATCGGGAAGATCCAGGATTCAATCCCCCTGCTCTGCGCTGATTTCGCTCATCTCAGCCGAGGCAGTGGTTGGCATCTACAGGGCTGGCGGGGTAGAGAGGGAAATAAGCTCGAGGTCCCGCTTCCTGCTGAGAGGTGCCAGCCTGTGGGTATCAAGTAAGGATGGGATGGTGCCCGGCTATGATTGCCCCACCGCCATGGTCGGAAGCCTGCGGACCCGCATGTGAACGAGTCCCAGTCGAGCACGGGGCCAGACGCCTGTGATACAGTGGCCCAGCAAAGGCGTCAGTGCCTTCAGGAGAAAGCAGAGACCCTAAAGCGGCACAGCAGAATACATATACATATATATATAAACATATATATCTAAAACCTGCTGGTACAGTCTAGGCTTCTTTAGCTCATCGATGCATGCCCTTCAGTTGCTGTGCAGGGTGAGCTGGCAGGGCCGTGTCATGAATGCGCACGGCCAGCATGGGAACCTTGGGGAACTGGCTGCACATACCGGGAGATCGCGGCCGGGGGAGGCACCCTGCTGGTAGCGCGTGGTCATTACACAGAATTACATCGAATTTTACAGCACAGAAACAGGCCATTCGGCCCAACTGGTCCGTGCCGGTGTTTATGCTCCACACGAGTCTCCTCCCACCCCTCTTCATCTCACCCCATTAACATATCCTTCTATTCCCTTCTCCCTCCTGTGTTTATCTAGCCTCCCCTTAAATGCATCTGTGCTAGTCGCCTTCACCACTCCTGGTGGTAGCGAGTTCCACATTCTCACCACTCTCTGGGTGAAGAAGTTTCTCCTGAATTCCCGATTGGATTTATTAGTGACTGTCTTATATTTATGGCCCCTAGTTCTGATCTCCCCCACAAGTGAAAACATCTTCTCTACATCTACCCTATCAAACACCTTCATAATGTTAAAGACCTCTATCAGGTCACCACTCAGCCTTGTCTTTTCTAGAGGAAAGAGCCCCAGCCTGTTCAATCTTTCCTGATAGGTATAACCTCTCAGTACTGGTATCATCCTTGTAAATCTTCTTTGCACCTTTTTTCCAGTGCCTCTATATCCTTTTAATAATGTAGAGACCAGAACCGTGCACAGTACTCCAAGTGTGGTCTAACCAAGATTCTATACAAGTTTAACATAGCTTCTCTGCTTTTCAATTTTGTCCCTCTAGAAATTAACCCCAGTGCTTTGTTTGCATTTTTTATGGCCTTGTTAACCTGCATTGCTACTTATAATGATTTGTGAATCTGTACCCCGAGATCCCTTTGCTCTTCTACCCTATAGAATCAGCCTTGTTGGTATCGAGGAGAGGATGTTTTGATGATTTGTTTTGATCTCTGCCAGCCTGTTGGAAGCAGGCAAGCTTGCTGAGAGTCTCTCCGAATGCTTATAATTGGCTCCCGGTCTGGCAACGCCTCAATTTTAAAATTCTCCATCCTTGTTTTCAAATCCCTCCATGGCCTCGCCCCCTCCCTATCTCTGGAACCTCGTCCAGCCCCACAACCCTCTGAGACTTCTGCGCTCCTCCAATTCTGGTCACTTGCGCATCCCTGATTTCCATTGCTCCACCATTGGTGGCCGTGCCTTCAGCTGCCGAGGCCCTGAGCTCTGGAATTCCCTCTTTAAACCTCTCCACCTCTCTCTCCTCCTTTAAGACGCTCCTTAAAACCTACCTCTTTGACTCTGTCTTAATATTGCCTTATGTGGCTCGGTGTCAAATTTTGACTGATTACGCTCCTGTGAAGCACCTTGGGATGTTTTACTACATTAAAGGCGCTATATAAATGCAAGTTGTTGTTGATCTATAATATGCATATTATATAACATCTGATGTCTTCCCAGTTTTCTTTCTTACTTGTTTCCTGATCCAGCTGTTTATAATTCCAGCCTGTTTCTGTGTGATAGATTGACTTCCGTATTTTACTATTTTTGAGGCTAATTAATACTGGGAGCCTTCGTTTGCAACCTGGACCCTTCCATTTATCACGTATCTGACGGTAATAGTTGCTGCTAACCTGAAGTCACAGTTTAACAAATAGTTTGCCAGAATTTTAGTTGTATTTAAAAGGGCAATGTCGCCTGGCCCGGTGGGGAGTGGGGACCAGTAACTCTCGTTGGCTTAATTCCTGAATCGGCCACAAACAGCTTGCCCTTTAAAACTTTTCTTTTTGTGTGATTGTGATTACAGTACTCTTCCCCTCCCGCAGGCTGGAATAGGATTCTTCTTGTTAGCCGTCATGCAGTACCTCACCCAAGAAGCACGTATTCTTGCGTGCCGGACGGCTATTTGACTGCAGGGAGCGTCACAGCCGAGCCTGATGCTGTCCTCCGCCAGGCTTTCTGCTAAGAGGGGTCACTGGGCAGCGATCTGGAGTAGGACCACCCCCGGCTGATGATAACCTCCCTAACCCAGGGGAGTTCTACGGTCACTGCCCCTACCACCACCCCAGCTGAAGTCAGCTAACTCGGTGCAGAATGGGGGGATCAAAAAACAGAGACCTGTCTGGCCCGTGTCTCTCTCTCTCTCTCTCTCGTGTCCAAGACACTGCAATCACTGACACGGCCATTTCTGCGATCTGGACCCCCGAGGAGAATTCAGCAGTGGAGCTCAGTTCCTATAGCAACAGCCAGAATAACTACATCTAAAGCATTCAAAGGAAACTGTGACGGCAGCACAGCGGGGGTGGGGTGGGGGGTAGGGGGGGGGGGCGGAAACACAGGTTCAAACTGGTGAAAGGCAAATTCAGGACTTGATGTCCGGCTGTTCTTCTTTACACAAGGGGTTTATTGTCACTTGGAATCTACTTACAACACTTGCATTTCTGCAGTGGCTTTAACGGAGAAAGCGTCCCGAGGCACTTGACAGAAGAGAGGAAAGCATGAAAGCTGCTTCCGTATCTCCACGCTCCTCCCTTTGGAGAATAGTGTGAAGCAGTGGTTTGATTAACAGGCCGTGGCGTGAATGCTCCTTCCGTGGCCATAACCATCTTTTTATACCAGCCGATTGGGGTGGGGGGGTTAGTCCAATACGGTGGGAGGGTGTTATGGGCTCTCATAGTCCGTACGATGAGATGGGTGGGGGAGAGGGGGGCACACCCACCAGTCACTAGTATCTTCCACTGAATGTCAACCCAGAATTCAGAGCCGGAGCTCTGATCTCCACTCGCCCGACTGTGTCTTGTGATCTTTTGAAAGCCACAGCGTGCTGTTTCTTACTTATCTCGCCCCCTCCCTGTCTCCGTAACCTCCTCCAGCCCCACGACCCTCCGGGATCTCTGCGCTCCTCCAATTCTGGCCTCTTGCGTACCCCCGATTTCACCGTTCCGCCACTGGCGGCTGTGCCTTCAGCCTTGCCCAAAGCTCTGGAATTCCCTCCCTAAACCTCTCCGCCTCTCTACCTCTCTCTCCTCCTTTAAGACTCTCCTTAAAACCTACCAAGCTTTTGGTCACCTGTCCTAATATCACTTCATTGTCAAATTCTATTTGATAATCGCTCCTGTGAAGCACCTTGGGACGTTTTACTATGTTAAAGGCGCTGTATAAATACAAGTTGTTGAGCTGAGATTTGTATGTGTCTGGGTATTTGCATCTAGTGCTACATTCTGTGGTGTAACTGGATGGGAGGCGGTGGGCTGGACGTGGAGGAGGGGGTAGTGTCCAATAACACAAGAAAAATATTGCTAAAATAGAGGCCCCCAATGGCTTAGAAGATATACGCACTGGTTAGTGGATGCTGAACCATATAGGCCTGAATGTCCCAGGTTAGATCCCTGTTGTGTGCTGAGTTGATTAATCTGAGCTGGAGGGTTAGTTGGGTTATCACGAATGGCTGGAATGCAGGAGAGGAAAGATGCATTTAAGGGGAAGCTAGATAAGCACAGGAGGGAGAAAGGAATGGAGGGATATGTTGATGGGGTGAGATGAAGAGGGGTGGGAGGAGGCTTGTGTGGAGCATAAACACCGGTATGGAGGCTGTAGGGCTGAATGGCCTGTTTCTGTGCTATAAATACTTGGTAATCACTTGGGACCTTGCTCCTGCTCACTAGTGTCAGCCAGTGGCTCAGTGGGTAGCACTCTCGCCTCTGAGTCAGAAGGTTGTGGGTTCATAGTCCCACTCCAGGGACTTGAGCACAATAAATCTACCCTGACACTCCCAGTGCGGTGCTGAGGGAGTGCTGCACTGTTGGAGGAACCCTTTTTCGGATGAGACGTTAAACCGAGGCCCCGTCTGCTCTCTCAGGTGGATATAAAAGATCCCATGGCACTATTTCGTAAAAGAGTAGGGGAGTTCTCCCCGGTGTCCTGGCCAATCTTTATCCCTCAACCGACATCACTAAAACAGATTATCTGGTCATTATCACATTGCTGTTTGTGGGAGCTTGCTGTGCGCAAAATTGGCTGCCGCATTTCCCACATTAAAACAGTGACTGCACTTCAAAACATACTTCATTGGCTGTAAAGCGCTTTGGGACGTCCTGAGGTTGTGAAAGGCGCTATAGAAATGCAAGTCTTTCTTTTTCAATCCAGATATTCCTATTGGAACGTGTTTGGGTGTGGATACCAGGCATGGAGGGTGGTACCTCTGCCCCGCAGGCCAAATAGACTGCCCGCGCCCACGGTCTAGGTGCCCACATGCAGATTGGACACTGTGGTATTTAGAGTAGCTCGCATTTGTGGAGTCAGAGCCTTCTGGAGATGAGAGGAGGGAAAGGGCGGGGGAGGTGAAGGGAATGAAGCCCATTCGAGGGCTGTGCCCTTTAACCTTTCTAATACTTGCAAAGGTAATTTTAAGGTAATTGGCAGCAGAGCCAGAGGGGAGATGAGGAGAACGAGAGCGCAGTGCTGTGATCTGCCTGAGAGGGTGGAGGAAGCAGATTCAATCGTAACATTCAAAAGGGAATTGGATAAATAGCTGCAGGGGAAACATTTGCAGGGCTATGGGGAGTGGGAATAATTGGATAGCTCTTTCAAAGATGCGATCAGGCACGATGGGCTGAATGGCCTCTTTCTGTGCTGTATCATTCTACGATTCTACGAGTCTGAAGTCAGATGAACGCTCACAAAAGAAACTTGACTGGGTAAACAAAGCATTTCAAGACAACGTAACTGCTGTTGCGAGTATCTGGGTCAGTGCCCACACAGTGCCAGCGCTCTGCCAGTAGCGACGGTGCCGAGCCCTAGATTCTAACCAGCTCTGTAAGTCTGTGACAGGATGCAGCAGTATCATCAGGAAGGACGTGACTGAGTCCTCACCGAGGCTCACACTGCAGGCGCAGAACCTTTACCCAGCAACGTCAGATCTGCTGCACTCGCAGGCAGTTCTAGTGAGTATTTACGATGGCTGAATTTATGGGCTAATGTTCCAGCTCTGGGTTTAGTCATTTTCAAGGTGAGGCTGGGCACCATCAGCATTAAACGAAGTCATCCCTGCCTGCTCCCCCATATATCAGATTATTATTAGGACATTTTGAAAAGCCATTACGGAGTTCTCCTTGAAGAAGTGTTTATGGGATTGTAATGTCAGTAAAACAGATCTTTCCCACTACTGTATTGCGACTCTTTGGAGGCAACAGCAGCAGGCAGGGTAGGTCAGTGCTCCCTTAAGACTTCGAAGATCCATACCTAAGTACTGTTTGATGTGGAGATTTGTGCTCCCACTAACTGTGGCTGAATATGATTAACAAAACATTTCTGGTTTTCATTTGTTTTTCCTGTGGCTGAGGCATAGCGAAGGAATAAATAAACCTCTGTAAGGTTGGACATTGCCAGTTGTCGATAATAATGGCCAAACGCTTAATGTATTTGTAGGACACTCCTCTTCGGTCGGCTATTTTAAGGGAGAGATTAACCCACTTATTTCTAACAGTGAGCTCAAGCCCCACTCCAGGACTTGAGCACATAATCTAGGCTGACAGTCTAATGCAGTACTGTATTTTGGATGAGACGGTAAACCGAGGCCCCGTCTGCCCACTCAGGTGGACGTAAAAAGATCCCGCGGCACTATTTCGAAGAAGAGCAGGGGAGTTCTCCCCGGTGTCCCGGCCAATATTTATCCCTCGACCAACATCACTAAAAACAGGTTCTCTGGGTTATTATCACATTGCTGTTTGTGGGAGCTTGCTGTGCGCAAATTGGCTGCCGCGTTTCCTACGTTACAACAGTCAAAAGTACTTCAGTGGCTGTAAAGCGCTTTGGGATGTCCTGAGGTCGTGAAAGGCGCTATAGAAATGCAAGTTCTTTCTTGCTTTCTTTACTAAGGGAGCGCAGCATTGAAAAGTGGTCCTTTAGATGAATCATTAAACCGAGGCACTGTTCTATTGGTTCAGTTGGATGTAAAAGATTCCATGGGACTATTCAAAGAAGAGCAGGGATTCTCCCAGTGTCCTGGCCAACCAACATTCCCCCTCCAACCAACACAGCCAATAAAAACGTAGATTAACTTTTCAATTTGCCCCTTTTGTGGAGTCTAACTGAGTGCAAATGGCTACTATGTTTGGCTACAGTTAATTACACTTCAAACGTAATTCATTGGCTGTGAAGCACTTTGGGACGTCCTGGGTACGTGAAAGGCACTAACTAAATGTCAGCTCTTTCTTTTAATGGTTAATGTTATTACCACCAACAGGGATCTCCAGCCGCATAACTATCTATAGACTCTTACAGCACAGAAGGAGGCCATTTGGCCCATCGTGCCAAAGAGCTATCCAATTAGTCCCACACTCCCCTGCTCTTCGCCCCCCCCCCCCCCCATAGCCCTGCGATTTTTCCCCCTTGTAGTTTTATATATTTATGAATATATCATAGGTTTTCAAAACTGGGCTCACTTGGCCATAGGAGATCCACAGGAGAATGCTGGGAGTTCCTGACATCACAGGGTTCTGTTCATTCATTGTCAGGGCTAAAATATTTGCTGTACCCTTGGAACATTATTTCGGTAGCTGGACACGAATAAAACCCTTTACTGCAATGTTTTCCATTGACCAGATGAAGCCCTCTTTTGGATTGGTGGCTCCCAGGAATGTATTGATATTTGCAGGAAGTCCCCAAGGGTGTGTTCGTGTTTACAGGGGGTCCCCAAGACTCTGTTAATATTTGCAGTGGGTCTCTATAAATGTGTCAGTATTTTACCTGAGTGTAGTTAACATTTGCAGGGTGTCCCCAGGAATGTGTCAGTACTTAGAGGGCCCCTAGTTGTGTGTTAGTAATTACAGGACATTCCCAGGAGTGTGTTAGTATTTACAGGACATTCCCAGGAGTGTGTTAGTATTTACAGGACATTCCCAGGAGTGTGTTAGTATTTACAGGACATTCCCAGGAGTGTGTTAGTATTTACAGAGCGTCCCCGGGAGTTTGTCAGTATTTATAGAGGGTCCCCAAGCAATGTTCCCTTTAAGCTGCAGCGCTCTGAAGGACCCCCGCAGCCGGTGAGTCGGCTTTTAAATAGAAAAACTAAATTTTGAATAGCCCGCGCAGCCCCTTAAAGGAGCCGCGCAGGCTGAAAAAAATTAAAGGAACATTGTTCCCGGGAGAGTGTCAGTATTTACAGAGGGTTCCCGGGAGAGTGTCAGTATTTAGAAAGGGTCCCCGGGAGAGTGTCAGTATTTACAGAGGGTTCCCGGGAGAGTGTCAGTATTTAGAAAGGGTCCCCGGGAGAGTGTCAGTATTTACAGAGGGTTCCCGGGAGAGTGTCAGTATTTACAGAGGGTTCCCGGGAGAGTGTCAGTATTTACAGAGGGTCCCCGGGAGAGTGTCAGTATTTACAGAGGGTCCCCGGGAGAGTGTCAGTATTTACAGAGGGTCCCCGGGAGAGTGTCGGGCCTAAAAATTCGGTTGCTTTGCGCCCCCCGTTAGCACCCTAAGAGGGTGCTAACAGGGCGCAAAGCAACTAGCGCCCGGGCGCGGCGCCGCCAACGCCTCCCGCAAAATTCAGCGGGAGGTTAGCGGCGGCGGTAACCGTTAGCGCCCCGCGGCGCTGCGCCACCAGCGATTACATCATCGCCGTGCACAGCGCCACGGCCGTGATCTTCGGTAGCGCCCCCTGACTTACCGCCGGATGCTATGTCCAACGGGGTCAGGGGGGCCTACCTGCGGCCGGGGCGGCGCAAATTAAAGGGAAGGTGCCGGGCGGCCATTTTTGTTGCTGGCCGCCTGCCAGCACCTGCCCCCTCTGCCGTCCCCGGCCTCCTGAGAAGTCCCCCCACGGAGTGCTGGCTGCGCTCCAAGAGCCCGGCACCTCTCTTGAGTGCCGGGCTCTTTTGCCGGCACTCCGATCCCTGGTGGCCCAGCTGGGCCCCGGGTCGCGCTGCGCAAGGCCCCTCCCCTTTAAGAAGGGGAGGAAGGCCTGCAGTACCGCGGCACGTAGCGCCACGATATTCACTCGCAGTGCCCTCTTGGGGAGCTACTGATGAATTTCAGCCGCGGGGGCGCTAATTTTTTCAGGACGCTATGGTGAAGTTAGCACCCCAATGGGGGCGCGACTCAATTTTTCCCCTTCAGTATTTACAGAGGGTCCCCGGGAGAGTGTCAGTATTTACAGAGGGTCCCCGGGAGAGTGTCAGTATTTACAGAGGGTCCCCGGGAGCATGTTGATAAAATATTAACAATTGCCACTACAGAAATGTCAAACGTGAAATTGCATTTCTTTTTAAAAAATAATCCTCCTTTGGCCGGTGGGACAAGGTGCCACTGGGAAATTCCCAGCCCTTCTACAGGGTGGAGACCCAGGGGACACCAGAAACGGAGAGGCCAGTTGACCCTTCATGTAAATGACCCTGGGCCTGGGATTTGGGACAGAGTCAGGTCCGGGGCAGAGTGGCAGGTGAAAGCCCTGCCCCAGCGTACTTCCAGTGACGGGGGGGAGGGGGCTCCAGGAATTTCGAGGTCACTGTCACATCCAGCAACAGACTGTGGCAGAGGCCGAGGACAAGCCACAGCTCTCTCTGTTGCAGATGGTGTGTGTTGCATGGAGACCAAGAACAGTAAGGTGGAAAAAAAACTTTTGACACGCAGCTTTTCATACTTCAATTTTCTGTAATTCGGGGAATTGCAGGAATGAGTGAACATTAGTGACACTAACAATGTGTCTGGATGCTATAATGGGAGAGTTCGGGTCTTAGTGCGATGAGTCTTGATGGACCCAATAGCCTTTTCTCATCCTTAGCTGGTCTTATGTAACTCATTTTAAGTGCTCCAGGGAAGAGATGACTGCATGTAATCTGGGCTGTAAACCTGGCAAAATGCATCATTTAATCTTTGAACAGGAATATTCAGCCTGAACTGTTCTATAAATAGGACTGAATACAAGAACGGGCATTTATAAAGCACCTTTCACATTTTCCCAAAGTGCTTCCCAGCCAATGAATTATTTTTGAGATGTAGTCACTGTTATTTGGCAAATGCAGCAGCCAACACAGCAAAGTCCCACATACAACAGTAAGTTGAAGAATCACTTGTTTTTCGGTTTGAAGGATTGATGTTGACCAGGACAACACTCCTGCTCCTCTTCAAATACTGCAATGGGATCTTTTCGCCCATCTGAGATGGCAGACGGGAGCCTCGGTTTAACAGCACATCCGATAGACAGCTCCACCTCTCACTCCCTCACTACTACATTGAAATAAAAACAGAAAAATGCTGGAAACGCTCAGCAGGTCAGGCGGCATCTGTGGAGAGAGAGAAACAGAGTCAACGTTTCAGGTCGATGACCCTTCGTCAGATCTGCATTGAAATGTTGGCCTGGGTTACGTGCTCTGGTTCGGCAGTGGGGTTTGAACCTATGAACCAGAAGCGAGAGTCCTACCACTGAGTCAAGAGTGACACGTGTCAGATTGAAATTGTTTTTTTCCTCGGATGTGTGAGCACCAAACCACAAACTGTGTCCTCTCCTCCCCAGCAAAAAAATAATTGGAAGCTGGATGATATAATGGGTTAGACACTGAATTTTCACACGAGCTCAAATCTAGTCTAGACCGATGGGATGAAAGATTCATAGAATCAGAGAACGATACAGCACAGAAGGAGGCCATTCGGCCCATCGTGCCTGTGCCGGCTCTTTGGTAGAGCTCTCCAATTAGTCCCGCTCCCCCGCTCTATCCCCATAGCCCTGTATTTTTTTTACCTTCAAGCATTTATCCAATTCCCTTTTGTAAGTTACTATTGAATCTGCTTCCATCACCCTTTCAGGCAACGCATTCCAGATCACAACAACTCGCTGTGTAAAAAAATATTTCCTCATGTTGCCTCTGGTTCTTTTGCCAATCACCTTAAAGCTGTGTCCTCTGGTTACCGACTTTTCTGCCACTGGAAACAGTTTCTCCTTATTTACTCTATCTAAACCCTTCATGATTTTGAACAGCTCTATCAATTCTCTTCTTCACCTTCTCTGCTCTAAGGAGAACAACCCCAGCTTCTCCAGTCTCTCCACATAACTGAAGTCCCGAGCACCATTGTAGCAAATTCCCTTGCCGTTGTCTTTAAGGGTCCAACGTGGAATGAGTTTGGTCACTCTGGTCAGCACCTAGTAGGTCAGACAGCACAAAACTTCTCCTAACTGGAAATCTCACTCAGGAAGATCACGGGATGGCTGTTGCGGGAAGTGTAAAAAAGCCATGCTGCTGCAGTCAGGGTCATCCTTCTGAGAATGGAACTGAGGTACATTGTTGGGGCAGAATAGAGGGAGCTTTACTCTTCATCTAAGTGCAACAGCTTACCTGGGAGTGTTTGATATTGAGATGGGCGGCGGTGGGGGGAGAATTTTCTCCACAAAATTGCGCAGGATCATGATAGAAACAGCAGGAAAATGGGGAGGTGGAGCTGATTGCTGCCTCACCATCCTGCCAGGATTTCCCTCCTTGCTGGGACCACCACTGCCCTCTACTTCTCTGCCCACCACACAGGGCGGCATGGACTGAGATCCCCAGTGGAGTTTCCTTCTTTCCATCGCAGATACTTCCGCTTCCCAGGGTTACCACAGAGGAAGGTCCTGTGAAGCAATGGAGGGAGAGAGCCTTTAGACTGTGGAATCAAAAACACAATTTCTAAATTTGCGGACGACACCAAATTGTGGAGGTGGTGGGGGGGAGGATAGTCAATACTGATAGGAGGACTGCAACAAATTACAGGAGGAGTCATGGAGTCATTACGGCACAGAAGGAGGCTATTCGGACCATTGAGTCCATGCTGGCTCTCTGTAGAGCAATCCAGTCAGTCCCATTCCCCCGCTCTACCCCCATAGCCCTGCAAGTTTATTTCCCTCAAGTGCCTATCCAATTTCCTTTTGAAATCATTTGAGGACTTTAATAAACTTGCAGAATGGGCATATAATTGGCAAATGAAGTTCAACACAGATAAATGTGAGGTATTACATTTTGGTAGGAAGAATAGGGAGGTCACTTATTACTTGGAGGGTGTGAGTCTAGGTGGGGTAGAGGAACAAATGGATCTCGGAGTACAAATACACAAATCACTAAAAGTTGCGACACAGGTTAGCAAGGCCATAAAAAAAGCAAACCAAGCACTAGGGTTTATTTCTAGAGGGATAGAATTAAAAAGTAGGAAAGTTATGCTAAACTTGTATCGAACCTTGGTTAGACCACACTTGGAGTACTGCGTACAGTTCTGGTCGCCATATTATAAAAAGGATAAAGAGGCACTGGAGAAGGTGCAGAGAAGATTTACGAGGATGATACCAGAAATGCGAGGGTATACATATCAGGAAAGGATGAACAGGCTGGGTCTCCTTTCTCTTGAAAAAAGGCTGAGGGGTGACCTAATAGAGGTCTTTAAAATTATGAAAGGTTTTGATAGAGTGGATACAGAGAGAACGTTTCCACTTGTGGGGAAGAGCAAAACTAGAGGCCATCAATATAAGATAGTCACCAAGAAATCTAATAGGGAATTCAGAAGAAACTTCTTTACCCAAAGAGTGGTGAGAATATGGAACTCTCTACCACAGGGAGTGGTTGAAGTGAATAGTATAGATGCATTTAAGGGGAGGCTAGACAAGCATATGAGGGAGAAGGGAATAGAGGGTTATGCTGATAGAATTAGATGAGGAAAGATGAGAGGAGGCTCGAGTGGAGCATAAACGCCGGCATGGACTGGTTGGGCTGAATGGCCTGTTTCTGTGCCATATATCCCATGCTGTGGCCTCCTCTCTTTCCATTTTGCCCCCCCCCCCCCGCCCAACACTAACCCGTTGAAGGTCCCAGACTGAACCAAGGCTCGGCGTGGCACTGCTGGGACCGGGGATTGAACCTTGGGGACATCCATGGCCTGTATAGCTCAGTACCACCGCCCCGCTTCAAGCCATGGCAAAGCTCCTGCCTCTAAGTCCCGATGGGACTAGGCACTTCTTCCCGGCTGCATGTCCACCACAGAGCAACAGATACCCAGATTTACCCTCCCCAAGTCTCGGGAGACAGCACACCCGGGCTGGAGGGATGTGCATGGCTGGTGAGGCGTCCAGCAGTTGTGCCGCCAGTCAATCACAATTCCAGAAGGAAGCTGATTAGAAGGCCCCGGCTAATACGCTTTGAAGAAAACATTTATTAACTCAATACAAATCTCGTTCTTTCCTCCCCCAGTGGAAATGGTAATGTCTGGCATGTAACAGTGCAGCAAGGACTGTGGATTTGAATTATTTTTTTGCAAAGTAAGACGTTGTCAAAGACCTGAAATGTGCGGCCGGTGCCTTGAAGTGACATTGTGATTTATAACTCGCTAAAGATGCTACTTTCAATAGAAATTCTAATCTCCAATTCCTCTTCTTTCTTTTTTTTATCTTTCAGATGAATCGGCCCATTCAGGTGAAGCCTGCTGACAGTGAGAGTCGTGGAGGTAGTTGTAACCGATATTTTATCGAGGGGAAGATATCAGTCACTGGGACTTCCTTAATATCCTAATTAGACCATGACTGAAGTAAATGTAATGCGTTGGGTTGAGTGTGGATTTAAATGCTCGCACTATCAGCAGCTCTTTTCTTCCAGATCCCTTCACCCTCCCCACCTCCCCCCTCCCTTCTCTGGAGGTGCAGTTGCGGGTACGAGACTGCAGAGGCACCATCAGCGCTTCACCCGATTACTTGCTCTCCATGGCCTTTTTTGTCCATGGGAGGGTGTCACAGGTGAGCACCGCCGCTCTCCCCCCCACCCCCCTTCACCCCTTGTCCTAGCTGATGCCCACCCCTTGCCACGTAAACCACCGGACAGCAATCAGGAACGAGGACCGCGGGTGATTCTCTCGCCAAGGGGCGTTGAAGTGAGACCAATTGTAGCACCCGAGACATTGCCCTCATTGAGGTCAGCTAGCTCAGCACTGATTGGAGATCAATCATAGGACCTTCCCGTCATGCATGGTTCATGGTGCAAAGTGCATTTACCCACTGAACCACAGGAGAAAAAAATATATCTTTTTTGTGAAGTGATTACCTGACTGAGGTGCACTATTGTTGGCACTGAGAGATTGAGTAGACTAGGCCTATATTCCCTCGAGTTTAGAAGAATGAGAGGTGATCTCATTGAAACATATAAAATTCTTAAGGGGCATGACAGGGTAGATGCAGGGAGGATGTTTCCCCCTGGTTGGGGAGTCTAGAACTAGGGGTCACAGTCTCAGAATAAGGGGTCGGTCATTTAGGACTGAGATGAGGAGAAATTTCTTCACTCAGAGGGTGGTGAATCTTTGGAATTCTCTACCCCAGAGGGCTGTGGATGCTCAGTCGTTGAGTATATTCAAGACAGAGATCGATAGATTTTTGGATACTAGGGGAATCAAGGGATATGGGGATCGGGCGGGAAAGTGGAGTTGAGGTAGAAGATCAGCCATGATCTTATTGAATGGCGGAGCAGGCTTGAGGGGCCGAATGGCCAACTCCTGCTCCTGTTTCTTATGTTCTTATGTTCTTAAAGTGAGTTTGTGGTGCAGCACCATGGTAGCTGTATCTGCTGGAGCTTAACTGTTGTGATATGATACTCATATTTAATAATCAATTTTAATTAAACTTAATATAAAGTTTCAAACTGTGGCACTCCCAACAGTTCTGTGGAGCGTTTTGGGATGTATTTCTATGCTGAAAGAACAATGTCAACGCACATTGTTGTTGTTGGTTCAGTCCGCGAAAGCTATCATAGAATCATACAGCATAGAAGGAGGCCATTCGGCCCATCGTGCCTGTGCTGGCTCTTTGAAAGAGCTATCCAATTATTCGTACAGCCCCCGCACCCACCCCGCCCAACCCCCTGGCTCTTTCCCCATTAGCCCTGAAAATTTTTCTTTTTCAAGTACATCTCCACTTCCCTTTTGAAAGTTACTATTGAATCTGCTTCCGCCACCCCAGTGTAGATCTAAAGAATTACAGGAACACTGCCGTTTTAATCCCAGGTCCACGCTGAGGTAGCTGACCTCACTTGGGTTGGCGGTAGGGATGCTACAACTGAACCCGCTGCTCAGGAAGGGGAAATGGTTTGGAGTCCTGATTGCTACAGAGTGACCCCTGCTGTAAAAGTGCTCGAATGTGGTGGGGGGGGGGCGGCGGGCGGGGGGGGTCGCGAGGATAGAATTGTGCTTGGCCCCCCGATAGTTCCCCCCATGGTCAAATAGCCTGCCCGCATTCACTGTGCAGGCTCACGCAAGAGGGTGAGGGAGGAACTGGACCCCAGTGAAAATCAAGGGTGGAAAAGGCTGACATTTTAAAAGAACTCTAAGGGCTCGATTTTGCCAGGCCCGAGGAGGCGGGAATGGAGGCGTGTGGGGTGTTAAAATTGCAAAAAATGACGGGCGGGCCCGACCCCGCCTCCGAGCAATTTTCCCAAATGTGTGGTTTCTGATCCCGTCTCCGTCCCACCTCCAAGAGGCGGGATAGGCCCTTAAGGCCATTAACAACCACTTAATTGCCTCTATAATCCCATTTGAGAGGCCTTTCTGATTTTAACACTTTTCGGACGTGATGCACGTCTCCTCTGAAACACGACGGTGAAACCTGGCGGTAGCACACTTGGATTGCTGACTATCGGTTACAGGTCCATCATTAGGAAGGGGATTATTATTATTATTATTCCTATTATTCCTCCTCCTCCTCCTCCCTAAGAATCGGCATCATCACTGGTGTGGTGACGGAATTGCATAGCTAGTTACATCATTCGTATGTTTATGGTATAATGTCTTGCAGGAGGCTTTACCAGATGGCAATGCCCCTTCAACAACACATTTTTTCCAACATTCAGATAATGGATTCCTTAAGGGGCCTTCATCTTCTGGGGGGGGGGGGGCGGGTGGTGGGGGGGGGGGTGTCTTGTGAGAGACATTACAATGTTTATTCATATTGTGGATGTGATGACCTCATTAAATGCACAGTAACATCGTTAAGACACCTTGAGCAGTATGGGTGTTTTATTTTGAAATGATAAATTGATCTGAAAATCAACAAGGGAAATGTATGAACTGCTATGGACTACAATGCAAAGTTTGTCAACACAGATTATTATGGCAGCTTTTGTGGATTTTAGGCTCTTCCTGGCTATTCCAGAAACTGCAAAGTCCCGCAAAAAAGAAACACAGTGGTTCGTTGCTAAGGTTACACTCTCAAAACTCCAGATTCCTGAGTGTATGCTGTTGATAATCTAATGTTAATCCTGTGGCTGTGGTTTGAGATATCCACTGGGCTTTGCGCTAGGCAGAGCATTGTGGTGTGAGGAACATGGTTGTCATTGAGGGAGAGAGAGAGGATGTTGAGAACATGAGATCCAAGCATCTTGCTCATGCCACTAGCATCTACTCCAAGCTGGATACAGTTCCTTCACAAACAGTAAGCGGGTGGTAAGAGGCGGGGTGGGGCCTATTAGTGACAAAGAAGGTGTTATATGCTTAGAGGCGCAGGGCAAGGCTATAATACTCAATGAGTACTTTGTATCGGTGTTTACTAAGGAGGTGGATGCTGACAAAATATCGGTAGCAGTGGAAAAGGTAGAAGCAATGGAAGGGGTGAAAATTGATAGACAGGATGTACGAGAAAGGCTGGGTATGCTTAGAGTGGATAAGTCGCCTGGTCCAGATGGCTTGCATCACAGATTGCTAAGGGAATTGGGGGAGGAGATAGCGGAAGGGCTTGCCATAATTTTCCAATCTTCCCTAGATGCGGGGGAGGTGCCTGTAGATTGGAAAGTGGCAAATGTGACACCATTGTTCAAGAAAGGGTGTAAGGACAATCCTAGTAACTACAGCCCGGTCAGTTTAACATCAGTGGTGGGTAAAGTTTTAGAAACAATAATCAAGGAAAAAATTAACGGGCACTTGGAGAGGTTTAAGCTAATTTAGGAGACCCAACATGGGTTTTTAAAAAGCAGATCATGTTTGACTAATCTAATTGAATTTTTTGATGAAGTAACAGGGAGGATCGATGAAGGGAATGCAATGGATGTTGACTACATGGATTTTAGGAAGGCGTTTGACAAAGTACCACATAGAAGGCTGGTTAACAAAATTGAGGCTCACGGAATAGGTGGGTCAGTGGCAGCTTGGATAAGGAATTGGCTTAAAGATAGAAAACAGCGAGTTGTGGTAAATGGCTGTTTTTCAGACTGGAGGATGGTAGACAGTGGTATTCCCCAAGGGTCAGTGCTGGCACCACTGCTTTTTTTGGTATATATAAATGACCTGGATATTGGAATACAAAGTAGAATTTCTAAATTTGTCGATGACACTAAACTTGGTGGTGTGGCAAACAGTGAGGATGATACCAATTGACTACAACAGGACATAGAAAGGCTAGCAGAATGGGTAGACAAGTGGCAGATGGAATTTAATACAGAGAAGTGTGAGGTGATGCATTTTGGCAGAAGGAACAGGGAGAGACAATATACACTTAATGGCATAGTATTAAAGAGTGTGCAGGGACAGAGAGACCTGGAAGTTAATGTGCATAGGTCCCTGAAGGTGGCAGGACATATTGAGAGAGTGGTTAGCAAAGCATATGGGATCTTGGGCTTCATAAATAGAGGTATTGAGTATAAAAGTAGAGAAGTTATGCTGAACCTTTATAAAGCGGTGGTTAGGCCACAACTGGAGTATTGCGTCCAGTTCTGGTCACCACACTTTAGGGAGGATGTGAAGCCCCGTGAGAGGGTGCAGAGGAGATTTACTAGAATGGTTCCGGGGATGGGGGACCTTAGCTACAAGGACAGGTTGGAGAAGCTGGATTTGTTTTCATTAGAGCAAAGGAGGTTGAGGGGTGATTTGATAGAGGTGTACAATATTATGACGGGTTTGGATAGGCTAAACGGGGAAAGGCTGTTCCCATTAGTTGATGGTACAAGGACTAGGGGGACACAGATTTAAGGTTTTGGGCAAGATATTTATGGGGGGAACGTGAGGAAAAACTTTTTTACACAGCAAGTGGTGATGACTTGGAACTCACTGCCAACAGAAGTGGTGGAAGCGGAAACACTCAATGTTTTCAAGGGGAGACTGGATAGGCACTTGAGGGAAATAAACTTGCAGGGTTACGGGGATAGAGCGGGGGAATGGGACTGACTGGATTGCTCTACAGAGAGCCGGCACGGGCTTGATGGGCCGAATGGCCTCCTTCTGTGCCGTTATGACTCTATGACTATGACTCTATGACTAAAGTGAGATGGGTTCTTACGGTTACCTGTCCCGAGAGAGAATGAAACAGTTTTTTTTAATATTCTGTCATGGGATGTGTGCGTCACTGGCAAGGCCAGCATTTATTGCCCATCCCTAATTGCCCTTGAGAAGGTGGTGGTGAGCTGCCTTCTTGAACCGCTGCAGTCCGTGTGATGAAGGTACTCCCACAGTGCTGTTAGGGAGGGAGTTCCAGGATTTTGACCCAGCGACGATGAAGGAACAGCCCATATACTTCCAAGTCAGGATGGTGTGTGTGACTTGGAGGGGAACTTGCAGGTGGTGGTGTTCCCCTGCGCCTGCTGCCCTTGTCCTTCTAGGTGGTAGAGGTCGCGGGTTTGGGAGGTGCTGCCGAAGAAGCCTTGGCATGTGTATGCATGTGTACGATTGGCCCAGGAGGTGAACTAGCCCGGGCCTCAACTCTGAGGCAGCGGGTGAGTTTCCAACTCTCCTCACCACCCATCTGCCCAAAACCCGCCTGGAGTTAAAATCGGGGCCTGTGTGTTCCACCGGGCTTTCAGTCACCATTTTCACCGCTAATGCTCGGTGTAGATTTACCCCCCCCCTGTTATTACGATCCTTGGGACACTAAAGGAACAAGTTGTTGATATAAATTCTCGTCATTAGATGACTGATTCGTCACTTGAGATCTGTTGGTTGCTGATTCCATTTTGGATGGCGTTGTGATTGTTCTTTTCGCCCCCTGCACAATTTCTAACCGGCGGATGTAGAGCAGTTTAGGCAGGGACCTGGGACGGAGCCTCAAGCCTGTTTTGAGCCAGGGATGGTGAGTGGTGTTAAGAAGGGAACAGTCTGCAGAGGGGAAGAGAGCAGAGTTGCCCACGCTTGATTCCCAAGGAGAATCCCAACAGAGCATCCGGATGCCAAAGCAGCCATCCCTGACTTCTTCAGCTCGGCTTCGCTGCTGCCTTGTGATTCCCGCTTGGATTATCCTTCAGGATTCCCTTCGAGAACTGGGAGAGTTGGTGACGCCACAGGAGAAAATATAAAGTTACGGAAAAATTAGTGAGCATTAAAGTATTCAAGGAGCTGCATGGTATCATTGCAGAAGTTCCAGGGATGAGGGACTTCAGTTACGTGGAGAGACTGGAGAAGCTGGGGTTGTTCTCCCAGAGAAGGTGAAGAAGAGATTTGATAGAAAATCATGAACGATTTTGGTAGAGTAAATGAGGAGAAACTGTTTCCACTAGCGGAAAGGTCGGTAACCAGAGGACACAGATTTAAGGTGATTGGCAAAAGAACCCGAGGCGACATGAGGAAGCATTTTTTTTTCGCAGCGAGTTGTTGTGATCTGGAATGCACTGCCTGAAAGGGTGGTGGGAGCAGATTCAATAGTAACTTTCAAAAGAGAATCGGATAATACTTGAAGGGAAAAAAATTGCAGGGCTATGGGGGAAAGAGCAGGGGGGAGTGGGACTAATTGGAGAGCTCTACCAAAGAGCCAGCACAGGCACGATGGGCCGAATGGCCGTCACCTGTGCTGTATCATTCTAGGATTCTGCGATTCTACACGTATAGAAATAATAAAAACAAAAATAGAAAATACTAGAAATACACAATACCATCAGCACTTGGAAAGAGAAAAGGCAGGTTAATGTTTTAGGTGTCCCCCAAAACGTTAAGCTGTTTTTTCTCTGTTCAAGTGTTGACGGACTCGCTCTGTATTTCCAGCATTTTCTGTTTTTTATGTAGATATCCAGCATTGGCAGTTTTTTTCTTTATACGGGGAGATTAATCTGCTTTTAATCGCTTCAAATAAAACATATTAACAACATTTTATTTGTGAAAGCTTTCACTGATGGGGCAGAAGTAACAATGAAACCAAAAGACGGCGATTTAGGAACAGGGAGACCTTCGAGGAATGCGGCCATTTTAACAGCAAGGTCACAACCCCTTCAAACATTGAATTCACTGAATTGTATTTTTTTTTAAACGTATTCTTATTTTATTGTTACTTTATTTTCAACGCAGGTCTCTTTTTGTAGTGCTGGGTTGCGAAAGAAACTGAAACGCTCTTATCTTTATCCCTTCAGTAGTGCATGTTCTCATTGGCTGACTACACAGGCCTCAGCCAGGAGCTTGCCAAGACAATGGCAGCATAACGTCCATGACTACCTCCCTCTGCTGGAAACATGTGCAATTACATAATAGAAGGTGGTATTATATTTACCAGGGGTTTTGGGAGAGTAATGGCCCATAAGAACCATTATTGTGTGGTGGCCGCTTGGAACTGAGGAACTTCATGCATTTTAAGGTGTGTTAATTCAGTGAAACAGTATGCATTTAGAAGGCCCCGGGTCGGAAAGTACAAACAGGCTTGAGGATTCACAAAATGGGTTGCTTTGATCTTAAGTTATAGCTTTCCTTACAACATGAACACAGCTTGCTAACTCACAGTTTACCATCTCCTCCCCCACTTCCCACAATGACTGTTGTTAAAAACGTATATACATCAATATTATACAGGTAAGTATCCAGCCTGTGCTCTAGATGGCTCCAAATTTTGAATCAAGAAGTCTGCTGCTTAAGCCTAACAGTTCACCTCATTTCAATCATGTTACCAGTGCTGTGGACAAGGCTACTGGCTCAATGGCACAATGCTTCTCTGTGGAAAATAAAGGAGGTGGGGCTTAGTAACATCTTCAATGGGACCATATCAACCTCTTTAGTTCTAGCCTTTGATTGGCCAAAATAAATAGCCTTGGGAGTTGTTTTCAATCAATCAGATGCCAACTCGCCAAGGCTTCTTCGACAGCACCTCTCAAACCCGCGACCTCTACCACCTAGAAGGACAAGGGCAGCAGGCGCATGGGAACACCACCACCTCCAAGTTCCCCTCCAAGTCACACACCATCCTGACTAGGAAATATTTCGCCGTTCCTTCATCGTCGCTGGGTCAAAATCCTGGAACTCCCTCCCTAACAGCACTGTGGGAGCACCTTCACTGCACGGACTGCAGCAGTTCAAGAAGGCAGCTCACCACCACCTTCTCATGGGCAATTAAGGATGGGCAATAAATGCCGGCCTTGCCAGCGACGCCCACATCCCAGGAATGAATAAAAAAAATTCTCACTGTTGCTGCCCCCAACCTCCAAAAGGGACGATGGGATTGGTGGAAGGAAAGAAAAACAAGTGAGTAAAATGTTACAAAGTTTTTTCGAAAAGGAAATAAGCAGTACAATGGATAGAATGGGTTATATTGCACAGAAATAAAATCAGAGTAAATACAATAAAAAGAGAGCGTGAGTGAGGAAGAAAAGAGAATTCAGAAAGATGTGAGGCTAGGGTGGACAGAAATGGAGGCCTCAAAAAGCCTGGGCCTACTGCACTGGTGCAGACCACTGCTCCTGACTCCATTGGCGTATCTGGGGTCAGTGCAGGGTCATCTCATTTAAATATCTTTTGCACCTGCCCGAGCCAGTATGGGTGTATCTGTGGCGCTCACTCTGGGGGGGCGGGGGGGGAGGGGTGAACGAAATGACGCTGGATGACAACATGGGAGGGGGGAATTGCTGTCCCCAAAATTTGCAACTTTGAAAGGGTTTTCTCCCCCTTTTTATAAGCGGATTGATCAAGCAATTCCCGGATCTCCCAGACAATGAGCTGGAGGCTGGATTCCTTCCGTCAACCAGATAGCTGGGCAGTAAGGAGGATGGGGAACCATAGGAATTCCAGTGGTAGGGATGGACCTTCCCAGAGCAGGGAATTCCAGAGCTTAGGGCCGAGGCAACAGAAGACACGGCCACCAATGGCCGCGCGATTATAATCAGGGATGCTCAAGAGGGCAGAATTAGAGGAGCGCAGATATCTCGGGGGGGTTGTGGGGCTGAAGGAGATTACAGAGATAGGGAGGGGTGAGGCCATGGAGGGATTTGAAAACAAGCATGAGAATTTTGAAATCGAGGTGTTGCTTAACCGGGAGCCAATGTAGGTCAGTGAGCACAGGGGTGATGGGTGAACGGGACTTGGTGCGAGTTAGGACACAGGCAGCAGAGTTTTGGATCACCTCAAGTTTACGTGGGTGGAATGTGGGAGGCCAGCCAGGAGTGCGTTGGAATAGTCAAGTCTAGAGGTAACAAAGGCATGGATGGGGGTTTCAGCAGCGGATGAGCTGAGGCAAGGGCAGAGACGGGCGATGTTACGGAGGTGGAAATAGGCGGTCTTAAGTTATGCTGCGGATATGTGGTCGGAAGCTCATTTCAGGGTCAAATATGACACCAAGATTGCGAACAGTGTGGCTCAGCCTCAGACAGATTTTAGGGAGGGGGATGGAATCAGTGGCTAGGGAATGGAGTTTGTGGCGGGGACCGAAAGCAATGGCTTCGGTCTTCCTGCATTCAAAGTGTGCCTCTCAATGAATTCATAAATTAATGAATAGAGGCCCATATTTTCTGTATTATAAAATGTCAGACTTGTCCGGATTCACATTGTTGAGGCTGGGGTAGGTTCGACGGTACATTGTGTTTCAGGAGCCCTGTGCCAGTAGACTACAAAGCAAATTCATTGATGGGTACAGAAAAGTATCTGAGGAGACCAGTAGGGAAACGACAAAGATTTTCTTTTTTTTTAAATGAGATTACAATTTGTACTTATCTCCACGAGCAGCAACGTACTTGGTTGTGCAGCTGTGCTATGTGTTGTGTGGTAACGGTTACCAGCTGTAAATTAGGGAGGGAAAGAAAAACCCAGATAGCTGTATTCAGTCATGGGAGGTGACAGGATGGAAAGAATGAGGCCTGACCTTTTCAAATTGACCTTCCAGATTCAGTAAGAAGTCCTTATCACTGCGCTTGTTTCTTTGGCCATCATTTGATGGGACAGAATCAACCAGAGCTGCTTTGTTCAGGATGTGGTTCTGTGGGGTGCTATTCCCCACCTTTTTTTTTCTTCTCCTGTTGCCTTTGTGCAGTGAGATGATTTATTGTTGTTGAAAGCCCGAGAGGACAAAGTAAATTAGTTTTTTTTTTCTTTGCGAGGTAGAGGCAGGCAAACACAGCGTGAGCTGAGACAGCTTGGGGTCTACAGCAAAGCCTTTATATCTTAAAACTGATAGAGATTTCCTCGTGCCTTGTCCCAAAGAGGCTTCTTCTGCGCTAGACTGCTTGCTATATACCAGCCGGAAGCCAGTGCTGTCTCTTTATACATACAAAGAGAGATTGTAAAGTTGGAAAGTGTTCTGGGCTGCGCTGAGTCATCACATTGTTTTGTTTCTTACTTTTTTTTTGTTGATTTACGGTTTTGTGAATGCCAGCACGAGGTAAATCTTTTCCATTTTGAACTCGGTGGCGGCTTTAGGCGCTGTGGGTCAGCATGGGGATAAGGCCGAGTGCGGTAGAGAGAGAGAGAGAGATGGATATAACAAGCGGCTGATCCCATATCGCCCCTTCGACACGATCGACCAAAGTCAAAATTACCACCAGTGAAGTCCCTAAATTTCACCCAGTCTGCAAACCTACACACATTGACCTATCAAAGAAAGAATTGCTTCGCGACCAAATCAACTTGACCTAATTTGTTTCTGACGACAGGTAGTGAATAGCAACCAAGGAAGCCAGCCAACTCTCCTGGAAAATATCGAGGCATCTTGGCACTTTCCCTGACAGGGAGCCTAAGGGAGAACATTGACCGACCTGGGAATTCAGTGCTGTTCCCTCTTCTTTCCTTGCTCTCCAGTAAGAGTAGGCAGGTGGGATAGTATTAGACGGCAGGATTATCCCAGCAAGCGAAAGGGCCCTACCTATTAGAATAGAAATATTTCATAGGATTATATTTCCCATAGATTTAATGACCTGGGAAACGTTCAGCAGCAATTTTCACCCGGCTCCGATTTGTGCATTTCTGGCAATGGGAAATGATGCCACTTTGCTTTCAAAAATACCCCCTGTGCTGTACTTTACACTGTTCGGACAGCCGCTAGCTGAGCAAAATGCACTGGGCAACATTGCACTGAGCTCATTGCCTGGTTAGTGTGTCATTCGGCATGCTAATCTGCATCTGGCATTTCATGGGGTAAACTAGGGGCCATTAATACACGATAGTTACTAATAATTCCCAATAGGGAAATAAGGAGAAAGTTCTTTACTCGGAGAGTGATCAGAATGTGGAACTCGCTACCACAGGAAGTGGTTGAGGCAAATAGCTTAGATGCTTTCAAAAAGGAAACTAGACGAGTACATGAGAGAAAAGGGAACGGAAAGCTATGCTGAAAGGCTGAGACGCGGTACATGGAATGGGAGGAGACTCGTGTGGCGTATGAACACCAGCACAGACTAGTTGGGCCGAATGGCCTGTTTCTGTGCTGTATATTCTATGTCATTCTATGTTAAGCCGTGCTGGAGCCATTTACTCAATGGCAAAAGTTATGCTTCTGCAATAGAACACAATCTGGATCAAATGCGTGCTGAGGTTATTTCAGTTGCAAAGGTGGCTAGATATTAAAATGGTGCCTCAGAACATATTCTGTGACCTTCTGTCTACATTGAGCGGATTATGAGGGATGAGCAGATCTCCTGGGAGCTGTTGATGCTGAGGAAACATATAAAAGTATTGTGTTAATATATAAATACGCAATGGGAGTATTGTGTCTATTTCTGGGCACCACATGTTAGGAAGGATGTCAAGGCCTTGGAGAGGGTGCAGAGGAGATTTACTAGAATGGTATCAGAGATGTGGGACTTTAGTTATGTGGAGAGACTTAGAGAAGCTGGATTTGTTCTCCTTAGAGCAGAGAAGGCTAAGGGGAGATTTAATGGAGCTGTTCAAAATTACGTGGGGTTTTGATCGAGTGAATAGGGAGAAATTGTTTCCACTGGCAGAAGGGTCGGTAACCAGGGGACACAGATTTAAGGTAATTGGCAAAAGAACCAGCGGGGGAGGTGAGGTGAATTTTTTTCAAATGCAGCAAGTTGTTATGATCTTGAATGCATTGCCTGAAATGGCTGTGGAAGCAGATTCAATAGTAACTTTCAAAAGGAAATTGATAAATATTTGAAGGGGGTAAATGTGCAGGGCTATAGGGAAAGAGCAGGGGAGTGTGATTAATTAGTAGCTCTTTCACAGGCGCGATGGGCCGAATGGCCTCCTTCTGTGCTGTATCATTCTAGGAAAGGGGGAATTTTAACTCCCAGGTGGGAAGCCGGCAAGTGAGGACCACCTGCCCTGGGGGTCTTCGTGGGATGTCTGGCCGATATTGGCTGGGCATTTACAGCTGACCGGCCTGCCCGAAACACAGGCACAAAGTTACGGCCGAAGGTTACGGTACGCTGGTAAGTCACGCGGGGCAGATCGGCAGGCTCTCGTGGGTGGGCAGCGGGGGGATCCCCGGGTGAGCAGGGGCCCAGACTTTCCTCGTGGGGGGGGGTCACCCCTGCTCCTCTTAGCCCCACCAAAGGTAAATTTAAAACGTACCTTTTAGGGCCTCCGCTTCTTTACCGACAGGTTTTAGTGAGCGGGACGTCTGCCACGGGCACACCCCGCCCAGCACGCAGTTAAATCCCACCGCTCTCCTGGCCGGCCTCCCACCTTCTAGAGATCAAGGCTCCGACCTCGGACCTTGGTGGTCATTCCCGCCTTCCACCCTCCGTAAACTTGAGCTCCCTCAAAACTCTTCCCCCCTAACTCGCACCAAGTCCCGTTCACCCATCACCCCTTGAGCACATAAAGCCAGGCTGACACTTCAGTGCTGTGCTGAGGGAGTGCTGCACTGTCGGAGGTGCCGTCTTTCGGATGAGACGTTAAAACGAGGCCCCTTCTGCTCTCTCAGGTGGACGTAAAAGATCCCACGGCCACTATTTGGAAGAAGAGCAGGGGAGTTATCCCCGGTGTCCTGGCCAATAGTTATCCCTCAACCAACATCACAAAAACAGATTATCTGGTCATTATCACATTGCTGTTTGTGGGAGCTTGCTGTGCGCAAATTGGCTGCTGCGTTTCCCACATTACAACAGTGACTACACTCCAAAAGTACTTCATTGGCTTTGAGATGTTCGGTGGTCGTGAAAGGCGCCATAGAAATGCAAGTCTTTCTTTCTTTCTCGGACCTCCAGGGAACATGGGCACATCCTTCCCACTATCCAAACCCCCATACGATAGAACTTGGACAACCAGTTCAATTCAGGTCACCTAGCTCCAAATTCAGCATCGCTTCCCTCATGTAAAAATGCCATTGCTCTAAATATAAGACACTGTGCACAGTTGCTAAACACGTTAGGAAATCAGAAGTGGCTTTAATTACAGCAATCTGTGCGATCTGCAGGTTTTAGTTGTTTATGTATAAGATGAGGGTAGATAGCTACAGCGGATCCCGGGAGCTAGTGTTAGAAAAGTCTCTCTTACAGACTCCGACTGATAATGTCACGTGTCATCTGGCCTAAGAGGCAAACCAAAGGAACCCGTGAGTTAATCTGTGTGCACAGAGAGTAGGAATAAATGGGTCTTTTTCGGAGTTGCAGGCGGTGACTAGTGGGGTGCCGCAGGGATCAGTGCTTGGGCCCCAGCTATTCACAATATATATCAATGATTTGGATGAGGAACCAAATGTAATATTTCCAAGTTTGATGACGACACAAAACTAGGTGGGATTGTGAGTTGTGAGGAGGATGCAAAGAGGCTTCAAGGCGATTTAGACAAGTTGAGTGAGTGGGCAAATACATGGCAGCAGCAGTATAACGTGGATAAATGTGAAGTTACCCACTTTGGTAGGAAAAACAGAAAGGTAGAGTATTATTTAAATGGTGATAGATTGGGAAATGCTGATGTACAAAGGGACCTGGGTGTCCTTGTACACCAGTCACTGAAAGCAAACATGCAGGTGCAGCAAGCAGTTAGGAAGGCAAATGGTATGTTGGCCTTCATTGCAAGAGGATTTGAGTACAGGAGCAACGATGTCTTACTACAGTTATGATGCGGAGATGCCGGTGTTGGACTGGGGTGGACAAAATTGAGAGGTCGCACAACACCAGGTTATAGTCCAACAGTTTTATTTGAAATCACAAGCTTTCGGAGCAATCGATAGCTCCGAAAGCTTGTGATTTCAAATAAAACTGTTGGACTATAACCTGGTGTTGTGCGACCTCTCCATTTACTACAGTTATACAGGGCCTTGGTGAGACCACACCTGGAGTACTGTGTGCAGTTTTGGTCTCCTTACCTAAGAAAGGATATACTTGCCATAGAGGGAGTGCAGCGAAGGTTCACCAGACTGATTCCTGGGATGGCAGGACTGTCGTATGAGGAGAGATTGGGTCGACTAGGCCTGTATTCACTAGAGTTTAGAAGAATGAGAGGGGATCTCATTGAAACGTATAAAATTCTGACAGGGCTAGACAGACTGGATGCAGGGAGGATGTTTCCCCTGGCTGGGGGGTCTAGAACGAGGGGTCACAGTCTCAGGACTGAGATGAGGAGAAATTTCTTCACTCAGAGGGTGGTGAACCTGTGGAATTCTCTATCACAGAAGGCTGTGGAGGCCAAGTCACTGAATATATTTAAGAAGAAGATAGATAGATTTCTAGACACAAAAGGCATCAAGGGGTATGGGGAGAGAGCGGGAATATGGTATTGAGATAGAGGATCAGCCATGATCATATCGAATGGCGGAGCAGGCTCGAAGGGCCGAATGGCCGACTCCTGCTCCTATTTTTCTATGTTTCTTGTTTCACACACCAAGAAATGACGCCCTTGCACTGCGAGGGAAAGCATTGCCTTTAGTTAAAGAAAGGATAGCAGAGTACTACAGAAATGTAGTTTTTCCTTGCATTCGTAAACACCATTACTATACCCCCCACCCCAAACAAAGAAGATTAACTATAAGATAGTCACTAATAAATCCAATAGGGAATTCAGGAGAAACTTCTTTACCCAGAGAGCGGTGAGAATGTGGAACTCGCTACCACAAGGCGTAGTTGAGGCGAATAGTATAGATGCATTTAAGGGGAAAGCTAGATAAACACATGAGGGAGAAAGGAATAGAAGGAAGGATATGTTGATGGGGTGAGATGAAGAAGGGTGGGAAGAGGCTCATGTGGAGCATAAACATGGACCTGTTGGGCTGAATGGCCTGTTTCTGTGCTGTAAATAATATGTAACTATGTAAATCTCTATTCTGTGCTAATCACGGGAGGGTAGTGCCGAATGGAACAGTCACCCAGCATCGCTTTTGGGTATTCCCAGGTTAGCTGCAGATCAAACTTCATTCTATTTTGCCCCAATAATTTTCTTTCACCTCAAGCTCAGAAAAGCACCAACAATCTCGACAGTTCGCGCCCCCCCCCCACACAGTTCCCTCGCCTTAGTGGCCTTCCCGAGTGAGATTGCTAATTTAGTTTACAAGTTGCTGTCAGTGACGCCATTGTGCAAGCACCGGACACGCGGCAGATTCCTCCCTCGGCTCTCCTTAATGCAGGGGTCGACCTGTTTTAAAATATAATTTTATGTTGGGCAGCAGTGGCTGCTACCCTTTAGTGTCAGCTTGTTCTGAATCATGTTGCCTCCAGGAACTGGTTGAAACTGCCCAAACTCGCTTCAGGTAACAGCTGGCACAGAGAGAAGGCTATCAAACTGTCAGGCTGAGCTGGACTCAAGCCCAGATGCCAGTGACTAAAGGGCAGTATGCTAACCCACAGCAGTGCTACTCGGTCCCTTCATATTTTACACTACTATTAAATAGCTGTCCTCAATTTACTGTGCAGCACAGTTTAATAAAGAAAGAACTTGCATTTATATAGCACCTTTCACAACCACCGTACGTCCCAAAGCTCTTTACAGCCAATGAGGTAAGTTTTTGAAGTGTAGTCACTCTTGTAATGTAGGAAATGCGGCAGCCAAGTTGTGCACAGCAAGCTCCCACAAACATCAATGAGAAAATGACCAGATAATCTGTTTTTTATTGATGGATAAATATTGGCTAGGACACCCAGGAGAACTCCCCTGCTCTTCGAAATAGTGCCACGGGATTTTTTACGTCCAACTGAGAGGGCAGCCGGGGCCTCGGTTTAACGTCTCATCCGAAGGACAGCACCTCCCTCAGCACTGCACTGGAGTGTCAGCCTAGATTTTTTTTTGTGCTCGAGTCCCTGGAGCGGGACTTGAACCCACAACCTTCTGACTCAGAGGCGCAAGTGCTACCCACTGAGCCACGGCTGACACTGCAATGTTCACTCCTTGCCCCCCACCCCCACCCCTGGTTCTTGAGCATCCCCGATTTCCATCACTCCACCACTGGCGGCCGTGCCTTCAGCTGCCTGGGCCCTAAGCGCTGGAATTCCCTGCCTAAACCTGTCCGCCTCGCTACCTCTCTTTCCTCCTTTAAGACGCTCCTTAAAACCCACCTCTTTGTGCAAGCTCTTGGTCACCTGCCCTAATATCTCCTCATGTGGCTCGGTGTCAAAGTTTTGCTTGATAACCCTCCTGTGAAGCGTTATACTACGTTAAAGGCGCTATATAAATGCAAGTTGTTGTTATAAGGAGATGGAGGGTGGTGGTCTGGGTCATTGTCCTTCTGATTTCCCTCCCTTCTTGTAGGCCTGTGACCAGCCTCTGCTCAGTGCTACCCGAGAGGTTGTGACTTAGATCAGAAATGGAGGATTGTGGGTTAAAACCCTTGCCTGACCACTTTATGCTGCTGAAGACTGTGCAACATTTGTTTAAGGTGGCAGCTCACCACCATCCTCAAGGGCAATTAGGGATGGACAATAAATGCTGGTGTTGCCAGCGACGCCCACATCGCGTGAATTAATTTCAAAAAATGTTTTCCCCAAAGTTCCTCTCCATTTCTTCCGGACATCACTCCATTATTTCAACTGAGTGGACAGGGCCACCCGGATAACAAATTTATTCGGACCTGGCAACTCTGCAACCAGCTAACCAAAGACACGCCCTTTTATGCTACATTTTGGGTCCTGGGAGAACGATTCCAATACAGTCTCCCAGTGCTGCTGTCCTGTTATTAGGCCCTCTTCTGTCGGGTAGATTGGGTACAGGGAGACTGTCCCTCCTGCACATCTATACAGTGTCCATGCATGCCCTCATACTAGGGTTGCCAACCCTCCAGGATTGCCCTGGAGTTTCCAAGAATTCAACATTAAATCTCCAGGACACTGTTGCAAGCAACCTAGGAGAAAAATCATCAGGGCATTGAAAAAAAATGGTGTTCTTTGTAAAAAAAATTCTCTTTGAATGCTTTTGTTTACGCGTTACAAAAAATGAAGATGGAAAATAAGGCTATTTGACCGGTTGGGGCGGTTGGAGGTCATGTGATAAAACCTCTGGGAATATGTCCAATCAAAATTGACAACCCTACCATATGCCATGATGCAATTTTGAGTCCGAATGTAAAGTTATGTTAAACTTATACAGAACCTTGGTTAGAACACACTTGGAGTACTGTGCACAGTTCTGGTCTTCATGCTATAAAAAGGATATAGAGGCACTGGAGAAGGCGCAAAAAAGATCACAAGGATGATACCAGAACTGAGAGGTTGTAACTCTCAGGAAAGGCTGAACAGGCTGGGGCTCTTTCCTCTAGAAAAGAGAAGGCTGAGAGATGACCTGATAGAGGTCTTTAAGATAATGAAAGAGTTTGATCGGGTAGATGTAGAGAATATGTGGAGGAGTCCAAAGCTAGAGGTCATAAATATAAGATAGTCACTAATAAATCCAATAGGGAATTCAGAAGAAACTTCTTTACCCAGAGAGTGGTGAGAATGTGGAACTCGCTACCACAAGGAGTGGTTGAGGCGAATAGTATAGATGCATTTAAGGGGAAGCTAGATAAGCACAGGAGGGAGAAAGGAATAGAAGGATATGTTGATGGGGTGAGATGAAGAGGGGTGGGAGGAGGCTCGTGTGGAGCATAAACACCGGCATGAATCAGTTGGGCCAAATGTCCTGTTTCTGTGCTGTAGACTCGATGTAACTCGATATAAGAATGGAAGCAGTAAGCTTGGTAATTAGCGCTGAGCTGATGTGCAAGGATGGGAGCATGCAGATGAACAGAACTGGTGCAGTGTGTTTATCTGGCTGTTGTCAGAGGCTGTTGATTAAATGATGAGGACCTTGTAAAAGTGGGTCTCTGCTATCCTTGGCTGTACTGCGCTTGTTTACATTTTAAGAATACCATGGGTAGCACAAAAAATATGTGGCTGCTGCTAATGGCACTCCATAAAAGGCAAAAGTGCTTTCAAAGGGCAGAACAATATGTGGCAGTGCCATTTTGCTTTCCTCCTGATGGAGTGTCCTATAATGCCTAGGGCTCCACCATGTGGCCTGGAGGAGGAATTACAGAATCTATTCCCACTGAAGGTGGTGGATTCAGGTCTGTCATGTAGTTCTGTGTCTCTGGCCTGATTACTCTGCATTGTGAAGGAGTGCTGCTATGCCATCAGACTCCCTCAAAAGTACCAGCAGCTTCAACATAAACCGACCACTAATGCACAGTTTTTATGCAACCGCAACGTTCTGTTCAACTGAGCTCCAATCCTAGCCATCGCCAGGACAGTAGACTTCCACCCCCCCTCAACATTACTTGCCTCTGCCCCTGCTGCCAGTGAAACACTTATCTGTACCTTCATCACCTTCAGTCTTGACCTGTCCTGTACCCTCCAGAAACTCCAATGGGCCATCACTCACAGCTCATCCTGTACTAAACCCCGCTCGCTCATCACCCGCTGTCCTCTCTGACTTGCAGTGGCTCCATGTCTCCCAGTGGATTGAATTTAAAATCCTAGTGCTCATCTACAAATCCCTACCCATGCCCCTTCCACCCACCCCCATCCCCGTCACCTCCACTCTGCCTCTGCAACCCTCTCCTGTCTTACATGCCCGTTTGCTCCTCTGCTTCTGGCATCCTGTGTATCCCACCATCTCTCTACTCCACCTTTGGTGGCAGAGCCTTGAGCCACCTCGACCCTACTCTTCGTGACTCCCACCCAAAACCCCTCCACTCAACTATCAGTCTTCAAGAACCTTCTCAAACCTCATTGACCATGCTGCTGCCCACCTTATTCATTCACGGGATGTGGGCATTGCTGACAAGGCCAGCATTTATTGTCCATCCCTAATATCCCTAGAGAAGGTGGTGGTGAGCTGCCTTCTTGAACCGCTGCAGTCCGTGTGGTGAAGGTGCTCCCACAGTGCTGTTAGGGAGGAAGTTCTGGGATTTTGACCCAGCGACGAGGAAGAAACGGTCGATATACTTCTAAGTCAGGATGGTGTGTGACTTGGAGGGGAACTTGTGGTGTTCCCATGCATCTGCTGCCTATGTCCTTCTAGGTGGAAGAGGTCGCAGGTTTGGGAGGTGCTGCCGAAGAAGCCTTGGCGAGTTGCTGCAGTGCATCTTGTAGATGGTACACTCTGCTAGTCCTCCCACGAAGGCTAGGTGCCTGCTCCATTTCTCCTGTGTGAAATGGCTGGCTACACTTTTTCTATGTTTAAAGCCCTATATAAATGCCAAGTTGTTGTGATTACACAGAAGACTGCCGCTGTACCTAATTCTTTGCACAAATTCACTTTTATTGTCTCATCTACTCAGTGAAAAAACAAATTTTAAACTTGCTGTTTTTCTTGTATGTGACATTAATGCTCTGGAGAGATTGCTAACGGGTTTTTCTTGTCAGAATATATTGTTGGGAGATTACCTGCTGCTGATAGACAAAAAAGAAGCTGGTAACGCACATTTTCTTTTATAAAAGGAAACAAACAGATCCTATTAACACAATACGTTCCTCTGTATTTTCAGTTTCCTTCCCATTTCTCCCCTCCTCTCCTGAAGGTGCCACCATACGCTAAATTATGGTTACACAGATTCCACCTGCCTTCTGGTACCTTGTCCATGTGGCCATTATTCATAGGAAAGCCTCGGCAGCTGAAGGCACGGCCGCCAATGGTGGAGCGATTAAGATCGGGGATGCGGAAGAGGCCAGAATTGGAGGAGCGCCGAGATCTCACGGGTTGTGGGGCTGGAGGAGATTACAGAGATAGGGAGGGGGCGAGGCCATGGAGGGATTTGGAAACAAGGCTGAGGATTTTAAAATTGAGGCGTTGCCAGACTGGGAGCCAGTGTAGGTCAGCGAGCACAGGGGTGATGGGTGAGCGGGGCGTGGTGCAGCCTTCCCATAGCCTAATCCTTCAGGGTCTTTACCCAGGGTTAGATGCCACACTGGTCATCCTGTGACCTCTCTGGTTGAGATCGCTAGTTAATGCTGTGGGTCCACGATCACCAGGAGCTGGATTGAGACTGCCCAAACCTATCTCACAAAGGACTCTTACAGTCTTCAGCTAAAGGCGACTTTCATTTCATCCCTGGAGGTGAAAGGTCATTGTCAAATCCCTTGAACTACCCAGTCTTCTTTAACCATTTTTTAATTAAATTTCTGAATCATTTTTTTTTTAAAAAGCCCTTACACTGTTGACAGTTCTAGTTGTTAATGTAGTTCAACAACAACGTGTATTTATATAGTGCCTGTAAAGTAGTAAAACATCCCAAGACGCTTCACAGGAGCATACTCGGACAGAATGACACCAAGCCAAAGAAAGAGACATTAGGACAGGTGACCAAAAGCTTGGTCAAAGAGGTAGGTTTTAAGGAACGTCTTAAAGGACGAGAGAGAGGTGCAGAGGCGGAGAGGTTTAGGGAGGGAATTCCAGAGCTTAGGACGTAGACAGCTGAAGGCACGGCCGCCAACGGTGGAGCGATGAAAATCGGGGATGCGCAAGAAGCCAGAATTAGAGGAGCGCAGAGATCTTGGAGAGTGATAGGGCTCGAAGAGATTATAAAGATAGGGAGGGGCGAGGCCATGGAGAATAAACACGGGGCATTTGCGCCGTTTCTGCGAGGTTGCAGTTGTACAGGGCCTTGGTGAGACCATACCTTGAGTACTGTGTGCAGTTTTGGTCGCCTTATCTGAGGAAGGATGTTCTTGCCATGGAGGGAGTGCAGCGAAGATTCACCAGACTGATACCTGGGATGGCAGGAATGACGTATGAAGAGAGATTGGGTCGATTAGGCTTATATTCGCTAGAGTTTAGAAGAATGAGAGGGGATCTCATTGAAACTTATAAAATTCTAACCGGACTAGACAGACTAGATGCAGGAAGGATGTTCCCGATGGCGGGGGAGTCCAGAACCAGAGGTCACAGTCTAAGGATAAGGGGTAAGCCATTTAGGACTGAGATGAGGAGGAATTTCTTCACCCAGAGAGTGGTGAACCTGTGGAATTCTCTACCACAGAAGGCAGTTGAGGCCAATTCATTAAATATATTCAAGAAGGAGTTAGATATATTTCTTAAGGCTAAAGGGATCAAGGGATATGGGGAGAAAGCAGGGACAGGGTACTGAATTTGGATGATCAGCCATGATCGCATTGAATGGCGGAGCAGGCTCGAGGGGCCGAATGGCCTACTCCTGCTCCTATCTTCTATGTTTCTATGTTTCCATGGATCTTCCGCCGATGTTACGGCTGACGATCGGGAGGAACCGGCAGAAACTCGACCCTTTAGACTTTAACGTAATTTTTTAAAAAATCCTAAATTTGATGAGATTCATCCAGACTCGAGCAAACTGAATAACAAAATAAACGCTGGAGTACAGCTGGAGAATCATATTAAAGGGCAACTGCAGACGACTAATTGCAAAACGATTTTTTTAAATGCAATTAATGGAAATCAATACGATGTCCGAATTGATCGGCACAGTGCTAATTTTAACATTACAGCACCCAAAAGATCTGTCATACTTGCTTATCAGTAACTAGAATACAGGCGCCGGCGCTTGGGAATGTTCACATCTTCCTCCCTCCCGCTGAAGGAACAGAATCAATGCCGGTAATCAATGACTGCCGGCTGCTTTAAGAAAGTCATGCGGCGAGAAAGAAAGTGTTGCAAGCCTGCGAGAGACTGTATCCAGTAACCCCCAGGAACTCTGCACAAGATGCAGAGTTGGTTCTGATCGTCCTTTCTCCAGACAGGGCTGAGTAAGTGCGGCAGATGGCTTGAGACACGAGGGCATGTCACTGGGACTGAAAAGTCATTTCCAGAGCGCGTGCCTTTGCTGCCTTCGAGATATTCTGTGCAGTCGTTGAAAATCCAAACTGTCCTGCAGTCAGGTCATTGCAAAACCGGCAAGGTTGTTAAAAGACTTTGATAGTTGTTTAAGAACTTTTTGGTTGTTCTAATTTGATTATTTTTTGCAGGGCGGTGGGGGGGATGCTAATTCTCCTCAATTCCTTTCCTCTCCTCAAGGTGCTAACTCAACAACAACAACTTGCATTTATGTAGCACCTTCAGACTTGTGCTCAAGCATGCCTGCACAGGCGCTACCACTGCTGCACTTCCCCCTCCACTGGACGACCCGAGATGATCAAGCAGTTATAATCGGCTGTATGGGTCATAAAGACCATCAAGATCCCAGGCCTCAGCCTTGATCTCTAGTGGATTTGGCTAACTTATGGCTTGGGAACAGCAGTGGGGGTGTTAAAAGTGGCCCAGGTTGCCCCAGGCTAGGGAGGGTAGAGTTGTCTCGAGTTTACATTCCTGTTTGCTATCCAATAAACTCCCCGCTCTTGCTGGGAGTGCCATTTGTGTTGAAACTGGGTGAATGTGAGATTGAGCTTGGCTATGGTGTTCCCTCCCCAGCCCTGCCACAGTCAAATAAACTGCTGACACTCACCACTTACATTCACAAAGAATGACCATTTGGATGACGTACTAGACGTCTGCTGGTTGCAAATGGAACTGTACACCAACATGCGTCATTGTGACAGGAAGAGGAAAGAAAGAAAGACTTGCATTTATACAACACCTTTCATGACCTCAGGATGTCCCAAAGCGCTTTACAGCCAATGAAGTACTTTTTGAAGTGTAGTCACTGTTGTAATGTAGGAACCGCAGCAGCCAATTTGCGCACAGCAAGCTCCCACAAACAGCAATGTGATAATGACCAGATAATCTGTTTTTTAGTGATGTTGATTGAGGGATAAATATTGGCCAGGACACCGGGGAGAACTCCCCTGCTCTTCTTCGAAATAGTGCCGTGGGATCTTTTGCGTCCACCTGAGAGGGCAGACTGAGCCTTGGTGCATCCAAAAGACGGCACCTCCAACAGTGCAGCACTCCCTCAGCACTGCACTGGAGGGTCAGCTCAGATTTTTGTGCTCATGTCTCTGGAGTGGGACTAGAACCCACAACCTTCTGACCCACTGAGCTACGGCTGAGGAGGGATGATGGGGGAAAACAATGAGGGCCAAAAATAGTCCCTTTTCATAGGAATCAAGTTGAAATAAGAAAATTATGAAGAACAATTGGGGGAGGATTTTTTTTTGTTGCTGCTTAGCTTCAACCTTAGAGTTTACAAGATCACAAGACAAGGATGACCACTCGATCCAACTCAGAGCTCATCCATTGGGACACCAGTGACCATACTGGATAAAGAAGATGCCATTGTATATGCACACTTCATCTCGCCCATGCTGCTCCTGTTTTTTTTTACATGGACAGGGATCTCTGAACCTGAAAGGTTGAAGGTCAGCCCAAATTCAAAATGGCCACATTGGGACCAAGCCAGGTGTTCAAATTCATCGCAAAGCAAAAATTCAACTTCATCCGTTGTTCGGCCCTGTTCTCCCCAGGCAGTCAGTCAGATATAATCTGCAGGCTCCTCCTCAAACTTACGGTGCAAACTTACTCAGAAAAGTAGTCTGAGAGAATGACACATGGGTTTGATTCTTAATAGCTTAAACTCCAGCCACTGAAGGCTTGAAAGAGTAATGTCTCTTTACGATAAATTTGATCACAGAAAATGTCAATAAAACTATAGGATTTGAGGCTGCCGAGGGGACTGTAAAATCACTATTGTGACATTTAGAATAAATCTTTTCGAAGAAAGTATTCCATACGGACCGGTCCCATGAAAAATGTTTCCCTGGAGGTCTCTTCAGCGAAGAATAATTACGGTGTGTAGTGTCAGCGTGCTTGCGACTCCATGGAACGATGGAACCCATCATCTTCGCAACCTGAACAAACTACCACGGAATAGGTTCGCTTAACGATTATAATATCAGACAAGAAGTGTAAGTTCTGGGCAAATTATTTAAACCTTTGCATTCTGGTCACATATTTCCCAAAATTTGTGTATAGAAGTTTTAGGATCCTATTTTTTGATGTCTTTTTCGTTTTTAATGCTCGTCAAGGTGAGGGATGTCAGTTCTGGAAAATAAAATCCTTTACCGCGTTTGTCTTTCGGGTGAGACCTTAAACCGAGGCCCCGTCTGCTCTCTCTCAGGCGGACGTAAAAGATCCCACAGCCACTATTTCGAAGAGGATCAGGGGAGTTATCCCCGGTGTCCTGGGGCCAATATTTATCCCGCAATCAACATCACTAAAACAGATTATCTGGTCATTATCACATTGCTGCTTGTGGGAGCTTGCTGTGCACAAATTGGCTGCCACCTTTCTCTATATTACAACAGTGACTACACTTCAAAAAGTACTTCATTGGCTGTAAAGCGCTTTGGGACGCCCGGTGTTTGTGTAAGGCGCTATATAAATGCAGGTCTTTCTTTCTTTCGTGTCAGCATCCAGCAATCTCAGGTAATATCTACAATCTCTAACCAACTCCAGCAACAAGCTTTAAACCCAACTTCGGAACTGCACCCCATGTGGCAAAAGTGTGAATTTCTTCATTTACCGCCCCGAGCGGCGCTGCAGCCGCTCAGATAGAGATTGGCAACTTGGTCCCAAATCTTGGGCCAGTTGGTAAGGTTAGCGTCAGTTGCATTTGGCAGCAGTCTTGCTCGCTCAGTCCGCAGGTCGCGGGTTCAAGTGCCACTTCAGGGGGCATCAAAAATGACAATGCAGCACTTCTTCAGTCGTCAATCGGAGGAGCTGGCCTTCAAGTGAGATGTTAAACTGAGTCCCCATCTTCCTCTGAATGTTCCACTGGCTCAATCAACGATAAATATGCCACGGCACTATTTTGAAGAAGAGCGGATGTTCTTCCGGTGTTCCGGGCAACATTCTACCAACTCCTGTAAACTGGTCATTATTCTCACTACTGCTTAATGGGATCTTGCTGTGTGCAAATTAACTGCTGCCAATGCCGACATAATAACGGTCACTGCACTTCAAAGAAGTTCGTTGTCTGTGAAGGGCTTTGGCAATGTTGCTGTGAGGTGTGCTAAGCTACCACATATATGCGAATCTTTCCTTTAATCTCAGGACTCAGAAATTGTAGGAAATGGGTTGAAACGGTTAAGAGCCTTAAAGCTGTGAGAGAAAGACTTCCTTCCAACAGCCTGGGCTGGCTATAAATCCAGGTCTCTGGTTGCTAACCTACTGTATTACAGGGTCATCGAATCTCACAGCACAGAAGGAGGCCATTCGGCCCATCGTGCCTGTGCCGGCTCTTTGAAAGAGCTGTCCCATTAGTCCCACTCCCTCGCTCTTTCCCCATAGCCCTGCAAATTTCTCCTTGTAAAGTCTTCTGAAAACTCTTTTGGCTCCCACTTTCTTTCACTCCCTCTTTAATTTTCTTTCTGGAGCCACACTGATATTTAGTTAGCAATAAGCAAGTTTGTAGTTTCAATATCGAAAGTAAAGTCAAGAAGAAAATGTTCTATTATCTGCAGGACTGTATATGTTCTTTTCCTGTTCTCTCCTTACCCATTTTAATTTCTCTGTCTCACAGTGGCTATGTTTTGCTTTAGTCGACCCTAGTTCCTGTCATTTATCAACCTTCTTTCATTTGCACTTAAACCTCTTTATCATGTTTGCTGTTTACCATTGTACTTATCTCCGTGGTGCTACCTGTGATTGGGCCTGTGCTCTCGACCAGCTTCAGATTGTTTGATGGACTCATTTGATGCATGGCTGAAAATTAATTCCAAGTTCTCGCTTCCTCTCTTTATTAAATTCAATTCCTTTCTCGCTATCCTTCCTTTCCCAATTTCCTTCTAACACTCTTTTCTCCCCCTCCCTTCTATCCCTTTATCTAATCACCCGCCCCTCATCTGTATAAATTGTTGTGGCCTCTGATCAAGGCGAGCAGCAGTGCTTCAATAACCTTCGGCTGAAAGAAAGGGCTTGCTGAGATGTGGCAGGGGGGCGGGGACCATCAGAATAACCCCGGGTGGTTTATAATAATAGAATAAATACTAGCACCTTATCACATGCTGCACACGTTAATATTTTTTGAGTGCAGCGACTGTCCACAGATCTATTCTGATCTAGCAATGCCCCACAAGCAGCAATGGGATGAAGGACCAGTTCATTTGGGATTTTTGTATTACTTGATTGACGAATATTGGCCAGGACACCTGATTAACTTCCTGCCGTGAGATCTGTAGCAACCTCCTAAACCACTTAGATAGGAAATCAGTACCTTGGTTTAATGTCTCATCCAAAAGATGGCACCTCAGACAACAACAACAATTTGCATTTATATAGCGCCTTTAATGTAGTAAAACGTCCCAAGGCACTTCGCAGGAGTGTTATCAAACAAAACTTGACACCGAGCCACGTAAGGAGGTATTAGGACAGGTGACCAAAAGCTTGGTCGAAGAGGTAGGTTTTATGGCGTATCTTAAAGGAAGAGAGAGAGGTAGAGAGTCGCAGAGGTTTAGGGAGGGAATTCCAGAGCCGAGGGCCCAGGCAGCCGAAGCCACAGCCGCCAATGGTGGAGTGATGAAAATCGGGGATGCACTAGAAGCCAGAATTAGAGGAGTGTAGAGATCTCAGAGGGTTGTAGAGCTGGAGGAGGTTTCAGAGATAGGGAGGGGCGAGGAGGCCATGGAGGGATTTGAAAACAAGGCTGAGAATTTTAAATCGAGGCGTTGCTTAACCGGGAGCCAATGTAGGTCAGCGAGCACAGGGGGTGATGGGTGAATGGGACTTGGTGTGAATTCGGATACGGGCAGCAGCATTCCATCAGCCATCAGTGCCACACTGGAGTGATGACCTAAGTTATACGGCCAAGTCCTAGTGTGGGGATTGAACTTCGAATTACACGATTCAGGAGCAAAAGTGCTACCAACAGAAAGCAGGGCTTGTTCATATTGCATGTTTAGAACCTGTGCCTGGGTCTATGGAGCTGGGACTGCCAATGATAACTTGAAAGTCTTAGGGATTTGATCAGGAGCTCAAGATTGCAAAGGTGAGATGCTGAAATCCCAGCAAATCTGAAAAGTCCTAAATCATGCAATTCCTAGGAAGATTGACAGCTGAGGATTTTGTCTAAGGTTGATGTACAGTGTATGTGTTGTGGATAAACTAGCCGGCCTGGGAGTTCAGTTCAGGCAACCAAATCCTCTCAAACTCAATATGAGAACTGACTTCTTTCAATCTAATCCTTAAAAAAAAAAGCTAAAGTCCCGACTATCCATTAAGCGTCATATATTGAAGCATCCATCCATACAGTACACAAGGCTTGGTTAAGAACAGTCTAATCTACCTCCACTATATAGGCAAGCCTTCTTCTTAATTCCAGTCTGTAGCTGGCTTGGTTAAGGTTGGGGCTGGTGTCTATGGCCACTATTTTAGCACTGGAAACAGTCCTAACATCAGTTAGTAACAAGTTAAAGCCCAAAGTTGTCTCCTGTCTTTGGCCCATATGATCAGTTATCCCTGGTATATGTAACTTTATATTTTGACTCGTGTGCTTTTATCAAAGGATTTTGGGCTCAGGTTCAATCCCCATACTAGGACTTGGTCTGAGATACTGAGAAAGGGCAGTTTGCTTCATCTTTCTATTATATGGGGTACGGTAGCCGTGTGGTTATGCCACTGGAATAAAAAGCTAGTATCAGTAATGGTGATCATGAAACTACCGGATTGTGGTAAAAACCCATCTGGTTCACGATATGTGACTCCAGAACCACAATGTGGTTGACTCTTAACTGCCCTCTGAAATGGCCCAGCAAGCCACTCAGTTGTATTCAAGAAGGCGGCTCACCACCACCTTCTCGAGGGCAATTAGGGATGGGGCAATAAATGCCGGCCTTGCCGGCGACGTCCTCATCCCATGAATGAATTAAAAAAATGACATAGAATTTACAGCCCAGAAACAGGCCATTCAGCCCAACTGGTCTATGCCGGTGTTTCTGCTCCACATGAGCCTCCTCCCACCCTATCAGCATATCCTTCCATTCATTTCTCCCTCATGTGCTTATCTAGCTTCCCCTGTCATTCAGTCACCGATTCCTCAATTTCTTTCCAAACTCTAAATCAAGAACAGAAATTGGACAAAAGTTTTAACATTAATAGTTCAGAATGCCACCCTGCTCGAGCAGTCAGAGCAGGTCAGATTGGCGGCCATCTTGCTATCTCTGAGGAATTGCAGCATGACCTCTGACCTCATCTAGTTTAGCAACGGGGAAGCGTCAGTTCGTGGAAGCTGCAAAAGTCACCCAGTGGACGTCAACTTTCCTGGCATCAAGCAAGGGTCTTCTGAACTCTGATACCTAGTGCAAGACATAAAAAGCTGTGCTTATGTGGCACCTTTTGTTCTGAGAGTTAAAATGATGGAAGTGCGCTCAACAATGAGTGACATGAATTTTGTCATTCATGTGGAAATGACTTATGAAATAATACTGGGCGGCCTGCTGGTGGCGCTGTCCAGGGAAAGTATAAATACTCGGGCATGGGCCCAGCTTGCTCAGGACATTCTTTAACAGGAACTAGTGAAGGACACAACTAGATCTCCATGTTGTAAAACAGTTGATTAAAGCCTTAGACCAAGTGCCTAGTAGTTTTCTTACGTCAATGAGTATCAGCCTTGGCTCAGTGGCAGCACATCTCGCCTCTGAATCATGCAGTTATTGAGTTCAAGTCCCACTCCAGAGATTTGAGCACATAATCTCGTGCTGCGCTGATGGGAGGTGTTGTCTTTCGGATGCGACGTTTAAACTGAGCCCCCATCTGTCCTTTCAGGTGGACAGAAAAATATCCCATGGCATTATTTGAAGAAAAGCAGGGGTGTTCTCCCCGGTGTCCTGGGCCAACATTTATCCCTCAACCAACACCTAAAAAGGTGATCTGGTCATTATCACATTGCTGTTTATGGGAGCTTGCTGTGCGCAGATTGGCTGCCACGTTCCCTACATTACAACAGTGACTGCACTTCAAAAGTAGTTCATTCGCTGTAAAGCACTTTGGGACAGCAAAATACTGCGGATGCTGGAAATCCGAAATAACAACAGAAAACGCTGGAAAAGCTCAGAAGGCCAGGCAGCATCCGTGGAGAGAGAAACAGAGTTAACGTTTCAGGTCGAAGTTGAAATCTATTTCATTTCCTGCTTTTTTCCAGTTCTGACGAAAGGTCTTCGACCTGAAACGTTAACTCTGTTTCTCTCTCCACGGATGCTGCCTGGCCTGCTGAGTTTTTCCAGCGTTTTCTGTTGTTATTAAGCACTTTGGGACGTCCTGAGGTCATGGGAGTCTTGATTTCAACAGAGTGAAGATGCAGAGTATATAAACAAGTATATATTTGTGTACGTAAGAGAAAGCGAAGTCTGAGGGCAATGAGGAGTTCAACAGTTTTTGAGGTTATATCACATCAACGGTAGCCAAAGCTTGGAGCCGTGGGGCTAAATTTTTCACGAGCATTCTCCCAATCGTCAGCAGAAGAGTGTGAAACCGTGTTGTAAACACTGTTTATGTCATTTTTCCTGGGTTTCCATGGGTCTTCCACCCAAGTTATGGCGGACAAGCAGGAGTATCCCCGCGGAAAGTCACCCTTTGGTTCTACAACAGAGGCCTTTGATAATATTAGAGAAAGATTAAGTCAACGAGATCATTTTTTAAAGATATCATACTGTAAATAAAAACATGATGAAATGGTTTTAACCCAGGTATATCGCCTGTCACTTTAATTCTCCGCTCCACTCCCACTCAGACCTCATCGTCCTCGGCCTCTTCGCATTGTTCCACTGAAGCTCAGCGTAAGCTCGAGGAACAGCACCTCATCTTTCGATTAGGCACTTTACAGCCTTCTGGACTCAACATAGAGTTCAACAATTTCAGATCATAACCTCGGCCCCTATCATATATATATTTTTTATCCACACCTTTTGTTTGTGTCTTTTCTTCTCTCCCACATGGCAGCTGTCTGTCATTCTGCCAGCGCAATTTACACTTCATCTCGAGCCATCCTTTGTTTCTTAACCTGTCCCATTACCATCTCCTTTTGCCTTGAATATCTCTTAATGTCTCTTAACCTCTCCTGCCTTCTATCCTATCACAGACCTTCCCTTTTGTTCATTCATCCCCTCCCCCCTTTCCCAGCCCCTACACTTGCTTAAAAATCTGTTCCATTTCCTGCTTTTTTCCAGTTCTGACGAAAGGTCATCGACCTGAAACGTTAACTCTGTTTCTCTCTTCACAGATGCTGCCTGACCTGCTGAGTATCTCCAGCATTTTCTGTTTTTATTTCAGATTTACAGCATCTGCAGTATTTTCTTTTTGTGTCACATCAAATTGTGTTGGGATTATAATTGTGGCGCATAGCTCCTTTAAGGTGTCGGTTAGAGAGGATGCAGATAAACTGCAATTTTAACACTAACAGTTTTTGCTCTTAACATTGGCACTTTTGTAAATGTGCCAGGTTTGTGCCTTGCAAAGTAGAACCTCTCCCTATCTCCAGCTTACTCATGAGAGCTCATCAATATGTACTTGTAACTTAGCCAGACTCGTATTCATTCTACAGATATTTCCCAAGGGGAACTTCCTTGCTACATGAAAACATAAAAAAAGCACGATATGAGAGAAGAGCACACCTTATACAATCTCCCCAATTATCGACCCTACCCCAATTGCAGCTCTTATTCTTCTGGGATGGAATATTACCTTTGTGTTCCCATCATTGCCTTTTCTGTTAAGAATTCCAGAGAAATTTTGAGCGGGGGTAACAGTTTTAGTGCTGATAATCTCCAATAGCCTAGGAGATATCAACTCCTGAGTCTGTCAAGGTCCTATCCTTGGTCCCTTTCTCTTCATCATCTAGACGCTGCTCCTTGGTGACATTATCTACAGTTGCAGGGTTATCTTTCAGGTGTATGATAATGATACCAGCTGTACTCCTTCATCATCTCTGTCAACCCCAAGACCACTTCCAGTGTTGCCAAACTTCCCGTCCAGCGTCAAGTCGTGGATGAATGACAACTTCATCCAACGTCACATTAGGAGGACTGAAGCCATTGTTTTCAGCCCCTGACATAGACTTTGCACTCTTGCTATTTGTTCCATGCCGCTCCCCAGCCACTTGCTCAGACTGGACCAGATCATGTGAAACTTATCTTGTTTGACCATGAGTTTGCCTTTAAACCCCACACCCTATCTATCGTTAAGACTACCGTTTTCCACCTACTGAATTTTGCCCATCTCTGCCCCACCTCAGCCCTTCAACTCTGAAACACTTAGCCATGTCATCCCAAAACTTGATTATTCTAATGCCCTCTTCTCTTGAATGCTCCACCCTGCACAAACTCCAACTTGTCCTAAATCCAGCCACCTGTACCGTGTCCTGCATTAAATCGCTCTTGACCGTCATCCATGATAGGGCAGTGGATGCAGATTCAACAGCAACCTTCAAAAAGGAATTGGATAAAAACTTAAAAGGAGAAAAAATTGCAGGGATATGGGGAAAGAGCGGGATGAGTGGGAATATCTGGATTGCTCTTTGAAAGAGCCAGTGCAGACTCGATGGGCCGAATGGCCTCCTTCTGTGCAGTACCATTCTGTGATTGTATGTAGGGGAAGATCTGTATAAGTACTCCCTGATCCCGCAGGCTATCAAGTATATCTCAGAATATTCATCAAAATAATTACACCTAAATCCATTTCCTTTGCTAATGGGTACCCTTGCGCTATGTACACACATTTTCTGTTTCCTGTTCCAACATGCATTACCTTGTATTTATTTAGCCACATTGATACCATGCATTAGCCCATCTGCTTAATCAGGAAACAATCATGGCATGTTGTCACTACCTCGCCTATCACATTACTTGTCCTACAGTTTGCAGATCTGGTCAAAGTTCTTTGCAAGGCACTTCAGCAGATGGCAGTGAGGTGGGGTCGTGGCTCAGTGGGCAGCACCCTCGCCTCTGCACCAGAAGGTTGTGGGTTCAAGTCCCACTCTAGAGACTTGAGCACAAAAATCCAGGCTGACAGTCTAGTGCAGTGCTGAGGGAGTGCTGCACTGTCGGAGGTGCCGTCTTTTGGATGAGACGTTAAACTGAGGCCCCGTCTACACTCTCAGGTGGACGTAAAAGATCCCATGGCACTATTTCAAAGGGTTATCCCTGGTGTCCTGGCCAATATTTATCCCTCAATCAACGTCCCTAAAACAGATTATCTGGTCATTATCACATTGCTGTTTGTGGAAGCTATATAAATGCAAGTTTTTCTTTCTATGTTGCTCCAAATTCTAAAGAACTGCTACTATCACTGTCAGCAGTGACATTGAAGGACTGGGTGACCCAGTTGGTTGGACACTAGCCTCTCACATTCTTCTTTATTCATTCATGGGATGTGGGCGTCGCTGGCAAGGCCAGTATTTATTGCCCATCCCTAATTGCCTTTGAGAAAGTGGTGGTGAGCCGCCTTCTTGAACCGCTGCAGTCCGTGTGGTGAAGGCGCTCCCACAGTGCTGTTAGGGAGGGAGTTCCAGGATTTGGACCCAGCGACGATGAAGGAACGGCCGATATATTTCCAAGTCGGGATGGTGTGTGACTTGGAGGAGAAATTGGAGGTGGTGGTGTTCCCCTGCGCCTGCTGCCCTTGTTCTTCGAGGTGGAAGAGGTCGCGGGTTTGGGAGGTGCTGCCGAAGAAGCCTTGGCGAGTTGCTGTGGGGTCCGGGCTCATGTCCAGCCCCAACTGGTGAGATGGAAGTCTCGTTTGGCTGTAACGGTCTTAGGTAAAGTGAGTTGGGGGGCAGGCTCAGTCAAATCCCATGGGAATGGCCCCACAGCGGCAAATTGACAATCTTGGTCAGAATGGCCTTAGAATGGCTGGTGTGGGAAATGAAAATGTCACAGTTCTGCAGTGAGGCACCCTCTCCTGAGGCTGGGACTGGGGCCGAGTTGAGGGAGTTGAGCATGTGTCTGTAGCTACCTTGTTTGTGTTGCTTGGCTCCGTCGCAAATCTCACTCCTCGCCGTTAAAGTTTAGATCATTCGAGAACATGGTTGGGAGCACCCACTTTGTCAATAAGCCCTGGGCAAATTAAAAAGATGTACTCTCGGAGGAACTTTGGCCAGTTCTTAAACTTTGACCGCCCCCCCCCTCGTTGGTGTTATACTTCAGACAGACGCAGCGTCAGACTGACTCCTGTAGGGGGCATCACAGTGTTTTAGGGGCTCAGTTTAACTTAACTCACCGGCAGGAAACCCACAGGATTAGGTGGAACACGCCACCCAATATTGCTCTCGGTCGACTTCAATAGAGAGGAAAATCGGGCGGGGTTGTAAGATCCTAGAGGGACCCTGGTTCTGAATGATTGGAGGTTGACCCGTATTGGTGACAGTGATTTAACTTTATTTAGCACAAGCAAGACTTCATACATTACAGTATTCGAGCAGCAGTTTACAGAGAATAATTGAGACTTATTACCACTTATACTCTGAGTAGAAGCCGCAACCATGAGTAGGCTGCACTCTGTGTCTCTTGTCTCTCTCTCTCTCTCTCCCTCTCCGTCTCCGTCTCCCGGGTGTCTCCTTGATCCGTCCTGAAATCTTCTACTCCTGAAATCTTCTACTCCTGAAATCTTCTACAATTTGTGGCTGTTGAGACCCCCTTCTTATACCCTTACTCTCATTCAAAACCTATGGCGTCCTCCTGAACCAATCACTGGCTGACGCCCAAAATACAAAATCCAACGATAATGATGCCATGTTCGTAGCACCCTGGCTTACGCAGGTTTTTTTTGGTCTGATGACACTCTCGCATCATCTGTTTCTGACCATCAAGACTCATATCTGGGGTAGTTATGGCAATACGGAAGGAACGTGTCTCCATAGGTTGAGACACGGCCCCTGCTGTTGGCCTTTGTTTTTCTAATTCACTGCGGATGTTGTAACATTCCAGCGCAATGGTAACTGCAGCTAACCTTGGTGCCCAGGCTAGCTGTACTCTACGTCTGAGCCTTGCTGTCGGCTAATAGCCAACTTTCACCCACAGCCTCACTATTCGACTAGAGCAATCCTCTTTCTCACCCCACGTTGTCTGGTGGTTACAGCTTACTCACAGACTTTTAATTATAAGCAAAAGGGTTACATCTCATATATAGTTCAGGTTAAAAGTGAGAAGTCGCACAACACCAGGTTATAGTCCAACAGTTTTATTTGAAATCACAAGCTTTCGGAGCGGCTGCTCCTTCGTCAGGTGAAGTGAAGAAAAAAATAGTTCAGGTTGTCATTGCATCCAGTTGATGATTACAGACTTTTATATTTAATCCTTACACACGCTTATAGATCTATTACTGATGATTATAAGATGTTAATGGTTATAAGATAGTAAAGCAAGTATTCTAAAAGCCAACTACTCCATGATAATCTTACAGGGTGTAAAACGAGTGTTGCACCCGATCCTGTCAGTTTCCCGACGGGACGGGCTCTGTTCAAATTGCCCCGGTACCGTCGCTTTGCGGCCCTCCAGTAGCGGTTGCGTAGACGCGCTGGTAAACAAGCTTTATTTTTTGCGTTTTACTTCCATATACCTCCTACACGTTGTTACTGTGTGTTTATAACCAGTCAGCCTGCTGGAATTTTTGATTGACGGCCTTGTAGTATTAAACCTTCTGAAGGACGAGCAGATTTAAAAAAAAACACAATCCTTCAATTATCTGCTGTGAAACAGGCCTGGGTTTTTTTTTTAACGAAATCCAATTTTGTTTGGATTTCTACCTAAATCCTCAGCTATAGTTTGAGCTGGTGGCTGATGGGAAATCACCCTGTCTGCTCCGAGAGCTGATCTGTGAAGGGTCCATTAATCTTGGCCGAGACAGTTCTGGCACACGCTGTAAATTCACCAGCAGTTGCTGATCTTAAACTTTGCACAGTGTTTAAGGAAGTTGAGGGGACAATCAATTCCCTCTCAGATGTGCTTACAGAAATTTGCACAGTGACGTAAAAGGGCAGGATGTCTCCACCAAGCCAAAGAAAACTATAGATCTCCGCTGAATATCATGGGAAATATTAGCTCATTAATTCCAGCTTGCTGACTGACTGAGAGACACTAATAACTACAGATACTAAGGCCCACTGTGAATCCCTCTCCCCACTCCCTTCACCAGACACAGGCCCACTGTGAATCCCTCTCTCCCCACTCCCTTCACCAGACACAGGCCCACTGTGAATCCTCTCTCCCCACTCCCTTCACCAGACACAGGCCCACTGTGAATCCTCTCTCCCCCTCCCTTCACCAGACACAGGCCCACTGTGAATCCCCTCTCCCCCCTCCCTTCACCAGGCACAGGCCCACTGTGAATCCTCTCTCCCCCTCCCTTCACCAGACACAGGCCCACTGTGAATCCCCTCTCCCCACTCCCTTCACCAGACACAGGCCCACTGTGAATCCCCTCTCCCCACTCCCTTCACCAGGCACAGGCCCACTGTGAATCCTCTCTCCCCACTCCCTTCACCAGGCACAGGCCCACTGTGAATCCCCTCTCCCCACTCCCTTCACCAGACACAGGCCCACTGTGAATCCCCTCTCCCCACTCCCTTCACCAGACACAGGCCCACTGTGAATCCCCTCTCCCCACTCCCTTCACCAGACACAGGCCCACTGTGAATCCTCTCTCCCCCTCCCTTCACCAGGCACAGGCCCACTGTGAATCCCCTCTCCCCCCTCCCTTCACCAGGCACAGGCCCACTGTGAATCCCCTCTCCTCCTCCCTTCACCAGGCACAGGCCCACTGTGAATCCCCTCTCCCCACTCCCTTCACCAGACACAGGCCCACTGTGAATCCTCTCTCCCCCTCCCTTCACCAGGCACAGGCCCACTGTGAATCCCCTCTCCCCACTCCCTTCACCAGACACAGGCCCACTGTGAATCCTCTCTTCCCCCTCCCTTCACCAGGCACAGGCCCACTGTGAATCCCCTCTCCCCCTCCCTTCACCAGACACAGGCCCACTGTGAATCCCCTCTCCCCCCTCCCTTCACCAGACACAGGCCCACTGTGAATCCCCTCTCCCCCCTCCCTTCACCAGACACAGGCCCACTGTGAATCCCCTCTCCCCCTCCCTTCACCAGACACAGGCCCACTGTGAATCCCCTCTCCCCCTCCCTTCACCAGACACGGGCCCACTGTGAATCCCCTCTCCCCCCCTCCCTTCACCAGACACAGGCCCACTGTGAATCCCCTCTCCCCTCTCCCTTCACTAGCTACTAAAGCTGACTGTGACACCCTTCACTATATACGTCCTGTAAGTGCTATCTCATGATTGTTATGGGCTGTCTTCTCCTACAAGCAGGTTAAAGAAGTGAGAAATTCCAAACGTTAAGATGACATGCAGTAACGTCCAAGTGTCAGCAGGCAGCCCCAACTGGGTGTGATAACATGTACATGCACAATTCAGTTAATTAGATGGGAGAATTCTTTTGGACTGAATGCATGCAAGGATGTGAGTGAAGGAACACCTCCAGGCGAAGGCAACTCATTGCATCATGGAGTTCCATGCCAAGGTTCAAAAGTGCCTCTAGACAGTGTGAGGGGGAAGTAATGGTTACTGCTATACATGCTTAGGACACCGTAGGAAGGGAAGGTTACGATGTGTTGTCCTACCTTGGCTGACCTAGTCAGGTTGCTCAACTTTTCCTGCCACTGCTTTCAGCTCCACTGCCCTGCTTGGGGGACCTGCAACGCTCACTGCTAGAGAGGCGGCCTCCGCACCCTGCTCTTCCCCACTTACTCTGTAGTCAGAAGGTTGTGGGTTCAAGTCCCACTCCAGGGGCTTGAGCACATATAGCTAGGCTGATACTCCAGTGCAGTGCTGAGGGAGTGCTGCACTGTCGGAGGTGCCGTCTTTCGGATGAGACGTTAAACCGAGGCCCCGTCTGCTCTCTCAGGTGGACGTAAAAGATCCCATGGCACTATTTTGAAGAAGAGCAGGGGAGTTCTCCCCGGTGTCCTGGCCAATATTTATCCCTCAATCAACATAACAAAAACAGATTATCTGGTCATTATCACATTGCTGTTTGTGGGACCTTGCTGTGCGCAAATTGGCTGCCGCGTTTCCCACATTACCACAGTGACTCCACTTCAAAAAGTACTTCATTGGCTGTAAAGCGCTTTGAGACGTCCGGTGGTCGTGAAAAGCGCTATATAAATGCAAGTCTTTCGTTCTTTAGAATCTCTGCGGCTGCATTGGAGCAATAGGCTGTGCTCGGGTTTAATTCACTCCTTCCTGACATCGTGTTTGCACAGCAGCTTTCTTGACTATAAAACGGGGGTGGGGTGGGAGGGAAATCAACCTTTAAATTCTGCAGTATCAGGTGGTTTCCCGCCCTCTATCTTGGTGAGCTCCCTATCGCAGATATCTCCCAAGTCCAGAGCAGCACCCACACTGATAAATTAGATTGGCCCTGAAACGTGTGCAGGGTCAGTAAGCTAAGGGTCCGATGAGTGTGATTTTCCCCACAGTCCCAGTTCTAGTTCAGCTTACTCCCAGTTGGAAAATCTATGAGTTTTGTTTTCAAAGTGGCGATCCATTTGTTCCACTTCTTTATCTTATAATTGGGAGGCATAATTAGTTATTACTTGTTATTTCTCTCATTGGAGGGCCTGAGCCTGCCTGCACCTTCCCAGCCCCGACTGACTTTGGATTCGGCAACCCTAGTCACATGACATGCCAATGGTTGTTTGCTGTCCACACTTTAGGAAGGACGTTAAGACCTTCCCCATATCCCTGCAATTTTTTATCCTTCAACTATTTATCCAATTCCCTTTTGAAGGCTACTGTTGAATCTGTGTCCACCACCCTATCAGGCAGCGCATTCCAAATCCTAACCACTCGTTGCGTAAAAGAGTTTTTCCTCGTGTCGCCTTTGGTTCTTTTGCCAATCACCTTAAATCTGTGCCCTCTGGTTACCGACCCTTCAGCCATTGGAAACTGTAATATAGGTGGGTAGAACAAATGAAGGACAGAGACACGATGAGTTGCTAGTCCATGTGTTTGTTTATTATATAGGGTCCTAGTGAGACCACACCTGGAGTATTGTGTACAGTCTTGGTCTCCTTACCTAAGGAAGGATATACTTGCCATAGAGGGAGTGCAACGAAGGTTCACCAGACTGCTTCCTGGGATGGGGGGATTGTCCTATGAGGAGAGATTGAGTAGACTAGGCCTATATTCTCTAGAGTTTAGAAGAATGAGACTCATTGAAACATACAAAATTCTTACAGGGCTTGACAGGGTAGATGCAGGGAGGATGTTTCCCCTGGCTGGGGAGTCTAGAGCCAGGGGTCACAGTCTCAGAATAAGGGGTCGGCCATTTAGGACTGAGATGAGGAGAAATTTCTTCACTCAGAGGGTGGTGAGTCTTTGGAATTCTCTGCCCCAGAGGGCTGTGGAGGCTCAGTTGTTGAGTATATTCAAGATGCGGAGATGCCGGTGTTGGACTGGGGTGGACAAAAGTGAGAAGTCGCACAACATCAGGTTATAGTCCAACAGCTTTATTTGAAATCAGAAGCTTTCGGAGCGCTGCTCCTTCGTCAGGTGAAGTGAAGAAATACATATGGGCACAGCATAAATAGTCAGAGAACAATGCCAGACGACTACAGTTAATCTTCTAACTGCCCTTTATCACACCTATATTCAAGACAGAAATCAACAGATTTTTGGATATTAAGGGAATCAAGGGATATGGGGATAGTGCAGGAAAGTGGAGTTGAGATCGATGATCAGCCATGATCTCATTGAATGGCGGAGCAGGCTCGAGGGGCCGAATGGCCTCCTCCTGCTCCTATTTCTTATGTTCTTATCTTTATTAGGCCAGAGCGAACTGAACATGCTCATACTAAACCAAGTGACAAACCATGTGATAATACATTATAGAAACAATTTCTCTTTGTTTACTCTATCTAAATCCTTCATGATTTTAAACACCTCTATCAAATCTGATAAAAGAGCTAGGGGCCTGTGCTCACCAGCAACTGAGTGAATGAATCCAAACTCATTTCATGTTAAACTCTTACAGCTAACTGACAGAAAGAGACTTTAATGCAATCAACCAGAGATTTTTTTTTATATACTGTGTTTGACACTAAATTGATATTCATAAACAGTTTGCAAAGGTTGCCTCTTATCCACGGGTTTGCTGAGTGTGTGAAAACATATGCCAAGTAAATCAGCAAAAAAATGCCCCATTTCCATGCTGCTCAGTTCAAACGAACTTTTCTGTTTTCTCTCGCACTCCTCTGCAAAGCACTGTCGGATACATGTGACAGGTTAAACCTGTAATAGGCCGCTGATGCTCTGACTTTTACCACTCTTGCTAATTTCCAAACATGCCACCTTAAAAACTCTTCTTCCTCCCTCCCATCTCTCTGTGTTGAAATTGTGACTCTTCGATTCCTCTCCTGCTCAAACTCATACCTTTCCAAAACCCCCAAACTGTGCAACTCTTTACCTCCCTCGTTCTTCCCTGCCCCTGCAATCTTCAGCCTTTTAAAACCCAAGCTAGGTGTCACTAAACCCCTACTTATTGATTTATTCTGCCCTCCTCGCCCCTCTACCTTTTATTTCCCCCCTGGGCTGCCTTCGTCTTCTCCTTGTTTCATTTTCTGGATTTTTAAAATTGAGTATTTTTGAAGCGTTGGATATATATTAATTATTTATATTCTGTCTCAGTATTCATTTCCTCAGCTACTTTCTCCCTCTTCTCCTGTGTATCAGTTTTCTTTGTCTTTCATGACCATTGTCTCTTGGTTTGACTGACCGTTTGTGATGTAAACATTGCTCTTTTACAGGGGCAATTTCCTCATTTTCTCTTTATTGCCCTGAATCTTTATTTTATCTTTCTTTGTTTCTGTCAGATTTTGTTTCTTTGTTTGTTTCTTTCTTTCTTTTTTCTTCTTCCTTCCTTCCCTTCCTTCCCTTCCTTCCTTCCCTTCTTTCTTTCCTTCTTTCCTTCTTTCTTTATTTCTTAATTCTTTCTTTCCTTCTTTCAGTTTTCTTTCTTTCTTTCTTTCAGACTTTCTGTCTCCCTCTTGCACTCTCTCTGACATGCGTACACTCTCTGGGGGTAATTCTAGCTATGGGCTATGGTGTAAAATGGACGATATTGAATTGGTCGCCAGTTATGCACCTCAGCTGATTTTCACTTCCATTGACTCCAATAGAACGGAGGATCGGGCGAGGTGGCGGGCTGTATAACGGGCGGCTAATTCCATATCACCCATTTTTACACCATCGCCCATAGTTAAAATGACCCCCTCTCTCTTGCATGTTGTCACTCTCTCCTTGGTCGCTCCTTTGCGTGTTCTTACTCTCTGTTCTGCTGTCCTGTCTCTGTTGCTCTCAATATCCGTCTATCTCTCTTTCCTCCCTCTCTCTGTCTCGCTTTCTTGCATGCTCTTACTTTCTATCCGTTCTGCTATCCTCTTTCACTTCCTTTCCCACCTTCTTTATCTCTCAGTGTGGGGATAATTTTCACCTTCACTGCTTAAACTGGTAGAGTGGATCGCCCACCCAGTATAGAACCTGATATGTACTGCACTTGCATATTGTTAATTGAACATCAGAGGGCCCGCTGATGGGCGCAAGCATATTGTAGCAATTACTCTCTGGGGTTTCCGCTCATATTGAATGCTATTTCCAGTCACGTGTCAGCCGTGGCTCAGTGGGTGGCGCTCTCGCCTCTGAGTCAGAAGGTTGCGGGTTCAAGTCCCACTCCAGAGACTTGGCCACAAAATCCAGGCTGACACTCCCAGTGCAGTACCGAGGGAGGTGCTGTTTTTTTTGGAATAGACGTTAAACCGAGGCCCCATCTGCCCCCTCAGGTGGACATAAAAGATCCTATGGCACTATTTCGAAGAAGAGCAGGGGGAGTTCTGTTCCTCCGACTCTGGCCTCTTGTACAACCCTCCCTCCCTTCATGCCACCATTGGCGGCTGTGTCTTCAGCCGTCTGGGCCCTAAGCTTAGGAATTCATTCCCTAAACCCTTGCACCTCTTCACGTAGCTCTCCTCCTAAACCCATGTCCATGTAGCTCTTCTCTTATAAGACCCTTCTTAAAACCCACCTCTTCTAACAAGCTTTTAGTCACCCTATCTAATTTCTTCTTTGGCTTGGCATTCCTTGTTGCCTGATTACACCTCTGTGAAGTGCCTTAGTTGAGATATTTCTCTACGTTAAAGAGCCTATATAAATGCGAGTTGTTGGTGTTATTGCTTTACTCATGGATGGAGGAACTAATTCACTGGTGTTACTAGTAAGCTGGACATTTATATCTCTCAGCTCAGTCGATGCGGCAAAGTAATTTTTACTGGGCCTAGTTGGCAAGCGGGATTTTTTTTGGTGTCTTATTCTAATTTAGCAGCAAACTCCTTGTCCACAAAGTTCACCATCAGTGTGTCCACAAGCCAACGAATCGTTCACTGTTTCATCAGTACCATCATTGGCCTTGATTTTGATCTTTGTCTTTGCTGGAAGGAAAGGAAAATTTGCTGGCGGCCTCTCAGTCCCAGGTGTCAAGAAGCAGAGTCAGACTGCTCATGTGAATCACTTCACCTAACTTATGTAGCTATTTAGCGATTCCATCTGTCTTGGCCGTGATTGGGAACAAACTGATTGGACCTCTCCTAGAAAGACTTTTATCTAGGTCAGGAGCAGGAGTACTGTGTCTTTAAGTTAAATCTTCCTCCCCCGTGCCCGGTGCTAATGACATTGGTTGAAGTGAGAAGGCAATGAATGGGAAGTTGTTGCTGCAAATTCTCATGTCTCCATCTGTCATGTCAGTCTCATTTCCATCTCTGAGCTTGCAGGAGGTAATTGTCTTCTCCCCAGGTCCTGTGTGCGAGAGGTTCATTAGCTAGATTAGTGCAAATGTAAAGGATTCTTGCCTGCTCTAGCTTAATGGTGGATCTGAAATCAAGCGCTGTACTACTTCTGTCTCCTTTTTCTTTCTTTTTGATCCACTGGGACAGTGATGACAATGGTGCTAATGACTGGTGAAGAAAAATAGAGCCTTGACAGAATGAAAGGGGGCAGAGCTAATTCTGCACAGTACGAAGAGCTGGATCCAACCCAAGAATGAGCAAACCCAATCTGAAAGCTAGAAGCAACATTTATTTTTTTCTTTTGTGATTGCTGTGGAATGGAACACTTTGTGATTCCAGGAATGAGGGACTTCAGTTACGTGGATAGACTGGAGAAGCTGGGGTTGTTCTCCTTGGAGCAGAGAAGATTGAGAGGAGATCTGACAGGGCTAGACAGACTGGATGCAGGGAGGATGTTTCCCCTGGCTGGAGGGTCTAGAATGAGGGGTCACAGTCTCAGGATACGGGGTAGGACATTTAGGACTGAGATGAGGAGAAATTTCTTCACTCAGAGGGTGGTGAACCTGTGGAATTCTCTACCACAGAAGGCTGTGGAGGCCAAGTCACTGAATATATTTAAGAAGGAGATCGATAGATTTCTAGACACAAAAAGGCATCAAGGGGTGACGTAAGAAAACTACTAGGCACTTGGTCTGAGTATTAAACAAGGCTTTAATCAACTGTTTTTCAACATGGAGATCTAGTTGTGTCCTTCACTAGTTCCTGTTAAAGAATGTCCTGAGCAAGCTGGGCCCATGCCCGAGTATTTATACTCTCCCTGGACAGCGCCACCAGCAGGCCGCCCAGTATTATTTCATAAGTCATTTCCACATGAATGACAAGATTCATGTCAAGGGGCATGGGGAGAGAGCAGGAATATGGTATTGAGATAGAGGATCGGCCATGATCATGTTGAATGGCGGAGCAGGCTCGAAGGGCCGAATGGCTTACTCCTGCTCCTATTTTTCTATGTTTCTATGTTTCTATAGAGGTGTTCAAAATCATGAGGGGTCTGGACAGAGTAGATAGAGGGAAACTGTTCCCATTGGCGGAAGGGTCGAGAACCAGAGGACACAGATTTAAGGTGATTGGCAAAAGAACCAAAGGCAACATGAGGAAAAACTTTATTAGGCAGCGAGTGTTTAAGATCTGGAATGCACTGCCTGAAAGGGTGGTGGAGGCAGATTCAATCACAGCTTTCAAAAGGGAGTTGGATAAGTATCAGAAGGAAAGAAATTTGCAGGGCTACGGGGAAAGGGCGGGGGAGTGGGACTAGCTGAAGTGCTCTTGCAGAGAGCCGGCACAGGCTCAACGGGCCGAATGGCCTTCTGTGCTGTAACCATTCTATGATTCTATGCACAGTGCCAGCATCCAGCGATCCCATAGTCAGGTACAACACGTTTAGATGCAGAGTAAAGCTCCCTCTCTTCTGTCCTTACGGGCCTCAGCCTCAGAAGAGCACCCCGTACTGCACTAGTGTGTCATTTTCTTTTATTCGTTCCTGGGATGTGGGCGTCGCTGGCAAGGCCAGTATTTATTGCCCATTCCCTAATTGCCCTCGAGAAGGTGGTGGTGAGCCGCCTTCTTGAACCGCTGCAGTCCGTGTGGTGAAGGTGCTCCCACATTGCTGTTAGGGAGGGAGTTCCAGGATTTTGACCCAGCGACAATTAAGGAACGGCCGATATATTTCCAAGTCAGGATGGTGTGTGACTTGGAGGGGAACTTGGAAGTGATGGTATTCTCATGCGCCTGCTGCCCTTGTCCTTCCAGGTAGTAGAGGTCGGCACTTATCCATGTATTACACCAGCCATCCTGTGGCTTCTCCGAGTCAGATTGCCAATTCAGTATTAATTAATGGTGGGTCCAAATAGACCAAACCAGTCAAGCGTAAAATGCACAATGGGTGCCCATAAAAGGACAACCCTTAGGGATGTGAACATCTAATTTTGTTGGAACTCAATCCTGAAGCGCTGGAGCAAAAATATTTCGCACACAACTTGCTCCCTGTGATGTCCATCCTTGAGAATAAATGATCAACAGCACTTACTATCTGGCCCCGTGTGTATCTTTAGTTCTTTCACTCACTGGGGGTAATTTTAACTGGGCGATGGCATAAAATGGGCGATATGGAATTAGCCGCCCTCGTGTGTTTATCCAGCTTCCCCTTAAATGCATCAATGATGTTTACCTCAACCACTCCCTGTGGTAGCGAGTTCCACATTCTAACCACTCTCTGGGTAAAGAAGTTTCTCCTGAATTCCCTATTGGATTTATTAGTGACTGAGATCAAACAGAATTGGTCCAGAAATATCCCGGGAACTGTTGGCTTTCCAACTATTGAAGCCTAAAAAAACAAATTGGTTCAAAATCAATGGTTGGCGTCCCACTTATTAATAATTAAGAAGCCTAAAAAAACAAATTGGTTCAAAATCAATGGTTGGCGTCCCACTTATTAATAATTAAGAAATCTGAAATATGATTTGTCCTTGGACAGCCAACAGTTCTAGCGGAATATCTGTCTCCATGGGTCAGTTGATTTTGGTTCTTTTGTGAAGAGTCAGAAGGTTGCGGTCTCTGAGACTTGAGCCCAGAGCCAGGCTGACACTCCAATACAGCACTCAGGGAATTGGAAGGTGCCATCCTTAATATAAAAATGTTAACTGGAGGTCCTGGCTGCCCATTCGAGTAGAGGGCAAAGGTCTCCTGCCCCTAATTGGCGAAGAGCAGTCAGTTCTCCTGGTGTCATGGCCAAGGTTTCTCCCTGAAACAACACCACCAAACACAGAAAACCAGTCATCAACCTCATCGCTGTTTGTGGGATCTTGCTGTGCACATAACCACCGCTGCAGTTGTCTGCCTAACAATTACTGCACTTCAAGCTAATTCATTGTGTGTGAGGAGCTTTGAGATGTTTCCGAGAGATCGGTTAAGACATGTCATAAATGCAAGTCTTTAGCTATGCCTGTAAAATGCAGATTTTCTTTAAAATGGTTATTATGACAAAATGATGGCTTGGGGCATATATCTGTTATGGCCTAAATGCTGAGGAGGTACTAATATTACCAGGGTGACACTCTCGCCTCTGAATCAGAATGTTGCAGGTTCAAGCCCCACTCCAGAGACTCGAGTACATAACCTAGGATGACACCTCAGAGCAGTGCTGAGGGAGCGCTGCATTGTCAGAGGTGCCGTCTTTCGGATGAGTTAAACCGAGGCCCCGTCTGCTCTCTCAGGTGGACGTAAAAGATCCCATGGCACTATTTTGAAGAAGAGCAGGGGAGTTCTCCCCGGTGTCCTGGTCAATAATTGCACAGTAATCAACATTAAAAAAAACCCCAGATTATCTGGTCATTATCACATTGCTGTTTGTGGGAGCTTGCTTTGTGCAGATTGGCTGCCGCGTTTCCCACATTACAACAGTGACTGCACTTCGAAAAGTACTTCATTGGCTGTCAAGCGTTTTGGGACATCCGGAGTTTATGAAAGGCGTTCTAGAAATGCAAGTCTTTCTTTGTCAAAATTCTCATCCTTGTTTTAAAATCCCTCCATGGCCTCGCCCCTCCCTATCTCTGTAATCTCCTTCAGCCCCACAACCCCCCCGAGATATCTGCGCTCCTCTATTTCAGCCCTCTTGAGCATCCCTGATTATAATCGCTCAACCTTTGGTGGCCGTGCCTTCTGCTGCCTGGGCCCTAAGCTCTGGAATTCCCTGCCTAAACCTGTCCGCCTCGCCACCTCTCTTTCCTCCTTTAAGACGCTCCGTAAAACCTACCTCTTTGACCAAGCTTGCCCTAATTTATCTTATGTGGATCGGTGTCCATTCTTTTGTCTTAAAATACTCCTGTGAAGCGCCTTGGGACATTTTACTACGTTAAAGGCGCTATATAAATACAAGTTGTTGTTGTTGTTTGTTTATACCAACCTGCTAATATTTTTTCTTATCCAAATGTAATCCTGAACCAAATTCATCTTGATAAACTTAGTTATCTGCTTTGATTTGTTCAACTGCATTACTACCCAAAACATAATGAATGAACGGCTGTCCAGATCAATGCTGACAATAAATATCAAGACAATGCCAGCTGAAAGCTGCTACTTGGTCCACTTGCTGCCTATTAGTGTGACTGTGGAGTTAGATCAAGAAGGAAAATAACTTGACTGAGGCTGAGTATTTTTCATGGGCACCAAGCACATGGGCCTCGGTCTCGTGAGCTCTGGGAGCTGGTTTCTTTGTCCTTTTATGAGCGTGTGTCAGCTTCAGTTGATTTCTCTTTTTTTTTTCTAGCTTTATCCCATTTTTCTTTGTCTGTCTGACCTGAAGAGAGTGGTGGTAACTTTTTGCCTCCACGTCACAGGACCTGAACAGAGGGTCGCCAACTCTGGTTGGACATATTCCTGGAGGTGTCGTCACATGACCTCCTGCCTCCCAACTGGCCCGCCCTCACTCCTGCCATTGGTCGCCTGACACGCCCATCCTCACGGTGCCCCTCCTTCCTACACCAATTGGAAAGCGAACAGACTCTTCATTACCTGATTGGATGATTCTTCACTGTCAGTCAAACAGCCTTTTTTCCCTTGTCCTATATTTTTATAACTAGTAAACAAAAGTGGTCAAAGAATATTTTTTTAAATTATTTTTTTCATGCCCCTATGATTTTTCTCCCGGGCGTTGCTTGCAGCCAGTGTCCTGGAGATTAGTTTTTAATTGCTGGAGACTCCAGGGCAATCCTGGAGGGTTGGCAACCCCTACCCTGAACACCAAAAGACCTCTGGCCCTTCACCTGTTCCTGTAGCAGTCCTCACAATACACCATACAAAGTGAGGATGCTCCCTCAGTACGGAGGGAGTGCCGCATCGTCGGAGGTGCCATCTTTCAGTTGAGATGTTAAACTGAGGTTCCTGTCTGCCTGCTCAAAGGTGAATGTAAAAGATCCCACGCTACTATTCAAAGACGAGCAGGGAGTTCTCCTGGTGCTTTGTTCAACATTTATCCCTCAACCAACACCTAAAACAGTTCATTTGACCATTTATCTCGTTGCTGCTTGTGGGACCTTGCTGTGCGCACATTGGCTGCTGTGTTTTGCCTACGAAACAACAGTGACTAGACTTCAAAAGTATTTCATTGGCTGCGAAGGGCCTCGGGACTATCCTGAGGACATAAGAGGCGATATATAAATGCAAGCTCTTCTTTTTGTTGAGGTGTAAATGATGGCGGGGGGGAAATATGAGGGTTGTGGATTCCCGTGAGCTTCTATTACTCTCAGACTTTTCTTAGGTGTTAGAATCTGATTCAAGCCACTGAAGCCTCACACCACTATTTCCTGCCTCACACCAATTTGAGTCTGTGGAGAGCTGGTCCCACAGACCAGAGCTGTTTCTGGTTCAGCACAAAGGGGGCGATTTTCCCAGCCCTGAGGAGGCGGGTTTGGAGGCGGGACAGTTGGCAAAATGGCAGAATTTGGGGGTGGGTGCCCAACCCGCCTCCCTGCCATCTTGTCAGGAGGCGGGTAGCCGTCCCGCGCCAGGTCCCATCTCCTTGGAGGTGGGAAGGGATTACAGCCACTTAACTGCCTGTTAACAGGTAGTTAACAGGCAGAAAATAGGCTTATCACCATTTTGCCCACACAAATGCGGGCTTCCCGAAGGCTCCGAACCCCGCCAGGTCAGCGAGGCGAGTACTGGGTCTGCAGGGGTCGGAGGGGTCCAAAAGTGTGGTGTGAAGGTAAGTGATGGGTGCAGATGTGGAGAGGTGAGTATCTGAGGTAAGTGCAAAGTGTTAGAAAAAGTGTACTTACCTTTGTTTCTTCCTGCAGGCTTCAGTCGGTGGGTATGCGAAGAGTCTCGCACCTCCGCGGTAGAGATGACAGATGGCCGCTGCATTCTCCAATGCAACAACCAGCTCATTTTGGCAAAAGAAAGAGGCTTGATGAGGTCTTGAATTCAAGACCTCATCAAACTACAGAGAATGTCAGTGTTTGACAGCTTCGCAGAGCTGTCAAACGATGACAGTTTATCTGTCAAAAATTTTTGACAGATGAAACGTTATACGTTGACGTTCTCTGTAACCGACTTTCCCTTAATTGGCCTGCTAAACCCGCCGGGCGGGCTTAACAAGGTCAATCAAGGGAAAATAGCGTGGGTTGGCCAGAAGTTGATGGAGGCGGGACTAAAACCCGACAAGTGGGAGTCCCGCCTCCAAAAGCTCCCCATTGAGAAAATCACCCCCAAAGTTGCAACAAAACTGAGAGCCTTAATCAAAGAGGTCACCAAGACAGCTGAGGTGGGAAATGGAAAGTGCGCGCTGCCACAGTCGGAATTGGGCGACTGAAACTGGTGTAGACTATGGGATGCTGCAACAACAAGGCTGCGACGTGGGGATTTGTGGTCTTGATTCTGGCTTGGTGCCTGCAGGGTCAGGGGTTCAGGAGAAGCCACAAGCTTCCGATCCGATCAATAAGGCATGGCGATCAATTAAATAACATAATGAATAAGCCCGACTGTTTCCTCAATCGACGTCTCTTTTTTTTCTTTGCAGAGAAATTGATCAATTTCAAGGGAGAGTGAAAGAAATCATTTCCTGCTCCATCTAAAAATGGATGGCGTAACCCAGCTTTGTGCTGGGAGGGCATTTTAAAAAAAAGTTTTTAATACCAGGGATGCTGTAAGATCTTGGAGTGCAGCCTTTTAATGAGTCAATTTAAAAAGAAAGAAAGAAAGACTTGCATTTCTATAGCGCCTTTCACGACCACCAGACGTCTCAAAGCGCTTTACAGCCAATGAAGTACTTTTGAAGTGGAGTCACTGTTGTAATGTGGGAAGAAAACCTATCGTGCACCAACGTGTCTCTTATTGCCAAACCTATTGGGGAAAAGATGGAGGGGGCAGATGGTTACCAACCTCAACGCGAGAGTTTCTCCGTAAGGTCTGTCTCTACATTACAAAAAGCATCTAGGTCATTCTGTGTAGGTCATTGCAAAAGAGTTAGTCAACGAAAGCACGTCTGAAGCTCTAAAATGACTCTTCAAGAGTGCTACAACATAAGATTAATGGTGTGATAGAGCTGTATGCATCCCATTTTCCGCAGTGTGAGAAAAATTAATGTCATTCCACTGAAGTGAGATTGGAAAAATATTTCACTCCAGTGGGATAATACGTCTGGGAAACGTATGGTCTTGTTCAAGGGGGGCAAGGCGAGGGAGCTAAAACCAGACGTCTTAAAGGTAAAGTTGAAGCCGCAGAGGAAGTGCAGGGAGGATGGGAGTGACTACAGGCTGGAACCTAATCGATGGTTCAGATGACTTCTCCGCATATGTAAAAGCTTTGAGTTGCTCGCACTCCAGACATCACACGTCAAAGTCTCAAAGCATCCAGAGAAACAGAAAGAAAGGAAGCCGTTTCCTGCCGGTACCTTCTGATCTGGAGCAGGGAAATTTTCAAAATATCTGCAAACTTCCCTCTAATGGACCTCAGGATTTCCTGTTTACTTAGCCATTAGACTATCTGGCCTCAAGGGGACTGGTTCGGCTAAACACAGCTGCACCTTGGTAGCAGAATGATGCTAGTTTCACACTCCTAATGTTATCAAACAGTGTGACATTGGTGAGCAACGCCACAGTGTGTCCACTTGTAGACAGAATAATGAATACGAGGAGTTTAAAGTAATTAGTCGAAGGATTAGAGGGGAGTTGAGGAGAACTTTTTTCACCCAGAGGGTGGTGGGGGTCTGGAACTCACTGCCTGAAAGGGTGGTAGAGGCAGAAACCCTCATCGCATTTAAAAAGTACTTGGATATGCCCTTGAAGTGCCGTAACCTACAGGGCTACGGACCAAGAGCTGGAAAGTGGGATTAGGCTGGAGAGCTCTTTTTCGGCCGGCACGGACACGATGGGCCAAATGGCCTCCTTCTGTGCTGTAGATTTCCATGATCCTATGAGTAAGTTATAGGCTGAATGCTACTGGAGAGGGTTGGATGATTTATCTACGGCATATTGGATACTCGGGTGTGAATCACAGACTAGAATCTAATCCATGGGTTGTTAATGTGCAGAATAGTGGATTCCTTAGAATGAGTTACAGGCCAGAACCTAATCAAGGGGTTTAGATGATTTATATCTAAATATAATGGATCTCCAGAAGCGAGCTGCAAACTGAAATCCAACTGAGAGGTTCACATGGTTTATACATGGAATAATGGATACCCCAGGAGTGTTTACAGGCTGGAATCTAATCAAGGGGTTTGGATAGTCTCTATGTAGAATAACGGATATCTGGGAGTGATGACATGCTAGAATCTATCTGAGAGGTTAAGACGGTTTATACATCGTGTAGTGGATATCTGCGAGTGTGTTGCAGGCTGGAATCTAATTGAGGGGTTCAGATAATTTATATATAAAATAATGTATAGCTAGGAATGAGCTAAAGGCTGAAACCTAATGGAGGAGTTTGGATAGTCTATATGCAGAATACTGGATACTCGGGAGTGAGTTATAGGATGGAATTGAATTGAGGGATTCAGATCATTGATATATAGAGTAATGCATAGTTATGAGTGAGTTACAGGCTTGAATCTAATCCAGGGTTTAGATACTTTACATATAGAATAATGGATATAAGAAAGAAAGACTTGCATTTCTATAGCGCCTTTCACGACCACCGGACGTCCCAAAGTGCTTTACAGCCAATTAAGTACTTTTTGGAGTGTAGTCACTGTTGTAGTGTAGGAAACGCGGCAGCCAATTTGCACACAGCAAGCTCCCACAAACAGCAATGTGATAATGACCATTTTAGTGATATTGGTTGAGGGATAAATATTGGTCAATATCTGGAGTGATTACAGGTTGGAATTTAAGTGGGGGGTTCAGATCATTTATATATAGAGTAATGGATACCCAGGAATGAGTTACAGTCTGGGAGCTAATTGAGGACTTCAGAAAACTTGTGCTGTGCTGAACCTCGAATAAGATACTGTATTGAAGTCACTCCGTGCTGGTTTTTTTTTGGGTACAATACATGCTTTTGTTTTTTTATGGCTTGTTTAGTTTTGTCTGTCTCTGTGCTTTTTGTCTTTTTCGCAATGATGAATCACGCTGAAGGAGTAACGATTGTGCGCTCAGTAATTTGCACTTAGCTAACGAGCAATTCTAAGGTCAGTACAAGTTTTGGCTGAAACATAGAATAATCCTATTCATTATTCTAACAATAAACCATCCCAGCTCCTCGATTAGACTCCAGCCTGTATCTCACTCCTCGGTATTCTATGTATGAACTATCCAAAGCTCTTGATTAGATTCCAGCCAGTAATCACTTGTGGAACGGCCTCGATTTTAAAATTCTCATCCTTCTTTTCAAATTACTTAATGGCCTCGCCCCTCCCTATCTCTGCAATCTCCTCCAGCCCCACAACCCCCCGAAATATCTGCGCTCCTCCAATTCTGCCCTCTTGAGCATCCCTGATTTTAATCACTCAACCATTGGTGGCCGTGCCTTCAGCTACCGAGGCCCTAAGCTCTGGAATTCCCTCCCTAAACCGCTCTGCCTCTCTACCTCTCTTTCCGCCTTTAAGATGCTCCTTAAAACCTACCTCTTTGACCAAGCCTTTGGTCATCTGCCCTAATTTCTCCTTATGTGGCTCGGTGTCAAACTTTGTTTTATAATGCTCCTGTGAAGCACCTTGGGACCTTTTACTACAGTAAAGGCGCTATATAAGTACAAGTTGTTGTTGTTGCTGTTGGATGTCTACTATTACGTGCAGAATCCATCTGAAGCCCTCGATTAGGTTCCACTCTGTAACAAACGTCCGAGTATTGCCTTTGTCACTGGGCAGGCAGAATGGACAGGGCAGGGACACCTTGTTTAGAATTCCATGGCAGTAAGTTATAGGTTTGATAAGCACTCCTTGAAAGAAACAAAGACTTACATTTATATAGCGCCTTTCAAGACCACCGGACATCTCAAAAGCGCTTTACAGCCAATGAAGTACTTTTGAAGTGTAGTCACTGTTGTAATGTGGGAAACGCGGCAGCCAATATGTGCACAGCACGATCCCACAAACAGCAATGTGATAATGACCAGATAATCTGTTTTTGCTATGTTGATTGAGGGTAAAATATTGGCCAGGACACCAGGGATAACTTCCCTGCTCTTCTTCGAAATCGTGCCATGGGATCTTTTACATCCACCTGAGAGAGCAGACGGGGCCTCGGTTTAATGTCTCATCCGAAAGACGGCACCTCTGACAGTGCAGCACTCCCTCAGCACAGCACTGGAGTGTCAGCCTAGATTTTTGTGCTCAAGTCTCTGGAGTATCTAATGACTTGGCCAATGAATGCACTACTGTGCAGCTGAGCCGTACGCAGCAGTAAGGTTCTAGGTTTGATACTTGGACTCCAAGGGTTAAATTACGAGGAGAGATTACACAAACTAGGGTTGTATTCCCTAGAATTTAGAAGGTTAAGGGGTGATTTGATTGAAGTTTTCAAGATATTAAGGGGAACTGATAGGGTAGATAGAGAGTAACTATTTCCGCTGATTGGGGAGTCTAGGACTAGGGGACATAGCCTAAAAATTAGAGCCAGACCTAATAGGAGTGAAATTAGAAAACACTTCTACACACAAAGGGTGGTAGAAGTTTGGAACTCTCTTCCGCAAAGGCAATTGATGCTAGATCAATTGTTAATTTTAAATCTGAGATTGATAGATTTCTGTTAACCAAAGGTATTAAGGGATGTGGGGCAAAGGCAGGTATATGGAGTTAGGTCACAGATCAGCCATGATCTCATTGAATGGTGGAACAGGCTCGAGGGGCTGAATGGCCTACTCCTGGTCCTATGTTCCTATGATGGCCAGACTTGTGCTGTCAGGATGGTAGCAGGAGTTCTACAATCAGTCTGGTCTAAGGAGAGGAAAATTCAGTCCTATGTTTGATCACTATCCAGCAACCTCTGCGTGTTTAGGTGTGCACATCAGATGAGGGCAGGATCAATGCCATCCATTAACAAACAGCCCGTTGGCACTCCCTGTCCAGACTCGTACACGTAGAAACTGTGCCCCAGCAAGAGCCAGGGCTCTTCAGGAAAGGAATGAGAGAAAATAAAAGGGCAGGGCGATTCCAGAAGAGATTTAGGATTGACAGCATTAAAGCCTATATTATAGTGCCAGGTAACCCACGCATCACCAACTTTTGAACCATTATGAGCTTTTATTTATTTTGTAGACGCCCGGGGTCAGAATATGACAATGCTTAAATGTCAAAACGCAACAGACAGGAGTGTTTGGAATTTGGGATTCAGTGGAAATGGCAGAAAAAAAATAACAGGAGCAGCAAATTCTTGCCAATAGCGGTTCGTCAGCACTCTGAGCACCTCAGCACGATCCAGGAACAGATGGAAGCGCTGGGAGTTTACGGACAAGTATCTTCAGCCCTTCGAGTGCTGAGGGAGAGTTGGGGGCACCAAGGAACAAAATGACTCTGTGGAGAATAACAGATGGTTAGGAGCATGCTACAGACTTCAACACCTTTCCCAGCCTATATTTTCTTTCCCTGATTTCTTGTGATAATCTTTCCCAGTCGGCCCATTCTGTGCGTGTGACCTTTTCAGCTGTTGGAGTTCGTATTGTGTTTTTGCCTTGCTGCCACTGTCCTCATTGCTGAGGGTTGGGCCATGATGATCCTGTGCCAGGGCTGTAGTAACAGCTGACAGAAAGCGTTCCAGAAGGAAAATAACTTCCTTTCCTCTCCCGAAGATGCTGCCTCACTCTGAGGTGTGGTTCTACGGGCGCCCTCAACCACCTGGTATCTGATCTGAGAGGTTTCTTTCCATGCGCGGGCCAAGCCAGTGAGCGTCGTCAGGCTATTTGACTATGGAAGGGGGCTCATGGCTGAGCCCGATCCTGTGCACACCTGCTCACTCTTGCAACAGGTTTCACTGGATCATGATCAGGAGCAGGATCCGTGGTTGAATCTCCCCAGCATAGGGCTGCACGTGAGAAGAGCAATTTGCGCCACACAAGTGCCAGGCAATGACTATCTCCAAAAGGCAAGCGTCTAGCTACCGCCCCTTGACATTCAACGGCATTACCATCGCCAAATCCCCCACCATCAATATCCTGTGGGTCACCATTGACCAGAAACTTAACTGGACCAGCCACATAAATACTGTGGCAACAAGAGCAGGTCAGAGGCTGGATATTCTGCAGCGAGTGTCTCACCTCCTGACTCCCCAAAGCCTTTCCACCATCTACAAGGCACAAGTCAGGAGTGGGATGAAATACTCTCCACTTGCCTGGATGAGTGCAGCTCCAACAACACTCAAGAAGCTCGACACCATCCAAGACAAAGCAGCCCACTTAATTGGCACCCCATCAACCACCTTAAACATTCACTCTCTCCACCACCGGCGCACCGTGGCTGCAGTGTGTACCATCTACAAGATGCACTGCAGCAACTCGCCAAGGCTTCTTCGGCAGCACCTCCCAAACCCGCGACCTCTACCACCTAGAAAGACAAGGGCAGCAGGCGCATTGGAACACCACCACCTCCAAGTTCCCGTCCAAGTCACACACCATCCTGACTTGGAAATATATCAGCCGATCCTTCATCGTCGCTGGGTCAAAATCCTGGAACTCCCTCCCTAACAGCACTGTGGGAGCACCTTCACCACACGGACCGCAGCGGTTCAAGAAGGCGGCTCACCACCACCTTCTCAAGGGCAACTAGAGATGGGCAATAAATGCTGGACTTGCCAGCGATGCCCACATCCCATGAATGAATAAAAATGTTTTTACTGAAAAACAAGGGGAGCCTGTATTGTAACAGCAACTTGCATTTATAAAGCGCCTTTAGCGTAGTAAAATGTCCCAAGGCGCTTCACAGGAGCGTAATCAGACAAAATTTGAGCCACATAAGGAGATATTAGGTCAGGTGACCGAAAGCTTGGTCAAAGAGGTAGGTTTTAAGGAGAATAGGATCGTAGTATTTTGGCATTTGTTACATACAGGATATCAAACGGCCTGGGGAGCGTTACAAGGCACAACATAGAGGAGTCGAAGCCAACATTGCAAACTGTCAAAGCAACACTTGAGAGATTTATCAGTTAGAGCAACATCCTGATCGCTTCCATTCATCAAATAAGCACCAACCTTTGTTACTCTGTGTAATGTGAACAGGTAGAGCGTGTGAGGGCAGTTTTACAATGTTTTCCCTTTGACCTTTTCCTCTCCTCACATTGGGATCAGGTTTCCTATCCGTGCCGGATTGCCTGAATATGTGGGAAGCGCAGGATGATGAGTGCAAGTAAGAGGAATGTCGGATTCGTAGCTAGCAACAAGCTGGGCTGAAATTCCAATCCCGACATTCACATGAAATATTGGTAGGGGGGGTATTCAGCTTATCTAGTGGTGGGGGGTGGGGGTGAGAGTATGAGTGAGAATGGCTGTGAAGAGAGAAGGAGAAATACAGGGAAGAGGAGAGAAAGTGAAGAGACACAGAAAGAGAAAGGCGGGGTAAAGGGGATGAGAGAGGCGAGGTGAATATATGGATTTGAGATATCTGCGCTCCTCTAATTCTGCCCTCTTGAGCATCCCTGATTATAATCGCTCAACCTTTGGTCTGGGCTCTAAGCTCTGGAATTCCCTCCCTAAACCTCTCCGCCTCTCTACCTCTCTCTCCTCCTTTAAGGTGCTCCTTAAAACCTACCTCTTTGACCAAGCTTTTGGTCACCTGCCCTAATTTATCCTTATGTGGATCGGTGTCAAATTTGTTGTTTTAAAATACTCCTGTGCAGCGCCTTGGGACTTTTTACTACGTTAAAGGCGCTATATTAATACAAGTTGTTGTTGTTGTTGTTGATTCAACTTGGCCATTCTCCCGTGACCCATGTCACAGCCAGATCGAGCCATGTCTCCTTTAACCGCTCACAACTGAGAATCCCGTGCCTCAGATCTGTCCAGTGTTGAAGGCTACGAGTCGTAGCAAAAAACCCATGAGACACTTGCAAGGATAAGGGATGAAAGGATTGGCTTCAAAGAACAGGCCCCGAAGGTGGAAAGGCCACAGCTCGCTTACTCTTAAAAGGAGCGGCCAAGCCAAAAACACGGAAGATTCCCCAAGGTTTAATTTTTACACTCAAAGAGTTAAATAACGAGCGAGGAAACAAGTGAGGTGCTCGGTGGAGTTCACTCTGAAAGGTCTTATCCAAACATATCCTGCAGCTAATGTACTGGACCATTGGCAGATGGATGAACAGTGTGAGCCCTCATTAGCAGACCATGCAGCTCCACGTAATTGAGAAACCTTCATTAAAGCTTCATCTGCAGATACAGGGGAAGGGCCATTACAAGCTCAAAGTGCATTTTATAACACTCATATCATAATTAGCTTCAATTTGTATGACAAAATAGCACAGAGTGCAGACAGTGAAATAAATCTGCGATGTGACTCACCACTACCCTGATTCAGTCTTCACATTCACTATAAAATGGGCCTCGTGTTAGCGATTCTTAATAGAGGGGAGAAAATAAATGAGCCATTTACTATTTAACTAAACACTTAATTCTGTGGTATTCTTCTCAATTGCCCACATCCTTTTGCAGGAGCATTTTTACCCGAGGATCTTATCCTAATAAAACCGCCTCGGTGCGCCTAGTTGTAAAATGGTCCAGTAGAGTGGGAAGCGCACAGCAGCCACCACCAAAAGAGAGAGGGTGGGTTAATGACTTCTGGTGTAGATGCTCCGTCAAAAACTATCTATTTCTGGACGCTGGCAAGCAAAAGGCTTGAAAGCGAAGAAAGAAAAATGACCTCGCTTTGATGGAGCACCTTGTTACATGCTCGGAATGTCCTAAAGTGCTTCGCGCCAATGAATTACTTTTGAAGTATCGTCGCTGCTGTTAAGTAAATGTGGCACCCAATTTGTGCACAGCAAGATCCCACCAACAGCCATGAGGGTAAATGACCGGTTAATCTGGTTTTTTTTTGCGTGGCGTTGGGCTGAGGGAAGAATATTGGCCCGAACACTAGGAGAACTCCCTGTTCTTCCACAAGTGGGGCCACGGCATCTTGAACAAGACCACAAGTGCACACCCTCCCGGGCTTGCATCCGATGCCCATAGTCACCCTTGGGAGACATTTCCTGACTGCACATTGTGTAACAAAATGTTAAACCAGTTTTCAAGAAATGGTTTACAATGTCTTTACACCCTAGTGTGCAGGGAAATCTCCCCCCCAGCCCCCAACGGTACACAGCCTGGCTTCTCTGGGGAGTGGCAGCGATGGTGGGTGCGCGCATACCATCATTGTGAACACACATACCATCATTTTCCATCGATTAATGTGTCGGGGTTGGTTGTGCAGGAGCGGCAACAATAGGGACATTCAACGTGCAGCTGGATGCTATAATAGGAGAGTTAGGATCCCAAAAAGATGAGCTTCGATGGGGCGAATGGCCTTTTCTCATCCTTGACTTTTTTAAAGTTATGTCTGCCAAGGCTACAGGAGAAGGGGAGAGGGCTGATATTCATCAGTCCAAATGACTTAATGGAAAACCTGAGAAATGAATGAGGGGCGTGGGCTTATACAGTGCGTGTATAAGAAGAGTGCGTGTTCTTGGTTGGTTAATGGTGCTGACGACGGGAGATGCTATGGAAACATCTCCACTTCAAATGGTACAAGTTGAGTGGACTGAATGACCTTGTTTTGTCAACAATGCCTTATCCTGTTACCTGGCCCTGTAACACTTCCTGTTTGTGCTGTGTGTAGCTTTCATGCCAGGAGTGTGCTCCTTCTAAACTATAGGCTTTCAAACTAAAGCTCCCCAGACCTCAGAAAATCGGTGAGGGAATCCCAGAGAAGATCTGGTTTCTGTCTGTCTGTCTGCCATCAGGTTTAAATTTATTTTCTGTGTGTTTTGACTTACTAGTGTGTTATTTCTGTTGCTGTTTATTAATTAAAAATAAGCTGCAATGGTAGCTGTTGTCTATTGGGTAGCTGACACTGTCTTTCAGAAATTAGGGCAGGGGTCCCTGGGACTGTCAGCTTTTGCAGGAGGTCCCTCGGAGTGTGTTAGTATTTGCACAGAGTTCCATACATAGAAATGCTCTACATGTTCATGAAATGTTTTTTAAATAGCCGAGCACTGTCCTTTCTTAGCTCATCTGTCTTCAAGGAAATGGGTAAGTGTTCATTTAAAATATACCTTAATGTGCTGTCTTGATAGCTCAGTGAGTTAATTAGGGATGAGCTGGGCCATAGCGTTTAAGGGAATTCACAGGTTCACCTCTTGGTTTGTGTTGAGTTAACTAATTTCACCCAGAGTGGCAGGAGGGAGGCTACAGTTGGTCTTTGTGCCCCTGGGTTGGGGAGGGAATAATCAGCCAGATCCTGGTCAGTATCTAAGAGAAAGAAAGACTTGCCCTTCACGAGCTCAGGACGTCCCAAAGCGCTTTACAGCCAATTTGCGCACAGCAAGGTCCCATAAACAGCAATGAGATAATGACCAGATAATCTGTTTTATTGATGTTGGTTCAGGGATAAATATTGGCTAGCACACCGGGGAGAACTCCCCTGCTCTTATTTGAATAGTGCCACGGGATCTTACATCCACCTGAGAGAGCAGATGGGGCCTCGGTTTAACGTCTCATCCGAAAGATGCCACCTCCAACAGTGCAGCACTCCCTCAGTACTGCACTGGAAGGTCAGCTTAGATTATGTGCTCAAAATGAAAGACTTGCATTTATTTAGCACCTTTCATGGCCTCAGGACATCCCAAATCACTTTACGGCCAGTGTAGTACTTTTAAAGAGTAATCACTGTTGCAATGTAGAAAACGCAACACCCAAAATCACACAACAAGGTCCCACAAACAGCAATGAGATAATGACCAGATAATCTGTTTTAGTGATGTTGATTGAGGGATAAATATTGACCAGGACACCAGGGAGAACTCCCCTGCTCTTCTTCGAAATAGTGCAATGGGATCTTTTACATCCACCTAAGAGGACAGATGGGGCCTTGGTTTAACGTTACATCCGAAAGACGGCACCTCTGATGGTGCAGCACTCCCTCAGTACTGCACTGGAGTGTCATGCTAGATTTTTGTGCTCAAGTCTCTGGATTGGGCACTTGAATCCACAATCTTCTGACTGGGAGGCGAGAGTGCTGCCCACTGAGCCACAGCTGACACTATGAACCCTTGAGTGATCGAGTGACCCCTCCTGGAACTTGATGTTAGGTGAAGGTGGAATCAGGTTATCTATTACTTTGCCTTCCTCCTTCAGGTGAATAGTCTACTGACGCTGTTTAGAGTCGCACATTAAAACTCGTCACTTGGGCAAGGTACCAGAGGACTCCAGTGCCATATCAAAGAGTCAACGCCTTCATGAGGGGAGGAGAGAAAATTGGCAAAAGAGGAAAATAATCGTTATTATGGGTGGCCTTCCCATTGGTGCTGAGGATATATTGTGCTGTGCAGTGGTAGGTTACAGGGCAATACGTATTGAGTTTCCCAATCGTGGCTGTGCTCTTATGAACACAGGACATGAAGATCTGGAGGGTGAGCAATTCCAATTTTTTCTCTCCTTGTGGCAGCAGAGCTAGAAACAGGGTCCCTTGGGTAAAGAAATAAAAATAATCCGGAAAGCACTCCTCGTGATTCAGTGGGCAAATGGACCACCTATTTTGTGGCGAGCCAATCAGAGCCAGTAGATCCCAAGTTCAATTTCTGGAATAAGAAACAGAAAAATGCTGGAAATACTCAGCGGGTCAGGCAGTTTCATGATCTGTTTCAGGTCAATGACTTTTTGTCAATTCCTTGAGTTAGACGATCTCATTGCAGTTACTCACTAAAACAGATGATCTGGTCATTTATCTCATTGCTGTTTGTGGGAGCTTGCTGTGTGCAAATTGGATGCCGCGTTTCCTACATTACAACAGTGACTACACTTCAAAAGTACTTCATTGGCTGTAAAGCACTTTGGGATGTCCTGAGATCATTAAAGTCTTTCTTTCTTCTTTCTTGGGAGCAATGTTTGGGGGACAAGGGATTAGCACTACATAAGTGCGAGTCTTTCTTTTTTCAACCTGGAATGTTAATCAACTTTTACACGATCAAGTTAAATTTTATTTCGAGTGAGAAAATGTCAGTCAGATTCCCAATACCATACTTTTGACTGGAACAGCACCTACCAATATTGATATCAAAGAGCTATTGATGTACAACCAGGAATGAATCTCTTTTGCCTTGCGCCATCTCTTAATCGCTCTTAATTTCTCTTAATCTCTCCTGCCTTCCCTCCTATCACAGACCTTCCCTTTTGTTCTTTCCTCCCCTCCCCCCTTTCCCTGCCCCTGCACTCCCTCAGTACTGCACTGGAGTGTCATCGACCTGAAACGTTGACTCTGTTTCTCTCTCCACCGATGCTGCCTGACCTGCTGAGTATTTCCAGCATTTTCTGTTTTTATTTCAGATTTCCAGTATCCGCAGTATTTTGCCTTTGTATGAGTCTCTTTAGGTCTTGTGGAATGGCAACTCAAAGCCTCTGTAGTTAACTTCTGGTTTAATAGTTCTACATAAAAACTCTTGGCTCCTTTTTGCTAAACTTCCCTTCCTTTTGTCAAGTCTTTAATGAATTCTTCCCGCAGTGCTGCATCAAAACTTCCGAGGCTGCCCATTCACTTAACTCTCCGCAGTGCACGCTTCATCTTTTGTGCTTCAGCTGGCCCCGAGTAAACAGTGAGCTCGCTCTGCTTCCTGATGCCTCATACTTCACATGCAGCTCAAGCTTGCGATCTAGTCGTGGCGAGCGAGATTTCATTATAACGGGGTCATGCTGCACATGGAATGTTAGCCTTGCTCCGCATCCTTTTTCAATTGGAACTGGAGACAAATGGACTGCAGACTTATTCTTAAGTCGTCTTGTCCGCTCTTAGCAAGGCAACAGGAAAGTCCAAATTTTCAGATCAAGTCTTTCAACATGTGGTTGGGATGCAAATCCCTTCCTGAATTTTCTACCGTGCCCCTCAGAATTGTTGTTTTATCACTTGCTTTCTCTCCCTTTCCTTCCTCTTCTAAAGGCTTGTCTAGGGTAGCGTTCTACTGGTTGCTGGTTGGTCTCGAGTGCGCTGTCATAGTAGCCATTCTTCATATGTAAGCTTAAACATTCCATGTTGGCAGACAACTGGACCATGGGGCCTGATCTTGTCCTCACCAACTGTCCTTGCGCGCACACTTCCACGAAGGGTGGCTGGATCGCAATCAGGGGCGGGAACCATGTCTGATTTTCCCCTCCCCAAATTCAGGAGCACTGAGGACACGAGTAGCTCCTGTAACATGGCCTCAACTGTAAACCGCTGCCTGAGCACACTGTCTTAGAATCATAGAATCTGACAGCACAGAAGGAGGCCATTCGGCCCGTCGTGCCTGTGCCGGCTCTTTGAAAGAGCAGTCCGATTGAGTTCCACACCCCAGCTTTTTCCCCATAACCCTGCAAATTAGTCCTCTTCAAGTATATGTCCAATTGCCTTTTGAAAGTTCCTACGGAATCTGCTTCCACCACCCTTTCAGGTAGTGCGTTCCAGATCTTAACAACCCTCTGTGAAAACGTTTCTCCTCATTTCCCCTCGAGAGGGGAAGAACTAGAGGAGAAATGAGCAGAAATGCCTCAAACAATCCTAAAAGATTCTCTTCAAGATTCAGTTCTTTAAGACTAGAGGAGAAGAACCAGTCTTAACCAACTGAATCTTGAAGAAAACCTTTCGGGATTGTTTGAGGCATTACACCTGTCCTCTGAGAAACCCCGTTGTTACACGCAAGCCAACTTGGCATGCATGGTGCCAACTTCTGAAGAGATTCAAAGTGGAACGCATCTGTTAAAAAAAAATTCAATCCAAAAGTCACCCAATTCCACAGATGTAGTTTTCTGGATGCTGAACTCAACTTCTTGGATATACCCAATCTTCTCAAGTCTGGCTTTAGGTCAATGGTCCATTTAGCTGCCTGTCTGAGAATAGACAAGGACAGCAGGCGCATGGGAACACCACCGGCTCGCCACCGCCTTCTCAAGGGCAATTAGGGATGGTGGGCCTTGCCAGCGACGCCCACATCCCAGGAACAAATTAAAAAAAAGACTTGGCTCAACTCACGTAGAGGGAATAAATGGATTGTCAACCAAGCTGCTCTTAGCCAACATAAAATATTGGAACGTAAGGTGCTCACAAACATTTTAATAAAGGTGGAGATTTGAGGAAAAAGTAGCAAGAGAGATAGCGAGGTAAATGTTGGGAGTTTGCACTCCTGGTGTGCAGAGCTGCGCTCAACGGGAATGCCTATTGGGAATTTGAGTATGGAGTTCAGTGTGCCCAATTCACGTCCCGTAGGATCTATTGACCATGCGGGAAATCCCCCATAGCCTCTTCCTCTCATTTGAAGCTCTGCCCCAGGGGCACTAACTCGTCAAATTTACCCCAGTATTAAATGACAGGTGGAGGGGGGGGGGGTGGGGGGGCGGCACATGCTGGAAATTTTCCTGGTTATTTAATGGAGAAGTTGTCCGTTGCCAGCTTCTGATGACACCTCTGGCAAGCACCTTTTACAAGTGATAAAACTAGCTGGTTTTTTGAGAAAATAAAATAATTTGTTTTCAACAAGTTCTGTTTTCAGTTCACTCATTCATCACTAGCATGTAGGCAAGTGTGAGGTTAGCTCAGTAGTGTTCGTGCCTCTGAGTCAGAAGGTTGTTTGTTCAAGCCTCACTTCAGACCTTGAGTGCATAACCTAAGCTGACACTCTCTGCTGCTTTTGTTGGAGGTGCCATGTTTTGAATGGGATGTTAAGCCGAGGCCCCCGTCTGCCTGATCAGATGGGCATTAAAGATCCCTCGGCACTATTCACAGAGCGGAGAATTCTCCCGGTGTCCTGGTCAATATTCCTCCCTCAACCAGCACCACAAAATGTGCGGGTTAGGTTGATTTGGCTATGATAAATTGACCCTTAGTGTTAGGGGGGAATTAAATACGTGGGGTTACGGGGGTAGGGTGGGATATGTGTACTGTGGGGATTAAAGCAGGGACAGGGTACTGGATTTGAATGATCAGCCATGATCGTATTGAATGGTGGAGCAGGCTCGACGGGCCGAATGGCCTACTCCTGCTCCTAGATTCTATGTTTCTATGTTTCTATGTTACAAAATGGAATAGTCGAGTCTAAAGGTAACAAAGGCATGGATGAGGGTTTCAGCAGCGGATGAGCTGAGGCAAGGGCGGAGACGGGCGATGCTATGGAGGTGGAAGCAGGCGGTCTTTGTTATGCCGCGGATATGTGGTCGGAAGCTCATTTCAGGGTCAAATATGACACCAAGGTTGCGAACAATGTGGTTCAGCCTCAGACAGATGTTAGGGAGAGGGATGGAGTCAGTGGCTAGGGAACGGAGTTTGTGGCGGGGACCGAAAACAATGGCTTCAGGCTGGTGTATGGTGACTCGGTCATTGGCATCTCTCTGATATCTTGCCCAGCTGGTCTTTCCTCACATGTAAACCTAGACAGAACGTGTTAGCAGGTTATTTAGCTCTGAGGGCGCCACAGCCATGAACTTTTCAGCAAAGGTAGCTAAATAGCAAACGGGAGCGGGAATTTTGTCTGATTTGTTTTCCTCCCTCCGCCCTTGCCCGAGAACACTGAGGCTAATTGCAGCCACCTAAACAGTGCGCTGGCTGAGATAAGCTAACTTGGCACCGAGGAGGCGTTGAAACTGGGTCCTTCCTGGTCACTGGCATTTTTGCCACATTTTGCCAAGTCCAAAAGCAAACGGGGGCAGGTTAACGGGTGGAGCAGGGTTGTGTGGGGTGGGGGAGAAGAATTATGTCTCGAGTCTGATGTTTGCTTTGCTGATGGTAAAAATTCACTGAGAACCTCAGCAGCCTCGACAATGATTAGTGCACCTCCAAATCATGAGATATAGAGCTAAGCAGAAGAAATTGGACTTCCATATTAAAAAAAAAGACTTCTGGTGTCTTGTTTATATTTTGGGGATTTCCAGACATCCGACCCCAAAACTGGGCTCAGTTGATCAAATACCAATAGGGGAGCGTAAAACAAATATTTATAATTGGGAAGCGCAGAATATAAGGAGCGATACCGCAATCTGGTGTATCCGACAGGGAGCGGCAGTAACAGGGAGTGCATCTCGGAGAATTCCGGAGCTTATGGCTTCCCAGGCACCGGCAGCCCTCCGGTATCTTGCTCAGTTAGCCTTTCTTCCCATGTGACCCTAGACGGTGAGTCTTAGCAGGTTATTCGGCTCTGAGTGAGTCGCAGCCGTGAACTCTCTCTCTCTCTCTCTCTCTCTCTCTCGAAGAGTTAGTGATTTTCTGTCAATTAAATTCAACAGCCCTCCACGATCTCTACGCTCTTCCAATTCTGGCCTCTTGCACAGCCCTGATTTTCGTCGCTCCATCATTGGTGGCCATGCCTTCAGCTGCCTTGACCCTAAGCTCTGGAATTCCCTCCCTAAACCTCTCCGCCTCTTTCTCCTACATAACCAACATAACAAAAGCAGATTATCTGGTCATTATCACATTGCTGTTTGTGGGACCTTGCTGTGCACAAATTGGCTGCCGCGTTTCCCACATTACAACAGTGACTACACTTCAAAAGTACTTCATTGACTGTAAAGCGCTTTGAGATGTCCGGTGGTCGTGAAAGGCGCTATAGAAATCCAAGCCTTTCTTTCTTTACTCATTTAAGGGGCTCCTTAAAACCTACCTCTATTGACCAAGCTCTTGGTTACCTGTCCTCCTATCTCCTTACGTGCCTCGGTGTCAAATTTTGTTTGATAATCACTCCTGCGATGCGCCTTAGGGCGTTTTACTACGTTAAAAGGGCTATATAAATGCAAATTGTTGCTGACAGGCTAATCACACGATTTCCCAAAATGCGAGTGCCACTCCCCATCGGGCACACTGGATCTCCACATCACCCCTTTGGATGGCTCCTGCTAACGCCCTGTATCACCACTTGTGTGTCACCTACCCTCCGCCCATGCCTTGCATCTTCCTAATGCATTTCACTCTTCATCCATTTTAAAAGGAGGGGGGAAAAGAAAGGGGGAGAAATTCAGTATCGCCCCGTTTGGGGCGCAATTATCGGCCGGGCGCAAAGTTTAGCGCCTGCCACTAAATATCGCCTCCGACTGCAAACTTGGATTCTATCGCCCCTGGATTGGAGCGCTAAATCAGGCGCTACACACCTCTCTTAAGGCGCTAATGCCGAGGAGCGAGGCGCTACCTCAGAGCGCTGGCAAAGCTCATGTGATGTCAGTCTGCAATGGAACACAGACACACTGGCGCCGGCCAGTTCTTAAAGGGAAGGGTCGATCTTGCTCTCCATCCACATCCTGCTCATTGCAGCCTTGAATCTCGGCCTGGAGAGACCTGTACATCAAATCTGCTGGAAAGAACAATGGAGAGGCTCAGGGAAGGAGCTCAGAGTGCAGCCCCCATGGTCTCTTCTAAATCAATGCAAGGAAGGTCAAATCAAAATGAACCTGCAAAGTGCTGCTCAGTACCCAAAACTCCTTCACACAGAGTTGAATCTCTCCAGAAGTCTCTCTCGCTCTCTCAGAATGCGTGGTGCAAAAATGTCGCCGACAAAAAAAGGCAGGAAGCGGTCGCCTTTAAATAGCGCTCCCCCAGTCCCTTCCCGACTGCAAAACCCTCCCCTCAACTTGTCGTTGCTAGCGGCAGGCGGTAAGGCAGGAGGCGCCACTCAATATCCTGTCCGGGGCGCTACTGGGGCGTTGCACACTCGACTGACGTCACGATCTGCGGGCGCAGGAGATCGTGGCGGTAGTGTTTAGCGCCGCCGCAAAATGTCTGGTCAGTTTCGCGAGCGGCGCAAACATCGCCGCGCCCGGGCGCTAGTTGCTTTGCTCCCCATTAGCGCCCTCTTCGGGCAACCGAATGTTTCCCCCAAAGTCTTTACAACTGTCACTCGCCGGCAAATATACTTTGTCTGATTGCTCCAAGGCCGTGTTCTCCTGCCTAGTCCTGGTGCAATGCTCTGCTTATGCATGCTAGAAACTATGTTAGTCCAACAACAGCTACCGTGCCAGCGCTAGCTATTGCGCGCTGATTAATTCTCGGCATGGCAGGGGTCCCCTGCTGAAGCGGCAAGCTTGTTGCACAGTCTAATGGCTCAAGTCAGGGTGCACTGAATGGAAATGAGAAGCTCTGCAGATTCACCAAAATGATAAACACCGGCTTCCTGCGGAGATCTTTCAAAGAAATCAAAAGGAGGCCATCCCCGTGACTTCTGCCGTTTTACTGATTTTTGTCAACCGAAGTGAGATTAACATCTTGCTGCAAGACGGAGCCCACTGAACAAAACAATTTTAGATTGCGTTCCACTGAGATGGCTTCACTCAGCAAACGTACAAAAGGTCATAGAGTATGGACCTGCAACCCATCAAATCCAGAGGTGAATTGGACCTCTAAATCTGTTCAACCTCAATTCCGCTTCTGTTTATTTTTTTAATCTTCTTTATTTTCCGATGAGTCTCTGCAGGATTCGAGTTAGCTGTGAATGCTGCTCTTGGGTTGGGAGCTAAGAGTGTGAGGTTGTCGTTCCAGTGACTCATCCTCCAGTTTTTCCTTCCTTCGTCCTTGTAGGAAGGCAGCCAGCGCTGTTATGGTGCCGCACTCACTCGGTGATGCCGTAAGGGCTGCCTTTGTAAAAACACAGTCTGTAATGCCTTCATGTAGCCTAAATAACTGATTTTGAAAATTTGCCTCAGTAAAGAAGCAAAATGCTATCATTAAACCCGCGACCTCTTCCACCTAGAAGGACAAGGGCAGCAGGCGCATGGGAACACCACCACCTCCAAGTTCCCCTCCAAGTCACACACCATCCTGACTTGGAAGTATATCGGCTGTTCCTTCATCGTCGCTGGGTCAAAATCCTGGAACTGTCTCCCTAACAGCACTGTTGGGAGTACCTTCACCGCACGGACTGCAGAGGTTCAAGAAGGTGGCTCACCACCACCTTCTCGAGGGCAATTAGGGATGGGCAATAAATGCTGGCCTTGCCAGCGATGCCCAGATCCCATGAACGAATATTTAAAAAAAAATTAATGGAGCGGATTTTGCAATTCGCCGCACCCAATGGGGAGTGAGACTCGCAAGGACCGTATCTTGGGAAATTATGGGTGTGCAGCCCACGATTTTCTGCCCATTATATGCTGATAGGGTGAGATGAAGTAGGGTGGGAGGAGGCTCGTGTGGAGCATAAACACCAGCATGGACCAGTCGGGCAGAATGGCCTGTTTCTGTGCTGTAAATTCTATGTATGTATGGACCAGTAATTTCGCAAAGCTGCGCTCCCTGTGACTGCCACTCCCCACTGGGAGCGTCTGATCGCAAAATCACCCTGGAATCGGAATCATTCTCGAGCATTTCCACCAGGGGGAAGGAAGAGCGAATTTCACAAACTGTTAAAGTGCAGAAAAAAATTGTTTATACTGAAATTGCTTATAATGGTTCTGGTGGCGTTATGTCGATGTACGAACATATTTCCTGTTTTAACCAAAAGAGAGATTTCTCATTGTAAAATTAATAACCTCTTGTAGTGAAATGATCGTTGACGGCTGTGCGATGTGGCTATCTCTACTCTATCCTCACAGCGTTTTAAATTTCCTCGGGGCTTCGTTGGAAACCCCGTTTCTGCCAAAGTTATGGCGGCGGAGCGGAACCCTGAGGGAATTCGTAAGAACATAAGAAATAGGAGCAGGAGGAGACCGTACGGCCCCTCGAGCCTGCTCCGCCATTCAATAAGACCATGGCTGATCTTCTACCTCATCTCCACTTCCCTGCACTATCCCCATATCCCTCGATTCCCTTAACGTCCAAAAAATCCATCGATCTCAGTCTTGAATATACTCCTCCCCTCCCCCCCGAAATCCCAAAATGCGATGCAGTGAAAAGTGGAATTTAAGTCATCGCGGAGCAGTGGCCCTGAAGAGTGGAATTGATTGTCGACTCCTGGCCTCCTCCACACACTCCTATGTTGCGTTCCAAAGGCTTTTTCTATGGTTGCATCATTTCAATAAAATGCCTTTCAATTATTCAAGGTAAAGGGAATAAAGAAGGAGCAGGCATAGAACTCATTTCTCAGAAACGCCCCCGAAACATTTTGCATACGGTGAATTTCCAAGAAGTGTTACGTCGAGTCTGCAACACAGAAACAGGCCATTCGGCCCATCTGCTCTTTGCTGGTGTTTATGGTCCACTCGAGCCTCCTTCCATTACTCTCATCATCTAACCCTATCAGCATACCATTCTATTCCTTTCTCCCTCATGTGCTTATCTAGCCTCCCCTTAAATGCATCTTTGCTATTCGTCTCAACCACTCCCTGTGGTAGTGAGTTCACATTCTCAACACTCTCTGGGTAAAGAAGTTCCTCTGAATTCCCTATTGGATTTATTAGTGACTCTCTTATATTTACGACCCCTAGTTTTGGACTCGCCCACAAGCGGAAACATCTTCTCTATGTCTACCCTATCAAACCCTTTCTTAATCTTAAAGACCTCTATCTGGCCACCCCTCAGTCCTCTCTTTTCTAGAGAAAAGAGCCCCTGCGTGCTCAGCCTTTTCCTGATAAGTATATCAAATGCAGTTATTATTGTGAAATGTGGCGGCCAATTTGCGCGCAGCAAGTTCTCACAAACAGCAACAAGATGAATGACCAGTTAGTCTGCATTTGGCGGAGGTGCTTGAGGGAGGGGTGTTGGCCAGGACACTGAGTGAGCTCCCTGCCTTCTCTGAATAGTGCCGTAGGATCCTTAATGCCCACCTGAAGAGACAGAGGGGCCTCAGATTGACGTCTTGATCAAAAGACAAGCAACTCCGACAGTGCAGCACACCTTCAGTACTGCACTGAAGTGTCAGCCTAGATTACGTGCTCAAGTCCTGGAGTGGGGCCCACAGCATGCTGACTTAGAGGTGAGAGTGCCGCATACTACGGACAAAGCATCAGTCATTTTACTTTAAAACTGTTATCCCTGGTAGCTGAGTGGATAGATGCACTGGGCAGTGTGGTATGTAGGACATCCTGGAGAGATGTATGTTGAACATCTTGGGGAGTTAAGGGTTAACAGTCGAACATCTTTGTATCTTGGAGCAGCAGGATGACTTTGAAGTGTTGTGTGAGAGGAATGCATCGCTTGTCTTCTGATATGTAAAGTGTTGTGCAAAGAAATAAGTGTTAGTCATAAACATAGCTAGGGTAATAAAACATGGGTAGCGGATTCATTAGCTATAGTATAGAAAGATGACGGTTGATAAAGCCTGTTCTTCAAAGGGTTTAAGGACAGTTAAATCAGGAATGTCTTGTTTAGGGGAAGTAGGTTTGGGGTAAACAACTACAACTGTTTACATGAATAGTCTATTTTCCAAGGATTTGGAAATAGATAAGTCATGAGGTCTTATCTATGACATGTACCTTTGATGTAGTCAGAATATGGTGCATAAAGGAGCATGGTTTTCAACATTTCTTTGGAGGGCTCGAAAGATAGAGCTTGTAACTGAAAAGCCACTCCCTGTATACAATTAGGCTGATCCCCTGTACTGGGTATTGATAAAGTCTGTTCCGTATACTCCAGTATGAAGTGTCTCATGCTTACTCGAAACATGTTGCTGTGAACCAGAGGAGGAAGCAGGTTGACTGCTAACAGTAGTGAGCCGTACAGACTAGGGAGATCTTAGGTTTGGCCTCTGGCGCTGGTGAGTTAGTTGATCTCCACAGTAGGGGTGGCTCTATAATTAAGTCTCAGTGTTCCTGAGCTAGGCTGAAGGGAGAATGAGCCAGAGACCCGTTCCTGTTGGAAGATTGCTTGCGTAGCGACATTGGGTGAGGAAGGGCTCGGCTGTGCTGACTCGCACTGTCGAACAACCTGCCGACACTCACTGTCTGGGCTCCCGCGTGAAGAATGGGCATTTGGGTGAGGCACTGGGGGTGGTAGCTGTGGGCCTGTGGCAGCGTGTGTCGGTATGAGTCACAACCTGCCGGACTTGGGAGAAAATTGGAGAAAAAAAAGAAATGTAAAGTTCCACAGCAACAAGGAGCTTTCCAAATGAACAGAAAAAAAACGATTAGAGTTTGCCAGATTTTTGTAAATCTCCATTAGTCTGCGGAGATAGATTCACTTTGTCAGACTGGATGTGAAAGTGCGGGAGGGAGTGAGCTTTAATATACCTCCCACCAGGAGCCACTTCTGTTTGATGGACTGCGCTCTCTCTCATTGTACACGTTTGAACATTTTCCCACTACTTCCCGCATCATATTTAATTGAAGAAATCACTTCCTTATTAACTGAACTGGAACCAGATTAATTTTTTTCTGAGAGAAAATTAAGATTGCCTTTGAAAAGCAGAGAGTTAAGTACAAATTATCACTGAGCAGTGGGGCTGGCTGCACACAGTCTATTTGGAGATGACCTTGCACGCAATCTCTTAAGTTGATGATGGCTGTGGTTAAATGACAGGTGTGTGGAAAATAACTGGAATGCCTTTTGCCATTTGAGGGAGGGAGGAAGATTTCCTCACTTTGTAGTGAAACTGGAAGTGTTCGTACAGAAAACATTGCACAATTTCATTGCGACAGCAACAATTTGTATTTATATAGCACCTTTCATGTAGAATAGTGTCCCAAAGTACTTGAAATAACAAACAGAGGAAACGATCCCCCAAATGTGCTTCTCTTGGAAAGGAATTATGTTTAAAATGATGTACTGACACAGGAAGGAAACGACTCCTGCGGTCCCGTGTTTTCTTATATATCTTCTGCTCTCTCAGTGCAGTACTGAAGGTGTGCTGCACTGTCAGAGTTGCTTGTCTTTTGATCAAGACATCAATCTGAGGTCCCTCAGGAGAAAGTGGCACAGAGTGAAAGAGAGATACACAGAGAGGAGTTAGAGACAGGGATAGGGAAGGCAGAGACGGGGAGAGAGAAAAACACAGAGAAAATCAAAACTGGGGAAGAAAGCGCGACAGAGAGGACAGGATAGAGAGACTGAGGGGGGAGGATAGAGGCAGAGAAAGACAAAGAGGAGCAAGAGAGACAGAAAGAGGAAGGCAGAAGGTAGAGGGACCGCAATAGAAAAAAAGAGGGAAAGTATCATGAGAAACTGAGAGAGGAATGAGAGACATTCAGACAGAAAGAGAACGAGAGAGAACCACAGTGAGCAAGAGAGGAGCAAAGGAGAGAGAGAAAGTAGAGAGAAGAAAGGGAAACACAGAGATATAGAGGGGGAGAGAATGTTGGTCCATATTATAGCTGATAGAGATAAAACAGACATGAGTAAAAGGTAGTAGAATGTCGGTAGCGAGTGCTAACGGTCTATTTGTCTGTAGTTAGATCTGCACAGTGAATTCCTACCCCTCATTAGCAAACATTAGCAAAAAGGCCAATCTTCCCTGCTTGTTAAAGTCATTACTGTGGAACAGTCAAACTAACAAAATGGCTGTTTTACTCCAGACTCGACGTGGTGTTCGTGAGTTCAACAAAGGGGAAGATTTCAAAGTATCACCTCAATAGTTAAAGTGAATTGAGATTACGCAATGTTATGCCTTTGATGGGCATATTGCAGTGGGACAGGAAGAAGAGTAGAACACCACCTGAGACTGCAGAGGGCGTAGAGGGTTACATAATGGAACAGAACTACCACTGACTGCTCCGAGGCTACTAGAGGGAATCTTCTTAGCAGGCCCGTTGATCCGTCGGAATATAATGATCATCAATCAGGTCTTGGCGATCCTCCACTATGGTTCATTGTAGCTGTTCTCCACATGCTGCATCTTGGAGTTTGGACACCAGAGCTTCCACATACCAGCAGTGGAAGCATTCACGAGAGGTGCTCCTGCTCTGCCCATGCCTTGTGTAGGTCTCCACGACAGATTCCACTAGTGCTTCACATTCTCAGCAACAGACTGCAGTAGACAGTCAATGGTCAACCTAATCGTACCATCTCCCAACGTTGGTGGCACGTGAATGTTCAACATGAACCCCCTGTTCCAACGGCCTCTGTTGTAAACCAGACCCACTGTAAGCATGAGGTCTGCAGTCCCATACACCTCAGGAGGACAGGACATGAACCACCACGACTGCTACTCCTTCATCGCCAGTGCTCAGCATCTCATGCTATGCTTGCTGCTCAGGATCCCAGTGATCCACACTCAGGTATCTGTGCTGCTACCTGCTGCAGGTGGAGGTGGTGAAGATTGATGCTCAGATGAATGGTGGTCTTCGGCTGTGCTTTGTAAACCACTGTGTTCTTCTTGCTCTGTGAAGAGAGCGGATGGGACATTATGAGTATATAAGCACTTATCCATTTGGGTACTGTATTGTCACTACATGCACTATTGTGTTGTGCATAATTAGTGTGTATTGATACATTGACGCAACATATCAAGCAAGTCCAATAATACACTAGTATGGTACATACCACTTGTTCCACATACCCCGCACATCTCCAGAACTCCAATGCCTTCCACACTCTTCCTCCTGAATCAATCAACTATTGCTAGGTCGTAAGGGTTGTTTCTGGTCAGATAATCCATCACCTGCTCTGTTGGGCACATCTGGTATTCGCCAGTTTTGGCTAAAGCATAAGAGTAGTGAGAATTGACGGGGGGCGATTTGGCTCTTGGAATTTTCTTCCTGCACTACCTTCCCTTTCCCATCATGATGGTTTTTTTTATTATTCATTCTTGGGATGTGGGCGTCGCTGGCAAGGCCGGCAGTTATTGCCCATCCCTAGTTGCCCCTTGAGAAGGTGGTGGTGAGCCGCATTCTTGAACCGTTGCAGTCCGTGTGGTGAAGATGTTTCCACTGCGCTGTTACATGTATAATGTAATTTGCATGATATTGCTACTTTCACTTCTACCTCACTTGTTCCATCCTTACAGATGTCTCTGTCAGTCAGCGCAACTTTTTTGCACGCAATTTTAGGTAGTGCTATCTGAGATGCCCATATATGTCGTATGCAGTAATTTACAGTAATATTAATGCTTACCCTTCTTTCAGCCGTGCATCTTCTTCCATACCTCCAGCCAACTCCTTCGAGGAGTTGACTCTTTCTGAGACATTTTGCCTCCTTGGTATATTTGGGATCTAGCGCGCCCACCAAATACCTGCTTTTCCAGAATGCTAGCATTGTCTGTCCCTGGCTGCTAAATCAGGCTGTTCATAATTACCGTTGAACCATTCTCCACTAATACTGCACACTCCACAGTTAGTTAATGGACTTTTTTTTTTTGACATTTATTCCTGTCAAGTGGCTCCTTGGCAGGTGCTATTTTTCCACTAGCGCTAGCGAAATTGCACATTTCAAAACCGTGTGATTGCGTTAGCGAGTTGTGAATGGCAGTGGGAAGACCGGCATTTCCGAGGAAAGCTTAGCCTGTTTGCTTTTATAGGGCACGCAGACACATACACCAAGAAATGCGAAGTGTACAGATTGACCAGCCGCCCAGGGGCTTTAACCCACAGCCATCTGGCTGGGAATTAAGCGCTGTTGCTGCTAGTCAACACAGCTCGCCTAGAAGCCGCCTCCGTCCACCATAGTCTCAGAACATATTACGAGGCAGACCGAGTGAGGAATGATTCTCTCTCTTTTTTTTTGAATTACTTCAGGAACTTGAGGAGAGAGAAAGAAATATATCTGCACCGTCAGTACACAAAGCAAAAGTATGCAAAAGCCAGCAATAGGAAAACACCAAAGGAATATTTCTGAAAATTAAATATCAGGCCTACGTGTCCAGGCCCCCTCTCACACCCGCACGCTGAAATCTGAAATGATTTTTCAGAGGTGACTGATGTACGATGACCTTCAAATGCTCATGTATGGTATCACTAATGACACTGCGTGAAATTGCATTGAAAGATGATGGGATGCGTTGCTACGCGAGAGACCGATGACTTTGACTGGGGGCATTGGTTGGCCGTGGTATAGTCAACAGTCCAAAGATTTGAGAGACCACGCTGCCAATTAATTTTAGACAATGTCAAGTAAGCGATGGGAATGTTTTAAATGTGTATTTTTATTGCACCTTATTTTATAAGCTTGGGTGCAATGTGACGGTTTCGTCGATTTATTCTGTGTAAGTGGGCTGGATAATTTTACCCAACTGATCCCCCCTGCCAGTAATGTGATAAAAATGGCAAAGGATTAGATAACCCAGGCCACGACTCACGTATCCAGTACACTGGACCGTACTACACAGTCCTAACCTAGAGTTTATTAACTGTACAGAAAGAAAGAAAGACTTGCATTTCTATAGCGCCTTTCACGACCACCGGACGTCTCAAAGCGCTTTACAGCCAATGAAGTACTTTTTGAAGTGGAGCCACTGTTGTAATGTGGGAAACGCGGCAGCCAATTGCGCACAGCAAGCTCCCACAAACAGCAATGTGATAATGATCAGATAATCTGTTTCAGTGATGTTGGTTGAGGGATAAATATTGGCCCCAGGACACCGGGGAGAGCTCCCCTGCTCTTCTTCAAAATAGTGCCATGGGATCTTTTACATCCACCTACAAGAGCAGACGGGGCCTCGGTTTAACGACTCATCCGAAAGATGGCACCTCTGACAGTGCGGCACTCCCTCAGCACTGCACTGGGAGTGGCAGCCTAGCTTTATGTGCTCAAGTCTCTGGAGTGGGACTTTGAACCCACAACCTTCTGACTCAGAGGCGAGTGTGCTACCCACTGAGCCACAGCTGACACTAGAAAGGTGAATCCGGACAAGGCATATTAAATTGAGGCCCGTCTGCCAGTTCAGATAGACGTAAAAGATCTGAGGCACTATTCGAAGTGGGCTCCTGCTGTGCGCAAATTAGCTGCCACGTTTACCGACCTAACAGGGACTGCACTTCAAAAGTAATCCATTGGTTGTAAAGTGATTTGGGACGTCCTGAAGAGATGAGAGGTGCTATATCAGCCATGGCTCAGTTGGTAGCGCTCTGGCCTCTGAGTCAGAAGGTTGTGGCTCCCACTTGAGCACATACTCCAGGCTAACACTCCAGTGCAGTGCTGAGGGAGTGCTGCACTGTCAGAGGTGCCGTCTTTCAGATGAGAGGTTAAACCGAGGCCCCCGTCTGCCCTTTCAGGGGGACGAGAAAGTCCCCACGGCACTATTTCGAAGAAGAGCTGGGGAGTTCTCCCCGGTGTCCTGGCCAATATTTATCCCTCAATCCAACATCAACAAAATCTGGTCATACATCTCATTATTGTTTTTGGGAGCTTGCTGTGTGCAAATTGGCTGCTGCGTTTCCTACATTACAACAGTGGGTACACTTCAAAAGCATTTCATCATAGGAACATAGGAACAGGAGTCGGCCATTTAACCCCTCGAGCATGTTCGGCCATTCTATGAGATCAAGGCTAATCTGCGACCTAACTCCATATACCCGCCTTTGCCCCCTATCCCGTAATACCTTTGGTTAACAAAAATCTAGCAATCTCAGATTTAAAATTAACAATTGACTTCGCATCAACTGCCGTTTGCGGAAGAGAGTTCCAAACTTCTACCACCCTTTGTGTGTCGAAGTTGGCTGTAAAGTGCTTTGGGACGTCCTGAGGTCGTGAAAGGCGCTATAGAAATGCAAGTTCTCTCTTTCTTTCTTTATATAAACGCAAGTTTGTTTCTTCTTTCTTTCTGCACGATCGCCTAAAGCTCCCTCTGTGGGCAGGTGGATTTATTACGCTGCTTGCTCATTGTCTGGCTGCTGTGCAGCAAACCAAGAGTAACTGTTGGGAGGGGCTTGTGTGGCACACAATTGGACAGTAAAATGGAAGTTGACTTCTGGGCTCCAGTTGCCCATTTCCAGATTACTAAGGAGTTCCTAATCCCTGGTAGCCGGTTATGTTACCTCAGGCCTGACTCACGCGCTGGAAGTGAAACTGGACATTGGTGGCAGTGGCATGGCGCTAGGTGATACTAGGCTAAGCTAGGTTAGTAGAGGTCAGTGGGCCAAGAGGGTAGCGAATGAGGTCGATGTCTAAAGTTGCCTTTTCATTAACATGAGCCAGGCGTTGCTGGAGTTGGCAACCAATTGGCTTTATAGTTGTTCTTCCAGCAAACCAAGCACTAGGGTAGGGATAGAATTGAAAAGTAGAGAGGTTATGCTAAACTTATATCGCTTTGTTAGACCGCACTTGGAGTACTGCGTACAATTCTGGTCGCCATATTATAAAAAGGATATAGAGGCCCTGGAGAGGGTGCAGAGAAGATTTACAAGGATGATACCAGAACTGCAAGGTTATATCTATCAAGAAAGGATGAACAGGCTGGGTCTCTTTTCTCTTGAAAAGAGAAGGCTGAGGGGTGTCCTAATAGAGGTCTATAAAATTATGAAAGGTTTTGATAGAGTGGATACAAAGAGAGTGTTTCCACTTGTGGGGAAGAGCAAAACTAGAGGCCATCAATATAAGATAGTCACCAAGAAATCAAATAGGGAATTCAGGAGAAACGTCTTTACCGAGAGAGTGCTGAGAATGTGGAACTCGCTACCACAGGGAGTGGTTGAAGCGAATAGTATAGATGCATTTAAGGGGAGGTTAGACAAGCATATGAGGGAGAAGGGATAAGAGGGTTATGCTGATAGAGTTAGATGAGGAAAGACGGGAGGAGGCTCGAGTGGAGCATAAACACCGGCATGAACTGGTTGGGCCGAATGGCCTGTTTCTGTGCCGTACATCCTATGTAATCCTATGTAACTCCAGTCAATAGTGACTATAATTCAAAGTCATTCTTTCTGCTAAAAAATTGAAATATCCAATAATTTGAATTAAGCAATGTAAATAGCACAACAAAGTGGGAATTTAGTGCTGAACTAATTGAATTATCCGATATTTTGAATTAAGCGACTTTGAATTCAGACGATTAGACTGTGTATGCAAGATATATCACTGTGGCCATATGTTTCAGCAAATGAGCCTGCCTCGGAGCTTCCTAATGAGGCTAGCATCACCGTCTTAACAGCAATGAGCTCCTGTAAAGATTGGGAAATTAAAATCTGATTTTTTTTATCTTAAAACACCGATGGCTCATTTTTCCCACTTCTGTGTCTCATGATGTTGGAGACATTAGTTAGCGAGATTTTTATTGAGTTTTCATCAGTTGTGAAGCGTACATCAGTGCTCAAGCCGCAATCGTAACTGCACCCTCTCCCGCTCCCCCCCCAAGCCCTCTCCTGTCCACCACACCCCCCCCGTCCTCCCCTGCTCTCCTTCGCCCCTCGTCCCCACGCTTTCTCCCACCCCTCTCCGTCCTCCCTGCCCTCGCCCCGCTCCCCCCCAACGCCCTCTCCTGTCCACCGCTCCCCCACGCCTTCTCCCGCTCCCCTCTGTCCACCCCCGCTCTCCTTCGCCCTCGTCCTTGCCCCCACGCCTTCTCCCACCCCTCTCCGTCCTCCCTGCCTTCGCCCCGCCCCCCTGCCTTTTTTATTCGTAGCTTTGGGCCTTCTTGATCAGTTTCAGACTGGTCAGTATCTTCACTACCTCCTTGACCAAGCTTTTGGTCCCAATGTCCTCCTTCTTTGGCTCGGTGTCGATTTTTGTCTGATTTGAGAGAAACTGTTTCCATTGGCGGAAGGGTCGAGGACCAGAGGACACAGATTTAAGGTGATTGGCAGAAGAACCAAAGGCGACATGAGGAAAAACTTTTTTACGCAGCGAGCAGGTTAGGATCTGGAATGCACTGCCTGAGAGGGTGGTGGAGGCAGATTCAAGCGTGGCTTTCAAAAGGAAATTGGATAAGTGCCTGAAAGAAAAAAATTTGCAAGGCTACGGAGAAAGGGCGGGGGAGTGGGACTGGCTGAAGTGCTCTTGCAGAGAGCCGGCACGGGCTCGACGGGCCGAATGGCCTCCCATTCTATGATTCTGTGATTCTATACGCTCCTGTGAAGTGCCTTGGGGCATTTTACCACTTTAAAGGCGCTATATAAATACACGCAGTTGTTGTTGTTTACCAACGAAGCCATTTGGGGAAAAAGTGTTTGAATAGAATGGCCATCTGAATTGGCGCTCTTGCTGGAAGCTTCATATATTGGGAATCTGGGCACAGAACGCAGCGCACCCTGCTTGAGTTTTCATCCATCGTTCAGATCTATCCCAAAAAAGACCAAGAAATGGCTAATTAACTTATCAAGTCTGATCCAACAGACGTTGTACAGTTTTCACCATTAGCAACTTCTCCTTATTGACCCCAGCCTTCGAAATCAAATGCCACATTTCAAGCCTTAACTTGGCGCCCCTTTAGAAATCCACCCCCTCTTTTCTAATAAGGACTGCAGATGGAAGTTGACTCCTGGACTCCAGTTGCTCACTCCTGGATTGCTAAGCAGTTGCTAATCCAGTTATTTTACCTTAGGCCTGACTCACGGGCTGGAAGTGAAACTGGAAAGAGTAGGAATTTCTTTGTCTGTGTAGAGAAGCGCAGTCTCATAGATGATCCCAAATCATTGCGCGAGCCACTCTTTTAATCGCAGGTTGAAACCACAGGTTGGGCCAGTTGCATAATAAGAAAGACTTACATTTCTATAGCGCCTACCACGACCTCCGGATGACCAAAAGCACTTTACAGGCAATGAAGTACTTTTGAAGTGTAGTCACTGTTGTAATGTGGGAAACGCGGCAGCCAATTTGCACACAGCAAGCTCCCACAAACAGCAATGTGATGATGACCAGATAATCTGTTTTTAGTGATGTTGATTGAGGGATAAATATTGGCCAGGACACCAGGGAGAACTCCCCTGCTCTTCTTCGAAATAGTGCCTTGGGATCTTTTACATCCACCTGAGAGAGCAGACGGGGCCTCTGAACAACATCTCATCCGAAAGACGGCACCTCCGACAGTCTAGATTTTGTGCTCAAGTCTTCAGAGTGGGATTTGAACCCACAACCTTCTGACTCATGGGTAAGAGTGCTACCAACTGAGCCACAGCTGACACCGTGATACAAGAACCTGGCTTCAGCTTGTTTTACACTAAAAAGATAATTAAGGCAGCCACTGCTTAAAAAGCAGACAAAGGAGTTGGCAGTGTGAGGCTGTTTTGCCAGTAACCACATGCAAGCAGAAGATATAACATTGGGACAGCCACACGTCCCAGAAACAGATCCTGTCTGGGAGCTTTTTAATCATAGAATCATAGAAATATACGGCACAGAAGGAGGCCATTCGGCCCATCGTGTCTGTGCCGGCTGAGAAAGAGCTCTCCAGCCTAATCCCACTTTCCAGCTCTTGGTCCATAGCCTTGTAGGTTGCGGCACTTCAAGGGCATATCCAAGTACTTTTTAAATGCGATGAGGGTTTCTGCCTCTACCACCCTTTCAGACAGTGAGTTCCAGACCCCCACCACCCACTGGGTGAAAAACATTTCTCCTCAACTCCCCTCTAATCCATCTACCAATGACTTTAAATCATCTCTGCCTCCTGGTTATTGTCCTCTCTGCTATGGGAAATAGGTCCTTCCTATCCACTCACTCTAGGCCCCTTAATGGGGCCAGCATCATCCTCTTAACAGTAATGAGCGCCTGTAAAGGTTGTGGGGGAAGAAGTCCAATTGGTTTGGAAGATCTATGACTTTACACCGAAGAGACATGAGCATGGTTTATCTTTGAGTTGATTGATCATGCTTGTCATGGAGACATGGCAAACCCCAGATACCTTGGGTGAGATGGATAGGAGAGCTGATTGAGGAGAAGTGCTCAGAACTGAAGGGTAACCCTTCAGCACGTAAAATACTGTGCCAGCTCCTGATCTAAAGGCTGCTTTCTTGCCTTGGCACTGGGCACTGGGCACGCACAATCAATCCTATTAATAAACTGTGATTATTTTTATTTTGCTGCAGTTTTTCTCCCCTCTCTCCTGCCCCCCTCCCCCCCCCCCAACCCCTCCTGTTTAAAATATTTACTCCACCGCCTGGGCTATGGTTCCACGGGAACCAGCAGTCCTCAGGTCCCTCGCCCCCACCCCCCCCCCCCCCCCCCCCCCATGTGATGATTTTTTATTGTGTGAGCCTGGGGTAGGACATTTAGGACTGAGATGAGGAGAAATTTCTTCACTCAGAGGGTGGTGAACCTGTGGAATTCTCTACCACCGAAGGCTGTGGAGACCAAGTCACTGAATATATTTAAGAAGGAGATAGATAGATTTCTAGACACAAAAGGCGTCAAGGGGTATGGGGAGAGAGCGGGAATATGGTATTGAGATAGAGGATCAGCCATGATCATATTGAATGGCGGAGCAGGCTCGAAGGGCCGAATGGCCTACTCCTGCTCCTATTTTTCTATGTTTCTATGGGGCCTTCCGCTCATGAGCGCCACCCGGTGACTCCTGATGGAAAGTGCAACAAGTCCGGATGTTGGCCGACGACTTGGCCGGAAAAGCTCCCTGCGGTTACGTGGCCCGGCGACACTCAGCGTGCGCCGGCTCACGCGCAAGGAGCGGTCGCTTGGGTGGGGCGGCGAGCAGGTGCCCGGGTTCCCGGTGGAACCGCACCCGCCGTCTTCTGCAAAGGAGAAGACAATCCGCGATGCTCAACGTGGTACCGCCACAGCTGGTCACAATAGGCAGCGGCGAGCACTACAGCCACAGCGGCTGACAGAGACGTGTGAATGTAACACACTTAGTACAGACAGCAGTAGAAACACAATCGTATTGTATCCAAGCAACCTTAAATCATAAAAACGAAATAAGTCAATAGTGCCTTCTCCTCTCATTCGTGACTACGAGTGATTCTGACTTTGATGAATTCCCTGAAGAATTCTTAAATGGCTGTGAGCACATGCTGTGCAATAGAAGATAATTCACACTCAAGTGCCTTTATTGCCTCTCTGCAAATCTGCCCCGCAGATTTTTTTCCTCTTCCTTGGCTCAGTCGGTAGCTCTCTCCCCTCCGGGTCAGAAGGTTGCGAGTTCAATTTCCGCGCCGGGAATTTGAGTTTGCAATCTAGGCTGACAGCCCATTTCAGTATTGAGGGAGTGCTGCGTTATCAGAGATGCCACCCTTCAGATGGGACATTAAACCAACGTCCAGTCTGCCTGTGGATGTTAAAGATTCCCCCCTGGGGACAATTCGAAGAGGAGCGGGAGTTCTCCCGGCGTGCTGCTCAACATGTCTCCTACAGCCAACGCCACAAAATCAACAGATTAACTTGTCCTTTCTGTCTGGGGGATGTTGCTGGTGCAGAATGGCTGCTGTTCTTGCTGACATAACGGTCACTGCACTCCGATAGACATCAACTACCACGTGGAGAATAGCACAGATGCATTTAAGGGGAGGCTAGACACGTACATGAGGGAGAATGGAATAGAAGGATATGTTGATAGGGTGAGATGAAGTAAGGTGGGAGGAGGCTCGTGTGGAGCAGAAACACCGGCATAGACCAGTTGGACCGAATGGCCTGTTTCGGTGCTGTACTTTCTATGTAACCCTATGTAATTCATTGTGCGAGCACTTTGAGAGTTTCTGAGAGATGTAATAGGTGCTATATAAATGGAAATATTATCTATGTCTTGCCATGTGGTAGTGTGAAACCTTTGCTAGGCCATTAGAGAGCACAGATGTATACCTACACTGGTGGAGAACACTGGACGTATACCCACTCTTAGACCATTAATGACTAGATGCATACCTACCCGAGACCACGAGGGACTAGATATATACCCACCAAGAGACCATCAGGGATTGGGCGCATACTCGCCTTGAGATACTAGAGACTGGATGCATACTCAGAAGAGTATCAAGGACTGGGCACCTACCTACCACAAGACCATCATGGATTGGGCACATTCCCATGAGACTAGCAGAGATTGGGCAGATACCCACAAAACCATCAGAGATTGGGTGCATACCCACAAGACGGAGGTAGACGGATATTTGAGCTACAGGGGAGTCTAGGGTTATGGGGAGCGGGCGGGAAAGTGGAGTTGAGGCCAAGATCAGATCAGCCATGATCTTATTGAATGGCGGAGCAGGCTCGAGGGGCCAAATGGCCTGCTCCTGCTCCTATTTCTTACATTCTTATGTAAGACCGCTAGATACCAGTTTTGTACCTACCATGAGACCATCATGGACTGGATGCCATGAGACCACTAGGGATAGAGATTAGGTATGCACTCAGCACTAGACTACCAAGGATCTCATGCTAATCCCCTTTTCCCAAAGACCAGCCAAAAGTCTACACACACACAGAACTTGCATTTATATAGCACCTTGCAAGACCTCAGGACAGCCCAAATTGCTTCACAGCCAATGAAGTGTTTTGAAGTGTAGTCAATTTGCGCACAGCAAGGTTCCACAAACAACAATGAGATAAATAACCAGGTGATCTGTTTTTCTCTTTTATGTTGTTGGTTGAGGGATAAATGTTGGCCAGGACACCAGGAAAAATCCCCTGCTCTTCTTTGAAGAGTGTCATGAGATCGTTTTCTTCCACCTGAGAGAGGGCAGACTTGGTTTAACATCTCATCTGAAACAGCACACCTCCGACAGTGCAGCACTCCCTCAGTACTGCACTGAAGTGTCAGCCTGGGTTATGTGCTCAAGTCTGAGGCGTGGGTCAGTGTCCTTCTCACTCAGAGATGAGAGTGCTACCACTGAGCCAAGGCTGACACCAGAAAGAGAGAACTGAATATCTCAAATTAAAAACAATATATTTGCAGGACAGCTGCCTTTAATGTTGTGCCTCAACGTACAGCCATAACAATGGAAAGCTGTGGTTTGATGTGGTCAATTATGTTGCTCATATGAAAAAGAAAGACTTGCATTTCTATAGCGCCTTTCACGACCACCGAACGTCCCAAAGCGCTTTACAGCCAATGAAGTACGTTTTGAAGTGTAGTCACTGTTGTAATGTGGGAAACGCGGCAGCCAAATTGCGCACAGCAAGCTCCCAACGTGATAATGACCAGATAATCTGTTTTTAGTGATGTTGATTGAGAGATAAATATTGGCCCAGGACACTGGGGAGAACTCCCCTGCTCTTCTTCAAAATAGTGCCATGGGATCTTTTACATCCACCTGAGAGAGCTTGATTTCTGAGCGATCTTGGTTCTCCGAAAGATGCCACTCCCTCAGCACAGCACTGGGAGTGTCAGCCTAGATTTTTGTGCTCAAATCTTCAGAGTGGGACTTGAACCCACAACCTTCTGGGGTAGAAATTAGGTCGCGCCCCATTTGGGGCGCAAATATCGTCCGGACGCAAATATTAGCGCCTGGCGCTAATTATCGGCACTGACGGGAAACTTCACTTTTACCGCCCCGGGAGGTGAGTGGAGCGCTAAAGCAGGCGCTGCACACCTCTCTTAAGGCGCAAAGGCCGAGCAGTGAGGCGCTAACTCGGAGCGCTGGCGAAGCTCATGTAATGTCAGTCAGCAATGGAACACACACACAATGGCACGGGCCAGTTCTTAAAGGGGATGGTTAATCTTGCTTTCCATCCACATCCTGTTCATTGCTGCCTTGAATCTCGGCCTGGAGAGACTTGCACATCAAATGTGCTGGAAAGGACAATGGAGAGCACCAGGCAAAGAGCTCAGAGTGCAGCTCCCACGGTCTCTGCTAAATCGATACAAGGAATGGCAAATCAAAATGAACCTGCAAAGTGCTGCTCAGTACCCAAAACTCCTTCACACAACGTTGAATCTCTCCAGAAGTCTCTCCCTCTCTCTCTCTCAGAATGCGTAGTTCAAAAATGCCACCAACAATAAAAGACAGGAAGAGGCCCCCTTTAAATAGCGCCCCCCCCAGCCCCACAGCGATTGATAGCGTTCCAGTCTTCTGGTCGTTGGATGCGCCAGGCGGTAAGGCAGGGGGCGCCACTCAATTTCCGCTACGGGGCGCCCCAAGGGCATTGCACCATGGAATGACGTCACAATCTGCGCGCGCAGGTGGTCGCAGCGGTAAGTTTTAGCGCCGCCGCACAATCTCAAGTTAAGTTCTCGAGCGGCGCAAACATCGCTGCGCCCGGGCGTTAGCGGCTTTGCGCCCCATTAGCGCCCTCTTAAGGCGCTAACGGGTGGCGCAACCAAGTGAATTTTTACCCCTCTGACTCAGAGGCAAGGGCGCCACCAGCTAAGCCACGGCTACATACGTATGGTTCAGCAGGCTCCAACCCAGAAATGGTCAAAGTGGGGTTTCGAAGCAGATTACGGTGGGGAGCATGCTGAAATTAGAATTGGGTTTGCTGTTCAGCCCTGTTAAAAAGAGATGCCTTTCGATCCTCAAGTTGCTGCTGGAGAAATCTCCTTGATCTGGTAAATCCTTACCGGATTGCCGGTACCTCTGACAGCGCCGTCCTTCCTCGTTGCTCAGTAATACATCCAGCACCACATATATCAGGCAAATCCTAATATGCTGGCTAGCGATCCATTAACAACACTAGTCAGGGAATGTCATTCAAAGACCAGCAACTCTACATCAAACATTCCTTCCAACGGCGAGGTGACAATTGCTATCAAAATGATTGTTTACCATCATTATTTCAGTCAGCCATCTACACAGGGAATTGCTTCTTTCATTTCGAAAAAGCAAATCGCTCAGAAATCATGATTATTTCAACAATTTCTTTTTTGTGTATTTTCTCCAGCCTTGGTTATTTTCCCATTAAAATGACTTCGGCTGCAAGGTAGAGGTGACTGGTGTTTTAGACTTTACATATCATTTTGAAGAAATGCCGCCTTTGTAGATTGTTTGTGTCCCTCATGTGACATTAAGATGTAATTCCTTTTGAAATTGGTTTGAAGTGTGGGTATTTTTGAAGTCAGACACCGAGCAGACATGCACTGTTCCCTAGTGATCTGCGTGCGCGCGTGCCAAGTTGCGGGGGGGGGGGGGGGGCGGGGGCGGCACACATTCTGCCAGACTGCACGCTGACGGCAGCAGAGTTGGTGGGCATTGCGAAATCACGGGCACGCTGACCGCGAAATTATGGGGTGGAAAAGCGTGGCCTGTGATGTTGCATGCCAGGACCTGCAGGCAATATGGGGGGGGGGGGGTCTTCCCTGTATTACCAGGGTGTATGGCACTGCAGTGGTTGTGGTGTTGGACCACTAAAGCCAAAGGTCGTGAGTTCAAATCCCACCATAGAAACTGAATTCAATAAACTAGCACCAAGCAACTTGACGATGAAAGCTATTGGATTTTTGTGAAAACCCAACTGGTTCACTAATCATCCTTCAGTCTCTACATGGCCTGGCCTACATGTTGACTCCTAATGCCCTCTGAAGTGGCCTATTGAGACACTCAGTTAATAACAGTCACTCATTCCCCACCTTCACCGAGCAAGTAAGGGTGGACAATAAGTTCATCCTTTGCCAGCATCACCCAAGGGCTATGGGAAGAGTACAGGGCAGTGGGATTTCTCTAGCAAACAGCTGGCACCAACACGATGGGCCAAATGGCCTCCTTCTGTGCTGTAATCATAGAATCATAGAATAGCACAGCACAGAAGGAGGCCACTCAATCATCTGTGGTTCTAGATATGAGGACTAGCTTCTTTCCCCTTGATGATCTGGAGCTGGGAGCACAGTTGTGATGTTTTAGCTGCTAAAATGAGATTACATTTAATCCGGCGTGCCCTTTTAAGATCACTGCTCAGATACTCTGACACCGCATACCGGAACAGAACTTAAGTATCTGGTGCAAAGATTTGCAAGAAATCCTACCTCTACCCAGTATTGAAGCGAGGCTGTGGTAAGTAGTCAGGTTGTATTGATCCGCACAATGGATGATTCTGTGGGGATCCTCTCTTTTTATGCACACCCAGTCTATTTTTCTCGTCATTGCTATTATCAACCTTTTTGGTCATGCATCACACCAACAGATACATCATTTTGTTTTGACGTTATTACTCTCAGATGATCAGTCAGTGGACACTGGCATGTCAATATTGCGCTTGATGCCCCTCACAATGATATATTTACTGGTACTGTATTAATATCAGACTATATATCATTATATCGAACAGTTTTGTCATTTCTAGATTGTAGTTCGAAGATTGTCTTGAAGACCTTTTATTTTTGGCACTGCCTTCTGTAATTCTGAATGGAAACCAGAAGAACAATTAGATTAGATTCTGACGAAGGGTCATCGACCTGAAACATTAACTCTGTTTCTCTCTCCACAGATGCTGCCTGACCTGCTGAGTATTTCCAGCATTTTCTGTTTTTATTTCAGATTTCCAGCATCCGCAGTATTTTGCTTTAGAACAATTAGATTGTCTGGAGCAACTTAGGCCCTCGCTACGGTTTGCATTCCTCATCCAATCTTTCAAAGGTTGCTCCTCACAAGAGCATTCATGTGAAGACAGAAGATTGACAAGCGCCCCATGGCGTAGAGGCATCCATGACTGTCGCAAGGTTAAGTAGAGACGAGAGAGGTCATTGCTCCCACTGAGCTCATCCTTCCACAGAGACCTACAATTGTCCTGTCACATCTAACCCCCTTTTTTAAAAGTCCACAGGTTTTTGCCTCTTCTGAAGCCTATTCCAGGGATTAATCCCTCTCTGAACTTGCTCGTTACTGGTTGGTGCCTATGTCCACTTGTTCTGCAGTTGTGCTTTAACTTGAAATAGTGCTCCAGATTAATCTTTTCCATTCTACTTAATATCTTACTCCTACCACTTCTACAACAACCTTTCATTCTGATGTAGAAAAATGTTCCATGGTTCTACACAGAGAAACAAAACTGGACGCCAAGTATAAGTGAGGGAGTTAGGAATGTTATACACCTCTGTAAGGTCCCCTCTCATTCGCCTCCTTACAAAGCTCAAAGCTGAAGAGTCTTTGAGTTGTTCTAACTGGGCAGTGGGGATCAACATTATGGTTCTTCGCTGCTTCACTCCAAGGTGACCAGCCAATGATCGGGGAGGATTATTAGAAAGAAACTTTTCCCGCTGGCGGGGGGAGTCTAGGACAAGGGGACGTAACCTTAAAATCAGAGCCGGGCCATTCAAGAGAGAAACTAGGAAACACTTCTTCACATAAAGGGTGGTAGAAGTGTGGAACTCTCTCCTACAAAAAGCATTCGATGCTAGCTCAATTAATAGTTTTAAATCTGAAATCGATAGATTGTTTTGCTAGCCATGGGTATTACAGGATATGGAGCCAAGGCGGGTGGATGGAGTTAGGATACAGATCAGCCATGATCTCATTGGGTGGCGGAACAGGCTCGAGGGGCTGAATGGCCTCCTCCCGTTCCTATGTTCCTAAGAGCACTTGGTCCCAGAAGATGCACAACAGCATTTTGGATTGCAAAATACCATCTTTACTTTAAAAAAGCCATTTTAAGAAATGTTCCCCAGACCTGTCAGTAATTTTGGACCCTCATGGAGCTGGCCAAGCTGAGGTGATGGGATAAATGTATGACCCATTAACTGTTCACTTACTCCCCCCTCAGTTTGGTGAGGGCCAGTCTGTCACATTTCAATGCCAAGTCTTTCTCTGCTCTAATATCACCTGTCCCCACTACTTGAGGGGTGGAGTGGAAAGATGGAGCGGAAAGATGGAGCGAGTTTTTCAGGCCCAGATCGCGCCTTGTGAGCTTTTCCCTTTAACCCAAGATGCGGCCTACTTTTTGTTTTATTTATTCATTCACGGGATGTGGGCATCGCTGACAAGGCCAGCATTTATTGCCCATCCCTAATTGCCCTTGAGAAGGTGGTGGTGAGCCGCCGCCTTGAACCGCTGCAGTGTGGTGAAGGTACTCCCACAGTGCTGTTAGGTAGGGAGTTACAGGATTTTGACCCAGCGACGATGAAGGAACGGCGATATATTTCCAAGTCAGGATGGTGTGTGACATGGAGGGGAACTTGCAGGTTCCCTTGTCCTTCCAGGTGGTAGAGGTCGCGGGTTTGGGAGGAGATGTCGAAGAAGCCTTGGCGAGTTGGTACAGTGCATCTTGTAGATGTTACACACTGCAGCCACGGTACGCCGGTGGTGGAGGGAGTGAATGTTTAAGAACATAAGAGATAGGATGGTGGATGGGGTGCAAATCAAGTAGGCTGTTTTGTCCTGGCTGGTGTCAAGCTTCTTGAGTGTTGTTGGAGCTGCAACTCATCCAGGCAAGTGGAGAGTATTCCATCACACTCCTGACTTGTGCCTTGTGGGTGGTGGAAAGACTTTGGGGAGTCAGGAGGTGAGTCACTCGCCGCAGAATACCCAGCCTCTGGCCTGCTCTTGTTGCCACAGTATTTATGTGGCTGGTCCAGTTAAGTTTCTGGTCAATGGCGACCCCTCCAGGATGTTGATGGTGGGGGATTCGATGATGGCAATGCCGTTGAATGTCAAGGGGCGGTGATTAGACGTTTGCTTGTTGGTGATAGTCATTGCCTGGCACTTGTGAGGCTTTGGGGAGTCAGGAGGTGAGTCACTCGCCTCTGAGCTGCTCTTGTAGCCACAGTATTTATGTAGCGGCCTGCTTTGCTTGACTACTCATGGGCAGCTCATGGGCAACGCTTGAGTTCTTTGCTGATTTCCATGATTCTTAGACTTTGGACAGTTCCAGCTGAACTTTTTTTTATATATATAACTGTGGAGAAAAAAAAACCCTTCTGCCTGATCTAGCGAGATAACCTCCAGTTTCAGACAAGTAGTCATGCCACCTGACATGTAATATTTGCTGCAGAAGACAGGTTTTTTGTTAGACGAAGCTATCCTGTCCCCACACCTCAGGCATTTGTCTAATTCCGAGCAATTAATAACCTGTACAAGAGAACAGCTAATACCAGTGTATGCCTGAGGCTCTGCCCAATACTCTACAACTGCTTGAAACATAATAAGATCACATATATAATTCAACAATCATTTATCTATGCCACGTACAGTTTAGTTTGGCAGCTGAGGCCCTCGGTATTACACAGCACTTATGGCTGCTGTCCGTTTGCATAGAAAATGACATTTCACTGATTGAAATCAGAACGTTCTTGCTTACGTGTTCTGGCAGAGTAACCCAGGGTGCCCCGCTGGGACTGAGCCATCTCGGACTGAATCAGAAACCGATGAGCGTGATGATCCTCAAAAAGAAAAAGAAAAAGTTTGTCTCTCCTTACCAATTTCCATTCCTCCTCTCCCCGACGGCGCTGACTCTCACCGGGGTCCACCTTCAGAGAGGCACCATTGCCCCAGTGTGGGGGGACGGGGTGGGGGCATTCTTTCTGTGTGACCCCGGACACTGTGTTGGGGGGGAGGGGGTCATTTTAACCTAACGCGCCGGGGCGGGAAACCCACGGGCTTGGGTGGGTGGAATGTCAGTTTTGCACCCAGGCCAATATTACACTCCTTTGACTTCATTGGGCGGGATATAAAATCAGCATTGCACCCAATCCCGTCAGTTTCTCGACAGGCGGATTAGGTTAAAATTTCCCCCTTCGTGGCAGCGGGCTAGTCACCCATGTTGAAGTAAGCATCAGAGTCTCGATTAATATCCACACAAATGCAGTTTGTAGTGGAGGTCACTCTAGGGGTCAAGAGCAGGAAGCCCGGTTGGATTTGTCTCCTCCCGAGCTTTGGGAGCCGAGGCCAGCGGCAATATCTCCCTGCTGCCTTGGCATGAGATCGGCCAATTCAGCACTTCTCGCCTCCCCCCAACTATCCGAGCCTCACCTAACACACAGCTTGGCTTCAGAGTCACGTGTTTGTGGGTTCAAACCCCATGCCTAGGACTTGAGCACTCAATGCAAACTGACTCTCCAAGGGCAATGCCAAGGGCATTGTTGGAGGTGCCGTCCTTGAGATGAGACACTAAACTGTGGTCGAGTCTGCCTGTTCAGGAGGACATTAAAGATCCCACAGTACTAGTCGAAGAAAAGCAGGAAGTCCTTCAGGTGTGCTGGCTACATTCCTTCCTCATTCAACACAGATTTTAACGGGTCATTCATCTCTTTGAGTTTGGTGGCCACTGCTGGTACAGAATGGCTCCTGTACTTTCTAGCATAGAAATACATAGAAGTTATAACATGCAAACAGGCCATTCGGCCCAGTCACTTCATGTCGGCGTTTACCCCCTATGTGAGCAAATAGTTCTAATCACATTTACTCACCCTGTTCCAAAACCCTTCAACTCCTTTTCCTTCATCCCCTTATCCAATCTAATCTCAAATGTTGACATATTTTCTGTCTTAACCAGTAACCCTAGAAGTGAATTCCACAGCCTCACAACTCTCTGTGTGCAGAGAAGTGTCCCGGCCAATTATTATCCCCCAACCAACTTAACAAAAACAGATTATCTGGTCGTTATCACATTGCTGTTTGTGGGAGCTTGCTGTGCGCAAATTGGTTGCCACGTTTCCCACATTACAACAGTGACTCCACTTCAAAAAAGTACTTCATTGGCTGTAAAGCACTTTGAGACGTCCGGTGGTCGTGAAAGGCGCTATAGAAATGCAAGTCTTTCTTTTTTCCTGCCCTCTGTTCTGAATCTCTTGCATTTGATCTATGGCCCCCTCGCTCTGGACCCCTCGGCAACTGGAAACAGTCTGCTTTTGTATGTAAACACTGTCTCATCCTGTCATCATTTTAAAATCTTCTGTTATATCGCCCTGTAATCTGCGTTGTTCCAATGGGAAAAAAAGATCTAAAAGTCTTTCTTCATATTTGTATTCACTGGGTGCAGGCAGCATCCTAGGGAATCTGTAGCGTACCCTCTCTAAAGTCTCAATTCCTTCCTATTGTGTGGCGCTCACACAACCACAGGCACTGCAAAGGTTATGCATTGTGTGAAATGATTTTGATGATGTGATACAGTGCCATATGAGAACGGTTACTTCATTTTATTGAAGGAAGAGTCTGTGTAAAGAAATATGTTCCTTTCGAGAGCAAACACTATCCCCCATATCTATAAGTTCCGCTCCTTCTAAAAAGGTGGCTTCGCCTTATAAACGCCCATTCCGTGGGTTTACTGTAGGCCAGCCTGACTAAACCTGTGTTCCAGCTACACAGATTGGCACGACATAGTCAAAAGCAAAATACTGCGGATGCTGGAAATCTGAAATAAAAACAGAAAATGCTGGAAATACTCAGCAGGTCAGGCAGCATCTGTGGAGAGAGAAACAGAGTTAACGTTTCAGGTCGGCGACCCTTCGTCAGAACTAAATAGTCAATCTCGCTCGGGGAGGCCACAGAAAGAAACAGTGCGCCGGCAGAGGGTTGCTGCTTTTGGGACCGGTCGTAAGGGACATTGTCAGAGCAGAGCAGAGGGAGCTTTACCTCTGCACCCGGCGCGCTACCTTCAGCTCAATCTGCATTCCGCCCTGCCTGCAAGATCAGGAACGGTTCTGCTTATTTGCAGACGTTGGGGGGAAATCGCTGCTGGCCCCGGACCACCTTAACCCAGCCTCGGCGGAGAGGCAGCGGGCCACTTCCATTTGTCACACCTTCCAGCTTTCACCTGTCAAGGCTGAAGCCATTGAATTAGTGGCATATTTGGTGCAATTTTGTGCAGCAGACTTCTTGAACTGATTTCCATTTGGAACCGGATTGAGACTGCCACAATTCATTTCACTTGTGAATCTTAATAGCCGCCAGAAAGAGAGGACATTCATCCTCACTGTCTGGGACAGATTCAAACCCAAGTCCCAGGGGGAAGGCAGCCAATAGTAATGGGCAGTGGAAGATTTTCTACTTTAACATCCAGTGACAATATTAAAGGCTCTTAGATCAGGTATGGCACTGTGACAATTATACAATCAATCCCCGAGGCATGGGATGACGCGACCAGACAATTTCATGTATACCCAGAATTACATAGATCTCTGTCCGAGATCCCGTGTGGAATTCTATAACGTCTCCGAAGACCAGATGGATTACTCAATGTCCGTGCGTCCTAGCTGTTAAAGGGGCAGTGCTGCCTTGTAAAATGAGTCTGGCAAACCTTTTGTTTTCTTATTTTTTTTTGTGCTCGCTCTTGCTCGGTTACAGTGGACCTACTGTCCCTCGACTAAGTGGCCATTCTTCATGTGTGAGGCCAGATGATGCTTGTTGGCTATTTGACCGCGGAGGGCATCGTAGCCACACTTTCTAACAGGGCTCATTGGATAAAAATCAGGAGCAGGAAGCCTGGCTAATTTTATTTTCTTCCCTACCCCGCGCCCCCCCCGCTGATCTTTGAGGTGCTTGGACCAATTGTAGCAATTGTAGCTGTCCCAGCTAAGATCAGCTAACTCAAACGCAAGCCAACGATTGAACCTGGAACTTTCCTCAGTTGTACCGCTCCGTACCACACCAGGTTAGTGCACATCGCCAACTGCACGACAGGGGGGAAGCATTTGATCCTCTGTTTGTCAACACTCACTTAAGTGATTGACATTGAAAAGGGTCATTGTGCTGATTTCAGCTGGGGTGCCGGTATGGATGCTACAATTGGGTTCAGTGCCTTAGCGTCAAGGAGGAGAGAATCATTTTGCCGTTTGTCTCGCCGTCCATGCTGGAAACGCGTAGGCGTGGAAATTGGTGACGGAATTGGGCTTGAATGTGATGCGCCTGTAGTTGGATAGTCTACTCATTGTCAAGGCTCACGTGCGAATAATAGACACGTGGGCTAGCTCACAATCCATACCCAAGCAAGGAGAACCCTTCAGGAGAGGAAACGAAGAGAGGCAATTGCTGAGGGGGAAGAAAAATTGAAAAGCACCATCATGATAAGAACGAAAAGCGCTTCTCTCCCCAAAACAGTGAGAGTCCCATTAAGAATCGCAAAAAACAAGACACGATAAATAAAAGAGAATTGGTGCAATTATCGCATCTCAGAAATAAAGTGCTTGACACAATGAACCACTTTGAGACGTCCGGTGGTCGTGAAAGGCGCTATATAAATGCAAGTCTTCCTTTCTTTCTTTTACTTCGAAGCGCAGCCGCTATAGTTGGGCAGACAAATGTGGAAGCCATTTCGCGCACGGGGAGGACATTTTATCGGGGTTTCTTTCCAAACTGCCGCGGGACGAACGGCCGCCCAATCTGCCCCCTGGTGGCGTGGGTTGAGGGAGGAGAGAGACCATTGAGGTCGAGTACACGACGACCAATTATCGCACTTAACTCGGGCGAAAATGTCCCCATCGCCAAGTGACTCCTTGCGCTCGGCAGCGTCCGCTTTCTGCGCTTTGAACCTCTCCGCTGGATTTTCAGCACTTTCACCCCCCCGGCACCCCGGCCTATGTGGCCAACAAACTACCCTTTATCTGCGATACTATTAAATTATGAATTAAGTGGTAATCACAAAAAATTAGTCAACTGAGCAGCCACCGGCCAATTTTTACTGCTGTTTTGTGCCTCGGTGTAAATAGCTCCCCTGTGACAATTAAACAAGTAAATTACTCGGGTTACTGACACATTATTGGCAGAATATCACAATCTGAACGAGCTGTGGTTCATGATGACAACAGCTAAGTACACAAGAAACTGAGACTCCCCTATACTTCATATAGAAGGTTAAGGGGTGATTTGATTGCGGATTTAACGATTTTGAAAGGAATTGATAGGGTAGAGAGAGAGAAACATTTTCCTCCGCTGGTGGGGGCGCGGGGGGGGGGGGAGTCTAGGACAAGGGGACGTAATCTTAAAATCATAGCCAGGCCATTCAGGAGAAAAGTGAGGAAACATTTCTTCAAGCAAAGTGGGACCTCCCACAAAAAGCAACAGCTGCTAGCTCAATTAATAATTTAAAATCTCAGTTTGATAGATTTTCGCTAGCCAAGGGTATTACGGGATATGGAGCCAAGGCGGGTAGATGGAGTTAGGAAATTAACCAGCCATTGAATGGCGGAACAGGCACGAAGGGCTGAATGGCCTACTCCTGTTCCTTTTGGGCGAACAATTTGTTCTCGGGCAAGGCGAGGGATGCCAGTGCAGGGGATCGACCACTGTTGGCACCCATTGTTAGCATCAAGCGCTCGCTAGGCTTGATCTAGCATGGTACGATACAGAGCAAAGCTACTGGCCTCAACAATGTGCCTTAACCCCGACCTCTGGCCTCTCCGAGTGAGCTAGCCAATTCAGTTCCAATTTGTTGTATATTATGGGCAGAATGGCCACTCAATTGGCAACTGTGCTTTTATAATGTAGAGGGGCCCATACATTATATCTGGCGAATGTTAAGATAGGAAGTGCTATGGGGGGAGGGGTAATTTTATAATTGCCAATAATTGGATTTTTATGGCTCCTTTCGTGCCAACACCTCAAAGCGCTACTCGCAAAGAATGGCTTTTCCTGAGGGGCAGCCTCTGTTGTTATGTAGGCAAATTTAACAAGGTGGAACTCAGCCAAAAAATGCCCACCACCCCAAAGATATCTTTGATGTCCACCTGAACCAGGAAAATCCTCAAAATCAGAAATCGGAAAACTTCCGATCAATGGATTGGCAAAAACAACTTGGAATTTCTATTGCCCCTTACAGAGAGCTCTGGCATATTAAACATCCCATTTTTTGAGAGTAGAAAAGAATTATTAAAATAATATTAATTATTTAAGAAAAAAACTGAAGGCTTGCATCCAAATCATTGCAAATTCTGAATGGCCATTCTTTCTTAATAATTCTTATCTAAATTATTGAAACTATTGAATGAATATCTGAATAACAAATTCATAATTTTGCTCAGTGGAAAAGGCTGCACCACCCACCAGCCCTCGCTCCTTTCCAGAGGCACCTACTCTTGTTCTGGGATGAGTCCACATGTGCCAGCCAGCTCACCATAGCAGGCATAAAGCGTGAGCATAGGCAGTGAACGCCAGTCGACTGCTGGACGATGGGGCATCACAGCCGGGCACGGTGCTGTCCTTCCCCCTTGTCCACGTGCACGCTCTCCAGCAGGGGTCATCTGGTAGTGACCGGGTGCTGGAATCCTGGCTGAATGTCCCTCCACCCCAGTCCAGTTGGCCACTGAGGCCAATTGCATCACCCCTACTGGCCCTGCCAGCTGAGGTCAGTTACCTCTAGACTTGACTATTCCAACGCACTCCTGGCTGGCCTCCCACATTCCACCCTACGTAAACTTGAGGTCATCCAAAACTCGGCTGCCTGTGTCCTAACTCGCACCAAGTCCCGTTTCGCCCATCTCCCCTGTGCTCGCTGACCTACGTTGGCTCCCGGTTAAGCAGCGCCTCAATTTCAAAATTCTTATCCTTCTTTTCAAATCTCTCCATGACCTCGCCCCTCTCTATCTCTGTAATCTCCTCCAGCCCCACAACCCCCCCCCCGAGATATCTGCGCTCCTCTAATTCTGCCCTCTTGAGCATCCCTGATTATAATCGCTCAACCCATGGTGGCCGTGCCTTCTGTTGCCTAGGCCCTAAGCTCTGGAATTCCCTGCCTAAACCTCTCCGCCTCTCTACCACTCTTTCCTCCTTTAAGACGCTCCTTAAAACCTACCTCTTTGACCAAGCTTTTGGTCACCTGCCCCAATTTATCCTTATGTGGATCGGTGTCAAATTTGTTGTCTTAAAATACTCCTGTGCAGCGCCTTGGGACGTTTTACTACGTTAAAGGCGCTATATAAATACAAGTTGTTGTTGTTGTTGTCCGAAAACTCAGCACAGGCTGGGGATCGAACCCGCGACTTGCTTGATCTGTACGGCTCAGCTCCCGACCTGAACGACGCACTGCGCTGTTTAAAGGGTCGCATCATCGTGAAAGAGTCTCTGGATGACATTTCGGTTGAGTTTGTTTCCCGTACGCGCAAAAAAACAATGGCATAGGCTTTGCCAGAACATGCCACTCATGTCTGACATTATGATGAAGATGGCGCTTGCCCATCCCTCTCCAGAAAAGTTCCCAACACCTTTTACATGCAGTAGGGTTGCCAACGCTGGTTGGACATATTCCTGGAGGCTTCATTACATCATCTCCTGCCTCCAACCACCCCGCCCCCACACTCCCATCATTGGTCACCCAACATGTCCATCCTCAAGGCGTTCCCACAGCCAATTGGAAAGCGAATAGACTCTTCATAAACCAATTGGATGATTCTTGACTGTCAATCAAATGGCTTTTTTTTCCCCCCTATCTCCAATATTTTTATAACTAATAAACTGAAGCAGTCAAAGAAAACGGGAAAAAAGAAACCCACACGCATAATTGTTTTTAATGCCCCGACGGTTTTTCTCCCGGGTTTTACTTCGCTCGCAGCAGGTTCCTTAAGATTCATCTTCAATTCCTTGGAGACTCCAGGACAATCCTGGAGCGTTGGCAACCCCTAACACACAGACACTGCCACTTTAAAGCACGGCTTCCAAGGAGAGAGAGAGCCCCTGTCATTCAGGACAAAGGATCCGGCTGATGAGCTTGTTCTCCATCCTGCAACCAAATGGGACAAGGTGGATGTCACTGCATTTGTTCTGGAGCTGAACAATGGCAAGTCCGTGACCTAAGCTTCTGAACTGGCTGCTTGCGTTGCATTGATCCCTGGGAGCTGGTTTGATCTGACCTCTTTGGTGACGCTGACTGCTGGTTGGGGAACGGTATGCCATCCATTCCTTTCTGCTTCTGCACCGCCCAGGAGTGCAGCTTGCCTTAAAAAAACGACAGTCAGCTCTGCCACTCCCAGCGACTTGGAAAAAAAAAACAACTTGCATTTCTATAGCGCCTGCCACGACCTCAGGACGCCCCCAAAGCGCTTTACAGCCGGTGATCCCTGCGTTCAGCACAGGGGATGGTGCGATCAATCTGTGACACGGCAGCTTCTGAATCACAGACACGCACAGAGCTGCCAGGGAGGTGACCTTTCACCTCATTCGGCGCCTGTGATTAATGGATTTGCGCCAACTTCGAACAAACTCAAAGTGTGATGTCGGAGATTATTTTTTTTTTCCATTTACTTTTTTGTATGTAGGGCAGGATGTATTTTCCATCAGGGTGGGGGGTTGGGGGGGGGGGGCGGGGTGGGGCCAAGAATTGGGCGTGAATCGAACCATGAGGTTTCTCCACTACCAATCCCCAGTTTCCCAAATATCACTCCCAAGAAAGAAAAAAAGAAAGACTTGCATTTCTGTAGCGCCTTTCACAGACTCAGGACGTCCCAAAGCGCTTTACAGCCAATGAAGTACTTTTGAAGTGGAGTCACTGTTGTAATGCAGGAGACGTGGCAGCCAATTTGCGCACAGCAAGCTCCCACAAACAGCAATGAGATAATGAACAGATAATCTGTTTCTAGTGCTGTTGATTGAGGGATAAATATTGTTCCCAGGACACCGGGGAGAACTCCCCTGCTCTTCTTCAAAATAGTGCCATGGGATCCTTTCCGTCCACCTGAGGGGGCAGACGGCGCCTCGGTTTAACGCCTCATCCGAAAGACGGCACCTCAGACAGTGCAGCGCTCCCTCGGCACAGCACAGGACTTCAACCCACTGACGTCTGACTTAAGAGGCAAGAGTGCTACCCACTGAGCCACGGCTGACACATGCTGTTCTCAAACTCCTGCAGCTGCTACCAGCTCACACTGCGACTGTGAATGTGCTGGGCACTGTCGGCAAGCTTGCCCGATCTTGTGGCGTATAATGCTGTCAATCACAGCAGGAGCGTGAGCAGGTGGCTGCTATGGACCAATGTTTGGGGGAGGAGCCTGGTCTGTACGTGTTTTAGTTCAGGAATGCGGACAGGGACCCTGGAACACCGGGGGTCCGTGTCAAACGTGGGCGGTTCATTTTCTGGCACAGGCACGATGGGCCGAGTGGCCTCCTTCTGTGCTGTAGGCTTCCTACATATGCGTGAGTGAATCATTGGTGCCCTGCTTCACCTATGCTCTCCATGTTACTGATTGTACTGTTAAAAATGTCCTCCAAAATCTCCCCTATGCAATGCAGCTGGGGGCCTTACCCTTCCCCCCAACCCCACCCCTTAAACTATGAGCTTGCAATGGCAGGAGCTATTCACACCAGGAGCTCACCAGAGATATGCATATTGACCTGACCCTGGAAGATTTGGTGAGGTCAGGTATTCTCCATGCTAGCCTAGACTCTTTTGTCTCCATTCATTCCACAAAACTCACCCTGGTGTGCACGCCATGGCCTAATCGACTGGCGGGACAGGCTCGAGGGGCTGAATGGCCTATGTTCCTGCGGTTCCTATGCTGTCAGCTGTGATGACACGGGAGAATAAAGTCCTCCGATTTACTGTCTCCGGCAGCAAAAAAAAACTATCCCTGGCTGCCAGGGGCACCAATGCATCTGTGCGCTGGCATCAGACTGGCAGGGAATACTGCACAGGGTGCAGGGCGCGTTGGCACGAGCCTGCCCTGCCCTCGGGCACCACTGACTGTGGACTGCCACTGACTGCCCAGGATACTGAGAAATCTGCCCGCTGCCATTAGCTTGCAAGAGTCGCTGGCACATCTGCCAAAGGAACACTTGACATACTGGCACAATGCCAGCAATGAGTTTTCTAGCCAGCCTGCTGTGGAATCAAAACTCAATTGTCCTAACCCCCCCCCCCTCCCCCCCACTCCCCCAACCCCACCACAACCCTCCGCACATCATTCTCTCGCTAACACATTTCTAATTACTAAGTTGCAATGACATACTATCCAATCACAACAGGAATGCTAACAATAAAGCCAGTAATTTCGATGTTATCACTCTATAATATATAATATTTTAGTTACGTTAAAATTACTTATTGAGAAAGCTGCGGTGTTTAGTCTCACTGTGAAAATATCCTCATGCCACAGTGAGAGAGGGCATGTTGGCATCTGATGCCCACACTGCCAGCAGCAGCTGACAAAAAAAAATTATACATTTCTTTTCAAAAAAATATTTCCCCTCATGGTTCAGGTAGTAGAGGCAGTCAGTAGCTGAGCTCCACAGAACAGGAAGGGTCCTGATTCAATACCCAGTCACTGCAGCACTGAGGGAGCGCTGCATTGCCGGAGGTGCAGTCTTTTGGATGAGACATTGAACCACCAACAACAACAACAAATTGAATTTATATAGCGCCTTTAATGTAGTAAAACATCCCAAGGCGCCGCACAGGAGTATTTTAAGACAACAAATTTGACACCGATCCACATAAGGATAAATTAGGGCAGGTGACCAAAAGCTTGGTCAAAGAGGTAGGTTTTAAGGAGCGTCTTAAAGGAGGAAAGAGAGGTAGAGAGGCGGAGAGGTTTAGGCAGGGAATTCCAGAGCTTGGGGCCTCGGCAACAGAAGGCACGACCACCAAAGGTTGAGCGATTATAATCAGGGATGCTTTAGAGGGCAGAATTAGAGGAGCGCAGATATCTCGGGGGGTCGTGGGGCTGAAGGAGATTACAGAGATGGGGAGGGGCGAGGCCATGGAGGGATTTGAAAACAAGGATGAGAATTTTGAAATCGAGGCGTTGCTTAACCGGGAACCAATGTAGGTCAGCGAGCACAGGGGAGATGGGCGAACGGGACTTGGTGCGGCCAAGGCCTCGTCTACCTGTTCAATGGATGCAAAAGATCCCGTTACACCATTCAAAGAGCAGAGGAGTTCTCCCAGTGTCATGGCCCACATTTATCCCTCAACCAAAACAACGTATCGGGTCATTTATCTCATTCCCTGTCTGTGGAACCTTGCTGTGCGCAAACTGATTGCCGACAAAACAACAGTGACTGCACTGCAAAAGTAACACGTTGGCTGCGAAGCTTTTTGAGACACCCCGAGTATTTGAAAAGCACCAGATCAATGCGAATTCCTCCTTCTTCCTTTCTGTGCAGGGTTGGCTGTTCTCAGCTGGGAAAAATCAGCCAGGGTTCCTTCTGCTGATTGCTATCCAGCATCCCCTGTGGAAAGTGTGGGTGTGGACATTGGATGAGGTCAGGAACAGGCCTGGTTGCGATTCCCAACAACAACTTGCATTTATATAGCGCCTTTGACGTAGTAAAACGTCCCAAGGCGTGTCTCGGGTGCGTTATCAAACAAAATTTGCCACATAAGGAGGTATTAGAACAGATGACCAAAAGCTTGGTCCAAAAGGTAGGTTTTAAAGGAGGAGGGAGAGGAGGAGAGGTTCAGGGAGGGAATTCCAGAGCTTAGGGTTTAAGCAGCTGAAGGCACGGCTGGGAAATGAGTCCTTGATGAGAATCACTCTCCAGTACCTTGCTCAAATTGCCATTCTCCGTGTGTGAGCCCAGACAGTGAGGGGGGTCACTAGATTAGGGTCGGGAACCATGGCTGCCTCCATCCCGGAAATACTGTTGCTGGTGATGGCACCGATACTATCTATCTGGCTGAGATCAAGTTAACACAGTGCCGGCTGGAAGTCAAAGCTGGGAACTTCTGCCAGAGGTGCAACGGCACGTAAAAAGTTTGTGGAGGGGCAACATCAGGGGAAATTCTGGGATGTTGAGCCAGGAGCACAGAATGGGAGGAGGGAATAGGACCCACTCATCTACCCCATCAGCAAGTAGATGTGCTTATACCTTCTGGTCTGTACAGCTCCATTACATATTGCTTTGACAGCTGAATTAATTTCCATTTCACCAACTATTTATTATGGTTTATGTAATGCATTGTTAATTGTGTAAAGGGATTACTAACAACAAATGTAATTATTAAATTATTACTTTATAATTACATTGGTATTCATGGAACTTTAAAGCGTTACCTTTTGGGTATAATAGAGAACTCCAACACTGAATTATTAACTCATTTATTGTCTCCATTGAGTCATGTATCGGATTTAATGGACCCGTTTCGGATACTCAGTTTCAATGATCCTGTTCATCAAACCTTGCATTATTTTTTCCCCAATGTTCATCCTTCATGTGCAAGCCTAGACAGTGACTGGATAGTGAAGGCTGGTTGACCATGGAGGATAGCATAGATAAGCCTGATGTCTATATACACACACACGCATAACTCCATCAGTTGTCGCTCAGTTGGTGGCCTCTGAGTCCGAAGGTCATGGGTTCACAGGCCCACTCCAGAGACTTGAGCCCATAATCTAGCCTGACACGCCAGTTCAGTGCTGATGGAGTGCTGCACTGTCGGAGGTGCCGTCTTTCAGATGAGACGTTAAACCGAGGCCCCGTCTGCTCTCTCAGGTGGACGGAAAAGATCCCATGGCACTATTTCGAAGAAGAGCAGGGGAGTTCTCCCCGGTGTCCTGGGGCCAATATTTATCCCTCAACCAACATCAATAAAACTGATTGTCTGGTCAATATCTCATTGCTGATTGTGGGAGCTTGCTGTGCGCAAATTGGCTGCCTTTTTTCCTACATTACAACAGTGACTACACTTCAAAAAGTACTTCATTGGCTGTGAAGCGTTTGGGACGTCCTGAGGTCATGAAAGGCGCTATAGAAATGCAAGTCTTTTTTCTTTCAGTCTGTGGATAGCAATCAGCACTGGATGCTCCGGGTTATAGTTCCCCTTACCAATACGAGGGGGCCAAGGCTAGTTTGAAAGGCCCCTCTTGCCACACTGGGCGAGGTCAAATTAACTCAGCACAGACCAGGATTGAACTGGGATCTTCTTGGCCTGTTATTCCTTCCAAGAGCAAATAGCTTCTCTGGCTCAGGTCTATGCTGGAGGTTGCAGGAGCTATCGGGATCGCCCAGAGTGAATTTAATATAACTTCAGAATTAGGATTATATGTTATAAAACCAATGGGGTTTTTATTACAAAGTATTTACAGCACAGAAACAGGCCATTCGGCCCAACAGGTCCATGCGGCGTTTATGCTCCACACCAGCCTCCTCCCACCCCACTTCATCTCACTCCATCAACATATCCTTCTATTCCTTTCTCCCTCATGTGCTCATCCAGCTTCCCCTTGAATGCATCTATGCTCGTCGCCTCAACTACTCCCCGTGGTAGCGAGTTCCACATTCTAGCCACTCTCGGGGTAAAGATGTTTTTCCTGAATTCCTTATTGGTTTTATTAGTGACTATCTTATATTTATGGCCCCGAGTTCTGGTCTCGCCCACAAGTGGAAACATCTTCTCTACATCTACCCGATCATAATCTTGAAGACCCCTATCAGGTCACCCCTCAGCCTTCTCTTTTCTAGAGGGAAGAGCCCCAGCCTGTTCAATCTTTCCTGATAGGTATAACCTCCCAGTTCTGGTATCATCCTTGTAAATCTTTTTTGCACCTTCTCCAGTGCCCCTATATCCTTTGTATAATATGGAGACCAGAACTGTGCACAGCACTCCAAATGTGGTCGAACCAAGGTTCGATACAAGTTTAACATAACTTTACATTCGGACTCAAAATTGCATCAATTCTATCCCTCTAGAAATGAACCTGTGGTCTGAATCTCCCAGTTAAATTGCTAATGGCATTATCTCTCTTTAATTAACTGTGGTTTTAACACTCAGTGATTTACCGCACTAGTAACCTCTAAGCAGGGGCAGTCTCAAGCACAAACAACAGAGTACCGCTGTAACCAGCAAAGCACAGTCAATAAAGCACACACACATGGCATGGTCGTGATGGATCGATCTATTTAAATTATATAAGGAGAGCACATCAGGCGCACTTTTCCTGTCCGTCACCCTTCAAAAACAAGTAAGCAAAGGAACCCTTCAGAAGGGCAAACGAATGGAACTGGAATAATAACAGAAAATGCTGGAAACACGCAGCGTGTCAGGCAGCCTCAGTGGAGAGAAAAACAGAGTCAACGTTTCAGGTCTGTGACCTTTCATCAGAACTGGAAGAAGTTAGAGGTGTAACAGTTTGTAAGCAAGTACAGAGGCAGGAAAGTGTGGGGGGAGGTGCGGTGAGGGGGGCGAGGAAAGAACAAAAGGGATAGGGTGGAATGCAGGAGTGATTAAATGACAATTCATGGGGGCATTAAAAAAATCGTATGTTTTTTTCCATTATCTTTGTAATACTTTTATTAGTTATAGAGATGTTGGAGATGGGGGGATAAAAAATAGGATGTTTGACTGAGTGAAAAAGAAAGAAAAGAAAGACTTGCATTTCTACAGCGTCTTTCACGACCTCAGGACGTCCCAAAGCACTTTACAGCCAATGAAGGACGTTTTGAAGTGTAGTCACTGTTGTAATGTGGGAAACGCAGCAGCCCATTTGCGCACAGCAAGCTCCCACAAACAACAATGTGATAACGACCAGATAATCTGTTTTAGTGATGTTGATTAAGGGATAAATATTGGCCAAGGATAACTCCCCTGCTCTTATTCAAAATAGTGCCATGGGATCTTTTACGTCCACCTGAGAGAGCAGACGGGGCCTCGGTTTAACGTCTCATCCGAAAGACGGCACCTCCGACAGTGCAGCGCTCCCTCAGTACTGCACTGGGAGTGTCAGCCTGGATTTTTGTGTTTAAGTCCCTGGAGTGGGACTTGACCCACAACCTTCTGACATCAGAGGTGAAAGTGCTGCCCACTGAGCCACAGCTGACACTAGAGTAGAAGTACCATCCAATCGGGTAATGAAGATTCTGTTCGTCTTCCAATTGCATATGGGACGGAAGGGGCACCGTGAGGATGGACATGTTGGGCGACCAATGGCGGGAGCCTGGGGGCGGGACAGTTGGAGGCGGGAGGTCATGTGATGAAACCTCCTGGAATATGTCCAAGTGGAGGCTGGCACTTCCTCAACAGGAAGAGAAAGGAAAAATAAGACTACAGAACCCATGGGGGTGATTTTGCCAATGGGGGCGCATTGGAGGTGGGACTGCTGCTTCTCGAGTTTTAGTCTCGCCTCCATTGACTTGTGGCCAACCCACACTATTTTCCCTTGATTGACCTTGTTAAGCCCGCCCAGCGGGCTTAGCAGGCCAATTAAGGGGAAGCCGGTTACAGAGAAAGTCAGCGTATGACGTTTCATTTGTCAAAAACTTTTGACAGATGAGTTGTCATTGTTTGACAGCTTTGTGAAGCTGTCAAACACTGACATTCTCTGTTGTTTGGTGAGTTCTTGTACTCAAGGCTCACCAAACCTATTTTGTGAGCAGAAAGCAGATGGCTGTTGCATCGGAGAATGCAGCAGCCATTCTGTCATCTCTGCCATTGAGATGCCGGAGCCTCTGCATCCCCAACGATTGAATGGGCACCCGCCCCCCAGATTCTGCCATTTTCCCGGCAGTCCCGCCTCCATACCCGCCTCCCCAGGGCTGGGAAAATCGCCCCCTATAGATCTATCTAACGGGGCCCTTTCACTCACTGGTAGGAAGCTGGGATAGTCCTTGCCTCCTAATGACATTCGCTTCCCTTCCTTTGTGGAAGAGCAAGAAAAGGAGAGAGAGGAACACTGAACTGGTTAACATTCCACCGCCAGGAATGGAGACCCACAGATACATACATGGAGCAGCAGGCCTGCTGCGTGCCAAAGCTGCAATGATGTGCTACATATGGCCTTTGTGCCGTGTTATCAGCAGCATGACGTGATTTCAAGGGTTTGGTCCCTCCCAAGTATCCACTATTGTCTGCAGATTCTGTGTTTTAAATTAATGTTTGCTCATAAAAGAAATATACACCATATATGTGTGTGAGTGTGTGTGTGTCTGCGAGTGTGTGTCTGTGTGTGACTGTTCCAATGCACTCCTGGCCGGCCTCTCATCTTCCACTCTTTGTGAACGTGAGCTGATCCGAAACTCTGCTACCAGTAACCTAACTCGCACCAAGGTCCCGTTCACCCATCAACCCCTGTGCTCGCTGACCTACACTGGCTCCCAGTCCAGGCAACGCATCAATTTCAAAATTCTCATCCTTGTTTTCAAATCCCTCCAGGGCCTCGCCCCCTCCCTATCTCTGTAGCCTCCTCCAGCCCTACAAGCCTCCGAGATCTCTGCGTTCCTCTAATTCTGGATTCTTGCGTATCCAATCTTCATCGCTCCACTATTGGCGGCTGTGGCTTCAGCTGTCGAGGCCTTAAGCTCTGGAATTCCCTGCCTAAACCTCTCCGCCACGCTACCTCTCTCTACCTCCTTTAAGACGCTCCTCAAAACCTACCTCATGGACCAAGCTTTTGGTCACCTGCCCTAATATCTCCTTACGTGGCTCGGTGTCAAAGTTTGTCTGATAATCGCTCCTGTGAAGCACCTTGGGACGTTTCACTACATTGAAGGCGCTATATAAATGCAAGTTGTTGTTGTTGAGTGAGTGTGTGTGTCTGTGAGTATTTGTGTGTGTGTGTCTGTGTGAGTGGGAGTGCGCGTGATTCTACTGCAAGTGGTAACTGTGATCGATGAACAGTATTTCATGCATAAATATTCAATCATTTGATTTGAACTTTAATGCTGCCTCTGATTACACTGATAAATTTTTAATTTGGATTTTTAATGGTGAATTTGTATAGTTGCACACCAGGCCCTTGAGTGAGCTCAAAGAAGGGCCGAGACACCGGCTGAGATCACAGCAGCAGGGCTGCTTACTTTGTGAAACAAAGGTCGCAGGTCGGAGTCCCAGAGCTGGCCGCACTGAGAACGAGCTGGCCTCCGCCGCGGTGGTTGCTGTCAATTCGCAGTCAGGCTGTGAGATGACGGCCCTCGTGAAAGGAGAGATTGGGGAGCGGAGAACAGCTGTGGTAGCACACCTAAACCCTTCCGCGTTCAGCCGTCTTACCTCTCAGATCGTGATTTCTAACTGACATGAATCTTGTCATTCATGTGGAAATGACTTATGAAATAATACTGGGCGGCCTGCTGGTGGCGCTGTCCAGGGAGAGTATAAATACTCGGGCATGGGCCCAGCTTGCTCATGACATTCTTTAACAGGAACTAGTGAAGGACACAACTAGATCTCCATGTTGAAAAACAGTTGATTAAAGCTTTGTTTAATACTCAGACCAAGTGCCTAGTAGTTTTCTTACGGCACTAACCACCCGCCCGAAAGTCGTCACCTCACAGGCCTTTATCCTGGGCCTGTTACTGTCGTCAGCGGGATGCTCTATTCCCTGGTAAACTGTTTTTTTTTTGCCAATGTGTGCAGGAACCCGCCAGTGGACCGTGTGCGTACGCAGAAAAACAAATCGCAAGCTGGCACCGAAGCTGTGCTCGCTGACCTGCATTGGCTCCTGGTCCACCGATGCCGTAAATTTAAACACAAACAGAAAGTGGTGGGAAATACTCAGCAGGTCAGGCAACATCTGTGGAGAGAGAGAAACAGATTTAACGGGGGGGGGGGGAATTTTTCCGGGGGGGGTCAGCGGGCGCGATCGGTGGTGGGTCGGGTGGGAAAATGGTTTTTTTTTTGACAGCGGGTCGGGACTTCCCCAAATGTCGGGTCTGTCAGCTCTGAGCAGACCCGACACGCAGCGACGGGGGAGGCAATTAAGGTCATTATGACCTTGTTAACAGAGGATTAAGAACTATTTTCAGCTCACCTTCAGAGTTTACCAGGTCGCCCACGGGGTCCACGCTGCTCGGGGATCACGTCAGGTAAGCAGGGTGGGTGTTGAATGGCCTTGGAATCAGCTCATTACTTGACAGCTGCAAATGTGCTATAAAAGCTCCCATCTCACAGCTGTTCACTTTCCAAGCTCAGAAGCTGTTGCTTACTGCATTTGGAACACAGGTTGCAAGTGTTTGGAGCAAACTCTCTATCCAGTGTCACCTCATTGGAACAACCTCTCTCACCATTGACAGATCGCTTCAGTCATCTCAAGTTCACCTGCCATCTATTCCATCAGCATGGGTATGGTTTATACTCTCTCACCTTGGTCCTCAGAATCTGACCAAGATCAGCCCCAACACCAGCATCACCGGGTACACCAGCAACACCAACAACAACACCAACCTTCCCCTGCAATCACGTGATGCTGCACAGGACACAGGGCATCAGCACCCTGACCACATTGCTGCGCGGGACGCCAGGGATGGCCTCACAGTGGCCAGATTTACTTCACTTGATGCTGTACACCCTGGCTGCCACATGATGCGCCAGGTTGGCACCACCCCACACCAACACCATAAAGCGTCCCTACAATGCCCAAGCCATTCCTTTCACACTCATCGTCATTGCGGGGGTACCGTTATGCCTCACCATTCACTGCAACTCACTAAGCCACTTCCAAAGGTGCACACAAATCTGTCCAAGAACGCAAAGTGTTCAAAATAAAGGTTTCAATGTTTGACACCACATTAACAGAAACTTTACATGAACATTGCATAAAACACCCAAGTGCCTGCCCTTGTGTGCTGTTAGTTGGTATGATTGGACTAGGATGAGGGTGAGTGCGAGGGGTGGCTAGTGAGATGGGGATGTGATAATGTAGATAGAGAGGGATGGGTGGAGGTGCAAGGTAAGTTGGTGTGAGTAAGGATGTGCAGGAGTAGGGTAGGGAAGGCAGAGTGATGGGGATGTGATGAGAGGCACAGCAGGATGAGGTTGAGTGTGGCTTTGCAGTAACTTTTCGTGATCTACTGAGATCATTGAAAGGTTTGCGCCACTGCAGTCTGGTCCTCCTGACGACATCCTGCTTGTGTTCTCCTGTGCAATGTGCAACCAGGCTGCGTTGGTCTCCTGGGGAGGCCTCTTCCGCCCTTGGAAGGGAAGAGAACCTCCCTGTGTGCTGTGACTTCCTCCATAAGCATATGGAGGGAGTCATGGGAGAGCCTGGGTGCAGCTGTGCACCTCTGTGCAGTGCTTGTCAGTGTTTGCAACACCTCAATGCTGTAGAACATTGACAGCACCAATGTCAAAATCAATTTGCCCATGGTCCCTTTAAAGAAACCGGTTGATGACACGTCATCAAATGACGTCATCAGACCCGCTTCCTTCAATTGGCCGACAAATGTGCTGGGCGGGCTTAACAAGCCCAATCAGGGGAAATTCGTTTTGGACAGCGGGCTGGAGCCGGCAGTGAGGCCGGGACCCGCCACTGACGTCGCCCACCATGGACCCACCAAGGTTGGTAAAATTCAGCCCAACATTTCAGGTCGATGACCTATCGTCAGAACTGGAAAAAGTTAGAGATGAATCAGGTTGCATCTCTAACTTTTTCCAGTTCTGACAAAAGGTCATCAACCTGAAACGTTAACTCTGTTTCTCTCTCCACGGACGCTGCCTGACCTGCTGAGTATTTCCAGCATTTTCTGTTTTTATTTCAGATTTCCAGCATCTGCAGTATTTTGCTTTTGTCTTTAAAATCCTCAAATTTGTGTTAAAATCCCTCCATGGCCTCTCCCCTCCCTATCTCTGTAATCTCCTCTAACCCTTTGAGATCTCTGTGTTCCTCCAATTCTGGCCTCTTGTGAATCGCCGACTTCCTTCACCCCACCGTTGGTGGCAGTGCCAAGGCCCCAAGCTCTGGAATTCCCTCCCTTAACCTCTCCACCTCTCTCTCCTCCTTTAAGACGCTCCTTAAAAGCTGCCTCTTTGACCAGTCACCTGTCCTAAAGTCTCCTTTGGCTTGATGTCAATTTTTGTCTGATTACGCTTCTATGAAGCGTCTTGGGTTGTTCTTCTACATTAAAGGCGCCATATAAATGTAAGTTGTTGTTGTTAGCAGGTGGGATGAATTGTATCCCGCTGATGAATGGCCCATGGAGACTGAAGCTATCTGAACTCTTTTAAATGCCCTGAAAAGCCAACTCTGCCCCTGTACCAATCTAGGAGGACTCATCGCAGTCTGGTTAGGGAGCCACCCTGAAGATGAAGAGAGACAAGTTTTGTTGTTAAACTTGTGATTCCTTTATTGCAACCATGGCCCTGAATTTCCTCAGAATTTCTGCCGTTGCGCCGCTGTGACTTTGTCAGAAGTGCAACGGAAACACCATTTACAACCGTAAACAGAATACCCAAAACGCTTCCGGCAAACTTGCAACGGTGCAGGGCCAGAAAGCCCAAAGAAATTCTGGTTCCGTACGTTTTCTCAAAATAATCCTTTTATTCTCCTTGTGTTTTCTCTGGTATGATAGTTACAGATAAATAAAAACATATCCTCAGAGCACATGTCTATATCGATATGTATTTAAAAATCTTGTGTAGGTTCCAGACTTTATGTCCACAAACCTTACTTGTTGTCATGGTGTTTGGCCACATGTTTCTGTCAACATTTAACATTGTAAATTGCTATGTCAACATTTCCCATTCAATTTTGCTATGTCAACTGTCACGATATAGGTGCAGGCTTTGGCCACTAGGTGGCCTGCAGAGAGAGTTTCTGAAGTCTCTCTCTCAACTCCATCACCATCTTGCATATAGAAAAAAACTTACATTCATTGACTGACCATAGGCAACGCCATGTGCAATTTACCAATTCCCAGTGTGCCGTGTTGCCATTTTATGTCACGTCGCCAGCGTGCTGACTCACTGGACCAGCCCAGCAGGTTTGAAGTGCCAAAGGAGAGAGGCCAGAGTTTCAGCAACAGCAACATCAACAACTTGCATTTATATAGCACCTTTAACGTAGTAAAACGTCCCAAGGCACTTTACAGGAGTGATTAACAAAATGTGACACTGAGACATATAAGGAGATATTAGGACAAGTGACCTTCATCAAAGAGGTAGGTTTTAAGGAGTGTCTTAAAGGAGGAGAGAGAGGTAGAGAGGCGGTGAGGTTTAGGGAGGGAATTCCAGAGCTAGGGAAGGGCAGCTGAAGGCACGGCCACCAATGGTAAAGCAATGGAAATCAAGCATGCACAAGAGGCCAGAATTGGAGGAGCGCAGAGATCGTGGATGGTTGTAGGAGGTTACAGAGCTAGGGAGGGGCAACAAGGATAAGAATTTTTAAATCAAGGCGTTGCTGGACCGGGAGCCAATGCAGGTCAGCGAGCACAGGGGTGATGGGTGAACGGGACTTGGTGCGAGTTAGGAGACGGGCAGCAGAGTTTATGATGAGCTCAAGTTTACGGAGGGTGGGAGGCAGCAGACCGGGAGACCCGCACAGGAGTGGGTTTCTGCTGCCATTGATTGAACGCAGGCCGGCAAATTTACACTTGCCGAATCTGCCGATGACGCAAGATCGGCACTCCGGGGAATCGGTGCCACTGCAGCAGGAAAGGAAGCCAACTGGACAAGTCCAAGGCTTTGAGCTGCCCACTCTGTCAACTCACGGAGGAGTGTCTGGCCGCCTCAAGGGAAAGGACTGGTGGAAGGAACCGTAAATTATAAAATAGCAGAGCCAGGGAGAACTGACAGGGTGAAGATTTAGAACATTGCAGAACATTGATGGTTTTATTTCAATTTCTTTATTTCTCTCTTGTGTGCTTGTTATGTTGACTGAAGGTCAGCCAAGGGCTCCCAAGGTTAATAAAATTCAGCAATCATTTACCTGTTTCCAGTAACTGGCAGGTAGCCATCGCTCCAAGCAGCCAGTTCGGAATAGTCACGGATTTAAAGAAAGAAAGAACTTGCATTTCTATAGCGCCTTTCATAGACATAGAAGAAACATAGACATAGAAAAATAGGAGCAGGAGTAGGCCATTCGGCCCTTCGAGCCTGCTCCACCATTAATATGATCATGGCTGATCCTCTATCTCAATACCATATTCCCGCTCTCTCCCCATACCCCTTGATGCCTTTTGCATCTAGAAATCTATCTATCTCCTTCTTAAATATATTCAGTGACTTGGCCTCCACAGCCTTCCGTGGTAGAGAATTCCACAGGTTCACCACCCTCTGAGTGAAGACATTTCTCCTCATTTCAGTCCTAAATGTCCTACCCCGTATCCTGAGACTGTGACCCCTCGTTCTAGACCCCCCAGCCAGGGGAAACATCCTCCCTGCATCCAGTCTGTCTAGCCCTGTCAGAATTTTATACGTTTCAATGAGATCCCCTCTCATTCTTCTAAACTCTAGTGAATACAGGCCTAGTTGACCCAATCTCTCCTCATACGACAGTCCTGCCATCCCAGGAATGAGTCTGGTGAACCTTCGCTGCACTCCCTCTCTGGCAAGTATATTCATGACCTTGGGACGGCCCAAAGCACTTTACAGCCAATGAAGTACTTCATGAAGTGTAGTCGCGGATACAAGGGAGCCCTGCTGTTTGCAATCAGTCTGGGTGGGGGAAGTGTTTAGCCTTGCCAGCACTCATGATTCTCCAAGGCAGTTCTGGCGCAGTGTTGAAGTGGGAGCAGAGCCGAGGGAGATGAGGCAGGGGGGGGGGGGGGGGGCGGGGGTGTCTGAACGGTGAGCATTAAGATATTGTGTATTAGCAACCAGCCTTGTGTACAGGACTGGCTGTAGCACTTTTTTCAAAGTCCATTTAAAAAAAATATAATCTTTGTTTTTATTCTATAATCTTCACAACTCAAGCTGGGCATCCCCTAAACACTACCGTCCTGGCCAAGAATTTCCTCGGAGTTGCTCCCGCTGCATGACCGTAACTTTGCCGATAGTGCGGCAGAAGGCCCCCGCCTGTGAACGAGGTTTCCGTCGCACTGCCGGTCAACTTATGAAGTCGGAGCGGGAGCAGCTCCCAGGAACGTCCTTGCCCTCGCCTTGCCTCCTACTTATTTCAGCCAATGGTGGCGTCCTAGACTATTAGCCCAAGGCCCTTCAGCAGTTTCCTCAATTCAGATGGTAATTAAAGAGGGACCTCATTCTGAAAATGAAGTGGTGACAAAGAACTAAGATTAACATTCACGTCTTTTTTCTGTGCCCTGCTCTTGAGTCTGAGAGTGTGAGGGAGCTAAACTTGCATTTTCAGATATTCGGTCACTGAACTCTAATTAGTACAGGCCCTGATTTGGGCTGACTCTAAGGTCGCCAACTCTGGATGGATGTATTCCTGGAGGTTACATCGCATGACCTCCCGCCTCCTCCTAGTTAAACGTGCCTTCTCCAATATTTTTATAATTGATAAAACGAAAATGAAAAAAACCCACATTTCCTATGATGTTACTCCTGGGTTTTGCTGGCAACAGTGTCCTGGAGATCAGTCTTTCATTCCTGGAGACTCCAGGGCAATCCTGGAGGGTTGGGAACCCTAGCTAACTCTTCATGTTCTGTCCTAAATCTCGTTCAACGCCGATAGGGTTTATCAGCAACTGCCCCTCTTCCATGATACTTCCACCATCAATGAAAGAAAGAAAGACTTGCATTTATATAGCGCCTTTCATGACCACCGGACATCCCAAAGCGCTTTACAGCCAACGCAGTACTTTTGAAGTGGAGTCACTGTTGTAATGTGGGAAACGTGCCAGCCAATTTATGCACAGCAAGCTCCCACAAACAGCAATGTGAAAATGACCAGATAATCTGTTTTTGTTTTGTTGGTTGAGGGATAAATATTGGCCCAGGACACCGGGGATAACTCCCCTGCTCTTCTTCGAAATAGTGCCGCGGGATCTTTTACGTCCACCTGAGAGAGCAGACAGGGCCTCGGTTTTAACGTCTCATCCGAAAGACAGAGCCTTGAATGGAGCCACGGCATGCATTTAGCAATCTTTCCATAGTGGAGGAAGGTATTTCAGAACTCCGTGTTAAGTGATTGTATCCTGGCATCTGAGAGCGTCAATTCAAGTCCCCTGTCTGGGACCATCCAGGGTGAATAGTGAGGTTCTCCGCAGGGTGACCTCTGCCAGTGCAATCATGCCCACCAGACTCAGTGCCTTCAGGCTAGGAAGGGTGAAAAATGGAGGTGGTGGGGTGGGTGAGGAGAAGGGAATAGTGTTGCCAACTCAGGTTGGATGTATCCTTGGAGGTTTCGTCACATGACCTCTTGCCTCCCACTGCCCCGCCCCCCACGCTCCCGCCATTGGTCGCCCAACACGTCCACCCTCGCATCGCACCACCTTCCCCGCGGCCAATTGGAAAGCGGAAAGAATCTTCATTATCCAATCGGATGATTCTTGACTGTCGGCCCATCTCCAATATTTTTTATAACTAATAAAGAGAAATGTTCAAAGAAATGGAAAAAAACCCACTTTTTTTAATTGCCCCCTATGATTTTTTCTCCCGGTGGTTGCTGGCAACAGTGTCCTGGAGATTAATCTTCAATTCCTGGAGACTCCAGGCCAATCCTGGGGTGGGCGGTTGGCAACCCCTTAACACAACATGAAATCAGAAGTCTGTTTCATCCCGCCCCCTAAAGCTGAGATTCTCTGCTCCAACGAGGTCTCCACCTGGTATGCCCATGCAGGAAAGCAATGCTTCATTCCTGCAAGCTCAGGTTTCCTCAGACACTCGGCCACTCTTTATCTCCCTTGGGGTGCACTGGCACAGTGCAACTTAAAAGCCTTTAGTTCTGCTTTGTGGCGTTCCATCTCCATCGACAGTGACGAACGACGCATTCAATTAGAAGAAAAAAAGCAGAGGCGAGTGAAAATATTATTCTCCAAATTCAAAGACTCGCGTCTGCAGTGCAAACGTTAATACTTTATCACCGGACATGTAATTTTTCCAGAAACTCGGCATTAGAGCGAAAAAAGTGAGAGATGCTCGGAATCCTGCGCTTTGTTCAAACAGCCTCCATTTCTGAAATCATTGTACAGGAAACTCTTTCGTATCCGGCACCGACGGGACCGGGATGGTGCCGGTTGATTAAAAATTCCGGATAACCGAATTAGCGCCAGCCAGTTAGCGCCCGGCGCGGGAGTACCGCCCCGGCCACTAAATTGGGCTTACCGCCCCGGCGAGGAAGCGGAGCGCTATCTCGGGCGGTCCACTTCCTCTCAGGGCGGTGTCTGGAGCGCAAAGCGCGGTAGCGCCGGAGCACTACGCGGCCGCTCCACATAGCGCTGACTCGTTTCATCACCCCTCCCCTTCCGTGAAAGGGCTGGGATGCTGCGCACTCTGCAGGCCGTTTGACGGCCTCCACTAGCCCCCACTGACTAACTCGGCCACCGCGGGAGACTTGGACTTGGACTCGGACTCGGCAACATTTCCGGTTATTGAGGTGTTGTTTTCGGAGTATGAAGTTTGCCGGTTATTAGAGAATTCCGGATATTTAGGTGCCGTTTAAACGAGAGTTTCCTGTGCATCCTTTTTTGTTAAATCGCTGTCTTGTCTTAGTTAATACGTTTCTTAAATTGCATGTCGAGCAGAAAATGACAAAGGAAGATAGGAACAGGAGTCGGCCATTCGGCCCCTCGAGCCTGTTCCGCCATTCAATTAGATCACGGCTGATCTGCATCTTGACTCCATCTACCCGCCTTGGTTCCGTTACCCTTCAAGCTCTTGCCTAACAATAATCTATCAATCTCAGTTTTGAAATGTTCAATTGACCCCCCCCCGCCCAGCCACAACAGTTTTTTGCGGGGAGAGAGTTCCAGATTTCCACTGCCCTTTGTGTGAAGAAGTGCTTCCTGACATCACCCCTGAACGGCCTGGCTCTAATTTTAAGGTTATGCCCCCTTGTTCTGGACTCCCCCCACCAGAGGAAATAGTTTCTCTCTATCTACCCTATCAACTCCTTTAATCATCTTAAACACCTCGATTAGATCATCCCTTAATCTTCTATAAAACAACGCTTTCCGCATATTGCTTGAATTAATCATTAATATTTGAGTGTGCAAATATATGTAGTTGGCATCTTATTTGTGTCCGATATACAATGGAAGGAACCTGATAGCTTTAAGTGAAGTTCTTTCTTCTCTCTAGGAACTGGGTTGGCTCGACGCGGGCATAAAGCTGGCAGCGTGGGTTGCCCACCCGTTATAGAAGCCGCTTGATACTCAGTTCCAATTATAGCAATGAAAATCAGGCGGAGTCTATAAAGTGCAGCCGATCTGCCTCGCTTGTTTTACGTCCACGTGGCAAGTTGAAAATCTCTGCCTGGTTCATCTCCGGGACCTGGGTTTGATCCCAGCCCAGACTTATGGAGAAAAGACACTTCCGTCTGTTGGCTGTAAGGGTCTCACTTAATGGGCAGTCTCAAGTCCAGTTCTTGCAGGGGGACCCCAGCACCCCTCCAAAGTCAGCATTAAAGGTGCAGAGTTTTCTAACTGCAGCTTCCTAATATACCCTTGGCTCAGTGGCTAGCGCTCTCGGCTCTGAGTCAGAAGGTTGTGGGTTCAAGACCCACTCCAGGAGACTTGAGCATAAAAATCTAGGCTGACACTCCAATGCAGTATCTGAGGGAGTGCTGCACTGTCGGAGGTGCCGTCTTTCAGATGAGATATTAAACCCGTCTGCCCTCTCAGCTGGACATAAAAGTTCCACGGCACTATTTCGAAGAAGAGCAGGATAGGTGCCCTGGCCAATATTTATCCCTCAACCAAAAAAATTACCTGGTCATTATCTCATTGCTGTTCGTGGGAGCTTGCTGTGCGCAAATTGGCTGCCGGGTTTCCTACATTACAACAGTGACTACACTTCAAAAGTACTTCATTGGCTGTAAAGCGCTTTGGGGCGTCCGGTGGTCGTGGAAGGTGCTGTATAAATGCAAGTCTTTCTTTCTTTACTGCCCAGGCCACCCAGGAAGAATTATCGCCTGATGTATGATAGCCGTATCACATACTCCCAGACCGCTGTTCTTCTCCGTCCCTCTCGTTATTATTCAAATATTGACCACAATTAAAGACTTAACTCCAAGTAGGTTCTGCACAAGTGACAGTGTTGAATGCTGACATTGAAGGCGAAGTATAGTTATTGCACTGTCAAGCTTTCTTCAATAAACCAATGCCAGTAGTTTACTAAATCTCAAAGTGTGTTCAATATTTTAATTGATTCTGCCCTTGGGTTAAACAAATCTCTTCACCCAATTTGTGCTTAGTTTGATAAGATGCAACTTCCGTCTTAAAAGTGTTACATAGGACATTGGGGCAATTTTCCAACACAGCTCCTAATGGGTCCAAGTCCTGTCTATATTTCTGCACTAATTGGTACTCAATAGGCAGTCTGCGGGAGACCATGGGGTGGCTGATGTGGGAAATTGGAAAGGTCACACTGGTGTAGTGGATGCTTTTTCTGAGATTGGAGTTGAAGGGACGTTGTTGGGGCTGAGCGAAGGAGGTTCCACGTCCCATCTGGCTTGTACAGCACCTGATTTAGGTGTGCCTGGTTCTAATACTGGGTGTGATCGTGCTGCACTCCTACCACTGACATCCCTCTACGTAAAGGCGCTATATAAATGCAAGTTGTTGTGAGTGAGCACAAAAAATAACCAAAACAAGAATTCACTTTCTGTTTCTCTGTGGTACCCAGCCCTTCCAGGATGAGACGTTAAACCGAGGCCCCGTCTGCTCTCTCAGGTGGACGTAAAAGATCCCATGGCACTATTTCGAAGAAGAGCAGGGGAGTTCTCCCCGGCGTCCTGGGGCCAATATTTATCCCTCAAACAACATCACTAAAAAAAAACAGAGTATCTGGTCATTACCTCATTGCTGTTTGTGGGAGCTTGCTGTGCACAAATTGGCTGCTGCGTTTCCTACATTGCAACAGTGACCACACTTCAGAGAGTACTTCATTGGCTGTAAAGCGCTTTGGGACGTCCTGAGGTTGTGAAAGGCGTGAGAGAAATGCAAGTTCTTTCTTTTCCTATTGCCTTCAAAGAGATGGATGTACAACTGAAACAGAACAAAAAAAATCACAATTCTGAGCAATCTTTTAGAAAATAAATCTTCTTGTCACCATTCCTCTGAGAAGATGGAAGTCATGGCTGGGAATTAATCACATGCGAAGAATGACCCAAGCAAGTGTTGTAGAATAAATTTGCCAAGGTTGGCATCAATTTGAGCCAATTATAACAGACTTGACAAAGATTAAGAGTATAGCCCCTTTCACGACCATGGGACATCCCAAAGCGCTTTACAGCCAATGAAATACTTTTTGAAGTGTAGTCACTGTTGTAATGTAGGAAATGCGGCAGCCAATTTGCGCACAGCAAGCTCCCACAAACAGCACTGTGACAATGACCAGATCATCTGGTTTTAGTGATGTTGGTTAAGGGACAAATATTGGCCAGGACACTGGGGATAACTCCCCTGCTCTTCTTCGAAACAGTGCCGTGAGATCTTTTACGTCCACCTGAGAGGGCAGACGTGTACTCGGTTTAAAGTCTTATCCGAAAGACGGCACCTCCGACATTGCAGCGCTCCCTCAGCATTGCACTGGAGTGTCAGCTTGGATTATGGAGCTCAAGTCTCTGGAGTGAGACTTTGAACCCACAACCTTCTGACTCAGAGGCGAGAATGCTACCCGCTGAGCCACGGCTGACACAACATGCAGAGTTAAGAGCCCGCTCTGTTGGCCTTACGCCCTTGGACCCTGTCTGCCCATGTGAAACACAAACCGTTGGCATGTATTCTGGGCACCTTTACATCCTTACCACCCTCAAGTTCAACCAGGTTCTTCTTCTTCAAGTGGCAAAATTGTCATATAATACCGCCTCACCAATGCCCACATGCAAAGGACTGTAAGAGGTTCCCGGAACTAATAAGATTTTATACAAGTACAACAGCCAAAAAACAAACAAGTATAACTCTGATGATAAGTGACATTTCTGCTCATGTGCATGCAATTCAGTGTAGCTGTTCTTTAATAAGGGCTCTTTTGGAGTAAGTCTACCAGGTAATTAACTAGGCCTGTGACAAAAGGCTTATGTTATTCCAACAAGGTGACTACACAATAAACCTCTACCTCAGAATTACTTTTTGACAGGGTGTCTAAAGGGGATATTGTCATACTGGGGAGGGGGCGGGGGGAGATGGTCATGAGGCTGAGCATAGTCCTGGAATAGGCTGCAACGTGAAGCCTCTGCCTACAAAAAGGATATCGAGGCACTGGAGAAGGTGCACGAACGATCTGCAAGAATGATACCGGAACTGCGAGGTTATAACTACCAGGAAAGACTCAACAGGCTGGGGCTCTTTTCTCTAGACAAGAGAAGGCTGAGGGGCGACCTGATAGAGGTCTTTAAGATTATGAAAGGGTTTGATCGGGTAGACTAGAGAAGATGTTTTTTTTTCACTTGTGGGGAGTCTAAAACGAGGGGTCATAAATATAAAATAGTCACTCATGAATCCAATAGGGAATTCAGAAGAAACTTCGTTACCCAGAGAGCGGTGAGAATGTGGAACTCGCTACCACAGGGAGTGGTTGAGGTGAATAACATGCGTGCATTTAAGCGGAAGGTAGATAAACACATGAGGGAGCAAGGAATAGAAGGATATGTTGATGGGGTGAGATGAAGGAGGGTGGGAGGAGACTCGCGTGCAGCATAAACACGGCAATGATCCCTGTAAGCTGCGCTTTGTTCTGCGCGGCTTATTTCCTGTCGTGCGGGGTCTCTTTAAATTTCCGCGCATGCACGGTATTTACGGTGAGCGGCCTGCGCGCAACCTTTCCCATTACGCAGCCACTCAGCTTAGAGGGAACATTGAGCACCAGTAAGGGCCAGTTGGGCCGAATGGCCTGTTGCTGTGCTGTAACTTCTATATAATTCTATGCCTCAATATATCCCTGAATCATCCCAATTCTGATAATATTGAGCCACCCTGTCTGTATTTAGGCTGGATTTTGCACAGTGGTTTTAGCAGTGAGCCTGACAAGCATCGTTACATAAAGCAGTTAACTTTCAATGTGATGTAATGCCACTGCAGCATCCCTTTAATAAAGCATTACATATTTAACTCTTTAGTAGCGGTGGGCTCAGAATTCCTGCATCTGCATCCGCCCCTTTGTCTCTCTCTGTGTTAGCTGTGGCTCAGTGGGTATTCACCTTTGAGTCAGAAGGTTGTGGGTTCAAGTCCCACTCCAGAGACTTGAGCACAAAAATCTAGGCTTACACTCCAGGGGAGCGCTGCGCTGTCAGAGGTGACGTCTTTCGGATGAGACGTTAAACCGAGGCCCCGTCTGCTCTCTCAGGTGGACGTAAAAGATCCCATGGCACTATTTCGAAGAACAGCAGGGGAGTTATCGCCGGTGTCCTGACCAATATTTATCTCTCAATCAACATCACTAAAACAGATTATCTGGTCATTATCACATTGCTGTTTGTGGGAGCTTGCTGTGCGCATATTGGCTGCCGCGTTTCCCACATTACAATAGTGACTACACTTCAAAACGTACTTCATTGGCTGTAAAGCGCTTTGAGACGTCTGGTGGTCGTGAAAGGCGCTATAGAAATGCAAGTCTTTCTTTTTCTATCCCTCTTTCACTTTACTGGGTATATATTTAGTGTCGATATACACTGAAATTTGCACTACCACAGATTAAGTTGGGAAACAAATTAATCCCTTCCCCTTTTGTCTCTCTGACTTGTGTTTCTCTTTGTTTTACTGCGCACCTAAGGTGCTGTCCTCCTACAAATTACTCGCCCTGCTCGTACTAAAGATTTAATCCTACCAAATCCTGGTCTGTGCGTGTGTTAGACCGTGGCCAAAGCCTGTGTTAAAACATGGCAGAGAGGAGTTTGGTTGGCATTCTTACGAGATCTCTACCGGTTGTCATTTGTACCCTTTTTGTCTCTTCCGCAGCCTCTCACTGTCACAAGATAAATACGGAAGGTGAAGGCCATGTGGCCCATTTTAGCTCATCCATTCAGAAAAGTCCTGCATTTCCCCCCCTCCCCGCCCCATCACAACATCCAACTTTCTCCCGAAATGATTTTTTTTTTTTGGCCTCCACGACCTTTACTCAGAGTCCATTCCATGTGTTGAACGCACTTTCCTTTGAATAAGAACATCCTGGCATCAGTCCAAAATCTGCCTCTCACTCGGTTGAACCCCTGCGCTTTTGTCCTATTGTCTCTATGGGCTAGATTTTCAACTGAGATTATGACCAGCTGCCTCTTAGAGAAACCGATCGATATTCCTTTCCACTGAGTTCAATTGAAATGAAAATCAGGTGCTTTCTATAACGGGCGACTGATCTGCAATGCCAGTTTCATGCCCGACGGTAATTTAAAAATCTACCCTATCTCTCTTTCTCTCTCCCTCTCCCTATCATGTCTATTTCATTGATTTTTTTTTCTCTATTAGTTCTTTTTCTATTTCTCGATTGTCTATTTTTTTTCAGTGTAGTTCTGTGACAGACTGAAAGACTGCACTTGTCTCTCGGTCAGTCTGTTTCTCTCTCTCCCCCCGTCTCTTTCTGCCTGTCTATCACTTCCCCTGCCCTCTGATTCTCTGTTCCAACCAACAACATTTATATTGCATCTTTCATGTAGAAAAATGTCCCAAGGCGCTCCATAGAGGCATAAGGGCAAAAAATGGCAATGAGCTAAAGAAGGAGATATTAGGAGGGCTGGCCAAAAGCTTGGTCGAAGAGGTGGGTTTTAATGGGTATCTGAAAGGAGTTGGAGGGAGGCTGGAGAGGATTAGGGGTTTAAAGTGGCACCTAGGCGACTGAAGGCGGGGAAAGGGATTGAGTCAGTGGTGAGAGTTTGTGATAGGGGCCCAAGACTTCTGGCGTTGGTCTTCCCAATGTTTAGCCGGATGAAATTGTCGTCCTTCCAAGACTGTATATTGGATAAAGCAGTCTGTCAGCACAGAGGCAGTGGACGGGTAGAGACAGGTGGTAGAACTGGGTGTCACCGGCGTACGTGTGGAGGCTGCTCTCATGTCTACGGATGATATTGCCAAGCAGTTGTATATAGATAAGGAAGAGGAGGGGGCCAAGGATGGATCCTTTGGGTGGGGGGCACCTGAGCTGATGGTGTGGAGTAGGAAAAGAAGCTACTGGTAGAGACTCTGGCTACGCTTGAATAGGAGAGGAGTGGAGCCAAGTGGGGGTAGTCCCACCAAGTTGGACAATGGAGGTGAGATGTTGGAGGAGGACGGTGTGACCAACTGTGCCAAAGGCTAGAGAGAACAAGGAGGGATAATCCACCATGGTCACAGTCACGGAAAATCTTGATTGGGACTTTGCTAAGGGCCATTTCGATGCAGTGGGAGGGTAGAAACCTAATTGGAGAGATTCAAACAGACAGTTGCAGAAGAGATGGACACAGATCTGGGAGGCAACAACCCATGCACGCAGTTCGGAGAGGAAAGGGACGTTGGAGATGGGGCGGTAATTTACAAGGGTTGAAGGTTTTTAGAGGGGGGGGGGTGGGCGCGTGGTGATGACGTCAGTTTTGAAAGGGAGAGGGGGCAGCACCTGAGCAGAGGGTACCGTTTACAATGTTTGCCAGCACAGGGGCCAGGAAGGGAAGGTGGGTGGTCAGCAGTGTAGTCGGAATGGGGTTGAGGGAGCAGAAGGTGGGTGTGTTCCAATGAGATGAGCTCTCTTTTCTGCCCCTTTGACTAGAATTGTGCAGAAAATTCCCATGTTGCTTGTTAGAAAATACATCTACTTGAAGCCGCCAAGAAGAAATCCAGCTGTGTTTGATCAGTCAAGCCCCCGCCAGTGTTTTTCTCCAGGAGTCCAATCTCCCGTTCACTCACAAACTCTTTAATATTCCTCTTTTCCAAGCAACTATCTGATTCCCCTTTAAAAGAATTTATGGACTCTGCTTCAACATGGTTTTGTGACAGAGAATCTCGCTTTCTAACCCCCACCTTTTCTGGAAAGAAATTTTTCTCCAACCTCCCCAGTTAATTCTTTCGGATAAGCGTCTTAAATTTGTGCCCTCTTGTTAACGTCTCGCCGGCCAGTGGAAACAATCCATCACTAGATAAGGACATAGAGACACTGGGGAAGGTGCTTAAAAGATTTAAAAGGATGATTCCAGAACTGAGAGATTATAACCATCAGGAAAGATTGACAGGCTGGGGCTCTTTCAAGAGAAAAGGGATTTCTGAGGGGGTGACCTAATAGAGATCTTTAAAATTATGAAGGGGTATTATAAAGAAGCTGTTTCCACTTGTGGGGAGTCCAAAGTAGGGGCCATAAATATAAGATAGTCACTAATAAATCCAATAGGGAATTCAGGAGAAACTTCTTTACCCAGAGAGTGGTTAGAATGTGGAACTCGCTACCACAGGGAGTGGTTGAGGTGAATAGCGTAGATGCACTTAAGGAGAAACTAGATAAGCACATGAGGGAGAAAGGAATAGAAGGAGATATTGATGGGGTTAAAGAAAGAAAGACTTGCATTTATACGGCGCCTTTCACAACCACCGGACGTCTCAAAGCGCTTTACAGCCAATGAAGTATAGTCACTGTTGTAATGTGGGAAACACGGCAGCCAATTTGCGCACAGCAAGCTCCCACAAACAGCAATGTGATAATGACCAGATAATCTGTTTTTGTTATGTTGGTTGAGGGATAAATATTGGTCCTGCTCTTCTACAAAATAGTGCCATGGGATCTTTTACATCTACCTGAGAGAGCAGACGGGGCTTCAGTTTAACGTCTCATCTGAAAGACGGCACCTCCAACAATGCAGCACTCCCTCTGCCCTGAAGTGGAGTGTCAGCCTAGATTTTTGTGCTCATAGTCCCTGGAGTGGGACTTGAACCCACAACCTTCATGACCCAGATGCGAGGGTGCTACCCACTGAGCCACAGCTGAGACTTAGATGCAGAGGGGTGGGAGGAGGCTCGTGTGGAGCATAAACACCGGCACGGACCAGTTGAGCTGATTGGTCTGTTTCTGTGCTGTAAATCCGATGGAATTAACTCCATCGCAACCCGGCATAATCTTGAAGACCTCTATCAGGTCACCGCTCAACTTCTAGTGAGAAAGGCCTTAACTTCCATGTCCTCCCTTTACCAGACTGGATTCAAAAAAATCCTGAAGAATCCCAGTGGTTTCAAACAAAATCCTACAACCTCCAAAAGGGGGAGGAAAAAAAAGCACTGGCCTTATGGAAGGCGTTACAAACCTTGTCGGATTTTTTGTGGCAAAGGGTCCCTATTGCTTTGTACGTGCTGTAGAGGCTCAGAATCCATGTGCTTGTGTAATCTTTCATCATGCCAATTAATGCTGGTAATTCTTCCGCTACATGTGTATCTGTCTGAGAGAAAGAGATCAATTTCCTTAACAATGAGTCAGCAATAGGCGGACGGCGCTATTTCACACATTGTGCCCGGTGACTGACAGGCACGGTGTAGCAAGTTACCGTGGCAACTGGCACTGACAAATGGGTGCTAGGCCTGATTCGTGTGTCAATTCCACTTGAAGGCTCCAAGAGAGTGAGCTGCAATCTTATAAACAGCCCTTAAATATAACAAGGTCAGTGTTCTTGATAAAGAAATAAATCATTTTTAGTTCTAATGTTTTCAGCGTGGATACACTGAACTGGAATATAAACTGGTTTTAGTGCTATCGCGAGGTCAGTGCCGAGAACAGTATGGGCCCGTCTGTTTTCTCTCCAGTTTCCTCACCCTTTTCTTGTGAAGGTGCGATTCCTGTGGAGGAGCAGTTCCACAGGGCCCCTGGCAACCCTCTGGTACCTTGCCCATGTACCCGTGCTTCAAGCCTGAGTCTAGACAGTGATCGGGCCCCGATTTTAACTCCGGGTGGATTCCCTGCTCAGGCCGGAGTTAAAATTTACAGCCGGGCCTCAACGGTGTCATCAGGCCGCAAATGTGCATATGTAAAGAAGGACCCCGTTGGCTCCGGGCGTCTATTCCTTTGCCGCCTGCTCAGGAGCGCAGGTTAAAATTGCAGACGTTGCAATCATGGCGGCTTTCGGACAGGTAAGAGCCCAGGGGCCATTTTAACTGCCCACCCGCCAGGTTTCTGCTGAGCGAGTCGGGTTAAAATCAGCCCTTCAAGTGTCAGCGGGGTATTCAACCATAGGGGGCTTCACAGCTGAGCCTGATCCTTCCCTCATCCTTCGAACGCTCAGGAGCAGGCACCCAAACTACGGGTTCTCCCCGCCCCTGACCCATTGGCACTGAGGCCAACAGCTGTCCTGGCTGAGGTAAGGTACTTCAGCATAGATTGGGAACCCAATCTGGAAGTTCTGGTGTCTGTGGCTTAGTGGCACATAGGTCGCTGCCTTTAACCACTAGCTCATCACAAGAGCTATTTACAAAGATAAGGATCGTTGATATTTGCATTTATTAGTGCTTTATCACATTAAATATCTGAAAGAAAGAGAGAAAGAAAGAACTTGGATTTCTATAGCGCCTTTCACGACATTAGAACGTACCAAAGCACTTTACCGCCAGTGAAGTACTTTTTGGAGTGTAGTCACTGTTGTAATGTAGGAAACGCGGCAGCCAATTTGCGCCCAGCAAGTTCCCACAAACAGGAATGTGATAATGACCGGATAATCTGTTTTAGTGATGTTGGTTGAGGGATAAATATTGGCCCCAGGACACCGGGGATAACTCCCCTGCTCTTCTTCGAAATAGTGCCATGGGATCTTTTACGTGCGTCCCAAGGTGCTTCACAGGAGCGATTGTCAGACAAAATTTGACACCGAGCCACATAAGGAGATATTAGGGACAGGCGAGCGAAAGCTCGGTCAAAGAGGTCGGTTTTCAGGAGGGTCTTCAAGGAGGAGAGAAAAGCAGAGAGGTTTAAGGGTGGGAACTCCAGACATTTCCCGCTCATCGGGACGCTGCCAGGATCGGGTGGAAGGCCGGCTATGGACCCCAGGGGTTAAGTTAAAATTGCCCCTTTACTGCCGGTGCTTCCCATTATGAAGGAAGCGTCCTTTAATATCGGCTAGCTAACCTTCTCCCAACTTCCAAACTTGCAATGTGGCTTTCTTCCCAGAAGATCTGGTGAACCCAGCGCTGCCCTGACGGTGCTGCCAACATTGAATTAATAAAGTAATAAAGCCATGTGTTGCAGTCATGTCAAATTGAAATTGCGGAACGGGATCGAAAATAAAACCATCGTGACGTCTGGAAGCCCATCTGTGGGGTCTGTGGGGATTTCAGTGTGACGGACACGCTCTGATGTGGTGAGTGGGAGAAGGTTAAAGCTGAAAGTGAAACAAATGCTACCTGTTTGGGGGGGGTGGGGGGGGGGATTCAATATTTCTGCATGACTTTCATTAAATATTCAAGGTGTGAAACTCGCAGCTGTCAGCACAGAATCGAGCGTGTGTAAAAAAAAAACCACAATTGCCTGAGAGACTCATAATCCAGCCTAGTGCTCCAGGGCAGTACGGAGGGAGTGCTGTGTCGTCGTCGGGAGGTGAGACGTTAAACCCAGGCTCCCTCTGCCTGTTCAGGTGGATGTTAAAGATCCTGCCACACTTTTCAAAGAAGAGTCGGGAGGGGGGGCGGGGGCTTCTCCTGGGGTACAGGGGAATCTTCCTCCCTCAACCAACACCTCCAAAAATCAAATAGCTGGTCGCTCATCTCGCTACTATTTGTGAGATCTTACTGTGTGCAACATGGCTGCTGTGTTTCCCTCTGTAACGGTGTTAACATTCAACTGTTAGTCAAACTCTTTCCTCCTCTGCTTCACAATGACGTGTTTCGAGTAAGCACGAGGCACTTGATGGTGGAGTATAAGGAACAGACTTTATTGATAGCTAGTATAGGTGATCGGCCAAACTAGAGACTATGGCCGCGAAATTCGGTATGTTAGCGCCTCCCGTTAGTGCCTGGCGGGGGCGCTAAGGGGTTAGCGCCCGGGTGCAGCGAATGCAGCGACGCCCGCGAACTTCAGTGCCGGTTTAGCGCTGACGCAAACTCTTAGCGCCTGGGCCTCTAGCGCCTCGCAGATCGTGACGTCATAAAGTGCGCAGCGCCCCGTTATCGCCCCGGATGGAAAATTGACTCTCGGCCCCCTGCTTTATCGCCTTGTGCCGACTCCGCCAGCAAGAGGAGGCGTTGTTAACTTGGCTGGCCGCTTCGGGAGCGGTAATTAAAGGGAATGTTTTTCAGCTAGCGCAACCTTTATTATTTGCAGCAGTCTGACGACAACCAGCTTGTGCAGCATCATTGGCCCTTCCCTTTGATATCTTGAAGCAACAGGATTTCCAAGATAAACAGGATGGCTTTGAAGTGTCATGAGAAGAAAGAATGGCTTATCTTCTGCGCTCGAAATTGTTTAGCGCTCTGCTGCTACCACCCCACTCTCGGACTTTAGCGCCCTAAGAGAAGTGGTTAGCACTTGATTTCGCGCTCCACTTCCCTCTTGGAGCGCTAAAACTGAATTTCGGGGGAGGTGAGAACGATTAGCGCCTGGCGCAAATTTTTCAACTTTTAAAGTTTTAGCGCCCCAGACGGTGCTATACCGAATTTCTCCCCCTAAAGAGTGGCTTTCTGTTTCTACTTCTATCTTTCAAGCCCTCTGAAGAAATGTTGTAAACCATACTCCTTTATGCACCATATTTTGCCTACATCAAAGGTACATGTCACAGATAAGACCTCATGACGTATCTGTTCCTGAATCCTTTGAAAACAGTCTATTTACATAAACAGTCATAGCTAGTCAAAGCTACTTCTCTCAAACAAGTCTTCCTGACTTAACTGTTCTCAAATCCTTTTATGAGTCGGCTTTATCAACCGTTATCGTTCCATACTATAGTTAATAGATCCCTCTACCTATGTTTATTACCCTAGCCACTAAAGTTATACTTTAATCACTCATGCGTGTTGTCATTACTGTCACTTATTTCCTTGCACAAGAATTTCTCGGCTATAACGCTCAAGACATGAAAAGCAGAAGATAAGCCATTCTTTCTTCTCATGACACTTCAAAGCCATCCTGTTTATCTTGGAAATCCTGTTGCTTCAAGATATCAAAGAAATTCGATTATTAACCCTTAACTCCCCAAGGTGTCCAACGTACATCTCTCCGGGATGCCCTACAAACAACAATCACGAAGTTATTGAACGTGAAGCGCTTTAAGATGTTTCTGAGAGATATGATAAGGTGCTATGTGAATGCAAACCTTCTCTTTAAACAGTTGGCCTGTTCCTTGAAAGTACTATTAGTGTCCAGAACTCAGCATGTTCTCTTTCCCTCTGTACCTTATTTTCTTTTGCCTTCTATGCTGTAGCATTCTACGATTCTGTGTCCTGTTTTTGTCCTTGTTACCCCTCTTAAGGGACTCCTACAGCCTGACAGTGCCAGTCCTGATGGTTACACCCGAAACATTAGCCTATCTTTCTCACTCAGATCAGGCTTGGCTCTGATGCCCGCTTCTACCCTGGTCAAATGTGCTGCTGGTGGGCAGAATTTTAACTCCCTTGACCCCCAGTGGAAACTAAGTGGGTGGGGGGAGGGGGAGTTAAAATTGAGCAGGAGTCTTACCCGCTGGCCTCCCCCCCCACCCCCTCCCCCCCCACCCCACCCCTGATCCGGCCAACTGCAAATTGAAATTACAGGCACCAAGGACACTTGCCTGAAGCCGGTGTGATAGTTTTTTCAATATGCAGACTGGGCTCCGATGATGTAGTCTAGGCCCGACAGCAATCCTAACCCCAGGCCTGCGAGGGGAAGCCCTGGTGCTTTCCCCGCCAGGCCAAACTTGTTGGGACGTGGACCCAGGTCCAGAAGAAGCCCAGCCGGTTATGTTATGTTTAATTGTTTGCAAGTTTCCTCATTAGCATGGAGGAGAAGGAAGAGGAAAACTTAGGCCTCCCTTCACCCGGGCTTCCTTCCCCCTTGGCCCGACTGCGATCTCTTCCCGACCACCTGATCACTTACCGTAGTATTGGGGACATATCCTTCGGCTGATTTTACCGGCCGGTCAGCCCCTTCCGGCTGACTTCCTGGGCGTTTATGGTCTGGAAGTTGGCCAGGCCGTGGGAATCAACTGGGCCTCCCGGACGGGCTGGCCGTCCGCTAGGCTGCATTCCCGCCTGGGAGCAAGTCAACCTCACCGTCTCAACTCACCCTGAGTAGGGTAAGAAAGTTCGGGTTGCCAACCCTCCAGGACTTTCCTGGAGTCTCCAGGAATTAAAGGTTCTTGGGTGGAAATTGGTAGGGGGCGTTAAAAAAAATTGGGTGTTCTTATATTTTCCTTGAACACTTTTGTTTTTTAGTTACAGAAATATTGGCGATGGGGTGGGGGGGGGCGGAGGAAGAAAGGGCTGCTTGACCAACAGTCAAGAATCACCTAAACCGGGTAATAAAATGTTTGTTCACTTTCCAATTGGTGTGGGAAGGCGGGGTGCCATGAGGATGGGCACGTCAGGTGAACAATGGCTTTTTTTTTTATTCGTTCACGAGATGCGGGCGTCGCTGGCAAGGCCAGCATTTATTGCCCATCCCTAATTGCCCTCGAGAAGGTGGTGGTGAGCCGCCTTCATGAACCGCTGCAGTCCGTGTGGTGAAGGCGCTCCCACAGTGCTGTTAGGGAGGGAGTTCCAGGATTTTCACCCAGCGACGATGAAGGAACGGCCGAGATACTTCCAAGTCGGCATGGTTTGTGACTTGGAGGGGAACTTGGAGGTGGTGGTGTTCCCACGCGCCTGCTGCCCTTGTCCTTCTAGGTGGAAGAGGTGCTGCCGAAGAAGCCTTGGCGAGTTGCTGCAGTGCATCTTGTAGATGGTACACACTGCAGCCACGGTATGCCGGTGGTGGAGGGAGTGAATGTTTAAGGTGGTAGATGGGGTGCCAATCAAGCGGGCTGCTTTGTGACTGTGGGGTTGGAGGTAGGAGATCATGTGGTGAAATCTCCAGGAATATGTCGAACCAGAGTTGGCATCCCTACCGAGTGAGCTGTCAGTGCCGATGGGACTGTGCCCCAGTAAAAAGATGGTGTTGAGGAAATGTCAGCACAGAAATTTAAAAATATATATATTTATATTAAAGGTTATTTTGTTATCGCAGGAGCCTTTTATACTCTGTTTATATCACAGCCCAGCCTTTGGTTGCGTTGCTGTAATACATCCCCCATTTACCTCACAGAATCAAACAGCAGCAGAATCAGACGTGACACTGTAAAATATGAGGAAAGAAAGACTTGCATTTCTATAGCGCCTTTCGCGACCTCAGGACGTCCCAAAGCGCTTTACAGCCAATGAAGTGCAGTCACTGTTGTAATGTAGGGGGACGAGGACCCTGTACCTTCAGAAGGGAAGAGAAAGTCAGATGGAAAAGAAACGAATGTTATTTTTGGGCATGCAGGGCAAAATCAAAGGAGCCAATTGACAGTAACTGCTCTTCAAAGGAACATGTCAGAGCAAAACCTTCTGCTCCTCCATGCTTTTGACAGTAACTAGTTTTGTCGTGTTTCACATTCACAAAACCACCAACTCTAATTCTGTAAGGGTGACCTACAGTTTCCAAGTTCATCTCCTGATGCAGATACATAAATGCTTGATTATTCTGTGTGACAGAAGCCAGGATCGCTTATGCGCATCGTGACACTTTCACTCTGATACTGTCACAAACAATAAGCATTTTTTATTTTTATTTTTTAGCACCTTCAAGAACCTCTTAGCAAGGTTTATTCGCAATGCAGCTTCAACGGACTCCTGTGAGCTGTTAAACAGCCTCTGCTACGAGGGTTGACAAGATATTAAAGGACTTGAACAGTCCTAGGTGGGAAGTTGCGTGTCATGTTTGCTCTACTCAGTGAATTCCTCTTGTCTTTATTCAGTTAGACATCGAATTATATTCTTGCCTCTCCTCCCTTTGTGGCCAACGCATAGACCTTTCCAGCTGGCGGGGCAGGACGAGCTGGGCCCTGGATAATTTTCCACACCGACAGCTCCTGCCACTCAGATGAGGAGGGGTGGAGGAGCACTGTCGGATTCTGATTATGTTCTTCGCATTAACTTCCAATGCGTAGGGCAGATAGCCGTGGCTCAGTGGGCAGCGCCTTCACCACTGAGCCAGAAGGGGTTGTGGATTCCAGCCCCACTCCAGAGACTTGAGCGCAAAATCTAGGCTGACGCTCTAGTGCTGCATTGTTGGAGGTGCCGTCTTTCAGATGAGGCCCCGTCTGCTCTCTCTCAGGTGGACGTAAAAGATCCCGCGGCACTGTTTTGAAGAAGAGCAGGGGGGAGTTATCCCCGGTGTCCTGGCCAATATTTATCCCTCAATCAACATGTGATCTGGTCATTATCACATTGCTGTTTGTGGGAGCTTGCTGTGCACAAATTGTCTGCCATGTTTCTTACATTACAACAGTGACTACACTTCAAAAAGTACTTCATTGGCTGTAAAGCGCTTTGGAACATCCTGAGGTCGTGAAAGGCGCTACAGAAATGCAAGTCTTTCTTTTTATCTTTGAAGCTTGGATTTTAAAAGCCTGTTGATTGTCGGAGGGAGAAATACGGAGGGAGGTGAGCAAGAACGAGTTTGAGTGGGAATGGTGCAGGGATTCGTGATTTGTCAGTGTCAGCCATGGCTCAGTGGGCAGCATCCCACCGCTGACTCAGAAGATTGTGGGTTCAAGTTCCACTCCAGAGACTTGAGCACAAAATCTGGGCTGACACTCCAGTGCCGCACTGTCGGAGGTGCCGTCTTTCGGATGAGACATTAAACCGAGGCCCCGTCTGGGCTCTCAGGTGGACGTAAAAGATCCCATGGCACTATTTCGAAGAAGAGCAGGGGAGTTATCCAGGCCAATATTTATCCCTCAATCAACATCACTAAAACAGATTATCTGGTCACGATCACATTGCTGTTTGTGGGAGCTTGCTGTGCAAATTGGCTGCCATGTTTCCTAAATTACAACAGTGACCACACTTCAAAAAGTACTTCATTGGCTGTAAAGCACTTTGGAACATCTTGAGGTCATGAAAGGTGCTATAGAAATGCAAGATCTTTCTTTTCTTTTTAGACACAGTGAGGATGCACGTTGCACTGTGGGCAAGCAGCGTGCCTAAATGAAGCTTTATTTTCATTTATTGTGCATTTTTCGAGAATACTTCCCCAAAAATCCTCACCGATTCTGAGTATTAATTTGAGCACTGGCTGCAGTTAGTAGCCATTTTCTTCGCTGTCTCTTTGTCATAAGCCGCCAACAGGTTTTACTTTGAGATAAACTCAACAGGACTCCAAAATGTCTTGATGATTTCAGGCTGCAGAGCGTAAGTCTAATGTTGCCCTGACATTTTAAATTCGCCTCGTCTTAGTGACTTTGAATTTTTTGCTAAACTTGAACAAAATATATCCGTTAGAATCAGAGAATGATACAGCGCAGAAGGAGGCCATTCGGCCCATCGTGCCTGTGCCGGCTCTTTGGTACAGCTCTCCAACTAATCCCGCTCCCCCCTGCTCTTTCCCCGTAGCCCTGCAAATTTTTCCCCTTCAAGTATTTATCCAATTCCCAAGGCGGTTGTTAGTGTGTTGCGAAATAGCTAGGTAATTCCACGCAAGAGATTACAAAGCTTTGCAATCCTTTTTAACAGGCTAGGATCACAGTCCTTATTCCTTCATAACTTTCAAGCCTGTTTCTTCAACCCATAGCATGGCCTTCATGTAGGGATTTTTACTTCCTTCAGAGCTTCCTTGTAGATGCGCTTTCTTGTCTGCTTTCTTGTTCTCCCTCTTCATTCCTGAAAACGCCAAACTTTGCCAGAGTATAGGTCCATGTTCGCCAGGAGCCATCCAGTCCTTCAACCAAGGCGCCGTTAGTCATGGCTATCCTGGACAGTGAATATTAAAAGTGAGGTGTTGCCAGAGGGGGAGCCAACATAGGTCAGCGAGCACCGAGGGTGATGGGTGAACGGGACCTGGTGCGAGTTAGGACACGGGCAGCAGAGCTTTGGATGAGCTCAAGTTTATGGAAGGTGGAAGACGGAAGGCCGGCCAGGAGAGCCTATGTTAAAGGTGCTAAATAAATACAAATTGTTCTTGTTGTTGGCTTAGCACCACATCTTCCAGTGTTTTTTTGGCCATGGGAGAGCTTGCAAATATTTTCATAGAGCGCCTCAGTGTAATGTCATTCTTTTGTCATATTGTGGGCAAGTATCTGGGAGTGGCCTCCAGTATTTTGTAGCCAGCAAAATGCGGCCTATATCTAAGAGTGCTATAGAGACCTGCTACTGATGGATCTACTGATAACGGCAAAGAGCCTGGTGTGCCGCAAGCTTTTGGTATCTAACTGTTAAATAACATTTTAGATTAATGCTGTTTGAGTCACGTGGCAGGAAGTCCCTTCAGTCTGTCTTGTGGTACTATAGATCATTCCATTTGAGTCATATAGTCGCAGACCCCATGTAGGTCACAGACTGCATTCCGCTTAAATCACAAGGCCCCACAACCAATGTTCCCGTTAAGCAGTGCGGCCCCGCAGCGCCCTGGAGGTCCCAAATAGGCCGCTTGCCGGCTTCACAATGGGGGGGGGGGGGAAATTAGCGCCTGTGCGGAAATTTAAATGGGCCGCGCAACCCCTTAAAGGGGCAGCGCACCCAAGAAAAAAAAAATCAAAGGGAACATTGCCCACAACCCTTTCCATTTAAGTCAAATGGTCCCAAACCCCATTCCATTTGATTCACAAGGTATGATGCACCACTCATTTGAGTTAATAGCACCATTTCTGTTCAGTTCCATTACCTTCCACAGTTCTGAATCATCTCTGGCAATTGCTTTAATATATGTAAAGGCAGTGCTTTATATTTTAATTGCTCTGCATCACACCCTTAGATATTGATCATCATATATACTCAACTCAGACCTGACTGATGATGCTGGTTTATGAGATCACTTGAACCCTTGAGATTAAGCTCCACCTCCAGTGTTTCCTTCTTCCTAAAATCTTCTAAGTTTTTTTTTTAAACTTAAGGTTGACATTGCCTGATTATTACTTCCTGATCTATTTTCTTCTTGTCTTTTACTCTTTTCAATCTTGCCGATATTCTATACTGTGGGCTTTTTTTTTAAGGTTTCCCAGTTAAAAGCCTCCTGGGTGCAATCCCAGTGCGCGGTCCTTATTATTGGCGTGTGTGATCTGTTTTGCAATGAAGAATTTAAATTTTAAGTGAGATGCCCTAACTATGGCTCCTGGGATCCATGACATTGGCATGGAAATGAGACAGTCTTTATTATAGAAGAGGAGAGTCTTAGCTCATCATGACGGGGGCTTGTGATGATACAAGGCAACCGGGGGAGAATGAGGAACAATGGAGTCGCATTTACTGCGTTATATTATTCTTGTATGTATTAGGTTAATGTTAAGGAAATGTTTGTTGTTGTCAGTGTTCTGTATTAGCCTTAAACTGAATCTCTCTGCTTTTACATTTTGCAAGATCACAAGATAAATGCAGATGAGTAAGGCCATTCAGTCCATCCAGATAAACCTACAGTCCCCCAATCACTGCATCCAACTGCATACCTAGAAATAGTACTGATAATGTGGTGAACAAGTGGTACGTCGGGTGTAAAAGTGGTGGGCTTGTTGGGGTTAATGACCTTTCCCTGTTACATTCAATTCTGCCATTCAGTACACATTAGAATGGTGGTTCCACCCCTGTCGGAGATGGTAGTTTTTTTATGTTGCATTAAAGAGATAAAGAGGATGGCCTTAAAAGGTTGTCGGTCCTCAAAGTAGAAAAGTCACCCGGTCCAGATGGGATGCATCCTGGGTTACTGAGGGAATTAAGGGTGGAGATTGCGGAGGCTCTGGTGCAGTCGAGTGTGCTCTTCAGAGGTTAGAGATTTGTCGGGCAGATGAGAGGGGGGTTTAACTCTACATCTAGCTGTGCTGGACTTGATCTGGAAATGTTTGTGGCTTGGGTGGCCCAAAAATGAGAAATGTTTCACTCCCCACTGACATCCCTTACCTTGATGAGTTGATAGATAGATTTTTGGACTCTAGGGGAATCAAGGGATATGGAGATCGGGCGGGAAAGTGGAGTTGAGGTCGATGATCAGCCATGATATTATTGAATGGCAGAGCAGGCTTGAGGGGCCGTATGGCCTACTCCTGCTCTTATGTTCTTATATCTTGGGACACAACATATATATACAACTGCACAACATGGTAAGAACTGTACTGCCCATGTGCTTTATTATTATATACATCAGTAGTCACCAGGTGACGCTATTACAATGAGCACAAAATTAACACAATAACACAGCTCCATTTAAACAACCCCACTCCTAGTCACAGATCTGCGGACTCTGGACTTTACTAAACAATATATCTCTTTGTTTCAGAAGACAGAAAATTATTCGTGGGCATGTTAAACAAACAACAGACGGAGGACGATGTGTACAGACTCTTCGAATCTTTTGGTGTCATAGAGGAATGCACAGTTCTACGAGGACCTGATGGTAACAGCAAAGGTGAGTCATCGGTCTTCAACAGCATGAAGTTGAGATCTTCTTCGTGAATGTTGGATGTTTTCCGTTTAAACTGATACCAGAACTGAGAGGCTATAACGATCGGGGAAGGCTGAACAGGCTGGGGCTCTCTTATCTAGAAGGGGTTCAATAGGGTAGACGTGGAGAAGATGTTTCGACTTGTGGGGGAAGACCAAAACTAGGGGCCATAAACATAATACGATAGCAAAATACTGCGGATGCTGGAAATCCGAAATAACAACAGAAAACGCTGGAAAAACTCAGCAGGCCAGGCAGCATCCATGGAGAGAGAAACAGAGTTAACGTTTCAGGTCGAAGACCTTTTGTCAGAACTGGAAAAAAGCAGGAAATGGAACAGATATTAAAGCAAGTTTCGGGCTGGGAAAAGGGGGAGGGGATGAAAGAACAAAAGGGAAGGTCAGTGATAGGATAGAAAGCAGGAGAGATTAAGAGACATTGAGAGACATTAAGAGATATTCAAGGCAAGAGGAGGTGGTAATGGGACAGGTTAAGGAACAAAGGATGGCTCTAGATGAAGTGTGAATTGCACTGGCAGAATGAAGGACAGCTGCCATGTGGGAGGGAAGAAAAAAAGGCCAAACAAAAAGTGTGGATAAAAAAAAAAATAGATATATATATATATGTGATAGGGGCCGAGGTTATGGTCTGAAATTGTTGAACTTGATGTTGAGTCCAGAAGGCTGTAAAGTGCCTAATCGAAAGATGAGGTGCTGTTCCTCGAGCTTACGCTGAGCTTCATTGGAACAGTGTAAGAGGCCGAGGACGGTGAGGTCTGAGTGGGAGTGGAGCGGTGAATTAAAGTGACAGGCCACCGGGAGCTCGGGGTCCCCCTTACGGACTGAACGGAGGTGTTCCGCAAAGCGGTCACCCAATCTGCGTTTGGTCTCCCCAATGTAGAAGAGACCGCATCGTGAGCAGCGAATACAGTATACTAAATTGCAAGAAGTACAAGTAAATCGCTGTTTCACCTGGAAGGGGTGTTTGGGGCCCTGGACAGTGGGAAGGGGGGAGGTATAAGGGCTAAGTCTATGTTTGTTGACCCCTCTGTTTTCTCTGCAGGTTGTGCATTTGTGAAGTTCTCAACACACGCAGAAGCCCAGGCAGCCATTAACGCGCTACACGGCAGTCAAACAATGGCGGTGAGTTCGGTCGTGTCGGCCGCCCCTCTAAGGAAACAGTGTGAGCTCCCTGTAAACGCAGGAGGTTGTGTTTGTGGTGACACGTGCAGATTGCGTGGGCCCGATAGTAGATCTGAACACGTTGGGAGAGAGCTTAAACATGTGTTGTTCATAATAAAGCCCTTTAACTAAATTAGCGACGGCGTGACTCTTTCTACGGTTTACAGACAAGAAACCGAAACAGCTTTCGAATTGCGTGTTCATTTTTTTTTGGCCTTCTTACGTTGATAAGACATTTGAGAGTAACGAGGAATGACACTTTCACGCACGCCAGGGCAGGAGCACTGAGTAATGTGACTGTACCCAGTGATTAACTGGTTGTCACGGTGCCCGGTGTGGAGGCGGGGCAGCTGTAGTTGGGGGGCTAGACTTGGCGGATGTGAAGGGCAAATTTAGGGCAGGAGCCAGGAAATATTTCTTTACCAAGAGGCTGATCAATAGCTGGACCGGTTTTTTTTGCAGGAAGGGCTGGTTGAGGCCGGGATACGAGACCTAGCAGTGCTCGAAGCTGGCACTCGTTATTCGGAATGGAAAGTGTTCCGTTCCCCCAGCACTAACATCCCTCGACTCAAAAAACAAAACGAAGATAATCTAGGAGGGCAAAACCCACGTTGAATGCAAAAACTCATGATCTAAAGGCCAGAATGAACTAATTTAGCTGGGTCTAAACGCAGAGGAACTAATAGGCCCACTGTGCTGAAACCAATTATAAAAGTACCCTTTTGTTGTTCCTTATTATCCACATACTGCACATTTCAATAGATCCCTATTTCCGCAGAGGGATGAGCATTAATCCGCAGAGCTGAGAATAATATTTTGAAATGAGTATGCTCAGCTTAATGCCTCAAGTATTAAGAAGCAATTGGCTGCTAAAGATACCAAGACACACACCGGCAGGCAGCTCATTAACTAATTATGTCAGCTGCTCGGTACCTGGCCTGGTTCGTTGCCTTTAGTGCTCCCCAGACCTCAGTCAGTCTGAGTTGGCGGCTTGTATCTCGGCAGGAAGGCAGCCAGCTGTTCCTCAGGTCAGGTCACTCACTCCAACCCTCTGAGCCGCCCCTTAAAGCTGGGACTGAAGCAAAATAATGTTCACAATCCCGGCCTCATTATGCAACTGGACAATGTGCGGTGGAACTGCCTCATTGCAAAGTGTGTCAATCCTGAAATATTCACTCCCTCCACCACCGGCGTACCGTGGCTGCAGTGTGTACCATCTACAAGATGCACTGCAGCAACTCGCCAAGGCTTCTTCGGCAGCACCTCCCAAACCTACGACCTCTACCACCTAGAAGGACAAGGACAGCAGACGCATGGGAACACCACCACCTCCAAGTTCCCCTCCCAAGTCACACACCATCCTGACTTGGAAATATCTCGGCCATTCCTTCATCGTCGCTGGGTCAAAATCCTGGAACTCCCTCCCTAACAGCACTGTGGGAGCACCTTCGCCACATGGGTTGAAGAAGGCGGCTCACCACCACCTTCTCGAGGGCAATTATGGATGGGCAATAAATGCCGGCCTTGCCAGCGACGCCCACATCCCGCGAATAAATAAAAACATAATTAAAAACCCATTTGGGTCAGTGCGTTGCCCAGTGTGGAATCAAGTTATACTGACCAGGAAGGTGTTAGGTTTCATCTCTAGTCTGTGCTGAGTTAACTTGTTTCAGCCTGGTGTGGAGGTGAGGCGGAGGGGTGGGTGTAGTTGGGGGGCTATACTTGGCCTCGGGCTCCCCAGGCTAGGGAGAGAGGAAAACAAAATCAGCGTCCCCCCCGCTCCGGATCATTACCCTGTGACTACTGCTGGAAAGAACGTCTGTGCGGACTTTGTGCAGAAGCAGAATTGGTCTTGGCTTGTGATTCCTCCCACGGTCGATTACTCTTATCAACACTCACCATCTTGGCTCACACAAGAAGAATGGCCAATTGAATTGAGGTATTGGAGGAGGACGCTGCCTTAGCGAGAGGGCAAGAAAAAAATTGGGGAAAATCCTTTTAGCTCATTCCCAATGGAAAATCCTTTAAAATGGAAGTTCTTTCTTTCTTTAGATCTTTTATAACTAGGCAGAGAATAACAGAGGCCGAAAACTCATTCAATGTGAAATGGGTCAGTTGAGATCGAAAAGAGAATGGGCCGTATTTTCCGATCGGAGGCTTCCCGCGTGCGGAGGCCTCCGATCTGGAAAAAATCCACGCACTCACCTGAGGGCTCCCGAGGTGCCTATAGTTCCGCTCCTGGGCCTCTCCGACTCCAAGTGCGCAGGGCCCACGTATCCCAGGGGAGCGGGCGGTTCGCAAGCGTCCCTGGGATCACGTGGGCCATGGGGAGCCAATCAAAGAAGGGAATCTCCCTTCATACACTTGACAGATAGACCTGTCAAATATATGAATGGAGATCACCCCAAAAACACTGTAAAACATTAAATTAAATTTTTTTTTTAAATCACATTTTTAAAATTAGTTGAAATTACACTAAATTAAATATTTTAAACAAAAATTTAATTTTTTGAAAAAAATAATTAAAGTTTTTTACAGGGCTAAAAATAAACTTACCTTTTTTTAAAAGTGAGAAGTCGCACAACACCAGGTTATAGTCCAAGGGGGAAAAATTCAGCTGCTTGCGCCTCCCGTTAGCGCCTTAAGAGGGCGCTAATGGGGCGTAAAGCAGCTAACGCCCGGGCGCAGCGCCGCCCACGCCTCCCGTAAAATTCAGCGGGAGGTTAGCGGCGGCGCCAGCCGGTAGCGCCCTGTGGCGCTGCGCCGCCGGCGATTACGTCATCGCCGTGCGCAGCACCCCGCTCGCGCTCCAGCCGCGATCTTCAGTCGCGCCCCCTGATTTACCGCCAGACGCTATGTCCGACGGGTTCAGGGAGGCGTACGTGCGGCCGGGGCGGCGATATTTAAAGGGGAGGTGGCAGGCGGCCATTTTTGTTGCTGGCCGCCTGCCAGCACCTGCCCCCGTTGCTGTCCCCAGCCCCCGTGAAGCCCCCCCACCGTGAAGTGCCGGCTGCGCTCCAAGAGCCCGGCACTTCTCTTGAGTGCCGGGCTCTTTTGCCGGCACTCCCGATCCCTGGGGGCCCAGCTGGGCCCCGGTTCGCGCTGCGCAGGGTCCCTCCCCTTTAAGAAGGGGAGGAAGGCCTGCAATACCGCGGCGCGACGTGCCGCAGCGCCTGGCGCTGCGGCACGTAGCGCCAGGATATTCCCTCGCAGCGCCCCAAGAGGGATGCGGGGTGCTTCCAGTGGTGCCCCGCTTCCCTCTTGGGGCGCAACCACTGAAGTTCCGGCGCGGGGCTGTTAATTTTTTTGGGGCGCTACGGCGAGGTTAGCGCCCCAAATGGGGCGCGACTCAATTTTTACCCCCAACAGTTTTATTTGAAATCACAAGCTTTTGGAGCGCTGCTCCTTCGTCAGGTGAAGTCTTGTGATTTCAAATAAAACTGTTGGACTATAACCTGGTGTTGTGCGACTTCTCACTTTTGTCCACCCCAGTCCAACACCGGCATCTCCGCATCATGACCTTTTTTTAAAGTATTTTTAAATGATAAATGAGTGAAAACATTTTTTTTTTACTTTTTTTCAAATGTTTTTACCTGCTTTTACCAGGCGTAAGATTTCTAAGGGTTTTCTGCGGGCGGAGGGTCTCCAGAAAACAGAACTATCCGCCCGCAGAGGCCCTTCTCCAGGGCAGGCGTCCGATCTGTCAAGAGCATTCTTGACAGATCGGAAATGCCGGTTTTCAGCGCATGCGCTTCGCATGGCTGAAACCGGCATTTCCGATGTCCCTATGGGTGGGTGCACAGCGCGTACCCACCCGTAGGCATCGGAATATCCGGCCCAATGATGGGTTAATGATTTGCGTGCAACCTTGCTGAAGGACCTGAGAGATCTGCTGATCTTTCTCTCTCAGATGCTGACTGACCTGCTGCATATTTCCATCTGTATTTGAATCCGATTTTCACAATGAGCTGAGTTAAAAGAAATAAATAAAATGGCATTTATTTAGCACCTTGTAACCTTTCTCAGGATGTCACAAAGCACTCCACATCCACTGATTTATTTTGTGAAGTGCAGTCACTGTTGTCAGGCGGGTTAATGTGGCAGCCATTTTACACACAGCAGAGTCCCACAGACAGCGATTGGGGTGACTGCCTGGTCAATCGGTTTTTGGTGGTGTTGGTTAAGGGAGGATGTTGACCTGTTCTAGTGACGTGGAATCTTTTATAGCCACCGGAACCAGTAGACAAGGCCACAGTTTAACATCTCACTAGAAGGTCAGCTCTCTGACAATACAGCACCCCCTCAATGCTGGGCTGTCATGCTGTGGCTCAGTGGGTAGCACACTTGCCTCTTTGAGTCAGAAGGTTGTGGGTTCAAGCCCCACTCCAGGGACTCAAGCACATAAAGCTAGGCTGACACTCCCAGTGCAGTGCTGAGGGAGTGCTGCACTGTCGGAGGTGCCGTCTTTCAGATGAGATGTTAAACCGAGGCCCTGTCTGCCCTTTCGGGTGGACATAAAAGATCCTGCGGCACTATTTCGAAGAAGAGCAGGGGAGTTATCCCCGGTGTCCTGGGGCCAATATTTATCCCTCAACCAACATCACTAAAAAACAGATTATCTGGTCATTAGCGTATTGCTGTTTGTGGGAGCTTGCTGTGCGCAAATTGGCTGCCGCATTTCCCACATTGCAACAGTGGCTACACATCAAAAGTACTTCATTGGCTGTAAAGCGTTTGAGACGTCCGGTGGTCGTGAAAGGTGCTTTAGAAATGCTTTCTTTTTTAGTCCTATCGAGTGGGGTTTGAGCCCACAACCCTCTGACCCAGGCTAGAGCACGACTCGCTGAGCTCAGTTGGCACTTTTCTTCCCATTACCAATTTGAACATTATTTTCAAACTGTACCTCACTCATATGGCCATTCTTGATGTGCATAGACGCAACGGGCCAAGTGAACAAGCTCCTGGTGGGCTGACGTTCCTGTGATTCTATATGTGAACTTAGACAGTGAATATTGGCAGGTGGTGGGAGACATCAGAGCCGAGTCTGATCACGTACTCATCCGACATCCAAACGCGCAGACGCACGCACACATATGCGCACACATGCATACACACACTCGCTCACATGCGCGCGCACACATGCGCACACACATATGTGCACACATGCATACACACACACTCGCACACATGTGCGCGCACACACATGCACACATACACATGTGCACACATGCATACACACACTCGCTCACATGCGCGCGCACACACATGCACACATACACATGTGCACACATGCATACACACACTCGCACACACACACATGCACGTACACACGTGCAAATGGACGTAACACATGCGCACGCACACAAATGCATACACACAGATACACACAAATGCACACACACGCATGCGCACACGCAGACAGACATGCAGACACACACATGCACATGCACAGACACTTATGCACACAGACAGACACACATGTACAAGCACGCACGGACACACACTCTGGCACACAGGTGCACACTTTCCAGCAGGGCCACCTGATAACAATTAGGAACAAGAACCTTGGCTGAATTTTTCTCCTCCATGGCCCCCGAGGACACTGAAGCCAATTTCAGCCGCCAACCGCTGCCCAGGCTGGCATGGCCTAACTCAGCATAGATCAGAACAGTTCAGTATCGCACTGCGGTTACCAGCCAATCTAGCAGAGGGGCCGTGGTAAAGCAACCCTGAGGTGGATACCCGGTCCAGAAAGAACATGAGACTGACACCGAAGACTATCCCCTGACGTTTGCCCATTGGCTTTTATATTGTGCCTGGGTCATTTAGTGCGTTGCACAGTCTGTTACCCCATGATTAATGGGTGGGAGGGCACCATCAGCAGAAAAGAATCTTATCGAGAGGTTCAGGCAACACCATAAGTCACAAGAGTGAAACGCGAGCAGTTTCTTGTCATCAGAACGGCGAGATGATCATTTTAGTCTTAATTACTCCCACCCACTCGTAAATTTTTTATAATGGCCCAGAAATTTGACTCGGAGGCTTGCCGCGGGGGTAAGGATCGCGCGCGATATCACCTACCGCGTCTGCCGTCCTTGTTTGCCCCCGCAGGAACTTCGGGTCCCGGGCCTCTCCCTAGTGTCGGCGCGCAGTGTGTGCGTGTCCCAGGGGCGCAGTTAGTGCGATGCGACCCCTGGGATCACGTGGGCCATGGAGAGCCAATGGCAGCAGACCATCTTTCATTCATAGATTTGACAGGAGACCTGTCAAATCTGTGAATTGAAATCGGCCCCAAAAGAACAGCTAAATCTCAAATAAATTAAAAAAAACCATCACATTAATAAAATAACTATAGTTAAATAAAGTAACCACTTTAAACAAAAATTTTAATTTTTGAAAAAATTTAAAAAAAATTAAAAAGTTATAAAAATAAACTTACCTTTCTTTAAAGTCTCTAAAAAAGATAAACCAATTTAAAAAAATTTAAAATGATACTTAATTCACTACTTACCTTGTTCAGAAGGGGTCTTACGCCTCCTTTTTACTTGTGTAGAATCTTCCATACTTACCCTCGCGTTGAAACCTGAAAAAAAACCTAAGTGTGCTGCGTGCGCGCAGCCTCTAGTGCGCACGCGGTTCACCTAGGAACCACCCCCTTCACCATACCGGAAGTGCCGGTTTCCCGCGCATGCGCAGTGCATGCAGAAAACCGGCACTTCGGGAACAAATACGGGTGAGTACGCACTGAATTTTTTGGCCACTATGTATAGAGCAGCCTTTTTTCTAACAAAATAACTGGCTCGTTGTGGTGTTGTTTGTGGAAGTTGGAGGAGGTTAATGTAAATAAGATGTGCACGGGGATTTTATTTTACTTCCTGTGCGTAGAAATGGCCCTTTAGATTGGCTGGAAAAACAATTTGGCCGTTTAAAGCTATCTTTCAGCCAATGAAAGCTCACTTTGTCGGAGCTTGCTCCCATTGGATAGTGAGGCCTGGCAGAAGATGAAACTTCTTTTCAAAGGGGCAAAGGTTAAAGCCAAAGGTCATGAAGGGTTTAGATAGAGTAAATAAAGAGAAACTGTTTCCAATGGCTGAAGGGCCGATAACCAGAGGGCACGGATTTAAGGTGATTGGCAAAAGAACCAGAGGCGACATGAGGAAAAACTTTTTTACCCAACGAGTGGTTAGGATTTGGAATGCGCTGCCTGATAGGGTGGTGGATACAGATTCAATAGTAGCCTTCAAAAGGGAATTGGATAAATACTTGAAGGAGAAACAAATTGCAGGGATATGGGGAAAGAGCGGGAGAGCAGGACTAACTGGATTGCTCTTCGAAAGAGCCGGCGCAGACTCGATGGGCCGAATGGCCTCCTTCTGTGCTGCAGTATTCTATGATTCTATGATAAGGTCCCAGTTTTGATCGCCAGTCTGAGTTAGCTGACATAGAATGATACAGCACATAAGGAGGCCATTCGGCCCATCGTGCCTTGACCTGCGCTGCTACAATTGGCCTCAGTGCCACCGGGTTACAGAAGGGAAAATTGACCAAAGTTTCTGCTCCTGAGCAACTACAGAAACGCTTGCTGGAAAGTGCATGACCCCGATATTTACAGGGAGACGGGGGGAGTGAGCGGGTCACCGCGATAGCGTGGGGGAAGTCCGGCATGGCCGGGGTCACGGAGGTCCTGATAGATTTAACAGCAGGGCCTCGTTTAAATCATCTTCTCCCGTTTCCCGCCTGGCAGTCTGTTAAATTGAGAGGCTGGTCGGGCAGGGAAAACCAGTGGCAGGAGGCTGGTCCCTGGCAATTGGTATCATGGGGCAGGCTGCAGATAGGGGCTGGGGAGGCGGGGGGGTGGTGGGGAGGAAAGGTCGCTGATTGCGGCGGGGGGTGGGGGCAGAGAGAGGCTACGATCGTCAGAAGGGAGGTCGAAGGCTTCCTTGAGGGGCTGGGGGGGAGGGAGCGGGGTGCACTCGTGCTCCTCCTGGCCCACAAGGAGTGCTGTAAAGAGCACTTACCCGCTGGAGCCGGCTGCTCCCGCCTCCATTTCGCTGCCGGGTTTCCCGCGCCCTGGGAAACCCGGCCGGCAGCTGGTAAATTTAAATCAGCCTCCCAACTGCACTGTTGGAGCCTAATTTAAAATATGTTAATGAAGTGTCCCACCACTCCAAGACGGGACACACTCACCCCACGCAACCTCCTGCTGTAAAAACACCAATGGCGGGTTGGGGACGTGGTCCCCAATTTTTAGGGTTTAAACAACCCCCCCCTACCCCCCCCGACCTGCGTTGCCTGTTGTGGGGAGAGTTAACATCGAGACCTATGTGTCTGGGTGGTGGAGGGTGGTGGAGGGGTGGGCGGTGCGTGGTGCAGCATCAGACTGGGCTGTGGTGCTTTCACAGACGGATAGCCAGTTGGCATTCACCGGCGAAGGCTGATGCAAGAATAGTGGCTGTTTGGGCAGGGCCCTGGAGGCTTGACTGGCTAAATGGCCTCTTCTCCATGCTGTGAACGCCTTTGACTCTGTTACTCAGTGAGCGAGCCCGTGTAATGGACACAGGAAGGTGGATGAGTCGGTGCCTGTAGCTGACGTGTGTTCTTTGTGTGCATTTTCAGGGAGCGTCCTCCAGCCTCGTGGTGAAGTTCGCCGACACAGACAAGGAGCGCACATTGCGGCGCATGCAGCACATGGTGGGCCAGTTCGGCATGTTCAACCCGATGCCGCTCCAGTTTAACAACACCTACAGCTCTTACGCTCACGCGGTACGTATCTCTGCCAACCTCTTGGCACCGAGTGAAAACTCTCCTGACGGCAAATCGCTGGCGGATTTTGATTCTCTCGTTTCTCCTTTCGTCCCCGCCTTTCCTGAAAGAAAGAAAGAACTTGCATCTGTACAGCATGTTTGACGACCTTGGACGTCTCAAAGCGCTTTACAGCCAGTGAAGTGTATTTTGAGGTGTAGTCACTGTTGTAATGTGGGAAACGCGGCAGCCAATTTGCACACAGCAAGCTCCCACAAACAGCAATGTGATAACTGACCAGATTATTTGTTTTAGGTGTTGGATGAGAGATAAATATTGGCCAGGACACCAGGAGAAACTCCCCAGCTCTTCTTTGAAAAGGGCCTTCGGATCTTTTACGTCCACCTGAGAGGGTACACGGGGCCTCGGTTTAATGTCTCATCCAAAAGAGGGCACCTCCGACAGTGCAGCGCTCCCTCAGCACTGCACTGGAGTGCCAGCCTAGATTGATACCAGATGATACCAGAAATGCGAGGGTATACACATCAGGAAAGGATGAACAGGCTGGGTCTCTTTTCTGTTGAAAAGAGAAAACTGAGGGGTGACCTAATAGAGGTCTTTAAAATTATGAAAGGTTTTGATAGAGTAGACACACAGAGAATGTTTCCACTTATGGGGAAGAGCAAAACTAGAGGCCATCAATATAAGATAGTCACCAAGAAATCCAATAGAGAATTCAGAAGGAACTTCTTTACCCAGAGAGTGGTGAGAATGTGGAACTCGCTACCACAGGGAGTGGTTGAGGCGAATAGTATAGATGCATTTAAGGGGAAGCTAGATAAGCACAGGAGGGAGAAGGGAATAGAGGGTTATGCTGATAGAGTTAGATGAGGAAAGATGGGAGGAGGCTCGTGTGGAGCATAAACGCCGGCATGGACTGGTTGGGTTGAATGGCCTGTTTCTGTGCTGTCCATTCTATGTAATTCTATGTTATGTGCTGAAGTCTCTGGAGTGGGACTTGAACCCGCAACCTTCTGACTCAGTACTTTTGAAGTGTAGTCACTGTTGCGCTGATGGCCCTGGCTTTTTCTGAGTTGCAGTTCCACGGCTGCCGGGAGCGACAATACCTTCAGCAGGCGGCTGTTCTTCTCCTGCGAGCCTAGAGCGCAATCCTTGGTGCGGTATTCGACCGCAGAGGCTGTCACAGGCTGAGCCTGACCCTGAGGCCGATGGCAGCCACCCAAGTGCTGTCCTGGCAGTCGAGATAGTGATTCACTTTCTTTGCTAATCTGGCGACTGACGAATGTTTGCTAGTGAGGGAATTCGCAGTCTGACAGAATCTGGTTCCTCAGCTGCTTCATTAGCATAACTTCAACGACCATGAAGGAACGGCCGCCATATGTCCAGGTCAGGATGATGTGTGACTTAGAAGGTTCATACCATGGACCCTCAAGGGCCACATATAAAGTTGAAGTCACTACTTGCATTAATTTGCATGTAACTCAAGTGGTTGGTGCTAACAGATCTCGGTGTTCTGATTTAGGGTTTATCCGTGAACAAGATCACAGCCGTCTCCAAACCTCTCGGCCCACACGCCATGACTAAGAAATATCAGCTGAAATAGGGCTCAGGGTTGGGTTGCCAACCCTCCAGGATTGCCCTGGAGTCTCCAGGAATTGAAGATTAAGCTCCAAGACACTACTTGCGAGCAACACCCAGGAGAAAAATCAGAGGGGCATTAAATAAAATTGTGTAATAACAGCAGAAAACGCTGGAAAAACTCAGCAGGCCAGGCAGCATCCGTGGAGAGAGAAAGAGAGTTAACGTAAAATTGTGTGCCTGTTTTCACTTCCTTTGAACACTTCTGTTTATTAGTTGTGAAAATATTGGCAATGAAAAAACAAAATATCTGTTCGACCGGCAGCCAAGAATTATTCAATTGGTTAATGAGGAGTCTTTCGACCAATGGCGGGAGCGTGGGGGCGGGGTGGTTGGCGGCAGGCGGTCATGTGATGAAACCTCCAGGAATATGCACACCCAGAGTTGGCGACCCTAGCTCAGGCCCACGGCTGTTAATTGAGATTAGTTACAGGTCTCCCTGTGGCAAAATGCACCACACAACACAGTGTGGCATTGCGTCAGGTAGCACCCAGTGCAGTCAACCAACCGAACCATTTGAGGGAGCAATGATTGATATTGGAGGAGAGTTTCGCCCTGTGCATATTTCAGCTCACTGCATATTATATTCTATAATCTGCACTCTCCCTGCTTCTCTGCAAACAGATTTTAGATTGTGGATTTGTGAAATACCAGAGTTTAAACTGTGGCCGAGTTATTTTTGTGTGCAATGAGCAATGGCCGCGTGGCTGTGCCTTTAAGAACCCCACCGTCAACAGATGTTATTTTGCTATTGTTGGCTGCGCTCGTCAGCAATCATTTAATCCCTGTGTAAACACTCGCTTCTTAACCCTGGAGCCTGCTTATTATTGTGTCCACTTGTCAAATGCCTGGTGGGAACTGGGCAATCTCGCACCTCGAGATTGTAGCTTTTACAGCTAAAAACCCATCATACAAAAATAAAACTCCCCGACCAATCTAGCCGCGGTATTAACTTGCCGAAATGCAACAGATTAAAGTGACAACAGCGGAATAACACCCTGTGTCCATCACCACAGGGAAGACCAGATCCGTGTCAAACAATTGCGTAACATTAAGAAAGAAAAAAAGGAAGGAAGGAAAGAATTTCTACAGCGCCTTTCACAACCGCCGGACGTCCCAAAGCGCTTTACAGCCAATGAAGTACAGTATTATTTTGAAGTGTAGTCACTGTTGTAATGTGGGAAACACAGCTGCCAATTTGCACACAGCAAGCTCCCACAAACAGCAATGTGATAATGACCAGATAATCTGTTTTTAGTGATGTTGATTGAGGGATAAATATTGGCCCAGGACACCTCCCCTGCTCTTCTTTGAAATAGTGCCATGGGATCTTTTACGTCCACCTGAGAGGGCAGACGGGGCCTCGGTTTAATGTCTCATCTGAAAGACGGCACCTCCAACAATGCAGCATTCCCTCAGCACTGCACTGGGAGTGTTAGCCTAGATTTTTGTGCGACAAGTCTCCAGAGTGGGTACTTGAACCCACAAACCTTCTGACTCAGAGGCGAGAGTGCTACCCACTGAGCCACAGGCTGACAGAAAGAATGTGCAATGATTTAGCGTCTTGCTATGTCTCGCAGAAATGTTCCCAAAGCACCGCATGGTACAATGAATTACTTTTGAAGTGATTCAGAAGTCACCGTTGTTGTGGAGGGGAACTTTGTGCACAGCAAGATCCCACAAGCAGCAACGCGATGAGTGATTAGTTTGTTCTGTTTTTTTCTGGTGGCGTTTGTTGCGGGCGAAATGCTGGCCAGGAGACTGGGGCGGCGGTGGGGGGGGGGGGGGGCGGGGGGGAATCTCCCAGCTCTCCTTTGGATTAGAACCATGGGATCTCGTACATCCTCCTGAACCACTGGAAGAGGTTCACTGGGCCTCGGTTTCAGGCCTCCTTTGGAGGGCAGCACCTTGGAAAAATGCAGAAATCCCTCAGTAAAGCATTAAAGCTCAGAGGTGCTAAGTGATGCCGATTGACAACTCGTGGCTATCCTTCCATCAGTGGCACTCCTGAAAGTACACTAATCGAGCACTAGCACTGGTTGTATCTGCATCACTCTCCCGAAGTCCCGGATTTAATATAAAAGTGCCTTATACTGCAGAACTTCCGAAAATCATGTCCGAAAGGCTGAACAGGCTGGGGCTCCTTTCTCGAGAAAAGAGAAGACTGAGGGGTGAGCTATTAGAGGTCTTTAAGATTATGAAAGGGTTTGATAGGGCAGATGTAGAGAAGATGTTTCCACAAGTGGGGGAGTCCAAAACTAGGGGCCATCAATATAAGATAGTCACCAATAAATCAAATAAGGAATTCAGAAGAAATTTCTTTACTTGAGAGTGGTTAGAATGTAGAACTCGCTACCACATGGAGTAGTTAAGGTAAATAGTATAGATGTATTTAAGGGGAAGCTAGATAAGTACATGAGGGAGAATATAATAGAAGGATATGTTGATAGGGTTAGATAACGTAGGGGTGGGAGGAGGCTCGTGTGGAGCATAAACGCCGGCATGGACCAGTTGGGCCGAATGGCCAGTTTCTGTGCTGTACATTCTATGTAAATCTAACTCCATTAAAAGCAGGGCTATTTTATAACTGGATTCCCTTGCTGCCAAATCTGAGCCATTTATCCCACAGGGGAGGATTCAGCAGCAGGTCACTCCGCCATGTGTCAGAGGCAAGTCATGGAGCACGTGCTGCAATCAGTGCAAAAGTCATGTTTACGACTTTGCCAGTCAGGCCCCTGATGTTGGGGCAGGAGTTGGGACAGACGGGCACTGCCAGTCATGCACTCCTGACCTGTGTGGATGGGTCTGGGAGGTCAGCCTGCCCGCAACCAAATATGGCAGGCTGGGCAGAAGTGGTTGTGGATATATGCCACTGCAGTGGTCCGAGGCGCCTCAGGAAGCCCTCTATCAGTGGGTAGCTTCATGACCGCTAACACTCCAGTGCAGTACTGAGGGAGCGCTGCACTATCGGAGGCACCGTCTTCCGGATGAGACGTTAAACCGAGGCCCCGTCTGCTCTCTCAGGTGGACGTAAAATATCCCGTGGCCACTATTTTGAAGAAGAGCAGGGGAGTTCTCCCCGGTGTCCTGGCCAATATTTATCCCTCAACCAACATCACCAAAAACAGATTATCTGGTCATTTGTCTGTGCTGTTTGTGGGAGCTTGCTGTGCTCAAATTGGCTGCTGTGTTTCCTACATTACAACAGTGACATCAACAGCACTTCATTGGCTGTACAGCGCTTTGGGACGTCCTGAGGTTGTGAAAGGCGCTATAGAAATGCAAGTCTTTCTTTCCTTATATTTTACAATGTCACGTCTGATTCTGTTGCTGTTTGATTCTGTAAGGTAAATGGGGGATGTATTACAGCATCGCAACCAAAGGCTGGGCAGTGATATAAACAGAGTATAAAAGGTTCCTGCGATAACAAAATAACCTTTAATATAAGTATATATATTTTTTTAAATTCCTGTGCTGACATTTCCTAAACACCATCCTACCTAAATATGAGTTGAAAGAAAAGAACATTTGAATATTGCTTTAAAAGAAATTGATGTCATATTCTCCTTAAAGGGACATTTTTAGAAAAGAGAATCTGTTCTGTACATTTAACCTGAGCAGTGCAGACAGAAGCACTATAAACAGAGGCTGTAGCTATCGGAATTAGGATTGTACAGTCACTGGAAGGCCGTGCTGTTTGAATGCAGCTGTACAGTGTAAGTACGTGTTTCGTGTGAAAATGATACACATTTTAAACATCTTGAAGGCAGCAAACAAGGCACCCATCACACAGAAAGAATAACTATCATCGCTGTTCTTTTATCTTTCCACCCCCACAACATTGCTCCAGTGAAATTCCACTATAATTTTCACTTTCCTCCCATTCCTAATTTTAACAATTTGCACTTCAAACAACCGAAGCCTCAGTGCACGGATTCAGCAGCTGAGTCGCAGCTGCTCAGTCACCGCCCGATGGCCAGCCCGCGCTGATTTCTCGGCCCACCCTTGTTCAGTCACTGCTGCCAGCCTGACAGGTTGGCTAACTCGCGGCCACGTTGGGATAATTTATTTTAAACATTTTTATTCGTTTTATGGGATGTGGGAAGGCCGGCATTTATTGCCCATTCCCTAATTGCCCATGAGAAGGTGGGGGTGAGCCGCCTTCTTGAACCGCTGCAGTCCGTGTGGTGAAGGTGCTCCCACAGTGCTGTTAGGGAGGGAGTTCCAGGCTTTTGACCCAGCGACGATGAAGGAACGGCCGATATACTTCCAAGTCAGGATGGTGTGTGACTTGGAGGGGGACTTGGAGGTGGTGATGTTCCCCTGCGCCTGCTGCCCTTGTCCTTCTAGGTGGAAGAGGTCGCAGGTTTGGGAGGTGCTGCCGAAGAAGCCTTGGTGAGATGCTGCAGTGCATCTTGTAGATGGTACACACTGCAGCCACGGTGCGCCGGTGGTGGAGGGAGTGAATGTTTAAGGTGGTGGATGGGGTGCCAGTTGTTACGGTTCTGTTCCTTTTAGTTGCATCAACCCCAAAAAAACGGGTGGATTGGGGTCCCAATCAGAACCTGCCTCTAACCCACCCAGTTCTGGTTTTAACGAAGGTGAGATGGGGGTGGGCAGCCAAACCGCTCCCAGGAGGCGGGTCGTCCATTTAAATATTATAATGAGGTTGCGTGCCTCAGATTTAACCTACATTTTAAATTTAACTGTGGCTCGTCGGATCTCGCAGGCCTCGGGAAACCCGATAGCTAATGGAAAGCGAGGACTGTTGGATCCAGGAGGTACATGCCTTTACACTTACCTCCTGGATCCAGCGTCCCTGCCTCACCCACCCCCCGCGATTGGAGACCCCCCACAAGGCCTCCCATCCCCCCCCCCCCAGGCCTTCGATCACCTCCCTCTGCCGTCCCCCCTCCGCCCCCCCCCCATTCGTTCTCCAGGCTGGTCCCGTTCTCTCCCTCCCCACCGATCACCTCCTGGCTGGCGGTGATCTCTCCCTCTCCCTCCCCCCCCCCAACAACCTCCGGCCCCCCGATGTTCTATGCAAACCCCCCATGCTCCTCCGGCCCCCCGATGCTCGAGTCTGGCCCCCGACCACCCACCCGGCCCCCACTTGATCCCTCCTTCCCTCCTCTTTGCAGCCTAGTGCCTGCAACAAGCCAGCCTCTCAATCTGGCTGGCTGGGGGTGGTAAATGGAGATTTCAAATGCCGTTACATTGGGCGAGGCCTGCGGGAAACCCATTCCCCAGGGTTTCCCGACCTCTTCCGAGCAACTCCCAACCCACCTCCCGATTACAATTCTGGCCCATGCTATACCCGGGCGACCATGAGTTAACTAATACGTAGAATGGAGCGTTACTTGGGCTGCAAGCATTCTTGCTATCAGCTCCTTCCTTTGCTTTTCTTTCGATTTAATCACTGTTTCTTATTCCTTAGTTCACAGCGTTCTGTGGTCCCTCCTTCATACTCCTTATACTGCCATGGCACTTGTTTCATTAGAGCATGGAGTAACAATGTGCCATTTGAGACATGATCTAAATGGATGAGGTGACAGGCTCGAGGGGCTGAATGGCTTGCTCCTGTCCCGATGAAGTGACGAGATTTTTGTTGAGCAGAATTTGAACAAAATTGAAAGCCTTATGCATTCAAGATGGTGGAAGGATAACTCAGTGCCCGTGCACTGGGACGGACTGAGATATTTCACTCATTGACCTTTTATCCCTATGGGGAAGCCCCTTATGTGATGACTGTTCCGCACCTTGCCCACCCCCACCAAGACATCTTGCCTCAAATGCTCCCATCTGCCATCTTGAATCCACAAGGCTTACAATTTTGTTCAAATTCTGCTCAACAGAAATCCCATCAATTCATAGGAAGAGGAGTAGGCCATTCAGCCCCTTGAGCCAGTTATGCCATTCAATCAGATTATGGGTGATCAGTCCTTCAACTCCATTTCCCCGCCTTTGATCCGTATCCCTTGATCCCCTTACCTAACAAAATTCTATCGATCTATTGAAAATTTCAATTGTCCCAGCCTTTTGTGGGAGATTTCCACTACCCTTTGTGTGAAAAAGTGCATCCTGATTTCACTCCTAAATGGCCTAGCACTAATTTTAAGATTGTGATCCCTTATTCTGGATTCCCCCACCAGAGGAAATAGTTTCTCTGTATCGACCCTATCGAATCCTTTTATTACTTTAAACACAGAACGGTAGCATAGTGGTAATGTTACTGGACTAGTTGAATCCAATGAAGCCTGGCCTAGTAATCTGGTTCAAATCCCACCATGGCAGCTGGGGATTTAAATTCAGTTAAATAAATTTGGAATAAAAAGCTGGTATTAGTAATGGTGATCATGTAACTACCAGATTGTCATAACAACCCACCTGGTTCACTACTTGTCCTTTAGGGAAGGATATCTGCCATCCTTACCTGGTCTGGCCTATATGTATCTCCAGACCTCACAGCAAATGTGGTTGACTCTTAACTGTCCTCGAGCAGGGCAATTAGGGATGGGCAATAAATGCTGGCCTTGCCAGTGACACCCACATCCTGTGAATGAATTAAAAAAAACTCAATTAGATCACTCCTCAACTGTTTAGACATGAGGGAATACAAGACCTTGGGATTTAAAAGTTGTCCCAAATTTTCTATCTCAGAAGACAGTGGTCACCTTAAAGGAAGAGGATAAATTGGATACTTTTCTTTGCCCTACTTACAGACAGTGTTGTTTTCACCTTAGAAATGTCATCATTTAAATTTCAGTTTTAGTTTCATCTTTTTGCCTCTAATTTTAGTGTTATTTTGTTTATAATTTTCAGAAGAAATTGAATCCCAGTTTGAAAGAAAGAGAATAAAGAAAGCACTTGCATTTATATAGCACCTTTAATGACCTTCTGATCAATGTTCCCTGTAATTTTATCTTGAGTGCAACGGGCCCTTTAATGGGCTGCGCAGCCCATTCAAATTTCTGCACGTGTGCGGTTTTTCCATTGTGATGCCTGCGCGGGACCTCCAGAGCGCTGCACGGCTTCATGGCTGTGTGGTCGCATGGCTTAATGGGAACTTGGCTCACGACATCCTAGAGCGCATCGCAGTCAATGAAGCACTTTTAAAGTACAGTCACTGTTGTAATGTAGGGAAATGTGGCAGCCAATTCACGTACAGCAAGATCTCACAAACTGCAATGTGATAAATGACCAGATAATTTGTTTTTTTGGTTGAGGAATAGATATTGGCCAGGACACCGGGGAGAACTCCCCCCTGCTCTTCTTCAAATCGTGACAGGGATCTATTGCGTCCATCTGAAGGAAAGACCCAGTTCAATGTCTCGACCAAAAAGATCTCACCTCTGACAGTGAAATATCAACCTAGGCTGTGTTTGTAAATCTCTAGCAGTGGGCCTTGAACCCACGACCTTCTGACTCAGAGGTGAGCATGCTACCATGAAGCCATGGCTTGACACCTTAAGGGGTAATTTCTCACCCCTAAACTCCCAGCAGAGAGCCACGCTCAAGGGATGCATGGATCGAAGATTCGGGGCTACAGTGTGGTAGCTCTTCTGCCTGGATTCCCTTTGAGTGCAGCTTCCTAGCTGGGGGTGCAGGAATTAACCCATCACTCCATTACGTTCCCAAATTTTAGTCATGTTTTAGTTTTTTAAAAATGAAGCCCAAATTTTTTTTTTTAACTTTCCATATTTTCACTCAAGTCTTTTCTGGAATTTTCTGAAAAATGGTAGGGCAGAATTCCAACCCGCAGTGTTCATGTACGACCATTTAAAGTGCTCATACTATATTGACGTGCACGCTATTTTTAAGCAGGCGCTAATTCACTCTAAACTAAGCGTAAATTAATGCCCAGTGGGACGCAGTACAAACTCGTCGAGCCGTGATCTTAACCGATCAGAAGGGTTTTCAAAAAATGCCATCAATTATTGATTCACTTCTCACACAACTGCTGAAGCCAAAGACAGGTTGAAAAATAATAATCTGGGGCTTGAAAGCTGACCGAGACTCGCCTGTTTCAACATCCGACGGAAGTTGTGCATCGCTGACCAGTGCGTTTTAGTGTTGCGAACAATTTTCATTTCAATCTCATATCTTTATCAGGAATCTTAGTCTCATTTCAGTTCAATTTTAACTTAGTGACAAAAAAAATGATCATTTTAGTCAACCACTATTTTCTTCAATGAAAACAACAATGTTTACAAGCCACCAAAGTATCACTGTCTGGGTGAAAATAGTCTTCATAACTTAGGTTTGGTAAACTTGATTGGCACCCCATCCACCATCTTAAACATTCACTCCCTCCACCACCGGCGCACCGTGGCTGCAGTGTGTACCATCTACAAGATGCACCGCAGCAACTCGCCAAGGCTTCTTCGGCAGCACCTCCCAAACCCACAACCTCTTCCACCTAGAAGGACAAGGGCAGCAGGCGCATGGGAACACCATCACCTCCAAGTTCCCCTCCAAGCCACACACCATCCTGACTTGGGAATATATCGACGTTCCTTCATCGTCGCTGGGTCAAAATCCTGGAACTCCCTCCCTGACAGCACTGTGGGAGCACCTTCACCACACGGGACTGCAGCGGTTCAAGAAGGCGGCTCACCACCACCACTTCTCAAGGGCAATTAGGGATTGGCAATAAATGCTGGCCTTGCCAGCGACGCCCACATCCCATGAACGAATAAAAAAAAACTTAAAACCAAGGTCACGCATTGAGCTGGGTCCTTTATTCCAAAAAAGAGGCTGCAGCATATGAAGATGCATGATCTGGCATTGTGTAATTAATAATGATAAATGGATTATGATTTGGAGCAATATGATAACAAGCAGGCTTCAGTGTGTTCCTTTCCTAACAGATTACCTTGTCAGATTTGTTAATTCAGTGTCAACCATTTGACACCCTTCTGTTGGATACAATTGAAATACAAACAACAACACACTGCAGCCCGGCTAAAAGAGGCTTCGCAGTATAGACAGGCGTGTCTTTCACTTCTAAAAGGTGACTTTGCAGATGGCTCAGTTGGTAAGAGCAGGGGCTACTGTGGGTCTGGACCACATAGAACAGCGGTGTTAACTGTGGCTCAGTGGGCGGCACGCTCGCCTCTGGGCCAGAAGGTTGCGGGTTCACAGTCCCACTCCAGAGGCTTGAGCACGAATTTTAGGCTGACACTCCGGTGCTGCGCTGTCGGAGGTGCCGTCTTTCAGATGAGACGTTAAACCGAGGCCCCGTCTGCCCTCTCAGGTGGATGGAAAAGATCCCGTGGGTGCTATTCAAAGAAGAGCAGGGGAGTTCCCCCCACCACCGCCCACCCCCCGCCCCCAACCCCCGCTGTGTCCTGGCCAATATTTATCCCTCAACCAACATCACTAAAACAGATTATCCGGTCATTATCACATTGCTGTTTGTGGGAGCTTGCTGTGCGCAAATTGGCTGCCGCGGTTCCTACATTACAACAGTGACTCCACTTCAAAAAAGTACTTCATTGGCTGTAAAGCGCTTTGGGACGTCCTGAGGTCGCGAAAGACGCCAAATGAATGCAAGTCGTTCAGTGTGCTCCCAGGTTTAGTCCATGGTCTGTGTTAGTTGATCTCAGTCCCTGGACTAGAGAAGATTAAAAGAAAACAACAGTCAGGGTTTCCATTCCTGATCCCATGTGGAATGTGTCACACACACAGAAAGCCCATTTGTGTAAGGTTACGGGAGGGTTCTCTTTGCTATCTGCAAGGTTCCAATGTGAGTTGGGCTCTTCCTTGAGTTCACAACACGAGACTATACCTTTCAGCCTGCAGTGTCCTAGAGTCATAACGGCACAGAAGGAGGCCATTCGGCCCATCGAGTCCGTGCCGGCTCTCTGCAGAGCAATCCAGTCAGTCCCATTCCCCCGCTCTATCCCCGTAGCCCTGCAAGTTTATTTCCCTCAAGTGCCTATCCAGTCTCCTCTTGAAACATTGAGTGTCTCCACTTCCACCACTTCCATCGGCAGCGAATTCCAGGTCCTCACCACTCGCTGCGTAAAAAAGTTTTTCCTCACGTCCCCCTGAATCTCTTGCCCAAAACCTTAAATCTGTGTCCTCTAGACCTTGTACCATCAATTAGTGGGAACAGCCTTTCCCCGTCTAGCCTATCCAAACCTGTCATAATCTTGTACACCTCTATCAAATCACCCCTCAACCTCCTTTGCTCTAATGAAAACAAATCCAGCTTCTTCAACCTGTCCTTGTAGCTAAGATCCCCCATCCCCGGAACCATTCTGCTAAATCTCCTCTGCACCCTCTCAAGGGCCTTCACATCCTTCCTAAAGTGTGGTGACCAGAACTGGACGCAATACTCGAGTTGTGGCCTAACCAGTGCAACTGCAGTGTGCGGAAAGGTGGGATTCAAGTTGACAAGTAGGGTGGCATTCTGTAGAAAAAGGGAAGTCAGCTGTTTTTGCCAGCCTGAGAGTCTTGTTCGACACTGTTGCCCTCTTCCAGCGCTGCTGCTTAATGAACGTGGGTCTTGATTAAAATAGGACAGTTGAGAGGTTTGCACAAACTGCCCCTAAACTGGCACTAAAATTGGCGCTCTAACTGTGAGGGTTAAGGGATAGCTGGTGTGGGGAATAGGAAAGGTCACAGTGGTGCGGTTGGTTTCTCCTTTGAGGACTGGGGGCTACGGTTAGGGCATATTGTTGGAGCAGAGCAGAGAGAGTTTTACTCAACATCTGAGCCATGTTGTACCTGACCTTGTAATAGTTGATGCTGACGTGGGGTGCCTGAAATGGAAAAAGTGCGAACAAAAAGCTCTTGGATTTATGTGGGTACAGCAGCCTAGTGGTTATAGTACTGGACTAGTAACCCAGAGTTTGTGAGTTGAAAGCCCACCAAGCAAGTTGTGAAATCAGAACGTGGCCATGAAATCTGCTATCATGTTGTAAAAATCCAACTGGTTCACTAATGGAACTAAGGGAACCTGCCACCCTTACCCAGTCTGACCTACTTGTGACTCCAGACCGGTGTTATGTGTTTGACTCTTAACACCCTCCAGGAAACTAGGGATGGGCAATAAATACTGCCTTGCCAGTGCTGCCCACGTCCCAAAAACAGATTTAAAAAAAAACCAGTAATGCTCTTCACATAAAAGAAATGTTAGAGAGAGCGTAACAAGACAGAAGTGCACACTGAGCAGGGGAAAGGAGATTTGTGGAAGACCAAAAGCATGGTCTATACTCTATGGAATTTAGAAGAATGAGAGGTGATCTCATTGAAATATACAAGATTCTAAGGGGGATTGACAGGGTAGATGCTGAGAGGCTGTTTCCCCCGGCTGGAGAGTCTAGAACTAGGGGGCATAGTCTCAGGATAAAGGGTCCGCCATTTAAGACTGAGATGAGGAGGAATTTCTTCACTCAGAGGGTTGTGAATCTTTGGAACTCTCTACTCCAAATCGCTGAATCGTTGAGTATATTCAAGGCTGAGATCGATAGATTTTTGGACTCCAGAGGAATCAAGGGATATGGAGATCGGGCGGGAAAGTGGAGTTGACGTCGAAGATCAGCCATGATCTTATTGAATGGCGGAGCAGGCTCGAGGGGCCATATGGCCTACTCCTGCTCCTAATTCTTATGTTCTTACGGTCAAGGAAAAGGCTTTTCAGCGGATTTTTGTGGGCAGGATGCGAAGTCGTGTGGCAAAGTGGTTTGGAGCGAGAACGCTAGAAGGCGTGGCCTGAGATAGCGGCCTCGCAATGTGAAGCAAAGGGGCAAGTTCCGATGTGGTATCAGAGGGCGAGGACATATGTTCACAAAATATATTTCAAGCTGTGAATCCATACAATAGAAATGGAAGTGTTATGGTACTGAGGTCCACAAATCCCTCCCTTGGGATACTAATGTACGAGCGATGGACACCTTTAAATGTGCCTTAAATTTCTGTCTCTGCCACTTTAGCAAAGGCTTTAACCCATTAAACAGGCTCGGCTAAAATAGCAGGCAGGAGAGATTTCGGACAAACACGTTACGCCAAGGCGGAATTTCAGACTGCTTCGGGACTCTAACCCAGTGTAGGAAGGGTTAATTGATCTGTCCCTTTTTAACAATAGAGAGCTGCCTATTGTCAGCTTTATAACAAACATTATTTATGCATATTAAAAATGACAAACATCCATACTTCATAATGATCCACAGAGTGGTGCTGACATCATCGAGACAAGCCAGGGAACAATCACCTCAATAAGCAATTAAAATGCATATCAGCAAGGACCCATCAGGTTCCATTTCCACACTAATTTATCTTGGTAAATAGACAACGGATGTCCCTCATTCATCAAGATGATAAAATTATGCAAATGATAAATGAGTTTATAGATAGCTTCACTGCGTCTTGTTTTAATGGATGATACAATGCAGATGATGGTTCTGTCAAGCACAGCCCAGGCGCTTTTTTTTCGCTCTCTCTCACTTATGTGACAGTCTTACTAAACATAAATAATTGTTTACTGAAGACAAGGCTCCTAATTTAGGGCAATGTCTTTGTGTGTTTTTAATTTTCCTTTAACGCGCTGCCGAGAGAAGAGAAAAGTTGTCACTCAGGTGAAACACAGTTAGAGGGGAAGGGGAAAAAAATCCTCTAAACATCGTGCCGGCTGGCTCCTTGCGGCATTGTTTGACGGAGCTAACACCACGCCAAGTAGCGACTTCTTTCCCAAGATTGTATCCTGCAAATTACTGTCAGAGATGTCATCGTATCAATGCGTAACACGATTGTATCAAATGCCTCTCGCTGCTATTTTAACGGAGGGGTCTGGGTTAATATCACTGTTAAAATAGTGCGGGAGAGGAATCTGGTACAAGATAGCAATAACATCCCCAGACAGTAACCTCTAGCACTATGCCCCTATTGAGATGTTCTACGCAATTCAGGAATCCTTTTGATGCAACTTTTGTGCAAATAATTAAAAGGCTAGAAGATTAAGGGGTGATCTAATCGAAGTGTTTAAGATGATTAAAGGATTTGATAGGGTAGATAGTGAGAAACTATTTCCTCTGGTGGGGGGAGTCCAGAGCAAGGGGTATTAGGGCTCATGGGACTGGGGATAATATACTAACATGGATTGAGCATTGGTTAACGGACAGAAAACAGAGAGTAGGAATAAACGGGTCATTTTCGGGTTGGCAGGCTGTAACTAGTGGGGTACCGCAAGGATTAGTGCTTGGGCCTCAGCTATTCATAATCTATATCAATGATTTGGATGAGGGGACCAAATGTAATATATCCAAGTTTGCTGATGATACAAAGCTAGGTGGGAATGTAAGTGGTGAGTAGGATGCAAAGAGCCTTCAAGGGGATATAGATAAGCTAAGTGAGTGGGCAAAAACTTGGCAAATGGAATATAATGTGGAGAAATGTGAAGTTATCCACTTTGGTAGGGAAAATAGAAAAGCAGAGTATTTTTTAAATGGTGAGAGATTGGGAAATGTTGGTGTTCAGAGGGACTTGGGTGCCCTTGTACACAAATCACTGAAAGTTAACATGCAGGTACAGCAAGCAATTAGGAAAGCAAATGGTATGTTGGCCTTTATTACAAGAGGATTTGAGTATAAGAGTAAAGACATCTTACAGCAATTATATAGGGCCCTGGTGAGACCACACCTGGAGTATTGTGTACAGTTTTGGTCTCCTCACCTAAGGAAGGATATATTTGCCATAGAGGGAGTGCAACGAAGGTTCACCAGACTGATTCCTGGGATGGGGGGATTGTCCTATGAGGAGAGATTGAGTAGACTAGGCCTATATTCTCTAGAGTTTTAAAGAATGAGAGGTGATCTCATTGAAACATACAAAATTCTTACAGGGCTTGACAGGGTAGATGCAGGGAGGATGTTTCCCCTGGCTGGGGAGTCTAGAACCAGGGGTCACAGTCTCAGAATAAGGGGTCGGCCATTTGGGACTGAGATGAGGAGAAATTTCTTCACTCAGAGGGTGGTGAATCTTTGGAATTCTCTACCCCAGAGGGCTGTGGAGGCTCAGTTGTTGAGTATATTTAAGACAGAGAGCGATAGATTTTTGGAAATTAAGGGATATGGGGATAATGCAGGAAAGTGGAGATGAGGTACAAGATCAGCCATGATCTTATTGAATGGCGGAGCAGGCTCGAGGGGCCGAATGGCCTACTCCTGGTCCTATTTCTTATGTTCTTATGTATAACCTTAAAATCAGAGCTAGGCCATTCAGGGGTGATGGCAGGAAGCACTTCTTCACACAAAGGGTAGAGGAAATCTGGAAAACTCTCCCCAAAAAGCTGTCGAGGCTCGGGGTCAATTGAAAATTTGAAAACTGCGATTGATAGATTTTTGTCAGGCAAGGGTATTAACGGTTCAAAACCAAGGCGGGTAGATGGAGCCAAGATACAGATCTAATTGAATGGCGGAACAGGTTCGAGGGGCTGAATGGCCTTCTCCTGTTCCTATGCTAAGAGGAGATTTAATGGAGATTTTCAGAGTTATGAAGGGTTCTGACAGAGTGAATAGGGAAAGACGGTTCCCTGTGGTTGGGGAGTCAGTCACAAGGGGTAATCAGTTTAGAACTGACACTGAAAGAGTGAGCAGAGGGGTTAGTAGTAATGTCTTTATGCAGAGTGGTTAGAGCAGGGAGTAGTTGAGGTAAAGAACATTGCATCTGAATCTGAATTGCATTTAAGGAAAAGTTGAATAAATATTTAAATTGAGACAGATACAGAGCTAGAAAGAAAGAAAGAACAAAAGAAAAAGAAAGAAAGAGAAAGACAGAAAGAAAGAAAGACTTGCATTTAGAGTAGGGCAGTGGGATTTTTAGAATGCTCCAGCTAAGAGCTGGCACAGACACGATGGGCTGAGAGGGAAGAGAGACAAAGAGAGAAAGAGAATATCTTAGAAGAAAGAAGATTACACAAACATATTGGGTTTCTCTAACTTTCTCTCCTCAGCATCGTACTTGGTATAAAGCCAGAAGTGTTCAAACAGTGGGCCATGGGCCAGAAGTGACTACCAAAAACCTCCAAACTAGCCACTCCTCCCTATTTACAAACATACAATAATTTAAAGAAAGACTTAAAGAAAGACTTGCATTTCTATAGCGCCTTTCACGACCACTGGACGTCTCAAAGCGCTTTACAGCCAATGAAGTACTTTTGAAGTTCAGTCACTGTTGTAATGTGGGAAACACGGCAGCCAATTTGTGCACAGCAAGCTCCCACAAACAGCAATGTGAAAATTACCAGATAATCTGTTTTTGTTATGTTGGTTGAGGGAGAAATATTGGCCAGGACAACAGGGATAACTCCCCTGCTCTTCTTCGAAATAGTGCCATGGGATCATTTACGTCCACCTGAGAGAGCAGACGGGGCCTCAGTTTTACGTCTCATCCGAAAGACGGCACTTCTGACAGTGCAGCACTCCCTCAGCACTGCACTGGAATGTCAGCCTAGCTTTATGTGCGCAAGTCCCTGGAGTGGGACTTGAACCCACAACCTTCTGACTCAATGACAAAAGGACAAAACCAAATGGTCCATCCAGCCTGTCCCACCCAGACAGGGACCAAAATTCCACCCTCTGCCCCAGTCACGCAAAATTACCCCCTGCATCTGTCAGCTTCATTCCGTGGTTGCACTCTCGCCTCTGAGTCAGAAGGTTGTGGGTTCAAGCCCCACCCCAGGACTGGAGCACAAAATCTAGGCTGACGCCTCCACAGTACTGAGGGAGTGCTGCACTGTCGGAGGTGCCATCTATCGGATGTGACATTAAACAGAGGCCAGGTGGATGTAAAAGATCCCTTCGGAGCTTTTTTGGGAAAAAGAACAGGGAGTTCTCATAGTGCCCTGGTCAACATTCAAACATCATCCAAAACCTCTAAAACAGATAAACTGCTCACTTATCTCATTGCTGCTTGCGGGATCTTGCTTTGTGCAAGTCGTCTGCCACGTTTGCCTAATTTAACCACCGTGGCTGCACTTCAAACGTAATTAATTGGTTGTGTAGCACTTTGGGACATCCTGAGGACATAAAATGCGTGTTCTTCTCCCATATTTCTTATTTGCTGATTTGTTTGAATCATGTGGGTCTGGAGGTGCGAAAGGGCTGGTTTTAGTGCTGTTGCTTCATCGGTGGATGAATGCTAAATCAGAACACCGAGACCCGTTAGTATCAGCGACTTGAGATATTTGCAAATTAATGGGAACATTGAGTTAAACTTTAAATGTGGCCCCTGAGGCTCCATGGTACGTTCCTAATCATCCGCTGAATAGAAACATCTCGTTTAGCACAGATGCATTTAAGGGGAAGCTGGATAAGCACATGAGGGAGACAGAAATAGAAGGACATGCTGATAGGATTAGATGAAGAGGTGTGGGAGGAGGCTCGTGTGGAGCATAAGCGCCGGCATGGACCAGTTGGGCCGAATGGCCTGTTTCTGTGCTGTAAGTACTTTGTAATACTTTGTACTTCGTAATAAATGGCATACAGAGATGTCTTTGTCGGGCGAGAATTCTCTGGACTCTAAAAGATTCTTTTGTTGCTGTTGGAATGTGATTACTTAAGAATATTTTATATTTCTATGAACTGTGAGCTAATTCTTTCATTGGCCAGCACAGGTATTTTTTATTTGTTGATGCCTTGTTTCATCATTGGGCGTTTGATCAATCTTCAAAGTTTCTTTACGGAATCTTTGTTCTTGGTTTCTTTTTGTTTTGTGTTGTGGGATTAATCTGTTTTCCATTTCTGGCTGTAGCCTTTATTTGTCAAGGTGTTGATCAGAACTCTTCGGGGTGAAGCTGTCTCTGCCGTGCTCTGCATACCAAAAAATCAGAAACTTGTCTAATTAAAAAAAATATCACTGAAAGAAAGAAAGACTTGCATTTATATAGCGCCTTTCACAAGCCTCGGGACATCCCAAAGCGCTTCACAGCCAATGAAGTACTTTTTTTTGAAGTGCAGTCACTGTTGTAATGTGGGAAACGCGGCAGCCAATCTGCGCACAGCAAGCTCCCACAAACAGCGATGTGACAATGACCAGATAATCTGTTTTGAGTGCTGTCGGTTGAGGAAGGAATATTGGCCCCAGGACACTGGGGAGAACTCCCTTGCCCTTCTTCGAAATTGTGCCGTGGGATCTTTTACATCCGCTTGAGAGGGCAGACGGGGCCTCGGTTTAACGTCTGTTTGTGGGAGCTTGCTGTGCGTAAATTGGCCGCCGCGTTTCCGACATTACAACAGTGACTACACTTCAAAAAGTACTTCATTGGCTGTAAAGCGCTTTGGGAACGTTCTGAGGTCATGAAAGGTGCTGTAGAAATGCAAGTATTCCTTTCTTTAACCACAAAGTGTGGGGTGGGGGGGGTCACGTGTAGGCCAGACTGGGGAGGGGTGGCAGGTTTCCTTCCCTGAAGAGCATGCGTGAACCAGTTGGGTTTTTCCTAGCAGCATTCATGATTATTTGATCTGGTGCCAGCCCGCGAATTACTGGATTTATCGAATTCAGCTTCACATGGTGGGCTCTGAGCACATAGCCTCTGAGTTGCTCGTCCAGTGCCACTGTAATGCTGTTTCTTTTTGCAGCAGCAAAGTTATTTAACCTGGCTGGTTCTTTAAATCCTGAGGAGAAGTCGAAGGAGATTTTATTTACATCCTCATGGATTGATGACTCACTCCCAGCTCCTCAGCGCCACAGTGGCTGGTGCTGTATACACATATGCACATGTAATTGCTCAGCCTGTACTCTAGATGGCGCTGTACTTGGTGTCACTATCTAAGCTGCCACTGGCATCAGCTGACTTGTTACAGTACCAATTGAACAGGCACTAAGAATAATTGGAAAAACTCATGGAAAACAATGACGATGTTAATGGAGAAAACCTGTACGTCAGTTGAACTCTTGTCTGCACAGTTTTGCTATGTCTTACCACAGCTTATTTCCTCTGCAGTAGTATTATAAATCAAGAAACAGATGGCGTGGTCTTGGGATTCCCATGATAGCTGCAACCTATTTGGAAAATCTAGAATAAATAATTGACGAATACTCTGCAATCGTAACACAAATCATTGAGATTTGTGAGGGAGGCAGGTCAAAAAGAGACAACAACAACCTGCGTTTATATAGCGCCATCAACGTAGTAAAACGCCCCAAGGTGCTTCACAAAAACAAAATTTGACACCAAGCCACGTATTAGGACAGGTGACCAAAAGCTTGGTCAAAGAGGTAGGTTTTAAGGAACGTCTTAAAAGAGGAGAGAGAGTTAGCAAGATGGAGAGGTTTAGGGAGGGAATTCCAGAGCTTATGGCCTAGGCAGCTGAAGGCACGGCCGCCAATGGTGAAGCAGTGGCAATCGGGGATGCACAAGGGGCCAGAATTGGAGGAGCGCAGAGCTCGCGGAGGGCTGTAGGGCTGGAGGAGGTTATATAGGTAAGGGAGGGGGCGAGGCCATGTAGGGATTTGAAAACAAGGATGAGAATTTTAAAGCCAAAGTGTTGCCGGACCAGGAGCCAACGTAGGTCAGCGAGCACCGGGGTGACGGGTGAACGGGACTTGGCGCGAGTTAGGACACGGGCAGCAGAGCTTTGGATGAGCTCGAGTTTATGGAAGGTGGAAGATGGGAGGCCGGCCAGGAGTGCGTTGGAATAGTCAAGTCTAGAGGTAACAAAGGCATGGGTGAGGGTTTCAACAGCGGATGAGCTGAGGCAAGGGCGGAGACGGGTGATGTTACGGAGGTGGAAGTAGATGGTTTAAAGATTTCTCTCCAGCAAACCAACAAAAAACAACTCACTCACTCCACCCAGACCTTATTTGTACAAAAACGGTGAAAATTATTATTTCTGCTGATCGATAAATCAGTAACAAGGGGTCATAGACTTAGGATTAGTACCAAATGGGTAAAGAAGGCAGTGAGAAGATTTTTTTCACACAAAGGATTATTAGAATGTGGGACACATTGTCGCAAGTGGTTATTAATTCAATCGTAATTAGATAAACTTTTGAAGAAGAAAAATATTTAAGGTTTTACTGAAAGAGCAAAGAAATGGGACTAGAGTAGGTAGCTGCAACATGGAATTTACTCTGGCACGCGTACAAAAAGCAGTCTCTTTTAATGTGCTACAATTCCTATGTGGAAGAAACTGGATGTGAGACACAGTTTGAGTGCACAGAGCCATTAAAACCAAAGAGATTTGAAAATGGTGAGGACGGTTGAAAAAAGACCTTTACACAATTGCCAAGAAGCCATTAATCAAACGTAAGGCACACTCCAGTGAGCGACTGCCTAACAATCCTTGACAAATATAGTGTTGTATATAATAGGGGAAAATGTTCCAAGAGAACAGGGAAACAAGATCCTTTGTGGAAAGCCAAGATGAGCGCAGCCTACCAACTAAACCAGGAGTTACGCAACAGTAAAACCGTATTCCTGTTGGAGTCTGGGCAAAGTGGCCAGTTTTTTGCGACGCCTGAATAGCGCCAGCTGCCTAATTTACATCAGCGTAGCAGCTGCATTGGTGTCATTAATGCGTAATGTGTGCAGGCGTATGTCGGGTGCTGCAGGCATGCACATTACAGATGCTGCACGTGCATGAATGCCATTACTTGTGGGCAGGGGATAGGAATTGGGTCTAATTCGTACTGGGAGCAACTCAGCGGCCAGACTTTCACAAGACAGTGGCTAAAACAGAAATCCAGAATGGGACGCTGCTGCACACCCGAGCTACAAGAAGACATTTCAAATGAAACTAGTGAAGTTGCCCGTGGCATTGCCTCACAGTAAGTATTTTTCGTAGATAAAGGATGGGGAAAGATCAGGGGAGTGGGACTAATTGGAGAGCTCTTACAAAGAGCCGGTACGGACACTATGGGCCGAATGGCCTCCTTCTGTGCGGTGTGACTCGATGGTGACCAAGTTGGGGGGGGGTAGAGACTTCTGAAATGCACTTCACAGCGCGCCTGGTGGTCGGAGCCTGCAACTACTCCATAGATTTAGCATAGCAAGATTGAATCAAAATATATTGTAATAATTTAAAAGAAAGAAAGACTTGCATTTCTATAGCGCCTTTCATGACCACCGGACATCCCAAAGCGCTTTACAACCAATGAAGTACTTTTTTAAGTGTAGTCACTGTTGTAATGTAGGAAACGCGGCAGCCAATTTGCGCACAGCAAGCTCCCACAAACAGCAATGTGATTTTTTTTTTTATTCGTTCATGGGATCTGGGCGTCACTGGCAAGGCCAGCATTTATTGCCCATCCCTAATTACCCTCGAGAAGGTGGTGGTGAGCCGCCTTCTTGAACCGCTGCAGTCCATGAGGTGAAGGTGCTCCCACAGTGCTGTTAGGGAGGGAGTTCCAGGATTTTGACCCAGAGACGATGAAGGAACGGCGATATACTTCCAAGTCAGTATGGTGTGGAGGGGAACTTGGAGGTGATGGTGTTCCCATGTGCCTGCTGTCCTTGTCCTTCTAGGTGGTAGAGGTCGTGGGTTTGGGAGGTGCTGTTAAAGATAATCTGTTTATTGGTGATGTTTATTGAGGGATAAATATTGGTCAGGACAGTGGGGAGAACTCCCCTGCTCTTCTTCAAATAGTGCCAGGTGATCAGTTACGTCCACCTGAGAGAGCAGACGGGGCCTCGGTTTAACGTCTCATCCGAAAGACGGCACCTCCAACAGTGCAGCGCTCCCTCAGCACTGCACTGGAGTGTCAGCCTAGATTTTTGCGATCAAGTCTCAGGAGTGGGACTTGAACCCACAACCGAATGTTGACAGAAAAAAAAAATCATGGCAACCGGAAATAAGGTTTGTGGACAGGAAGTGCAAGATTTTTATTGTATTATTGATGTATGTTATATTTGGCCTCGGTGTCTAGAGAAAGGAGAAAGTCAGCCAGGGTTCCCAAACCTCACCAACATTCAGCTTAATATTGGGTTTGGACAGGATCAGGCTCAGCTGTGATCACAAGATAATACTGGACGAGGAAGACCATTCAGCCCATTTAATTGATCCATTCAGTGAGATCTTAAAGCTCCCCCCATCCCCCTCCATTGTAGCATCCAATTGTTTCTTCAATGTTTACAGGGTTTTGTCTCCACTACGCTATCTGGAAGTTTATTACAGATTTTGGTCGCTGCTTGTGTGAAGAAAATTTTCCTGGTATCAGTCCTAAAATGTACTCTTCTTGAGTTTCAAGCTGTGTACTTGTTTCATTTAAAGTAATTTTGAGTTAACTTTTTCTATACCCTTAACAATCTTATGTACCTCCACAAGATCACTCTCAGAAGCCTCCTTTCAGGGTTGAAAAACTCAAGGTTCTCCAATCTTCTCTCATAACGCTGACGATTAGCATTAGAACATAAGAAATAGTAGGAGTAGGCCATTCGGCCTTTCGAACCTGCTCCGCCATTCATTAAGATCATGGCTGATCTTCTACCTCAACTCCACCTTCCCACACTATCCCCATATCCCTTGATTCCCTTTGTATCCAAAAATCTATCGCTCTCTGTCTTGAATATACTCAACGACTGAGCATCCACAGCCCTCTGGGATAGAGAATTCCAAAGATTCATAACCCTCTAAGTGAAGAAATTCTTCCTCATCTCAGTCCTAAATGGCCAACCCCTTATTCTGAGACTGTGACCCCTGGTTCTAGACTCCCCAGCCAGGGGGAAACATCCTCCCAGCATCTACCCTGTCAAGCCCCTTAAGAATTTTATACATTTCAGTAAGATCACCTTTCATTCTTCTAAACTCTAGGGAGTATAGGCCTATTGTGGCTCTTCTCTGCACTGCCTCCCATGCTTGAATGCCTCTCTTCTTTCTCTCTCTTGGCAACCAGAACTGGGCGTAGCACTCAAGGTGCGGTCTGACCAGAGCACTGTACGGAGTGGTCATGACCTCCTCTGACTTGTATTCTACTGTTGTTTGCTGTGTAAGCTAACATGCTATTGCCTGTGTTGATTGCTGCTGAGCATTTATAGAATCATAGAAATTTATGGCACAGAAGGAGGCCATTCGGCCCATTGTGTCTGTGCCGGCCGAAAATGAGCTATCCAGCCTAATCCCACTTTCCAGCTCTTGGGTCCGTAATTTGCTGGGATTCAGGAGCTGTTTTGGGTTCCCAGAAGCTTTGGGCCATTGCAAGCCCTTCATTCCTTTCGTGTGACGTCTCTACGCCGTCAAGAATCTTAAATAGAATGTATATTTCCTGTCCACAAAACCTTATTCCCAGTTGTCACAATTTTTCGTCACATATTTCTGTCAACATTTACTATTATAAATTGTTATGTCAACATTTCCCACTCAACTTGGCCTCATCAACTGTCACAGTGTAGGCGCAGGCTATGGCCACTAGGTGGCACTGTGGATAGAGCTTCTGAAATCTTCATAGAATCATAGAAATTTATGGCACAGAAGGAGGCCATTCGGCCCATCGTGTCTGTGCCGGCCGAAAAAGAGCTATCCAGCCTAATCCCACTTCCCAGCTCTTGGTCCGTAGCCCTGTAGGTTACGGCACTTCAAGGACATATCCAAGTACTTTTTAAATGTGATGAGGGTTTCTGCCTCTACCGCCCTTTCAGGCAGTGCGTTCCAGACCCCCACCACCCTCTGGGTGAAAAAAGTGCCGCTCAACTCCCCTCTAATCCTTCTACCAATTACTTCAAATCTATGCCCCCTGGTTATTGACCTCTCTGCTTTGGGAAATAGGTCCTTCCTGTCCACTCTATCTAGGCCCCTCATAATTTTATGCACCTCAATTAAGCCTCCCCTCTTCCTCCTCTGCTCCAAAGAAAACAAAAAAAAATTGGTTGAATATGCTTAGTGTTGAGTCTACCAAGACTCCTAGGTGTCTTTCAGCTTCATCCTTATCTACTTCAACACCATTCATGAATACGCATGTCGTCTTCCTATGTGTAGCACTTCAGTTTTTCCTGCATTAAATTTCATCTGCCATTTTTCTGCTCATTTGCACACCGTGTCCAATTCTTCCTGTAATTTCTGAGCTGCCACTTCCAATTCCGCTGCCCTTCCTAGTTTTGTATCATCTGCAAATTTGACCACTTTGCATTGAGTTCCTGAATCTGGGTCATTTATTTAAATTAGAAACGGCAGCGGTCCCAGGATTGAGCCCTGAGTCACCCCACTCAATACTAACCACCGCCCCCACCCCACCACTCCCCCGCGCCCCCCCCCCCCCCCCCACCCCAGTCTGATATAACTCCTCTAAAAGTACTTGTTGTTTCTTACCTAACAACCAATTTCTCACCCATCCCCAGGCTTTCCTCTGAATCCTCACAGCTTTTAGTTTAATTAATAGCCTTTCATGTGGAAATTTGCCTAAAAGCCTTTTGGTTTGCCACGATATAAAGCTTTCCATAGTTCACTTGTGGTGTCGCTTTCTCAAAGCTTTCGAGGAGGTTGGTCAGGCAGGGTCTTGCCCTTTGGAATCCACATTGACGGCTGTTAACTAGATTATAATTGTAAGGATAATCCTCATGTTTACTCCTGATATTAATTCCATTATTTTACATAGAATGGAAACCAGTCTAATGGGCCTGTGGTTGCCTGTGCCTGTTTTGTCACCCTTTTTGAATATATAGCCTATCTCCAACCCTCTGGTACCTGCCCAGTGTCCAATGTCTCCCTTATAATGTTTGTCAGTGCATCACAAGTCTCTTCCCTTGTCTCTCGCTCAGCACTCTGAGATAAATACCATGTCTTGAACCCGTCTAGGACTGCCATCTCATCTATCGCAAAGTCTTTGATTTTACTTGGGATATCTTTGTTTTTTGGAGGGCATGTTGCTCATGTCTTCCCTTGTCAATACTTGATGGAAATATTCATTCAGAATATTTACCATTTTGTGTTCGTCCTCAGTTTCAAGGCCATTTGCATCTTTTGTAGTTTTCACCCCTTCTTTTTCACTGCCAACTTGCGATTGTGATTTGATTACCGTCATGCTTAGCTTTAACCGCTAGTCCTTTTTCCAGGACTCTCTTTGCGCCCTGCTCACCTTGTTAACATGTTTCTGCAGTTTCTTGTATTCATGCCAGTGGTCCCCGTCTCCTCCCTGCGATGCCTGCCAAGGCGCACTGGCCAGGCTCCTGGCTGAGGTAACAGAGAGCTGCTGGTATCAGTAGCATCGCATCGTGCTCAAGATCGCTCCTTCAGAAGAGGAAGGGGGGAAAATATGGACATTTACGACAACAAACCATACACCTGATTGGCTACTGAGTCAGAAGGTTGTGGGTTCAAGTCCCACACCAGAGATTTGAGCACAAAAATCTCGGCTGACACTGAGGGAGTGCTGCACTGTCGGAGGTGCCGTCTTTCGGATGAGATGTTAAACCGAGGTCCTGTCTGCTCTCTCAGGTGGACGTTAAAGATCCCATTGGCACTATTTCAAAGAAGAGCAGGGGAGTTATCCCCGGTGTCCTGGCCAATATTTATCCCTCAATCACCATCACTAAAAAACAGGTGCTATATAAATGCAAGTCTTACTTTCTAAAGAGCTGCCACATGTGAAAGTAATTCTCTCTATTGCTCATCGCTAAAGTCACTGACCAATAATTTTCAGTGAATGATAACAGCAGGCAAAAGAACAAAGATTACTGCTTGGTGACGCCTTAGAGCTCCATGTGTATGAAGCTCATGTCTATCATTTGGGCAAAACCAGCTAAAAGTTAATGACTATGTAACATAAATCACAGACAAAGACTATAATAAATCAAACAATGGCTCCAGCTATAGAGCCTAAAAACAACACTATTGTCATCATCTGCATGCAGAAAAGGGAAGACTTGTATTTATATCTATCATTTGGGCAAAAACAGCTAAAAGTTAATGACTATGTAACATAAATCACAGACAATGACTATAATAAATCAAACAATGGCTGCCTTTAAAGAGGAGATGGTTCGGGTACAGTCGAGATACATTCCCACAAGGGGGAAAGGTAGGGCAACTAAAGCCAGAGCTCCCTGGATGACGAAAGAGAAAGAGAGTAAGATGAAGCAGAAAAAGGACGCGTATGACAGATGTCAGGTTGAAAAAACAATTGAGAATCAGGCTGAATATAGAAAGTTCAGAGGGGAAGTGAAAAAGAAAATAAGAGGGACAAAGAGAGAGTATGAGAATAGATTGGCAGCTTACATAAAAGGGAATTCAAAAGTCTTCTATAGGCATATAAATAGTAAACGGGTAGTAGGAGGAGGGGTGGGGCCGATTAGGGACCAAAAGGAGACCTATGCATGGAGGCAGAGGGCATGGCTTCACCAAGGAAGAAGATGCTGCCAAAGTCATAGTGAAATAGGAGGTAGTGGAGATACTGGATGAGATAAAAATTGATAAAGAGGTACTAGAAAGACTGTCTGAACTTAAAGTCACCAGGACCGGTTCGGATGCATCCTAGGATGCTGAGGGAGGTTAAGGAGGAAATCGCGGAGGTACTGGCCAGAATACGGGGCTGGTGCCAGAGGACTGCAGAATTGCAAATGTTACACCCTTGTTCAAAAAAGGGTGTAAGGATAAACCCAGCAACTACAGGCCAGTCAGTTTAACCTCGGTAGTAGGGAAGCTTTTGGAAACGATAATCAGGGACAAAGTTAACAGTCACTTGGACAAGTGTGGATTAATTAAGGAAAGCCAGCACAGATTTGTTAAAGACAAATTGTGTTTAACTAACTTGATCGAGTTTTTTGATGAGGTAACAGAGAGGGTTGATGAGGGCAATGCGGTTGATGTGGTGTCTATGGACTTCCAAAAGGTATTTGATAAAGTGCCACATAATAGACTTGCCAGAAAAGTTGAAGCCTATGTAATAAAAGGGACAGTGGCAGTATGGATACAAAATTGGCTAAGTGACAGGAAACAGAGAGTAGTGGTGAACGGTTGTTTTTCGGACTGGAGGAAGGTATACAGTGGTGTTCCCCAGGGGTCGGTACTAGGACCACTGCTTTTCTTGATATATATTAATGACTTGGACTTGGGAGTACAGGGTACAATTTCAAAATTTGCAGATGACACAAAACTTGGAAGTATAGTGAACAGTGAGGAGGATAGTGATAGACTTCAAGAAAACATAGACAGGCTGGTGAAATGGGTCGACACGTGGCAGATGAAATTTAACACGGAAAAGTGTGAAGTGATACATTTTGGTAGGAAGAACAAGGAGAGGCAATATAAAATAAAGGGTACAATCCTAAAGGGGTGCATGAACAGAGAGACCTGGGTTATATATGCATAAATCGTTGAAGGTGTCAGGGCAGGTTGAGAAAGTGGTTAAAAAAGCATAAGGGATACTGGGCTTCATAAATAGAGGTATTGAGTACAAAAGCAAGGAAGTTATGATGAACCTTTATAAAACACTGGTTTGGCCTCAACTGGAGTATTGTGTCCAATTCTGGGCACCGCACTTTAGGAAGGATGTGAAGGCCTTAGAGAGAGTGCAGAAAATATTTACAAGAATGATTCCAGGGATGAGGGACTTCAGTTACGTGGATAGACTGGAGAAGCTGGGGTTGTTCTCCTTAGAGCAGAGAAGGTTGAGAGGAGATTTGATAGAGGTATTCAAAATCATGAGGGGTCTGGACAGAGTAGATAGAGAGAAACTGTTCCCATTAGTGGAAGGGTCGAGAACCAGAGGACACAGATTTAAGGTGATTGGCAAAAGGACCAAAGGCGACATGAGGGAAAAACATTTTTACGCAGCGAGCAGTTAGGATCTGGAATGCACTGCCTGAAAGGGTGGTGGAGGCAGATTCAATTGTGGCTTTCAAAAGGGAATTGGATAAGTACTTGAAGGAAAAAAAAATTGCAGGGCTACAGGGAAAGGGCGGGGGAGTGGGACTAGCTGAAGTGCTCTTGCAGTGAGCCGGCATGGGCTCGACGGGCCGAATGGCCTCCTTCTGTGCTGTAACCATTCTATGATTCTATCTCCCGGAAATATTTCAAAGCACTTCATGTAGAACTAGGGTTGCCAACTCTGGTTGGACGGATTCCTGGTGGTTTCATCACATGACCTCCCCGCCCCCAACCGCCTCACCCAGTCAAACAGCTTTTTTTTTATCCTTCTCCAATATCTCTATAACCAAGAAAGGGAAATGAATAAAATGCACACAATTTTTTCTTTTAATATCCCTGATGTAAGAAAACTACTAGGCACTTGGTCTAAGCGTTAAAGCTTTAATCAACTGTTTTACAACATGGAGATCTAGTTGTGTCCTTCACTAGTTCCTGTTAAAGAATGTCCTGAGCAAGCTGGGCCCATGCCCGAGTATTTATACTCTCCCTGGACAGCGCCACCAGCAGGCCGCCCAGTATTATTTCATAAGTCATTTCCACATGAATGACAAGATTCATGTCAATCCCTATGACTTTTCTCCCGGAGTTCGCTCGCAGTAGTGTCCCGGGGATTGGTATTTAATTCCTGGAGACTCCAGGGCAACCCTGGAGGGTTGGCAACCCTACATAGAATTAAAAAGAAGAAAGAACTTGCGTTTCTATACAGCGCCTTTCACGACCACCGGACGTCCCAAAGTGCTTTACAACCAATGAAGTACTTTTTGAAGTGTAATCATTGTTGTAATGTGAGTTACTTTGAAGTGCAGTGACTTAGATCAATCTTGGCAGCCATTTTGTACACAGTGAGAACATAGAACATAAGAACACAACATAAGAAATAGGAGCAGGAGTAGGCCATTCCACCCTTCGAGCCTGCTCCGCCATTCAATAAGATCTTGGCTGATCTTTGACCTCAACTCCACTTTCCCGCCTTATCCTCATGTCCTTGATTCCCTTAGTGTCCAAAAATCTATCAATTTCTGTCTTGAATATACTCAACGTCTGAGCATCCACAACCCTCTGGGGTAGAGAATTCCAAAGATTTACAACCCTCTGAGTGAAGAAATTTCTCCTCCTCTCAGTCCTAAATGGCCGATCATTACCTCCTCTTGGACTCGGGTTTGAATCCGGCCCCAGGCCGATGGCTTGAACGTCTCCTCTGTCTGATGTCGCAGAGATCCTGGGGTCCCACAGCGCGAACCTGCCCATAACTTGGCATTGATCAGCAGCAAATCACCAGTCCCACTCTGAGCGGGCACCAGAGTGGCTGGCGTGACAAGTAGAAATGACACGCTGATGTGGTAAAGGGGCGGGGGGACTCCGTGAACAGATAGTGAGCAGCCACTGCACAGGTTATTGGCCGGTGGCGGGTCGGGGCATTGGTCTACAGTGCAAAATAGCTCCGAACTTAGCACAAAAATTGACAGTCTTATTCAGAGGGGCTCAGAAGAATGGATAGTGGCAAATGGGAATGTGGCACCGGTGCAGTAAGGGTTGGTCTTTTGAGGTAAAAAGAAAAAAACGCTGGAAATACTCAGCAGGTCAGGCAGCATCTGTGGAGAGAGAAACAGAGTTTAACGTTTCAGGTCGATGACCTGTCGTCAGAACTGGAAGAATTTAGAGATGTAACAGGTTTTAAGCAGGTGCAGAGGGCAGGGAAGCGGGAGGGAGAAAAGAACAAAAGGGAAGGTCTGTGATGAGGTGGAAGGCAGGAGAGATTAAATGACAAAAGGGATGATGGTACGAGGCAAAATGGGGTGATAATGGGACAGGTAAAGAAACAAAAGATGGGTCTAGAGGAGGTGTAAATGAGGTCTATTGAAGTTATTGTTAAAACCCCAATTTTGGGGCAGAATAGCAGGAGATTTACTCTGTGTCTAACGTGTTCTGTACCTGAACCCTTGGATGGACAAATATTCCAGTTCTCCAGACTGCTGTTTCTGCACCTTGTGCAACAATATTTCACTGGCATAATTGGTGCGTTTTGTTTTTTCTAATTCAAAAGGGAATTGGATAAATACTTGAAAAGTCAAAAATCAGCAGGGCTGTGGGGAAAGAGCAGAGGAGTGGGATTAATAGTATAGCTCTTTTCAAAGAGCCGGCACAGGCACGATGGGCCGAATGGCCTCCTTCTGTGCTGTGTGATTCTATGAATAGCAGGTTTAACGCCGGTAAAATGAGGGACAATCAGGTTAAAGTTCATTTGTCTTTTGTCTCCGCAGCTGATGCAGCAGCAAGCAGCAATCATGGCCGCCACCACGCACACCGGATACTTAAACCCGACCGCCGCATTTCCCACGGCACAGATGCACCACATGGCGGCGATCAACCTGAACGGACTGGCAGCCGCGCCACTCACACCCACATCAGGTGAGGCCTCTCCCTCAGCCCGCTTGGAGGTAGACCCGCGGGCACAGGCAACTCTTGACGCTGGTTCACCCGTCTTACCGCTCCCCCCCACCCACCCTTTCGGGGCAAGTATGGAAAGAGCAGCCAGGAAACGGGTAGATTGCTGCCAGCCAATGCTCCTGCTAAGGTGCGCGGGCGCGCGTCAATCGGGAGGTCTCGCGCAGGCCGCTCACAAGCTGTCGCCGCTGGAAGATACTCGGCCACAGCAAATTTTGAAGGGGCCGCGCATGGAAAAAAAAAATTAGAGGGAACATTGCTGCCAGCTTTCACCAACACCCCCCCGCCAGACCAAACCCAGATGAAGTGGGCCCATGACCGCCCCCCACACACACACACACACACATACACAGTGGCGGTGAAATGCTAACTTTCAAAAGGGAATTATTGGCTCTATAATTGAAAAAAAAGGGGAAAAAAGATTCTGCCGGGCTATGGGGAAAGAGCAGAGGGAGAGTGGGAGAAATTGGCTAGCTCTTTTCAAAGAGCCGGCACAGGCGCAATGGACCGAATGGCCTCCCTCCATGGCTGTGCGATACCATGGTAACCAGGTTGGGAGAGAGACTTCTGAAACTCACTCCACAGCGCAACCCGGTGGTCGGAGCTTGTAACTGCGCCGCAAATTTAACCTGCTGTTTATTGATTCGATGTCTGGATGGGGGAGCGGGGTAGAAGGTCTTTTGGAACCCCCCCCCCAACAACCATCACCATATGCACATATGCAAGCCGGCCCTCTTGCAAATGCACGCACACTGTTGAACCAATTTTCAGGACTGGTCGGTAGTTCCAGCCGCCGCCATTTTCCTGAGGGCCTTCCCCCCCAAGGCGGCCCCGAGCGCCTGCCTGTTTCCGGCGGGCACCTATTTCTATTATGCAAATCAGGGTCCTAGGCCGCTTGTGGGAGCCCGACCCTATTCCGAGGTACCGGTGGGCAAAGTGTACCAACAACAACTTGTATTTATATAGCGCCTTTATCATAGTAAAACGTCCCAAGGCGCTTCACAGGAGCGTAATCAGACACATTTTGACCAGGCATAGAGCGGCCTAACCAGCAGTCCTTAAAGGGACCGCTGCAGGTAACCGGTAAGTAAAGGATTTTTTTTTCAGGATTTCTCCAGGGCCAGGACTCCCCAGGAGGACGATGAGTGCTGTCAGGACATCCGCGCCCCACCCTCCACGATCGTCTCCCCCCTTTTTAACATCAGACTACTGGCTCGTCTCTAACCCCCCGCCCTCCCTCCCCTGACTGGGTGAGCTGCCTGTGCGCGCTGGTTCAGTGATCGCAGCTCACCACGATTATATAAATGAAGCCTGAACTTCAAAATGGCTCGGGCCTCTAACTAAGGACGACGGGATCACTACGCCACCTGCCTGCCACCTGTCTGCCCGAAATCCTCCTGAACTAAAAATCGTGTTTGCAAATTTAATAATTAGATATGGTAATTTTTTTTCCCGAGCAGGCAGTTTTAGTGACCCTCTCTGCAGTATTGCACATGGGTGCTGTGCAACAGGCTATTCGACTACAGGGGCATCACAGCTGCACACCGGTCCCGTCCGTACCCCACAACACGTGCATTTTCCGGCAGGATTTGCTGGATAGCCATCGGAAGTGAGAGCTCAAACTGATTTCCTACCTGCCGCCCCCCCACCCCCCCGCAGTCCCATGTAAATCCCATTTCGCCAGCAGCTGCCATGATTGAGATCAGCTATATCAGTGCATCCTGTAGATGGAACCAGGCGCCTTCCAGTCCTGTGCTTTTGTCATGTTATTCAGTTATGTTACCCAGCTAACTACATTTTATTATCCTTAATTTTAATTCAGTTATACTGAACCTTTATAAAGCGCTGGTTAGGCCACAACTCGAGTATTGCATCCAGTTCTGGTCACCACAATTTAGGAAGGATGTGAAGGCCCCTGAGAGGGTGCAGAGGAGATTTACCAGAATAGTTCCGGGGATGGGGGACCTTGGCTACAAGGACAGGTTGGAGAAGCTGGATTTGTTTTCATTAGAGCAAAGGAGGTTGAGGGGTGATTTGATAGAGGTGTACAAGATTATGACGGGTTTGGATAGGCTGGACGGGGAAAGGCTGTTCCCACTAGTTGATGGTACAAGGACTAGGGGGACACAGATTTAAGGTTTTGAGCAAGAGATACAGGGGGGATGTGAGGAATAACTTTTTTACGCAGGGACTGGTGAGGACCTGGAACTCGCTGCCGACGGAAGTGGTGGAAGCGGAAACACTCAATGTTTTCAAGGGGAGACTGGATAGGCACTTGAGGGAAATAAACTTGCAGGGCTATGGGGATAGAGCGGGGGTTGGGACTGACTGGATTGCTCTACAGAGAGCCGGCACGGACTCGATGGGCCGAATGGCCTCCTTCTGTGCCGTTATGACTCTATGACTCAGTTGGGGCGTAAGCTCACCACCACCTTCTCAAGGGCAATTAGGGATGGGGCAATAAATACTGGCCTTGTCAAAGACGCCCACATGAATGAATAAAAAAAGAACGAAGGTTGCCAACTCTCCAGGATTGCCTTGGAGTTTCCAGGAATTGAAGATTAATCTCCTGGACACTGACTGCGAGCAACACCCGGGAGAAAAATCATAGGGGCGTTAAAAAAGGAGTTTTTTTTTTTTTCGTTTTCTTTGGACACTTTTATTTATTAGATATAAAAATACTGAAGATGGGGGCGAAGAAAGGCTGTATGACCCGTTGTGGGGCAGTCGGAGGCGGGAGGTCATTTGATGAGTCCTCCAGGAATACATCCAACCAGAGTTGGCAACCCGGCAGTGGAGCTGGGCAGATGCTATTGGAGCAAAGGTGGTGTTAAAAAAAAAAAGGTGGACATGATTAAACCTCTCGGAGTGATCACCTTGTTTATACGTTTCAGGCTTGTCCTCCCCTCCTGGAATAGCTGCTCCTGCTGTGCCCAGTATTGTGTCTCCTATAGGAGTCAATGGCTACACCAGTCTGTCCGCCCAGCATAACGGGCACCCTGCAGTGGAGGCCGTCTACACTAACGGGATTCACCCCTACCCAGGTACGTGTGATCTTCACTAGAGTATCAATACAGATCCTCGCCCTCATATTTCACGGAAGCAAAGTGATTGCTTTGTGCAGTGAAGTACCTTCTCTGCGTAGAACCATATAAAATAACTAAATCAAACAGCTGTGTAGCCTACCTTAAAAATGCATGGTAATATAAGATATGTCAATGAAAAATGTGGCTGTCTGCGAATTTTTATTGAATGAAACATTGTCTAAACACTGTTTTCAAAAGATAAATGACTCTATGACAACCAGGGGCATACACTAATCTATCTCTTCATCTTTCTATCTCCTCCATCTTCATTCTCTTCTTCCTTTATTTTTATTTCCTTCCCTTCCCTTTCTTCCACTGTTTTCTCTGTCCTTGCACTTGTTTCTTCTCTTTCATTTCTTTTCCATTGTCTTTCTCTGCTGTAATTTACTTTCCTGTTCCTCAAATATCTTTCCTGTTCAAAATTGTACACTTTTTCTCTTTCTGTGTCTTTCGGGTTTAATATTCCGCTTCCCTGCTTTCTTTGTGAATGATTTACATTCTCTCTCTTCGTCGTTTTCTCTCATTCTCGCTTCCCCTCTTTCGTGCTCTCTCTTTTCTGTCTCCCTTTCCTCTTCTCACTCTCACTTTATCACACGCTTCCTCTTTCTCTCACTGTCTTTCTTGTTGCCCTCTCTTTTTCGCCCTTTCTCCCTCTGGCTTGCTCTGACCCTATTCTCCATTATTTCTTCCTTGCTTTCGTTCTTCCCTTTTACCTTCACTTTCGTTCCCTTTTTCTCTATTCCACAATCTAATTTGCTACCCCCTTTTCTATTGTTAACCTCTCCCATCTCTCACCTTCTCTCCATCGCTCCTATCTCCCACCTTCTCTCCATCTCTCCCGTCTTCCACCTTCTCTCCCTCTCTCCTGCCTCCCACCTTCTCTCCATCTCTCCCGTCTCCCACCTTCTCTCCATCTCTCTCTATGTTTCTATGTCTCATTTCTAGCACAAAGTCCTTCTGCAGCCGATGCCTTGCAGCAGGCTTTCACAGGGGTTCAGCAGTACACAGGTGACTCCATTTATATTTTGCTCGTTTTTAAAAAATAAATATGAACAATGTTTCTCTATAAAACGCGCTACACATTTGGAATATTATTTACCTGAAAGAGGCACAGGAGCGAGCACCTTTGCTTTAAGAGTTACTTTCATTCAATCTGCGAGCATTGAGAAAACATGACCCTTCAAAAATAACATTCTCTAACGATAAGTATTTTTGACGTTTAAATTCATTTGTTCCTTATGTGCTGCATCTTTAAAAATCTGCTGTCATCAGTCATATGGGAATGTATGGAGGCAGAGAAAAGGGGAGGGTAAATTGGCTGTGATGACGAAGATTCACTTTGTAGACCGCTCAAGCGCGCCTCTAAGCAGGCCGGGCAAGGATGGTGTGATGCAGAAGCAAAGCATGGATGGGGCGGGGAAGTATCCTGATTAACTCTTCCTACAGGGATAAAGCTCTGCTATTAGTGTTTTCTTTTTAACACAATAGCAAAAATGCCTTTCAAAGGTTATGATGCGGAGATGCCGGTGTTGGACTGGGGTGGACAAATGTGAGAAGTCGCACAACACCAGGTTATAGTCCAACAGCTTTATTTGAAATCACAAGCTTTCGGAGCACTGCTCCTTCATCAGGTGAAGTGAAGAGATGCATATAGGCACAGCATATATAGTCAGAGTCTGACGAAGGAGCAGCGCTCCGAAAGCTTGTGATTTCAAATAAAGCTGTTGGACTATAACCTGGTGTTGTGCGACTTCTCACATTTTTCAAAGGTTAGGCAGGGATAAACGTGGACGGGTTACTCACAACTGTAATAACTGAGGTTTGTCAGCCTAATCAACAGTTTCTTTTCTTTTCCATGCCTATTTTTTTTTTTATGAATAGCCATGTATCCGACAGCGATTGCCCAGATCAGTCAAGCGTTTCCTCAGCCACCTCCTGTCATAACGCAACAGAGAGAAGGTGAGTTAAACCGACAAATATCCACAGCAATGACCCCCGAACCTTACCTTACCTTCCTCATCAACGACTCAGCTCCATCACAAACACCTTCACCCAGTTCCAAATCAGGTATGGCTCGGGAAGGAGTGTCAACAACAACAACAACAACAACTTGCATTTATATAGCGCTGTTAACGTAGTAAAACGCCCCAAGGCGCTTCACAGGAGCGATTATCAAACAAAATTTGACACCGAGCCACATATTAGGGCAGGTGACCAAAAGCTTGGTCAAAGGGATAGGTTTTTAAGAAGCGTCTTAAAGTTGGAGAGAGAGGCGGAGAGGTTTAGGGAGGGAATTCCAGAGCTTAGGGCCTCGGCAGCTGAAGGCACAGCTGCGCTTAATATACGCTCCAACCTCACAAATAAGTTGCCAATGTGATTTGAGTACTTTTGAGTTCTAACTTCATCATATCCACTTAGATTGAGGCAATAGAACTGATTTAATTGGGAATAACAACAGAAAACGCTGGAAAAACTCAGCAGGCCAGGCAGCATCCGTGGAGAGAGAAAGAGAGTTGACGTTTCAGGTCGATGACCTTTCATCAGAACTGGGAAGAGCTGGAAATCAAATAGATTTAAGGCCAGGGTAAAGCTGGGAAAAGGGGGAGGGGATAAAGGAACAAAGGAGGAGATGAAGAGACATTAAGAGACATTAAGAGATATGCAAGGCTAGAGGTGGTGTTTTGCTATCGATTTAATTGGGACCCATGCCTGCAGTCATCTGTCTCTCCAACTCTCTTACAACAGTGACTCCACTTCAAAAGTACTTCCTTGGCTGTAAAGTGCATTGAGACGTCCGGTGGTCGTGAAAGGCGCTGTAGAAATGCAAGTCTTTCTTTCTTCTTTCTCTTGAGAGTTCAGCCCGATCACAACCGGAATCAAAATGGCAGATCCAATGTCACATGCCACCAGTGGCAGTCATTCACCACCATGCCTTCAGAACTAGAATAAAACCAGCTCAGTAGGAGTAGAGAACATTAGTCACTCACAGCTGAATTTAAAACAAATCTTACAAAAGAATTCCTCCACCCAAAGGGGGATCGGGCAGGAAAGTGGAGTTGAGGTCCAAGAGCAGCTATGATCTTATTGAATGGTGGAGAAGGCTCGAGGGGCCGTATGGCCTCACATGAATCTTGTCATTCATGTGGAAATTACTTATGAAATAATACTAGGCGGCCTGCTGGTGGCGCTGTCCAGGGAGAGTATAAATACTTGGGCATGGGCCCAGCTTGCTCAGGACATTCTTTAACAGGAACTAGTAAAGACACAACTAGATCTCCATGTTGAAAAACAGTTGATTAAAGCTTTGTTTAACGCTTAGACCAAGTGCCTAGTAGTTTTCTTACGTTATGGCCTACTCCTAATTCTCATGTTCTTATGTTTGGAATAATCATCCAGGTAGGATAGTAGAGACAAAGACGTTAGAGACATTCAGGATGAGGTTGGATGCCAGGCTGGGAGCGGTGGGTACCAGAGAAATGAGTTTAAATGTAACCTAACTCTCCAATTGAAACTCACCCCTCCAATTCTGGCCTATTGCACATCTCCGATTTTCACCTCTCCACCATAGGTGGCTGTGCCTTCAGCTGCCGAGGCCCTAAGCTCTGGAATTCCCTCCATAAACCTCTCCGCCTCGCTACCTCTCTCTCCTCCTTTAAGACGCTCGTTAAAACCTACCTCTTTCACCAAGCTTTTGGTCACCTGCCCTAGTAGCTCCTTCTGTGGCTCAGTGTCAAATTTGGTTTGATAATCGCTCCTGTGAACGTTTTACTATTTTAACGGCACTACATAAATGCAAGTTGTTCTTGTTGTAGTAACCTAACTCTCCCATCGAATCCCATCCCTCCAGTAACCTAACTCTCCCATTGAAGCTCATCCCTCCAGTAACCTAACTCTCCCATTGAAGCTCATCCCTCCAGTAACCTAACTCTCCCATCGAAGCTCATCCCTCCAGTAACCTAACTCTCCCATCGAATCCCATCCCTCCAGTAACCTAACTCTCCCATCGAAGCCCATCCCTCCAGTAATCTAACTCTCCCATTGAAGCTCATCCCTCCAGTAACCTAACTCTCCCATCGAATCCCATCCCTCCAGTAACCTAACTCTCCCATCGAATCCCATCCCTCCAATAACCTAACTCTCCCATCGAATCCCATCCCTCCAGTAACCTAACTCTCCTTTCGAAGCCCATCCCTCCAATAACCTAACTCTCCCATTGAAGCTCATCCCTCCAGTAACCTAACTCTCCCATCGAATCCCATCCCTCCAATAACCTAACTCTCCCATCGAATCCCATCCCTCCAGTAACCTAACTCTCCCATCGAAGCCCATCCCTCCAATAACCTAACTCTCCCATTGAAGCTCATCCCTCCAGTAACCTAACTCTCCCATCGAATCCCATCCCTCCAGTAACCTAACTCTCCCATCGAAGCCCATCCCTCCAGTAACCTAACTCTCCCATCGAAGCTCATCCCTCCAGTAACCTAACTGTCCCATTGAAACGCATTCCTCTGGAGTCTTTGAGTAAAGACGGTGCTTCCTAATATTTATTTTAAATGCACTTTTATAAATCTCAGTGAGGTCCTGCCTTAACCTCCTTCTTTCTCGACTGCAGGGTCTGAATTCCTTTAAGCTACCTTCGCAACCCATCCCCTTTACACTGGGATCCGTCTTGTTGCTCTTCTTTGCACCCTCTCCAGCGTATGCATATATTTTTCTCTGCTGATCTCTTCTTTTTTTTTAATCTTTCCTCATCCAGGACCCGAAGGCTGCAATCTTTTCATTTACCACCTCCCTCAGGAGTTTGGAGACAGTGAGCTCATGCAGATGTTCCTGCCCTTTGGGTCTGTGATCTCGTCAAAGGTTTTTATGGACCGTGCCACCAATCAGAGTAAATGCTTTGGTGAGTGCGGCTGGTGGGTCGGGAGGTGCAAAAGGTACAATGTCAGGTTTCTGCGGCATCAACGTGGTCCTTAACGGGACATTTGCGATCAACTTCTTAAGCCGTAGAAGGCAGGCATGTCCAGAGAAATCCCCGTGTCCCTGGAATGGCCAGTTTTATGAGTTAAAGCTTAGGACATTTAGGAGTGAAATCAGGAGAGCACTTTTACACGCAAAGGGTCATGGAAATCTGGAACTCTCTCCCCCAAAAAGCTTTGGATGCAGGGGGTCAACGGAAGCTTTCAAGACCGAGAGCGATAGATTTTTGTTAGGTAAGGGTATCGAAGGACATGGAGCAAAGGTGGGTAAATGGAGTTGAGGTTGCAGATCAGTCATGATCTAATTGAATGGCAGAATGTGGGGGGATTGGGGAGGGGGGGGGCGGGTGGTGCTGAATGGCCCCCCCCCCCCCGCCCCCCGTGCGTTTGGAGGATGGACCAATGGCGGGAGCGGTTCAAGGCGGGAGGTCATGTGATGAAACCTCCAGGAACACATCCAATCAGAGCGGGCGACCTGAAATGATTTGCATGCACAATGTAACTGAACTGTCCCATGTTCTTTATTCACTACAAATGGGATGAAATACTTTAGAGCGTTGAGGGAAATGAGGATGCAGCTGATATTATGAGGCACGTTGATTTCCTTTCAAGTTAGCGATACACCAAATCCCCTGCTAACTCCTGCTTCAGTCTTCATCCCAAAATATGGCCAGTTGCCTCCAGGCAGCTTCTTTGAGCTGGGGTATTGAGAGTTCACAGTGATATGTCCAGCCGCCTGCCTAGATAGGAGACTGGTTGGATAGCTAGTTCCCTTCATTTCCTCATCCAGGATCCGACGGCTGCAATCTTTTCATTTACCACCTCCCTCCGGAGTTTGGAGACAGTGAGCTCATGCAGATGGTTCCTGCCCTTTGGGTCTGTGATCTCGTCAAAGGTTTTTATGGACCGTGCCACCAATCAGAGCAAATGCTTTGGTGAGTGCAGCTGGTGGGTCAGGGGGTGCAAAAGGTGCAATGTCAGGTTTCTGCGGCTTCAACGTGGCCCCTAACAGGACATTTGCGATCAACTTCTTAAGCCGTAGAAGATCAGTTTTGGCAGTTGCCAGAATTGAATGCGAACTTGACCATATTGGATTACGAGAAAGTTGCTCCCAAAATAGCGAGCAAATATTTAACTGTATCTGTTAACCACAAATGACAATGTCTAGGATTTAAAAAAACCCAAGCTAGGCATCGCCGAATGACTACTGCTCGATCTATCCCTCTCCCTCCTACTCGTTCCACCTTGCTGATGTCCTGCAGAATAGGCCGTCACCTAGATTTCCCAATTAGGGATGTTAATTTGTTAGGTTGATTTGGCTATGATAAATTGACCCTTAGTGTAAGGGGGGATTAAATATGTGGGGTTATGGGGATAGGATGGGATATGGTAGGGGGAATTAAATACGTGGGGTTACGGGGGTAGGGTGGGATATGTGTACTGTGGGGATTAAAGCAGGGACAGGGTACTGGATTTGGATGATCAGCCATGATCGTATTGAATGGCGGAGCAGGCTCGACGGGCCGCATGGCCTACTCCTGCTCCTAGATTCTATGTTTCTATGTTTCTATGTTTATGTCCCCAGGCCTGGTCTCCTCTTGGTCATACGCCACAGTGGGCAATGGTGCCACCCAGTGGCCCAGTGAGAAACTGAGCCAACAGATGACCTTCGCAGCTTGACAGATTTGAATATCTAACTGGGTGCAACTCAGCATTCTTACTCAGTTTCCCACCCATGATGTACACATTTAAACACTGTGCCGATTCATTGTTTTATTCCAGTAACAGAATAAAATAAAATGTAACTTTTGGATTGCCGTTCAGGTTTGGGATTTTCAATGTGAAAGTGGTTTCCTGTTCTATACGCCGACCAATGCTTAAAGATTTAACGATTTACCAGAATGGTACCAGGGATTAGGGACTTCAGTTATGTGGAGAGACTGGAGAAGCTGGAATTAAAAAAAAAAATTGTTTATGGGATGTGGACGTCGCTGGCAAGGCCGTCATTTATTGCCCATTCCCTAATTGCCCTCGAGAAGGTGGTGGTTAGCCCCCCTTCTTGAACTGCTGCAGTCCGTGTGGTGAAGGTGCTCCCACAGTGCTGTTAGGGAGGGAGTTCCAGGATTTTGACCCAGCGACGATGAAGGAACGGCCGATATACTTCCAAGTCAGGATGGTGTGTGGCTTGGAGGGGAACTTGGAGGTGGTGGTGTTCCCATGCGCCTGCTGCCCTTGTCCTTCTAGGTGGAAGAGGTCGCGGGTCTGGGAGGTTCTCCTTAGAGCAGAGAAGGTTAAGAGCAGACTTGATAGAGGTGTTCAAAACCAGCAACGGTTTTGATAGAGTAAATAAGGAGAAACTGCTACCAGTGGAAGAAGGGTCGGTAACCAGAGGACACAGATGTAAGGTGATTAGAAAAAGAACTAGGGGCGACATGAGGAAAAATCTTTTTACGCAGCGAGTTGTTGTGATCTGGAATGCACTGCCTGAAAGGGTGGTGGGAGCAGATTCAATAATAACATTCAAAAGAGAATTGGGTAAATACCTGAAGGGAAAAAATTTGCAGGGCTGTGGGGAAAGAGCAGGGGGAGCGGGACTAATTGGATAGCTCTACCAAAGAGCCAGCACAGGCACGATGGGCCGAACGGCCTCCTTCTGTGCTGTATCATTCTATGATTGCACCCAGTGCTTTTCCTTTCTACATTGAAGATGAGACATTCAAATTTCCCCCCTCTCTTTTAAGATATGTTTCTCGTCTTGCCGTCTCTTGGATGCCCTGTGTCACATAACATCTGTAGCCAAGAGAGCAGATGTGTAGGCTACTTACTGCCAGTCTCAAGCCAACCCAAGAAAGATTTATATTTATGTAGCGCCTTATCACATCTGTCAGAGTGATCCCAAAGTACTTCACAGATAATCAATTACTTTGAAGAGCAGACTGCTCTTCTATAGGCAAATACGGCAGCCATTTTGTGCACAGCAAGATCCTTCCAACAGCAATGGCCAGCTAATCTGTTTTCTGATGCTGTTGTTTGAAGGAGGCAATGTTGGCCAGGGCACCAGCTGAACTCCCTGCTTTTCCTCAAATAGTTCCATGGGATCTTTGGCCTCCACCTGAACAGGCAGACGGGGCTTTGGTTTAATGTCTGATCCAAAGGTTGGCATCCCTGACGTTGCAGGGCTCCCTCAGTACTGCACTGAAGTATCAGCCTAGTTTTATAGCTCAACTCCAGGAGTGGGGCTTGAGCCCAAAACTTTCTGCCTCGGAGGCCATTGCGCTACCAACTAAGCCAACTTGACATTTAAGGAGGTGGATGAGAGTAAACGGTTAGTGTTTTTTCTCCTATTTATTTTCTGTCTGATTTTCTTCCTTCTTCCTTCCTTCTGGGTGCACGTTAATGGGTCTCAGCAGACTTCCTATAGCTCACCCAAGTGGCCATTGTTCATGTGTAAGCCTTGACAGTGAATGTCAACAGGCTACTTGACTTTTTTTTCATTCATTCTTGGGATGTGGGCATCGCTAACAAGGCCGGCATTTATTGCCCATCCCTAGATGCCCTTGAGAAGGTGGTGGTGAGCCTTCTTCTTGAACCGCTGCAGTCCATGTGCTGAAGTACTACTAGGTGGGGAGTTCCAAGATTTTGACCCAGCGGTCATGAAGGAACGGTGATGTACGTCCAAGTCGGGATGTTGTGTGACTTGGAGAGGAACTTGGAGGTGATGGTGTTCCCATGCGCCTGCTGCCCTTATCCTTCTAGGTGATAGAGGTCGCGGTTTTGGGAGGTTCAGGACTACAGAGGGCATCACAACCAAACCCAATGTGGTCCTCAGCTGACATCCACACCTGGACATTTTGCGACAGGAGTCACTGGGTGCTGATCAGGAGCAGGAAACCCTGGCTGATTTTCTTTCACTTCGTATCCCAGGGGGCATCATGACAATTGTAGCAACCCTACTATCATCCAGGCTGAAAGCAACTAACTCGGTACAGATCTGGGATTGAACCTGGCACATGCATGGTCTATGAACCCATTGGCCAAATGCTTGACCTTTGCCTAGTGCCTTCTTATGGCTGTGTGACTGAGACTAGGGGCCATCAGCACAGTGAGAGAGGACAAAAAAAAATACGCTCAGCTCCAGTAGTGCTTAGGATAAAATTGGGGGGAAAAAAATACATTGTCCATCTCATGTAGTGGGCAACCTCACCTTTTACACATCTTGAAAACATTTCTACCTCTTTATTTTTTTGAAGGTTTTGTGAGTTTTGATAACCCCACTAGTGCCCAGGCTGCCATCCAGGCTATGAATGGTTTTCAGATTGGCATGAAGAGGTTAAAAGTCCAGTTAAAACGGCCAAAGGATACCAGTCGCCCATACTGACTGACTGTGATTCAGGGCATGAATTTCTGATTTTCTAGGTAAGGCACCGATTATTAACTTCTTATCTTCTACGTTTGCCTTGAAAGGTTTTCTAAGTCCATGTCGATGTTTACCTCCTCTGCCACAATGTCCGAATAGTTGCAGGTCCATTTTACTGAGGTGGTGTACAGGAATTCATTTGTATTTTCACACAAAGGGCAGTGGAAATCTGGAACTCTCTCCCCCCAAAAGGCTGTTGAGGCTAGGGGTCAATTGAAAATTTCCAAACAGAGATTGATAGATTTTTGTTGGGCAAGGGTATTACAGGTTACAGAACTAAGGCGGGTAAATGGAGTCAAGATGCAGACCGGCCGTGATCTAATTGATTGGCGGAAAAAGGCTCGAGGGGCTGCATGGCCTCCTCCTGTTCCTATGTATGGGTTCAATGACTCAACGGGCACGCCATCTCTTTTTAAAGGGTGACACGCTGTCTACTGGGCTCTGGAAATGATAACTCAGTACCAACTGGCAATGGAGCAATCATTGGGTAGACATCTTGAGATGGTGCAAGTCAAGTGGGCCCCTGTGGAGAACACCCTTGCCTAATAATTAGCATCAGCATGATTAGCAGTCTTAATGATCATTTCAGAATGTCTCTTCTATAGAAAAAAGTTCATGTTTTAGCACTTAACAGATACTGGAGGGAAAAAGGATCCGAGGTCAGTTTTTAAAGAAAGAAAGACTTGCATTTATATAGCACATTTCACAACCACCGGATGTCCCAAAGCGCTTTACAGCCAATGAAGTACTTTCTGAAGTCTAGTCACTGTTGTAATGTAGGAAACGCAGCAGCCAATTTGCGCACAGCAAGCTCCCACAAACAGCAATGTGATAATGACCAGATAATCCTGTTTTAGTGATGTTGGTTGAGGGATAAATATTGGCCAGGACACCGGGGATAACTCCCCTGCTCTTCTTCGAAATAGTGCCAATGGGATATTTTACGTCGGACGGGGCCTCGGTTTAACGTCTCATCCGAGAGACAGCACCTCCAACAGTGTAGCACTCCCTCAGCACTGCACTGGAGTGTCAGCCTGGATTTTTGTGCTCAAATCTCTGGAGTGGGACTTGAACCCACAACCTTCTGACCCAGTAGGTGAGGGTGCTACCAACTGAGGCACTGGCTGACACACAGCTAACACTGACTAGAATGGTGAGGAGTGGCCGTGCTCCAGGGAGATTCCGAGGCAAACTCTTCACTGTTAGGAAGGGTTCCAATGCGCTAGGGTGCGATGGTCTCAGCCTAGGGCAGCAGTAGGCGATTAACAATTGGCTGCAGTGTCCCTGGGTTAGCGAAGGGAAAATCAGCCAGGATTCCCGCTCCTGATCCTAACTCCCGCTGGAAGTGCCCGTGTGTGGCATTGGGCGAGGACAAGATCCCGCTCGGATGTGGTGTATGTCCACTGCCGGAGCTCACTGTTAAGGCTTGTACGTTGAACAATGGCCCCTTGGGCAAGACCTTATGATACGCCCTGACCCAGCCAACCCCTGGGACCCTTCATCAAACATGCAATTACCCCAAGGTACCAATGTATTCCTACGCAAGAGCCCTGCGACAAATATCTAAACTATATGCATGTACTTTTCTTTATCTTAAAGAAAATGAATTTAAGAAAGAAGGGTGTCTGGCAGCAGGGAGCGCGGAGTGCTTTGTTCTGTAATCTCTGTAGACTACTGTGCCACGTTTTTGATCCAACACTGACGATGCTTTCGTCTTTCATTAGGGCAGTAACGGTGTGGAATATGAAGAAGTACCTTTTGAGATGGCTGTTTTCTAAGATATCAGTGTTGAGGGGGGAAGACGATGAAATACAAACTTCGAGAAAACATTTCAAGAACCCTGAAAATGTGAAATTTCATTGCAGCTATTTAAGAAGACTCGGATCTTACAATAGCAACACACATAAGATGCACATGTGACGTAAACCGACGTAGGAAGGACGGCTGTCTTAAAGGTTGCAGAGGAAAGCTGCTTTGGCACAGTTCTGTGTCATCGAGCACCCAGCTAGGTCTCCTAGACGATGGTTGCCATGGCTGGGTTTTTTTTTTGTGTGTATGTGTGTGTGTGAATCCATATGGTTGACATGGTAACGCAGAACGCATTGAGTCTTTTATCTCTCAATCCTCAGACATTCAGGGACCAAAAGGACCAAAATGATTTTTTTTTAATTTATTATTGGGGGGCCTGTATCTGTAATATATGAGTCCAGTTTTCTTTCCTTATCTTGATAGTTGAAACACGGGGGAAAAAGTAAGAGCTAAAACTGTTTAATATTTTAAAAACAAGCAACGCTTTAGTGGTCTTAGAATAGTATAATACACTGGGAAATCTGTACAAGGAGCAAAGTATAGTAGAAACATTACAGGAGTTAGTTTTAAGAAGAAAACAAAGGCTAAAACGTACTTTGTGCCTCACCTCCTTCTTAGGGGGCGCGATAGTACTGCATGCAAATGTGACCGAAAATATAATTATACATAACGGTGTATAGATATTCTGCTCCTTATATTTCTGAAAAGATTGCTTTTAAAGAGAGAGAAAGAGAGAAAAAAAAATTGAACACTGTTTCCTTTATCTTGGCGAAGGTGGGCTTCGTTTAACCATTTGAGGACTTTTATCGCCGCATTATATGATCAAACTAAGTTGCCTGTTTGATGATTTCATTCGAGGGGTAAACGCGGAGTAGGTTGTTCTGAAATCTGTGTTTTACAACAAAAAAAAAGACCGTCAAGGAACGAAACCCCCTTGTAGTATAGCTTTTCTAAAATAACATTGTAAATAATCCCTGGAGTAACAGCACATCATTTCTGATCACTGGTGAGGGCCTTTGTTAATACCCGAGTGTCGAGATATTTATATGTTAAACGGTGTCACCAAAATTGGGGGGGGGGGGGGCTGGTTTGGTGCAGAGGGTTTAGCACAGCGCTGCGTCACCTCTGGCTGATGTAATGAAGAAGGAAGGCATTGTGCAAGGTGGGGCTGCTTTGGTTCGGAGCCTCCTGAGTGATGAGCATAGGGGCCTACCCATCGAGGATGTAATGCTCGATCCCAATCTCTGACCCACGCCCACATCTATTGAGGCATCATGTCGACAGTGGATCTGAGTGAAATTGACCCCCCCCCCCCGCCCACCTCCACCCCCGACCCCGAAGTCTCCTATCGCAAGGGTTTTCCATTAAATGAGTTTGGAGATCTTCACGCCATTCCGCCCCCCCGCCCCCCCCCAGTCCCTAATCACCAAGGGTTAGTAGCACAAAGCCACCTTTAATTTGAAACTTATTGGTAGTTTCATGTAGAGAAAGGAAAGACTTGCATTTATATAGCGCCTTTCACGAACTCGGGACATCTCAAAGCGCTTTACAGCCATTAAGTACTTTTTTTTTTTGAAGGGAACTCACTGTCATAATGTAGGAAACGCGGCAGCCAATTTGTGCACAGCATGCTCCCACAAACAGCAGTAGAATAAATGACCAGGAAATCTGTTTCAGGTGTTGAGTCGAGGGATAAATTTTGGCCAGGACACCGGGGAGAACTCCCCCCGCTCGTTTTCAAAATAGTGCCAGAGGGAACTTGCACGTCCACCTGAGAGAGCAGACGGGGCCTCGGTTTAACGTCCCATCGGAAAGACGGCACCTCCGACAGTGCAGCACTGCCTCAGCACTCCACTGGGAGTGTCAGCCTGGATTTTTGTGCTCAAGTCTGTGGAGTGGGGTTTGGACCCACAACCTTCTGACTCAGAGGCGAGATGTGCAACCCACTGAGCCACACTTGGCACTGGGGAACATGGGGGGGCGCGGAAAACAATTCACAGTGTTTGGCCACTCGTTTGAGGTCAAGGGTTAAGGTACGTTGTTGGGGCAGACTCTGGCCAGGCTGTTCCTAACTCGGGAGCACTTGCCGCTGGTGTTGGGAAAATACTTTATTCCCCAAATTGACATCCCTTTACCTTGATAAGCCCAACAAAATGGCAGCGCGCTTCTTTTTTTTCTTATGGACTGTTCCACTGGATGGCACCATGGCTGAACAGACAACATATTTGGCTGAGATTGGAACCGTCATGACAGGTTCAATGGAGCAATCCACCGAGAACAGGGGACGCACGCAACGCAAATTTGATAGTAAAACTGAAGGCTTTTACTCCGGATTCTTTTAAGCGTGATAATTTCAATGAAGGCTCTTATCCAAATTAGCGAGCTTACTGTTAGCGGATTAGATTGCTGATTTTGACAAGCCAAAGACAGTTCAGCTACAGGAATCATTTGCTACAAATCATTTTTTTTTTTTAATTGGCATTCCGACACTCGTCTGCTCTCCTGAAAGTGCTGGGTGCTGGTTCCATGGATGGTGCCAAGCCTTCCTGTACCTTGGCTAAGTGTATGTGATGCTGCGCATTGGGCTGTTCAACTCTGACAGGCATCACAGCTAATCCCAATCCTGTTCTCATCCAGGATCTGCACTCATCTGCCGCATGGGTGACTGGCTAGCAATCAGGAGTAGGAGCTCCGGCTGATTTCTGCTCGCCCCCTATGCCAGGGACTGAGGCCTATTGTGTCCCTTCCCCCCCCCCCCCCCCTTTGTGTTTGGCTGAGATTATCGAGCGCAGCACCGTCAGACGTTAAAACCGGATTCCTCCTGCTCTGAGTGATTCAGCAATGCACTGGGTAGTTTTACTTCCATAGTTAAGAAGGTTGCTTGATAATAGTTTGGACCACAGTCAACAGCAGGCTGAAAATAAAACTCTGCAGCAAAACGTCCCGTAACAGTACTTGGATTTCTAAAGCGTTTTTTATCACATCAAAGTGCTTAACGCAATTAATTTCTTTTGAAGTGTTGCTACACGGGCAAACATGGCGGCCATTGTGCACCAAACAGCAATGAACTAACTGACTTGTACCTGATGATGGTGTCATTCTCCTTAGAGCAGCGAAGGTTAAGGGGAGATTTGATCGAGGCGTTCAAAATCACGAAGGGTTCTGGCAGAGTCAATAAGGAGAGACTGTTTCCAGTGGCAGGAGGGTCGGGTAACCAGAGGACACAGATTTCAGGGAGCGGGGCAAAGGAACCAGAGGCGACACGAAGAGAATTTTTTTTAACGCAGCGCGTTGTTGTGATCTGGAACGCGCTGCCTGAAAGGGCGGTGGAAGCAGATTCAATAGTAACTTTCGAAAGGGAAATACTTGAAGGGGAAAAATTTGCACGGCCTTGGGGAAAGAGCAGGGGTAGCGGGACTAATTGGATAGCTCTTTCAAAGAGCCGGCACAGGCACGATGGGCCGAATGACCTGCTCTGTGCTGTATCATTTTATGATTCTATGTTGGTTGAGGGAGGAATACTGGCCAGGACTTTTTTTTGGAATTTGTCCTTGGGATGTGGGCAACACTGTGCAAGGCAGTATTTATTGGCCATCTCTAGTTGCCTTGAGGACGTTAAGAGTCAAACACATAGGGGTAGATATTTGCCCTGGGTGGTACTCTGGCAGGGGCGGATCACGCGCCCTTTATGAAACCCGCCTGAACATCGCCATCTGCTCCGCCAGATTACCGCCCAGGCAGTGAAGAGGAACACCCCTACCCCACAGTGTGATACTGGAGTCATGTGTAGGCCCTGACCAGGTAAGGGTGGCAGGTTGCCTTCCCTGAAGGACATTACTGAGCCATTTGGGTCCTTACAATAATCCAGCAGCTCATGGCCATTGTTTTCTGGTGCTGGCCCACAAATGACCAGATTAATTGAGCACATTTCCACAATTTGACATGGTGGGATTGGAACTAGGGGTTACTAGTACAGCACCACAACCAGTACAGCCAACAGGAGCAGCCTTGCTCTCCTTCAAGTAAAACCACAGCATCTTTAACATCTATTGCAGCAGTGAGATGGGGCCCTTTTATAACATCCCATCTTAAGAACAGCATCTAACAATGCAGTACTCCCCCAGTACTACACTGGAGTGGCAGCTTAAATTATTAGTTTAGATCCTCGTATGGTCTTGAGCCTACAACCCCCTTAGCCAGAGGTGAGAATGCTATCAACTGAGCCATGCATTTTATCCAACTTTTACCCTAAAATGTTGTTTTATTGTTTGTTTTGGGAACAGTGCTAATAATTGGTAAGGATTGGTTGCGATAACATTTTGGGATAAGGTATATGAGTAAATTGAGACATGACGTGTGGTGAGTGTAGCGTGCTCAGGAGGAACAGGTGACTTTGACCTCTGGTTCCCAAAGCTCTCCACCACTGGGGGTTTTTCCTCACCTCATGTCTGGCTCTGTTGTAGACTCATTGATAGAGATCGATCGCTGTGATTAGTCAACAACTCCATTATCGTCGTATCATGCGACTACCAGGATGGTAGAAGGTGAACTCGATGGACCTTGGTCTGATTTCATCTAGCAATTCCTAGTGACCTAAACAACATGTCAGTGGGGCCATTGGCGGCCACAGGGAGTGAGGAGGGAATTGGCTCCAAGTGAATCAGGCAAAACACAGGAGTGACTTTCTAGGCAGTATTTGATTTTATGAAGTTGCTAAGAATTAATGTGATGTTACTCTGGTTCCTTTGAGGACGGGAATCCATTTTATGGGGGACAGAATGACACAGCAGGTTGGAAAATGGACCTTTCACCTCTGGGGCCTGGGTTTGAATCCGGCCCAGTCTGATGGGAATAAAGCTCTTTTTCCCTGCCATGGAAAATTACCCCACTGCGAAATACCTTTTGCCAGTTTCAACATGGTGGGGGGTGAGTCCACAGCACAGAAAGCCCTTGGGTTTCTATCAATGGGCCATCTCATCAGAGAAGCCACAAGGATGAATGGTACTTGGGATGAAAATATTGAGCCGATGCAGCATGGTGCATTTTTCTGAGGATGGAGTGAAGGAACTTTAGCGGCCGTGTGCGCAACAACAACTTGTCTTTACATAGCGCCTTTAACATCCCAGGGCGCCTCACAGGAGCGATTATCAAACAAAATTTGACACTGAGCCACGTAAGGAGATATTAGGGCAGATGACCAAATATCCTGGTCAAAGAAGTAGATTTTATGGAGCGTCTTAAAGGAGCAGAGAGAGGCGGAGAGGGGTTTAGTTGCATGAAATCAGTGTGCTGTCTGTGCTGATATAAGTGTCCGCCCATTAACAAGTAGCTGACTGTAAGAAAGAAAGACTTGCATTTACATAGAGCCTTCTGCAGCCTCAGGATGTCCCAAAGTGATTTACAGCCAATGAAGTACAGTCAGCGGTTGTAATGTAGGAAACGAGGCAGCCAATTTGCGCATAGCAAGCTCCCACAAACAACAATGAGATAATGATCAGATAAACTGATTTTAGGTGTTAGCTGAGGGATAAATATTGACCAGGACCCCAGGGAGAACTCCCCTGCTTTTCTTTGAAATAGCGTCGTGGGATCTTTTGCATCCGCCCGCAGCAGGCAGACGGGGTCTCGGTTTAACGTCTCACCTGAAAGATGGCACCTCCGACAGTGCGGCGCTCCCTCAGCACTGACACTGGGAGCGTCAGCCCAGATTATGTGCTCGAGCCTCCGGAGTGGGATTTAGAACGACACAACCTTCTGAGCCAGAGGCGAGGGTGCTACCCACTGAGCCACGGCCGATGCTTGCAACCTGAAGGCAAACCCATCGGGATTCACTAAAGCTGGCGGCTGGGTACCAAACATGGGTTACAGCCTCAGGAGCTGACGGCATGGGTCTCACAGCTTTGAAAAAACAACTTGCAGCCGAAGCCTCGGCTTCGCTGTATTTAGATGTTGTCGTTTTCTGAGGGAAATGGAAACAACCGACTAAAGGGGGAGGAAAAAAGCCATGTCTCCCATTTGGAAATGATTAGGGCTTCGCCGTCACCAGCTCCTGTTAACCAACTTTGTGCAGAAGAAAAGTCCCATAAGTTTGCGAAGGAATGCCTGAGAATCTAACTGAATATGTTAACACTGCTGCATGGCTGGTGATGGTGGATTAAATAGCTCAACCTGGGAACAGCATTTGATTATCCCAGCGGCTATATTTCCCATGAGCATGTTTCTGTTGAAAGCGATGGATTATGAAACTAAAGCCTATACTTACTGATTGGTTTCAAATGTGCCCCTTGCGCTGCTGGTGAGATCAGAGGTAGCTGCCTACAGGGCCAGAGGATAACGCCACGTCGCCCTGCAGACCTTCGGCAATCAAAGCAGATTGTTACCCGCTCTGTTGTTAGGTTCCCCAGACGCCCCTGTCCAAGGGCGCAGCTCGCGCGCGGGGGAAACGAGATTTTTTTCAGGCCAGCCCCACTCGCTCTGGGCTTTCTGCAGACTTGCTGTGTGTCTCTGCTTTCCTTTTACTCGCTATGCCATGTTAAAAGAAAGAAAGACTTGCTTTGACTCTTTGCTTGCTGTGTCCCAGTGCTTTCACTTTGCTTGCTCCCAAGTCTGTGCTTTCAACTCGCTGCGCGTCTGCTATCTGTTTTATTGCTGTGTGTCTCTGCTTTTCTCTTGCATGCTGTGCCTGTGCCCTTTGTGCATGCGTTCTGTACATGGTGTGTCTGTGTGCTTTCTCTAGTTGTTTTCTGTCTTGTGTCTGTGCTTTCTCATTAGGTGCTGTCTCTCTGATTTCTCTTTATGTGCAGTGTCTATGTGCTTCCCTTTACTTGCTATCTCGGTACTTTCTCCATACTTGCCATGTGTCTGTGCTTTCTTCTAATTCTCTGCTTTCTCTTTAATGGTGTGTCTTTGTGCTTTCCCTATATGGCTTTATGACTGCACTTTCTGTTTTCTGCATCTGTGCTTTGTCTTTAATACTGTGTCTCAGCACTTTCTATAACTTGCTGTGTGGCTCTACTTTCTCTAGACTTGCTCTCTGTGCTTTTTTTGCTTTCGGTATCTTCGCTTTCTCTTTCTTATTCGTTCTCGTGATGTGGGTGTCGCTGGGGGGGAACCTAGAGGTGGTGGTATTCCCATACACCCGCTGCCCTTGTCCTTCGTGTGACAGTAGGAGTGAGTCTGCGATGCTGAGTCCACAGACTGGAAGTCAGCACTCCAATGGGTGTGCCAGGCCTGAGCAAGGTCTACAGCACCATAGCCCCAATTCTCCAACCTGGTAGGAAAATCGGCCATGTGGGGCTTCGCGAGTCCTGTTTTCGCCTGACATCTACACATGCGCATTTTCCAGTAGGGTTCATCACTAGGTGGTAATAAAGGAAAGACTTGCATTTTTATAGCGCCTTTCATGAACTCAGGACGTCCCAAAGCGCTTTACAGCCAATCAAGTACTTTTTGAAGTGTAGTCACTGTTGTAATGTAGGAAACGCGGCAGCCAATTTGCACACAGCAAGCTCCCACAAACAACAACATGATAGTGACCTGATGATCTGTTTCAGTGATGTTGATTGAGGGATAAATATTGGCCCAGGACACCCGGGAGAACTCCCCTGCTCTTCTATTGAAATAGTGGCCATGGGAGCTTTTACATCCACCTGAGAGAGCAGACGGGACCTCGGTTTAACGTCTCATTCAGCACTCCCTCAGCCGAGATCTTTGTGCTTGAGTCTCTAGATTGGGACTTGAACCCACAACCTTCTAACTCTCAGAGGTGCGAGTGCCAACACTGAGCCACGGCTGACACTTGTTGCAAACTTTGCGGTTCTTACTGGGGAGTAGGAGAGCGAGCTGCTTGTGTGTTCCCTCCCATCCACCAAAGCTTTATAATTCGATGTGGTTTTAACTCTACGGTTTTATCTGAGGCCTAAATTAGGGCCTAGTTTAAGCTATAGAGCTGGTTGGGCAGGGTATACCATAACCCGCAGGCACAAAGCACTTTTATACGTACCTGTAAAATGATTCTTCCCTTGGCATGCTGACCTCCGTGACCCCCAACGCCCCCACCCTTTTGATGACATCGTAATTGTATGGCGGTCACTTGGGTCCACTGTGTGACCTGATTGTTTAAATAGAGTGTGTGGACGTGGGGGGGGGGGGAGCGGGATGGGGGTGGGGGGGTGGGGGGGGGAGCGGGGGGGGGGCCAGCTCCCTGCGTGTATGTCACACGGACTGCCTGCCTAACCCAATGGCACACTTCTGTTGTTCTGCGATGCCATTGGTTCCCTGATCGCCCAATGCAGCTAATGGAGGGTGCACCTGCAATCTGCCACGTGCTCCTCTAATTTAAAGTCACCCATAATTTGTTGTGTTAAAGCTCTGAGTGCTGCCGTTCTAGTATAGATGTAGTGTTCCCATTGAGTGTGAGATTGGAGGCACTCTTTTGATCTGTACTCTCTCCAGGTAATGGGGGTGGGGGAGGGGAGGGGAAGGGGTGACTACTGTATGACTGAATGGTACATGTAAACACTTGAACATCAGGATGGGAGGGTCCACTACTAACTACATATCGGAAGAATATGACTTGTGACTCGATTCTAAAATTCTCATCCTTGTTCTCAAATCCCTCCACGGCCTCAACCCTCCCTATCTCTGTAACCTCCTCCAGCCCTACAACCCTCCGAGATCTCTGCGCTCCTCCAATTCTAGTTTCTTGAACATCCTCGATTTCCTTCGCTCCACCATTGACGGCCGTGCCTTCAGCTGCCAAGGCCCAAACTCTGCAATCCCCTCCCTAAACCTCTCCGCCTCTCTCTCCTCCTTTAAGACGCCCTTAAAACCCACCTCACCTGTCCTAATATCTCCTTCTGTGGCTCGGTGTCGCATTGTTGTCTGATTCCGCTCCTGTGATGCACCTTGGGACATTTTGCTACGTTAAAGGCGCGATATAAATGCAAGTTGTTGTTGTTGTTGCAACTTGAGGTAGACAACTGGGTCCACCTTGTACTTGCCAGGTGATGCTGATTATTTCAACTAACAAATCTGTGATTTTCTTTTTGACCATCCCTTTAAATAGTTTAGACCTTGTTTGAGCAGAAGTGTAAGAAGTGGAGTGGGGCTGTACCTCGAGGCTTGTGTTGTCTGAGTGCCTATCTCTCCACTAATAAGTTATATAGGATTTGGTGGTGAAAGGGTGAAGTGCGTCCTGGGCTGGCTGTTATAAATGCTTGCATATAACACTGGTGTGGAAGTGACTGTTCTTGACAGGGTGCACTGACAACAGAGGCACCAGCGGTGCGTCTGTGCTGAGTTACTTGAGTATTAAACCCCCAATGGAAACGTCGTTGGACCCCTAGTGTGAGCCAGGACTTGATGTATCACTTTACTTGCCCAAATGTGCAAGTTCCTGTCACCATTTTGACCCAGGCCGATCTGCCAGTACAATAAAGAAAAAGCTTTGTGTCTGTATGAAGGTTAGGGATTTTTTTTATCTACTTTCTGATTGGTCCTGCAGATGGCAAAAAAAAACCAAAAAGCAGGAGGCGGCCACGATACTTGTGCCTAAGGGACTAGTTATGCTTGAAGATGTCACAAAGCTGGCGTCACATTTGCACCGGATTCACTCAAATGTCATATTGGTAATACAAGCAACAAATCACAAGTGGAGAGATAGGGAACTTACTGACGCTCATGTGACAGTAAGTGTAAAGACTTGATGACCTGTTCACTTTACAAGCGGAGCGCCAGGGATTTACAAGCAGCCGCTGCTGATCTTTACCCTCTGTCGGCAGCTGCAATTACCCTCTAGCTGACCTCAGGGCGTTCCTAATCACAGCAGTTACGACCCGTGCCCGGGGCGGGTCAGAGAGAGGTCGACGCGGCTTTGCCTCAGCGGCAGAATAATACGCCGCCCGTTAGTCAGCCCAGCACTCCTGTTGTCGGAAAACAGTGGCTGGGAATTTCCCCGGGACCTGCTCCCCGCTCCGTCGCCGGAAGTCCGGCAGGTCTCTGCCTGGCTCCTGCCGAAGTTTACGGCGGCCGAACGGGGGACCAGCTCCGAGGAACTTCACCGTGAGCAACACCACGGGAGATTTGCCAACGACCCAGACCGAGGTGTAAAGGCCAAGGCAAAGTAAACGGGGGTAAAACCGAGGCTTGCTTTTTAACTCCATGTTTTATTGCCTCTTGCCTCCTACATTCCTACAGATATTCTTCAGCAACATAAATGCCTGACATTTTTTTTGTGTGCTTGTCAGAGCTTAGATAGGACCTCTTAATGCGGGAGGGTGCACTGAAGACACTCTGCTTGGGTAGAAGCAGTCGGAGCAGGAGTGGAGGCCTGAGAGGTAAGTACAACACTTAATCCTTGTGGAGCCAGGGGGAGCAGGAGTGCTTGTCAGAGTGAGCGGAGAGGGGGGGGGGTAGGGGCGGGCGGATAGATTTTCAAGGTCCTGCCCAGCGCACAACTGACGTTGCAAATCGTCCCACCCGTTATTTCCACAATGGAAATGGAAATCGGGCGGATTCTAAAACGGGCGGCCGACTGGCAACGCCAGTCTCGCGCCCTGGACGCCCAAGTTGAAAACCTACCGTGGTATGTTAGCGATGGGCAATCAAGCATCAAGCACTCCCAGGCCAGGTACGGCATGGGTTAGACGCAAAGTAAAGCTCCCTTCTGCTCTGCCCAACTATGTGCCACAGCCCGAGAAGAGAATGGCCCCCTCCCATACCACGCCAAAGTGGCACTTCCATTTACCCCCAACCCCCCCCACCGCCGACGCCCACCCATCCACATGGCCTCTCTGAGTGAGATTGCCAATTCTCGTGCTACATGGGACTCTGGGCCAACCCCCGCCCCCCCCCCCCCCCCTTCCCCTGCTGGGAGTTGGGTTGAGTCTGCCCAGAACATTCGATGCAGGACCCCTTCTAGCCAGCAGTCAGAGAAAGAGAAGAGTTTCCACCCCCATCAGCCTGGGTTGGATTCGAGCCCGGGTGTCAAAGGACGCTGACTGATTCACCGCGGCGCCCAGTCCTCGCCAAGTCTTTTTGCAAATTGTTGGGGATATTTTCGTAGTCCCCGGCGGGTTAAATGGTGCAGGCCGATGCTCCTGCTGACGTTCCTTTCTATTGCGAGTCTACTCTGAAGAGCGCTGAAGACAACACTGGGAAATTCTGCTTATTTGACGTTGCTTATTGTTTACAATTTAAAAAGACCAGGCTCCGGTACCATTCCTGCAGATTGAGGATTTGTGGGAGTTTTCCCTTGTTCAAGGATCTCGAAACCGCATCGTTCAATTTGTAATTACCTGGAAATTTTAACCTGAATGATGAAAGGTTCTGGTTATTTCTGTACATACTTTGACTTCTCTTTATAATTTATATATTTATTGTAATGTTTTAGTTGCTGAAGAGCTTTATTTAATTGGTACTCCTTGGCTGTCCTTGACAATGGTACAGTACTTTTTTTATATATATATATATTTGAATTATTTGTATAATGTGTTATCATTTCTGTGTTACATATTCATGACAGATGAGGTTCTGAAAAAAAAACATAAGCAAAACAATGCTCTATTCACTCAGGCTGACAAGAAATACTGTATCATACATTAAAGAAATTTAAATAACGAAGGCAGTTGAGTCTCAGTGTCTTTACTGGTACCGTTAGACCAGCCTACAGGTGAGGTTCTCAATCACTGGCTCTCATTTTTAAACGTGGTTCAAGGTAGCAATCGGTGTCCGCCACAGGCCCAAAGTGGCGTTAATATATTCTGCCCTTCTCCCTCACTCTGGCCTACAATGGCTCCCGGTTAAGCAATGCCTCGATTTTAAAATTCCTGTCCTTGTTTTTCAAATCTCTCCATGGCCTCGCCCCCCCCTTCCCTATCTCTGTAACTCTTCTAGCCCTACAACCGCCGCCCCCCCCCCCCCCACGAGATATCTGCGCTCCTCTAATTCTGACCTCTTGAGCATCCCCCGATTTTAATCGCTCCACCATTGGCGGCCGGGCGTTCAGCTGCCGAGGCCCTAAGCTCTGGAATTCCCTCCCTAAATCTCTCCGCCTCTCTTTCCTCCTTTAAGACGCTCCTTAAAACCTACCTCTTTGACCAAGCTTTTGGTCACCCGCCCTAACATCTCCTTATGTGGCTCGGTGTCAAATTTTATTTGATAATCGCTCCTGTGAAGCACCTTGGGACGTTTTGCTACGATAAAGGTGCTATATAAATACAAGTTGTTGTTGTTGTTTTCTCTTTCTCCATATTTCTCTCGTCCCAGCCTGTGGATGTTCTCTCGTCCTTTTACTGGAGAGCGAGAGAAAGCACGAGAATGATATGGAGGTAGAGTTATTCCAGGATCCATAGCGACCGTGAAAGCCCTCTATTAAAACTATACCGCTTACAGATTTAATAGAGGGCATTCCTTACCAGTATGCATGTTGAGATTGTGCTTGTGTGTATGTATGAGTGTGAGTGTCTTTCTGTGTGTGTGTGTGTGTGTTTGCGGGATGGGAAGGGTGCTATGTTCCCCATTACAGTGCTGGTTGTCCCCTTGGTACGGCCTCTCCAGCTTCGCTCCCTTAAGTCCAAGGGACGCGGACTCGAACGTTTCTGGCGCACAGCTGGTTTAGCCATTCGCCCCCAGATCTGGCTGGCCCACATCAAGCACTATCCTGGCCCTGCTCTCCTCTGGCAAAACTGCCCACTACTCCAGAATCATCCTGGAATGCAAAGATAAACCCCGGCTGCTTTTCCCAACTACCAACCGTCTCCTTAAACCCCCCTCTCCCCTTGCCCTCTCCGCCCTCACCTCCAACAACAAGTGCGAGGAGCTCCTGGACATCTGCTCAGCTGCCTCTGCTGCATCCCTCCTGTCCCCTAGCCCACCAAGCCAAGGTTCTGCCAAGGCTTCCCCCTGCCATAGACCTGAACTCGCATCTCTCTCCAGTTTCTCTCCTATTTCCCCTCATGGCCTCTTCAAGTTTATCTTGTCCATGAGACCCACCTCTTGCTCTCTTGATCCTATTCCCATTAAACTGCTGACGACCCAATTTCCTCTGGCCCCCATGCAGGCTGATATTGTAAATGGTCCCCTCTCCTCAGGTACTGTCCCCCCATGGATCTATCCTTTGCCCCCTCCTATTTCTTATCTACACGTTGCCCCTCGGTGACATCGTCCAAAGACACAATGTACGGTGACGACACCCAGCTCTACCTCACCACTATCTCTCTCAACCCCTCCACTGCCTCAGACTGCTTGTCTGACATCCAGTATTGGATGAGCAGAAGTTTCCTCCGATTAAACGTTGGGAAGACTGAAGCCACTGTCTTCTGCCCCCCACCACAAACTCCGTTCCCTAGCCACCGATTCCATCCCTCTCCCTGGCCACTGTCTCAGGCTGAACCAGACTGTTCGCAACCTTGGTCGCCCTATTTGACCCTGAGCTGAGCTTCCGGCATCATACCCTCTGCATCACAAAGACCGCTTACTCCCACCCCTGTAATGTACAGAGGATTGCGGGATTTTCCAGGATTCGTACAGATATTTTGGGGATCACATTCAATGATTCTGTTCGTCCTCCCTGAAAAGAACTTCTGCGGTCTTGCCTGTGATATGCAGGTCTAGTTGGATTGAAGCCTCGTTCTCTGTAATAGCCATGATGAGATTTGATATTTTTACAACCATGCCAAGTCCATAATTTCCCCGTGCTTTAAGTAACTTGATGTAGAAAACACTGTGACCAAAAATAAAGCAGGAAGTTCCATGACTAGCCTATCACTGCCCCAGTGTAACAAGCTCGGGGGAAAAATTGGCCCAGCTTTCAGTTCCGACGCTATAGACCAGTTCAGTTCTGCCTGAGCACTCAAGCCACAGATTCAATCTCTCCCTCCACAGACAGGAGATTCGGTAACTAGATAAGACAGATTTAAGATATTTGGCAAAAAAAACAGAGGAGAGAAGAGGAGAATTTTTTTTTTTTTGCACAGCGAGTTGTTGTGATCTAGAATGCGCTGCCTGAAAGGACGGTGGAAGCAGATTCAATAGTAACTTTCAAAAGGGAATTGGATAGATACTTGAAAAGGAAAAATCTGCAAGACTGTGGGGAAGGAGCGGGGGAGCGGGACTAAATGGATTGCTCTTCCAAAGAGTCACTTTGGGCCAAATGGTTTCCTTCAGTGTTGTATGATTCTCTGATTGTCTAAGAAACTGTTGGGGCAGAGTAGAGCGAGCTTTACTCTGCAGGAGTCCCATGTATCAGAGTGGGCTCAGCGACTCCTATGGGAGGAGCACGAGAGGTGACTGCTTTTGGAGAGGGAGGTTATTCAATAGTGAGACCTCTGTCCCTGGACATACCGCCCCACTTTCACCATGGCTGCTAACTTCCCACCTAGGCTGCACATTCCTGAGAGACTAACAGGAACCAAATCCATTGAGGTCACGGGGCAGTTATTCAACCTTCAAGAGGGTGAGTATTCCTTCACAGGTAATGTAAGTATTGCTAAAGGAAATCTTCACTTAAAGCACTAATGTGGTTACCACTATATTGGAGCCTTTTGTCAGCCTGGCCAGTCACAGATTCAAGCGTCACTCTGGGAGTTGAACAGACAAATCTAACTTGATGCTCCAGTGCAGTCCTGAGGGTTGCTGCATTGTACTAGGTGTGGATGAGATAAACTGAGGCTCCTTCTGCTGGTTCAAGTGGATGTCAAGCATCCCACAGCATCATTTGAAGAAGAGTAGGGAGTTCTCCTGGTGAACACTTCTTTTTTTATTCGTTGCAGGATGTGGGTGTCGCTGGCAAGGCCAGCATTTATTGCCCATCCCTAATTGCCCTTGAGAAGGTGATGGTGAGCCACCTTCTTGAAACGCTGCAATCCTTGTGGTGAAGGGAGGGAGTTCCAGGATTTTGACCCACCGACGATGAAGGAATGGCGATATATTTCCAAGTCAGAATGGTGTGTAACTTGGAGGGGAACTTGCAAGTGGTGGTGTTCCCATGCGCCAGCTGCCCTTGTCCTTCTAGGTGGTAGAGGTCGCGGGTTTGGGAGGTGCTATCGAAGAAGCCTTGACGAGTTGCTGCAGTGCATCTTGTAGATGGTACACACTGCAGCCATGCTACGCCGGTGGTGGAGGGAGTGAATGTTTAAGATGGTGGATGGGGTGTCAATCAAGCGGGCTGCTTTGTCCTGGATGGTGTCGAGCTTCTTGAGTGTTGTTGGAGCTGCACTCATCCAGGCAAGTGGAGAGTATTCCATCACACTCCTGACTTGTAGATAGTGGAAAGGCTTTGGGGAGTCAGAAGGTGAGACACTCGCTGCAGAATAACCAGCCTCTAACCTGCTCTTGTAGCCACAGTATTTATGTGGCTGATCCAGTTAAGTTTCTGGTCAATGGTGACCCCCAGAATGTTGATGGTGGGGGAATCGGCAATGGTAATGCCGTTGAATGTCAAGGGGAGGTGGTTAGACTTTCACTTGTTGGAGATAGTCATTGCCTGGTACTTGTGTGGCACAAATATTACTTGCCACTTATCAGCTCAAGCCTGAACGTCGTCCAGGTCTTGCTTTCTTTTTATTCATTCATGGGATGTGGGCGTCACTGGCAAGGCCAGTATTTATTGCCCATCCCTAATTGCCTTTGAGTGGCTTGCTAGGCCATTCAGAGGGCTGTTAAGAGTCAACCACATTGCTGTGGGTCTGGAGTCACATATAGGCCAGACCAGGTAAAGGCGGCAGATTTCCTTCCCTAAAGGACATTAGTGAACCAGATGGGTTTTTACGACAATCCGGTAGTTTCATGGTCACCATTACTGATACTAGCTTTTTATTCCAGATTTATTTAATCAATTGAATTAAATTCCCCAGCTGCTGTGGTGGGATTTGAACTCTTGCTTCCGGATTATTAGTCCAGGCCTCTGAATTACTAGTCCAGTAACATAACCACTATGCTACCATTCCCTAGATGTGGGCATGGACTGCTTCATTTTCTGAGGAGTTGCGAATGGAACTGAACACTGTGCAATTATCAGTGAACATCCCCATTTCTGACCTTATGATGGAGGGAAGGTCATTGATGAAGCAGCTGAAGATGGTTGGGCCTAGGAGACTGCCCTGAGGAACTCCTGCAGCGATGTCCTGGGGCTGAGTTGATTGACCTCCAACAACGACAACCATCTTCTTTTGTGCTAGGTATGAATCCAGCCAGTGGAGAGTTTACCCCCCCCGATTCCCATTGATTTCAATTTTACTAAGGCTCATTGTTGCTACACTCGGTCAAATGCTGCCTTGATGTTAAGAGCAGTCACTCTCACCTCACCTCTTGAATTCAGCTCTTTTGTGCATGTTTGGACCAAGGCTGTAATGATGTCTGGAGCCAAGTGGTCCTGGCGGAACCCAAACTGAGCATCAGTGAGCAGGTTATTGGTGAGTAAGTGGAGGAAGAAGAGTAATAAAGCAATTGCAGTAGGGGTTTTGCTAGTTAGGGGAACAGACAGGTGTTTCTGTGGCCGCAGATGTGATTCCAGGATGGTATGTTGCCTCCCTGGTGCCAGGGTCAAGGATGTCACTGAACGGCTGCAGAACATTCTGAGGGGGGAGGGTGAACAGCCAGAGGTCGTGGTCCATATCAGTACCAACGACATAGGTAGAAAGAGGGATGAGGTCCTGCAGGCAGATTTTAGGGAGCAAGGAAAGAGATTAAAAAGCAGGACCTCAAAGGTAGTAAGCTCTGGATTACTCCTGGTGCCACGCGAGAGTGAGTATAGAAATAGGAGGATAGCGCAGATGAATGCGTTGCTGGAGCGATGGTGCAGGAGGGAGGGCTTTAGATTCCTGGGGCATTGGACCGGTTCTGGGGGAGGTAGAACCTGTACAGGCCGGATGGGTTGCACCTCAACAGGGCCGGAACCAATAACCTCACGGGGAGGTTTGCTAGTGCTGTTGGGGGGGGTTTAAACTAATTTGGCAGGGGGATGGGCACTAGGATGTAACATTAGAAAGGGGAAATAAAGTGCTCAAAGGATTGGGAGAGGCAGAGAGCACTAAAGTAAGAAATAGTAAGGTATTAGGTGGGATAAAACTAAGAGAGAATACAGGATGGTCTAAGATGGGTTTACAGTGTATGTATGTGAACGCACAAAGTGTAGTAAACAAGGTAAGTGAGCTGCAGGCACAAATAGCCACATGGGAAAATGATGTGGCAGTAACTGAGACCTTGGCTCAAAAAAGGACAGGATTGGGTATTAAATATTCCTGGTTATAAGGTGTTCAGGAAAGATAGGGAAGGAAAGATAGGAGGTGGGGTGGCAGTATTGGTTAAGGAGAATGTTACAGTGCTGGAGAGTGAGGATGTCCTGGAGGGGTCAAGGACAGAATCTATATGGCTAGAGTTAAGAAATAATAGAGGTGCCATTACACTACTAGGTATATTCTATAGACCACCAAATAGTGGGAAAGATATGGAGGAGCAAATTTGCAGAGAAATTACAGAGAGGTGCAAGAACTATAGAGTAGTAATAATGGGGGACTTCAACGATCCTAATATAGACTGGGATCGTAATAGTGTTAAGGGCAGAGAAGGGGAAGAATTTCTGAAGTGTGTTCAAGAAAACTTGCTTGATCAGTATGTTTCTGGCCCAACGAGGGAGGATGCATTGCTGGATCTGGTTCTGGGGAATGAGGTGGGTCAAGTGGAGCAAGTGTCAGTAGGTGAACATTTAGGGAACAGTGATCATAATATCATAAGGTTTAGATTAGCTATGGAAAAGGACAGGGAGCAATCTAGAGTAAAAATGTTTAACTGGGGGAAGCCAATTTCAGTGGGATGAGAACGGATCTGGCCCGGGTAAACTGGAATCAAAGATTGGCAGGCAAAACTATAATGGAACAATGGGCTGCCTTTAAAGAGGAAATAGTTCAGGTACAGTTGAGGTACATTCCCACTAGGGGGAAAGGCAGGACAACTAAAGTTAGGGCTCCCTGGATAACGAAAGAGATAGAGAATATGATGAAGCAGAAAAAGAGTGCATATGACAGATGTAAGGTTGCAAATACATCTGAGAATCAGGCTATATATAGAAAGGTCAGAGGAGAAGTGAAAAAGAAAATAAGAGGGGCAAAGAGAGGATATGAGAATAGAATGGCAGCCAACATAAAAGGTAATCCAAAAGTCTTCTATAGGCATATAAATAGTAAAAGAGTAATAAGAGGAGGGGTGGGGCCGATTAGGGACCAAAAAAGAGACCTATGCATGGAGGCAGAGGGTATGGCTGAGGTAATAAATGAATACTTTGCATCTGTCTTCACCAAGGAAGAGGATGCTGCCATAGACATAGCGAAGGAGGAGGTAGTGGAGACACTTGATAGGATAAAAATTGATAAAGAGGAGGTATTAGAAAGGCTGGCTGTACTTAAAGTAGATAAATCACCAGGAGCGGATGGGATGCATCCTAGGATGCTGAGGGAATTGAGGGAGGAGATCGCGGAGGAACTGGACTCACGTCCCCGGATCATTAGTCCAGGCCTCATATCGCTTCCCTCATACCGTTCCCCTACATTCTTCCCTCAAAGATCACCACCAAAAAAAGATTAAGCGGTCAGTCATCTCAGTGGTGATTCTGAGACCTTGCTACATGCAGAATGGCTGCCATGTACAGTATGCCTACATAACAACAATCTGTACTCGAAAATAATCCATAGCACTTTGAGATGTTTCTGACAGACATTCATAAGGTGCAATGGAAATGTTTTTTTTTAAAAGAGTTAACTTACAAGGAAACTCAATCCATGAACACTTATGCTGATTGTACAGTTTCAGCTTGAGTTCCGTGGTGTAGGTGCTTTCTAGGTTCAGTGGACTGCACTGTGTTATTTTTCCTCTAACTAGCCTCCTACTGGACAAGCCAACTGATAGCAGATTCTTCAATTGAGTGTAAACTTGCTCACAGGAGTCCTCCTGTGGTTAAAAAAAGAAGTGCAACTAATAGGGAAGTTTTTTTTCCCTCATTACCCTTCGTCCAGCTTCCTTCCTCGCCAGAGGTTGAGTTACGGTTCCACAGGGGCAGACAGCTCTCGGGCACTTCGCCTAAAATGTCACCTAAAACCTAAAAAAAGCCTAGTGTCAGCCGCGGCTCAGTGGGTAGCACTCTCACGCTCTGAAGTCAGAAGGTCGTGGGTTCATAGTCCCACTCCAGAGACTTGAGCACAAAAATCTAGGCTGACACTCCCAGTGCAGTACTGAGGGAGTGCTGCACTGTCGGAGGAGCCGTCTTTCAGATTAGACAGTAAACCGAGGCCCCGTCTGATCTCCCAGGTGGGTGTAAAAGATCCCACGGCACTATTTCAACAGAACCTGGTGTCCTGGCCAATATCAATCAACATCACTTCAAAAAAAAACCCAGGTTATCTGGTCATTATCACATTGCTGTTTGTGGTAGCTTGCTGCGCACCAATTGGCTGCCGCGTTTCCCACATTACAACAATGACTACACTTCAAAAGTACTTCATTGGCTGTAAAGCGCTTTGGGACATCCTGAGGTTTGTTGATAGGCGCGATAGAAATGCAAGCCCTTCTCTAATTCTTTTTAAAATGGCCACTCTTCATAAGTGAGCCTAATGAGTGTTACCAGGCAACACAGTCCCGCACTCCCATCACTCCTGTGCTTGCTGACCTTATTTGGCTCCCAGTCTAGCAACGCCTCGATTTTATAATTCTCATTCTCGTGTTCAAATCCCTCCAAGGCCTCACCCCTCCCTGTCTCTGTAACCTCCTCCAGCTCTACAACCCTCCTAGAGCTCTGCGTACCTCCAACTCTGGCCTCTTATGCATCCCCCACTCTTTTCGCCCCACCATTGGTGGCCGTGCCTTCAGCTGTCTAGGCTGTAAGCTCTGGAATTCCCTCCCTAAACCTCTCCGCCGCTCTACCTCTCCCTCCTCCTTTAAGATGGTTCTTAAAACCTACCTCTTTGGTCACCTGTCCCAATAGCTCCTTCTTTGGCTCGGTGTCAACTTGTGTCTGATAATCGCGTCTGTGAAGTGCCTTGGGATGTTTTACTACATTAAAGGCGCTATACAAATGCAACTTGTTGTTGTTATGTGACACTGGAGTCTGGCTCAGTCAAGCCCCATATTGTTTGGCGAGCACTTTTCAGCAGGGGAAGGGGTAACTGAATAGCAATCAGGAACCCTGCCTGATTATCTTCTCCTTTCTCTCCGGCTCAAGGACCACTGAGGCCGACTGCAAAGCCCCACCATCACCCGCCCCCCCCCCCCCACCCCGTAGCGCCCCGCAAATTAAAGATCTTCAGCTAACTCAGCTTAGCCTAAGGCTCAAACCTGGAATACTTCTTGTGTCGGTATAGCTCCTGCCTTTATTGCAGTAGAGCGTTTAATACAATGAGCAAATGCTCATTGAGGTTTGTACTCTGAAGAGAGATTGCCTCTCCAGTGAGAAAACACTTGGTAAATATACATGTCCTTTCAAATCAATGCAGTTGCCCAGCCTTAGTAGCCCTCGAGGAGGTGGTGGTGGGCCTTCTTCTTGAACCGCTGCAGTCTGTGTGGTAAAGGTTCTCTCACAGTGCTGTTAGGGAGGGAGTTCCAGGATTTTGACTCAGCGACGATGAAGGAACGGCCGATATATTTCCAAGTCAGGATGGTTTGTGACTTGGAGGGGAACTTGGAGGTGGTGGTGTTCCCATGCGCCTCCTGCCCTTGTCCTTCTAGGTGGTAGAGGTTACGAGTTTTGGAGGTGCTGTCGAAGAAGCCTTGGCGAGTTGCTGCAGTGCAACTTGTAGATGGTGCACACTGCAGCCACGGTGTGCCGGTGGTGGAGGGAGTGGATAGTTAAGGTGGTGGATGGGCTGCCGATCAAGCGGGCTGCTCTGTCCTGGATAAGTTTTGCTGCAGCTGCATCAGACATTTCACTTCTCAAATTCGTATGTCTATCCTATTTGAAAAGTTATTTTCTAACCTCCCTGGGCATGCACTACACCCTGAGGAGACAGACAAGCACAATGCTTTCCGCCCTCTGCCAATAGTTCTCTAGAAACTGAAGATGGGAGTGGAGTAACTCGGGTTGCCAACCCTGGTTGGACATACTCCTGGAGGTGTCATCACATGACCTCCAACTGCCCCGCCCCACACTCACGCCATTGGTCACCCTACACATCCATCATCATGGCATACCGCCTTCCCACGGCCATTGGAAAGCGAACACTCTTCATTACCCAAGTGGATGATTCTTGACTGTCAAACAGCCTTTTTTCCCCAATTTCATAGGGATTACATAGGATATACGACACAGAAACAGGCCATTCGGCCCAACCAGTCCATGCTGACGTTTATGTTCCACTCGAGCCTCCTCCCGTCTTTCCTCATCTAACTCTATCAGCATAATCCTCTATTCCCTTCTCCCTCAAATGCTTGTCCATCTTCCCTTTAAATGCATCTATACTATTTGCTTCAACCACTTCCTGTGGTAGCGAGTTCCACATTCTCCCCACTCTCTGGGTAAAAACGTTTCTTCTGAATTCCCTATTGGATTTCTTGGTGACTATCTTATATTGATGGCCCCTAGTTTTGCTCTTCCCCACAAGTGGAAACATTCTCTCTGTATCCACTCTATCAAAACCTTTCATAATTTTAAAGACCTCTATTAGGTCACCCCTCAGCCTTCTCTTTTCAATAGAAAAGAGACCCAGCCTGTTCATCCTTTCCTGATATGTATACCCTCGCATTTCTGGTATCATCCTTGTAAATCTTCTCTGCACCCTCTCCAGTGCCTCTATATCCTTTTTATAATATGGCGACCAGAACTGTACGCAATACTCCAAGTGTGGTCTAACCAAGGTTCGATACAGGTTTAGCATAACTTCACTACTTTTCAATTCTATCTCTCTAGAAATAAACCCTAGTGCTTGGTTTGCTTTTTTTTACGGCCTTATTAACCTGCGTCACTACTTTGTGATTTGTGTACAGGAATCCCGCCCCAACCGCGTTTTTGCCATACGCGGATTTCACGTATTCACGGTTTCCTCTCTGCGACAATTTTTGCCAACCGCGGCAGTGAATTTTGTGTATACGCGGTTTTTAATTTTCAAGTTTCATGGGTTGCGCTTCCAAACACGAGACTCCATTCACCCGCGCCGCTCTTTTCAGCATAATTACTACCACGCGTGGTCTCGCTCCACTCGTGGAGATACTGTACCTGTACTGTGTGTGTGTGTGAACGTTTAGCCCTTAATCATGGCCCCTAAACGTAATCTCAGTGGTAAAGGTGAATCAATAGTGAAAAGGGCAAGGAATGTACTAACCTTAGATAGGAAATTAGATGTCGTTGATAGATTTGCCCGTGGTGAAAGTACAGCATCGGTTGGACGACTAATGGGGGTTAATGAGTCCACCATTAGAACCATAAAAAAAGTGAGGTGTCGATAAGGGCTAGTATTGTGGGTGGCTCTTCAAAAAGTGCTAAAGTATCATTTATGCCACGGGACCATAAGCTTGAAAAAATGGAGAAGGCACTTAATATCTGGTTGGAAGACCAGAACCAGAAAAAAGTGAATGTTAATTCCGCATGGGTACGTAAGAAGGCCCTTAGGGGTAAAAATTCAGTTGGTTGCGCCTCCCGTTAGCGCCTTAAATGGGCGCTAATGGGGCGTTAAGGCGCTAACGCCCGGGCGCAGCGCTGTTTGCGCCGCTCGAGAACTTAACTTGAGATTGTGCGGCGGCGCTAAAACTTACCGCTGCGACCACCTGCGCGCGCAGATTGTGACGTCAGTCCGTGGTGCAACGCCCTTGGGGCGCCCCGGAGCGGAAATTGAGTGGCGCCCCCTGCCTTACCGCCTGGCGCTTCCAACGACCGGAAGACTGGAACGTTATCAATCGGTCTGGGGCTGGGGGGGGGCGCTATTTAAAGGGGGCCTCTTCCTGTCTTTTTCTGTGGTCGACATTTATGCACCACTCGTTCTGAGAGAGAGAGAGAGATTCGGAGAGAGAGAGAGAGAGACTTCTACATTGACTCAACGCTTTGTGAGGTAGTTTTGCCTAGTTCATCCTAACTTTGCTGCTACTTTCGTTGCTGTACCTCATTACTTTTCTGGCAAAGAGAAGATGGGGGCTGCAATGATTGGGGGCGTCGTCCTGCTCCAGCTCAATCGGAGGAGAGTGAGACGCAGACAGAGAGTGGCAATGATGGCCAGACGGAGGAGGCCCATCAGGCGCATGTACAGGAGAGCTTACCCTCCCAGGGTATATCGTGAACAGCTCTCCTACATCCACATGTCCGAGGAGCTGTGTTTGCGAAGGCTGCGATTCAGCAAGGAGGTGGTCACTGAGCTCTGCCACCTGCTGCAGCCAGATCTGCAGCCTCAGCTGAGGTCCAGGACGTCTCTGTCGGTGGCAGTGAAGGTCACAGTGGCCTTGAACTTCTACGCCACTGGCTCATTCCAAGCTGCTGTTGGGGACCTCGCCAATATCTCCCAGTTTGCGGTGCATCGCTGCATCCGGCAGGTCACCAATGCCCTCTTCACAAGGAGACGAGACTTCATCTCCTTCCCTATGACCCCAGACAAGCAGCATGACCGTGCTATGGGCTTTGCGAGGGTAGCGGGCTTCCCCATGGTGCAGGGCGCCATTGACTGCACGCATGTGGCTTTGCGTGCTCCGCGAGAGAATGCAGAGGAGTTCCGGAACAGAAAGGGGTTCCATTCCTTGAATGTGCAGTTGGTCTGTGACCACAGACAGGTGATTCTCGCTGTCAATGCCCACTATCCGGGCAGCTGCCACGATGCTTTCATCCTGCGCCAGAGTACTGTGGCAGAAATTTTCGAGGCACCGCATCAGCCAGTTGGTTGGCTTCTGGGGGACAAGGGGTACGCATTGAGCACCTGGCTGATGACACCGCTCCGTGCGCCAAACACCCCTGCTGAGCTGCGGTACCAGGAAAGCCAACAAGCAACGAGGAACATTATTGAGCGCACAATCGGCGTGCTCAAACAACGATTCCGCTGTCTGGACCATTCCGGAGGAGCCCTGCAGTACTCGCCTGAGCAAGTTTCCAAATTCGTAGTGGTGTGCTGCATGTTGCACAACATGGCAATCCTCAGGACGCAGCCAATGCCACCAGGCCTTGCAGCACCACAAGAGGAGGAGGAGGAAGAGGAGGAACAGGCCGAGGACGATGATCAGCAGCAGCACCAAGGCAGGAGGGCGGCCCACAATGGTCAAACTGCAAGGGCCGTCCGTCAACGACTAATAGCAAGCCGCTTCTAGGGCCCCTGCCAGTGCTACAAACACGAATCAACCCAGCACGCAACCCCTAAGCCGGCCAAGGCACCAATAATTCCAACCACCAGCCATGTATATTTTGAATACAGAAACTTATTTATTGTACAAACTCTGTGTGTGTCAATTCCTCATGACAAACTCATAGAAATAAACACAAAAAAACAGTCAATAACATAACTGGTTCTCACAACCTGGAGATAATGTCCAAAACACTAAACAAAAGTTGGGCCATGAACCTCGGCCTTTAATAAAAAAATGACCAGCATTTTGGCACACCTCCTACTTTTTGCCCTTCGAGGGTGATCTCCTTCCCTTGCGCACTTCCCCCCTTCTAACCCTACTGCTCCTCCGTAATGGGACCTCAGTGGCTGCAGCAAGGCTGGTGGAAGGCTGCTGCTTGTCAGACCCTGACACTGAAGATGCCCCTGAAGGACGGCCTCGACCACTTCTGGGCCTGGAGGGCCCGGCTGCAGACTGCACCAACTCTGCATGGGCGGCAGCAGTCTGTCCTACAGGCGGTGGCAAGTGCAGTGGAGAAGTGACAGTGTTGGCAGCAGGAATGCTGTCATCGTGAGAGAGGACAGCAACTCCCTGCTCGCCCGACACACTGGCACTCCCACGGGGCAGCACTTCAGCATCCGGAGCAATTTGCCTGAGAACAGATTGCTGGCCTGCTGCGGCGCGGTGACAGCCCCGGGGACATGTGCACGAACCATCGAGGATGGCAGCAGTCAGTGCTCGCGTGGCCTCAATCTGAGTCTGCATGAGAGCAGGCTCAGATGGGTTCCTGGCAGCCAGTGACTGAATTGCAGCAGTAAGCTTTAGTGTGGCATCCGCCTGTGCTACAGCGAAGTGCTCCACACTCCTTGCCAGTGCCTCAATGCATTCGGGCACCCTTCCCACTGCACCCATGAGCTCAGTGTGCATGACCACCGCCTGGCTGTTCATTTCTGCAATCAGCCGCTCCTCCTCTGCGTCCATTGCATTAGGAGTGTCTGGCATACTCTCCCTCTGGGGAGAAGGCTCCCGTTCTTCCCTCCCCCCCCCATGGCGTTGCTGCAGCCCGCTGGGTCCTGGAACTTCACCATCATCAGCCCCTTCCCCCCTGCTCCCCCGTTCTTCCCTCCCCCCCCCATGGCGTTGCTGCAGCCCGCTGGGTCCTGGAACTTCACCATCATCAGCCCCTTCCCCCCTGCTCCCCTCCGGGGAAGGCGTGTTCCCAGTGTGGCCATGGGCTTCCTCGGGAGAGGGTGGCACTGATGCTCCGGCTTCCTCTTCCTCCTCAGCTGCAGCATCACTCCCAGTGGCAGCTTCAGGGACCATCTCCTCAGCTGGTGAATCACCATCTGAAAGCAGGGAGGTACAAGAGTGGCTTTAGCGTGAGGACAGGGTGGCAGTAAGGGAGGAATAAGTGCAGCGAGTTAGCAAGTTGGATTGAAAGTGTCAAAGGCTGGTATTGTGAGGGACAAGTGGAAGGACAGAGGACAAAAAGGTGATGACCTTACCATTGCTGTCCACAACGGGGTCGGCGTCTCCAGTGGCGACGGGACCGATCACCCGGCTTGCCACAATCCTGTGGACGCGCTCCTCCAGATCGCTGAGGGGTTGCAGCTGAAGCCGCCCTCCACCCGTCCGTTGCTGCTGTCTCCGATTATGAGCCAGCTTAGCCTGCAAGAAAAAGGACAGCATCTGAGTCAATATACAGCCATGGTCTTGCCTGATGTGCCTCCCATAGGTGAATAGCCCTTACAATATGCAGCCATGGTCTTGCCTGATGTGCCTCCCATAGGTGAATAGCCCTTACTGTATGCAGCCATGGTCTTGCCTGATGTGCCTCCCATAGGTGAATAGCCCTTACAATATGCAGCCATGGTCTTGCCTGATGTGCCTCCCATAGGTGAATAGCCCTTACTGTATGCAGCCATGGTCTTGCCTGATGTGCCTCCCATAGGTGAATAGCCCTTACTGTATGCAAAGTGTGGAATGTGTGTGTGTGTTTGATGAAAGGGCCATAGGTGTTGCATGAGTGTTGTGCATTGGGGTTTTAAGACCCTCTGGCCATAGAGTGAGGTTGAGATGGAGGGATGGAGAGGTATTGAGAAAAAGCCACTCACCCTGACGACCCGAGTGAGGTCGTTGAACTTTTTGCGGCACTGGACATGGGTCCTGGGCACCATGCTCCTGGAGGAGACGCTCTGAGCCACCTCCCTCCACACTCTTCTGAACTCGCGTGGCAAAGGCCTCCTGCCACTCTCTGGGAACAGCATGCATCGTCTGCGCTCCACTGCGTCAACCAGAGCATCCAAGGCCCGCTCGGTGAAGCGATGAGCGCGTTCTCTCACCCTCTCCATGCTTGGCAGCAAAATGGATTACAGGTCTCTCCAGGCTGAGATTCAAGGCTGCAATGAGCAGGGTGTGGCTGGGGAGCAAGTGGCCCCCCCCGCTTTAAGAAGTGTCTGGCGCCAGTGTGTCTGTGTTCCCTCGCTAACTGGCAGCAGCTGCGCTGCGCTCGTGCGCTGAGTTAGCGCCTCACTCCTAGGCCTTTGCGCCTTAAGAGAGGTGTGCAGCGCCTAATTTAGCGCTCCACTCACCTCCCGGGGCGGTAAAAGTGAAGTTTCCTGTCAGTGCCGATAATTAGCGCCAGGCGCTAATATTTGCGCGCGGACGATATTTGCGCCCCAAATGGGGCGCGACCTAATTTCTACCCCTTAGTATCTACAAGCATCTTACTGTGGCTGCCGGGGAAAGTGTAGATGACAAAGTTTCAAGCGAGTAAGGGCTGGTTGGAGAATTTTAAGAAGAGGTTCGCCTTGACTAACCTCAAGGTTGTGGGGGAATCGGCCTCTGCCGATCACGAGGCCGCTGCCAAGTTCCCGGAAGAGCTGAAGAAGTTGATCGCCGAGAAGGGTTACCTGCCGGAGTAGCTATTTAATGTGGATGAGACTGGTCTCTTCTGGAAGCGGATGCCTTCCCGAACTTTCATCGCGAAGGCTGAGAAGCATGCTTCGGGATTCAAGGTGGCTATGGATAGGGTGACCCTTCTCCTTTGTGCTAATGCCGAGGGAGACTGTTTAGTGAAGCCAATGCTGCTCTACCGCTCTCTTAATCCCCGCGCTCTGAAGGGCAAAAACAAAAACTATCTCCCTGTTTTTTGACGTTCTAACCGCAAGGCGTGGGTTACTGCTGCAGTCTTCATGGACTGGTTTCATAACTGTTTTGTGCATGACGTGGAGCGGTACCTTGCGAGAGAAAATCTGGCCTTCAAGGTCCTACTCATCCTCGACAATGCCCCCGGCCACCCGCCGGCACTCCAATTCGCCCACCCTAATATCGAAGTCGTCTTCCTGCCTCCCAACACGACTCACTCCTTCAACCCATGGACCAAGGTGTGATAGCTACCTTCAAGGCATACTTCATACGACGCAGCTTTGACCGCATGATGGAGGCTATGGAGGATGACGCAACACTGACGGTGAAAACTTGTTGGAAGGATTACACCATCGCTGACTGCATCACCAACATAAAAGAATCGATGGATGAACTGAAGAGGACGACACTCAACTCCTGCTGGGGTAAACTTTGGAAGGAGGCAGTGAATGACTTCCGAGGCTTCCCTACAGTTGACGCTGAAGTTCAGCGCATCGTGAAGGTTGCGCGACGTTTGGGAGGCGAGGGGCTGGCCGATGACATACAGCCTGATGACATCGAGGAGCTCCTTGAGTCGCACGGCGAGGAGTTGACGGAGGAGGACCTTGATGAGCTGATGCAGCATTCTAGTGAGGCAGAGGACGAGGACGAGGATATGGTGGAGAAGTCGAAGATGACAAGTGCCAACCTTAGCAAGGCAATGCTCCTTGCTACTAATCTCTCGGACCTCTTTATGGAGATTGACCCATTCTTGGAGCGTAGTTTAAAATTCAAGCGAGGTTTGGAGGATTTAATGAGACCAGACAAGCAAGTCCAGAAAGATATTCAGAAAAAAATGAGTCAACCATCCATCGCAGAATTCTTTAAGAAACCGCCCAGTTGATCTTTTTTATTGTGTTATTTGAACATTTATTGTTTTTGTTAGGTTATTGTGTATTTTATTTGTGTTTAGTAAAAGAACAAGCAACTTACATAGGCTCTGACGAGTGTAAATGCGGCCGCATTCCCCCTAACCCCATTTTTCCCATAAGGTCTTATATTTGCCAACCACGGGGGTTTTCAGGGACGTATCCCCCGCGGTTGGGGAGGGATTACTGTATTTGTACTCCGAGATCCCTCTGCTCCTCTACCCCATTTAGATCCTTATTTTCCAAGTAATATGTGACTTCCTTACTTTTCTTACTAAAGTATTTCCAATATTTTAATGAATAACAATCAAAAGTGTGCAAAGAAAATTTTGTTTGAAACAATTTTTTTTATGCTCCCTATGATTTTTCTCCCGGGGTGTTGCTCGCAGCCAGTGTCCAGGAGATGAATCTTCAATTCCTGGAGACTCCAGGGCCAATCCTGGAGGGTTGGCAACCCTAGGAGTGACCTGCTGTCTGATCTCTCGACCCCCGCTCTGTGTTAACACCTCACCAAGTGCTGCCACAATATGTGTTTTTTAAGGGAGTTGTGTGAAATTTTATAAAATGTAATGAGTAGCATAATTTTGTAAAAGCGGTATCATTTTCTTCCACTTACATTGGTAGAGTGTGGAGGCACAAGCTGTTGAGGGAAGCACTAAACTGGTTGTTTTTCATAAGTCAGCCCACAAACAGCAATCTGATAACGACCAGATCATCAGTTTTATTTTCAGTGATGTTGTTTGAGGGATTAATATCGGCCAGGACACCAGGGAGAACTCTCCTGCTAACGCTACTACCCATGAGGTGCTCATTTCTACCAGGCTCTTAATCGCCCAGTGATTTTTGCATTACAACTGTGTGAGTTAATTGCCCAATTATCGCCTCTGTGAATCACCCGTGGCATCAATTCTCAGCCACTATGACTATCAGCTTCTTGCATACTGAACCTCCACACCGCACTCAGATTGGTGAAAGCGCCATGTACAGTTACTTTTGATTAAGGTAATGTGCCAAGTAGAAAAACAATGATTGCCATGGGAACACCACCACCTCCAAGTTCCCTATCCAAGTCGCACACCATCCTGACTTCGAATTATATCGCCGTTCGAATTATATCACAGGGCAACACGGTGGAGCACTGTTGCCTGTCTGTGCGGAGTTTGCACATTCTCCCCGTGTCTGCGTGGGTTTCCTCCGGGTGCTCCGGTTTCCTCCCACAGTCCAAAGATGTGCGGGTTAGGTTGATTTGGCTATGATAAATTGACCCTTAGTGTTAGGGGGATTAAATACGTGGGGTTACGGGGATAGGGTGGGATATGTGTCGGTGCAGGCTCGATGGGCCGAAATGGCCTCTATCTGCACTGTGGGGATTCTGTGATTCCTTCATTGCTGCTGGGTCAAAATCCTGGAACTCCCTCCCTAACAGCACTGCGGGAGCACCTTCACCGCACGGACTGCAGCGGTTCAAGAGGGCAGCTCACCACCACCTTCTCAAGGGCAACTAGGGATGGGCAATAAATACTGGCCTTGCCAGCGATGCCCGCATCTCAGGAACGAATAAAAAAAATATACATGCTCAACCATCAGGCTCGGCTGTGGTGATCCTGGCCAACACTCATGGCCCAGGTTCCTACATGAAGGAGTAACACTTGATGTTCAAGATAACTCAGCAGGCGTCAATAGCTGCAGGTCAGGAGAGAGAGAAAACCAAGGGTATATCGGCCGTTCCATCATCACCGCTGGGTCAAAATCCCAGAACTCCCTCCCTAACGGCACTGTGGGAGTACCTTCACCACAGCGGTTCAAGAAGGCGGCTCACCACCACCTTCTCAAGGGCAATCAGGGAAGGGCAATAAACGCTGGATGCCCACATCCTGTGAATGAATTTAAAAAAAATCCTTCTCCTGGAGATTCCCCTTTCTGTTGCCATTAACGACCCCCCCCCCCACCCCCTCCTCCCCTTGTCTGTGGTATTTTGATGTGTTCAATCCAGACAAAATGGAGATGTCTATAAGGAAAAGCTGAATCTTTCAGGTCATTCAACATCTCGCACAGCCCCATCCCACATTACAACCTGTGCATCAGGTATTCCATTATTAGTCCCCTCGATGGGTGAAGGTGCTGCCTGATGTGATAGTGTGTCTCACAAACCTGGAGATCTTCGCTTTGATTCCTCCTGTCTGTGCTAAGTTAGCAATAGCTGAGTCTCCTGACTGGTCTTACACACCTCTGTGCGAGGAAGGGGGAAGGTCAGCCAGGGTCCCCTATGGGATTTGAGAGAATAAATAAGGAGTAAATAAGGAGAAACTGTTTCCACTGGCGGGAGGGTTGGTAACCAGAGGACACAGATTTAAGACAATTGGCAAAAGAACCAGAGGGGAGATGAGGAGGATTATTTTTACACAGCGAGTTGTTGTGATCTGGAATGCGCTGCCTGAAAGGGCGGTGGAAGCAGATTCAATAGTAACTTTCAAAAGGGAACTGGATAAATACTTGAAAAGGAATAATGTGCAGGGCTATGGGAAAGAGCAAGGGGGAGTGAGACTAATTGAACAGCTCTTTCAAAGAGCCGGCACGATGGCCTCCTTCTGTGCTGCATGATTCTACGATGGCAAGAACGTGTGCGAACACCAAGTAAGGACAGGATCTGGCTCAGCTACGGTATCCCTGTCAATTGGAACAGCTTGCTGAAATTGAAGCCTAGACTCTGTCCGATTTTATGGCTCTAATAGCGGAATGCGCGATGGTGAGAAATGGCAGGGAGGTCCGTATCAATGGATCTCTGTCCACTTTGTACCCACTCCAGAGGCCTGCGCAAGCGCCCTGCAGGTCATGTGCCACCATCTCGGACATCAGATGTAAATCACGCCCATGTGAAATGGAAATCCAGGATCGCCAGGTGGCAGTGCGTATATGGAAAGGGCACAGCAATATAAAGGTACGTGCATTTCAGCCATTTCTTAACCACTTCTCTTTTTCCCCCTAGTGGTATGTAAGTTCTCTTGGGATTTTGTGCCAATTGTTGTAAATTGGACGGGCGCATAATCTGTTGGAAGGAGGAGGTTTGATGAACTAAGTGACCTTTTCTCGTTCCTTGTTTTTATACCATCATGAAATTATTATCCTTATTTAACTAAACAATCGTACTCACCTGCACCATAACAAGGGATATTATAAGAAACAGGCTCTCAAATGGTGAAGTTTCAGGGCCTCTAATCCAGGATGCCACCAAGGCTGCGAAGAGTAGGACAGAAGGGCAGGAGGTAATTCAAGAAATGGTGATGAATTACACCAAGCTGTCTCTGTAACCTCCTCCAGCCCTACAACCCTTCGAGATCTCTGCGCTCCTCCAATTATGGCCTCTTGCGCCTCCCCGATTTTCTTCGCTCCACCATTGGTGGCCGTGCTTTCAGCTGCCTAGGCCCTAAGCTCTGGAATTCCCTTCCTCAGCATCTCCGCCTCTCTACCTCTCTCTCACCCTTTAAGGCGCTCCTTAAAACCTATCTCTTTGACCAAGCTTTTGGTCACCTGCTCTAATATCTTCTTACGATAGCAAAATACTGCAGATGCTGGAAATCCGAAATAACAACAGAACTTTTTTTCTTCCTTTCTGATGTCAAGGATCGCAAGCTTCATCAACTCTTGAACACCAACGTCCCTCCGGAACCTTCTTCCCCTTCACTTTCCTCTGACTCCCCTTCTCCCGATCTCACCCCCTGCCGCGTTTTCACTATCCCTTCTGACCTTCCCCTTTCTGACCCCGAACGATCAGTCCTCAGCAAAGGCCTGAGCTTCATTCCCTTACGCCCCCACCTCAATGAATTTCGAGCTCGGCACGATGCTGAGCTCTTTTTCCGCCACCTTCGCCTCCGTGCCCACTTCTCTGGCCAGGAGTCTTCCCCCCATACGGCTGACCCTTTCTCCCGCTTTCAGAATTCCCGTTCTACCTGGACCCCTCCCTCTGGCCTCTTACCCTCTCTAGATCTTTTCATTGCCAACTGCCGGCGTGACATCGGCCGTCTCCATTTCTCTGCTCCCCTCTCTCACTCCAACCTACCTCCCTCTGAACTTGCAGCACTCTATTCCCTCAGATCCAACCCCGACATTGTCATTAAACCTGCTGACAAGGGTGGTGCTGTTGTTGTTTGGCGTACCGACCTCTATCTAGCGGAAGCTGAACGGCAACTCTCCGACACCTCCTCCTACCTCCACCTGGACCATGACCCCACTACCGAACATCAAACCACCATTTCCAAGACCGTCACTGACCTCATCTCCTCTGGAGATCTTCCCCCCACGGCCGCCAACCTCATAGTTCCCCAACCCCGCACAGCCCGCTTCTACCTCCTTCCCAAGATCCACAAACAGGACTGCCCGATAGACCCATCGTTTCAGCCTGTTCTTGCCCCACGGAACTTATCTCTTCCTATCTCAACTCTATTTTTTCTCCCCTTGTCCAGTCTCTTCCCACCTACATCCGCGACTCTTCCGACGCCCTCCGCCATTTTAACAGTTTCCAGTTTCCCAGCCCCAACCGCCTCCTCTTCACTATGGACGTACAATCCCTCTACACCTCCATTCCCCACCAGGATGGCCTGAGGGCGCTCCGCTTCTTCCTTGAACAGAGGCCCAACCAGTCCCCATCCACCACCACCCTCCTCCGCCTGGCTGAACTTGTTCTCACATTGAACAACTTCTCCTTTGACTCCACCCATTTCCTCCAAATTAAAGGTGTTGCTATGGGTACCCGCATGGGTCCTAGCTATGCCTGCCTTTTCGTGGGATATGTGGAACACTCTTTGTTTTAGTCCTACTCGGGTCCCCTCCCTCACCTCTTTTTCCGGTACATTGATGACTGTATCGGTGCCGTCTCCTGCTCTCGCCCTGAACTAGAACATTTCATTCACTATGCTTCCAATTTCCACCCTTCCCTCACCTTCACATGGTCCATTTCCGACTCTTCCCTTCCTCGACTTCTCTGTCTCCATCTCTGGGGATAGGTTATTGACTAACATTCACTACAAGCCCACTGACTCCCACAGCTACCTGGACTACACTTCCTCCCACCCCGCCTCCTGTAAGGACTCTATTCCATTCTCCCAGTTTCTCCGTCTCCGCCGCATCTGCTCTGATGATGTCACCTTCCATACCAGTGCTTCCGACATGTCTTCCTTTTTCCTCAACCGAGGATTCCCCTCTACCGTGGTCGACACGGCCCTCGACCGTGTCCGTTCTATCTCCCGCACTTCTGTCCTCACCCCTGCCCCTCCCTCCCGGAACCACGATAGAGTTCCCCTTGTCCTCACCTTTCACCCCACCAGCCTCCACATTCAACGGATCATCCTCCGCCATTTCCGCCACCTCCAGCGTGATCCCACCACCAAACGCATCTTCCCCTCACCTCCCCTATCAGCATTCCGCGGGGACCGCTCCCTCCGCGACACCCTAGTCCACTCCTCTACCACCCCCAGCACCCCTTCCCCTTCGCCCGGCACCTTCCCGTGCAAGCGCAGGAGATGCAACACATGCCCTTATACCTCCCCTCTTCCCACTGTCCAGGGCCCCAAACACCCCTTCCAGGTGAAACAGCGATTTACTTGTACTTCCTGCAATTTAGTATACTGTATTCGCTGCTCACGATGTGGTCTCCTCTACATTGGGGAGACCAAACGCAGATTGGGTGACCGCTTTGCGGAACACCTCCGTTCAGTCCGTAAGGGGGACCCCAAGCTCCCGGTCGCCTGTCACTTTAATTCACCGCTTCACTCCCACTCTGACCTCACCGTCCTCGGCCTATTACACTGTTCCACGGACGCGCAGCGTAAGCTCGAGGAACAGCACCTCATCTTTCGTTTAGGCACGCTACAGCCCTCTGGTCTCAATATCGAGTTCAACAATTTTAGATCATAACCTTAGCCCCAATCACATTTATATTTTATTTTTTCATCCACCCTTTTATTTGCCCCCCCCCATTTTTTTTTCCCTCCTAGAAGCTGGCAGCTGTCCTTCATTCTGCCAGTGCATTTCACACTTCTTTCAGCCTTAACCTGTCACATTAACACCACCCCTTGCCTTGAATATCTCTTAATGTCTCTTAATCTCTCCTTTTGTTCTTTCATCCCCTCCCCCTTTTCCCAGCTTTATCCTTGCCTTAAATCTATTTGATTTCCTGCTGTTTCCAGTTCTGATGAAAGGTCTCGACCTGAAACGTTAACTCTGTTTCTCTCTCCACGGATGCTGCCTCGCCTGCTGAGTTTTTCCAGCGTTTTCTGTTGTCATTTCTAATATCTTCTTATGTGGCTCGGTGTCAACTTTTGTTTGATAACGCTCCTGTGAAGCACCTTGGGACATTTTACTACATTATAAAGGGGCTATATAAATACAAGTTGATATTGTTGATAAGCCTGCCAACGGTGGGAGGAAGGGAGGCGAGGAGAGCACATTATTGAGGTTCTGGGAGATAGTGAGTTAGTGTAGGAGACTTAATTTCAGCACAATGAAGATGCAGAGAGGAGGATGTAGGTAGGTTTTTTGGAGGCTTAGGAAGCACAAGAGAGGACGACTCAGAGGTCCAATGGCCCTGGACAAAATAGAGGCAATTCTTATATATGGATTTGTGTGAACCCCACAGCCGGTGAGAAAAACCTTTAATTAATCTAAATGATGATGTAATTGTATTACAGAATGACATCATTGAACCCTTTTGAATTCAAATCAATTGTGACCTGTCATTACGTCATTCAGATTCTGTTCTTCCAATTTTAAATCTATTGGTTGGCAGTTGCCAAGTGAGAGTTTTACTTTAATTGAAGAAGATCTTCCTTCTAGACTGTCTGCTGGAATACAAGCAATTAATAAGGTCATATTTACCAACCATAATATGCTAATCACTATATTTTAACAGCTCTTAATTTTCTAAATAGTTGAAGTTCATCTGAGGCTTGAATACTGCTCCTATATTTGGGGAGACCATTCTAACACCTCTATCTCACTCCTGGACACGATACAAGAAAAACCTTGTAGTCTGACAGGTAATCCCTTTCTCACCTTTACTCTCCAATCACTCTCACCTCTACTCCAATTCCTCTCTCACCTCTACTCTCCAATCACTCTCACCTCTTGTATGGCATCAGCTGTGGCTCAGTTGATAGCACACTCGTCTCTGAGTCAGAAGGTTGTGGGTTCAAAGTCCCACTCCAGGGACTTGAGCACATAAAGCTAGGCTGACACTCCCAGTGCAGTGCTGAGGGAGCGCTGCACTGTTGGAGGTGCCGTCTTTCGGATGAGACGTTAAACCGAGACCCCGTCTGCTCTCTCAGGTGTACGTAAAAGATCCCATGGCACTATTTTGAAGAAGAGCAGGGGAGTTATCCCCGGTGTCCTGGCCAATATTTATCCCTCAACCAACATAACAAAAACAGATTATTTGGTCATTATCACATTGCTGTTTGTGGGACCTTGCTGTGTTCAAATTGGCTGCCGCGTTTCCTACATTACAACAGTGACTCCACTTCAAAAGTACTTCATTGGCTGTAAAGCGCTTTGAGACATCCGGTGGTTGTGAAAGATGCAAGTCTTTCTTTCTTTTTACTCTCCAATCCCTCTCACCTCTACTCTCCAATCCCTCTCACCTCTACTCTCTAATCTCTTTCACCTCTACACTCCAATCCCACTCTCATCTCTACTCTCCAATTGCACTCTCTCCATCACAGTCTTTCTAATCTCTCTATTTCATCAATCTTACTATGGCTAAAGCTTCTCTAAACTTCACATCTTGCTCCTTCTAATCTGCAAATATACTGTCCTAAATGCTCTTCCTCCTCCCTGTGTCCTCATTGTGCTGAAATTAAGACTGTTTGCATTGCCTCCTATTTTCATTCTTCTGCAGAACTTCAAAACTATGGAACTCCTCACCTCCCTCAGTCGTTTCCTTCATCTGACACCTTTAGGCATTTAAAACCCAATTTCAACCTCACCTAATCAGTCCTTCGGTTGTATCTCATTTTCTCTACTACTATTTCCAGCCTAATTGGTGTCTCCACCGTGAGTCTTGCCTCTTCACCTACGTTTCCCACTTTCAAACCCCATTGAGGACAATGTGGCCTCACTTGATTCCCTCAGTCTAACAGGTGATGGGCATCAGCCAAGCAACCGCTTTGGTACATTACCAATGGTGGAGATTTCTCCATTGCTTTTGGGCTCTGAAGTGAAGTGGCCTTTATAAATTCCCAGAGGACCAGGAAAAGCAAGGTAGTGGCTCAAACGTATATTGGGAAACTTAATAATAATGATGGTCATGCCTTGCAGTGAGCTGGGGGAAGTTGAGAATTTCAACTTGATTGTGTAGAATTACACTGAATGTACAGCACAGAAACAGGCCATTCGGCCCAACTGGTCTGTGCTGCTGTTTATGCTCCACACGAGCCTCCTCCCACCCCTACTTCATTTAACCCTATCAGCATATCCTTCTATTCCTTTCTCCCTCACGTACTTATCTAGCTTCCCCTTAAATGCATCTATGCTATTCCCCTCAACTACTCCATATGGTAGCAAGTTGTAGGAGACCAAAACTAGGAGCCATGAATATAGGATAATCACTAATAAATCCAGTAGGGAATTCAGGAGAAATTTCTTTACTCAGCGAGTGGTTAGAGTTTGGAACTTGCTACCACAAGGAGTGGTTGAGGTGGATAGCATAGATACATTTAAGGGGAAGCTAGATAAGCACATGAGGGAGAAAGGAATAGAAGGACATGCTGATGGGGTGAGATGAAGAGGGGTGGGAGGAGGCTCATGTGGAGCATAAACATTGGCATGGACCAGTTGGGCTGAATGACTTGTTTCTGTACTGTACAATCTATGTAATATGTAATTCTATATAAGGTCCACATTCTAACTACTCTCTGGGTAAATAAGTTTCTCCTGAATTCCTTGTTGGATTTATTAGTGACTATCCTATATTTATGACCCCTATTTTTAACTCCCTAACAGGTGGAAACATCTTCTCTACGTCTACCTATAGAGCCCCTTCATCATTTGAAAGACCTCTATTAGGTCACCCCTCAGTCTTCTCTTTTCTAGAGAAAACAGCCCGAGCTTGTCCAGTCTTTCCTGATAGGTACAACCTCTCAGTTCTAGTATCATCCTTGTAAATCCTTTTTTTGCGTTTTGATTGAAGAACTTCACGTGGTCTTGCCCTTCAGAGTCGATTGAGTCCACTTACTTCCCCGATAAATTAACAGTCTATTGTTGCTTTTCCCCCCCAATTTACTCCCCTTTCCTCCTCAAGGTGCTGATTCACACTTGGAGCTGGTTGCCCAAGTGACCATTCTACATGTGTAAGCCTAGTCATTGTTGTTATTTGACCATCACAGCTGGGACTGATTCCCCTCCTCGCCCAAAGTCCACCAAAGCCTAATAGAGGGGGGAGTCACTGGGTAGTGACTTATTTTTCTCCTTCCTAACACAAGGGCACTGAGGCCAATTGGAGTACCCCTACTGTCACCCGAGCTGAAATTAGCCAACTGAGCAGAGATCAGAGGTCAAACTGAGACCATCCTGTTCTATATGGCTCAGCACACAGATATGCTCACTTAAAACCAACCCCTGAATACGAATGAACACCTTGGCTGTTAGAACCTCTAGTTTTCCTAGCAAAACTAGCAGCCATCAATATAAGATAGTCACCAAGAAATCCAATAGGGAATTCAGAAGAAACTTCTTTACCCCAGAGAGTGGTGAGAATGTGGAACTCGCTACCACAGGGAGTGGTTGAAGTGACTAGTATAGATGCATTTAAGGGGAGGCTAGATAAGCACATGAGGGAGAAGGGAAATAGAGGGTTATGCTGATAGAGTTAGATGGGGAAAGACGGGAGGAGGCTCGAGTGGAGAATAAATGCCGGCATGGACTGGTTGGACCGAATGGCCTGTTTCTGTGCTGCATATCCTATGTAAGATCCAATGAAGTTTGCAGATGATACAAAAATTGACCATGTGATTGATAGTGAGGAAGATAGCTGTAGACTGCAGGAAGATATCAATGGACTGGTCAGGTGGGCAGAAAAGTGGCAAATGGAATTCAATTCAGAGAAGTGTGAGGTAATGCATTTGGAGAGGGCTAACAAGGCAAGGGAATACATAATAAATGGTAGGATAATGAGAAATGTAGAGGAACAGAGGGACCTTGGAGTGCATGTCTACAGATCCCTGAAGGTAGCAGGACAGGTAGATACGGTGGTTAAGAAGGCATATGGGATACTTTCCTTGATTAGCTGAGGCATAGGATATAAGAGCAGGGAGGTTATGCTAGAACTGTGTAAAACACTAGTTAGGCCACAGCTAGAGTACTGTGTACAGTTCTGGTCACCATATTACAGGAAAGATGTGATTGCACTACAGAGGGTACAGAGGAGATTTATGAGGATGTTGCCTGGAATGGAAAGTTTTAGCTATGAGGAAAGATTGGATAGGCTGGGGTTATTTTCTTTACATAGAAACATAGAAACATAGAAGATAGGAGCAGGAGTAGGCCATTCGGCCCCTCGAGCCTGCTCCGCCATTCGATGAGATCATGGCTGATCAGAGGAGGCTGAGGGGAGACTTAATTGAGGTGTATAAAATTATGAGGGGCCTAGATAGAGTGGATAGGAAGGACCTATTTCCCTTAGCAGAGAGGTCAATAACTATGGGGCATAGATTTAAAGTAATTGGTAGAAGGATTAGAGGAGAACTTTCTTCACCCAGAGGGTGGTGGGGGTCTGGGACTCACTGCCTGAAAGGGTGGTGGAGGCAGAGACCCTCATCACATTTAAAAAGTACTTGGATATGCACTTGAAGTGCCGTAACCTACAGGGCTACGGACCAAGAGCTGGAAAGTGGGATTCGGCTGGAGAGCTCTTTTTTGACCGATGCAGACACGATGGGCTGAACGGCCTTCTTCTGTGCCGTAAATGTCAATGATTCTATGATTGTAGAGTGCGCTGGAGCTATTCACCACTTGCCAAGCACTTAAGGTTCCTCTTTTATCGATTCACTTATTTTCCCATAATATCACTCACATGGCACCATTTTTGCGCCTCTTACAGAGACCACACTTGGAACAGAAGGGGAGAACTGAAATGGAGAATATCCAAAAGGGCCAAAAAACACCTTGTGTTGGAAGAACCACAAAACACTTTCCTGGGCAGGAATGGCAGAACATGGTCAGGGCTTGCCCAGCCATCTCCGAGTGGAAAACGGCAAGATGTGACGGGAATTCCCAAGATGACAGTTCCCGATCGTGCAGCGTCAAACAAAGCCAGTTACCACTGTGGGTCTTCAAATCCCCGCTGCTTGGCCTATACCCAGAATGCAGTGCGCTCAAATGGAAAAGGTTCAAAAACTAGCTGAAGACAATCTTTCGTTAACCTGCAGATCTGTTGCTATTTCCTGGCTATAGTCATTTTTATCCTTAATTTATTTTTAATCAAAATGTTTATTGAGAACTTTGTGTTACAAATAAAGTATATATATTCCGCACAATAACTGGCAGGGTAAACACATGGCTACAAATTGGACACCAGGTCCTGGTTGGATCAGACACACCACACAGCACTTTTCTGCATGTGATGTGAGTCAGAAGGTTGTGGGTTCAAGCCCCACTCCAGAGACTTCTGAGCACAAAACTCTAGGCTGACACTCCAGTGCAGTGCAGAGAGAGTGCTGCGCTGTCGGAGGTACCGTCTTTCGGATGAGACGTTAAACCGAGGCCCCGTCTGCTCTCTCAGGTGGTCGTAAAAGATCCCATGGCGCTATTTCGAAGAAGAGCAGGGGAGTTCTCCCCGGTGTCCTGCGCCAATATTTATCCCTCAATCAACATCACTAAAGAAACAGATTATCTGGTCATTATCACATTGCTGTTTGTGGGAGCTTGCTGTGCTGCCACGTTCCCTACATTACAACAGTGACTACACTTCAAAATGTACTTCATTTCCTGTAAAGCGCTTTGGGACGTCCGGTGGTCGTGAAAGGCGCTATAGAAATGCCAGTCTTTCTTTCTATGTACTCTATAGATTCTTGACTAACTAAGTTCTATAAATCTTTAGCTAGCTATGTAATCTGCAGGTTATTGACAAACTTGGTTACATAGATTCCCTGCTGCATTATCTACCAATCTATGATTGGTTTCATATCCTACAGATTTTCCATTAATGGAACATTCTGACCAGCTAAGGACTCTAAATGTTCTTGGTTCATTTCTGCCTCGTAGATTATTCCTGAAAGGTTAAAAGAGGATTTTAATATCTATTAACTTATTAGAGGCATTTCTAAAAACATAATTTATTACACTCGGTCTGTAAACTCAGATCTGTTTGCATCAATTAGTCCAATTCAGTTCAGACCCAAAATCAAAGGGAACACAGGAACAGCAGTCGACCATTCAGCCCCTCGAGCCTGTTCCGACATTCAATTAGATCATGGCTGATCTGTATCTTAATTCCATTTACCCGCCTTGGTTCCTTAACCCTTAATGCCCTTGCCGTACAAAAATCCATCAATCTCAGATTTGAAATTTTCAATTGACCCCCAGCCTCAACAGCTTTTTGGGGGCGAGAGTTCCAGATTTCCACTACCCTTTGTGTGAGGAAGTGCTTCCTGACATCACCCCTGAACGGCCTGGCACTAATTTGAAGGTTCTGCTCCCCTTGTTCTGGACTCCCCCCACCAGAGGAAATAGTTTCTCTCTATCAACTCCTTTAATCATCTTAAACACCTCGATTAGATCACCCCTTAATCTTCTATACTCGAGGGAATACAAGCCTAGTTTATGCAGCCTATCCTCATAATTTAACCCTTTTAGCTCCGGTATCATTCTGATGAATCTGGGAGTCAATATCTCAAAATAACACATATACATTGAATTTAAAAAAAAATTATGACAGCACAACATCCAGTAGTTTACAATTACCTTCTTCTTTCTTTCTTGGGCATGCTTTGTAGATAACCTGTAAATCTACTGAACGTAACAAAGGAAAAACAAAGATTGAAATATTTGTAATAAACTTAATGTTAACTAAGCTGGGGCCTACAAAGGGTTAATACGTCAGACTGAAAATATGCAGAGTCAGTCGGTGTACAGCAGCTCCACAAAGCAGCAGTAACACACACATTTAAAGGGACAGTACGCTGAAAACAAAAGAAATCCTTTAGCCTGTAAAAGTGGAAAAGGGAGATTTTCCCTCGTCTTCTTTTCCTGTCTTAGACTATTGATCCTATTTCTCTCACTTCAGTTCCGATGTTTGCTACTCAACCCAGTTGCATGCCGATTTAAAACTTCATTCAAATGAAAGGTATTAAGGGGTAGGGGGCAAGGGCGGGTATATGGAGTTAGGTCGCAGATCAGCCATGATTGCATTGAATGGCGGAACAGGCTCGAGGGGCTGAATGGCCTCCTCCTGTTCCTATGTTCCTAAAGTGATTGGCAAAAGAACCAGAGGCGACATGAGGAAAAACTTTTTTACGCAACGAGTGGTTAGGATTTGGAACGCGCTGCCTGATAGGGTGGTGGAGGCAGAGTCAATAGTAGCCTTCAAAAGGGAATTGGATAAATACTTGAAGGAGAAAAAATTGCAGGGATATGGGGAAAGAGTCGGGGGAGTGGGACTAACTGGATTGCTCTTCGAAAGAGCCGGCACAGACTCGATGGGCCGAATGGCCTCCTCTGTGCTGTACTGTTCTATTCTATTCTCAGTATTGTATTGGGGTCCTCCTCTTTCTGGATAACACCATTGAGGGCTCGACATTTCTCTCTCATTTCTCTAATCTATTTGCTACACTCGGCACACCTGACCAAGGGATCTGTAACTGTGTCTCAGCCTTTGTCGGCTGTCTAAGGTTTAACTCCTGGTTTTCCTCCTGCACAATTGCTTTTAATTTATTACAAAGTTCTGGTTTCTTATTTCTCCGGTTTTCCTTCATTAAGCCTTCCGCACACCTGGTTGTTGTTGGCTGTCGTAAGTGCGATAGTCTCCCCTAAATCATCGTTTTTATCTCGTGCTGTTTTCAGCTCTGCCCTTAATCTTCTACATTCCTCCTTTAGGAGTTTATTAGCATCTGTCACTGTTTTTTACAACAGCAAACACTCATTGTAATACTGCTGCTTCAGTCTCTGGCTTAATCAAGAAATGACATCCCTAGCTAGCTTGCTCAAAGGGTCGGATATTTATCTTATTCTAGTACAAATCATCCTACCCTGGGGCAGATTCCACAGTTTCAGGAGCCCCCTGCACATGTTAGAACCACCTTAGGTAGTCACGTTTCTGGTAATATCGAATGGTGGAAATGTTACGCAAAGGAGGCCATCGTATCTGCACATGGGAACTATCTACCCCAATCCCATTTCACCCCTCTTTATCCCCGTGACCTTTAAATATTTGTCTTCTTCACATGTTTATCTCCCTCTTAAATGTCGTGCTCGACTCAGCTTCAATACCCACTTGTGATTATTTGTTCCATATTCTATTATAAAGGTGGGCATGATTTTCTATCCAAGCTGGTGGGGGCAGTTGGAAGATGGTGAAAGAAGATGGAAGGGTGGGCAGTGAACCACGCCTTTCTCTACACCTTCCTGTAGCGCTCATTATGGTCTGCGTGAGGCTCCTTCAGGCTAAGAATAAACATTCAATGACAGCACACGAATCACTCTGCGCCAGTGTAGTGTTTTACATTCGTCATGTTTTTTGTACATTTTGTTCTCGTGGTATTTACGAGAGCGCACATCAGTAGCTTGGATCTGTTGCCTTGGTCACAAGCATTTCAACAACAATGAGTTGCATTTGTACAGCGCCTTTGACGTAGTAAAACTTCCCGAGGCGCTTCACAGGAGCGTAAATCAAACAAACTTTGACAGCGAGCCACGTAAGGAGATATTAAGACAGGTGGTCAAAGAGGGACAGTTTTAAGGAGCGTTTTAAAGGAGGAGAGAGAGGTGGAGGTGGAGAGGTTTAGGGAGGGAATTCCAGAACTTAGGGCCTGGGCAGCTGAACGATGACATTTTGGGGCTAGTAAGAAGCCGGAATTGAAGGAGCGCAGAGATCAGGTCGTTGTGTTGGTGGCAGGCAACAATCGTAGGGGTTAATTTAGACAGGGCCGTTTGGGGTCTTTTTATCTTGGAGCGGCACTAGGTTTGCTCTTTGTGGGGCTTATGACGGGTGACGTACTCCCCTCTTCTCTCTCTCGTGTTTTGGCCTGCTGTGCTTTATTTTGTGCTATATGATTTCTGAAAATTTGAGAACAGACTTCAAGGAAGAGGCCCACACCGTTTGTTGCCTGTACGGCGATGGTCCTTAGTGAAGGAGGGAATGTGAGGGAGAGAATCTCAGCACTTCCCTCAGTGAAAGGGCCCCAGGCTGAGAGCACACCACTTCCGCTGCATCTAGTATCTTGGCTGTGTTTCCCCCCTGCGCCCCCCCCACCCTTTCCTTAGCCCAGTTGTCGTCTTCTTCTTCTTCTTTGGCAGTCCCTCGGAACCGAGGATGACTTGCCTCCACATTAAAAATGAGTTCTCAGGTGACTGATGAGTCCAATACGGGACCTACAGTCTCTGTCACAGGTGGGGCAGACGGTGGTTGAAGGGGCGGGTGGGTGGGGTGCTTGGGTTGACGTGCGCTCCTTCCGCTGCTTGCGCTTGGCATCCGCTTGCTCCCAGCGAAGAGACTCGAGGTGTTCGGCGCCTTCCCGGATGCTTCTCCTCCACATTGTGCGGTCTTGGGCCAGGGATTCCCAGGTGTTGGTGGGGATGTTACACTTTTTCAAGGAGGTTTTGAGGGTGTCCTTGAAGCGTTTCCTCTGCCCACCTGGGGCTCTCTTGCCATGTCGGACTCCGAGTAGAGCGCTTGCTTTGGGAGTCTCGTATCGGGCATGCGGACGATGTGGCCCGTCCATCGGAGCTGATCGAGCGTGGTCAAAGCTTCGATGCTGGGGATGTTGGCCTGAGCGAGAACACTGATGTTGGTGCGCCTATCCTGCCAATGGATTTGCAGGATCTTGCGGAGGCAGCATTGGTGGTACCTCTCCAGTGCTTTGAGGTGTCTGCTGTACATGGTCCATGTATCTGAAGCATACAGGAGGGCGGGTATCACTACTGCTCTGTAGACCATGAGCTTGGTGCTGGGTTTGAGGTCCTGGTCTTCAAACACTCTCTTCCTCAGGCGACCAAAGGCTGCACTGGCACACTGAAGGCAGTGTTGGACTTCGTCATCGACGTCAGCCCTTGTTGACAGTAGGCTCCCGAGGTATGGAAAGTGGTCCACGTTGTCCAAGGCCTTGTCATGGATTTTGATAATCGGGGGGCAGTACTGTGTGGCGGGGGCAGGTTGGTAGAGGACCTTTGTCTTACGGATGTTTAGTGTAAGGCCCATGCTCTCGTACGCTTCGGTGAAGGTGTTGACGATGGTTTGGAGTTCGACCTCCGAGTGAGCGCAGACGCACGCGTCGTCTGCATACTGTAATTCGACGACAGAGGATGGGACGACCTTGGATCTGGACTGGAGGCGACGGAGGTTGAACAGTTTCCCGTTTGTTCTGTAAATTAGCTCCACTCCAGCGGGGAGCTTACTGAGGGTGAGATGCAGCATTGCAGCCAGGAAGATCGAGAGTTGTACTGAAGCACTGGAGGGGCCCGCCCCACCCCCCATTTGCTGCGATCATTTAACAAGCAGCTGATGCTCGTCCGAGGGCTCAGCTGACTGAGCCAAGCTGACCAGGACGGTTCCAAGTTCGACTCGTGGATCGTGCCGACTCAGCCGGGGCGGCGATTGGAGCACAACAGTTTGCCTCAGTGCCTCTGGGCTAATGGGGGGGCGAAAGAAAGAAAGAACCTGCATTTATATATCACCTTTCACATCCCCTGGGTGTCCAAAGCACTTAACAGCCAGCAATGTACTTTTGGAGTGTAGTCATCACTGTTTTTGGGACCTTGCTGTGCATAAATTGGGTGTTTGTAAGCGTCCTTATTTAAGGAAGGATATATTTGCATTGGAGGCAGTTCAGCGAAGGTTCACGAGGTTGATTCCTGAGATGAACACGGTGGCATAGTGGTTAGCACTGTTACCTCACAGCACCAGGGACCCGGGTTCGAATCCGGCCTCGGGTGACTGTTGTGTGGAGTTTGCACATTCTCCCCGTGTCTGCGTCGGTTTCCTCCCACAGTCCAAAGATGTGCGGGTTAGGTTGATTCGGCTATGATAAATTGACCCTTAGTGTTAGGGGGATTAAATACGTGGGGTTACGGGGATAGGGTGGGATATGTGTCGGTGCAGGCTCGATGGGCCGAAATGGCCTCTATCTGCACTGTGGGGATTCTGTGATGAAGGGGTTGTCTTATGAGGAAAGGTTGAGCAGGTTGGGCCTATACTCATTGGAGTTTAGAAGAATGAGAGGTGATCTTATTGAAACATGTAAGATTCTGAAGGGGCTCGACAGGGTAGATGCAGAGAGGATGTTTCCCCTCGTGGGGGAATCTGGAACTAGGGGGCATAATTTCAGAATAAGGGGGCACCCTTTTATAACGGAAATGAGGAGGAATTTCTTCTCTCAGAGAGGGTGGTGAATCTTTGGAATTCTCTACCCCAGAGAGCTGTGAAGGCTGGGTCAGTGAATATATTTAAGGTGGAGACAGACAGATTTTTGAAAGGTAAGGGAGTTGAGGGTTATGGGGAGCGGGCAGGGAAGTGGAGTTGAGGCCAAGATCAGATCAGCCATGATCTTATTGAATGGCGGGGCAGGCTCGAGGGGCCAAATTACCTACTCCTGCTCCTACGTCTTATGTCCTTATGTTCTATGACATCCAATTTATGCACAACAAGGTCCCAAAAACAGCAAATGAGATAGATAACCAGTTGAAGTATTTTTTTCCCCAGAAGTGTTAATTGAGGGATAAACATCAGCCAGGATAGTGGGAGAACTCTCCTCTCCTGTAAATAGTGCCAAGGGATCTTTTATGTCCACCTGAACAGGCAGAACTTGGTTTAACGTCTCGTCCGAAAGATGGTACCTCAGTCAATGGAGGAAAGTGTCAGTGGTGGCTCAGTGGGTAGCACTCCTGTCTCTGTGTCCGAAGGTTGTGGGTTCAAGTCCCACCCCAGAGACTTGAGCACATGATCTAGGCTGGCGTTTCAATGCAGTACTGAGGGAGCGCTGCACTGTCGGAGGTGCCGCCTTTCGGATATTAAAGCGAGACCTCTTCTGCCCTCACAGGTGGACGTAAAAGATCCTACGACACTATTTCAAGAAGAGCAGGGGGGCGTTCTCCTGGTGTCCTGGCCAATACTTAAACCTCAACCAACACCTAAACACAGGTCATCTGGTCGTTGCTGTTTGTGGGAGCTTGCTGTGCGCAACTTGGCTGCCGCGTTTCCAACAGTGGCTACACTTCAAGAGTACTTCATTGGCTGTTAAGTGCTGTGGGACATCCTGAGTTCGTGAAAGGCGCGATAGAAATGCAATTTCTTTTTTTAGAGGAGTGCTCCCTTACTCTCAGTGCCCCATGGCTACTGATGATAAAAGAACTCACAAGGTTCTGGCTGCTGATCGCTACCCAACGGTTGCTGCTGGCGTGTGGAGGTGAGCTGAGGAACGGATTGGCGTCAGTGTTCATTTTTAAGAAAAGTGACAGACACATTAAACCAGATAGCGTTTTTAAATCAAAATGGGTGATTGTCACTTCCAACCAGTGACACCTGGCAGCTCTGAATTATCAGGGGTGTCGCAAGACTACACACTCTGATAGCCTGTCATAATAACCAGGCTTCAACAATGATTGTTAGAGAGGGATTATCAGGACAAGGTTACAAGGGTAATTCTGAAACAGTTATCAGACTGCATGCTGACCAGGTTATCAATCCTGATGTGCTATAGAGGGACTGTTATGTGGCAATTTCTGACAAGCATTCTTCCTTTTTAATTTCTCACCTTCCCCAACAGCTTGTCCAGAACCATTTGTTTTATTTATTCTCCTGCCTTTCAGTCTAAAACCCTCCCCCACCCCCACCGCCCTCCAGGCCAGGCGATCAAGCGCGTGAACTCCGCAATAAATCAAAGGTAGCTCTAACACTAATAAGCAGCACAAACACACAGTTTGGGAATACTCATGTCGAGACTGGCCCGGCCGTTGGGTTAACTCGCCACCTCTTGAGGCCTGGCTTGGAGTCAGCCCCAGGTGGGTGGGATGAAGGGTTTCGGGGGCCTTGCTCTTGGGATATGGGAACCTCTGACAAGGCCGCATTGATTGCTCATCCCCAGAGGGTGGCTTTTCAGCGATTACTCCTACGGCTTGCTAGGCTGCTTTGGAGGGCATTAAGTGCCAACCACATGGTTGGCCAGACCCGGTGCCAACTCCCTCCTCTGGAGGATGTCAATGAAGCAGTTGGGATTTTACAACAATCCGGCAGTTTTTCCGATTACCAGATTTATTGATTTCAATTTCACAATTTGCCATGGTGGGGGGGGGGAGGTTTGAACTCATGACTTGCGGGTTCCCGCGCTCCGTGCCACCGTCTGCGAGACCTTAAATGCCGCCACGCGCCCAGCACCAAATTGCACGGGGCGCAAAGCGCTAATTTTGGAAAAGGTGCTTCAAAACGAGTGAATTTTCAAGAGTTTTATCACCAGAACCCTTTGTAAAAAAGAATTAACAGCGCTTGCTTACATCCATTCCCCTTATAACAACAACAACTTGCATTTATATAGCACCTTTAACATAGTAAAACGTCCCAGGGCGCTTCACAGGTGCCGTCTTTCGGATGAGACGTTAAACCGAGGCTCCGTCTGCCCTCGCAGGTGGACGTAAAAGATCCCACGACCACTATTTCGAAGAAGAGCAGGGGCGAGAGTTCTCCCCGTTGTCCTGGGCCGATATTTATCCCTCAATCAACAAAATAAAAACAGATTATCTGGTCATTATCACATTGCTGTCTGTGGGAGCTTGCTGTGCGCAAATTGGCTGCCGCGTTTCCCACATTACAACAGTGGCCGCACTTCAAAAACGTACTTCATAGGCTGTGAAGCGCTTTGGGTCATTCGGTGGTGGTGACAGGCGCTATAGAAATGCACTGAAAAACAGATGATCGGGTCATTATCAGTTGCTGTTTGTGGGATCAAATTGGCGGCCGCGTTTCCTGCATTAGGAGAGTGACCACACTTCAAAAAATAGCACCTCATTGGCTGAAAAGCGCTTTGGGGGGCGTCCCGAGGTTGTGAAAGGCGCTATAGAAATGCAAGTTCTTTCTTTGTAACCAGGGACAATGACAGCCGGCACCGCGCGAAATCAAACTGGATTTGAAAGGGCTTTCACTGTCCCAACTCGAGCCATTTTATCCGTCTCACTCTCAAAGGCAGGTCAGATTCTGCCGAGCGCCGCCGGACTCTGGAGATCAGTCTTGCACCACTTTTGAATCTGCGCCAGCTGCAGGTATAACGCCAGCGGCTGAAAAGCAAACTTTCAATCCAACTACCCTCTCCCCGGGGAGAAACATTTTAAAACATTAATTTTTAAGAATTTTGGCGAAGATCCCACTGTCCTACCAACATTTGAGTGGGACACTTTAGCTGAACAAAGAGCGAGCAGTATTAACTTGGGGCTCAACCAGCGCCCATCACTCTAAGCAGATACTGTTCTACCAGCCCCCCCCATTAGCTATTTCGGAATTAATATTAATATCTTTCACTGAACCGATGACTGCCGCACACATCAGTTGCCAAACCCGACAGTGCGAGGGGGAAATCAGAATTAAACTGTGGTTAAAATGATAAGAGGGAGAATTATTCAAGCGCGCAGGTTGCCGATGGGCTCTACCAGATGTTGATTCATCTTTCACCTAGTCGGCTCAGTGCAGCTCTGAGCCACTTCCTGCAAAGGGACCGTGGGCATTCATTCTTCAAATACAAATCAGTCAAACACGACAGCAGAGGAGGTATTACTTGACGGGGGTTGACTGTCCAGATGTCCTTCAAAACGCATTGCTTACAGCATTCAACCACGGGGGGTGGGGGGCGGGGGGACTCCAAGAAATGAACTCGAAGCAGCCTCCACCCAGTTGGTGTGCGTGCAATGAATAAACTATGGGGGAGAAATTCGGTTCATAGCCCCGTCTGGGGCGCTAAAACTTTAAAAGTTGAAGAATTAGCGCCAGGCGCTAATCATTGTCGACTCCCGCGAAATTCATTGTCAGCGCTCCAAGAGGGGAGTGGAGCGCTAAATCAAGCGCTACACCCCCTAACTGAGGGCGCTAACCCGTGAGAGCGGGGCGCCACCGGCAGAGCGATAAAGGTGGTCACGCGCAGTCCAAATGGCGCCCTTTAATCACACAGGCTGCTTCCATCTCTGAAAGGGAAGGGCCAATCACGCTGTATAACCTCATCGTCATCAGTGGTGCTTTTCAACGCAACCTGGTCGACTGCCATTGCCGCCCCATCACTTTCAGAGAGTGCAGCATTTGGAGATGTTTGAGGAAAAGGTGTAAAAATTTTTTATGTGTGCAGGCCGCAGACTGATGCAAGTAATAAACGGTGCGATCGCTGAAAGCGCCTTTTGCGCGATGTTCAAGCGACACGGAAGCGCTCCCTTTAATTACCGCTTCTGCAGGGCGCTTCCGAGTGCACAACGCCTCCTCTTACTGGCGTTGTCGGCGCTAAAGCAGGGGAGCGAAAGGCAATTTTGCATCGGGGCCGTTAACGGGGCGTTGCACGCGCATTAACGTCACCATGTGAGCGGCGCTAGAGACCTAGGCGCTAACAGCGCCAGCGCTAATTTGCCGCTGAAGGCCGCGTGCTGCGTTGGATTCGCTGGAGGCCGGGCGCTAACGGAAGGCGCTAACCTAGCGAATTTCGCGGCCTGTGAATTCAGTACAAATTAGAGCGCCAGGTGATTTGTGGCAAAAGTGTAGCACCAATTGGGCTAGCTCTGGTTACCATGCTGGCTTCCTTCCCCACTTTCTGCTTGATCAGCCTTGCTCAGTGGATCACGTCCTTGTCTGTTGGCTCAGAAGGTTGTGGGTTTCAAGTCCCGTTCCATGAAACTTGAACACAAAAATCTAGGCTGACACTCCCAGTGCAGTGCTGAGGGAGTGCCGCACTGTCGGAGGTGCCGTCTTTTGGATGAGTTGTCAAATGGAGGCCCTGTCTGTGGATGTAAAAGGTCCCATGGCGCTATTTCAAAGAAGGGCAGGGGTGTTCTCCCCGGTGTCTTGGGCCAATATTTATCCCTCAACCAACAGATTATCTGACCATTATCACCTTGCTGTGCGCATATTGGCTGTTGTGTTTCCTACATTACAACAGTGACTACACTGCAAAAGTACTTCATTGGCTGTAAAGCGCTTTGGGGCTTCTTGAGGTCGTGAAAGGCGCTATAGAAATGCACGTTTTTATTTTGATCTGCGCGGGCCCCAACATTGATGATACAGATGCTGCTGTTCCTAAAATTCGGTGACTGACAGCAGCCCACCCCCAACACCCTGAGACCTGGGCAATGCTGCATGAATGGCCAGTGGAGAACATCACAATCGGTCACGGGATATCGCACAGCGGCAAACCGCTGGCGTCATAAACTAGGAACCTCGTTTGGTGGCCTCCCGGTCGGGCCTGCTCCTCCAACGTCTGCAGTTACGGCACGGGCCCTGCCGATTAGAAGGAGCTTTACGTGCAGCTGACCCAGGCTACGTCCGACCTGGGAGTGACTGATGCAGAGCCTGCTGTTAAGAGGTGCTCCAAATTGCCAACTCTGAAAGCTGCCATCGCACCCATGCTGAGCAGCAGAGTAGCCACAGATGTTGAGTAGAACCAGAAGGCAGGGAGAGTTATTTGCCAACGTTGAATAAAATCCCTGTAAATGGGGCATTTGGAAGAGACAAATGTTGCTACGGTAACACAGGACTGGTAGGTATACTGCCGCCTGTGCCATCTCGTCACTGCAGACCCTTCTAACGACCTGAAATGTTAACTCTGTTTCTCTCTCCCCAGATGCTGAGAATTTCCAGCATCCGCAGTATTTTGCTTTTGTGTTAACCAACATAGACTAACAGTTTCACAATTGGCACGTGGTAAAAATGTATTTGCACTTCTAAATGCAATCTACTCAAAAAGTGATAAATGTTTGGAATAATCTACCAAAGTGCACATACACATTGGGTCATTTAAATTGCATTTGGATGCGGCGTGTTGGAAAGTTAGTAGTAAGGAGTACTAGAGCAATCACAGGCCTTGTTGGAAAGTTAGTAGTAAGGAGTACTAGAGCAATCACAGGCCTTTTTTCATCCTTACGTCTATGTTCTGAACATCTAGGCTGGAGTTGCTCAATTAGACTTCTATACTGCTGTACCAGTAGCTGCCTGCAGGTGGTGGTGCCGTTGAGCATTTACTCCTGGTGGCTCAGCAGCACCACCAGCAGGAAAGTGAAGGTACAGCAGCTGTATGGCAAGGGGTGGCGAAACAAACAATGCTTAATCGGGTGCCGTTAACCATTATCTCACGTTTTTAAAAAAAAATGCATTCTTGGGATATGGACATCGCTCGCAAGGCCCGCATTTATTGCTCCTCCCTAGTTGTCCGCGAGAAGGTGGGGGTGAGCCGCCTTCTTTGAACCGCTGCAGTCCGTGTGGTGAGGGTATGCCCGCAGTACTGTTAGGGAGTCCCAGGATTTTGACCCAGCGACGCTGAAGGAACGGCCGATATACTTCTAAGTTGGGATGATGTGTGACTCGTGAAGGGAACTTGGAGGCGTTCCTGTGTGCCTGCTGCCATTGTCCTGCTAGGCGCTAGAAGTGGCGGGTTTGGGAGGTGCTGTCGGAGAAGCCTTGGCGAGTTGCTGCAGTGCATCTTGTAGATAGTACGATAATTTTGAGTAGGGGGAAGCACAGAACAATTAGAATTAGCTTCAGCGCCCTCGGGCCGGCATTATTTTATCTGGAGTAATCTTTGCACCAGAAAAATGTATCTGACAGAACAAATCGATGGGCTGAATGGCTTTTTCACAACACCAAGGGTTTATAATGTCAGTGTGCGGTGAGCTCTGCAGGAAGCGCCGTGCAAGACAAAGCAGCCCGCTTGATTGGCACCCCATCCACCACCTTAAACATTCACTCCCTCCACCACCGGCGCACCGTGGCTGCAGTGTGTACCATCTACAAGATGCACTGCAGCAACTCGCCAAGGCTTCTTCAGCAGCACCTCCCAAACCCGCGACCTCTTCCACCTAGAAGGACAAGGGCAGCAGGCGCATGGGAACATCACCACCTGCAAGTTACACACCATCCTGAATTGGAAGTATATCGCCGATCCTTCATTGTCACTACCTTCACCACACGGACTGCAGCGGCTGAAGAAGGCGGCTCACCACCACCTTCTCAAGGGCAATTAGGGATGGGCTATAAATACTGGCCTTGCCCGCGCCGCCCATGGCCCAGGAACGAAGAAAGAAAAATATCTATGCTCAACCATCAGGCTCGGCTGCGGTGATCCTGGCCAACACTCGCGGCCCAGGTTCCCACATGAAGGAGCAGCACTCGGTCGCACAAGGCAACAGCCTGAAAAACTAGGCCTCTGGCTGGAGCTATATTCCCTTTAATTTTCTTTTAGGGTGCCCGGCTCCTTCAAAATACCGAGCATGCGCGGATTTTCCTATTTACAAGAGGGTAAGCTGCGAGGGAGTTACAGAGCGCTGCGCGGCTTAAAAGGGACATTGGGCTGGAGACACTGAAATGCTGAGGTGTGTGTGGGGTGGGTGTAAAGGAACTGGGAAAATATGAAGGGGGGGGGGGGGGGGGGGGTGTAAAATGGAGAATATTTTCCAACAGCATAAAGTTGCAAAATGGCAAACCCAACACTTTCAGTCATACAAATTAAGCACAGGACAGTCCTTTAACATCTTTAGCAGGAGATATTTTTTAATAGGCAAAGATTAGATGCCCGTCTGACCACATCCCCGAAAAAAGGGTTTTTAAAAACCACGAGTACACAAAAAAAAACTCTAGTTACTAACAGAAAGGCTCTCAACATACAATAATTCATACGATACAACTATATGTACAGGCACTTTACACATCATTTTCACATATGTACACTTCTCAATATATTATTATATAGACATTTTGCGATCTGGGGGTATACACATTCACTACATGAGGGTTATGACTAAGAGGAGGCATGCCAAGTAAAGGGGGGCTATCTGGCGCTGGGCCGAAGCTCCATTCCGCCCCTCCTCGGTCCTGGGAGCGGTGTGCAATTTGAGAACGTTGAGGTGCAGTGCTTTCAGGTCCTCCAAGGCCCCGTGGGCGGCCATGGAGAAGGCCGGGTCCCCCGTCGTCAGGAGGTCGAAGACGCAGGAGTGGAAGTAGACATCCTCCACCTGGAGGATCTCGCGGCACTTGGCCGTGGCGCTCTCCACCGTGTACGTCTGCCGGGGCCCCTGGAGCCGGGGGTTGGGCAGCCGCCGGGAGAGCGTGTGCTCCTTGATGAGCTCGCTCCTGGGGCAGCCGTGGAGGCAGAGCTGCAGGCACACGCTCTCGTCCGCATAGTTCAACGTCTCCTCCGGGACCCTGATGGCGAAGGTCAGGTACTTGCCCACCTGGCGCACGATGATGGTGGTGCCAATGTAGCGGGCTTGGATCTCGACCTGGCTGCTGCCCGCCTTCTCGAATATTCGCAAGCTGCTCTCCCCGCCTCTTTCGCTGCCACTTTTTGTACCATCCACAAACGCCGATGGGAGGTCATCTGTGGTTGCTTGATAAACCTTCTGCTCGGTGCAGCCGTGATAGCTCTTGAATATTATAGTAATCTGCATGAAAACACAAGAAAAGGCAGTTTTGTTAGCATTGATATAGTGCCGTTGCAAAAATCCCAAAGTATCTCACAAAACCATTTATATACCCCTTTTCACATTAGGGGAGTGGGACTAATTGGATAGAGTCATAACGGCACAGAAGGAGGCTTTTCGGCCCATCGAGTCATGCCAGCTCTCTGCAGAGCAATCCAGTCAGTCTCATTCCCCCGCTCTATCCCCGTAGCCCTGCAAGTTTATTTCCCTCAAGTGCCTATCCAGTCTGCCCTTGAAAACATTGAGTGTCTCCGCTTCCACCACTTCCGTCGGCAGCGAGTTCCAGGTCCTCACCACTCGCTGCGTAAAAAACCATAACTTCTCTACTTTTGTACTCAATACCTCTATTTTCGGACAGCTCGAGCAGAGAGCCAGTACAGGCACGGTGGACCGAATGGCCTCCTTTTGCACAGCAACATTCTACGATAAAAAAGATCTCACGGGGTTTTGCAGTGGCGTAAATCGGACAAAATGGACACAGCCAAAAAAATAGATATTAGGAGAGGTGATCAAAAGCTTGGTCAAAGAGGTGGCTTTTGAGGAATGTCTCAGGGGGAGAGAAAGAGAGAGAGGCGGAAAGTTGAGGGAGAGAATTCCAGAGCGTGGGGCCTAGGCGGGAAGGCACGGACGCCAAATGGTGGGGCTGGAGGATGCAAGAGCTTGCGTGTGGTAAGGCACCCAATAACAGCTAGTCACTGAGGAGCGACCAATTTTTTTTTGGTGAAATAAAAGCAGAAAATGTTGGAAGTACGCAGGCTAGTCCGCATCTGCAGTGATCGAGATCCTTACTGCAACAGAGCAACCCTTCATCATCATGTCAATAACCGGGCTGGTGCCTGACACAATGCAGTGCCGCGCTGGAGTGGTAGCCTACATCGTGGGCTCGAGCCCTGGAGTGGGGGGCTTGAACCCAACTCAAGAGGCGAGTGCGCTGCTAACCGAGACGAGCTGCCACTTAAGAACTCAATGAGAATACATGAAGGTGCTTGGCCCGAAATGGAAAAAATGGATTTAAGACGGTATCTTTATTAGAAAAACCCCTTGGGTGAAGACCCATCGTGAAGGACATCCCCAAGGTTGGAAAAACAAAAATAAAAGAGAGCGCAAAACACAAGATAAGCTAAATCAAGATGTAGGGATTGGATGATAGCAGGTTTAGGTTTGTAATGGATCAATGATAAAATACTAATACAAGAATTAATGACCGAACTGGAGTGGCACAGGGTGTTATTGACACTCCCACACTAACTGGAAACACAGACTGGGCGTGTTCTGTGGGCAGCATCACCCATTGGCAGCAAGCTGGCAATGTAAGAGAGCCAGCCACACCACAAGAGTTGGTTCTGGCCGACAACTTCAGCACCACCTCCATAAGGCGGCGCTTCACGTCGGGAGTTGCTGGAGGCAGACGCTGCTTTTTTTTTTATAAATGGCCAACCCACACAAAGTCCAGCAAGATGGTTTTATAATCACCAGCCTGTACGGACCTTCCCCCCAAGCGACTGGGGAACACTACTCCTGCCAGCTCAGTAATGAACGGCAACCTTACACTTGTACGAAACCGGGGCCGTTTTACAGCAATGGGTCGAGGAGCCAGGTCCGTAGAACGAACGGTGACGCAGCGCCATACTACATTATACGGCGCTATAGCGTCACCCACCCAATACACTTGCAAAATCTTGCTGCAATGATCACAGTCAATTTTAATTTTGTGGGAGGAGGGGGGTGTGACAGGCAGGAGAGGGGAGAACATTACGTCTCTTCCAAAGGAAAGCAACCAATCCCAAAGTTGGCCGCACCCCCCTCACTCCTGGGTCAAAGTTGAGAGTTCAAGCCCCCCCACCCCCGCTACAGGACTTGGGCTCAGAATCTAGACTTCAGTGCAGAGGGAGTGCAACATTACTGGAGGTGCTGCCCTCTGGCAAGAGGTCTCATCTGACTGACGCTGTTCAAAGGAGGAATTGGAAGCTTTGCCCAGTGTAACGGCCTCAACTTGTGTCTCCTACCCACACCCCTGCCCAAAATAAAAATACCCTGCTGTGTGTGGCACAAATCCTTTGGTTACAGACAGACAAACAAAAACAAAAAATAATCACTGCAGTCCAAGAGCTCTTTGGACATTTCAATGACACAAGGCACTACACATAAGCATTAAACAACCCCACACACACAAAGTTCTGAGAAATGGCTGCTCAACATTACAAGTGCTTAATGGAAAACTGCAGCAACTCAGATACCAAGATGCAGCTTGTACTTTTCCCCACGTTCTCCTTGGCAGTCTCCCCTCCACAAATAACAAGACATCCAAAACTTGGTCTGTGACTATCCTCTCCCACTTGCCCAACAGCCCCATGCTTATGACCTACCTCGGCTCTTCACTCCCAACAGGCTAAATTTTAAAAAATGTCTTCATCCGTGGTCTAGTCTCACCTGACCGCCGCAACGTTCTCCTGCTACAGTCTCCAATCCTTAAGACTCTGGTGCTTTCCCCATCCTTCCACTCCACCTTCAGGTGACAGAACTTTCAGCCACTCAATTGGAACTCTCCCCCTAAACTCTTCCCACCGGTCGATGCCCCTCCTTATCTTCAGGAGTCTTCTCAAAGCGCATCTCTACTATATAAACGTTCAGTCACTTCTCCCAACACACCTCCCCCTCCTTGCAAAAAAAAAAACGGCAGCACCGACTGCTATACAAATTATACCTGGAGAACATCCACCGTTCAAAACCTACTGTACATCAAGCCAGCTGCCAGCTGAAATTTGTGTTCTGCATTCAGGCTCCACAGGAGCGCAGGTCAATGCATCCCCTGTTTGAAGAGATTCTACCACATTGTTAAAGGTTCTGGTATAACGAAGACACACTAATTCCAATCTCTACTGTGAGCAAGATTCTACCAATGTAAACTGGACACCCAAGGTGTATCATAATAGCAAAATACTGCGGATGCTGGAAATCTGAAATAACAAAATGCTGGAAGCAGGACTGGATTTCGGTTTGTGTCTCAGAATGTTCCTTCCTCCCCGCCCCCTTTCCCTGCCTCTGCACCTGCTTAAAATCTGTTACATCTCTGGCCTTTTCCAGTTCTGATGAAGGGTCCCAGACCCGAAACGTTAACTCGGTTTCTCTCTCCACGGATGCTGCCTGGCCTGCTGAGTGCTTCCAGCATTTTCTGTTGTTATTTCACCCCAAGGTGAATTTTTGTTCTTCAATTGAAGTCCAGCCCTGCCCCCCCCCCCCCGCCACCCCCCACCCCTCACCCCTCACTTCTGGTCTGTACAATGTGGAAGCGTTAATTAATCCCAGTGTCAGGTAGGCCAAGTCAGTTGTCAGAATGTTATGGCTTCAAGCCCCTTTCAGCACATAATCCAGGCTGACACTTGCAGGTACTGGGGGGTGGGGTTGCTGTATTGTTCAAGGGCTCCCAGCAACTTTGTACAATTTTGGTCTCCCTACCTAAGGAAGGATATACTTGCCATAGAGGGAGTGCAACGAAGGTTCACGAGATTGATTCCTGGGATGGCGGGACTGTCGTATGAGAAGAGATTGAGTAAACTAGGCCTGTATTCTCTTGAATTCAGAAGAATGAGAGGGGATCTCATTGAAGCATACAAAATTATTACAGGGCTCGATAGGGTGGATGCTGGGAGAATGTTCCCCTTGGCTGTGGAGTCTAGAACCAGGGGCCACAGCCTCAGGATAAAGGGTCGGCCATTCAGGACTGAGAGGAGAAGATAGTTCTTCACACAGAGGGTGGTGAATCTTTGGAATTCTCTACCCCAGAGGGCTGTGGAGGCTCAGTCATTGGGTATATTCAAAACAGAGGTCGATAGATTTCTGACTAGTAAGGGCATCAAGGGATATGGCGATAGGGCCAGTGAATGGAGTTGAGGTAGAAGATCAGCCATGACTTCATTGAATGGCGGAGCAGGCTCGAAGGGCCAAATGGCCTACTCCTGCTCCTATTTCTTATGTTATGTTCAACCGAAGCAAAAACCTTGCTGGCTCAAGTGAATGTTAAAAGATCACATTGCACTCTGAGGAGAAGGGAGTCATCCCAGTGTCCTACCAAACAATCCACCCTCAAAAAAAAAAATCAACTGACTGGTTATTTATCTCATTGCCGCTTATGGGATCATGGCTTGTGCAAGGTGGCTGCCACCTTCACCCACATAGCAAGATGGAGGCACGTCAAACTAATTAACTGGCCCTAATAGAGGTCTTGAAAATTACAAAAGGTTTTGATAGAGTAGACAGAGTGTGCTTCCACTTGTGGGGAAAGAGCAAAACTAAAGACCATCAATATAAGATGTCACCAAAAAAAAAAAAATAGAGAATTCAGAAGGAACTTCTTTACCCAGAGAGTGGCGAGAATGTGGAACTCGCTACCACAGGGAGTGGTTGAGGCGAATAGTATAGATGTATTTAAGGGGAGGCTAGACAAGCATCTGAGGGAGAAGGGAATAGAGGGTTATGCTGATAGATTTAGATGAGGAAGAATGGAAGGAGGCTCGAGTGGAGCTTAAACACCGGCATGGACTGGTTGGGCCGAATGGCCTATTTTGTTGCGTTCTATGTAATTCTACAACTGGCTTTGGGATGCTCAATATAAAACAAACTCTCACTTTCTATTCACGTTACCCAATTCTTCATCACAAGCAGAAAGGCAAATATTACCCGTGGTCCGGTTTCAGATCTGGGAACAGATGGCAACTCCAGGAATTAAAGAGTGTTTAAAGGCAAGTCACTAACACTTACAGATGGTGAGAAGAGAAATGGCTTGCCCTAACCAGATATTAAAAAACACCCATTGGATGGGCGACACTAGTAACCGATGTCTTGATGTTCATTTGAACAAAGGCACTCATTTTAACACAGCAAACAATTTTGTCAAAGATTAAAACTTAACATGACCGTTACCGACAGCTATTTCAAACCCGTAACTTTAAAAAAAAAATAAAGAAAACCATCACATTATCTCAGGAGCACGATTAAAATGGAATTGTATTAAACCCTCCGAGGCCTATCGGCTGATTGTCCCATCTCGCTGTGCGTGAAGGCTTCATCCCGTGGGAAGGATCCTGCACTCTCCCGTGATCCATCAACTGAATGCCTCACATTTGACTGAATTTATTGATTCATTTGAAGGTTCTGTTTTTTGCAGGGGGTTGGGGGGGAAGGAAGGAGAAAGGAAAGAAGAGCTCCCTGCATTGAACAATGGGCGCGAGTAACTGGACAAGCTGAAGTTTGTCATCTCCGAGATCAACCGTGGATTAAATGACTTCAAGACGATTTAAGAGCTCATTGGCATTTGATCAAATAAGTCTCTTAATGCAGCCCTACAGCGATCAACGTGCAGCACTCCTTGTAAATATTGACACTCCTAACAGGCCAAACGACAGCCTCAGCCACACTATTGTTGCAGAAAGCAGTTTTATCAACAGTTAGGAGTGCAGAAGCCTTATAGTATCCAACACTGGCAATATGGCCAGTCTCAGACTCTGGATCCCAGTTTCAAAACTTCTTCCTCTACAGCAGAAGCGGCCAGTTTGAAAGAATCTGTATTGGTTTCATAGATGTGCACCATGGAGCCTCCTGGGCCACATGTAACTCAATGTTCTTATTAATTTGCACAAGATGCTCACAAGAACAGATTTCACATTGAATTTACAGCACAGAAACAAGCTATTCGGCCCAACTGGGTTCATGCCGGTGTTTATGCTCCACTCGAGCCTCCTCCATCTCACCCTATCACTATCAAGAGATGAGATTGGGCCTATACTCTCTGGAGTTTAGAAGAATGAGAGGTGATCTCATTGAAACATACAAGATTCTGAAGGGGATTGACAGGGTAGATGCTGAGAGGTTGTTTCCCCTGGCTGGAGCGTCTAGAACTAGGGGGCACAGTCTCAGGATGAGGGGTCGGCCATTTCAGACTGAGATGAGGAGTAATTTCTTCACTCAGAGGGTTGTGAATCTTTGGAATTCTCTGCCCCAGAGGGCTGTGAATGCGGAGTCTGAGTATATTCAAGGTTGAGATAGATAGATTTTTGGACTCTCGGGGAATCAAGGGATATGGAGATCGGGTGGGAAAGTGGAGTTAAGGTCGATGATCAGCCATGATCTTATTGAATGGCGGAGCAGGCTCGAGGGGCCAAATGGCCGACTCCTGCTCTTATTTCTTATGTTCTTATAACCTTCTATGCCTTTCTCCCTCATGTGTTTATCGAGCTTCCTCTTAAATGCATCTACGCTGTTCGCCTCAACCACTCCCTGCGGTAGAGAGTTCCACATTCTCACCGCTCTCTGGGTAAAAAAGTTTCTCCTGAATTCCTGATTGGATTTGTTGGCGACTCACACTTATGACCCCTAGTTTTGGACTCAATCTCAGATCTTGGCGTTCTGATTTGCATTTAGCCACCATCGAGGCAACAGGGAACTAGCAATGGCTTTTTCCAAAGTTCCTGGCCCTATAAAACTCAAAACCAGTGAATAGGAAAGAAAGGGAATGAGGGGGGGGGGTGACTAGCCTGCCTGTTTAAGCAGGTGGTGTTGGGTCAGGGCTCTATGGGTTATACTGCCAGGGTTCAGGGGTCACAGTTCAGACAACCACCTGCTACACAGTACAAGAGGCGAGTAGCAAGGCAACTCGTTCACAATGAACCTCAGCTGCATTAGTATCCAGACACTGCCATAGAATGCAGGGACAGGTTGAATGAGGGACCCCCTTTTAGACAGACTGGAGTGCATGTATTTAGCTTATGGGTGTGAGGGGCCTGGGGGAGAGGAGACAGAGAACCAAGAACCAATTACTATAGAGTAGGAGTGCCCAAGCTTTTTGTCTTTGTGAGCTGCTTAGATACATACCCAGAGACTCAGGAGGCACACGTTGAGATTAAATCCATGTTCCCAATAATTTGTGTACAGCTCAAGCTGCTGATGCCAACAGATCTTGGCCGCTCTGATTTAGGATTTAGCCATCGATGAGGCAACAGCGCCAAGAACTGCCCTTTCCAAACCTCCAGATCTCGTAATTAGCAGAGAAATACGGAATATGGTATTTCATCCCCCCCTTCAGGCAGCATCAGCGCCGAGTATCTAACCCATGGATAGGTTCATTTGCAAACCTAGAGTGTGCTGGCAGCCTACTTGGTCATGGGAAGCATCGCAGGTAAGCCCCATTTGTGTCACAGCCATTAACAGTGGCAGGAACCCTGGCTGATATCGAATCTCCCTTCTTACCATGGGGGTGCAGAGGACAATTATAGCACTGACCGAGATCAGCAATCTCAAAGATCACACACACACACCCTGTGACCTTTCTGGCTCTTCAAGTGTATTTCAGGTAATATTTGGACTAATTGGAAACTAAAAGAAAGATGTGCATTTCTACAGCACCTTTCACAACCTCAGGATGTCCCAAAGCGCTTTACATCCAGTGAAGTATTTTCGCAGTGCAGTCACCGTTGTGATGTAGGGAAATGCGGCAGCCAATTTGCACACAGCAAGGAACAATGAGATAATGGCCAGATAACCTGTTTTAATGACGTCGGTTAAGGGATACGTATTAGCCAGGACACTGGGGTGAACTCCCTTGCTCTTCGAAATAGTGCCATGGGATCTTTTACATCCACCTGAGGGGGCAGACGGGTCCCCAGTTTAACGTCTCATCCGAAAGACGGCACCTCCGACAGTGCAGCACTGGAGTATCAGCCTAGATTTTGTGCTCAAGTGTCTGGAGTGGGACTTGAACCCACAACCTTCTGACTCAGGAGAGTCACTGAGCCACAGCTAGTACCCAATAACTAGTGCAATCTAATTTGTTCTTGGAACCACTCATTTGCAATTCCATACCTCTTTCAGAGTCATGTCAAGGAGTGTAATTATTTTTTTTCGGGGGGGGGGGGGGGGGGGGGGGGGGGGGGGCGGGGGCGGGTGAAGCCAAGTCTATCACGACGCTAGTGATAAACACTTGGAGAAAAATATTGAAGGGAATAGGGAAAGAACAGGGAAATAGGATCAAAGTAGATAGCTCCAGCGAGAGCACTGGCACCAGCATAATGACCTAAATGGCCTCCTCCTGTGGCAACATTGCTACGATCGGAACCTAGGCCCTGGAGGTGAAACAACAATGCACTAAAATCGACACGCCAGTTCTTTTAATGGCGCTCAATACAGTATCATTCTGGGATCTTCAATGGTTAAAGAAAAGTGCATTTACATATAGTCATGTCTTAGAAACCACCTCAAAAAGGGGCCCCAAACAATGTATTATTAGTGCAGTGTGCAAACGGCAGCCATTTTGAACCCAGCACAATCCCACAACCAGCAACGAGATGAATGGACAGTTAATCTGTTTCTCCCGGTGGTGTTGGTTGAATGCTGGCCAGGACATCAGGAGAGTTCCCAGCTCTGTTTCAAGTAGTGTCATGGGATCAAGATCCTTACTGCCCACCAGAACAAGTAGATGGAACTCAAAGCTCATCGCTCAGTATCGCACTCAAGATGCAAACCAAGATTCGCGTAGTAATCGTGAACTGGCTAAGATTGTGGGGGCAGGGAGATGAGGAAAGAGAAAAGTTTTTTTTTAAATTTGTTCACGGGATGTGGGCGTCGCTGGCAAGGCCAGCATTTATTGCCCATCCCTACTTGCCCTCGAGAAGGTGGTGGTGAGCCGCCTTCTTGAGCCGCTGCAGTCCGTGTGGTGAAGGTTCTCGCAGTGCTGTGAGGGAGGGAGTTCCAGGATTTTGACCCAGCGACGATGAAGGATCAGCGATATATTGCCACGTCAGGATGGTGTGTGACTTGGAGGGGGTGGTGTTCCCGTCCTTCTAGGTGGTAGAGGTTACGGATTTGGAGATGCCGTCAAAGAAGCCGTGGCGAGTTGCTGCAGTGCATCTTGTAGAATCCCTCAACTGTGTTTTTTGGTGCAGTAGCAGTGGGAAAAGGTACAATGGTAAACGTGGGGAGTGGGGGGAAAAAAAGAGAGCAAATGTTTGGGGATCAACCAAACTCTTGTGCCCTTAGCCAAGCCTAGGAATGGAATTACATCTCCCATGGAGACTACTGCTGGAAGTATCAAAGAACAATCAGATAAGAGGAGGATTTAACACATTCTGGTTGCATTTATTCATGTGGGAATCCTCTGGGAGATAAAGGACCAGGGTAGTAGCTGGACAATAGTTAACCGTGGAGGACAACAGTTTGGATCAGAATTCTGCTCATGCCATTTACTTGAAGCTGGGAGTGTCCGAGCGTTTAACCTCAGACGGTGCAGATATTTGTGTCTTCCTGGGCTGACTACTTGTTTTCAGCTCATGCACTGCCACAGATTTGAAGGGGGGGGGGGGGGCGGGTGTGAGTGAGGGAGAAGATAAGTCTACAGAAATAGCCCCTGGATGTAATGAGCACCACTGCACTGGAGTGGAAATACACAGCAGTTCCAACAAGCTTTCCAAAACATCCTCCAACGCCGGAATGTTTATACGGTTGCCAGCCGTGGCTCAGTGTGTAGCACTCTCGCATCCTAGGCAGACGGTTGTGGGTTCAAGTCCCGCTCCAGACACTTGAGCATATAATTCAGGCGGTGCAGTACTGAGGGAGCGCTGCACTGTCAGAGGTGCCGTCTTTCGGATGAGATGTTAAACCGAGGCTCCGTCTGCCCCATCAGGTTAATGTAAAAGATCCCACGGCACTGTTGGAAGAGCAGCAGGGGAGTCCTGCCAATATTTATCCCTCAACCAAAAACACAGATTATTTGGTCATTATCTCATTGCTGTTTGCAGGAGCTTGCTGTGCACAAACTGGAACTTAAAAAAGTACTTGTTGGCTGTAAAGCACTTGAGACATCCTGAGCTTGTGCAAGGCACAATATAAATGCACATTCTTTCTTCCTATATGCACGGAGCCCAGCCTTGAACTGAGCCACACAGTACATCATTCCAGGGCAGCAGTAGGGTCCTACAATTAAAAAAGACTTGCATTTATATAGCGCCTTTCACGACCACTGGACGTCCCAAAGCGCTTTACAGCCAATGATGTATCTTTTTTTTTTAAAGTGTAGTCACTGTTGTAATGTAGGAAAGCACAGCAGCCAATTTGCGCACAGCAAGCTCCCACAAACAGCAATGTGACAATGACCAGATAATCTTCTTTTTTTTTTAAATGTTGAAAGAGGGATAAATATTGGCCAGGACACCAGGGATAACTCCCTTGCTCTTCTTCGAAATAGTGCCGCGGGATCTTTTACGTCCACCCGAGAGAGCAGACGGGGCCTCGGTTTAACATCTCATCCGAAAGACGGCACCTCAGACAGTGCAGCACTCCCTCAGCACTGCGCTGGAGTGTCAGCCTAGATTTTTTTTGTGCTCAAGTCTCTGGAGTGGGACTTGAACCCACAACCTTCTGACTCAAGAGGCGAGGGTGCTGCCCACTTAGCCTTAGATGTCTAAGGTTTTGGGAGGGGGGGGTGGCGGAGGGAGAGGAGAGAGGAGAAAGAGAAGGTACAACCCAAGATTCCCATTCATCAATATCCAGTAATCCCTTCTGGCATGCTGGTGTGGCGTATGTGGATTTCAGGCCAGGACAGGATCGGGCTTGGTTGCGATGCCATTCATAGCCAGATAGCCTGCCACCATTACAACGCGGGCTCAGCTCATGGAGAGCGGGCGAGGTACTGGAGGGTGGCAGGTGGCTCGGGGAACATGGAGAGCGGGCGAGGTACTGGAGGGTGGCAGGTGGCTCGGGGAACATGCGGGATGCTAAAGTTTCAGGAGGTTAGGAGAAAATATTCGGGGAGGAGGAGTGGGGGGTGGTCAAGAGAGGAGTGGGCTAGTTCTTGGCCAGATGCTGAAAAAAAGACCACTGGCTGACCTGCGCGCGAGGCTACCTCGGAACAGTAACTTGTGTTCACGCATGGACACTAATTTTTCCACAGCTTACAAATTAAAAGTCTGGTGAAAAGCCCCAGTGTAACTAGCCGGCACTCTACCCGTCTGGTGCTTGTTGTTGCTGGAGTCCAGCCCAATAAGCTTCCATTAGCAATTGTACAAAGCTGGAAATGGGGGAAAACTGCACTGCTTCAGAAATCTCTTTGCAAAATTCCAAGATTATGACTGTTCCAGTGTCCAACAGACCATCTGTGCCTCGCACTGGAGGGAGCAAAGAAAAACACCACTTAGTTTTTGAGGGGGGGGGGGGGGGGGGGGGGGCAGGGGGGGGCAGAAAGAGGGAGAGAAAGTCATTGAAAACAGTCAACTTGAATTAACTCCAGATAACTGCGTATCTGATCCAAACACAGAACCCCCGTGAAGCCAAACCACTTCCCATTCAATCCCGTGGCGCCGAATTCCTGATCCAGCAACGCCTCATCGGTATCGACTGTTAACGTAGCTTGGCTGCTGGCGCAGAATGTACTCCCGGTCCCAAATGGGACAGACTCGGGAAGAAGCACGTAAAAAAAAACCAATTCCAGCTCCATCTTCCAAGGAGCTCAAGAGGTGTGAGGGTGGCTGGTGCTTGCTGGCACAGGCCTTCTACCGATGGCTGTAGCTGGCAGGCCCAGGCGCCAACAACGTCGCCAGGGAAGGAGAGCAGCCCTACCTGCAGCACTGGGTGGTGGAAGGCACGGTGATCAGCCGTGCCGAGAGAAAAAAAAACACCTCCGCACCACTGGGGCACCTCCTTTCCACTGACGCAGTCGGTAGGGAAAAATAAACACACCTCAAGCACAAAATAGTCCCCAGCCGCCCAACTGTTCTGTAGGGTTTCATCACATTTAAAAAGTACTTGTAGGTTATGGCACTTCAAGTGCATATCCAAGTCTACGGACCAAGTGCTGGAAAGTGGGATTAGAGTGGAGAGCTCTTTGTCGGCCAGCACGGACAAGATGGGCTGAATGGCCTCCCTCTGTGCTGTAAATTGCTATGATTCTATGATGAACCAGTCAAACCCGCTGCATGGACCCAGCTATTCTTGCACACACGTCATTTTTTAATGAAGTCCACGGCCAGAGATTTGATTGACGGCCATTTCTCTGTAGCTTTGGGGAAATCCCGAACTAAGGAAAATGTTTAGCCGTTTAACTCGGCCCTAGCGGAGGTCCCATTGAATCGCTAACCGGACCAAACCAAATGCATTGTACCCCACGCCACCCTGGTGCCTCCAGATTCACCTCCAGAGGAATCGGAAGAGTGCAATGGTGATCTGCGCAGGTGTCAGTATACCCCCAGCAGCGGGATTCCAATTGGCCCATTCTACATCCCATCCCTGGACCGTACACGATAGCGGCCGCATTCTGTCCATCACACGTCAAACCTCCCACGGCATTCCGACCACTGGAACTTGATTCCTTCTCGATCATCTGCAATTCATTCTTTCATAAATAGAAAAATTAATTCCCTTACTTGCGGCCTCTGGTGGAACTTGTAGGAGTATCAGAACAGCCTCAATCTACAATTTCAAAGGGGAACGAAACACTGTCTGAATTCCACCATCACCCTGGATGTTATAAATTGAGACATTCAAAACATGTACCCATAACAGAAATGTTAGAAATTATGAAATGGGGACAGGGTAGATAGAAGCAGTCTGCTTCCAAAAGCTGAGGGGTCAAGAACGAGAGGCCATAGATGCCAGATTAAATGCAAGAGGTTTAGAACAGCGCACAGGAGAAACCTGTTCAGAGTTGGGAGGCTGTGGAATTCACTTCCAGGGTTGGTGGTGGAGGCAGAAACGATGTCAACATTCAAGCTTGGATCGGACAGGTGGATTAAGGAAAAGGGTCGAAGGGATATGGGAACAGGGTGGATAAATGTGAGGAGAACTATTTGCTCACGCGGAGGGTAAACGCCAACACGGACTGGTTTGAATGAATGGGCCCATTCAAAATATGCATTTATGTCTCATCGCCCTGGTGCGCTTTATGGGGCTGCTGTAGACAACCTGGAAATGGACATTTTCTTCATCTTCACCCCCTGCTCCCACACCACCCCACCTGCCAGAAACCACTCGGAAAATTTCCACAATTCTCCCTTCATAACCTGTGGATTACAGAGCATTGGAATACACTTCTCCCCCTTTAAAGAATCATGGCTTTCAATTCTCTGACAACCACAATAGAGATCGGAAGTTAAAGCCTTGGATTTAATGTGAAAAACAACACAACATTTATAAGCCAAGCGAATCACAGAATAGTACAGCACAGGAGGAGGCCATTTGGCCCATCGCATCTGCACTGACTACAAATCTTGCCGTTCCAGATTACATCACTTATAAATCACAACCTCATGGCCAATTATTATTATTTTTTTTTTTAATATTCCCTTTGACCACTTGCCTCCCCAGCACTGGTGCCAAGGGTCCCGGTCACCCTCCAACACCTTGCCACACGGCCTATTCTTCCACCCGCTGAACAGAGATGAAGAAGTGCTGGACTATTCAACTATGGAAGGCTGCACTGAGGAGCCCAATCCCGTCACCCGATGTCCAGATACACTCGCACTCGATAGGGAGCGGGGACTGTGCCAGATTTTCAGCAAACACAACACAGGAAGGGATCAAACACAGGATCGCTCTACTCCGTGCGTCCACCCAACAACCACAGCATCAGGAACAATAAATGATCGGGTTCTCACAACCCATAAAACTGGCCCACATCCAACTTTGATTGAAAATTTGTACTTTAAAGCATAACCTTTATAATGAATATTTTGATCCAACACAAACCATGCTGCCGAGGGTCAAAGACACTAAACTGAAGGAGCTCACCAGGAGGATACCGTGAGGTGGAATGTTAATGTATTGAAATGTTAATTCAAAGTAGTTGTTGTTTTTTTTTAAAAAGCTTGTTCACTGCTCTTAATCTAAACTCTCAATACAAATTCCCACTTTGCTGCGTTAGTTAGGCTGCTTAATCCAAACGACTGGATTAATCAGCAGTAGACTGGGCCGTCCATTGAGAACTGGACAGCAAGTTCACCCCCTTGAAGAAAGGTCAGACACTTGATACGAGGGAACAAGACTAAAACCAACACACTCGCACAGAAAATACATTTTTAATAACAAACTTGAAAGAAAAGGGTCTGTTGTGAAGAAGCGGAGACATCCGTGTCCCAAGCAGTGCCTGGAAAGGACTGAACGGCACAGGGAGTTCGAAGGCACTGCCATTTTGCTTCTGGGACCCTAGACATGAATACAGCTCGGATTGAGGGCACTGAAACAGAGAAGGGTTCTTAGCGCAATGAGTGCGGGGCCAACTCCCAGAGGATTAGAATCCAGAACACAAAACTGCTTATTCACCACTAATTGCAAGCCCGTTTGTGTTACCAATTTAGTACCACAGGGACCAGCGTCCCAATGGGAAGAGAAAAAAAACTGGCAAATATCCAATTTCTGGCTTGACATGGTCATAAAAATGCCGCTTCTGTTCACATACCATGCAAAAGGAGAGGGGTTTAAATAGACTGTAGAAATTGCGTCTCTCTCTCTCTCATTAGGGAGACCAAACACGGATTACGGAGTTGCTTTAGTAACTTCAGACCTCCTAAACTCCATTTTAGTTTTAATTCCAGACTGCCGTTTGCTGGCTCTCTTTGCTCCCCTCCAATTTGCCACTATCTGTCACCTTTTCTAAGGGGGGGGGGGGGGGGGGGGGGGGGGGAGGCCTCATTTGTTTTATCTACTTGCAAGTCCTATTATGTCTTTAAGCCCCTGCCCATTGTCTGCCGACTGGGAGCATCACTTCCATCATCGAACAATCTCCTGCTTTAGTTAACTTCCTTTTTCCCCCCCAAGATTGCAGTATCTATTTGCTTGCATTTTCCCTTCACCCCCCGATTCTATTAAGATGATTGACTCAGATGAGACCGTCATTCCAGTGCAGTGCTGAGGGAGTCCTGTGCTGTTGGAGGTGCCGTCTTTCAGATGAGACATTAAACCGAGGCCCCATCCGCCCACTCAGGTGGACATAAAAGATGTTTCGAAGAAGAGCAGGGGAGTTCCCCCTGGTGACCTGGCCAATATTTATCCCTCAACCAACATAACAAAAACAGATTATCTAGTCATCATCACATTGTTGTCTGTGGGAGCTTGCTGTGTGCAAATTGGCTGCCGCGTTTCCCAAAATTACAACAGTGACTGCACTTCAAAAAAGTGCTTCATTGGCTGCAAAGCGCTTTGGGACTTCCTGAGGTGGTGAAAGACGCTATATAAATGCAAGTCTTTAGGCTTTTCTCTCAAAGAAATGGGTCTTCCTGGTTTTAGCGAATCTGGCAAGTTTACTTCGTCTTACAGCTCCTGTGTAATTGAGGACAACACATCTGAGGCTAGCAGCACTAGCCAAGCATCTAGCACAACAGGAAAGCAGGCAAGTGAAAATACAGAGACAATCTGCGATGTGACCCATGCATTGGGAACCGGTGGAACTAGGAACAGCTTATAACCAATAAATCGATGGATCTACAATTCCATTGGCCCCCTGCAATCTTGGCTTGTTGAGACTATGACAGCGAGCGCCTGCAACCAGCTCCACTCCTGAACGGCAAGTACCGAGAAAAAACAACTGGTTGTTTCTTCGCTTGGGCCTTTAGATCTTCTTGTGCCAGCCACCAGCTAAGAGGGTAGGAGACCTTCGCCCAGACACCCATGGTTTGATGTTCGCTTCTTGGAAACAGAAAATACCTGGTATCCATTCTGCCAATCTCCTTTCTACCCCAACCCCCAGACTTTGGAACTCAGCAGGCAGAATCCCACATGCCATCATGAAGCTACATAGAAACATAGGAGTAGGCCATTCGGCCCTTCGAGCCTGCTCCACCATTCAATATGATCATGGCTGATCCTCTATCTCAATACCATATTCCCGCTCTCTCCCCATACCCCTTGATGCCTTTTGTGTCTAGGTTGTTTTTTTCTACAACATAGTAAGTACTCCAAGTAGTGATTTGATATAAAAACCTCCTTTAACTCAAAAAGACAAAAGCAAAATACTGGAAATAGAAAATCGAAACAGAAAATGCTGGAAACACCAAGCAGGTCAGGCAGCATCTGTGGAGAGAGAAACAGAGTTAACGTTTCAGGTTGGTGACCAGTCTGAAGAAAGGTCATCGACCTGAATCGATAACTTTCTCTCTCTAGGGATGCTGTCTGACCAGTTGGGTGATTTCAAGCAGTTTCTGTTTTTAAGCTCAAAGACAAGTTCGTCTCTATCCAAGTAATCTTCAGCCTCATTCACTTCCATGGGACTTTGCAACAAGTAGTAGTTCAATTTTATATTAAAAAAACGTTATCCAGCCCCCTTTCCCAACAGCCCAGTCCAAAGCTGGCCCAGGAGCAAGTCTTGGAAATCTGGCCCCTGCTCTTGACTCTACTGTCTGGCTGGCAGGTCAACAACTGCCCCTTCTGAAGCCACACATCCAAGCGCTCAGTTAATGCCAACCAAAACCCATCTGGCCCTGTCACAGTGGACAACCACACGAGTACACATTAGCACCACACCCAGTGCCGGGATTCAGCTCAGTCAGCCACAACCCATGCCAGTTAGTAAAGCTCACTCTCCACTACAATACATCATGCAAACTATGCTAGGTGTACGCAATACGCCGTGTATACTGTATTACATACTTGAATGTTAAAAAAAAGTCTTGGTTTCAGTGCAGATCTATGCCAAAGTAACTAGGATCAGCCACAGTCAAGCTAATCAGATTTGTGCTTCAATTAATAATGTAGTCTTGTAGACAAACTGAAGGTCAATTAACTCCAAATCACAACACACTAAATATTCAGCCACAGTACTGGCCCTGCTCCTCAAAAAACCCACTCTTGACCACACTTGTCCTTCAAACTACTGCCCCATCTCCAACCTCCATTTCCTCGCCAAAGTCCTGGAATGTGTGGTCACCTCCCAAATTGGTGCTCATCTCTCTGCTAACTGCACTTGAATCTTTCTATCCTGCCTGTGCAACACCACCAAGATGGCCCGAACCAAAGTCATGACTGACATTCTTCCTTCGTCCACCATTGGCAGCCATGCCTTCAGCCGTCTAGGTTCCAAGCTCCAAAATTCCTTCCTTAAATCACTCCAACTGTCCTCTTAAGGCCCTTCTTAAAACCTGCCTCTGACCAAGATTTTAGGCACCCATCGTATATCTCCTTCTTTGGCACAGTGTCAATTTTTGTCTGACTGCGCTTCTATTGTCTACCAGCACAGATGCAATGGGTCGAATGGCCTCTTTTGGTGCCGTAAATTTCTATAATTCTATTAAGCGTGACGAGATGTCTGGCTACATTAAAAAGGTACTATATAAATGCAAGTTGGGAACGTGGCTGTGATACATTATCCCCTCTGCAGTCTTTGAAACTAGCAATAATGCCATCCCCCTTCAATGCCTCACCCATTATCCAAACTCTTCCTTTCTCCGATTCTGGCCTCTTGTGCATTCCCCCCCCCCCTTTGCCCCATCAATAGCAGCTGTATCTTCAGCTGCCTAGGCCCCATGCTCTGGAATTTCCTCCCTAAACCCCAATGCCACCACCCTCTCCCTTAACAACCCTCCTTAAAGTCCACCTTTTTGGGAAAAACCTTTTGGTAACCCCTCTTAGTATCTGCTTCTTGGGCTCAGCAGTCATTAAAAAAAAATTACACCTCTGAAGTCCAAAAATGTGCGGGTTAGGTTGATTTGGCTATGATAAATTGACCCTTAGTGTTAGGGGGGGATTAAATATGTGGGGTTATGGGGATAGGATGGGATATGTTAGGGGGAATTAAATACGTGGGGTTACGGGGGTAGGGTGGGATATGTGTACTGTGGGGATTAAAGTAGGGACAGGGTACTGGACTTGGATGATCAGCCATGATCGTATTGAATGGTGGAGCAGGCTCGACGGGCCGAATGGCCTACTCCTGTTCCTAGATTCTATGTAAGTATTTGGGATATTTTTCTATGTTAAACGTCGTTATATAAATTCAAGTTGCTGTTGGTACTCTTAGTATGGCCTGTACCCGCCCACAATCCATTCACACGTGTCCCTCAGCAGAGCTTCTGATGCCTCCTGCATAGCATTTTGGGTGTGGAATATCATTGGAGCTGTAATTCAGCACCGTTTAGCTCCTTCAGAACACTAAGTTATGGAAAGTCCACTAAAATTGTAACGTACTTTATGCAAAGAATAGGCTTGCGGGGTTGAAATGGTCTTTTCCTATTCTGTGTGACCTTTTCCCATTCTGCACGATGTAAAGTGTTGGCACTAGAAGGGTTTCCCCCCTCTCCCTTCACCCCACCACCCACCCCATCTCCAAGTTTCCTTGGGCTGCAACTGATAAAAAAAAGTTGAAATTATTTGAAGTTGAAAGCGTATAAAATATTATAAATAATGTGATGCCCAGGAACAAAATAATCAGCACCACCAATGAGAGAGAGAGAGTGCCATTTGTGAGTTTGTTCAGCCAAGCTGATATTTACAGTTAATGTGTCACTACTGTCCAGGATATGCTCTCTCTGGTACCAAGTGGCGAACGTTTGAAACGAGAGACTAATTCACCAGTTAGGCCACACCAGCAAGCTCCGAATTTCAATTTTTTTCACGTTTTAACAAAATTGATTTTGAAAACTCAAAGACACTTGATAGAAGCAGAGAGAGTTTGGTTTCACGAAGTCAGGCAGACTGTGGCCAACTACATGGGTCGCAGGTACCAAGTATCTTCTACCAGTGACCAGGAGACAGATTGCCTCCTCGTAACTTTCCGTTTAATTTTCCGATATCCTTTTCAGCCACTGGGTCAGCTTGGTTCAGTTAGTAGCACTCTTGCCTCGGAGTCAGAAGGTTGTGGGCCCAAACCCCACTAAAATTATACTTATTACCCAATAATTAAAGGGAAGGTTGCTCTGCCCAATATTAAATTGGCCCCAAGCTCTGGAATTTCCTCCCTAAACCTCTCCCTCCTCCTTTAAGGTGCTCCTTAAAACCTACCTCTTTGACCAAGCATTTGATCACCTGTTCCAACATCTCTTTCTTTGGCTCGGTATCATGTTTGTCTGATTACGCACCCGTGAAGCGCCCTGGGACGTTTTACTACATTAAAGGCGCTACATAAATGCAAGCTGTTGTACAAAACTGAGCATATGATTAACATTTGGCCTTTTGGGAAAGATGTTAAAAATCAAGGGCCTGTCTGTCTCCTGCAGTGGGCAGGAAAGATTCCTGGGCACTGCTGGAAGAACAGCAGGGAGCATTGCCCAATGCCCCGGCCAAAATTCCTCCTCCAACACCACCAAAATCCAATTAACTAGTCTTTCATCTCATTGCTAATTGTGCGACCTTGCTGTATGTAAATAGGCTGCTGTGTTTGCCTACAAAATAGTGGCTGCACTCCCAAGTTGGAAAGCACTTTTTAAAACGTCCTGGGAATGTGATTAACTGCTATATAAATACAAGTCCTTACTTTCTACAAGTACAAAAAGGGAAAGTGCATATGATAAAATGTTGAAAGTTAAAAATAATCTGCGAAATGCAAATTATGCGCAAGGAAGTGGGGACTGAAAGTTAGAACAATCCTTCAGTACTCATTGGGTCAATAGCACTGTGCTAACAGAACACTCAAAAGGGGTGGAATGAATGGTGTGAAAAGTGTTTTAAAGGCTTTCCAGGTATATAGATATAGATATGAGAAAGAGAGAGAGAGAGAGAGATCCGGTTACAATGCAAGACTCTGCTATAGCAATCTGTCAAGACCATTGCTGTTTTACGAGCTTGATAGATAGAGCGATAGCACATCATAAACCACAACCATAGTAATCACCATTAAAATCGGAATCCAGCTACCTGGGCAGAAGGCAACACTGACTCAAAAGTGACCAGAGGAATACATTCCACAATAACACAGATCACATTTACTTTTGTAGTCTGTTTAAAATTGTAGGGTCCAATTAATAATTGGGAAATTGCTGTGAGCCATTTATTTAAATTACAACTCAACATTTACATATTCCTTCTATAAGCATTTCCCAAGTGCTCATTTTATGTAAAATAGCACCGTCATTAAAGTCTATTAATGGTCAGATTTCTACTGAAATGACTCATGTTTCCCCCCCACACAGTAACTTCCCTCCCTTACATGACAAAGCCCGTTGTAAATAATATATTCCCCAAATAAATTTCAAAACATTTCAGCACCGAAAGAGGGGGGATGCGGTGGCTTTTGGTCGAGGTTCATCCCAAACAGCTCCCCAACACAGGACTCCACGCTCCGTTCAGGGGAGGGGAGGAGGGGGGGGGGGGGGGCACAGACCCGAGACAAGCATCGATTGCTGCTGGATGGCCACCAGCTCGATGAAAGTCACCCTTCGATCTCCCCAAAACCTGCTGGCCTGCCACAGCAAGGAGTTGAGCGAGACCGAGTGTTGCAGACTGGCTCATTCCGTGGACCAGGAATACATGCCGAGGGATGGCACCAGAGCTTGATGCAGCCACCGTAAACTGTAAACGGGGAACACTATCCAAGGCCCTCCCACCATTGTATACTGCGAGTCTACATCCTACATAACACCCTCTCTCTCAGTCTTAAATGTTTGCAAAAGAACTGAAGAGGAACAAAGACCCCTGGAAACTGTGTACCCTAAATGGATCTGCTTTGGATAAAAACAGATGGAGTAGTGTCAACATAATGGAAACTGCACAACTCAATGCAAATGTAACTTCATTCCAAGTGCAAAGAGAAACCAGTCACAACACTAAAAGACTTGCATTTATATCATGCCTTTCACGACCACCGGACGTCCCAAAGCGCTTTACAGCCAATGAAGTATTTTTGAAGTGTAGTCACTGTTGTAATGTGGGAAACGCCGGCAGCCAATTTGCACACAGCAAACTCCCACAAACAGCAATGTGATAACAACCAGATAACTTGTTTTTGTTATGTGGATTGAGGGATAAATATTGGCCAGGACACCAGGGAGAACTCCCCTGCTCTTCTTCGAAATAGTGCCATGGGATCTTTTACGTCCACCTGAGAGAGCAGACGGGGCCTCAGTTTAACGTCTCATCCGAAAGACTGCACCTCCGACAGTGCAGCGCTCCCTCAGCACTGCACTGGGCGTGTCAGCCTAGATTTATGTGCTCAAGTCTCTGGAGTGGGACTTGAACCCACAACCTTCTGACTCAGAGGCGAGTGTGCTACTGAGCCACAGCTAACACTAAGAGCGTAACAACGTAAAATGTAAAGGTCGCATCCTCTGAAGTGCAATAATCCAACATATCAATGCCAACTAAACCTGGAATGAAGTACCTCGGAGTATCTTTGTGTTCATGACAATCAACATCACTAAAACAGATTATCTGGTCATTATCACATTGCTGTTTGTGGGAGCTTGCTGTGTGCAGATTGGCTGCCACGTTTCCCACATTACAACAGTGACTACACTTCAAAAAATACTTCATTGGCTGTAAAGTGCTTTGGGACGTCCGGTGTTCGTGAAAGGCGAGATATAAATCCAAGTCTTTCTTTTATGACTGGTACAGAATTTTTTTTAAGATTACATTAATATTTTTTTTAAGCATCGTTTATGGATAAAGTTTGTTGTGTTTTGGGGTAGGGGGGAGGAAATTTATTTTCTTCCAAATCTCAGCAGGAATCCCAAGTTGGAACTATTATTACTTCTTTGACTTCTCAATAGTAGTCGAGTATAACTGCGTGTGAGGGGGTATAGTTGTATTTTTCCATGTTTGAATCCCATTGCTGGAATCAAGTCTCCTCATGTCATTTAAAAGTTACATTGCGTGAAGAACAAACTGTGTCCATAACAGCGGTAAACGGTACAGCAACTGCACCCATTTGCAGTTTTGAACAATGAGACCGTGTTTTTTTTAAAAAGTTGGTCACAACCCATTGCAGATTCCCCTTTAGTTCAGGCACCAATTAAAGTCTTAGTACAAGGTTACAGTTCGTTAGCTGTTTTGTCACACTTTTGTATGCTAACAGGTGGTGGGGGCGGGGCAGGGGGAAGAAAATCTAACTGGTACGTTTAACTTGTTCAGATACAAAAATGAAAACAAACCAAGAGCATTAAAAGACCCCGTCCGTGTCTTAATTTAAAAGTTTAGGGAAACGCTTGTCGATAAGACAGTTGTTAAAAAAAAATGTTGGCCAAATGAAGTTCTGAAAATTGCATCTTAAATACACAATCTTCAAAAACAGTCTTTTTCTTTATTAAAATGTATTTGCAACTCATCTGGATTAATTTCCCCACAAAAATAAACTTTTATTAATTAGAATTAAAATCAGAAGCAACTGTAGGACTTAAGCAGTATCTAAAACAAGCTCCAACTCTAGTTGAAAAAGTGTGTTTTTTTTGACTGTAGGATTGTTTGACACAACAGGAATAATTGATGGGCTCGTGAGTAATCAAGATTATAGGATGGACACAGTAGAATAGGGTGGTTTAAAAAAAAAATCTAACCCCTTCCTAAATCTATATTTTCTTGGCAATCCAGTCTAGCAGGTTTACCCACCACCCCATAGAACCATATAGCAGAAGGAGTAAAAAACAGAAAATGCTGGAAGTAAGAAAGGTCATCGACCTGAAACGTTAACTCTGTTTCTCTCTCCACAGATGCTGCCTGACCGGCTGAGTATTTCCAGCATTCTCTGTTTTTATTTCAGATTTCCAGCAGCCGCAGTATTTTGCTTTTATATTAACACAGGAGGAGGCCATTCGCCCTTGTGTCTGTCTGTGCCGGCTCTTTTTGAAAGAACTAGCCAATTAATCCCACTTCTCCCTGCGCTTTGCCCCACAGCCCTGTAATGTTCTCCCCCTATTTCAATCCCCAATTCCCTTTTGAAGGTTACTACTGAATCTTCTTCCGCCACCCTTTCAGGCAGTGCATTGCCAGATCATGTAAAAGGAAAAAAAAAAGAGATTTCTTCCTCATCTTAGTTCTTGAACCAATTATCTGAAAATCGGTGTCATTTGGGGAGGGGGAAAAGAGTCCTTCCTAAATGCCAAACGTATGCAGTAGAGGGCAGTCGCATTCGCTCTTTTAGAAACAAAAGCGAAGATGGGAGGGAAGAAAAGTTTTTTTTTGGTGGGGAAGGGAAGGGGTTGGTGGTGGAGAACTTCTCTGGACTTGAGACCCCCCCGCCCCCCCCAAATCTGGCACACAGTTACCTTACTGGTGGCCGTGGCGCTTGAGCCTTCCACCACGGGCACGTTGGTGACTTGGACCGATAGGTAGTCGCTGTCGATCAGGGGCCAGGCTCCTTCCACTTTGCAGGTTTGAAACTCGTCCCGAAATGTCCTGAGGTGCGGGTCGCCAAACAAGCCGCAGTGTGCAAACTTCGGGGGCTGTTGCTGCCGCTGCCGCCGCCCCTGCCCGCCGTCTTTCAGCCAGTTCGTCTTGCTCTCGTAACTGCAAAGCTCGGGTAGCCGGCTCCTCTCCGTGCCCGCCGGCTTCACCGGGGCCGTGGGGCCCGTCTTGGAGCAGTTGTGCTGCAGCATCAGGTCGCTGATGCCCAGCACGGCCGAGTGGTAGACCAGGTCCCCCCGGCAGTACTTGGCCGTCTTCTTGGTGCATTGCGAGTAAGCTCGGAGCGCGATGCAGAAATCGCCGCCGTTTCCTCCTCCTCCGCCTCCTCCTCCCTCCGACTCCTCTTGCAATCCAGTCCCCGGAGAAGTCGCAGCCACGAACTCGGCGTTACATCTCTGGATCCGACACTGCTGGCAATGCACTGCGAGCAGTAAAAATAAAAGTTACCAAAGTTTAAACTGGGGATGGAAAAGTTTTACAAACATTTTTCTTAATACTTCTGCAAGCTAAAACTTCTGCAACCGCAAATGCTTTCTAAAAAACTTTTACAAACTCCACGCAATTTTAAATAAATTTCTGCAAACTCCAAACTACTTTTTAAAAACTTTTGCAAACTCCAAGCTACTTTTTAAAAACTTTTGCAAACTTCAAGCTACTTTTTAAAATCTTTTGCAAACTCAAAGCTACTTTTAAAAACATTTTTCCAAAGTGCTGCAAGTTGCTTGCCAGTAAAACCGTCTAACTTTTAAACCACTACAAAAGTTTTCTTTTAAGCTTACACGATGCTGGTTTTTTTTTTACCTGAATTCAGACACATAGAGAAAATGAGCATGGTAAAAGCAGATGAGCAGAGCTTTTTAGCCAAAGGGTAACGGCTTCTTTTCCCCATGCCAATCCATCCAGCGCGGCTTGAGTTTGTCGACTGCTCGGTGAAGTGGACGGCGTTCGTTCTGTGGGAAGAAAAGTTCAAGAATCTCAGCCTCAACCTGTCGCTCAAAGGGCCCGGGACAACCCAACCTGCTGGGCTAGCCTGATTGACAGACAGTCTGACCAATCACAAACAGCAGGAAACTTCTCAATTAAAGGGGCGGGCCAGACAATTTCAAATGTGGAGGGCAAAAATAAAGGCAATACTTGCTACTAAACATACCTTTAAACTATATTGTTTATGTCAACTTCTGGTTGTTTTACTATATAATAGTTGCTGCACTTTCGAAGTCATTCATATGTATGCGAAGAGCTTTGGGACGTTTCCGAGGGACGGGATAAAAACACACAGCGAACGCCTTCATGCCCATTGCAGCCCAGTCCCTGTACATATTGTAGACAACAGCGGGAATAAAACTCTTGTCAAGCTTTAATCATTTACGATTTTTTTTGATACCTAAACAAAAATTAACTGGGGGTGGAAATTATGACAACCAAGGGAGGGAAGTGTAAAACTGAGTTATTCCCCCCAATACTTTATAATAATTAAACTGTAAATGTTGGATTTAATGTATTGCAATGTGCATCTATTTTACACGTTACATAAAAGTTTTGCAAACTTTGCGGGAGTTTGATTGCACCGCCCCTTTAAGTGCCTGGGTCGAGTCAGGCTGATGTGAAATGGGCGGGGATGGGACGGATCCAACACGTTAGGCTGAGGTTGCAAGTGCTCAAATACTGACACCAACAAGTGCCTTTTTTTCCCCCCCCTCTCTGCACAGACTCCGCCTTGCAGTCATCGCTATCGGCGCTCAACAGCCTTTAATAAGAGCCCGTTGGGTGCAATCAACACTACTGTCGAGTATTTACAAGCACATAATCTGCAAACCCCCTTATCAGGACTTGGATCAGACTAGGAGGGTTGTTGGGTTAGAGGCGATCATCGGGGCAATCGTGCCTTCAAAGGCAGTGGAGGCCTCCGGGGTGTAAAGTTTTGCCAGGCGTTTGAATGATGTTTCTTGCCCTTTAAAGAGGCGGATCTTTGAGCAGACCTCTCATATCTTTATTTTCAAAGAGAACTTAAGACCTGAATTTATATAGCGCCTTTCACGACCTCAGGACGTCCCAAAGCGCTTTACAGCCAATGCAGTACTTTTTGAAGTGCAGTCACTGTTGTAATGTAGCCAACGCAGCAGCCAATCTGCGCACAGCAAGCTCCCACAAACAGCAATGTGATAATAACCAGATAATCTCTTTTAGTGATGTTGGTTGAGGGATAAATATTGGCCCAGGAGACCGGGGAGAACTCCCCTGCTCTTCTTCAAAATAGTGCCGTGGGATCTTTTACATCCACCTGAGAGGGCAGATGGGGCCTCGGTTTAACGTCTCGTCCAAAAGTCTGGAGCGAAGAGATGTAATCTCATCATAAATATATATATATCTCACCATGGAGTAAATAATAAAGTGAACCCAGTTCTGCTTAAGTCATTGTTTTTCTCTGTTTTTCTCATGCTGTTTGGCGATGGTCAGATCCTGGCATGTACTCTGTGGAAATCCTTAGCAGTTGTATATAGCCTGCACTGTTTATTTGTGTTATATTGTCTGCCTATTTGGATTCAACCACCCCCCCCCCCCCAACCCCCACCACACACACACACAAAAAAACCAACAGAAGATGTGGTTATATTCTGGCTCGCTGCACTTTCAATTTTTAAACTGTTACCATCTCCATGGGAACGATTCGGACAGGTTCAGTCGGAATATATAAGAATCATTCGCTCAGGAAGCCCACTGATACCTTTAGCCAATGCTGCACAGCACTTTGTGATTTCTTTAAAGCTTTTGTGCTCTTATATGATAGAGAACGTTAATACTAGGGAACGACATCAACAACAACCTGCATTTATATAACAACAACAACTTGTATTTATATAGCGCCTTTAACGTAGTAAAACGTCCCAAGGCGCAGCACAGGAGTATTTTAAGACAAAAAATTTGACACCGATCCACATAAGGATAAATTAGGGCAGGTGACCAAAAGCTTGGTCAAAGAGGTAGGTTTTAAGGAGCATCTTAAAGGAGGAAAGAGAGGTAGCGAGGCGGAGAGGTTTAGGGAGGGAATTCCAGAGCTTAGGGCCTAGGCAGCTGAAGGCACGGCCACCAATGGTGGAGCGATTATAATCAGGGATGGTCAAGAGGGCAGAAATAGAGGAGCGCAGATATCTCGGGGGGTTGTGGGGCTGAAGAAGATTACAGAGATAGGGAGAGGCGAGGAGGCCACGGAGGGATTTGAAAACAAGGATGAGAATTTTGAAATCGAAGCACTGCTTAACCGGGAGCCAATGTAGGTCAGCGAGCACAGGGGTGATGGGTGAACGGGACTTGGTGCGAGTTAGGACACGGGCAGCCGAGTTTTGGGTGACCTCAAGTTTACGTAGGGTGGAATGTGGGAGGCCGGCCAGGAGTGCGTTGGAATAGTCAAGTCTAGAGGTAACAAAGGCATATAGCGCCTCTAATGTAGTAAAACGTCCCAAGACGCTTCGCAGGAGCGTTTCAGCATACCAGAGTGTGAGGAACCATTAAGGGTAAATCACCCCATGCTCACCCCTGTAGATGCCAGCTTAACAGTGCCCAGTGGTGTTTTGGACAGAAGACTTAATAATGTGTAGTGAATGAAAAAAGAAGTGTTGGGTGAAAGAATTTGCAAGGGCCAACTCAGATACTCTTAATATGGAGATGAAGAATATATTTAGTGATGAAGTTAAGGGTGGAAGTTGCACGTAGAATTGCTAGATGAAATCAGACCAAGGTCCATCGAGTTCGCCTTCTACCATCCTGGTAGTCGCATGATACGACGATAATGGAGTTCTTGACCAATCACAGCGATCGATCTCTATCAATGAGTCTACAACAGAGCCAGACATGAGGCAAGGAAAACCCCCAGTGGTGGAGAGCTTTGGGAACCACAGGTCCAAAGTCACCTGTTCCTCCTGAGCTCGCTACACTCACCACACGTCATGTCTCAATTTACTCATATACTGGATCCCAAAATGTTATCCCATACGTGTATGCAAGAAATGCTGTACTTGCACCAAGAAACGATAAGAAGGATGTACCAATGAAGGCACTACAACTGAAAATAGAAGGCAACTTACTTTATGTATGCCAGGTTGCCAAAGTGGATGTACTGGTGGAAAAAACATGGCTCACATCATCCTGCCTGAATTCAAACTGCTTTTATAGAAAGAAAGAAAGACTTTCATTTATATAGAGTCTTTCGCAACCTCAGGATAACCCAAAGCGCTTAACAGCCAATGAAATACTTTTGAAGTGTAGTCACTGTTGTAGGAAACGCGGTAGCTAATTTGCGCACAGCAAGCTCCCACAAACGGCAATGTGATAATGATTAGATAATTTGTTAATGATGTTGGTTGAGGGGTGACTATTGACCCAGGACACCGGGTAGAACGTCCCTGCTCTTCTTTGAAATAGTGCCATGGGATCTTTTATGTCCACCTGAGAGAGCAGACGAGGCCTTAGTTTAACATCGCATCTAAAAGACGGCACCTCCGACAGTGCAGCACTGCACTGGAGCGTCAGCCTAGATTTTGTGCTAAAGTTTCAGGAGTGGGGTTATGAACCCACGACCTTCTGACTCAGAGGCAAGAGTGCTACCCACTGAGCCACGGCCGACATTTGATGTTTGGAAGCCAAACTTGAGATGAGCAAGAGGCCAAGAACTGGAGCAATTTGAGAACAGGGGGTGTAGCTGGAGTGGCAACCCAGCGCCCCGAGGAAACTAGGCGGGAAGTTGCTGCCCTTCTGCTTCCTGATGCCCGCCTCACTGCTGTGCCTGGCTGCATCTCGTAGCTGGTGCCCCTGCCTCAGTCCAGCAGCAGAGTCTGTGCTGCCGGCTGCTGCAAGCGGGAAGCCCTGCTCTTCCAATAGATCGGGAATCCCCGACATGCGACACAGAGCCCACTCCCTGAACAAAGCAAGAAGCATCAGGTAGGAACTGCAGCTGGGACAGGGCAGGGAGAAGATTACCAAATAAGGAGAGTGCCTCTGGGAACTGTGAGGGGAGGGTGGGGGGTTGCGGGGGGGGGGAGAGCGAAGAAGTCCATCATCAACTGAAGGAGGTTGGAAGGGGTAGACTGTCTCTGTCAACTGTGGGATAGGTTAGAGGAGATTGTCTCTGTGAAAGAGAAATATGCCTTTATATAGGAACAGGAGCAGGCCATTCAGCCCCTCGAGATTCTTTCGCCATTCAATCAGATCATGGCTGATCTGTAGCTTAACTCCACCGACCCGCCTTGGTTCCGTAACCCTTTGGGAAGGGGGAAGTAATGGTTTCTTTGGTCTGTTGAATATAGATTAATCCGAATGTCACTTACCTTTCCTATAAAAAAAACATTTTTTAGAATAAAAGTGAACAGTTGTAAAGTTAAAAAGTGTCTAACATTAAGCAAAATGCAACAAATATAATGTAAAAAATTCAAATGTTGTTTATGGGAGCATGTCTTCAGATTCCTCCCTCCCCCATAGGAATGCATGCAACAGTGTGCATAGGGGTAATAGGGGCTGCACTTGGAAGAATTGTGCACAATTTAAAATTTGCTACCTAAAGCCCTAGGGGGTGGGCCCTTGTATCACGAGTCATTAACTGGCCACAAAAGAGAAAACAGTTTATTTAATAAGGGGGGGAGGGAAGGTGCTGGTTCTTGCACAGTTGGAGGAATGCACCTGATGTGGATCGTGTTCATCCTAAACTGTATGTCCATCTCCACATACTAGATACAGACACTTTTGTCTCTGTTGTTTAGCGACAAGGATGAGGCTGCACGGGATGGAAGCACATGTCTCTAATGCTAAGGGTTCTAGTGTGGCAGCCAGTTGCTCAGTGGGTAGCACTCTTGTCTCTTTGTTAGAAGGTTGTGGGTTCAGGTCCCGCTTCCAGAGACTTAAGCACAAAAATCTAGGCTGACACTCCCAATGCAGTGCTGAGGGAGCGCTGCACTGTCGGAGGTGCCGTCTTTCGGATGAGACATTAAACCGAGGCCCCGTCTGCTCTCTCAGGTGGACGTAAAAGATCCCGTGGCACTATTTCAAAGAAGAGCAGGGGAATTATTCCTGGGGCCAATATTTATCCCTCAATCAATAGCACAAAAACAGATTATCTGGTCATTATCATATTGCTGTTTGTGGGAGCTTGCTATGCGCAAATTGGCTGCCGCGTTTCCAACAGTGACTACACTTCACAAAAGTGCTTGATTGGCTGTAAAGCACTTTGGGACGTCCGGTGGTCGTGAAAGGTGCTATATAAATGCAAGTCTTTCTTTTTCTTTAGAAGAGGTGCTGGCTGTTGAGGGACCAGCAGATAGACGGTGAAGGTCCAGCATGCTAAATGGTTCCCCCCCACTTGAGTTCACAGAATCATACAGCACAGAAGGAGGCCATTCGGCCAATTGTGCCTATGTAAACTCAAGTCTTTCCTTCCAACTTTATAACAGTGACTACATGTCAAAAGTACTTCATTGGCTCTAAAGTGCCTCGGGACATCCTGAAAGGCGCTGCATAAATGCAAGTCTTCCTTTTTTTAAAGGTTGTGATTGACTTAGCTTCATTAGCCCTTGTGGTAATATATTCCATATTTCGATAGCCCTCTGTGTGAAAAAAAATTCTCCTACTCTCCTGTAGTTCCTGAGCTGAAATCAGTAACTATGGTAAAATTGCCCCTTCAGCATAGGGATATAAATTAAAGGCACAGTGTCCCTCTGCTCGCCCGATTACTCACATCTTACTTTTATCATAACAAAACTAACCACTGAGGAAAATTGGGCCCTTAACCGCAAATAAAAAATGTTGTGTAGTTTTTATGGAAATTACCTTTTAAATTAAATTGAAGTTTTCAAATATTCAATTACCATTTAAAAAAAAAAAAGGTTTGATTATGTTAAGGGGAGGGGCTGTCACAGAGATTTGTTTTTTATGAGTTTGGAAGAAACAGCCACTGTAGGCCAAACAAAAGCCATACTGTCTCTTTAAACCTCTCGATAGCCATCTGCTGAAGGCCGTAAAGCACAGATGTTCTAAACCGTGCAGAAATGTCACTGGCCTCTGAAAAGTGGTCAGTTCCAATTCCTTAACCCTTTGGCTGACTGGCTGGCCGTGGGGCCACCCTCTCTCTCTCTCTCGCCCCCCTCCTCCTTCAGAAAGACTCCGCTTTGGCCGTGCTTTGGATCACCTCCCTTAGCTTCTCTCCCACTCCCTGTTCGCTTCCTTCCCTGTAAGACATTTTGCCGTGTGAAAGGTGTCAGGTATAAATGGGAGCTGCGGGGGGATATATAAAAGAAGAAAAGGACTTGCATTTGATGTCGCGCCTTTTATGTCCTCGGGACATCCCAAAGCTCTTTACAGCCAATGAAGTGCTTTTTGAAGTTTGGTCACTGTTGTAATGTAGGAAATGAGGCAGCCAATTTGCGCACAGCAAGCTCCCACAAACAGCAATGAGATAAATGGCCAGATATTCTGGGCACGATCATGCCAGCCCTGGGGAGGCGGGTTTGGAGGCGGGACTGCCGGGAAAATGGCAGAATCTGGGGGCGGGTACCCATCCCGCCTACAACCCGCCTCCGTGCCATCTTCCCAGGAGGCGGATAGCCGACCTGCGCCGGGTCCCGTCTCCTGGAGGCAGGAAGGGGATTGCAGCCACTTAACTGCCTGTTAACAAGTAGTTAACAGGCAGTTAAGAGGATTGTCCCCATTTTTCTACCAGAGGCGCAGGCTTCCCGACATCGGGAAACCCCGCCAGGGTCACCGAGGCGAGCAGTGGGTCTGCGGGGTGCAAAAATGCGCTGTGGAGGTAAGTGATGGGTGCAAGTGTGGAGAGGTAAGTATGTGAGGTGAGTGAAAAGTGATTGAAAATGTTTACTTAATTTGTTTCTTCCTGCAGGCTTCAACAGTTGGGGGTGCAGAGAGTCTCACATCTCACCGGCAGAGATGACAGATGGCTGCTGCATTCTCCAATGCAGCAACCATCAAATTTCTGCTCACAAAAGAGGTTTGATGAGTCTTGAATACAAGAACTCATTAAACAACAGAGAATGTCAGTGTTTGACAGCTTCACAGAGCTATCAAATAATGACAATTCATCTGTCAAAAATTTTTGACAGATGAAACGTCATACGCTGACGTTCTCTGTAACCGGCTTCCCCTTAATTGGCCTGCTAAGCCCGTTGGGCGGGCTTAACAAGGTCAAGCAAGGGAAGATAGCGTGGGTTGGCCACAAGTCGATGAAGGCGGGACTAAAACCCGACAAGCAGCAGTCCCGCCTCCAACGCGCCCCCATTGGCAAAATCGCCCCCTCTGTTTTAGTGATGGTGGTTGAAGGATAAATATTAGATTATTAGTCAGGACACCTGGGAGAACCTCCCTGCCCTTCTTTGAAATAGTGCTGTGTGATCTTTTGCGTCCATCTGAGAGAGAGCAGACGGGGCCTCAGTTTAACATCTCATTTAAAAGACGGCACCCCCCAACAGTGCAGCGCTCCCTCAGCACTGCATTGCAGTGTCCGCCTGGATTTTTGTGCTCCTGTTTCTGGAGTGAGAATTGAACCCACGATCTTCTGACTCGAAGGTGCCACTTAGCCACGGCTGACACAGTAAAGTAATGACCAGTTAACCTGTTTTGATGACGTTGGTTGAGAGATAAATTGTGACCAGGATATCGGGGATAACTCCCCTGCTCTTCTTCGCATAGTGCCGTGGGATTCTTTACGCCCGCCTGAGACGGCAGACAGCTGGTTTGACGTCTCATCCGGAAGACCGCACCAGCCGACAGCGCCTCGCTCCCTCAGTACTGCACTGGAGTGGCTTTACTCACTGAAGGGCACCTAAGGGCGATTCTGCAGTCTCAGTGGAGAGGTCATGTTCACAGGGAGCACAGGACAGAGCCAGGACTACAAATAGTGAGGGCGACTGCCTGCTTTAGCATCCTTTATGCGCACGCTATTCTGCTCCGAAAGTAAAATCAGGGCGGGGTGTAAAACGGGCGGCCGATCCGATCCCGTCAGTTTACTGCCGGGCGGGTTGAGGTAAAATGACCTCCTGCGTAGGGAATATTTCTTCTTTTGACAAGGAACGATTGGGAAGCTGTAAATGTTCCGAGCGGCAGGCACTGCTACTCAGATTGGAGGTCAGCTAAGCTGCTGTTTAATTTGGATTTGAGGAGATTGGCATCCATCAGCTAACTCGCTGATTATTAGAATTTAATAGAGATTTACTAGAATGGTACCAGGGATGCGGGACTTTAATTACGTGGAGAGACTAGTGAAGCTGGGGCTGTTCTCCTTAGAGCAGAGAAGGTTAAAGGGAGATTTGATAGAGGTGTTCAAAATCATGAAGGGTTTTGATAGAGTTAATAAGGAGAAACTGTTTCCAGTGGCAGAAGAGTCAGTAATCAAAGGACACAGATTTAAGGTATTTGTCAAAAGAATCAGAGGGGAGATGAGGGGAAATTTTTTACGCAGCGAGTTGTTGTGATCTGGAATGCGCTGCCTGAAAGGGCGGTGGAAGCAGATTCAACAGTAACTTTCAAACGGGAATGGGATAAACACTTGAAGGGGAAAAAATTTGCAGGGCTGTGGGGAAAGAGCAGCGGGAGTGGGACTAATTGGAGAGCTCCAGCAAAGAGCCGGCACAGGCACGATGGGCCGAATGGCCTCCTTCGGTGCGGTATCATTCTATGATTCTATGAGATCAGGCTCCCTTGTTAGGGGCGTAAAGGGTCACTTTGGGAGGCTCCAGTCTCAGCGAGGGTCCTTGATATAGCACTACTGTGCTGGTTCTCTGAGCCGCGCTCGCTGCCCATGAGGCTCTCTGTGGAGCTGGGATATTTCCGGATGCCCGTATCCCGGAATCTGAATTCGGCCACCAATGGGAAAAGCAGGCAGCTTGTCCCCGCTACAGTCATTTTCTGTTGCCTCACGGCCTGCACTTTTATGCCTTTATTCCCTCGGCCAGCCTTGAACTTACACTGACCTTTCCTAATAATAAAACCTGTACAAATCCTGCACTGTGCTCTCAACAGAATATGCCGCATCACACTGCTGCGCTTATCAGCACAAGATGGGAACACAATTAAGTGATTCTGGCAAAGGCAGCGGTCTCACTTGTGCCTGGATGTAACCAAAGAGACAGGGTCCCTGGGATGGGGCTGCCCAAGTGGAACGAATGCAGTTTTGTTTGTCCTCAGCCCCAGCTGTTCCTCACAGAGTGCTCCTCCCCTTCACGTAAGGAAACCTTAGACTTTGCATTCAGAACCCAAAGTCCAACCATTTGCACCAGGCAGGGCCTGGCTATTAACCCCTTTTGCTCTAATCCAGCAATGGAGGAGCTTTAAATGAGAGGTGGTCAGAATCTTCTGTTGAATTTATTAACCGAACTAGCAAATCTCCCACTGTGCCGCTCATAGCAAATCATTTTATCTCATTGAAGCATGCAAAATTATTACAGGGCTTGATAGGGCGGATGCTGGGAGAATGTTTCCCTTATCTGGGGAGTCTAGAACCAGGTTCCACAGCCTCAAAATAAAGAGTAGGCCATTCAGGGCTGAGAGGAGAAGAAATTTCTTCACACAGAGGGTGGTGAATCTTTGGAATTCTCTACCCCAGAGGGCTGTGGAGGCTCAGTCATTGGGTATATTCAAAACAGAAGTCGATAGATTTCTGACTAGTAAGGGCATCAAGGGATATGGCGATCGGGCCGGTGAATGGAGTTGAGGCAGAAGATCAGCCATGATCTCATTGAATGGCGGAGCGGGCTCGAAGGGCCGAATGGCCTACTCCTGCTCCTATTTCTTATGTTCTTATTTTGTACTCTGTTTATAAGGACATTCTGGTGCTAAAATGCGACTGTGTGTAGTTTAGTGTGTCTCTTTAAGGCCACAGGTTCCAATTGGTGCGCTTTCCTGGGTTAATTAGAGCCTAATTCATCGAAGCGTGGAATGATACAGCACAGAAGGAGGCCATTCGGCCCATCGTGCCTGTGCCGGCTCTTTGGTAGAGCTCTCCAACTAGTCCCAGTCCCCCTGCCCTTTCCCCATAACCCTGCAAATTTATCCTTTTCAAGTATTTCTCCAATTCCCTTTCAAAAGTTACTATTGAATCTGCTTCCACCACCCTTGCAGGTAATGCATTCCAGATCACAACAACTCGCTGCATTAAAAAAAATTATTCTTACTTTTCCCCTGAATTTTTTGCCAATTATCATAAATCTGTGTCCTCTGGTTACCGACCCTCCTGCCAGTGGAAACAGTTTCTCTCTATCTACTCTATCAAAACCCCTCATGATTTTGAACGCCTCTATTAAATCTTCCCTTAACCTTCTCTGCTCTAAGGAGAACAATTCCAGCTTCTCTACTTTCTCCACATAACTGAAGTCCCTCATCCCTGGCACCAGTCTAGTAAATCTCCTCTGCACCCTCTCTGAGGCCTTGACATCCTTCCTAAAGTGTAGTGCCCAAAATTGAAGACAATACTCCAGCTGAGGCCAAGCCAGTGATTTATAAAGGTTTACCACAACTTCTTTGCTTTTGTATTCATTGAGGGGCGATTTTGCCAGCCCTGGGGAGGTGGGTTTGGAGGCGGGACTGCCAGGAAAATGGCAGAATTTGGGGGCGGGGGCCCAACCCGCCCCCAACCCGCCTCCATGCCATCTTGCCAAGAGGCAGGTAGCCGTCCCGCACCGGGTCCCGTCTCCTTGGAGGCAGGAAGGGATTACATCCACTTAACTGCCTGTTAACAGTTAGTTAACAGGCAGAAAATAGGATTATCCCTATTTTTCCCAAACAAGTGCGGGCTTCCCGAAGGCTCCGAAACCCGCCAGGGTCAGCGAGGCGAGCAGTGGGTCTGCGGGGGTCGAAGGGGTGCAAAAGTGCGCTGTGGAGGTGAGTGATGGGTGCAAGTGTGGAGAGGTGAGTATCTGAGGTAAGTGCAAAGTGTTAGAAAAAATGTACTTACCTTTGTTTCTTCCTGCAGGCTTCAATTGGTGGGTATGTGAAGAATCTCGCACCTCCGCGGTAGAGATGACAGATGGCCGTTGCATTCTCCAATGCAACAACCATCTAATTTCTACAAAAGAAAGTGGTTTGATGAGGTCTTGAATTCAAGAACTCATCAAACTACAGAGAATGTCACTGTTTGATAGCTTCACAGAGCTGTCAAACGATGACAATTCATCTGTCAAAAATTTTTGACATTCTCTGTAACCGGCTTTCCCTTAATTGGCCTGCTAAGCCCGCCGGGCGGGCTTAACAAGGTCAATCAAGGGAAAATAGCTTAGGTTGGCCAGAAGTTGATGGAGGCGGGACTGAAACCCGACAAATGGGAGTCCCGCCTCCAAAAGCTCCCCATTGGCAAAATCCAGCCAAGGATCCTGTATGCTTTTTTAACAGCTGTATTAACTTGTCCTGCCACCTTCAAAGATTTGTTAGTAAACCGATCCTTGGGTCAGTTGGAGGCTAATCGTTCTTAAGCTGATCCTCGGGTCAGTTAGAGGCTAATTGTTCTTAAACCGATCCTCAGGTTAATTCGAGGTCAGACTGGCTTTCTTTCTTTACTTTTTTTTAAAAGCTTGACTCCAGACTTCAATTACAAGGTATTTTCAGTTGGTGGAGAAGTTTCCCTGTATATTGGAAACGATTGAGAGAAAAATTTGCATATGTGACAGTGTGACATCTGGAGTGTTACAGAGCCAATGGCAGCAAGAGGAAGAGGAAGAGCAGCAGCAGCGACACTGATAGAGGAGACGTTCTCTTGGTTACCACACCTGCGCACATCTTCCCCATTCCCACCACTAGAATGGGGATGGTAGCAGAACTGAGAGATTCGGATGTAGGGAGCAGCATTATAAAGTTTGCAGATGATACCTAACTTGGCAAAGTAGTCGATAGTGATGAGGATAGTTATAGGCTTCAGGCTGACATAGACAGGATGGTGAAATGGGCAGAAGCATGGCAGATGGAGTTCAATGCGGAGAAGTGTGAAGTGATGCACTTTGGGAGGACTAATATGGAAAGACAGTACACTATAAATGGCATGGTTTTGAAAAGTGTAGATGAGCAGAGAGACCTTGGTGTCCATATACACACATCCTTAAAGGTCATGATGCGGAGATGCCGGCGTTGGACTGGGGTGGACAAAAATGAGAAGTCGCACAACACCAGGTTATAGTCCAACAGATTTATTTAAAATTACAAGCTTTCGGAGCTATCGATCGCCCCTTCTTCAGGTAAAGTTACAATTAGTCAATCCACAAAAGTTCACAGAATATAAACACAGAAAAAGCAGAGATACAATCTTTCCTTACATCAAAGACACACCAAGAGCACAGCCAAGACAATGAGATGTGTCCCAGGGGGTCCAACGTGTCAAATCCTGCTGTCTGCATATCCTCTCCATATCCCTTCCTCTCTCTCCGTCCTTTTTGGGTTTGTTTTTTGGGTTTGTTTTTTCGTGTTTGTTTTTTAAAAACTGGAAAGACAGACAACGATGTCAAGTCACGTTCTGTAGCGTGACATGAACCCGATATCCCTATTGAGGCCGTCCTCATGAGTGCGAAACTTGGCTATCAGTTTCTGCTCGATGATTTTGCGTTGTCGTGTGTCTCGAAGGCCGCCTTGGAGAACGCTAACCCGCAGATCCGAGGCTGAATGCCCTTGACTGCTGAAGTGTTCCCCGACTGGGAGGCAACCATCCTGCCTGGCGATTGTTGCGCGGTGTCCGTTCATACGTTGTCTCAGTGTCTGCATGGTCTCGCCGATGTACCATGTTCTGGGGCATCCTTTCCTGCAACGTATCAGGTAGACAACGTTGGCCGAGTCACATGAGTATGTACCATGTACCTGGTGGGTAGTGTCCTCATGTGTGATGACGGTATCTGTGTTCATGATCTGGCATGTCTTGCAGAGGTTGCCGTGGCAGGGTTGTGTGGTGTCGTGGTCGCTGTTCTCCTGATACCGTCATCATACGTGAGGACACTACCCACCAGGTACATGGTACATACTCATGTGACTCGGCCAACGTTGTCTACCTGATACGTTGCAGGAAAGGATGCCCCAGAGCATGGTACATCGGCGAGACCATGCAGACACTGAGACAACTTATGAACGGACACCGCGCAACAATCGCCAGGCAGGATGGTTGCCTCCCAGTCGGGGAACACTTCAGCAGTCAAGGGCATTCAGCCTCGGATCTGCGGGTTAGCGTTCTCCAAGGCGGCCTTCGAGACACACGACAACGCAAAATCATCGAGCAGAAACTGATAGCCAAGTTCCGCACTCATGAGGACGGCCTCAATAGGGATATCGGGTTCATGTCACGTTACAGAACGTGACTTGACATCGTTATCTGTCTTTCCAGTTTTTAAAAAACAAACACGAAAAAACAAACCCAAAAAACAAACCCAAAAAGGACGGAGAGAGAGGAAGGGATATGGAGAGAATATGCAGACAGCAGGATTTGACACGTTGGACCCCCTGGGACACATCTCATTGTCTTGGCTGTGCTCTTGGTGTGTCTTTGATGTAAGGAAAGATTGTATCTCTGCTTTTTCTGTGAACTTTTGTAGATTGACTCATTGTAACTTTACCTGAAGAAGGGGCGATCGATAGCTCCGAAAGCTTGTAATTTTAAATAAATCTGTTGGACTATAACCTGGTGTTGTGCGACTTCTCATTTTTATCCTTAAAGGTGGCAGGGCAAGTTGATAAGGTGGTTAAAAAAGCATATGGGTTACTTGGGTTTATAAATAGAGGGATAGAATATAAAAGCAGAGATCATGCTAGAAATTTATAAATCGCTGGTTAGGCCTCAGCTGGAGTATTGTGGACAATTCGGGGCCCCACACTTCAGGAAAGATGTAAAGGCCTTAGAAAGGGTCCAGAGGAGGTTCACCAGGATGTTACCAGGGATGAGGGACTTCAGTTATGAGGAGAGGTTGGAAAAGTTAGGACTGTTCTCCTTGGAACAGAGAAGGTTAAGAGGTGACCTAATAGAGGTTTTCAAAATTATGACTGGGTTGGACAGGGCAGATGTGGAGAGAATGTTTCCACTTGTGGGAGAATCCAAAACTAGGGGCCATAAATACCAGATAGTTACTAATAAATCCAATAGGGAAATAAGGAGAAATTTATTTACCCAGAGAGTGATCAGAATGTGGAACTCGCTACCACAGGAAGTGGTTGAGGCAAATAGCTCAGACACTTTCAAAAGGAAGCTAGACGAGTACATGAGAGAAAAGTGAATAGAAAGATATGCTGAAAGGCTGAGATGAGGTGGATGGAATGGGAGGAGACTCGTGTGGAGTATAAACACCAGCACAGACTAGTTGGGCCGAATGGCCTGTTTCTGTGCAGTCTATTCTATGTGATTTTGTGTACCGGGTCATCATTGACACACCCTTTTCCGTGCGCATCAACTCACTTGGCTTCCGCTCGTGCCACTTGATGAAAGCAATTTCCAAACTTTGCCAAGCCCGTTGCCTGCGAGCACAGCAATTTTAATGCAACCTGAATTTTAATGAACTGGGTGGTGATTTGAATCCCGCCCCCGCTCCCCCCCCCCCACCCCAGGGCAGTGGCACTGATGGGGAACGACTTTCCGCCCCGGGATTCCACACGCATACGGACTTTCCAGCAGGGGCCACAGGATCAGGAACCCTTGGTAATTTTCACCTTCCCTACCCCAGGAGTAACCAGGTTCATTGTTGTTGAACTGCCGGCACATCAGCTAAGAACAGCTAACTCAGCACAACCATAACATTATGAGGGGCCTAGATAGAGTGGATAGGAAGGACCTATTTCCCCTAGCAGAGAGGTCAATAACCAGGGGGCATAGATTTAAAGTAATTGGTAGAAGGATTAGAGGGGAGTTGAGGAGAACTTTTTTCACCCAGTGGGTGGTGGGGGTCTGGAACTCACTGCCTGAAAGGGTGGTCGAGGCAGAAACCCTCATCGCATTTAAAAAGTACTTTGATATGCACTTGAAGTGCTGTAACCTACAAGGCTACGGACCAAGAGCTGGAAAGTGGGATTAGGCTAGATAGCTCTTTGTCGGCCGGCACAGACACGATGGGCCGAATGGCCTCCTTCTGTGCTGTAAATTTCTATGATTCTATGGTCTATGTGGCCTGGCTACGCACTGGGTAAACATGCTGAGACATCAGGGAACTCTGTGATAGCGATCCGAGCCTGTTCTTTCCTCCCTGCAAAGGACCACCCCAGATAGAACCGGTTTCATTTCAGTCCGAACACAGATTCAGTTTCATTGCGGAGGTGGCCGTTGTTGGGGGGGTGGGGGGGGGTGGGGGGCAGGGGGGAATGATTCACAGTCTCTAAACCCTACGGGAAGGGATGACAAAATGGAGACCAGTGAAAATCCGGATCAAGGGAGCCAGTTTCAACAAAATGAAGGCAGGGGACCAGACCCCACGCGATTGAACTGATACGACAACTGCGGGGGGTTTGGAGGGTGCGGGGGGGTGCGGGGGGGGATCTCATCAGCAGAGCCCAGTGAACCCGGCAACTGACTGTAAAAGTAAAAAGGGGAGACCAACCTCTCTAGACAGTAAAAAAAAACACCACAGGGAATGTAAAGGCGCCTTTAAACAGTCACCTCGAAACGCAGGGAAAGCCAAAGGTCCAGTCACTGATAATGCTGTGCTACATACACTCTCTCCGCTGTACAATGAGATCTCAGGATGCAGCCATATGGAAGCACTTCACAGGAAGTCGGACTTTTTTGAAACTTAATAAGAAAGTGATTGTTGAAAAAAAACAGGTGCAGAGAAGATTGCGCATATTTCTTTAATCGCAGTGGAACCTCCATTATCCACCCTCCTACTATCTACCATCCCCTTTATCCGCCGTTCCCTTCACCCACCGTCCCCTTTAGCCACGTGTGCGGGGCATTTGCTTCACTGCACAGCTTCTTTTGTCGTTTGCTGCTTTTCTTAGTGAGCAAATCCACACAGCGTTTGTTATTTGTTTTTGTGCGCCCATTGAGTGTGTCGGCCGTGGCTGAGTTGGTAACACGCTCTCGCTTCTGCAACTGGAAGGTTGTGAGTCCAAACCCCAATCCTGACACTTGGGCAGAAAATCTAGCCTGACGCTCCCAGCGCAGTGCTGAGGGAGCGCTGCACTGTCGGAGGGTGCCGTCTTTCGGATGTGATGTTAAACCGAGGCCCCGTCTGCCCTCTCAGGTGGATATAAAAGATCTCCATGGCACCATTTGAAGACGAGCAGGGGGAGTTCTCCTGGGTATTGCTGACGGCTAGTCTGGGGTTTGGGGCACGATTGTGATGTGTTAGCTGCTGACTTGAGCTGTGTTTAACCTGAACTATCTTCTTGAGGCTACCGCACAGGTACTCTCTGTGAAGATGTGGTCTAATTAGTCACACCCTGAGGTCAATTAGAGGATATTGCTGAGGGGAGTTTCGGTAATTGACAGCTGCTCGCAAATTCTACCCTTGGGGATAGGCCATGTTTCCAAGATCAGGAAACCAGAAGGGAAATAACTGGCTTTCTTTCTCTTTTTTTTTGTGTCTGGCTGTGTGGAGAGAGTGTGTAGGTTTTATGTAAGTGTGTCGAGGGAGTGTGAGTGTACGGATAGTCTGTGCGCGTGAGTGGAAGAAGCTGCCTCCGCAAGATCCTGCAAATCCATTGGCAGGATAGGCGCACTAATGTCAGTGTTCTCGCTCAGGCCCACATCCCCAGCATCTAAGCTTTGACCACGCTCGATCAGCTCCGATGGACGGGTCACATTGTCCGCATGCCCGATACGAGACTCCCAAAACAAGCGCTCTACTCGGAGCTCCGACACGGCAAGAGAGCCCCAGGTGGGCAGAGGAAACGCTTCAAGGACACCCTCAAAGCCTCCTTGAAAAAGTGCAACATCCCCACCGACACCTGGGAATCCCTGGCCCAAGACCGCACAAAGTGGAGGAGAAACATCCGGGAAGGCGCCGAACACCTCGAGTCTCTTCGCCGGGAGCAAGCGGAAGCTAAGCGCAAACAGTGCAAGGAGCGCACGTCATCCCAAGCACCCCACCCACCCGCCCCTTCAACCACCGTCTGCCCCACCTGTGACAGAGACTGTAGGTCCCGCATTGGACTCATCGGTCACCTGAGAACTCATTTTTAATGTGGAAGCAAATCATCCTCAGTTCCAAGGGACTGCCTAAGAGAGAGAGAAGAGTATGTGCGTGTGAGTGGGGGGAGTGTGTGCGAGTGTGTGTCGAGGGAGTGTGAGTGTACGGATAGTCTGTGCGTGTGAGTGGAGGGAGTGTGTGCGAGTGTGTGTGTCGAGGGAGTGTGAGTGGAGGGAGTGTGTGCGAGTGTGTGTGTCAAGGGAGTGTGAGTGGAGGGAGTGTGTGTGAGTGTGTGTGTCAAGAGAGTGTGAGTGGGGGGAGTGTGTGCGAGTGTGTGTGTCGAGGGAGTGTGAGTGGGGGGAGTGTGTGCGAGTGTGTGTGTCGAGGGAGTGTGAGTGGGGAGTGTGTGCGAGTGTGTGTGTCGAGGGAGTGTGAGTGGGGGGAGTGTGTGCGAGTGTGTGTGTCGAGGGAATGTGTGTGTCGAGGGAGTGTGAGTGGGGGAGTGTGTGTGTCGGGGGAGTGTGTGTGTCGAGGGAGTGTGAGTGGGGGGAGTGTGTGTGTCGGGGGAGTGTGTGTGTCGAGGGAGTGTGAGTGGGGGGAGTGTGTGCGAGTGTGTGTGTCGAGGGAGTGTGAGTGGGGGGAGTGTGTGCGAGTGTGTGTCGAGGGAGTGTGAGTGGAGGGAGTGTGTGCGAGTGTGTGTGTCGAGGGAGTGTGAGTGGAGGGAGTGTGTGCGAGTGTGTGTGTCGAGGGAGTGTGAGTGGAGGGAGTGTGTGCGAGTGTGTGTGTTGAGGGAGTGTGAGTGTACGGATAGTCTGTGCGTGTGAGTGGGGGGAGTGTGTGCGAGTGTGTGTGTCGAGGGAGTGTGAGTGGAGGGAGTGTGTGCGAGTGTGTGTGTCGAGGGAGTGTGAGTGGAGGGAGTGTGTGCGAGTGTGCAGGTGCGCTTTTATGCATTGTGCCTCCTCCCAACCTGCACCAACTTTACTCCCGACTGCTTCCTAACGACCCCCGGGATGTAGCAGAACTCCAAGGAGACAAAAAGAACTTACTGCGACGAGCACGTCCGGGATCTGGTCACGCTCCTCATCACCTGAAAGGGACGAAAGAGAGAGAGAGAGAGTAAAGCTTCAGTGAGAATTTCATCGCATTTTATTCACATGCAGTTTTACACATTGCTTAACCGCGCACACTCTCCCATTGTGTTTCCGGTAAAGCATTCCTGCTCCCACTGTGGTTGTGTTTAACATTTGCCTTTGTTGGCAATTGACAGTATTTTTTTTTAAATAGAGGTTTTATTTTCCCTCTGTTCTTTTTTGTCGTGTGTGTGTGTGTGTGTGTGTGTGTGTGTGTGTGTGTGGCGTCTTAACGGAGTTAACCCTATTTAATTCATAGAGAGTCAAATACGTGTGAAACGGTTATTAGAAAAGAAAAAAAAAGATCCCATGGCATATTCGAGGAAGCATGGAGGGGAGGGAGGAGTTCTCCCCGGTATCCCGGCCAATATTTATCCCTCAACCAACGTCGCTAAAGCAGATTATCTGGTCATTATCTCATTGCTGTTTATGGGACCTTGCTGTGCGTAAATTGGCTGCTGCATTTCCTACATTACAACAGTGACTACACTTCCAAAGTGGTTCATTGGCTGTAAAGTGCTTTGGGAACGCCCTGAGGTCGTGAAAGGCGCTATAGAAATGCAAGTGCTTTCCTTAATATTTAAGGTGCTTATAATGCTCAAAAAAAAACCCCGCAGCCATCTGCCAATGTTCGGGTGTCTCTCCTTCGGCTGCAGTTAGAACTGTAAACTACCTTATTCCGGCGGCAGAGGAGATTCACTGTTTTGTTGGCCTGTTGCCGACTCCATTTGGCCCGGGTGCCTGTCGGAGAACCGCACTGGGTGGAAATGCAAAGGGAGGCGAGTGGCACCAGAGGGCTGGTGAGGCAACACTCTCCCAGAAGTGACATAGCAAAGTAAAAGTGGCTGCGGATTTTCTTTTGTGTTTGCTGGTTTTGTTTAGGTTGAATCGCTAAAAGCATTACAAAAAGTTTAATAAAAATGCTTTATTGGATAATAAAAGTTTAATGGGAAGGTTTGAATGTCTACTTGGCTCAGTTGGTAACACTGTCATCTCTGAGTCAGAAGGCTGTGGGTTTCAATCCCATCCCGGTCTCGGCTGATGCTTCAGTGCAGTGCCGAGGGAGAGCGGCATGGCCAGAGCTGCCATCGCTTGGATGGGACTTTAAACCAAGGCTCCGCCTGCCTGTGCAGATGGACATCAAAGACCCTATGGCACTATTCAACGAGCATGGAGTTCCCCTGGTGTGCTGGACAACAATTCATCTCTCAACCAGCACCGCCAACGACAGATTACATGGTCAAACGTCTGATTTGCTGCTGGCGGGATCTTGCTGTGCGCACATTGGCTGCTGCCGTTTTTATCCTACATTACAACAGTGATTGCACTTCAAAGTTGTGTGAAAGCAAATTGGGGTGACGAGAGGCCATGTAAGTGCTATGTCTTTCTTTCAATTGTACCATGTGTTTGCTTGTGCGCCTGCATATGTTACACCTTCTTTCCCATTAGATTCTGTCCATGGCACATTGCTGGAGGTGGTGTCAGCTTGGCAGACCAAGGGCCTTCTAATCTGGGGGGGAGGAGAAGCGAACCAGAGAAGCTGAATATCAAAAGCATCTTGTGCAGCGGCCCTAATGGCTCAGTCGGTATAGCCAGTAAGTAACTGAGACTTAGAGACCATGAGGTCCCAGGTTAAATTTCCTGGTCTGGGCAAAGTTCCAGTGCGTAGGAGCTTGCACTCACCTGCATTGAATTTCATCTGCCTTAGCTCAAACTCTACAGCCCCCTTCAATTTAGCACCATCTACAAATCTGACCAAGTTACATTATGATTCTTAATCCAAGTCATTTTATAGATAAGCAATAGCACAGGGCCCCGCACCAGTCCCTGGTCACTCCATTCAGCACATGCCCCCAAGCCTGGCACTGCTCTAGCTAGCACCCATTGCTTCCTCTCTTTCAGCCAATTCCTTATCCATTCTCCAAGTATTACTTGGGATACCCGACTGCCATGGCTCAGTTGGTAGCACCCTCGCCTCTGAATCTGAAGGTTGTGGGTTCACAGTCCCACTCCAGAGACTTGAGCACAAAATCTCGGCTGACACTCCAGTGCAGTGCTGAAGGAGTGCTGCACTGCCGGAGGTGCCGTCTTTCTGATGAGACGTTAAATCGTGGCTCCCGTTTGCTTTCTTAGGTGGACATAAAAGCTCCCACGGCACTATTTTGAAGAGGAGCAGGGGAGATTTCCCCAGTGTCCTGGCCAATATGTATCCCTCAGTTCAACATCACTAAAACAGATTATCTGGCCATTATCACATTGCTGTTTGTGGGAGCTTGCTGTGTACAAATTGGCTGCAGCGTTTCCCACATTACAACAGTGACTACACTTCAAAAAAGTACTTCATTGGCTGTAAAGCGCTTTGGGACGTCCGGTGGTCATGAAAGGCGCTATAGAAATGCAAGTCTTCTTTCTTTCTTAAGTTTGTGTAGTAAACTTCCATATTGATTTTTTGCAATTAGTTCATGGAAAAGCTGCTCAAAGTGCCTTATTATTTATAAACACGACAAAGTATAGAAAAGGAAGCTGTTCGAAGGCATTTATTTTCATACAGAAGGTTATTAGAACAATGGAGCACCATCATACAGTTAGCTATTGGGTCAGAGATTATAAGATCTTTATAATGGGAAATGGATAAGTTTGTAAAAACGAACCTGAAAGAATGCAGAGAAATGGGAGTAGAGCAGATAGCTGTAGTTGAAGAGCACTGGCATAGGCATATCGGCAAAATGGTCTCTGATGGGAGAGTCCAGAACAAGGGGGCATAACGTTACGTAAGAACATAAGAAATAGGAGCAGGAGTAGGCCAATCGGCCCCTCGAGCCTGCTCCGCCATTCAATAAGATCATGGCTGATCTGATCTTGGCCTCAACTCCACTTTCCCGCCCACTCCCCATAACCCTTGCCTCCCCTGCAGCTCAAATATCTTGTCTATCTCCGCCTTGAATATATTCAATGACTCCGTCTCCACAGCTCTCTGGGGTAGAGAATTCCAAAGATTCACGACCCTCTGAGAGAAGAAATTCCTCCTCATCTCCGTTTTAAATGGGCGACACCTTATTCTGAAACTATGATCCCTAGTTCTAGATTCCCCCATGAGGGGAAACATCCTCTCTGCATCTACCCTGTCAATCCCCTTCAGAATCTTATATGTTTCAATAAGATCACCTCTCATTCTTCTAAACTCCAATGAGTATAGGCCCAACCTGCTCAACCTTTCCTCATAAGACAACCCCTTCATCTCAGGAATCAACCTAGTGAACCTTCTCTGTACTACATTTAGAGCTCGACCATTCAGGGGTGATGTCAGAAAGCACTTCCTCACACAAAGTGTAGTTCCTTTGTTCCTATGAGTCTATATTCACTAGCCCATTGACTCCACAGACCATGTACAATCCAAGCTCTCATGGGCTCTGCGCAACACATTTAATCTCCTGTGGAAAAACCCCTCTCCAGAAGTAAATTACTGAACAACTGCAGAGCATCTAAACCCACACTCTTAATTCAGTCTTCCCCAGGAGTTCAGGCCTGCGGCATTCCTCGCCTCCCTCAACCTTCCCTTCTTCTTACTGCTGACAGACTTTGAAAATTCAAGCTTGGCATCATTCAACCAGCGCTTCTTGATTTATCTCATCCTCGCTCCTATTCTTTTAAATCTTGGTGGAATCTTGCACGATAGGCCTTGGCCCTTCACCTAGGCTTCTCAAATAAACTAAAAATACAACCTATTCAGCCTCCAACAGGCTACAATCCCGATGGACCACCACATTCATCTCACCGGGCAACAGGTCGGGACTTCCTCTGGGAGGCAGGCACAGGAATATTAGGCATTTTCACTTGTTTTTCTTAAGCCCCCATCCTCACCTTCAATGCAAAGCGAGAGTATTAAAGACATATCACTAATATTTTCCCTCCTCCTGGCCTATTTAATCTTCTCGCCTCATCCCAGGCTGCACAGTCCCTGCAGGTGTGTGTCAGGAGCTAGCATTCCACACATCTTTTACATTCTAAGGCAGCTTTTTTGCTATACTAACCCATTGTGTAACTTGACGCTTTATATAACAAGAACTTTGCCGCGTATTGCAGAAGAAATCAGTTTACTCTGCTACAGATTACATTTTCACTTCGACAATTAAAGAAGTGTTTGTCTGAAAAGGAACCGAAAGGGGGAAAAAAAATACACGCTCAGCTGTAGCCGGGGCTCGTTCCTTAGTTGCCCAACCATTGCCTGTCACCATCACGCTGCTTAATTCAGATTCCAGCTCCCTCCCAAGCTACTGTGGAGGACCCAACCATCCCTGAATTTGCAGGCTCGTCCTTGTATCTGAAGGTTGAACAGATTGGCAAATAAGCCTGGGGGTGGGGGGGGGCGTTGGGGAGATGAGGAGAATTTTTTTTACGCAGCGAGTTGTGCTGATCTGGAATGCGCTGCCTGAAAGGACGGCGGAAGCAGATTCAATAGTGACTTTCAATAGAGAAGTGGATAAATACTTAAAAAGGAAAAAAAATTGCAGGGATACGGGGAAAGGGCAGGGGGGGAGTGGGACTAATTGGAAAGCTCTTTCAGAGAGCCGGCACAGGCATGATGGGACGAATGGCCTCCTCCTGTCCTGCGTAATTCTTTGAAGACATGTAAAGACAATCAGAATCCTGGAAGGCAATGCTTCCTTTGCTGGTGTCACCAAGGCAAGCAAATAACCAAGATTGGGTAGAAGAAGAGAAGAATTTCTACAGTGCCTTTTGTGACCTCAGAACATCCCAAAGCCCCTGACAGCCAATTTTTCATAGAATCATGGAACCATAGAGATTTAGGCATAGTGGTTAGCACTGGTGCCTCACAGCGCCAGGGACCCGGGTGACTGTCTGTGTGGAGTTTGCACATTCTCCCCGTGCCTGTGTGGGTTTCCTCCGGGTGCTCCGGTTTCCTCCCACAGTCCAAAAATGTGCGGGTTAGGTTGATTTGGCTATGATAAATTGACCCTTAGTGTTAGGGGGGGATTAAATATGTGGGGTTATGGGGATAGGATGGGATATGTTAGGGGGAATTAAATACGTGGGGTTACGGGGGTAGTGTGGGATATGTGTACTGTGGGGATTAAAGCAGGGACAGGGTACTGGATTTGGATGATCAGCCATGATCGTATTGAATGGTGGAACAGGCTCGACGGGCCGAATGGCCTACTCCTGCTCCTAGATTCTATGTTTCTATGTATTTACAGCACAGAAAGAGGCCATTCGGCCCATCCACCCGAATCCCACTTCCCAGCCCTTGATCCGTAGCCCTGTAGGTTATGGCACTTCAAGTGCATATCCAAGTACTTTTTAAATGTGTTGAGGGTCTCTGCCTCGACCACCCTTTCAGACAGTGAGTTCCAGACCTCCCACCACTCTCTGGGTGAAAAAATTCTTCCTCAATTCCCCTCTAAACCTCCAACCAATTACTTTAAATCTATGCCCCCTGGTTATTGACCCTTCTGCTAAGGGAAATAGGTCCTTCCTATCCACTCGATCTGGGCCCCTCATAATTTTATACACCTCCCCTCAGCCTCCTCTGTTCCAAAGAAAACAACCCCAGCCCCTCCAATTTTTCCTCATAGCATAGCTTTTGGAAGTGTTGTAATGCAGGGAAACACACACAGCAAGGTCCCACAAACAGCATTGAGATATATAACCAGATAATCTGTTTTTATTGAAGTTGGTTGAGGGATAAATATAGGCCATGACACCCAGGGGAGAACTCCCCTGCTCTTCTTTGAAATAGTGCCATGGGATCTTTTACGTCCACCTGAGAGGGCAGACGGGGCCTTGGTTTAACGTCTCATCCAAAAGACGGCACCTCCGACAGTGCAGCGCTCCCTCAGTGCTGCACTGGAGTGTCAGTCTAAATTTTTGTGCTCAAGTCTCTTGAGTGGGACTTGAACCCACAGCCTTCTGATACAGAGTTGAGAGTGCTACCCACTGAGCCACAGCTGGCACATGCCAACAAATGGATATTCTAGAGTTTTCTTTATTTACCTTGGTGGACAGGGAGTCAGGTAGAACGTTGCCATAGCAAATTAATTAAGTGGCGTCCATGATTGTATGTGCGGCCTGCAAGCCGAAGATTTGTTGAGCCAAATGGCCACCTTCTGTGGCCGGCACAGGCACGACGGGCCGAATAGCCTCCTTCTGTGTTGTAAGACTCTATGCTTCCAAATGGACTTTTCTCGTGCCTAGTTTTCTTATGTTCACGAAGTATAGCATGCAGGGTGTCTTGGAACCGTGGATCTCCAACTCAGAGTGCGAGGTGAAGCCTTTAATTGATTCCTGGGATGAGAGGGTTGTCCTACGAGGAGAGATTGAGTAGAATGGGCCAATATTCTCTGGAGTTTAGAAGAATGAGAGGTGATCTCATTGAAACACGTAAGATTCTGAGAGGGCTTGACAGGGTAGATGCTGAGGGGCTGTTTCCCCTGGCTGGAGAGTCTGGAACTGGGGGGCATAGTCTCAGGATAAGGGGGTCAGCCATTTAGGACTGAGATGAGGAGGAATTTCTTCACTCAGAGGGTTGTGAATCTTTGGAATTCTCTACTCCAGAGGGCTGTGGATGCTGAGTCTTTGAGTATATTCAAGGCTGAGATAGATAGACTTTTGGACTCTAGAGGAATCAAGGGATATGGAGATCGGGCGGGGAAAGTGGAGTTGAGGTCAAAGATTAGCCACGATCTTATTGAATGGCGGAGCAGGCTTGAGGAGCCGTATGGCCTTCTCCTGCTCCTAATTCTTATGTTCTTAATTCTCCAGACACAGTGTTCTCCAATGTCACAGGAAGCCAATCGCCCTATGCTGCTCTCACGTGATTCCAACAGCTGTCTATTGACAAACAATATCCGGCCAAAAGGACAGGCTTTGCTGCAGCACCTCTGTCTCGGCCCACAGTGAGATGGTTTGTATGTGAGAGTGGCCTGGGTAACTCATGCACTGATTTTCCATCCTCTGTATAGTGAAGCCTTGGCTTTCAGTCATGTACTTCCCTGGACAGCTCGTCTGAGATCAGCTTGCCTCTCCGCAACGCAACATATTGGTAAGTCAACCCTACGCATGAGTAGTCAACCCATGAAGCCTCCTCTTTAATGAATCAGGGTATTACCAATCCATCTGCACTGTTCTTCAATATTCCTGAGCTTCAGCAACAGCAGGCTAACCAACTAACTTACTTATATGGACGGACAACTGATTAAGTACATGAATACTCTTAAAACCCAAGGCTATTAGCCAACTTGCATTGATCTGACCTAAAGCCGTTCTGTTCCCTGCCTAACTCCCCATAGCTTGTACCGATTACACGGAGATGAAGCTGCTTTGTTTGTACATGAGTATTGTGTCTGCACTTTGATCTCATGATGTCAACTCTGCGTATATACCTTTAACATGTTAGCTGACACCACACAAGGAATCATACTGAACTCTGGCTGAGGACAACTCTTTATCAGGCAAAGGTAATTATTATCTCCCGCCACCCCTGCCCCCTCGCAATTGTCTCCTCCGCCCCCCCCCCCCACTTTCTACTCTTGAAGACGCTGACTGTCGCTTGGGCATGATCCCACAGGCCCAGGCTTACTCAAAGGGCTCGTCTTCAAGTCTGGCTTGAAGACACTCAAGAAAGAGGAACAGAAAATATTCTGAAAAGACGGAATCTCGCACTCAAACTATATATGATGTGGAGATGCCGGTGTTGGACTGGGGTGGACAAAAGTGAGAAGTCGCACAACACCAGGTTATAGTCCAACAGCTTTATTTGAAATCACAAGCTTTCGGAGCGCTGCTCCTTCATCAGGTGAAGGAGCAGCGCTTCTGACGAAGGAGCAGCGCTCCGAAAGCTTGTGATTTCAAATAAAGCTGTTGGATTATAACCTGGTGTTGTGCGACTTCTCACTTTTGTCAAACTATATAGGTTAATGCCCTGTGGGGAACCTATTTGTGCTGGTGAAGGGATTAGAGGTGCTGGAAGGTGTGTTTGTTTATACCTCGTGAAAGCGAATCATCTCTTTTCAGTGGTTTTATCAAGAGCAATGTTACCTCTTGGAATAAGAGTTTTTGATGATCCCACGGGCCGCTACTAAAGAAATCTGTGATAGACAGACACAAGAAGACCCTATAATCTCATTCCAACCGCCACTGTTGATTTCTCGTACCTTCAGGACAAGTGACCTGGCTCCACGGGACCTTTGTGAATTTGACATACCCAGGAGACGTCTTTATTCGAGCTGTGGCTGCACTTACGGCTGTCAATAATCCAAGCTGAAGTGTAGTCAACAATAACAGCAGCACATCTGACCCGAGGCCCTTTCTGACAGGGATTATCCAGCCCCGGTCAGCAGGCCTCTGCTTTTTTTTTTGTTTTATTTTTATTTCAGCTTTCTTTCCTCTTTTTCGGGGACAGTTCCAAAGGGGCGCAAACGCTCTGAGGCTCCCAAATCGAGCACAATCCTGATGTCCACACAGGAGCATTTACTAGCAGGTGGGTCACTGGATAGTAGGGTGCCCGTGTTTTCTAAACCGAATCCGGGCACACACGGGGTGGGAGCACCGCGAAATAACCAGGACGGAAAATGTAGGTTGCTCAGCGAAGCAAAATTTTTTAGCAGCCTGTGTTTTAGCAGTTGCACATGTACACTACAAATTCAAAACAAATGTGCATATAATTAACGGGGATGTAATGGCACACTATTGAAGCGCATTCAGACACCGATTATAAATAATACAGTAACACTTGCCCTGAAACTGTGATCATGTCTAACGGTGTGATATGCTCACATTCCAGTGAATATGGCTCCAGTCTATTCAGGGACGAGTTTCGTGAACCGGGGACACAGTACCTCATCGGGGGACAGTCCGCGGAAAATGGGGACGTATGGTCAGCCTACTGGATAGTGATGTGGAGGGTTGCCTCCCAGTCGGGGAACACTTCAGCAGCCAGGGGCATTCAGCCTCGGATATGCGGGTAAGCGTTCTCCAAGGCGGCCTTCGAAATACACGACAGCGCAAAATCATAGAGCAGAAACTGATAGCCAAGTTCCGCACTCATGAGGAGGGCCTCAATCGCGATATCGGGTTCATGTCACGATACAGAACGTGACTTGACATCATGGCCGGTCTTCCCAGGTGTTTTTTTTTTAAAAAGGCTAACACAAGAACCTACACAGATTGACAGGATATGCAGCCAGCAGGTGGTTTGACACGTTGGACCCCCTGGGACACATCTCATTGTCTTGGCTATGCTCTTTGATGTGGGAAAGATTTGAATATATTTTGTCTGTGTTTAAATTGTGAATTCTGGGAGATTCTCTCACTGCTAAACTTACCTGACGAAGGAGCGAACTGCTCCGAAAGCTTGTAAAATTAAATAAATCTGTTGGACTATAACCTGGTGTTGTGCGACTTCTCATACTGGATAGTGGTACGGGCAGGAGTCCTGAGTAGAATTTCCCCACTGTCGCCTAGGTCTGTGGAGGCTAACTGCAGTGCCTCAAGAGAGAGGCCAAGGGTAGAATCTAGGAAACTACTTTCAAAAGAGGGAGTCTAATGTTTGCCAAGGAGTAAAATAAGATCCTTAATGAGCATACTGATCAGAAAAGGGTTTTTAGTCATACGATTTGGGACTAGCAATAAAACATGTCTATTAAAATTAAATCCCTCCATCGCCTCGCCCCTCCTTATCCCTTATAACCTACTCCAGCATTACAACTGCCTCCCACAACCCCCGACTCTCCATTCCTCTGGCCCGCGCCCCCACTTTCGCCCCACCATAGGCGGTTGTGCCGTCAGCCACTTAGTCCCCTTCCTCCCTAAACCCCTCTGCTTCTCCACCGCCCTCAGGCACCTCATTGCTGTTTGTGGGACCTTGCCGGGCGCAAATCGGCTGCCGCGTTTCCCTATATTTCAACTTCGCTTGGGTTGTCCTGCGCTTGTGACAGGCGCTCTGTAAATGCAAGACCTTTCCTTTCCGTTCAGGAGAAAAAAATGGAGGGAGAAAATAAAAAATGGAGTCCCAGAACCGATTGGCCATGTTACACGGCATCTCGGTAAAGTCAGTTTTTCCTCGTTGACTTGCCTAATTCGTGTGAATAACTCATGGCCGAAGAATGTTTTAGCTAGTTCGGCTTCTCAACAATTCTCAGACGACTGACTCATTCTGGCAATTGTCAGCAACTGCTGAAGCCCCCCGAAGCCAGAGACCCCAAAGACAAATGCCTGCTTCACACAGAAGCTGTTAATTACTCTAGTTTCCATGATTTGTTGGCACCTTGTAAAGACAAAGAAACGTTTTTGTAGGCTCATTTTAATAGTTGCTGGATGTTGTGTGTGTGTGTGTGTTGAGGAACAGCTGCCACAGTGTGTCGAAGCATTTAAAGCACTTTTACTCACTTAAAATGTAGGGCCGGTTTATGTTACCGCTGGCGATATCGCCAACCGTGGCTCAGTGCGGTAGCACTTGCACCTCAGATGTCAGAAGGTTGTGGGTTCAAGTCCAACTCCAGAGACTTGAGCACAAAAATTTAGGCTGACACTCCAGTGCAGTACTGAGGGAGTGCTGCACTGTCGGAGGTGCGGTCTTTTGGAAGAGATGCTCTCTCAGGTGGATCTAATCGATCCCATGGCAGTATTTCGGTGAAGAGCAGGGGAGTTCTCCCCAATGCCCTGGCCAATATTTATCCCTCAACTAACACCAGTAAAAACAGATTAGCTGGTTATTATCACATTGCTATTTGTGGGACCTTGCTGTGCGCAAATTGGCTGCTGCATTTCCTACATTACAACAGTGACTACACTTCAAAAAGTACTTAATTGACGGTAAGGCGCTTTGGGACGTCCTGAGGTCGTGAAAGGCGCTACAGAAATGCAAGTCTTTCTTCTTTCTTTTAGATTGTTCTGTACTTGTTGCAGGCCAATTCAGTAGAACAGAAACTTTCTTTTCCACGCTACTTCAGTAGGTTTCGAAGTTATATTGGTGGCAGATTGGGAGACTCCTGAAAAAGTGGGTCTGCGCTGCCATCAGGCGTGATGAGGCCAGTCAGTTTACAGCGGTCACCTCCCACATGCCCGTCCGCGTGGCCAGTCTTGTGCCTGCTCGGTTGCTCGGGGATCTTGAGCTCGGCTCGTAAATGTCCACTCTTTGGCCATCCTTGACGGCTGGGGGAAGGTCCGCAGAGGCCATTGCTGGCATCGTGAGCTCAGCCCACCTACGGGCAGAGCAAAGTGGCAGGCAGGTTTTGTTGGCTGGCAGTGATTTTGGCTCCAGGAGAGCTGGGTAAATCCATCCCTGGGTTTTTCTGTCTCTCTGGCGAAACCAGTGCCAACTTACTCTGGGTATTGCAGGGGGGCTGAAGATGGGACTCGCTTTGCTGGCAGTGATATAATATAACTGCTGTATTGTTGAACTTTCTATTGTTGGCTAATTAGCAATAAAACCACCCGAGCCCATCATGCTGTGTGACTTTAAAGATCGGTACAACAACAACTTGAATTTATGTAACAACAGCAACAACTTGGATTTATATATAGCGCCTTTAATGCAGTAAAATGTCCTAACGTGCTTCACAGGGGCGTTACCAAACAAAATTTGACACCGAGCCATATAAGGAGATATTCGGGCAAACAACCACAAGCTTGGTCAAAGAGGTAAGTTTTAAGGAGCGTCTTAAAGGAGGAAAGAGAGGTAGAGAGGCGGAGAGGTGTAGGGAGGGAATTTCAGAGCTTAGGGCCCAGGCAGCTGAAGGCACGGCCACCAATGGTGGAGCGATTAAAACCAGGGATGCACGAGGGGCCAGAATTAGAGGAGTGCAGAGATCTCAACAGCATTTATATAGCGCCTTTAATATAGTAGAGCGTCCCAAGGCGTTTCACAGGAGCGTAATCAGACAAAAAAAATTGACACCGAGCCAAAGAAAGAGCTATTAGGACAGATGACCAAAAGCTTCGTCAAAGAAGTAGGTTTTAAGGAGCGTTTTAAAGGAGGAGTGAGAGTGGAGAGGTGGAGGGGTATAGGGAGGGAATTCCAGAGCTTAGGGCCCAGACAGCTGAAGGTATGGCCGCCAATGGTGGGGCGAAGCAAGACGGGGATGCACAAGTGGCCAGAGTTGGAGTACAGTGGTGTAGTGGTTATGGTAGAGGACTAGCAATCCTAAAATGGTTGTGAGTTCAAGTCTCACTGTGGAAAAGTATAACATTAAGTTCCTTTCATTTTCATTAACATAAAAAACGACCATGCTTTTTTTGCTGTCAAAAACTACGTCCCTAATGTCCTTTAGGGAAGGGAAACTGCAACTCCGACCTGGTCTGGCCTACATGGTTGACTTTTAATGTCCACTGATGTCGTGTAGCAAGCCACCTGGTTGTACAAACGATCAGAACGACGAGAGATGGGCAATAACTGCTCCCGAGCCAGCATCGCCTGCATGCCAGTGACAAAGAGTTGTGGGAACGGTAAACCCTTAGATTGAACAGGTTGGGGCTTTTTTCTTTAGAAAAGGAAAGACTTAGAGGTGACCCGATAGTGGTCTTTAAAATCATGAATGGTTTGGACAGGGTAGATGTGTAGAGAATGTTTCTACTTGCGAGAGAATCCAAAACTAGGGGCCATCAATACAAGATAGTTACTAATAAATCCAATAGGGAAATAAGGAGAAAAGTCTTTACTCAGAGAGTGGTCAGAATGTGGAACTCGCTACCACAGGAAGTGGTTGAGGCAAATAGCTCAGACACTTTCAAAAGGAAACTAGATGAGTACATGAGCAAAAAGGGAATAGAAAGATATGCTGAAAGGCTGAGATGAGGTGGATGGAATGGGAGGAGACTCGTGCAGAGTATAAACACCAGCACAGACTAGTTGGGCTGAAAGGTCTGTTTTCTGTGCTGTATATTCTAGGTCATTCTATGTAACAGCAAATCTCTTGATATTCGGTGGCTCTAAGTACTGGGGAACCGCTGGAGCCCAGTCGTCCTGGTGCCCCTCTCTGGCCCTGGTGGTGAGACAGCTGCTGGCCCATGTTTCTCCCCAGCCCCCACAGCTGTTCCGAACTCACTCTGCGCACCTCGTGCTGCTCGTTTCAGAAACAGCTGCAAATCCAACGCTGCTAACATCAGCCTTCGTAACCAGGGGCCAGCTCAAATTCCCCCTCCCTTTACAATATTACTCTGTTGCCCCTATCCTATTGCACCAAGTCCCGGTCATCCATCAACCCCCCCCCCTCCGCTCGCTGACCTGCATTGGCTCCTGGTCCGGCAACGGCTCAATTTAAAAATTCTCTTGTTCGTGTTCAAATCCCTCCATGGCCTGCCCGCCATCCCCCCCCCCACCCCACCCCCACTCAACTCCCTATCTCTGTAACCTCTGAGACCTTTCATCCCCAGAGAGATAGAGAGACACTGAGGGGGCGATTTTAACCCGACTCGCTCAGCAGAAACCTGGCGGGTGGGCAGTTAAAATCGCCCCGGGCTCTTACCTGTCTGAGCGTGATCGCAACGTCTGCAATTTTAACCTGCTCTCCTGAGCAGGCGGCAAAGGACACGCGCCCGGCGCCAACGGGGTCCTTCTTTACATGTTGCATGTTGCGGCCTGATGACATCATTGAGACCCGACTGTAATTTTAACTCAGGCCTGAGCGGGGAATCCACCCGGAGTTAAAATCGGGGCCTCAGTAGAGTCTGTCAATGCGGCAATGGTCCGAAAGCATCATGGACCAAAGGTTTGATTCGGGTTGTGCGACTGCCTTCTTGGCTGGGGAATGTTGTGTTGGGGTGGGAGTCAGCAGGCAGGAGGACGTAATATAAAAGAAACATTTTGGAAACGGAATGGAAATTACCATTGCAAGTGGATTTGAATCAGGCCGACCGGGCCTGCGCGCTCACATTTTAAGGAGGGAAGGGATGTGAAAAGGGTCGCCAACTCTAGGCGGATGTACTCCTGGAGGTTTCATTACATGATGCCCCGCCTCCCACTGCCCCGCCCTCACACGCCCAACATGTCCATCTGCACGGCGCACTGCCTTCCTACGGCCAATCGGAAAGCCAACAGGCTCTTCATGATGCAATTGGATGATTCTTGACTGACAAAGAGCCTTTTTTCCCCCAACTCCAAGATTTCTATATAATTTTTTCTCCCGGAGTTGTTCGCAGCAGTGTCCTAGAGAAATAGGGGGAAAAATTCGGTTGCTTTGCGCCTCCCGTTAGCGCCCCAAGGGGGTGTGGCGCTGCTGCACGTAGCGCCGCGATATTCCATGGGAGCGCCCCAAGAGGGAGGGGGAGCGCTTCCAGTAGCGCCCCGCCTCCTGCTTAGGGTGCTACCATTCAATTTCGGGTGCGGGGGCACTAACTTTTTCAGGGCGCTAAAAGTAGTGCCCCGGCGAAGTTATCGCCCCAAAGGGGGCGCGAGCCAATTTCCCCCCCCTTAATCTTCAATTCCTGGAGACTCCAGGGGTTGGGAACCCCAGCTGTGATCTAAATCGGTAGATTGCTGCTAATTCGATTGAGCTGGGTTGAGTGAGACAGGGAGCATAGCCGTTCCTAGCTGAGCACGTGCTGAGTGAAGGGGCACTTTCACCTTCAGCAGACTGCACAAGGAGCCCACATTGAGCCTCGCAGGTCCCAGAGAGATAGTGCAGTGCTAACAGGGACAAAGAAGAGAAAGTTTAGATCTGTGCAAGATTCTTCTGAGTGAGAGCAGACCAAGAGCTGCGCTCATATCGGGTTTACTTTTAAACGATACTGTCAATCTTCCCATGAACTTGGTTGCAAAGGAAAAGGGCTACAACAACAACAACAACAACAGCAACCTGCATTTCCATAGCGCCTTTAACGTTATAAAACATCCTAAGGCACTTCACAGGAGTGTTACCAGGCAAAAATGACACCGAGACAAAGAACAGAGAAGGTTACGGAGATAGTGAGGGGTGAGGTCAAGGAGGGATTTGAAAACAAGGATGAGAATTTTTAAATCGAGGCGTTGCCAGACTAGGAGTCAATGTAGGTCAGCGAGCACAGGAATGATGGGTGAATGGGACTTGGTGCGAGTTAGGACACGGGCAGCAGAGTTTTGGATGAGCTTACGGAGGGGGTGGTAGGTGAGAGGCCGGCCAGGAGAGCATTGGAATAGTTGAGTCCGGAGTTAACGGAAGCATGGCTGAGGGTTTTAACACAATCCAGGCACGTGGGCGCGGGGTGTATCATGACATCATAGGAGGCGATAATGTCATAGTCCCCCATGATGTCACGATTCACCCCTGCATGTGTATCCCTCCAACCTGTGTACATTTTGTGTGTCATGGTGTCACTAGTCAATGAACATCATGACACAATTGTGCTGCAGTGGCCACTCTGTTACAGCCACTGTGCGCTGATGGATGGCGGGCGCTGTGACCCAGGGCAGTAACAGTCCTTCAGCCCTGTGGCCTAACAAAATCCATTGGTTTTAGCTTTGCGTGGCTGGCTGTTTTAGGACAACAAGCCAGCAGCTAGTAGTGTTCAGAGGCTCTGCAGATTACAACTTGCATTTATATAGCGTCTTTAAAGTAATAAAACGTCCCAAGACGCTTAATAGGAGTATTATCAGACAAAAAATGACAAGAGACAAAGAAGTGGATATTAGGACAGGCGACTAAAAGCTTGGTCAAAGAGGTAGGTTTTAAGGAGTGTCTTAAAGGAGGAGGCAGCTGGAGAGGCGGAGAGGTTTAGGGAGGGAATTCCAGAGCTTAGGATCGAAGCAGCTGAAGGCATGGCCACCAATGGTGGAGTGAAGGAAGTGGAGGATTAAAAAGGAAATGGTGCAAATGATCTAAACATATCTTATAAATGGTGTGGCAGTTGCTTATGAATGGACTCATGCTCTGCCTTTACTATAAGGTGACATCTGGAAGCACCCTGTATTGTAAAAGAACCAGCACTAAAGGCATCTCAGAAACACCTTTTGGACAGGGGTCTGTCTGTCCGTGAAGATTCTCCTCCCGTGAAGTGCCTCGAAATGTTTTACTACGTTAAAGGCGCTATACAAATGCAAGTTGTTGTCGCTTTCATCTCACACAGTGCATCAAACTGAATTTTTTTAATTTATTCATTCGCGGAATGTGGGCGTCGCTGGCATTTATTGCCCATTCCCTAGTTGCCCTCGAGAAGGTGGTGGTGAGCCACCTTCTTGAACCGCTGCAGTCCCGTGTGGTGAAGGTGCTCCCACAGTGCTGTTAGGGAGGAAGTTCCAGAATTTTGACCCAGCGACGATGAAGGATCGGCGATATATTTCCAAGTGAAGATGGTGTGTGACTTGGAGGGGAACTTGGAGCTAGTGGTGTTCCCCTGCGCCTGCTGCCCTTGTCCTTCTAGGTGGTAGAGGTCACGAGTTTGGGAGGTGCTGTCAAAGAAGCCTTGGCGAGTTGCTGCAGTGCATCTTGTAGATGGTACACACTGCAGCCACGGTGCGCTGGTGGTGGAGGGAGTGAATGTTTAAGGTGGTGGATGGGGTGCCAATCAAGTGGGCTGCTTTGTCCTGGATGATGGTGTCGAGCTTCTTGAGTGTTGTTGGAGCTGCACTCATCCAGGCAAGTGGAGAGTATTCCATCACACTCCTGACTTGTGCCTTGTAGATGGTGGAAAGGCTTTGGGGAGTCAGGAGGTGAGACACTCGCCACAGAATACCCAGCCTCTGAGCTGCTCTTGTAGCCACAGTTATGTGGCTGGTCCAGTAAGTTTCTGGTCAATGGTGAGCCCTAGGACACTGATGGTGGGGGATGCGAAATTGCCAGCCGCTCAATAACGGAACGGCTCCCAGTGGAAGGGTAGAGGGCTCTATGGGGTTAAAGTAGCCACAAATAGCTTTACAGGAGAGGCATATTGTAATAAATACTGAATTGTCATTGCGGCTGTCGCAAAGGATTAAATAGTAGATTTGAGATTCAGCAAGATTAAATCTTGATTAAATACTATACTGTGCCCAGCAAATAAGAAGTGATTGTCACAGGGTTTCAACAACAATAAGTGTATTGTCTGGTACACAGTAATAAGTGAGACATTCCACGGTGCAGTGTTATCTCAGGTACAGTATACCTGCTTATCTCTATTGCAGAGATAAGCAGTCTATTTTGCTTGAAATTCATGCAGGTATACAATAAAACAATCATCTCACCGATTACACCACAAAAGAGGAGTTAAAAAAAATTCACAAGCAAATGGGGCGGAGGGGGAGTTTATAGCAAGATAACACTTCCTTTCGAGAAACTGTTTACTTATTGTCATCTGCCAAGAAAAAGGCTCAGGTGTGGATTACATCATTACCAGATAAGTCTGTGACTTTAGCTTTCTATATTCGTTCTCAGGAATAAAAATAGGAAATGCTGGAAACGCTCAATAAAGGATGGTGGTACTGGGACCCCTTTAGCCTCGCACCATCATCCCTTTTGTCATTTAATCACTCCCGCACTCCCCCCCCCCACCCTATCACAGACCTTCCCTTTTGTTCTTTCCTCTCCCCCCCCCTCCACTCTTTTTCCCTAGCTCTGTACTTGCTCTGTTGCATCGCTAACATCTTCCAGTTCTGATGAAAGGTCATCGGACTGAAACGTTTGGCCCCGCTATTTACTCAGAGCCGGGAAGAGAGCGGGAAGGAGGATTTTCAGATGGGAAACCCGGGAAGTATGAGATTCACCGCACGTCCTGCCGAAATTAACCGCAGGACCTCTTTAAAAATGTTTCCAACAGGTTTCGCGCCCAACAGCCAGATTGTCGGGCGGGAAAGCAGGTGGGGATCAGATGTCAGGTACGTAGGGGGAGGGGGGGTCGGACAGCGTGGTGGCGGGGCGGGGGGGGGTGGTTGGACATCACCGGGGGTTGGACATTGCTGGGGGGTGAGGAGGTTTGGAAATCGCGAGGGGGGGGGGTTCGGAAAGCGCGAGGAGGGGATTGGAAATTTCGGGGGTGGTAGAAACGTGCAACTCTCTCCCACTAAAGCAGTAGTAAAGCTAGCTCAAATAATAATGTTAAATCCGAGATCGATAGATTTTGCTATCCAAGAGTATTAAGGGATATGGCGCCAAGGCGGGTGAATGGAGTTCGGATACAGATCAGCCATGATCTCATTGAATGGCGGAACAGGCTCGAGGGGCTGAATGGCCTACTTTCTTTTCTGTTCCTATGTTCCTATGTGTCCTGGCCAATATTTATCCCTCAACCAACGTCATGTCCAGTGAATTACTTTTGAAGTGTAGTCTTTGTTATGTTTGCAAACACAGTAGCTATTTTGCGCACAATGAGATCCTACAAAGAACAAATGAGATAGTTTCCTAGAAGTAAAGGGAATTAGGGGTTACGGGGAGCAGGCAGGAAATTGGACATGAGGCTGAGTTCGGATCGGTCGAGGCCCTTTGGGTGGCGGAGCGGGCCCAGGGGCTGAGTGGCCGGGTCCTGCTCCTACTTCTTGTGTTCTTTAGATTTGAGGTGAGGATCAGATCAGCCATGATCTTATTGAATGGCGGAGCAGGCTCGAAGGGCCGATTGGCCTACTCCTGCTCCTATTTCTTATGTTCTTATGTTCTTATAAATGGCCGGTCTTGGCTATGGGCGAAGGACACTGTGAGAACTCCCCTGCTCTTCTTCTGAAAAAAGGGCTTTGGGATCTTTTACCTCCACCTGAACTTTTAACCAGTTTAACTTTTCTCCAAAAGACGCACTTCCAACAATGCAGCACCCCCTCAGAGTGTCAGCCCGGATTAAGTGCTGGAGAGGGGCTTGAACCCACAACTTTCTGACTCAGGCGACTGAGCCAAGCCGACACTCATATGGAACGCACCCCTTCATGGGTCTGAGGGCCTGGATTTTCCTCCACTACACTGCTCCAAATCAGGCGGTACATTGATAGGAAATTTGGGAAAATCACGTGGGGAGCCCTTCAGCCTTGTCCCTGGGCTGCAGACCTGTACAAACACAAACTAAACCCTTCATCATCTTATAAACCACGATCAAATCACCCCTCTAAGTCTACGCTTCTCTAAATTGTAGAGTCCCAACTCTTTGAGCCTATTTTGGTAACTAAGATGATTTCAACTGGGAATTAGTCTAGTGGCCCTCCTCTGCAGCCTTTCCAAAGCCTCACTATCACCCACCATGTGAGGAGACCAAAACTGGACACAGTATTCTAACTGAGGCCTAAACGAGGTCTTGTACAAGGACACAATAGTATGTTTGTCATCTAGTCGATTGTCGTATAAATGCAGCCCCACAACGTATTCGCTTCAGCTATCACTTCACAGCATTGGTTACGAAGCTTTAGAGATCTATAGCACCCAGATTCCCAGTAATTGTTACCCATCCCTTTACGGGCGATAGCTCTGCTAATCTCATGCTTGCACACTGACGATTTGAACGATTTGAGCAGTCCAGCTTGACCAGTCCAGCTTGACCACAGTTCGTAAACAAGTCCAGAGTGCATCACACAGTTCTGCTGACTCACAGAAGGTTCTCCAAGATATGTCAATATACTGCCTTCTGCAAGAAACGTCAACTAATTGCCTCTAAGTCCTTCAGCCCCAGATGTTGACTGAGCTGGGATATGGGGCCATTCCACTCCCTTTTCTTGCTCTTCACACAAAAAGCAAATAAAAAGAAAGACTTGCATTTATATAGCCTCTTTCACCACCTCAGGAAGTCCCAAAGCGCTTTACAGCCAGTGAAGTACTTTTTTGAAGTGCAGTCACTGTTGTAATGTAGGAAACGCGGCAGCCAATTTGCGCACAGAAAGCTCCCACAAACAGCAACGTGATAACAACCAGATCATCTGTTTTCAGTGATGTTGGTTGAGGGATAAATATTGGCCCCAGGACACCTGGGAGAACTCCCCTGCTCTTCTTCGAAATAGTGCCGCGGGATCTTTTACGTCCACCTGAGAGAGCAGACGGGGCCTCGGTTTAACGTCTCATCCGAAAGACAGCACCTCCGACAGTGCGGCACTCCCTCAGCACTGCACTGGAGTGTTAGCCTAGATTATGAGCTGCAATTTTCTGGAATGGGACTTGAACCCACAACCTTCTGACTCCAAGGCAAGAGGGCAACCCATTGAGCCACGGCTGGATGCTATTGGGACGCAGGCTTATCCCAACTTCCACACAGCAAGTGAAAAGGTCCCTAATAAACTGCAACTGTATAATACAACTTATATTCCCATCCTCACTTTCCTGCGGGAAAATTCCTGGCCTCCACTTGGCAAATGGCCATCGTTGCCTGATTGAAATCAGGAGCTCACTATGCTGGGGTGGAGTGTGGGGTGCGGGGAGTCGCAGGCTCAGTCAGACCTGCGTCCCTTCACTCGGTGCTGGGGTACAACACTCCTGAGAGCAAGCCACGAGCGAGACACTTGCTTGGGATTGTGTCCCTCGACAAAGAGTCAGTAAGTGGACTGTTCCGAGTATGTAGCCAAATTTCACTGGAAGACGGAAGCAGCCAAGAATCTACACGCTGTCTGGCAACATCGCTGCAAATTGTTTTTGTATGTGTTGGAACACAGCTTTCGGTAGGAGGGGACCCGCTCATTTCGTGGAGCAATGAATGCTTTCCTGCTTTAAATATAAAAAACTGATCGCGACTCTTCATCTCAATGGGTTTGCAATCTGTCTCATTATGAAAGTTGAGCTCCTGCTCTCTTCATGTTGAATGGGTTTGCAATCTGTCAAGCTGTTCTTCTTACAGAGTCTCAGTGCTGGCATTCAACTTCCCTTGGCAAGTGTCTTTAATTGTCGACAAAAGTTACTGTTCGACGAAGATTTCTGCGTCTGAGCAGTTAAGATTTTTTTATTAAATTCCGGGAATTTTTTTTTCGTTTTAATTTTTTTTCTCAAAAGGATGACTTTTTTTTAAAAAAAGAGCCGGTTTCAAAATTTAATGTGGATGTCAAAATGTCAGTCATGCAGTTTTTTCAACTGCAGCAAATCTCCGATTCTCAAAGCATAACAAACAGGCTTTACATTTGCTCTCCAGATGTAACTGAAGCCCCAAAAGCTGACTTATATTCAACAGAGTCAAAATAAAGGCCCTCTCTTCAAGGCTTTATCTGGGTGAGTAGGCCGACCTCACTGACCTGCACCTGAGCCCAGGTAGAAAGCTTTCCTTTGGCTGTTGCCGGGCTTGAAAAGACAAGATAAGGATTGGTTTTCACACAAAAAAAAATGACAACTGCTTCAGAGTTTAATCTCCTACAAAGAAGTTTTTTTTCTAGTTTTTAAGTCTTACCTCTTGACGGTTTCTTCAAACCCGTTCAAACACTGGGTGGGGTGGGGTGGTGTGGTGGGGGGGGGGGGGTGTCAGGGGTCACTGGGAATTTTATTAAGAACCGGAGCTGCAGAAACCACACCAAAAAAAAGGCAAGTGTTCTCCTGTCAGCTTTTGTGCATCGAAGAACTTCAAATAGGAACATGGGAACAGGAGGAGGCCATTCAGCCCCTCGAGCCTGTTCCGCCACTCAATGAGATCATGGCTGATCTGCATCCTAACTCCATCCACCCGCCTTGGCTCCATATCCCGTGATACCCCTTGGCTAGCAAAAAAATCTCTCCATCTCAGATTTATAATGATTAATTGAGCTGGCATCTACCGCTTTTCGTGGGAGAAAGTTCCACACTTCTCCCACACTTTGTGTGAAGAAGTGTTTCCTAACTTCTCTCCTGAATGGCCTGGCCCTAATTTTAATGTTGTGTCCCCATATCCTAGACTCCCCCACCAGCGGAAAAAGTTTCTATCAATTCCAGTTCAAACTCCTAAAACCCTCAGTCAAATCACCCCTTAACCTTCTATATTCCAGGGGATATAAGCCAAGTTGCTTTTTGTACATTTTATCTCTTTATAACCAGGGACAAGATGGTAAAGACGAGGGCCTCTTGCATCATATGTTACCATGTTTATAAATATAAAACATGCGATTATTTCACCAACAATGTGATGGGATATCATCCTGCATTTCAGAGAATATTTGCGAACTAAAATAATGAATTAAAAATTGAATCCAAAACTCTGTTGCCCGTATCCTATCCCACACTATTTCCTGCTCACCCATCACCTCTATTCTTGCTGATCTACATTGGTTCCCAGTCCACCAATGCCTCAAATTCATAACTCAGCCTGCTGTTTGAATCCTTCCATTGTCTCACCCCTCCCCATCTCTGTAACCTCCTCTATCCCCATAACCTCCCTTCCCCCACACTCATCAAACTTGCCATTCCTCTTAATCCCTTCACCTCACCATTGGCGGCTACACCTTCAGCTGCGCTCATGGTGTCAGCTGCGGCTCAGTGGGCAGCACACTCGCCTTTGCACCAGAAGGTTGTGGGTTCAAGTCCCACTCCAGGGACTTGAGCATGAAAATCTAGGCTGACACTCCTAGGGCAGTACTGAGGGGAGCGCTGCACTGTCGGAGGTGCCGTCTTTCGGATGAAGCGTTAAAACAAGGCCGTGTCTGCCCTCTCAGTTGGACGCAAAAGATCCCGTGGCACTATTTCGAAGAAGTGCAGTGGAGTTCTCCCTGGTGTTCTAGCCAATATTTATCCCTCAACCAACATCACTAAAACAAATTATCTGGTCGTTATCACATTGCTATTTCTGGGAGCTTGCTGTGCATAAATTGGCTGCTGTGTTTCCTACATTACAACATTGATTACACTTGAAGAATACTTTATTGGCTGTAAAGTGCTTTGGGATGTCCTGAGGTTGTGAAAGACAACGAGCATCAAACTTGATATGACTCCTTGGGTGTTGGCAACTCTCTGCTAACATGTCAATGTGGCCATTCCTCGTGTGAACCTAGAGAGTGGGGTTTGGCAGGCAATTTAACTGTAGCAGGCATCATAGTTAAGCTCAAATCTCGTCTTCATCAGAAATCCACACACACACGGATACTTTCCAGCAGCAATCTCTGGTTTGTGATCTGGAATGGGAAACCTGCCAATCATTTCCCCCTTCCGTAGTGCACGGGCCATTTATAGTGTCCCAAAACACCACTCCAAACTTGGCACAGATTGTGGCTCAAACGTGGGATCTTCCTATGCTGAAGGGGTGACACAATTGAGGTGTTTAAGATGATTAAAGGATTTGATAGAGAGAAACTATTTCCTTTGGTGGGGAGTCCAGAATAAAGGGGTATAATCTTAAACATTCGATGAGGGGGAAAAATTGACTCACGCTAACTTCGCCAGGGCGCTACTTTTACTCGCCCGGCCGCAGGTAGGCCCCCCTGTCCCCGTCGGACATAGCGTCTGCCGGTAAGTCAGGGGGCGCTACCGAAGATCGTGAGCAGGGCGCCGTGCACGGCGATGACGTCATCGCCGGCGGCGCAGCGCCGCGGGACGCTAATGGTTACCGCCGACGCTAACCTCCCGCTGAATTTCGCGGGAGGCATTGGCGGTGCCGTGCCCAGGCCCTAGTTGCTTTGCACCCTGTTAGCGCCCTCTTAGGGCGCTAATGGGAGGCGCAAAGCAACTGAATTTTTAGGCTACTCTCCACCATCGGCGCACCGTGGCTGCAGTGTGTACCATCTACAAGATACATTGCAGGAACTTGCTAAGGTTTCTTCGACAGCACCTCCCAAACCCGCTACTCGTTCCACCTAGAAGGAGAAGGGCAGCAGGCGCGTGGGAACACCGCCAGCTCCAAGTTCCCCTCCAAGTTGCACACCATCCTGACTTGGACATATATTGGCCGTTCCTTCATCGTCACTGGGTCAAAGTCCTGGAAAGTAAAGAACTCTCTACCTAACAGCACTGTGGGAGCACCTTCACCACACGGACTGCAGCAGTTCAAGAAGGCGGCTCACCACCGCCTTCTAAAGGGCAATTAGGGATGGGCAATAAATGCTGGCCTTGCCAGCGACACCCACATCCTGTGAATGAATAAAACATTTTTTTTCGAGCTATGCCATTAGGCGTGATGTCAAGAAGCACGGAGGCTAGGTTAGTTGTAAATTTCAAAACTGAGATTGATGGCTTTTTGTTAGGCAAGGACATTAAGGGTTACGGAACCAAGGCGGGTAGATGGAGTTAAGATACAGATCAGCCATGATCTAATTGAATGGCGGAACAGGCTCGAGGGGATGAATGACCTTCTCCTGTTCCTATATTCCTTAACGGACAAGCCCGCCAAGCAATCAATGGTTTTCGAGAGTGGAAAACATCCAAGTTGACTTGAATTAGGAACCAAACACTTAAGGTATGTTGGGGCTTCAATACGGGACAAAACTGGTTCAGTTGACCCCTTCACGGAGCGATCGTTTATTCTCCCTGTTTTTTTCTATTTGGCCTCTCCCGGGCGATGGCGTGACTGTCTTGGGGAAAGGTGGGATGGGGTTAAGGGCGGGCGTACTTTGGGTCATGTCGGGATGGGGCAGGCTTTAACGGGCCCCAGCTGGTCTTTGCCTGTACGTCTGTGTCTGTAATCTAACTGAAGAGCTGTAATGGAGTTCCCCTGTGAGTATCTGTCGAATTCTTCTTGAACTAGTTCTGGAAAGGCCGACATGTGTTTTGAGTTGGATACAGCTGGCTCTCCCATTTGGTGATGTAGGCAAGTTGTAGCGTGGTCACCAGTGACTTATAAATGCCAATGTGAAGGCTTGAAACTGTTCAGTCCTGTATGTAGTTGTCCTGTACAACAGACTTGGAATGAAAAAGCATTTCCAAAGTCCTTTCTGTACTGAAACTCAGCCCATTTGGATTTATCCACGTCCTTCTGGATTTGTTACATTACGAATGAAATCAGACAATTGGAATCTAAAGGGGCTAACATCAGGGACGCGATCCTGCCAGCTCTTGGGAGACGGGTATGGAGGCGGGACTGCCGGGAAATTGGCAGAATCTGGGGGCGGGTGCCCATCCTGCCCCCAACCTGCCTCCACGCCATCTTGCCAGTAGGCGGGTAGCCGACCCGCACCAGGTCCCGTCTCCTTGGAGGCGGGATGGGGATTACAGCCATTTATCTGCCTGTTAACAGGTAGTTAACAGGCAGAAAAGAGGATTACCCCCATTTTGCCCACACAAGTGCGGGCTTCCCGAAGGCTCCGAAACCCGCCAGGGTCACCGAGGCGAGTAGTGGGTCTGCGGGGGTCTGCGGGGTGCAAAAGTGCGCTGTGAAGGTAAGTGATTGGTGCAAGTGTGGAGAGGTGAGTATGTGAGGTAAGTGGAAAGTGTTAGAAAAAGTTTACTTACCTTTGTTTCTTCCTGCAGGCTTCAATCGTTGGGTATGCGGAGAGTCTCGCACCTCCGCGGCAGAGATGACAGATGGCTGCTGCATTCTCCAATGCAACAACCATCTAATTTCTGCTAAAGAAAGAGGTTTGATGAGGTCTTGAATTCAAGAACTCATCAAACTACAGAGAATGTCAGTGTTTGACAGCTTCACAGAGCTGTCAAACGATGACAATTCATCTGTCAAAAATTTTTGACAGATGAAACGTCATACGCTGATGTTCTCTGTAACCAGCTTTCCCTTAATTGGCCTGCTCAGCCCGCTGGGCGGGCTTAACAAGGTCAATCAAGGGAAAATAGCGTGGGTTGGCCAGAAGTCGATGGAGGCGGGACTAAAACCCGACAAGTGGGAGTCCCGCCTCCAAAAGCTCCCCATTGGCAAAATCTAGCCCCAGGATTTTCCCAACCAGGAGCTTTAGGTTTGAAGGGTTCGGACTGTCTGAATTCTTCCACAATTGCTCATTTGTTACGTCGCACTTCCCAAGTGGCTCTGAGCCAGGAAGGTCTCCGAGGTTTGATTCCTGGTCTATGCTGAGTTTACTGGCCTCAACTGGAGTAGCCATTGGGTTCAATGTCCAGGGATATGGAGGGGGAAAAAAATCAGCCATGATTCATGTTTTTGAGTGGGTTCAGTGGGTAGCACTCTCGTCTCTGAGTCAGAAGGTTTGTGGGTTCAAGTCCCACTCCAGAGACTGGAGCTCAAAAATCTAGGCTGACACTTCAGTGCAGTACTGAGGGAGTGCTGCACTGTCGGAGGTGCCGTCTTTCAGATGAGATGCTAAACCGTGGCCCCGACTGCCCTCTCAGGTGGAGTTAAGAGCAGGGGAGTTTTCACAGGCCGATATTTAGCTTTAACCAACGCCACTAAAACCAGATTATCTGGTCATTATCTCATTACTGTTCATGGGAGCTTGCTTTGCGCAAATTGGCTGCCGCATTTCCTATATCACAACAGTGACTACACTTCAGAAAAGCACTTAATTGGCTTTGGGACATCCTGAGGTCATGAAAGGCGCTATAGAAATGCAAGTTCTTTCTTCCGATGCATCCCCACTAAGGAGGGCGGGACAGAATATTGGACCAAGAGTCACCCTGGGCTCTTTTTATACACCTTCTTGAGGGTAATTATGGAGCAACATTGACAAAGACTTAGAAACAGGTGCCCAACCACAGGCTCTGGCTCAGGGATAGTACAGGAGATGAAACCATCAATTAAATAAAACAATGACTGACGCCCTCAATGGCCTAGTACCACCTGTGTGTGGTAGTGAGCTACACCGACCAGAAGGTCTCAATTTTTTCCCTGGTCTGTGCTGAGTTAGCTGATATCACCCAGGGTGGTGCAAAGTCTTGGGGGGGAAAAATTCAGTTGGTTTGCGCCTCCCGTTAGCGCCTTAAGAGGGCGCTAATGGGGCGCAAAGCAACTAGCGCCCGGGTGCGGCGATGTTTGCGCCGCTCGCGAAATTGACCAGACATTTTGCGGCGGCGCTAAACACTACCGCCACAATCTCCTGCGCCCTCAGATCGTGACGTCAGTCGAGCGTGCAACGCCCCGGTAGCTCCCCGGACAGAGGCGGCGGACCTGGGTGGAGCAACAGAGGCGAGGCGGCGGCGGTAAAAGGCGGCAGCGACCAGGTAGGCTTTCACCAAGCCGAGAGCAGGAGAGAGGTAAAAAATAATCGAAGTGTGACGTCACCAGAAAGCAGGTAAGTGATTGGTTGGTGAGTATTTCTCTTTTTTTTATACAAAACTTCAATTCCATAGTTTATAGTTTCTCGGGTATCTGTGGTGTAGCGGAGACTGCTGGCATAAATTAACTGAAGGATAAATAATAAATTTTTAATTAATTACATAGAATGGGAGAGCAGGTGATGTGTTACTGCTGCAATATGTGGGAGCTGGTGGACACCATTGATGTTCACGGTGAACACATTTGCAGTAAGTGTTGGCTGCTCGAGGAACTCCGGCTCCGTGTTGATGAGCTGGAGTCCGAGCTTCAAACACTGCGACACATCAGGGAGGGGGAGAGTTACCTGGACTCCATGTTTCAGGAGGTAGTCACACCAATTAGAGTAACTAATTCAGAAGTAGCCCGTGGTCAGGGACAGGAAGGTGTGACTACGAGTGAGGCAGGTACAGGGATCCAGGAGGTAGTGTTGGAGGAGCCGCAGCCCTTGCTCTTGTCCAACAGGTTCGAGGCTCTTACTCCCTGTGTGGATAGGAGCGGGGACTGCAGGGAGGATGAGCAACCTGGCCACAGCACCGTGGTAGGGGGGGCCATTCAAGTGGGGGGAGTAAAAAGAAATGTTGTAGTGGTAGGGGATAGTATCATTAGGGGGATAGATAGGGTTCTTTGCAGCCAAGAGCGAGAGTCCCGAAGGCTGTGTTGCCTGCCCGGTGCCAGGGTTAAGGACATCTCCTCTGGGCTGGAGAGAAACTTGGAGTGGGAGGAGGAGGATCCAGTTGTCGTGGTCCATGTTGGTACCAATGACATAGATAGGACAAGGAAAGAGGTTCTGCTGAGGGAGTTTGAGCAGCTAGGGGCCAAATTAAAAAGCAGAACCTCGAGGGTAATAATCTCTGGATTACTACCTGAGCCACGAGCAAATTTGGCTAGGGTAAATAAAATCAGGGAGTTGAATGCGTGGCTCAAAGACTGGTGTGGGAAAAATGGGTTTTGCTTCTTGGGACACTGGCACCAGTACTGGGGCAGGAGAGAGCTGTTCCGTTGGGACGGACTTCACTTGGCCAGTGCTGGGACTAGTGTCCTGGCGAATCGAATAACTAGGGCTGTGGAGAGGGCTTTAAACTAATTAGTGGGGGGGAGGTTTCAAGAGAGCAAAAAATAAAACTGACAACAGAGAGGGTCATAGACATAGGTAGCAGTAGGGGAATCACAAATCAGAGCGTGGCAGGAAGGGACAGAGTGTGTGGAGTAAAAGGTAAAGTGGTAAAAAGTAAAAAAGCTGGAACTAAGTGCCACAAAGCATATTTGAAAGTTCTCTATCTGAATGCACGTAGCATTCGTAACAAAATAGACGAGTTAATGGCACAAATAACTACATATGGTTATGATATTGTGGCCATTACAGAAACATGGCTGCAGGGTGACAATGCCTGGGAATTAAACATACCAGGTTATTTAACGATCAGGAAGGACAGGCAGGAAGGAAGGGGAGGTGGGGTGGCTATGTTAATAAAGGAAGGAATCACTGTAATACAGAGTAATGATATTGGGTCAAAAAATCATGATAATGAAACAGTTTGGGTGGAGATAAGGAATAATAAGGGGAAAAAAACACTAGTGGGCATAGTCTATAGGCCTCCGAACAGTTGCAACTCTGTTGGACGGAATATCAATCAGGAAATAGTTGAGGCATGTAATAAGGGAACATCTATAATTATGGGGGATTTTAACTATCATATTAATTGGACAAATCAAATGGGGCAGGGCTGCCTTGAGGATGAGTTCATTGAGTGTATTAGGGATGGGTTTCTTGAGCAGTATGTAACTGAACCGACCAGGGGGCAAGCAACCTTAGATCTGGTCCTGTGTAACGAGACAGGATTAATTAAAAATGTCCTAGTAAAGGATCCCCTTGGAATGAGTGACCATAACATGGTTGAATTCCATATTCAATTAGAGGGTGAGAAGGTTGGATCTCAAACAAGCGTGCTAAGCTTGAATAAAGGAGACTATGAAGGTATGCGAGCGGAATTGAGTAGAGTGGATTGGGAAAATAGATTAAAGGGTAAGACGACACATGATCAGTGGTGTACATTCAAGGAGTTATTTTACAACTTCCAAAAAAAATATATTCCACTGAAAAGAAAAGGGTGTAAAAGAAAGGACAGTCATCCGTGGCTAAGTAAAGAAATTAAGGATAGTATTCGACTAAAAACAAGGGCATATAAGGTAGCGAAATCTAGTGGGAGGACAGAGGATTGGGAAAACTTTAAAAGGCAGCAAAAAATAACAAAAAGATTGATTAAGAAAGGGAAGATAGATTATGAAAGTAAATTAGCAAAAAATATAAAAACAGATAGTAAGAGTTTTTATAGTTATATAAAAAGAAAAAGGGTGGCTAAAGTAAATGTTGGTCCCTTAGAGGATGAGACCGGGAAATTAATGGTGGGAAATATGGAGATGGCAAAAACACTGAATGAATATTTTGTATCAGTCTTTACAGTAGAGGACACTAAGAATATCCCAACACTGGACAAACAGGGGGCTATAGGGGGAGAGGAGCTAAACACGATCAAAATCACTAAGGAAGTGGTACTCGGTAAAATAATGGGACTCAAGGCGGATAAATCACCTGGACCTGATGGCTTACATCCTAGAGTCTTGAAGGAAGTGGCGGTAGGGATTGTAGATGCATTGGTAATAATTTTTCAAAACTCCCTGGATTCCGCTAAGGTCCCGGCAGACTGGAAAACTGCTAATGTAACACCCTTATTTAAAAAGGGCAGTAGACAGAAGGCTGGTAACTATAGACCGGTTAGCCTAACATCTGTGGTAGGTAAAATTTTGGAGTCCATTATTAAGGAAACAGTAACAGGACATTTGGATAATCATAATTTAATAGGACAAAGTCAGCATGGTTTTACGAAGGGGAAGTCATGTTTGACAAATTTGCTGGAGTTCTTTGAGGAAGTAACATATAGAGTGGATAAAGGGGAACCAGTTGACGTAGTGTATTTAGACTTCCAAAAGGCATTTGACAAGGTGCCACACAAAAGATTATTGCTTAAGGTAAAAAATCACGGGATTGGGGGTAATATTCTGGCATGGATAGAGGATTGGCTATCTAACAGAAAGCAAAGAGTTGGGATAAATGGTTCATTCTCAGACTGGCAATCAGTAACTAGTGGTGTTCCACAGGGGTCAGTGCTGGGTCCCCAACTCTTTACAATCTATTTTAATGATTTGGAGGAAGGGACCAAGTGTAACATATCAAAATTTGCAGATGATACAAAGATGGGAGGGAAAGTAGTGAGTGAGGAGGACATAAAAAACCTGCAAGGGGACATAGACAGGCTAAGTAAGTGGGCAGAGATTTGGCAGATGGAATACAACACTGGAAAGTGTGAGGTGATGCACTTTGGCAGGAAAAATCCTAGAGCAATTTATTATCTTAATGGCAAGAAACTGGAGAGTACTGAAGTGCAAAGGGATCTGGGGGTCCTGGTGCACGAAACTCAAAAGGTTAGTATGCAGGTGCAGCAAGTGATTAAGAAGGCAAATGGAATGTTGGCTTTCATTGCTAGGGGGATAGAATATAAAAATAGGGAGGTATTGCTTCAGTTGTACAAGGTATTGGTGAGACCGCACCTGGAATACTGCATACAGTTTTGGTGTCCTTACTTAAGGAAAGACATCCTTGCTCTCGAGGCAGTGCAAAAAAGGTTCACTCGGTTAATCCCGGGGATGAGGGGGTGGTCATATGAGGAGAGGTTGGGTAGATTGGGACTCTACTCATTGGAGTTCAGAAGAATGAGAGGCGATCTTATTGAAACATATAAGATTGTGAAGGGGTTGGATCGGGTGGATGCGGGGAGGATGTTCCCGATGATGGGTGAGACTAGAACTAGGGGACATAGTCTTAGAATAAGGGGCTGCTCTTTCAAAACTGAGATGAGGAGGAACTACTTCACTCAGAGGGTGGTAGGTCCATGGAATATGCTGCCACAAAAAGCTGTAGAAGCTACATCATTAAATAAATTTAAAACAGAAATAGACAGTTTCCTAGAAGTAAAGGGCATTAAGGGTTACGGGGAGCGGGCAGGAATTTGGACATGAGTCTAGGTTCGGATCGGTCATGGCCCTGTGGGTAGTGGAGCGGGCCCAGGGACCTTGTAGCCTGATTCTGCTCCTATTTCGTGTGTGCAATTCTGTTAGATGCAGGAGATGGTTCTGTGATAGATAGTAGATTGGCGGTTAGGATCAGATCAGCCATGATCTTATTGAATGGCGGAGCAGGCTCGAGGGGCCGATTGGCCTACTCCTGCTCCTATTTCTTATGTTCTTATGTTCTTATATTGAGTGGCGCCTCCTGCCTTACCGCCTGCCGCTAGCAACGACAGGTTGAGGGGAGCGTTTTGCAGTCGGGAAGGGACTGGGGGAGCGCTATTTAAAGGCGGCCGCTTCCTGCCTTTTTTTTCGGCGACATTTTTGCACCACGCATTCTGAGTGAGAGAGAGAGACTTCTGGAGATATTCAATGCTGTGTTGAGGAGTTTTGGGTACTGAGCAGCACTTTGCAGGTTCATTTTGATTTGATCTTCCTTGCATCAATTTAGAAGAGACTATGGGGGCTGCACTCTGACATCTTTCCCTGGGCCTCTCCATTGTTCTTTCCAGCAGATTTGATGTACAGGTCTCTCCAGGCCGAGATTCAAGGCTGCAATGAGCAAGGTGTGGATGGAGAGCAAGATCGACCCTCCCTTTAAGAACTGGCCGGTGCCAGTGTGTCTGTGTTCCATTGCTGACTGACATCACATGAGCTTCGCCAGCGCTCTGAGTTAGCGCCTCGCTCCTCGGTGTTAGCACCTTAAGGGAGGTGTGTAGCGCCTGATTTAGCGCTCCAATCACCTCCAGGGGCGATAGAATCCAAGTTTGCAGTCGGAGGCAATAATTAGCACCAGGCGCTAAACTTTGCGCCCGGCCGATAATTGCGCCCCATACGGGGCGATACCGAATTTCTCCCCCATGGTGCCCCCCCATCCCCCCCCCCCCCCCACTGGAGTTGGGGAGGAAAATCAACTAGCGCTCCCACTCCTGATCGCTGTCCAATGAACCCGACAGTGTGGGCGCCGGGGGAGGTCAGAATCGGGTTCGCTGTGATGCACTCCATGACAAAACAGCCTGCCGACATTCGCTGTCCAGATTTATATGTGAGGGTTGGCCAGTGGATGATTCATAGAATCTTACAGTACGGAAGGAGGCCATTCGGCCCATCGTGCCTGTGCCGGCTCTTTGAAAGAGCTATCCAATTATTCCCACTCATCCGCTCTTTCCCCAAAGTGTCAGTTGTGGCTCAGTGGGTAGCACCCTCGCCTCTGAGTCAGAAGGTTGTAGGTTCAAGTCCCACTCCAGGGACTGGAGCACATAAAGCTAGGCTGACACTCCAGGGAAGTGCTGAGGGAGTGCTGCACTGTCGGAGGTGCCGTCTTTCAGATGAGACATTAAACTGAGGCCCTGTCTGCTCTCTCAGGTGGACGTAAAAGATCCAGTGGCACTATTTCGAAGAAGAGCAGGGGAGTTATCCCCGGTGTCCTGGCCAATATTTATCCCTCAACCCAACATAACAAAAACAGATGATCTGGTCATTATCACATTGCTGTTTGTGGGAGCTTGCTGTGTGTAAATTGGCTGCCGCCTATCCCACATTACAACAATGACTCCACTTCAAAAAGTACTTCATTGGCTGTAAAGTGTTGTGAGATGGCTGGTGGTTGTGAAAGGTGCTATAGAAATGCAAGTCTCCTCTGCCCCAACAGTTTCTTAGAATCAGAGAATCCATACAACACTGAAGGAAACCATTTGGCCCAACCTGGCTGTACTGGCTCTTTGGAAGAGTAATCCAATTAGTCCTGTTCCTGCCCTACAGATGTTTCCTTCTCAAGTATTTATCCAATTCCCTTTTGAAAGTTACAATTGAATCTGCTTCCACCTCCCTTTCAGGAAATGCATTTCCAGATCATCATAACTCGTTGTGTAAAATAAATTCTCCTCATCTCCCCCTCTGGTTCTTTTGCTAATTATCTTAAATTGTGTCCTCTGGTTACCGACCCACCCGCCAGTATCTCTTATTTACTCTGTCAAAAAACCCCCATATCATTTTGAACACCTCTATTAAATCGCCCCTTAACCTTCTCTGCTCGGAGGAGAACAATCCCAGCTTCTCCAGCCTCGCCACACGACTGAAGTCCCTCCTTCCTACCATGAGGTGCAGGAGCGTTGCCAGAACCCATACCTTCAGGAGAGGAGAAAGGAAAATCGGAGAGAAAAAAAAAAGTACAGTAACTTAAAAGAGAATTTTTTTTTTTTTACTGTCGGGACCTCTTTCAGAAATCAAACGTACTCTTGGAGTTGCAGGCTTCCCCTCTCCCCCCCGATAGAAACACTTTGGCTGGAGTCAGGTTAAAGAAATAAAGCATAATGAGTGCATGAGTCACCCGCTCTTTAAAAAGTTTAAATTACTTTACGAAAAAAGAAAGCCAAAAATAGGTTAGTCATAACATACCGCTCGCAAACGCTATAAATAACTAGCGTTAGTTGGGGGGAGGGGGGGCACTTGGTCCTCATGTGGAACTGGACCTCAGTAATAGGTCCCTTTATAGAGCTTTAAACTGTGATCTGAAAATCTAAGGGGATTAACCAGCCCAGAAGCTCTCTGGATTGTACCACAGAAATTTCAATTGAGTGTCGAATCTATCACGCTCCTTCTAGAATTTTCCTTTCGGTAATTTTAGAAATTCTAGTTTGACGCCTGTTTTTTATAGCCCAGGGCTGGCATAGCCAGGCCTTCTAGGGCTGTGCCTGTGCTAATTATGGTTGTTACAGTGGAAAATGAAAATGGCCGTGTGTTTTATTTACCTTCTTACCAGTGGGCAACTGGAAGGGAACAGACAGGAGGTGGAAATCAGCAGCTTTACAGGAGAGTGTGTCTCACTGAAGAACTATTAGAGCCGAATTTCCAACACCATTCCCTGTTAGAAAATCAAACACAGTTACTCTTTTTTGATGATTTCCTATTTTCTTCTCTCTCCAATTTTATCCCCTCCTATCACAAGGTGCTTGCGTGGGCTGGGGACGGTTCCACTGCCAACACAGGCCCTCCAGCACTTTGTCCTAGTACTCATTCTTCAGTCGGTATTAGTGGGCTATCTGGTCGTGAAAGGAATCAGAGCTGAGCCTGACTCATCACACACAGGTTCACACACACACTCACACACACACTCACACTCACTCACACTCACACACACACTCACAGACACACTCACTCACACACACACTCACATTCACACTCACAACCACACTCACACACACATTCACTCACACACACCACACTCACACACAACGCACTCACTCACTCACACCCACACTCAGACACCACACACCCACCACACACGTACACATATCACACACACACACTCACTCCCTCACACCTAGTCGCTCACACACACTCACTCACGCTCACACATGCATACTCACACTCACACCCGCACACTCACACTCACACTCACACACTCACTCACTCTCACACACAA